>JAIOJX010000026.1:118547228-119812228 GCA_022376925.1 Tragulus kanchil
GCTGGGAGCACGTGGAGAGGCCCGGTCTGGGAGGACCACAGCCCGGCGCCGCACGGGAACCACACGGGTCCAGGGGCCAGCACTGGCCTGCCCTGGCAGGACCTGCTGCTTTGCAGTGGGGGAGGGTCGGACGCAAGGGGAGGCCCGTGTGCGCACTCGGGCCCTTGACCGCCGTCCACCCCTCCGGCCGAGGGACCCGCGCCGGAGTCTGGTGAGGTTCTGTCTCATTCCCTCTAGATTCTTCTGATGTAGAACGACTGGAAAGGTTTTTTGACTCAGAAGACGAAGACTTTGAAATCTTGTCTCTCTGAGAGTCCTGCAGGTGGGACAGTCTCACTGGCCCTGCAGGGGCGCTGGCTGCCACGTCTCATCCGCCCCGCCGCCCAGCGCCGAGCCCGGCTGCCCCTGCCTAGGGGGCCCGCGCCACTGGACGCCTGCGCGCCAGGCACCGCGAGGGGCTGACGGGCAAGCTCTCCCGCCACACTGCCCACCCCGGCCGGCGCCGCCCTGCTTCCTCCTGGGCTCCAGCCCAGGTCGCTTTGGAATTAAAGTCCTGTCTGAAGTTCCGTGACGGACATGGCTTCTGTTGGGCGTGTCCCGAGACAGGCTCCGAAGACAGTCTCCAGGGCACCGTGGCGGGAGAAAGGGGCCAAGGAACCACAGGGGGGTTGACCTCCCTTTGGGAGGAAAGGGGGGCGGGCGGTCCAGTCCAGAGATGCTGCTGTGTACATGGCGCTGGGACGGAAGCCCTGCCCGCCTGGAGCTGCGGGTGAGGCCGCAGGCCCCGAGCTGCTGCTTGCTTGTCTCGCCAGCTTCCCCCGGGGCGGCAGGCCATGGGGGCTCGACGCCGCCAGAGCCTCTCTCCACCTCCTCATCCTCGTCCTTAGAGCTTCCTCTCGGCCCGCAAGGCTTCCGAAGGTTTGGGGCCGGAGGGGAGAGCCTACCTTGAGGCAGGTACACTGCTCCTCCCATGTGGTGGACATTCCCAGATCCTTCTCGCGTGGACTGCAGTGGGTACCTTCCCCCTGAAGCCTGTGCTCTGCGCCCCGGGGCAGCGCCCCAGAGGTGGCCTTCCTCGCAGAGCCCCCACCGGCCCAGGGTGCAGAGGGCACCCGCCCTCTGGTTGTGGCCGACCTAAGTTATTTCATCTCCCTTTCTGTCTCCTCCCTCACCTCCCTTTGTCCCGCAGGCAGGGCCGGGGCGGGAAGGCGTTCCTTCCTTCAGCTGTGCTGCTGCAGGCGGGCTGGAGTCGCCCGAGTTCCTGCTGGCAGCAGGGGCAGGTGGGGACCACCTGACCAGAGGGCACTCCATCGTGTGTGTGTGTTGGGAAAGGCTCACTGGAGAGTGTTCACTCCTAGTTGTCTAGTTCGCGGTTCTTTACTGCAAATAATAACAATTTCAATAGAAAACAGAATTCATCCGTCTGTGTCTTGATTTTCCCGGAGCAAGTTAACTGGACGTGGTGAGAATTAGAATGGATGTTCTGCTCGTAAAATCTCAGGAATGATTTGGTGGGCAGGCGTGGCGAGCTTGTGGTTCCCAAGCCTGGGCAGTCGGTGCCTCCTGTGTCAGCCCCGCCTGTGAGGCGCAGGGCTGGCTGGCTGCCATGTTGCTGGGCAGCTGCTGAGCTGTCTGACTGTGCGAGCCCGTGGACCGCAGTGCGCCAGGCTCCCACGTCCTCTGACTCCCAGAGTCTGCTCAGGTTTATGTCCTTTGAGTCAAGGCTGTCCAGCCGTCTCCTGTCACTTCCTTTTGCCCTCAATCTTCCCCAGCATCAGAGTCATTACCGGTGAGTCTGCTCTTCATATTAGGAGGCCCAAGTATTGGAGCTTCAATTTCAGTCCTTTTGATGAATAGTCAAGGATTGATTTCCTTTAGGATTGACTGGTTTCATCTTGCAGTTCAAGGGATTCTGAAGAGTCTTCTCCACAATCTGAAAACATTTAATTCTTCGTCACTCAGTCTTTATGGTCCAACTCTCACATGTATACATGACTATTAGAAAGGCCGGCTAGTGGCTCACTGGTAAATAATCTGCCTGCAATGCAGAAGATGCAGGTTCGATCCCTGGTTCAGGAATGTCCCCTGGAGAGGGGCATACAACCCACTCCAGTATTTTTTTTTTTTTTTTTCCAACTTCATGCCATGAGTTCTTTCTAATTTATTTTCATCCGTTTTTATTGGCCTGTGTGGGCCTCCCACTGCAGTGGCCTGTTTCATTGCAGAGCACCAGCTCTGGGTGCGTGAGCTCCAGAGCGCTGGCTAGTAATTGGACACACCAGTCCAGCCACTCCGCGGCATGTGGGATCTTCCCGGGCCAGGGATCAAACTGGTGCCCCTTGCACTGCAAGGCGGACTCTACCCATTGGACCACCAGGTAAGCCCCCCTTTTTAAGAAAAATCTATATCTGTTTTGGACTATTCTGGGTTTTCACTGCTGTCACAGGCTCCTCTCTAGCTGCAGGGAGTGGAGGCTCCTCTCCAGTTGAGGTGAGCAGGTTTCTCGTTGTGGCAACCTCTTGTGGAACTTGGGCTCTAGGGCACAGGCTCCATAGTTGTGGCTCACGGGCTTAGCTGCTTCGCAGCATGTGGGATCTTCCCGGATCAGGGATCGAGCCCGTCTGCTGTGTTGGCAGGCGAACTCTTTTGCCACTGAGCTGCACGCTTGGACATGAGCGAAGCAACTGAGCACCTGACCTCAAGGAGCTGGCGTTTTATGCCAAGAAACACAGGGAAGCCTGGCCTCGGGCCACCCTCCTGTGGGCGCCGAGTGGCCGTGGTGCTGGGTGCTTGTTGGCTTCCTGAGCAGTGTCCTCTCAGGTGCCAGGTGCTTCCACCCGCCACCCGACGGGTCACCGGGAGGGACAGGAGCCAGGGCCACGCACCTGCCCAGGAAGCCCTGCTAGGACGGAGCAACCTGGCCCCTCGGCTCCTTGCTTCTGCCCGCCTGCCCTTCAGCGTGGGTTTGAGGGAACCAAAGCCAGACAGGAAGTGCGATGGCCAGAACACGAGTCTTGGACTCGGGTTTTTGTGCCTCAACAGCCCACACACTCGGGCTCAGATGACACCTGTCAGGACCCTGGAGGGCAGAGGGCACCAGGGCTGTTCCCCTGGGGCTCTGGCTGCTTGTCTTCTCAGCTCCTGGGAATGCCTGCATCCCCTGGCTCAGCGGCGTCCCCCGCTCCCCTGCAGGGTCCATGCTGTCTGCCCCGACCTGCCCTGCCGTGGGGCCAGCACAGCCCTGTCTTGACCTGGGCTAGAGGGCTACCCTCGGGCCTACCTGGCGTGCTCGGGGCCTCCCACTGCAGTGGCCTGTTTCATTGCAGAGCACCAGCTCTGGGTGCGTGAGCTCCAGAGCGCTGGCTAGTAATTGGACACACCAGTCCAGCCACTCCGCGGCATGTGGGATCTTCCCGGGCCAGGGATCAAACTGGTGCCCCTTGCACTGCAAGGCGGACTCTACCCATTGGACCACCAGGTAAGCCCCCCTTTTTAAGAAAAATCTATATCTGTTTTGGACTATTCTGGGTTTTCACTGCTGTCACAGGCTCCTCTCTAGCTGCAGGGAGTGGAGGCTCCTCTCCAGTTGAGGTGAGCAGGTTTCTCGTTGTGGCAACCTCTTGTGGAACTTGGGCTCTAGGGCACAGGCTCCATAGTTGTGGCTCACGGGCTTAGCTGCTTCGCAGCATGTGGGATCTTCCCGGATCAGGGATCGAGCCCGTCTGCTGTGTTGGCAGGCGAACTCTTTTGCCACTGAGCTGCACGCTTGGACATGAGCGAAGCAACTGAGCACCTGACCTCAAGGAGCTGGCGTTTTATGCCAAGAAACACAGGGAAGCCTGGCCTCGGGCCACCCTCCTGTGGGCGCCGAGTGGCCGTGGTGCTGGGTGCTTGTTGGCTTCCTGAGCAGTGTCCTCTCAGGTGCCAGGTGCTTCCACCCGCCACCCGACGGGTCACCGGGAGGGACAGGAGCCAGGGCCACGCACCTGCCCAGGAAGCCCTGCTAGGACGGAGCAACCTGGCCCCTCGGCTCCTTGCTTCTGCCCGCCTGCCCTTCAGCGTGGGTTTGAGGGAACCAAAGCCAGACAGGAAGTGCGATGGCCAGAACACGAGTCTTGGACTCGGGTTTTTGTGCCTCAACAGCCCACACACTCGGGCTCAGATGACACCTGTCAGGACCCTGGAGGGCAGAGGGCACCAGGGCTGTTCCCCTGGGGCTCTGGCTGCTTGTCTTCTCAGCTCCTGGGAATGCCTGCATCCCCTGGCTCAGCGGCGTCCCCCGCTCCCCTGCAGGGTCCATGCTGTCTGCCCCGACCTGCCCTCCTGCCTGTGGGGCCAGCACAGCCCTGTCTTGACCTGGGCTAGAGGGCTACCCCTCGGGCCTACCTGGCGTGCTCGGGGCCTCCCGCCCAGGCCGAGTGGACAGCCTCCTGAACAGGACCCCGTCCGTGCTATGTTTGCTTCACCGAGCACTGGCCTCGGTTGTGCAAAAAATCAAAAGGCACACGGGAGGTCGCCCGCTGTCCCCTCTGGGTGAGCTCAGGACTCCGGAATGAAAGTGATCCAATTCCACATGCGGCTCCTCATTTTCTGTCACTTGACCTCAAGCATGTGCTGCGCGTCTGGGTGGATGCACGCGGCCTGGCCTTTCAGACCAGTGGGTGCCCACAGCTGTCCTGGACCACCAGTGGGGCCCTCTGAACCAGCCACGCAGCTTCCCAGGGGCACAGCCCCCGGCCGCCCTCTGCGCTCGTCTCCTCTGCCCTCCGTCGAGGGCCGCGCTGCCTGCCTGCCCAGCCCCTGTGGACAGGCGTCCCCGTCTGTGCAGCGGGACCGGAAGGGACCCTGGTCAACGGGAGTCAGGCCTGGGTGTTACGAGCCTGTACGTCACGTCTTAACTGAATGACCGGCAAAACCAGTGCTGGACTCGCTCAGATGAGAGGAACCTGCTGCTCGACGCGGCCTGGCTGTCCCGGCCCGGCCCGAGCTCTAGCCGGGCTGACGCCAGGGCGGGACCCCGCGACCAGGGCTACCCACGGCCGTTTCCACGTCACCTTTGTCCACGGTATCGAAGACGTTCTGAGGGTTTAGCGACCCCAATGGAAGCGCCTGGACACGGCTGCGAAGCTTCGGTGAGGAAACCAGCGCTTTATTGCTCTGCCCGCTATGTCCACAGCTGCCCCAGTGGCCGGTGCGCGGCGGCCCGGATGGCGTCCTCGGAGAGTGTGCGGATCTCCTGGTGGACGTCCTCGATGCTTCTGGAGGCGTTGACCGTCTGTGGGGGTGGCGGCACGAGTCTGGCTGGTGTTCTGTGTGGGCGCTGCTCCCGAGGGCGTGGCCACAGCTCCCCTAGGGTCCTCCACCCCCACCTCACCCGGGGACCACGTCGCCCCACGCGGCTGCAGCCCCACCACTCGCCTCCCAGGCCGCACTCCCACCCACCATGGCCGCGCCAGGACCCGCCCAGAGGCCCAGCCAGGCTTGATCTTCTCCTCGCCCTCCGGCCCCACACTGCTGTCATTTGAGACCCCGCCACCTCAGGGGAAACGCACGTGGACCTTCGGTCGCCAGGGAGCTACGAGGACGTGCCGTCTGCCTGAGGGAGGGGCACACACTGGGCACACAGGGTGGATGCGCCCAGGACCCCTCCTTTGCCAAGGACTCGGAATGAAAGTGATCATCTGCGCTCTCATTTTCTGTCACTTGACCTCAAGCATGTGCTGCGCGTCTGGGTGGATGCACGCCTGGCCTTTCAGACCAGTGGGTGCCCACAGCTGTCCTGGACCACCAGTGGGGCCCTCTGAACCAGCCACGCAGCTTCCCAGGGGCACAGCCCCCGGCCGCCCTCTGCGCTCGTCTCCTCTGCCCTCCGTCGAGGGCCGCGCTGCCTGCCTGCCCAGCCCCTGTGGACAGGCGTCCCCGTCTGTGCAGCGGGACCGGAAGGGACCCTGGTCAACGGGAGTCAGGCCTGGGTGTTACGAGCCTGTACGTCACGTCTTAACTGAATGACCGGCAAAACCAGTGCTGGACTCGCTCAGATGAGAGGAACCTGCTGCTCGACGCGGCCTGGCTGTCCCGGCCCGGCCCGAGCTCTAGCCGGGCTGACGCCAGGGCGGGACCCCGCGACCAGGGCTACCCACGGCCGTTTCCACGTCACCTTTGTCCACGGTATCGAAGACGTTCTGAGGGTTTAGCGACCCCAATGGAAGCGCCTGGACACGGCTGCGAAGCTTCGGTGAGGAAACCAGCGCTTTATTGCTCTGCCCGCTATGTCCACAGCTGCCCCAGTGGCCGGTGCGCGGCGGCCCGGATGGCGTCCTCGGAGAGTGTGCGGATCTCCTGGTGGACGTCCTCGATGCTTCTGGAGGCGTTGACCGTCTGTGGGGGTGGCGGCACGAGTCTGGCTGGTGTTCTGTGTGGGCGCTGCTCCCGAGGGCGTGGCCACAGCTCCCCTAGGGTCCTCCACCCCCACCTCACCCGGGGACCACGTCGCCCCACGCGGCTGCAGCCCCACCACTCGCCTCCCAGGCCGCACTCCCACCCACCATGGCCGCGCCAGGACCCGCCCAGAGGCCCAGCCAGGCTTGATCTTCTCCTCGCCCTCCGGCCCCACACTGCTGTCATTTGAGACCCCGCCACCTCAGGGGAAACGCACGTGGACCTTCGGTCGCCAGGGAGCTACGAGGACGTGCCGTCTGCCTGAGGGAGGGGCACACACTGGGCACACAGGGTGGATGCGCCCAGGACCCCTCCTTTGCCAAGGCTCAGCCATGGGGGTGCCCAGAGTTCCTACGCAGCCCCGGGTGGCAAGTGCTGGGAAAGCTCTAGGGAGCAGATCCGCGTAGGTTCTCAGGAATGACGCCAGCCTCCCACGAGCCTCCTGCCCGGCCTGCAGGTCACTTCGGCCCAGGCTGTGGAGCTCTGGCACAGCGCCATCCCCGGCAGCTCTCGTGCGAGCCTGCACATGGGTGCCTGCCATCCTCCGGGGGCCCGGCTAACCATTTCCCTCTCTCCACAAAATGGAACCGGGTTATTCTGGACTCTGAGCTGGGAAAGCACAGGCTGAGCCCTAACGTGTGGGACCAGGAAGGGCCCTGATGGGAAGAGGGCTGGCAGAAGGGCCTGGGGCAGTGGAGAAGGGTCCTGGGGCCAGACCCAGGGTGATCTGGGCATCAGACAGTGAGGAAAGCAGGTGATTGCTGGTGAGTAACCCCCACACACGAGTCTGTGCAGATGTAAACTTCTGGGCAGTGGCGTTTTCACGGGGCTTCAAAGCCCCTCGTCACAGAGGGACAGAGTGACTTCAACGTGAACCACCTGACCAAGAGGTGGCGGGGAACACAGCTGAAGCAGCCACGTGAAGACACGCACCCTGTGACGTGGCAGCGACCACCCACAAAGCAGCCCGAGGCTCAGCTACGAGGAAGCTGTGGGGCCTTAGAAACACGGAGGCTGAGGCAGAGGCTGGAAACACGAGGAAAGCCTGAGCACCGTGCTTCATGACAAAGGTCACCAGCGGACCGGGTGTCCGAGGGCGTGGCCACAGCTCCCCTAGGGTCCTCCACCCCCACCTCACCCGGGGACCACGTCGCCCCACGCGGCTGCAGCCCCACCACTCGCCTCCCAGGCCGCACTCCCACCCACCATGGCCGCGCCAGGACCCGCCCAGAGGCCCAGCCAGGCTTGATCTTCTCCTCGCCCTCCGGCCCCACACTGCTGTCATTTGAGACCCCGCCACCTCAGGGGAAACGCACGTGGACCTTCGGTCGCCAGGGAGCTACGAGGACGTGCCGTCTGCCTGAGGGAGGGGCACACACTGGGCACACAGGGTGGATGCGCCCAGGACCCCTCCTTTGCCAAGGCTCAGCCATGGGGGTGCCCAGAGTTCCTACGCAGCCCCGGGTGGCAAGTGCTGGGAAAGCTCTAGGGAGCAGATCCGCGTAGGTTCTCAGGAATGACGCCAGCCTCCCACGAGCCTCCTGCCCGGCCTGCAGGTCACTTCGGCCCAGGCTGTGGAGCTCTGGCACAGCGCCATCCCCGGCAGCTCTCGTGCGAGCCTGCACATGGGTGCCTGCCATCCTCCGGGGGCCCGGCTAACCATTTCCCTCTCTCCACAAAATGGAACCGGGTTATTCTGGACTCTGAGCTGGGAAAGCACAGGCTGAGCCCTAACGTGTGGGACCAGGAAGGGCCCTGATGGGAAGAGGGCTGGCAGAAGGGCCTGGGGCAGTGGAGAAGGGTCCTGGGGCCAGACCCAGGGTGATCTGGGCATCAGACAGTGAGGAAAGCAGGTGATTGCTGGTGAGTAACCCCCACACACGAGTCTGTGCAGATGTAAACTTCTGGGCAGTGGCGTTTTCACGGGGCTTCAAAGCCCCTCGTCACAGAGGGACAGAGTGACTTCAACGTGAACCACCTGACCAAGAGGTGGCGGGGAACACAGCTGAAGCAGCCACGTGAAGACACGCACCCTGTGACGTGGCAGCGACCACCCACAAAGCAGCCCGAGGCTCAGCTACGAGGAAGCTGTGGGGCCTTAGAAACACGGAGGCTGAGGCAGAGGCTGGAAACACGAGGAAAGCCTGAGCACTGCGTGCTTCATGACAAAGGTCACCAGCGGGACCGGGTGTCCAGGCAGCAGGAGTGGACCCGTGCGAATGGCCCAGGTTCACAGGGGGAGCGGGTGTCAGGTGTAACTGACTGTCAGATGGTCCCAGGAAAAGTTCCTTATCATACTTAAAACTTTTCTATCACTGCTTTAAAGATGTGAAAAATACTGAAAAGCACATTTTCAGATCAACAAAAGCCGAGAATCCTATGGCAGGGCACTTGCCCTGCAAGAAACATCAACAGAAGTTCTTAAAGCTGCAGGAATCTAGACAAGAGGAAAGCTCGGGGCAGGAAGGAGACCGCAGGCCTCTCGTTCCCACGCTCCTCATGCTGTGGTTTCTTGCTCCCAGCAGGTGCTGAATGCAGTAGAAATCGAGTGTAACCTACACCATGGAGAACGACTTAAAAAGAAAACCGTAGGGGGACTTCCGGTAGTCCCAGGGTTAGCACCGCATTTCTCCTGCAGGGGGCTTCAGGCTGACCCCTGGCTGGGGAACTAAGATCCCACATGTGACAATTAAAAAAAAATTGGTGAAAACAAATTTTAAAAAATAGAAAAGGAAGAAAAACCGAGAACCCTGGAATTCAAAAGCTAATAGAACCAGCCAATGGAGAGATGACGGAGCAACTGGGGCTCCATGCTGCAGCCTCGTTGGGGAGACACGCCTTTCTCTCGATCCCTGAGCACACGGGAGCCACAGAAGGGTCAAGGGTGTGCTTTAAGCCTCACAGAGGAGCCCTGGCCACAGACCAGCGCCATGCAGAGCAGGGCAGTCGGGAGGCACAGACAGAGGGCAGGGAGAAGCACGAGCCGGAAGCGGGGCTGCCGGAGCGGCGTGCACAGCCTGTCGCAGCCACGGCCACGCCAGTGGTGAGGAGCCACGGCCACGCCAGGCGGGGAGGCACTGGAACTGGAAGGTCCCCCAGTGGACCCAGTTGCACGCGAGCTGAAGCGCCGATGCTGGTGTCACGTCTGACACCAGCAGACGTGGTGTTCTGGGTGGGCCACGCACGGCAGGTGTCCAGCGGGGGCAGGGGCCTGCTGCCCACGCCGCCCCGCCCGGCCCGGCACCGAGGCACCGAGCCACATCCCCACCAGCCCCGGGCGGCCCGGCGGCACCCACCTTCCAGGGCAGACTCGTGTCCGCCAGGAGTTGCTGGAAGCGCTGCAGGGCCCGCTGCTGGAAAGGGCCGCTCTCGTAGCGCTCACGGCCGAACTCGCCGCGCGCGGCCGCCTCTGCCAGCTGCAGCTGCAGGAACACGACCAGGTCCGGCTTGGGGAGGCCCACGTCCGGCTGCTTGCACCAGTCCAGGGAGAAATTCTGGCGACAGAGACCCACCTGTGAGCTGCAGCCAGCTCAATGCGGTCTCATTTCTGGTTTCCAAATTCACCAAAAAGGGGAAGAGTGAGCTAAGATCCACGGGGAGAATTCTCACACAGCAGTGAGGGCTCCGCAGGTCTCCAATGGTGTTTCCCTCCGTTCCGACCTGTGAGCGTGCTCAGTCAGCAGCGAGCCCCAGGGCCGGGAGCCCGCCCTGAGCCAAGCGGCAGCCGGGCCACGGAGTCGCACCCTCCTGGGGACAGGGGAGACCCAGACCCCGGAGGCCCTTGCCCGCAGCCTGTGCTGAGGTGTGTCCCTCATTCCCTCTAGCTCCCTGTTTCTGGAGAAGCCAGGAAGTCTGTAAGCTGAGGCCACACAGCTCTGAAGACTGGGTTAGAACCAGCTGTGGGCTCAGCCTTGTGCTGCAGGAGGAGGGCGCCGTCCAGCCTCCCCAAGCCTGCGTGACACTCAGACAGAGCCGAGGGCCAGTCCCCGTCCTGAAGGAGGGCCCAGCTGCTCGTGCCCCAAGACGGGCGGAACTCACAGGTCACCATTTTGCAGCCCTTTGTGAACTAACCACGATCAGAAACAGCACAAAAAGGGGGTAACTGGGCACACTGTGCCTCTTGATAGGAGAGCTGTGAGGAAATAAAAAACTAAAAAGTTTTAATGGAAGGAGAAAGATGCAGGAAACTATGCATTAAATGATTCAAGGGACACTTCAAGAATGGACCTTAATTAGCCAAATTCTGACTCAATCTAACTATAAATACATGAGATGAATCAAACAGCACCTGAGCGTCGGGAGCCCTGAGCACTCACAGAGGGACTTTCTGCAATGGCTGCCGACCTGTCTGGGGCGAGGCAAGATGCTCATGGAGGGACTTCTGGTGGATCTGGGGGTCATGGAGACCAGAGGGTTCTCAGGTGGCTGGTGCTGATGGGGGCTCCCTTTCCTGCTGGTTTATGTTGGAAATCTTCTAAGTACAAAGCAGGAAACAAGGGTTGTGCAGTCAGTCACACGAGCCACTGTATGTGACACAGCAGCTCCCTGGAACTGGGGCTCAGAAAAACAGCACCCCAGACACTCCTTCCTGAAAACAAGACGCTGGACGGGACAGGCCTGCCGGTGGACCCGTGTGTGACCGTGGGAGTGAAATGTGTCAGCCACGTGAGAACGGCACTTGTATCTGTGAGGACAACCTGTGCTATAGGAGGCTGCTCTTCCTGTCAGTAAAGCCCAAGCTGACCTGGAGAACACGGGGCGGGGCCACGGAGAGGCCTCTGCTGGGACCAGAGTCCACACCAGGCACAGACCATGCACCAGGGCAGAGCAGCACTCACCTCCTTGGCGCTGGTGAAGGCGACGCCGGAGAAGGCGTATCTGTCCACAACCAGGGTGACGCCCTGGCTCAACTTCTCCTTAATCAACGGCCTGAAAGAGACGGAAAGCCTGTGAGCCACGGTCCTGGCTTCACAGATCCCAAGTCTCACGCTCAAGGCATCCTAAAGACACGGTGGAGTCCAGACACCAGCATGAGGCGGGGATCACGCCCAGGCGGCAATGTGCAGCCTGGACTCCACTCCCCAACGCTCTGGATCTTCTCTTCACAAGATGCCACGTAGGCTGGGCACTCCCAGCAACGTCCAGCACGGACAGACAGGGTCATGAAACACAGCTGGTGTCGGCACGTGTTCAGGGCCGGCTTGGCCGGCGGGGCACGCGGGGGGCCAGGCCCCGCCGGGAAAGCAGCTGGGACAAGGGCAGGGAGAGCTGGACGCAGCCCGGAGGTGATGAAAGATGCCCGTGCCCCATCCGAGAAGCCAGGATGAAGCCAGGCGGGGCTCAGAATGTCTCCACAGGAGGACCCGGATCTAAGGAGGACAGGTACAAAGGCCATGCCGCCAGCCGGGAGTGCCGCTTGCTGCTGTGACAGGGTGGGGGGGGCGCGCCTCCGACAGCGAGACGTGACCCGGCCCGCTGCCGCTGCCGCGAGCTGGCCGGCAGAGCGCAGCACACGCAGAGAGCACAGGTGCCTGCCTCTGCACCGGACAGAAGGTGAACTGAGACACCTGCCAAGCTCAGAAACCAGCGGGGCTGCCACCCGCAGGGGCGGGCAGCCACCTTTCTGCAGGATTTTGACTTTTACAACCACTTCATGTTTTATGTACTCAAAAGCTGAAATCAACAAGAACAGGGGAGAAACCCTGAGACTATCCACACAGTCAAACGAGCCTAGCCATGTCCCAGATGAGCACACGGCAAGAGGACACGAGCGTCTGAGACACGTGAGTGCAGACCATGCGTCCTGCTCTGACCAGAGCGGCAGCTGCCCATGAGGCTGCAAGGGGACGGGCGGTAGCTCTGAAACCACCCCACGGAGCGGAGGACAGAGCTCAGCACACCCCGCGGGGCTGACGAGAGGGCAGGGGACAGACAGACGCGGGGAGCACGAGCGTGCAGCGGCTGAGGTGCGCTGAGGCCGGCTGCCCAATGTCTCTTCCAGGAAGAGGGCAGCTGGTCCCGGCCACGGCACAGGGCACAGAGAGCCGGCACTCATCAGGGGGACGGAGGAGTCGGCGTGCAGGGCTGCCTGCCGGCCACGTCTGGAACAAACGGAGCACCAAACGAGTAACAGTAGAGGCTTACGCCCCACGTCCATACTGACGGTGGATGGATGGACGGAGAGCAGAAAAGCCATACAGGACCTAGCTGGTCTAAGTTGGAGGAACAAAGGCAGGGTTACCAATCCGTGCTGACTGGGCCGTCAGATTGACAAGGGGATTTTATACAGTATTTTTGACAGAAAGGAGCCACTTGGCAGAAGAGCCTCTCCTGCAGCCCCTCACGGATACATCAGGGGAGATGGCCATGACGCCCACGTGGCTTCGCACGGTGACTTCATGCCCTCGGTGCCACTTCCACTCTATTGCTGAGAACGCAAACCCAAACCTACTCAGGGGCAAAGAGAAGATACGCCCAGCATTTCATAGCCTGTGACCTTTAAAGAGGGAGTAAGGGATGAAGCGAGTGTGGCAGCGTGTAGTTACAGCTGAGGCTTGAGAAGCGTGTCGCTAAGCTGCGGTGGAAAGCAAGGAAAAAAACTCAGGTCCCAGACAAATCCTCCCACAGGAGGAGGTGGTGGCGTTACCGGAACACAGCCGCCGGGCGGCAAGGGGTGCTGAGCCCACACCGCCACCCCCGAGGTTCCGGCTGAGGCTCCACGCGAGACCAGGGTCGGCAGCTGACGGACATAAACTGTCAACTTCACTAAATGAGGTGTCGACACCAGTTCATCCACGATATAAATAAGAGACGTTCCAGGTGAGCAGGGACGAGACAGGGGATGCTCTGTACTTCTCCACTAGCTTTTCTACGTACCAAAGCTACCTGACATCACAGAGAGGGGTGTGGAGGTGGGGGAATTAACTAGAACTTTTTGCGATCTGTGAACAGAAGAACTCTGTAAAGGTTCAGCCTCCCACGCCTCCCAGCCTCAGACTCTCTGCTACTCAGAAACAAGAGCCATGTTCAGAGTCTCAGGGAGGTAGGAAGCTGGGGAGGGGCAGCAGGGACAAATGTTTACACGTGTTCCCAGCGGTTCGCAGAGAAAAGCAGGTGCACCGAGTGATCCTCCACATCGCTTCTCTTTTCCAAGTAGGAACTCAGAAGCTTGCCAATTTCAGTTGATCTTTCTGCAATAAAAGAGAAAAACACAAAAGGCGAAGTCAGGCTCGCAGACATTAACAAGAGTTTCTGCAGAACTTCTGGCCTGATCCACGTCTAACTTTGAGGTTTATTTTACAACTTTGGACAGGTTCACATCCTGACCTGAGGAAGGGCAGCAGTGTGCAGACACCGGGATGAATGAAGCCTTAGGAGGAAGGAATTCACGTAGGAAGCAGCAATCAGAGAGGAAGTGCCAACCAAGGGGGCTGGTCCTGCGTTCCCACAGTCCGCCAGCCCAGGGCTGCATGGTATCAGGTTCACCATCCACTCTATTGCTGAGAACGCAAACCCAAACCTACTCAGGGCAAAGAGAAGATACGCCCAGCATTTCATAGCCTGTGACCTTTAAAGAGGGAGTAAGGGATGAAGCGAGTGTGGCAGCGTGTAGTTACAGCTGAGGCTTGAGAAGCGTGTCGCTAAGCTGCGGTGGAAAGCAAGGAAAAAAACTCAGGTCCCAGACAAATCCTCCCACAGGAGGAGGTGGTGGCGTTACCGGAACACAGCCGCCGGGCGGCAAGGGGTGCTGAGCCCACACCGCCACCCCCGAGGTTCCGGCTGAGGCTCCACGCGAGACCAGGGTCGGCAGCTGACGGACATAAACTGTCAACTTCACTAAATGAGGTGTCGACACCAGTTCATCCACGATATAAATAAGAGACGTTCCAGGTGAGCAGGGACGAGACAGGGGATGCTCTGTACTTCTCCACTAGCTTTTCTACGTACCAAAGCTACCTGACATCACAGAGAGGGGTGTGGAGGGGGGGGAATTAACTAGAACTTTTTGCGATCTGTGAACAGAAGAACTCTGTAAAGGTTCAGCCTCCCACGCCTCCCAGCCTCAGACTCTCTGCTACTCAGAAACAAGAGCCATGTTCAGAGTCTCAGGGAGGTAGGAAGCTGGGGAGGGGCAGCAGGGACAAATGTTTACACGTGTTCCCAGCGGTTCGCAGAGAAAAGCAGGTGCACCGAGTGATCCTCCACATCGCTTCTCTTTTCCAAGTAGGAACTCAGAAGCTTGCCAATTTCAGTTGATCTTTCTGCAATAAAAGAGAAAAACACAAAAGGCGAAGTCAGGCTCGCAGACATTAACAAGAGTTTCTGCAGAACTTCTGGCCTGATCCACGTCTAACTTTGAGGTTTATTTTACAACTTTGGACAGGTTCACATCCTGACCTGAGGAAGGGCAGCAGTGTGCAGACACCGGGATGAATGAAGCCTTAGGAGGAAGGAATTCACGTAGGAAGCAGCAATCAGAGAGGAAGTGCCAACCAAGGGGGCTGGTCCTGCGTTCCCACAGTCCGCCAGCCCAGGGCTGCATGGTATCGTGTTTGTTGTGGAGCTGCTCAGCTCATACCCAATGGGTCAGCTGTGTAAGACTGGTTGACCGTATGGCTCCAAGAGTAAAACGATATATATTCAAGGAAACATTTTCCATCCACTGTTCTATTAAGCCTTGAACTTCTCTTGATTACCTAAATATTGATGATATTCTTACAAGCATTTTCCAAATCAACGTTATATCTTAAGAATTAAAAATAAGCCAACAAGTAAAAGGTTTAAAAAAAAAAAAAAAATAAGCCAACAACCCCCCGCCCGCCCAAAAAAAACAACATTCAAGGGTGGGCGGGCGGAGGGAACCCAGAAAAAAACGGAGACTTGGGTTACAAACCAGCACCAAGTAACTTTTAGGGGTGCCTCATTATCCAGGCCGTGAAGACCCTTCCTAGGGTGTACACGTGTTAAAACTCACTAAACACAAGACTGTGCCGCACAAAAGCCGCGAGGTAGTTGCTAGGCAACAACCACGCACGTGTCCGCCGGAGGCTCAGGGGCCACAGGGTTCAGCCCCCGCGCTCCGACACGCGGACAAACGAGAGCCGGCCGGGCCCACGAGTCCTTCGCTTCCCGTCCTCAGGACCCGGAGAAGCCCCGTCCTGTCTCCGGGCTCCGGCCCCCAGGAACCCCGCGCCCGCCCGCCGCGCCCACCGGGGAAACGCAGCAGCTCGGCGCGGTGGCCCCCGGCGCACAGCGCGTCCACCAGCTTGCGGCTCTGGGTACTTTTCCCCGCGCGGTCCACGCCCTCCAGCACGATGAGCGCCCCGCGCCGGCCCGCCATCGTCGCGCGTTCCCGCCAGGCCCGCCCCGCGTCGTCCGGGCCGCCCATTGGCTGTGGTAGGCTAACGTCTACAGCGCGCGCGAGGATTGGCTTAGATGGGACGACGTTCGCGGCGCGTGCCGGGATTGGCTCGAATGCACCGGCGTGACGCTATTGGCAGAGACTAGTACGGCGGAAGCGGCGCAACTGGCTGGGCAGCTCCCTTGTCGCACCGCTTCTTCCGGGCCGGAAGGCGGGCGCGCAGCCGTCCTTCCTCCGAAAGGGCAGGGCTGCAGCCTCGGGGCCCGTCCGCTCTCCGCCCACTTCCTGCCGGCGGGAACTTTGAGGGCGCGCGGCCTGGCGCCCGGAAGCGCTCCGTCAGGGTGGCGGCCGTAGTCTCATCGGCGGTTCCAGGTGAGAGACCGCCAGGGCCGCCATCCCGGCTAGAGGTCCTGCCCGCAGGGCTTCGTGGCCACCGACGGCTCGTCCCCATGTTTCATCGTGGTGGGGTCCGGCCTCAACCTAGGGTTTGGGGGCGGACGCCAGTGTTAATTAGGCCCATTACACGCTGGGAGCCGTATTTCCCAGAACTTGCTCTGGAACGTTCGAGTTTGTCGCGGGAAAATCGTTAAGTTCAGCCAGAAGTGTGGCCATGAACTGGAGAGCTGCTCTCCAGGGAGCCCTCGAGAAGCACCGGCCTCCGGGGCTGGGGGCGGCCGCCGACCCCCGCGCGCTCCAAACGGCCCACCTCGGGGCTGAGGTCGAGGCCGCGGCAACAGTAGCCCAGGCTTTCCGCCCCCACCTCATCCGTGCGAGCCCCGGATTTCGCCCTGACCCAAGATACCTGTGGGATCACGCTTTCCTGATAGAGCCTTGCTTGATTGGGTTGTGGCTCCTGGAAGGGTGGTAGTTGTTATTCCGGATTATTGACTTCTTTCCTTGATGCTGAGCTTGTGAATTAACTGGAACTGGCTTTCAGAAGAGCCACCCCTCCTCTTCCAGTCCCCAGTCTGAGAATAGCAGGGACACCGTTAGGGCTGCTCTTTCACCCTGGATCCTGGGGTGAACACAGCCAAGCTAAACCAGCACAGCTGACGAGTCGCACCAGCCAAAAATAAACAGTGATGTTGATTCCGCTGGGATTCGGGGTCTTTTGTTACTGCAGTACAGCATACAAAAGGTCGCCGATCCGCTAACACCACGGTGTTGCCTTTAATTAATCATGACTTAGGAATTTCAGAAATGTTGCAAATTTCATTGCAGGTTTTCCCATAATTATATTATTGCAGTCCTCATGCATGTTAAAAGTATTTGATATTTAGAATATTTCTACTTGTTTCTACCATTAAACTTCATAATTATGCTTTTTAGTGACTGAACAATATTCAACAAACGGATGTACTGAAATTTCCTCACTCATGGTTTTTCGGTACTTCCATTATCCTTATTTTTTTGTACTATCGATAGCGGCTGTATGTACACCTTTGGACATACACGACCTAGTTTCTGCTGGATCACAGCTCTAAATTTCTAGGCTTGAAGTTACTGCCTCAAAAGGTACAGTTTTGCGATTGTGTCAAGTTTTGCTACATTGCTTTCTAAAAACATTGTCAGTTACATAATGTGTATGTTATTTCTAAAACGAGGGCCCATTAGTTCAGGGGGCCTCAACCTAGGGTTTGGGCGGACGCCAGTGTTAATTAGGCCCATTACACGCTGGGGGGAACTTGCTCTGGAACGTTCGAGTTTGTCGCGGGAAAATCGTTAAGTTCAGCCAGAAGTGTGGCCATGAACTGGAGAGCTGCTCTCCAGGGAGCCCTCGAGAAGCACCGGCCTCCGGGGCTGGGGGCGGCCGCCGACCCCCGCGCGCTCCAAACGGCCCACCTCGGGGCTGAGGTCGAGGCCGCGGCAACAGTAGCCCAGGCTTTCCGCCCCCACCTCATCCGTGCGAGCCCCGGATTTCGCCCTGACCCAAGATACCTGTGGGATCACGCTTTCCTGATAGAGCCTTGCTTGATTGGGTTGTGGCTCCTGGAAGGGTGGTAGTTGTTATTCCGGATTATTGACTTCTTTCCTTGATGCTGAGCTTGTGAATTAACTGGAACTGGCTTTCAGAAGAGCCACCCCTCCTCTTCCAGTCCCCAGTCTGAGAATAGCAGGGACACCGTTAGGGCTGCTCTTTCACCCTGGATCCTGGGGTGAACACAGCCAAGCTAAACCAGCACAGCTGACGAGTCGCACCAGCCAAAAATAAACAGTGATGTTGATTCCGCTGGGATTCGGGGGTCTTTTGTTACTGCAGTACAGCATACAAAAGGTCGCCGATCCGCTAACACCACGGTGTTGCCTTTAATTAATCATGACTTAGGAATTTCAGAAATGTTGCAAATTTCATTGCAGGTTTTCCCATAATTATATTATTGCAGTCCTCATGCATGTTAAAAGTATTTGATATTTAGAATATTTCTACTTGTTTCTACCATTAAACTTCATAATTATGCTTTTTAGTGACTGAACAATATTCAACAAACGGATGTACTGAAATTTCCTCACTCATGGTTTTTCGGTACTTCCATTATCCTTATTTTTTTGTACTATCGATAGCGGCTGTATGTACACCTTTGGACATACACGACCTAGTTTCTGCTGGATCACAGCTCTAAATTTCTAGGCTTGAAGTTACTGCCTCAAAAGGTACAGTTTTGCGATTGTGTCAAGTTTTGCTACATTGCTTTCTAAAAACATTGTCAGTTACATAATGTGTATGTTATCTATTGCTGCATTAAAAAATCACCATAAAGTGAAGTAGCTTAAAGTAACTTCCAGTTACTGTCTCTCTGTATCTGTGGGTTGCACTTGGGGAGTCCCAAGTCGAGAAGCTAGGACAGGGTCACAATGGCCATGCCCAGGCACCCTGCCAGCTGTACTGTAACTGCTCAGAGACCCTAAGGAGCCACTCCTGTGTCTAGGGTCGGGGGCTGCTGCTTAAGAGCCTTGTGCATTTATTCCCAAACGAGGAGAGCCTCAGTTGGAGTTGTAAACGGGACACAACCCTGCCCTTGCCGACGGTACATCTCACATGAGATTGGGCACATTCAGGGTGGTATGGCCTAGACGACAGTACACTTCAGCCGAGGAGATGCTCAGCCACGGTCACTTAATCACGGTTGGCAGCAAAGGCGAAGAGGAAGAGGGTGTGGTGGGGGTGGGGCTCCTGCAGGGAGAGCAGGCCAGCAGAGAGCACCCCTGATGTAGGCAGGCCTATGTGGGGAAGGGAGGGCAGCTGAGGAACCCGCGTGCCTGTGAGGCTGGAACCCACGGAGCAGGGAAGCAGGCAGCAAGCCCAGGCTTGGAGACGTGGCTTTAGCCAAAGTACAGGAACGCCTGCGAAGAGTTCCCAGATGGTGCCCATGGTAAAGAATCACCTACGAATGCAGGAGATGCAAGACAGGTTCAATCCAAGTTGGGAAGATCCCCTGGAGAGGGAAATGGCAACCCACTCCGGTATTCTTGCCTGGAGAATCCCACGGACATAGAAGCCTGGAGGGCTACCGTCCACAAGGTTGCAGTCGGACACAGCTGCGTGACGGAGCTCACCCCACAGGAATGCCTGCGAAGGCCGTAAGCAGGAGAGAACCCAGTCAGACCCGTACTCAGGGTGCTGGGAAGGGTGGGGGGAGGATGGCCAGGAAGCCCACGTGGGTAGCCGTCTGGGGAGGGCAGACAGAGCTGAAACAGCTGGGCAGGGGGACTGCCAGGCCGGGCCCTGGTTTAGCCACGAGGCAGGACAGGGGCGATGCGGGGACGGCCGAGCCAAGGCAGGTTCTCAGCAGAGCTGCGCCTGCCTGCCGGGGCTGCAGCAGGAGAATACGATCCAGCATTCCAATTCAGGACATACATCCAGACAAAACTGTAAGTTGAAAAACACATGCTACTCTGTGTTCACAGCAGCACTATTCACAGTATCCAAGACACGGAAACAAGCTAAGTGCTCATGGACAGATGAATGGATAAAAGAGGGTGTGGTACAAATGGACAGTCATGTATTTCTCAGTCATGAAAAAAGAACGAAATAATGCCATTTGCAGAAACACGGTGGATGAACCTTGTGCATTTATTCCCAAACGAGGAGAGCCTCATGGTTAACGGGACACAACCCTGCCCTTGCCGACGGTACATCTCACATGAGATTGGGCACATTCAGGGTGGTATGGCCTAGACGACAGTACACTTCAGCCGAGGAGATGCTCAGCCACGGTCACTTAATCACGGTTGGCAGCAAAGGCGAAGAGGAAGAGGGTGTGGTGGGGGTGGGGCTCCTGCAGGGAGAGCAGGCCAGCAGAGAGCACCCCTGATGTAGGCAGGCCTATGTGGGGAAGGGAGGGCAGCTGAGGAACCCGCGTGCCTGTGAGGCTGGAACCCACGGAGCAGGGAAGCAGGCAGCAAGCCCAGGCTTGGAGACGTGGCTTTAGCCAAAGTACAGGAACGCCTGCGAAGAGTTCCCAGATGGTGCCCATGGTAAAGAATCACCTACGAATGCAGGAGATGCAAGACAGGTTCAATCCAAGTTGGGAAGATCCCCTGGAGAGGGAAATGGCAACCCACTCCGGTATTCTTGCCTGGAGAATCCCACGGACATAGAAGCCTGGAGGGCTACCGTCCACAAGGTTGCAGTCGGACACAGCTGCGTGACGGAGCTCACCCCACAGGAATGCCTGCGAAGGCCGTAAGCAGGAGAGAACCCAGTCAGACCCGTACTCAGGGTGCTGGGAAGGGTGGGGGGAGGATGGCCAGGAAGCCCACGTGGGTAGCCGTCTGGGGAGGGCAGACAGAGCTGAAACAGCTGGGCAGGGGGACTGCCAGGCCGGGCCCTGGTTTAGCCACGAGGCAGGACAGGGGCGATGCGGGGACGGCCGAGCCAAGGCAGGTTCTCAGCAGAGCTGCGCCTGCCTGCCGGGGCTGCAGCAGGAGAATACGATCCAGCATTCCAATTCAGGACATACATCCAGACAAAACTGTAAGTTGAAAAACACATGCTACTCTGTGTTCACAGCAGCACTATTCACAGTATCCAAGACACGGAAACAAGCTAAGTGCTCATGGACAGATGAATGGATAAAAGAGGGTGTGGTACAAATGGACAGTCATGTATTTCTCAGTCATGAAAAAAGAACGAAATAATGCCATTTGCAGAAACACGGATGCAACCAGAGGTGATCACATTTAACTGAAGGAAGCCAGAAAGAAAAGGACAAGTGCCAAATGATGCCACCACTTATGTATGGAACCTAAGATATGACACAGATGAGCAAAAACCTACAAAACAGACTCACAGTCACAGAAAACAGACCCGTGGCTGCCAGAGGGGAGGGGCGGAATAGGAACGGAGAGTTTGAGGTTAGCAGACACAGACTATTACCTGCAGAACAGGCCAGCTAGGTCTTCGTATGTCCAGTGATAAACCATAACAGATAATATAAAAAAGAATGTACATATGTAAAACTGAGTCACTTTGCTGTAGAGTGGACACCGCATTGTAAATCAACTATACTTTAATAAATTACAACAACAAAAAAGAACACAAACACACAGATGACCAAGGGCGCCCGGCTTGCCCGTCACAAGTCTCCTCACCCTCCCTGTTGCATCTGTCTCCGCTCCCAGAAGTGGGGGGTCTGCCTACCCCAGGACTAGAGGGAGCAAGCCAGGCAAGGCGGCAGCCCCCCCCCGGTCCTGAGTGGGGCGCCCACCTGCTCTGCTCTCCGCCCTGTTCTCCTCCCTGAGCGCTCACGTGCTCTGGGCCAGCGCTGTCCCGACTGAAGGGCCTCAGCTTTGCAGGCGACGCTCCACTCCCTTGGCTAGAGCTCCTACCAGGAGGTCCCGCCAGGTTCCAACCACACCTCCTCTCTCAGATCCAGGGGCTCCTGGGGCCCAGCTAGCCTGTGGGGCGCCCAGCCCTCTGAGCTGCCATGGCAGCGGTACAGCTCCCTTAAAGTCCCCGCTGGGAGCTTGCCTCAGCTCTCGGGCCCACATCAGCTTCTCATCTGGGCCTCTCAGAGCCTCCAACCTCCATCACAGGGTAAACTGTGGGGTGATTCCTCACTGTAAAAGTGGTCGCATCCCGCAGACACCCCTGGCGGTGAGAAGCAGACCGACCCCCAGCCCGTTGCAGTCAAAGAGCAAGGAAGACAGCCTTCCGTTTATTCACGGCCCGTGCACCCAGGCCTTCTGTAACGACCTCACACAAACCCCAGGCCTTTACATCAGCCCCGTCTTACAGCAGAAAAGCCAAGGCTCAGGTTCACAAAGGGACGTGTGCACGGTGACGGAGATCACAGGCCGGGGGCTGAGGCAGGAACGGGGCTGTTTAACTCTGAAGCCTGCGAGTCGGCTGACGCTGGTCTGTGGGCGCCCAGGCCCCAGACAGTGCCCGAATCCACAGCGAGTGGAAGCGTCCTGCCGCAGGGCCCTCAGGAGCCGCCGGGGCCGAGCGCTGCCCTCCACGTCTGCAGCACCGCGTCCCGGCGGGCCGTGTAGGGCAGGTGCTTGATGCGGAACCAGTGTCTGGGAATGATGTTCCCACTGGGCGTGAAGAGTTTCTCCCCCTGCTGCCCCAGGAGACGGCGAAGGGCCAGGTTGCCCGACAGAACCTTCTCGTAGAATTCCACCCCACCCCGGGCATAGGCTGCAGACAGGGAGGCCGTGCGGCGGTCCAGCCAGGCTTCCAGGGCGTGAGTGACGGAGTCGGCGGAGAAGGCGTAGGCCACGTAGCCCGCCACTGCCGCCACCAAGTTGAAGGCGGCCCGCAAGCTCATGGGGCCTCCGTAGAGCCCCAGGGCGTGCTTGGCTCCCACGCCCAGGGCCCAGGTGGCGGCCAGGCAGGCTGGGGCCGGCAGGGCCTGCAGGGCGGCCGCCCCGCTCTCCAGGTACACCACCTCCTTGGCCAGGGCGAACTTCTGGGCGTCGTGGGACAGCGTCAGGGCCTCTCTCAGCCGGGCGCCCGCCAGGCTCCCCCAGTTGACTCGCTGCCCGTGGACAACCACGCACTGGTCAGCGCTGCTCACGGGGCCGCCCAGGAAGCTGGCGGGGATGCCCACCACGGCCCCGCCGGGGAACCTGGGGAAGCCGGCGCTCACAGGCTGGAAGGTGAAGGTGGTAAAGGCCTGGAAGCGGTGGCCCGAGGGGACGCCAATGTCCTGCTGCACCTCCTGGAAAAGCTGCTGCAGCTCTGGGGACAGGGGCGCCGGCTGGCCCTGAGGCCAGTACTGGAACAGCCACGGGACCACAGCATCCGGGACGAGGTGGTATGAGACCTGGACCCCAAACAGGCCTGCACAGGAGCCTACCAGCAGACCCGTCCTGTGCCTGTGCACGAACACCGCGGCCCGCCTCAGGGGCCCGGCCATGAGGGCTGCCCCGCCGCACCTGGGCCGAGAGAAAGAGATGTGAGCCGACAGCTCCCGGGCGGTCTGCAGCCTCGACACCCTGGGCCACATCCTCCTCAACGGACGCAGCGCAGTGGCCCCAGCACCGGTCCCGGCTCTGCCTGGCATCCCCACCCGCCACGGCCCACCAGGAGGGGGTCCAGGCGGAGTCAGCCAGCACCCGTGAAACAATCAGTGTCCCCTGTGGAGGGACCCAGACTACAGTTCTGATTCCCATGCACGGCCTCAAGCAACCCACCCCTCACTCCACCATTCGTTCCACACTGAACACGGGCACTAATTTACACACAAAACTTATGTCAGCTTGCTCTGTACTTACTACAAGCCCACCAGAGTTCTGAGAGCTGCAGACGTATCATTTAACAAGTGAATCCTTACAACTGTGACCTCATGGTTACCCGTGGCTCTATTTTAAAGCAGTGAACACAAGGCCACAGACAGGCCTCCGCCAGTTAAGTGGCAGAACTGGGTGGAATCACGTCCCTTCAAATTCACAGGCTCCCGTGCCCACCTCCAGGATGAGGAATGTGACTGCAGAGACAGGTGCCTTAAAGAGGGAACTAGATTTGAGCGAGGTCATTAGGACAGGCCCTGATCCAGCCTAAGTGGTGGTCTTAGGAGCGCAGGACGTTAGGCCACAGACACAGAGGAAGGCCTAGGACAGGAGCCGAGGAGAGGCCACTAGCACCGAGGCCGCGAGTCCCGGGGAGGCGTGCCTCTCGCAGAGGCCGGGCGAGGTGGGGCTGCGGGACCCTCGGTCCCCGCCCGAAAACAGGCTACGCCCGCCACTGGGACAGGCCGAAAGCCCACCGGACGCCGCATGTCCGGTCGCGCCGCTCTGCACCTCCTGGAAAAGCTGCTGCAGCTCTGGGGACAGGGGCGCCGGCTGGCCCTGAGGCCAGTACTGGAACAGCCACGGGACCACAGCATCCGGGACGAGGTGGTATGAGACCTGGACCCCAAACAGGCCTGCACAGGAGCCTACCAGCAGACCCGTCCTGTGCCTGTGCACGAACACCGCGGCCCGCCTCAGGGGCCCGGCCATGAGGGCTGCCCCGCCGCACCTGGGCCGAGAGAAAGAGATGTGAGCCGACAGCTCCCGGGCGGTCTGCAGCCTCGACACCCTGGGCCACATCCTCCTCAACGGACGCAGCGCAGTGGCCCCAGCACCGGTCCCGGCTCTGCCTGGCATCCCCACCCGCCACGGCCCACCAGGAGGGGGTCCAGGCGGAGTCAGCCAGCACCCGTGAAACAATCAGTGTCCCCTGTGGAGGGACCCAGACTACAGTTCTGATTCCCATGCACGGCCTCAAGCAACCCACCCCTCACTCCACCATTCGTTCCACACTGAACACGGGCACTAATTTACACACAAAACTTATGTCAGCTTGCTCTGTACTTACTACAAGCCCACCAGAGTTCTGAGAGCTGCAGACGTATCATTTAACAAGTGAATCCTTACAACTGTGACCTCATGGTTACCCGTGGCTCTATTTTAAAGCAGTGAACACAAGGCCACAGACAGGCCTCCGCCAGTTAAGTGGCAGAACTGGGTGGAATCACGTCCCTTCAAATTCACAGGCTCCCGTGCCCACCTCCAGGATGAGGAATGTGACTGCAGAGACAGGTGCCTTAAAGAGGGAACTAGATTTGAGCGAGGTCATTAGGACAGGCCCTGATCCAGCCTAAGTGGTGGTCTTAGGAGCGCAGGACGTTAGGCCACAGACACAGAGGAAGGCCTAGGACAGGAGCCGAGGAGAGGCCACTAGCACCGAGGCCGCGAGTCCCGGGGAGGCGTGCCTCTCGCAGAGGCCGGGCGAGGTGGGGCTGCGGGACCCTCGGTCCCCGCCCGAAAACAGGCTACGCCCGCCACTGGGACAGGCCGAAACGGAGCCCACCGGACGCCGCATGTCCGGTCGCGCCGCTCTGCACGCTCACCTGTCCGCCGCAGCAGGAACGCCGACCACGCGGGCGGGGCGGGGCCTGCGCAAAGCACGACGGGCGTCTCTGGGGCCGAGATAAAGGGGCGGGGCCACGGGGCGGGGGCGGGGCTGCCTGCGCGCCGGCTAGCCTGAGGGGCGGAGCTCCAGGGAGTGGTGGCCGAGCCGCGGGCAGCTCGCGGCCGGGGCCCAGGGAGTTGGTCCCAGCTGCTAAGCCTGCGCTCGGTCTCCTCCGCCAATGAATGCCCTTGCGCGGGTCTGCTTCCATGAAGGCGGCCTGGACCGTCCCTGTTTAGCCCTGTAGGGACCAGCGTCAAGGCGTGGGTCAGGAGGCCTACGGCGGAACTCCGGTCGGCGCCCACGCCCGGTCTACGCCGGGTCCCATCCTTTCCCGTCGGGGAGCAGTCTGTGCTGCGGGGCCTCTGCCCCCGGCTCCTCCTAAGTGATCCGCACTGTACAGCCCTTGGAGCAGCGTCACACCTGTCAGCTCGCTTTCCCGGGCGCTGTGCAGGATCAGGGGTCGGCCTTTAGGCGCTGTCTTGGCCTGCTTTCCCCCAGAAGGGGAGAGGGGAGTAGCCAGGACAGAGACAGCCTGCCCAGAGCGTCTGGCCTCTTGCAGAAAATGTCTGTGGACCCTAAAGTACCATTGAGTGAGAGTCACCTAGTCGTATCTGACTCTTCGCGACCCCATGGGCTATATAGCCAGCGTGGCTCCTCTGTTCGTGGAATTCTCCAGATAGGAATCTGGAATGGGAAGGACAGGTGAACGTGCGGGGGATTTGCCTGGGATGGACCAAGCATTGTAAAGTCACAGTGAAGTCTGAGAGGCTGCAGGGGCAGGTGATCAGGACTAGATTAGGGGGTCAACAGGAGATGAACACAGGAATAGGGACCAGGGAATGGATTACAGGGCATCAGATTTCTTTTCTCATTGTGGTAAGGCACACATGATGTTTACCATCCTGACCAATTCTAAATTATTCACTTATTTTTTGGTAATTCTGGGTTTTCGCTGCTGCCACAGGCTCTTCTCTAGGTGCAGGGAGTAGGGGCTACTCTGTAGTTGAGGTGAGCAGGCTTCTTGTTGTGGTGACTTCTCTTGTTGTGGAACTTGGGCTCTAGGGCACATGGGCTCCATAGTTGTGGCTCCAGGCTCTAGAGCACAGGCTCCCTAGCTGTGGCTCATGGGCTTAGTACTTGGCAGCATGTGGGATCTTCCCGGGTCAGGGATCGAATCCGTGTCTCCTGCATCGGCAGGCGAACTCTTCACCACTGAGCTACCAGGGAAGCCCCAAACCGTCTGCTTTTGTTTTGTGGCCCACACCTTTCATGTCATATCCAAAAAATTATTGCCAAATCCAGCGTTGTGAAGCTTTTGCCCCATGTTTTCTTCTAAGAATTGTATAATGTATGTTTCTGATCCATTTTGAGTTATTTTTTTGAGTTACTTTTTGAATACAGTGTTAGGTAAGGACCCAAAGTCATTTTTTGCATGTGGATTTATAGTCTTCCCATTGACCCTTGCTCAAGAGACTGTATTTTCCTCATTGAATGGTCTTCACAGCTTTGTCAAAAGTCATTTGATTGTACATGCCAGGGTTTCTTTCTGGACTCTTTGCTCTGTTCCATTGATCTATGTCATGTCCAACTCTTTGTGACCCCATGGACTGTAGCCTTCCAGGCTCCTCCATGGAACCCTCCAGGCAACAGTACTGGAGTGGGTAGCCATTCCTTTCTCTCGGGCCTCCTGCCTTGCAGGTGGATTCTGTACAGTCTGAGCCACCAGGGAAGCCCTACATTGACCTATGTGCATGTGTTTATGCCCGTATACATCATTTTGATACTGTAACTTTTCACTAAGTTTTGAAATCAGGGAGTATGAATCCTTCAGCTTTGATCTTCTTTTTCAAGATCATTTTGGGTATTCAGGGTTTAATCCTATAATTCATGGAGCTTTGAAGCTTTAGATTGCTTTGAGTAGTATTGCCATGTTAATAATACTAAGTCTTACAATTGAGGAACGTGAATTGCATTTCCATTTATTTATGTCTTCTTTAATTTCTTTCAGCAATGTTTTATAGTTTTCAGCGTACAAGTCTTTCACCTCTTTGGTTATGGTCATTCCTAAGTATTTTATCCTTTTTGTTGCTGTTGTAAATGGAATTGCTTTCATAATTTCCTTTTCAGATTGTTTACTGTTAGTGTGTATCAACTGATTTTTTCTTTTTAGCAACTGACTTTTGTGTGTTGACTTTGTATCCTGCTAGTTGACTGAATTAATTTGTTAGCTCTAACAAGTTTTCGTGCACTGTTAGGGTTTCTTTTACGGGGTTCGGCAGGCGAACTCTTCACCACTGAGCTACCAGGGAAGCCCCAAACCGTCTGCTTTTGTTTTGTGGCCCACACCTTTCATGTCATATCCAAAAAATTATTGCCAAATCCAGCGTTGTGAAGCTTTTGCCCCATGTTTTCTTCTAAGAATTGTATAATGTATGTTTCTGATCCATTTTGAGTTATTTTTTTGAGTTACTTTTTGAATACAGTGTTAGGTAAGGACCCAAAGTCATTTTTTGCATGTGGATTTATAGTCTTCCCATTGACCCTTGCTCAAGAGACTGTATTTTCCTCATTGAATGGTCTTCACAGCTTTGTCAAAAGTCATTTGATTGTACATGCCAGGGTTTCTTTCTGGACTCTTTGCTCTGTTCCATTGAT
The DNA here is from genome assembly GCA_022376925.1 of Tragulus kanchil. Taxonomy (NCBI): domain Eukaryota; kingdom Metazoa; phylum Chordata; class Mammalia; order Artiodactyla; family Tragulidae; genus Tragulus; species Tragulus kanchil. The sequence goes on from JAIOJX010000026.1 coordinate 118,575,086, forward strand.
CTATGTCATGTCCAACTCTTTGTGACCCCATGGACTGTAGCCTTCCAGGCTCCTCCATGGAACCCTCCAGGCAACAGTACTGGAGTGGGTAGCCATTCCTTTCTCTCGGGCCTCCTGCCTTGCAGGTGGATTCTGTACAGTCTGAGCCACCAGGGAAGCCCTACATTGACCTATGTGCATGTGTTTATGCCCGTATACATCATTTTGATACTGTAACTTTTCACTAAGTTTTGAAATCGGGGAGTATGAATCCTTCAGCTTTGATCTTCTTTTTCAAGATCATTTTGGGTATTCAGGGTTTAATCCTATAATTCATGGAGCTTTGAAGCTTTAGATTGCTTTGAGTAGTATTGCCATGTTAATAATACTAAGTCTTACAATTGAGGAACGTGAATTGCATTTCCATTTATTTATGTCTTCTTTAATTTCTTTCAGCAATGTTTTATAGTTTTCAGCGTACAAGTCTTTCACCTCTTTGGTTATGGTCATTCCTAAGTATTTTATCCTTTTTGTTGCTGTTGTAAATGGAATTGCTTTCATAATTTCCTTTTCAGATTGTTTACTGTTAGTGTGTATCAACTGATTTTTTCTTTTTAGCAACTGACTTTTGTGTGTTGACTTTGTATCCTGCTAGTTGACTGAATTAATTTGTTAGCTCTAACAAGTTTTCGTGCACTGTTTAGGGCTTTTAAAACATAATTTCAGAGCTTCCCCTGGTGGTCCAGTGGGTAAGGACACCGCCTTGTAGTGCAAGGGGCACCAGTTCCATCCCTGGCCTGGGAAGGTCCCACGTGCCGCAGAGCGGCTGGACCCATGTGTCCAATCACCGAGCCGGAGCTCTGGAGCGCATGCGCCCAGAGCCGGCGCTCTGCGACAACAGATGCCACCGCGATGGGAGGCCCATGGGAGCCAAAGAACAAAGACGGATGAAAATGGAGAAATGAAAGACCAATAAAGAAGTGGCCCGCCCGCTCCCCTCCCTCCCCAACCCGACCCCCACCCAAAATAAATAAATAAACAAATCTTTAAAAAAAAACAAAAAAAAATTTAAAAAAAAAAACAAAAAAAAACCCATAATTTCATATAATCTATGAACAGAGATAATTTTACTTCTTCCTTTCCAATTTGAATGCCTTTTCTTTCTTTTCCTTGTCTAATCTGGCTGGACCTTCCAGTACTGTGTTGAAAAGAACTGGTGAAAGTGGGTATCCTTGTCTTGTTCCTGATCTAAGAGAAAAAGCTTTCATTCTTTCATCATGGAGTAAGATGTTTGCTGTGGATTTTTCTTCTATGACTTTTATTATGTGGAGGTAGTTTCCTTCTGCTCCTAGATTGTTGAGTGTTTAATTCATGAACAGGTATGGAACTTTTCTCATGCTTTCCCTGCATCAGTTGAGATCACTGTGTGGTTTCTGTCCTTTATTCTGTTGATGCGAACTAGTCTGTGGATTGATTTTTGTATGTTGAACCATCCTTGCATTGCAGGGGTGAATCCCTTATGTCTTAATTGAGCAATTGCATTTCCATTTATTTATGTCTTCTTTAATTTCTTTCAGCAATGTTTTATAGTTTTCAGTGTACAAGCCTTTCGCCTCCTTGGTTATGGTCATTCCTAAGTATTTTATCCTTTTTGTTGCTGTTGTAAATGGAATTGCTTTCATAATTTCCTTTTCAGATTGTTTACTGTTAGTGTGTATCAACTGATTTTTCTTTTTAGCAACTGACTTTTGTGTGTTGACTTTGTATCCTGCTAGTTGACTGAATTAATTTGTTAGCTCTAACAAGTTTTCGTGCACTGTTTAGGGCTTTTAAAACATAATTTCAGAGCTTCCCCTGGTGGTCCAGTGGGTAAGGACACCGCCTTGTAGTGCAAGGGGCACCAGTTCCATCCCTGGCCTGGGAAGGTCCCACGTGCCGCAGAGCGGCTGGACCCATGTGTCCAATCACCGAGCCGGAGCTCTGGAGCGCATGCGCCCAGAGCCGGCGCTCTGCGACAACAGATGCCACCGCGATGGGAGGCCCATGGGAGCCAAAGAACAAAGACGGATGAAAATGGAGAAATGAAAGACCAATAAAGAAGTGGCCCGCCCGCTCCCCTCCCTCCCCAACCCGGCCCCCCCCCAAAAAAAAAAAATAAACCTTTAAAAAAAAAAAAAAATTAAAAAAAAAAAACAAAAAAAACCCCATAATTTCATATAATCTATGAACAGAGATAATTTTACTTCTTCCTTTCCAATTTGAATGCCTTTTCTTTCTTTTCCTTGTCTAATCTGGCTGGACCTTCCAGTACTGTGTTGAAAAGAACTGGTGAAAGTGGGTATCCTTGTCTTGTTCCTGATCTAAGAGAAAAAGCTTTCATTCTTTCATCATGGAGTAAGATGTTTGCTGTGGATTTTTCTTCTATGACTTTTATTATGTGGAGGTAGTTTCCTTCTGCTCCTAGATTGTTGAGTGTTTAATTCATGAACAGGTATGGAACTTTTCTCATGCTTTCCCTGCATCAGTTGAGATCACTGTGTGGTTTCTGTCCTTTATTCTGTTGATGCGAACTAGTCTGTGGATTGATTTTTGTATGTTGAACCATCCTTGCATTGCAGGGGTGAATCCCACGTGGTGATGATGCATAACCCCTTCAATATGCTGTTGAATCCCTGTTTTGTTGAAATATTTGCATCAATATTCATAAGAGTTACTGGCCTGAAGTTTTCTTTTCTTGTAGTGTCTTCATCTGACTTTGGCATCTGGGTGATACTGGCTATCGAGTGAATCAGGAGGCATTCTCTCCTCTTCAGCTTTTTGGAAAAGTTTGAGAAGGATTGGTATTAGTTCTTCTTTAAATATTTGGCAAACTTCACCAGTGAAGCCACTTCTCTTTGTTGGGAGACTTTTGAACAGATTTTCTATTTCTTCCTAAAATTTTTTCTGAGGGGGCTTTTGGGCATGAAAGGAATAATTAACTAGTAATTAACTTATGTTTTAATTACTACTGATTATTATTTAATTACTATTGTTAATGTATCAAGTTAAAATATATCTCTTTAGCCTGAAACCTCAATTTACAAATATTGTTATCTTATTAATAAATTCAGTGATCTTTGTATAAAAATAGGATTTTGTTTCTAGCTGTTCTTTGGTTAACTGTCAACTAACCATGGGCTTTATAGATTAAGTCTAACTTAATTTTACCACAGCACTTCTGTAATTAATTGGTCAAATTCCCTTGGACATTTCAAGCTATATTTTCAACTTTAATTTAGTCGATTCTCTTAAATACAATAATACCCACCCCCTGCCAAGCAGTCTTATACTCATATCTTACCAGCAAAATCTTCCTAAATCACCAAGCAACTCTTATAAATCTAATAAAACAGACACAGAAAGGTAACAGATCTTCTTACCTGTTTTAAACATCTTAAAAATGAAGTACAGGACTTCCTTGGTGGTCCAGTGGGTAAAGAGTCCGCCTTGCAGTGCCAGGGGCACTGGTTCGATCCCTGGCCTGGGAAGACCCCACATGCCCTGGAGCGGCTGGGCTGGTGTGTCCAATTGCGAGCCAGCGCTCTGGAGCGCATGCGCCCAGAGCTGGCGCTCTGCAACGGGAGAGGCCACTGCAATGGGAGGCCCGCACAGGCCAAGAATACAGGTGGATGAAAACAAATAAAGCCAATAAAAGAGGCCAAAATTAAAAAGAAATACATGTAAAACAGAGGAATAACACTTGCTCTTATGGATCACCTATCCCACACTGAAGTATCAACCCAGGTGGATTCTTTCCTTCATCCAGGTTCACCCCCTGAGCTCTTGGGGGGTATTCTTGCCCGGGACAGTGGTCCAGAAGGGTTTCCAGGGTGATTCGTCATGAGTTACTTATGGAGATAATTGGACTTTCTGAGACTATGTCTTTCTTCATGGTAGTAAAACCTTCCACAAGTTTTCATTGCTTGAGTAGAGCAGATACGATTCTGTATCTCCTACCAGGAATGCAATGAATATATTAGCTGTCTAATTTATAATGATGAAATTTTGATGTTGACCAAAATTTCAATACAGTATACACATAGTCTGGCCTTGTCAACATACTGTGCCCAGTGACTTTGGTCACGTCCAACTCTTTGCGATCCCGTGGACCGTCGCCTGCCAGGCTCCTCTGTCCATGGGATTTCCCAGGCAAGAACCCTGGAGTGGGTTGCCATGTCCTCCTCCACAACATCCTGTAAAGATCATAGACATGTGTACACGCCTTTCCTTCCTCTTTTCACGCCGGCGTGCCTCAGAGAGCTGCCGCACCCTGCCACAGTTTGCTTACTGGGAGCTCTTTTTAACTGGCTCCTTCATACTCCCAAGTTGCCCTGGATCGTTTGGAAGCAGACTTTCTTTCTGGCAACCAACTCGTGCCCGGCACATCTTAATTATCCTTTGGAACCAAGCAACTCCTTACTAATTTTCTTATTTAAAAAAAAGACACAAAAAAAAAGGGTAACAGATCTTCTTACCTGTTTTAAACATCTTAAAAATGAAGTACAGGACTTCCTTGGTGGTCCAGTGGGTAAAGAGTCCGCCTTGCAGTGCCAGGGGCACTGGTTCGATCCCTGGCCTGGGAAGACCCCACATGCCCTGGAGCGGCTGGGCTGGTGTGTCCAATTGCGAGCCAGCGCTCTGGAGCGCATGCGCCCAGAGCTGGCGCTCTGCAACGGGAGAGGCCACTGCAATGGGAGGCCCGCACAGGCCAAGAATACAGGTGGATGAAAACAAATAAAGCCAATAAAAGAGGCCAAAATTAAAAAGAAATACATGTAAAACAGAGGAATAACACTTGCTCTTATGGATCACCTATCCCACACTGAAGTATCAACCCAGGTGGATTCTTTCCTTCATCCAGGTTCACCCCCTGAGCTCTTGGGGGGTATTCTTGCCCGGGACAGTGGTCCAGAAGGGTTTCCAGGGTGATTCGTCATGAGTTACTTATGGAGATAATTGGACTTTCTGAGACTATGTCTTTCTTCATGGTAGTAAAACCTTCCACAAGTTTTCATTGCTTGAGTAGAGCAGATACGATTCTGTATCTCCTACCAGGAATGCAATGAATATATTAGCTGTCTAATTTATAATGATGAAATTTTGATGTTGACCAAAATTTCAATACAGTATACACATAGTCTGGCCTTGTCAACATACTGTGCCCAGTGACTTTGGTCACGTCCAACTCTTTGCGATCCCGTGGACCGTCGCCTGCCAGGCTCCTCTGTCCATGGGATTTCCCAGGCAAGAACCCTGGAGTGGGTTGCCATGTCCTCCTCCACAACATCCTGTAAAGATCATAGACATGTGTACACGCCTTTCCCCTTCCCTCTTTTTCACGCCGGCGTGCCTCAGAGAGCTGCCGCACCCTGCCACAGTTTGCTTACTGGGAGCTCTTTTTAACTGGCTCCTTCATACTCCCAAGTTGCCCTGGATCGTTTGGAAGCAGACTTTCTTTCTGGCAACCAACTCGTGCCCCGGGCACATCTTAATTATCCTTGCTCAGAAATGCAGAATCAGATACTTGCCAGGGCTCCTTGCTCCCTTCTGGGGCCTTGAACTTGAGCCCAGACTCTCAGAGCGCTGGGCGTGTGCTAGACCAGCACTCGGCGCTGCAGTGGCCGGCAGCACAGCGCCCACTGCAGAGGCAGATCCTGAAAAGATGCATTTTGAAAATGTCATGGAATCGTATCATTTTGTTTTCTCTGGCCCCACAGCATGTGGGATACTCCCAGACCAGGAGGGAACCCTGTTTCCTGCATTGGGCGTGGCGTCGTATCCACTGGATCATCAAGGAGGTCTCTGGAATCATATCATTTTAAACAAACTGCATTCTAATACAAAATACGTCTTTTCTTTTACACCAGCTGCCCTGTTGTCACAAATATGAACTTGAATCTGCCTGCCGTCTACCATAACACCAACCCACAGAGACCAAACCAGACCCTGGGTCCTCTGGCTTGGCTGTTCTGCAGGCCCCTCCTGCTTCCCAGACCCCATTTTCCACTAATAATAATAACGTTTCTCATTCCTTGGGATCTTTTTGACAGCAGAAGCTGGGACATTGGGTGATGACTCTAGTGTGAACAGTTTGAGTAATACCAGCCCACTGGTGGATAAATGAAGCTATTTCATTTTTTCATTAGAAGAATTGCTACCAGCTGTTCTCTTCAGCTCCTCTGATATCCTCCTCACTAGCAGGCTGTCTTAAGGATACACAGTCCGAATCTATAATTTGGCAGTCAATGTCAGTCACTGAGACGATATAATTTTGGTGAAGGTTCAGTCTCATTGTCTGGCCCTTGCCAGGGATTCCCAGGCAAGAACCCTGGAGTGGGTTGCCATGTCCTCCTCCACAACATCCTGTAAAGATCATAGACATGTGTACACGCCTTTCCCTTCCCTCTTTTTCACGCCGGCGTGCCTCAGAGAGCTGCCGCACCCTGCCACAGTTTGCTTACTGGGAGCTCTTTTTAACTGGCTCCTTCATACTCCCAAGTTGCCCTGGATCGTTTGGAAGCAGACTTTCTTTCTGGCAACCAACTCGTGCCCCGGGCACATCTTAATTATCCTTGCTCAGAAATGCAGAATCAGATACTTGCCAGGGCTCCTTGCTCCCTTCTGGGGCCTTGAACTTGAGCCCAGACTCTCAGAGCGCTGGGCGTGTGCTAGACCAGCACTCGGCGCTGCAGTGGCCGGCAGCACAGCGCCCACTGCAGAGGCAGATCCTGAAAAGATGCATTTTGAAAATGTCATGGAATCGTATCATTTTGTTTTCTCTGGCCCCACAGCATGTGGGATACTCCCAGACCAGGGAGGGAACCCCTGTTTCCTGCATTGGAAGCGTGGCGTCGTATCCACTGGATCATCAAGGAGGTCTCTGGAATCATATCATTTTAAACAAACTGCATTCTAATACAAAATACGTCTTTTCTTTTACACCAGCTGCCCTGTTGTCACAAATATGAACTTGAATCTGCCTGCCGTCTACCATAACACCAACCCACAGAGACCAAACCAGACCCTGGGTCCTCTGGCTTGGCTGTTCTGCAGGCCCCTCCTGCTTCCCAGACCCCATTTTCCACTAATAATAATAACGTTTCTCATTCCTTGGGATCTTTTTGACAGCAGAAGCTGGGACATTGGGTGATGACTCTAGTGTGAACAGTTTGAGTAATACCAGCCCACTGGTGGATAAATGAAGCTATTTCATTTTTTCATTAGAAGAATTGCTACCAGCTGTTCTCTTCAGCTCCTCTGATATCCTCCTCACTAGCAGGCTGTCTTAAGGATACACAGTCCGAATCTATAATTTGGCAGTCAATGTCAGTCACTGAGACGATATAATTTTGGTGAAGGTTCAGTCTCATTGTCTGCTTTGAAACTTTAGTCTCATCTCGCACCCCAAACTGCCCGAACCACGTCAGCACCCTCCCCAGTACAGACGAGGCCCGTGGCCCCCCTGGCCCGGGGTGGAGGGTGGGCGCCTGCCCTCTGGCCCGTGGCTCTTCTCCTAGGCATTCTCCATCTGGTAGGGCACCCAGAAAGAGGAAGAACCATGCTTCTGTCTGCAGCTTCTCACGGGCAGCCCCCCTCCTTAGGTCATGATGTGAACAACTGAGGATGCAGGACCCAGCTTCGGGAGTCCTTTCACCTTCCAGCTAATCTGGCTTGACTTGGGTGCTGACTGAGGCGAACAGCATGGCGGAGCAGGAGATTAGTCTTGGTGAGTCCCCTAGACTTGACCTCCAGGGAAAGATGCGCAACCGTGTAAGTTAAGGGCCAGAGTTATTAGCTAGAAGTTCCAGGACAGGTCCTGGGTAGGCGTTTGGGATTGCAGCTCAGAGAGAGCTTCTGGAAGGCCGGGGTTGGGGCAGGGGCCCACAGAGCCACTGGTGCCCTGAGGGTGGCCCATCGAGTCCAGGCAGAGAGGCCCCGGAGAGTAGCCTGTCCGCAGGTTCAGGTCAGCTCTCCCACCAGGGAGAGGAACCGCATAAGAAAGGGCCCACCTCTTCTGGCCTCTGGTCGGTGAGATACTGAACTGGACCCGGGAAGGGCGTGCGGGCGCTTGGGTGCATGTGGGTGCCGGGCCAGCCGGCAGTCGAACAGGTCCTGAAGAGAGTGGCAGATAGGCTAAGAAAAGAAAGAAGGACAGAAAAGATGGGGTTGAGAGGGACAGCAAGAAGGCAGACAACTCTACAGGTTGCTGACAAGTTGCTGACAAGTTTATTGAATTCGCTCATCCCTTTTATACTTCAACAAGTAATTGTGTACACGTGCTTTAGGCCAGGTGTCGATCATAACACGTGCTTTAGGCCAAGTGTCGATCATAACACGTGCTTTAGGCCAGGTGTCGATCATAACACGTGCTTTAGGCCAGGTGTCGATCATAACACGTGCTTTAGGCCAGGTGTCGATCATAACACGTGCTTTAGGCCAAGTGTCGATCATAACACGTGCTTTAGGCCAAGTGTCGATCATAACACGTGCTTTAGGCCAGGTGTCGATCATAAACTAGGTGTTACCTCCTGGTGTGTTATTACAATGGTTCTGGGTCATAATGCCCCTCAAGCCAGGTAAAGAGGCTCCAGGTGTTCTTTATGATAGCTAAGGAACGTCTTCACAACACCTGGGGTGGCGGGACAGAGAGCTATGCTGTTACCAGCCCCTGTTGCCAGGGCAGCTCCCAGGGCTATGTTTCCTTAAAGGAAACCCCTTGAAACAGGGCAGCTCCCCGCATGTGGGTGCCTGTGTATGTGTGCAGGGTGTGCAGTGCTCATTACCAGGCCGTAAGTCCCGTCGGTCGATCTCTGTCTACTCAAGGCTCTTCCCCCGTCTTGCTTCCTCTCAAGTCTTTTCACAACCGCTTTAACACACTTCTTGCAAACAGAGTCTCTGGAAAGGAGCCTTTGTGGAAGACCCGGCTGCTGCCCTGTGTGGCCAGATCACCGTGTCCACGTGTTGGCAGAGTCCCAAGATCCAGCTCGGCTCTTTGGTGGTAAGACACAGATGCCCTCAGACGCCTTCAAGAAAGAGAGGGGCCGTTCTGAGGTGCAGCCCTAGTAGCGGGCTGGCTGAGAACCACGCGGCTCTGGGACGGAGGGGCTGTCACAGGGGAGAAGAAAGTAAGGAGTCACGTTGGTCAACAGCACCGAGCCAGTTTCCTTATATAGTTGTTTAAAGTTGATATGTTGTATTTTCATCTTTGTATTCAGTTCAAGAATGTTCTTACGGATTTATTTTTTGGTCAGGAGGCATGCGGGCTCTTAGTTCCCTGAGCAGGAACTGAACCTGCGCCCTCTGCAGTGGAAGCACAGAGCCTTAGCCACTGGGCCGCCAGGGAAGTCCCCAGTTTTCATGTCCTGTTTTTGATGACTGGGCCACAGGAGATGTCAACGTGAGAAGAAGCCGGGGACTGTATATGCAAGCTCACTGTTCTAGTTTTGCAAGTTTTCCTTAAGTCTAAAATTATTTCAGAATGAAAATCCATTAAATTGCTGATGCCTCAGTCCTGCTCTGAGGAGAGAGCTCAGGTACCGCTGCTGGTGTTTCCTAATGTCGTCCTCTCCGCCCCTGGGGGGCGGGCACCAGAGCTGCTCCTCTGGGGAAACGGGACTTCAGACACGTTCAGGAGCCTCACACGGCTGGTGAGAGGAGGCCCACCCACCAACCAGACAGCTGCCCGAGCCAGTTCAGCACCGTCCTGCAGAGAGAGCAGAGAGAGCCGGGCAGTGGAAGACAGCCGCCCAAGCCAGCTCCCCTCTGCCCTGCAGAGAGAGCCGAGAGCAGAGCCGGGGCAGAGGAAGGCTACAGGCAGAGCCCAGAGCCCGGAGCAGCAGGGCGTGGAGCCCCCTGGTGAGAAATTAGAACTTAATCCTGGAGGCCAGTGGTTCAGTCCTGGCTGCACATTAGGTTCACATGAAGAGTTTTTATTAAAGATTGTGACTGCCTGAGTCCCACCCAGAAACTGCCCGCTGCCTGCCCTGTACTCAAGGCTCTTCCCCGTCTTGCTTCCTCTCAAGTCTTTTCACAACCGCTTTAACACACTTCTTGCAAACAGAGTCTCTGGAAAGGAGCCTTTGTGGAAGACCCGGCTGCTGCCCTGTGTGGCCAGATCACCGTGTCCACGTGTTGGCAGAGTCCCAAGATCCAGCTCGGCTCTTTGGTGGTAAGACACAGATGCCCTCAGACGCCTTCAAGAAAGAGAGGGGCCGTTCTGAGGTGCAGCCCTAGTAGCGGGCTGGCTGAGAACCACGCGGCTCTGGGACGGAGGGGCTGTCACAGGGGAGAAGAAAGTAAGGAGTCACGTTGGTCAACAGCACCGAGCCAGTTTCCTTATATAGTTGTTTAAAGTTGATATGTTGTATTTTCATCTTTGTATTCAGTTCAAGAATGTTCTTACGGATTTATTTTTTGGTCAGGAGGCATGCGGGCTCTTAGTTCCCTGAGCAGGAACTGAACCTGCGCCCTCTGCAGTGGAAGCACAGAGCCTTAGCCACTGGGCCGCCAGGGAAGTCCCCAGTTTTCATGTCCTGTTTTTGATGACTGGGCCACAGGAGATGTCAACGTGAGAAGAAGCCGGGGACTGTATATGCAAGCTCACTGTTCTAGTTTTGCAAGTTTTCCTTAAGTCTAAAATTATTTCAGAATGAAAATCCATTAAATTGCTGATGCCTCAGTCCTGCTCTGAGGGAGAGAGCTCAGGTACCGCTGCTGGTGTTTCCTAATGTCGTCCTCTCCGCCCCTGGGGGGCGGGCACCAGAGCTGCTCCTCTGGGGAAACGGGACTTCAGACACGTTCAGGAGCCTCACACGGCTGGTGAGAGGAGGCCCACCCACCAACCAGACAGCTGCCCGAGCCAGTTCAGCACCGTCCTGCAGAGAGAGCAGAGAGAGCCGGGCAGTGGAAGACAGCCGCCCAAGCCAGCTCCCCTCTGCCCTGCAGAGAGAGCCGAGAGCAGAGCCGGGGCAGAGGAAGGCTACAGGCAGAGCCCAGAGCCCGGAGCAGCAGGGCGTGGAGCCCCCTGGTGAGAAATTAGAACTTAATCCTGGAGGCCAGTGGTTCAGTCCTGGCTGCACATTAGGTTCACATGAAGAGTTTTTATTAAAGATTGTGACTGCCTGAGTCCCACCCCAGAAAACCTGATGAAGCTGTTTTTTTTTTTTTTTTTTTTTTTGGCGTATAATTGATGAGCAACGTTGTGTTAGTTTCAGGTGCACAGCCACGTGATTCAGTTCTACACACACGTGTATCTGATCTTTTCCAAGTCCTTTCCCCATGTGGGTTATTAGGTCATGTTGAGCAGCGTTCCCCGGGCCCTGCGGTAGGACCCTGTTGGTTGGTATTTGAAATACAGCCGTGCTTCAGCAGGTGTTTATGAAGCTCTCCGCGGGATTCTGACCCGCAGCCAGCGTGTGCACAAGAATGGAGCTGTGTTAACGCACAGAGTCTCCCGGCCCGGTCTTCACGGACTTCACCGGGACTCCTGGCCCCGAGGCCAACGCCCTCCCGAGCCATCTGCTTCCTGTGACACAGGGGTATCAGCACAGAGGTGTCACCCACTCCTCCCTGGCCCATCTGCAAGCTCTAGGCACCCCACCGTGCCCCTCTCTCTCCAGCCCCATTGCCTGGGGCTGCCGCCACGGCTGCTTCGGAGCCCGTGAACTCACCAGCACCGCTCTTTCCGGGAGCGGCTGCCAAAGCCAGTCAGGAGGGCACAGGGCCACAGGCGCTGACCCCTCCCCACCCCTTCCACTTCCAGCCCCTCCAAAGGACTCCAGCCTCTCAGCACTCTGGAAGCCTTTGCCCCCCACTAAATCTTGCAGCAAGAAGCACCAAACATTGGCATACTAATGACATTTTATTTTCAAAAGGAAACATTATGTTTAAAATATGTACATCATCTATATATCAGGGTTTGTTCCCCTCTAGAAACTGTAACTCCCCCAATGGCTAGAACATAAGCAGACACAGAGGCCCACAGTGGCCTGCAGAAAGGCAGCGAGAGGCCCTGACCCCCTGGGGGCGGTCACTCCAGGATCAGGTAGGCGTGGAGGGCTTTGCTCCGCAGGTTCTTCATCTCCTCGAGCGCCTTCTCCCCCGCCTTCTCCACGGGCTGCGCCTGGTCTTTCACCTCTCTAAACAGAGACATTAAAAAAAACCACAAGCCCAACAAGGACACGTCAGGGCGCCTCATAAAACACTCAGGTCACCCGCCACCACCCCATGTCTGGGCCCAGCGTCCCCTGCGACCCCACGTGAGGGCTGGAGGAGCTGTTTATACACAGCATAAACCATACGTAGCGGTCGTTTAGTCACCAGTGGAAACACCTGGCTGGTAGGTGACTCACACATGGCTGCCCGTCTCTGGTGCACTGGCTTCTTAGCAGAGCCAAGTGACCTGACCTCTCAGCCTCCGTTTCCAGGGGAACACCTGCTGGGAATTCCTGTCTCCCAGGATTGTTGCAAAGGGGGAAAGGAGGACTTATGCGTGGACCTCCCAGCTGATCCTCATGTTTAATGAGCAAAGTGGGACACTATCTGACCCTGACGGTGGCTCCAGAGGTGGGACTCAAGATGCAGGCTCCTGGGTTGAGGCATGGCTGACGTGGAGCCGGGAGGCTGCTGGCACGGTGAAGGGCAGAACTCTCCAAATATCTCGGAGGACAGGATTAGTGGACTAGGTTGAAAGCACAGATAGCTAAGGAGTGTGAGCTCAGCTATAGCATCTGTCCAGATGGAGGAACTCACGACCAAATTAAGTGCTTAACCTCCGTGTTCACAGAGCACTGTTTACAGCAGCCAAGACACAGAAGCCACCTGAGCGTCCATGGACAGAGGAAGGGGTGCAGAAGACGCGGTGTGTCTATGCACTGGAGTATTATTGAGACATGAAAAAGGAGAGACAGTACCATTTGCCGCAACATGGATGGACCTGGAGATGATCATACTAAGTGCGGGAAGTCAATGACATTTTATTTTCAAAAGGAAACATTATGTTTAAAATATGTACATCATCTATATATCAGGGTTTGTTCCCCTCTAGAAACTGTAACTCCCCCAATGGCTAGAACATAAGCAGACACAGAGGCCCACAGTGGCCTGCAGAAAGGCAGCGAGAGGCCCTGACCCCCTGGGGGCGGTCACTCCAGGATCAGGTAGGCGTGGAGGGCTTTGCTCCGCAGGTTCTTCATCTCCTCGAGCGCCTTCTCCCCCGCCTTCTCCACGGGCTGCGCCTGGTCTTTCACCTCTCTAAACAGAGACATTAAAAAAAACCACAAGCCCAACAAGGACACGTCAGGGCGCCTCATAAAACACTCAGGTCACCCGCCACCACCCCATGTCTGGGCCCAGCGTCCCCTGCGACCCCACGTGAGGGCTGGAGGAGCTGTTTATACACAGCATAAACCATACGTAGCGGTCGTTTAGTCACCAGTGGAAACACCTGGCTGGTAGGTGACTCACACATGGCTGCCCGTCTCTGGTGCACTGGCTTCTTAGCAGAGCCAAGTGACCTGACCTCTCAGCCTCCGTTTCCAGGGGAACACCTGCTGGGAATTCCTGTCTCCCAGGATTGTTGCAAAGGGGGAAAGGAGGACTTATGCGTGGACCTCCCAGCTGATCCTCATGTTTAATGAGCAAAGTGGGACACTATCTGACCCTGACGGTGGCTCCAGAGGTGGGACTCAAGATGCAGGCTCCTGGGTTGAGGCATGGCTGACGTGGAGCCGGGAGGCTGCTGGCACGGTGAAGGGCAGAACTCTCCAAATATCTCGGAGGACAGGATTAGTGGACTAGGTTGAAAGCACAGATAGCTAAGGAGTGTGAGCTCAGCTATAGCATCTGTCCAGATGGAGGAACTCACGACCAAATTAAGTGCTTAACCTCCGTGTTCACAGAGCACTGTTTACAGCAGCCAAGACACAGAAGCCACCTGAGCGTCCATGGACAGAGGAAGGGGTGCAGAAGACGCGGTGTGTCTATGCACTGGAGTATTATTGAGACATGAAAAAGGAGAGACAGTACCATTTGCCGCAACATGGATGGACCTGGAGATGATCATACTAAGTGAGGTAAGTCAACAGAGAAAGACAAATACCATGTGACATCACGCATATGTGGAATTAAGAAATGAATACAAATGAACTTATTTACAAAACAGAAACAGACTCACAGACAAAGAGAACAGAGCCGTGGTTGCCAAGGTGGAAGGGCTGGGAGTCGAGGGAGTTGCGTAGATGCAACTATTACACAGAGAACGGGCACACATTCTCTACATGTGTGTGAGTCTTAGTCGCTTGGTTGAGTCTGACTCTTGCGACTGTATGGACTGTAGCCCTCCAGGCTCCTCTGTCCGTGGAGTTCTCCAGGCAAGAGCACTGGAGTCCTGTATAGCACAGGGAGCTACACTCAAAATCCTGTGATAGCTGTTGTCGTTGCGCTGTGAGAATGGGGGATCCTGCAGGGGCGCTGGACGGCCTGGAGGGGTGGGGTGGGGGGACTGGGAGGGGCTGGGAGGGGGGAGGGGACCAGGGATATGCGTATGACTGATCTGGGAACATACATGTATGTGAATAACAAAACTCTGTAAAAATATTTTAAAAATAAAAAAAATTAATGAGAAACAAAATCCTGTGATAAACCATAATGGAAAAGAATATTAAAAAGAATATATGTATAATGGAGTCACTTCGCTGTACAGCAGAAACAAACACAACATGATAAATCAACTGTACCTTAATAATATAAAAGAATAAAATGGAGTGCTTCTGAAACATTTCCTAAAGATGGTGAAATTTCCTAAAGTTCTGGAAAATGTCCGAAAGGTTTGAAAAAGGAGAAATATCTTAAAATGAAGAATTTACACTTTACCTAATGCATATAATTGAAAAAATTAATGGGCACCACTGTAGGAATTGGTCTAAAAAATATACAGTTCATGTCATTACATATATTAATGACTGAGTAGTACAGTGATAATCCCAGGGGAGCTGAATGATGCGGCAGCAGCTAGAGTCACTCTCGGAGATTCCTGCACGTTTTCCAATAGAATTCCCCTGAGCAGGTGTCAGGCGGCTGAGACCACCATCGAGACGGCACGGGAGCACCTGGGTTGACCACAGCCTTCAGGGCAGAACAGACGATTCTCTGCATCCAGGGAAGTAAATACCTGCCCGAAGCCAAACAGAGGGCCGGCTTCATGGGCAATAAGTATCACCGATGCGTTTTTTATTTCCGGCCCTGTCTGACCAAGCTCTGGTGTGTGCGTGTCTGGCTCCATCTGCTTCAGACTGAGGCTGAAGGAGGTGAAAAAAGGCACCGGGAAGATGGTCCCTGCAGCTCTATTTGAAAGTTTTATTTACTAAATTTTCTTTCACAGAAACTACCAACCTACTTGCTGAGATGCGTGGTGTGCTGTTGGTCTCTGTTTCTATCACAAACAAACCAGCGGAATCCCGTGCTCCTCTGAGATTGTTGGCACTCCTTGTTGAAAAGTCAGGGCCTCCCCAGAACACCCCAAAGAAGACAGAGATTTACAGCCTACATGAGGAAGGGTAATTATCCTTAATAGATGAGGCACTCATACAAATAAGAAAAAGATAAACACTTTCTACAGTATAGGCCAAAAGGCGCCTTATCAAAGAAGAAAAATATCAATAATCATAGGAAAATTTTTACCATCACTCATAAACAAAGAAATTAAGATTAAAACAATGATGTGGTTGGTAAAGCAGAAAAGAAGTCTGATAATCTTCTATGTTGTTCAGGACATTTTTGAATTTTTTTTTGCTATAAAAATGATAAACCATAATGGAAAAGAATATTAAAAAGAATATATGTATAATGGAGTCACTGTACAGCAGAAACAAACACAACATGATAAATCAACTGTACCTTAATAATATAAAAGAATAAAATGGAGTGCTTCTGAAACATTTCCTAAAGATGGTGAAATTTCCTAAAGTTCTGGAAAATGTCCGAAAGGTTTGAAAAAGGAGAAATATCTTAAAATGAAGAATTTACACTTTACCTAATGCATATAATTGAAAAAATTAATGGGCACCACTGTAGGAATTGGTCTAAAAAATATACAGTTCATGTCATTACATATATTAATGACTGAGTAGTACAGTGATAATCCCAGGGGAGCTGAATGATGCGGCAGCAGCTAGAGTCACTCTCGGAGATTCCTGCACGTTTTCCAATAGAATTCCCCTGAGCAGGTGTCAGGCGGCTGAGACCACCATCGAGACGGCACGGGAGCACCTGGGTTGACCACAGCCTTCAGGGCAGAACAGACGATTCTCTGCATCCAGGGAAGTAAATACCTGCCCGAAGCCAAACAGAGGGCCGGCTTCATGGGCAATAAGTATCACCGATGCGTTTTTTATTTCCGGCCCTGTCTGACCAAGCTCTGGTGTGTGCGTGTCTGGCTCCATCTGCTTCAGACTGAGGCTGAAGGAGGTGAAAAAAGGCACCGGTAAGATGGTCCCTGCAGCTCTATTTGAAAGTTTTATTTCCTAAATTTTCTTTCACAGAAACTACCAACCTACTTGCTGAGATGCGTGGTGTGCTGTTGGTCTCTGTTTCTATCACAAACAAACCAGCGGAATCCCGTGCTCCTCTGAGATTGTTGGCACTCCTTGTTGAAAAGTCAGGGCCTCCCCAGAACACCCCAAAGAAGACAGAGATTTACAGCCTACATGAGGAAGGGTAATTATCCTTAATAGATGAGGCACTCATACAAATAAGAAAAAGATAAACACTTTCTACAGTATAGGCCAAAAGGCGCCTTATCAAAGAAGAAAAATATCAATAATCATAGGAAAATTTTTACCATCACTCATAAACAAAGAAATTAAGATTAAAACAATGATGTGGTTGGTAAAGCAGAAAAGAAGTCTGATAATCTTCTATGTTGTTCAGGACATTTTTGAATTTTTGGCTTTTCTGGGTTTTCCCTGCTGCCACAGGCTCCTCTCTAGTTGCAGGAGTGGGGGCTCTTCTCTAGTTGAGGTGAGCAGGCTTCTTGTTGTGGTGACTCCTCTTGTGGTGGAACTCGGGCTCTTGGGCACATGGGCTTCAGGAGTTGAGGCCCATGGGCTCCATAGTTGCGACTCCGAGACTCTAGAGCACAGGCTCCATAGCTGTGGCTCATGGACTTAGTTGCTCCACAGCATGTGGGATCTTCCCAAATCAGGGATCAAACTCGTGTCTCCTGCATTGGCAGGCGAGGTCTTCACCACGGAGCCACCAGGGAAGCCCTGTTCAGGACATTTAAATGTGGGCATCCTCACCCTTGCTGGTAGGAGATTTGCTGATGTTCTTTCTGAATGGTGGCAAAGCACTATATACTAAAATGGACATGAATCCACCGTTTATGTCTCAAAGTTTATCCTAAGGAGACAGTCTGATAAGTCTACAAGGAATTATGCTTCAAGGAGGTTTGCTGCAGCCCTATTAGCAAGAGCAAAACACTGAAAAGAACTGACATGTTCATCAGTAGAAAGATGGATGACCACATGATGGTGTATCTACCAGTGAGATGTAAAGATGGATATCTGTAGTTATACGTTAAATAAACAGTACTCCTTTCTCAATCTTGAACAAGTTAGGGTTCTAACTGCTTCTTGACCTACATACAGGTTTCTCAGAAGACAGGCAAAATGGTCTGATGACCACCCCTGTTTAACCTGTATGCTGAGCACATCATGAGAAATTCTGGGCTCAGTGAGTTACAAGCTGGAATCAAGATAGGCAGGAGAGGGCTTCCCTGGTGGCCCAGTGGATAAAGAGTCCACCTTAACAACAAAACTCTGTAAAAGTTAAAAGTAAAAGAAAAGTTAAAAAAAAAGGTCCACCTTGCAGTGCAAGGGGCACCGGTTCAATCCCTGGCATGGGAAGATCCCACGTGCTGTGGAGCGGCTGGACTGGTGTGTCCACTTACGAGCAGCACTCTGGAGCACACATGCCCAGAGCCGGTGCTCTGCAACGAGAGAGGCCACTGCGATGGGAGGCCCACACGGGCCAAAGAATTAAGATGGATGAAAGTAAATAAATAAAGGACCAATGAAGGAGACCAAAATTAAAAAAAAAAAAAAAGATAGGCAGGAGAAATATCAACAATCTCAGATATGTGGATGATACCACTCTAACAGTAGAAAGCGAAGAGAACTAAAGACCTTGATGAGGATGAAGGAGGAGAGTGGAAAAGGTGGCTTAAAACTAAATATTGAAAAGCTAAAAACCATGGCATCCGGCCCCATCACTTCATGGCAAATAGAAGGGGAAACAGTGGAAGCAGTGACAGTTTCCTCTTCTTGGGCTCTAAAATCAGTGTGGATGGTGACTGCAGCCATGGAGTCAGAAGACGATTGGTTCTTGGAAGGAAAGTTATGACAAACCTAGAGAGAATGCTGAAAAGCAGAGACATCACTCTGCCGACAAAGGTCCGTACAGTCAAGACGACGGTCTTTCTAGTGGTCGTGCGCGGTTGTGAGAGGTAGACATAGAAAGGCAGAGGGTCGAAGAGTCAATACCTTCAAACTGTGGCGTTGGAGAAAACACTTGAGAGTCCCGAAAAGCAAGGTGGTCAAACCAGTCAACCTTAAAGGAAATCTACCTTGAATATACATTGGAAGGACTGATGCTGAAGCTCCAATACTCTGGTCACCTGAGGTGAACAGCCGACTCATTGGAAGAGACCCTGATGCTGGACAAGACTGAAGGCTAGACATGAACCCGGGCAAGCTCCGGGAGATGGGGAGGGACCGGGAGGCCTCGTGCTACAGTCCATGAGGTCATGAGGAGTCGGGCACAACTGGGCAACTGAACAACAACAGCTCTCTGTACTTACAAAGATATATATTTATGATATAAACCCATACAGTTGGCCCTCTGTGTCTGTAGGTCCAGCATGTTCAGATTCAATGAACCCTGGGTGGGAAAAAGTATGAGAAAGTTCCAAAAAGCAAAACTTGAACTGGCTGCATGTTGACAAGCATTTACAATCATTTACTGTGGATGAAGTGTGGTAAGTAATGCAGAGATGATTTAAAGTATATGAGAGGATGTGCACGGGTTACATACACATTCTAGCACCATTTACGTAAGGGACTTGAGCACCCACAGGTCTTGGTACCCGGGATCGGGGGTGTCCTGGAACCAGGCCCCATGGATACCGAGAGATGGCTGTATATATGGTTTAATCAAACACAACAGGTGTTTATATCTTATTTAAATAATAAATATTATTCCTTGGGAAGGACACACATCAAAATGTGCCAGTTAGTGCCTCTGGGTGGTAAGATTGTTGCCTATAGTCTATCCCTTATATTTTCCTGTATTTTGTAACATTTTATTTATTATTATTTTTAAAATTATTTTATTTTATTTTTTTAAAACATTTATTTTATTTATTTATCTTTTTGGGGAGTCAGGTGGGGAGGGAGGGGGATGGGCGGGCCACTTCTATTGGTCTTCCATTTCTCTATTTTCATCCGTCTTTGTTCTTTGGCTCCTGTAGGCCTCCCATCGCGGTGGCCTCTGTCGTCGCAGAGCGCCAGCTCTGGGCGCATGCGCCCCAGAGCTCCAGCTCGGTAATTGGACACATCAGTCCAGCCGCTCCACAGCACGTGGGATCTTCCCAGGCCAGGGATTGAACTGGCGCCCCTTGCACTGCAAGGCGGTGTCCTTACCCACTGGACCACCAGGGGAAGCCCTTTTGTAACATTTTAACAGTAAAAAAGACAAATAATTTTGAAAGGATATCTGGAGATTTCAAACTTACAAACCATATGAACTCCGCTGGCTATTTACTTGATCAAAGTATTCTTCAAAACAGAGTTCTAAAGGATGATGGTGACGTCTCCTGGCTAGCTGTTCCTGACGGTGAGGCTCAGGGAGCACCCAGAGAGGTGTCCTCATGCCAGGGTCTCAGGTGGTCTTCACAGCTGCCCGCTGGAGAGGCTTGGTTTCATGCATGTTACAAACGGGGAGACTAAGGCCCTGTTACTGAAGGCAAGCAGCAAGGCTGCAGGTGGCATGGGTGATAAAAGGGAGGCAGCCTGGGTCCCGTCGGGTCCCGTCAGCCCCCATCAGAAGCCTGGGCTCCTTGGACCGAATGCAACTCATTCAGCCATTAATAAGAAACAGATCAATCAATGTGATACACCGTATCAACAAATTGAGAGACAAAAACCACATGATAATCTCAATAGATGCAGAAAAAGCCTTTCACAAAATCCAACACCCATTTATGATGAAAACTCTTCAAAAAATGGGCGTAGAAGGAACCTGTCTCAACATAGTGAAAGCCATATATGAGAAGCCCACAGCGAACATTATTCTCAGTGGTGAAAAACTGAAAGCATTCCCTCTGAGATCAGGAACAAGACAACGGTGTCCACTTTCACCACTATTATTCAACATAGTCTTGGAAGTTCTAGCAACAGCAATAAGAGAAGAAAAAGAAATAAAAGGAATCCAGATTGGAAAAGAAGAAGTAAAACTCTATTTGCGGACAACATGATATTATACATAGAAAACCCCAAAGACACTATTAGAAAACTACTAGAGCTAATCAACAAATTCAACAAAGTTGCGGGATACAAAGTCAATACATAGAAATCACTGGCATTCCTATATACAAACAATGAAAAATCAGATAACAAGATCAAAGAGGCAATCCCCTTCACCATGGCAACCAAGAGAATAAAATATCTAGGAATAAACCTACCCAAAGAAACAAAAGAACTGTACACAGAAAATTACAAGATACTAATGAAAGAAATCAAAGAAGACTTAAACAGATGGAGAGATATTCCATGTTCCTAGGTCGGAAGAATCAATATTGTGAAAATGACCATACTACCAAATATCACCCATAGATTCAATGTGATCTCTATCAAACTACCAATGATATTTTTCACAGAACTAGACCAAAGAATAACACAGTTCATATGGAAACACAAAAGACCCCGAATAGCCAAAGAAATCCTGAGAAAGAAGAACGGGCTGGAGGGATCAGCCTCCCCAACGTCAGACTCTACTACAAAGCAACAGTTATCAAGGCAGTATGGTACTGGCACAAAAACAGAAATATAGACCAATGGAACAAGATCGAGAACCCAGAAATAAACCCACACACCTATGGGTACCTTATTTTTGACAAAGGAGGCGAACATATAAAATGGGACAAAGACAGCCTCTTCAACAAATGATGCTGGGAAAATTGGACAGCTACATGCAAAAATATGAAGCTGAAACATTCCCTGACACCATACACTAAGATCAACTCAAAATGGATAAAGACCTAAATGTAAGGCCAGAAACCATCAAACTCTTAGAGGAGAATATAGGCAAAACACTCAAGGACATAAATCAAAGCAAGATCTTCTATGACCCCCCTACTAGAATAGTGGAACTAAAACCAAAAGTTAACATGTGGGACCTAATGAAACTTAAAAGCTTTTGTACAGCAAAAGAAACTCCAAAAAAGGTGAACAGACAACTCACAGAGTGGGAGAAAATCATAGCAAATGAAACAACAGACAAAGAATTAATCTCCAAAATCTACAAGCAACTCAGACAACTCAGCACCGGAAAGGTGAACAACCCAATCAAAAAATGGGAAAGGGACCTTAAGAGACATCTCTCCAAAGAGGACATACAGATGGCCAAAAAGCACATGAAATGATGTTCAACCTTGCTTATTAATAGAGAAATGCAAATCAAAACTATGAATGAGATATCACCTCACACCCGTCACAACGGACATCATCAAAAAATCTACAGACGGTAAATGCTGGAGAGAGTGCCGAGAAAAGGGAACCCTCTTGCATTGCTGGTGGGAATGTAAATTGATACAACTGCTGTGGGAGACAGTATGGAGATTCCTTAAAAAACTAAATAGAGGGGCTTCCCTGGTGGTCCAGTGGATAAGGACACCACCTTGCAGTGCAAGGGGCACCAGTTTGATCCCTGGCCTGGGAAGATCCCACGTGCCATGGAGCGGCTGGACCGATGTGTCCAATTACTGAGCTGGCGCTCTGGAACGCATGCACCCAGGTGCTCTGCAACAACAGAGGCCACTGTGAACCTAGACCAAAGAATAACACAGTTCATATGGAAACACAAAAGACCCGAATAGCCAAAGAAATCCTGAGAAAGAAGAACGGGCTGGAGGGATCAGCCTCCAACGTCAGACTCTACTACAAAGCAACAGTTATCAAGGCAGTATGGTACTGGCACAAAAACAGAAATATAGACCAATGGAACAAGATCGAGAACCCAGAAATAAACCCACACACCTATGGGTACCTTATTTTTGACAAAGGAGGCGAACATATAAAATGGGACAAAGACAGCCTCTTCAACAAATGATGCTGGGAAAATTGGACAGCTACATGCAAAAATATGAAGCTGAAACATTCCCTGACACCATACACTAAGATCAACTCAAAATGGATAAAGACCTAAATGTAAGGCCAGAAACCATCAAACTCTTAGAGGAGAATATAGGCAAAACACTCAAGGACATAAATCAAAGCAAGATCTTCTATGACCCCCCTACTAGAATAGTGGAACTAAAACCAAAAGTTAACATGTGGGACCTAATGAAACTTAAAAGCTTTTGTACAGCAAAAGAAACTCCAAAAAAGGTGAACAGACAACTCACAGAGTGGGAGAAAATCATAGCAAATGAAACAACAGACAAAGAATTAATCTCCAAAATCTACAAGCAACTCAGACAACTCAGCACCGGAAAGGTGAACAACCCAATCAAAAAATGGGAAAGGGACCTTAAGAGACATCTCTCCAAAGAGGACATACAGATGGCCAAAAAGCACATGAAATGATGTTCAACCTTGCTTATTAATAGAGAAATGCAAATCAAAACTATGAATGAGATATCACCTCACACCCGTCACAACGGACATCATCAAAAAATCTACAGACGGTAAATGCTGGAGAGAGTGCCGAGAAAAGGGAACCCTCTTGCATTGCTGGTGGGAATGTAAATTGATACAACTGCTGTGGGAGACAGTATGGAGATTCCTTAAAAAACTAAATAGAGGGGCTTCCCTGGTGGTCCAGTGGATAAGGACACCACCTTGCAGTGCAAGGGGCACCAGTTTGATCCCTGGCCTGGGAAGATCCCACGTGCCATGGAGCGGCTGGACCGATGTGTCCAATTACTGAGCTGGCGCTCTGGAACGCATGCACCCAGGTGCTCTGCAACAACAGAGGCCACTGTGATGGGAGGCCCACACGGGCCAAAGAACAAAGATGGATGAGAACAGAGAAATGAAAGACCAGTGGAAGTGGCCCGCCCACCCCCTCCCTCCCCAACCCACCCCACACCAAAAAAAAAAAAAAAAAAACTAAATAGAAGCACCATATGACCCCGCAATCCCACTATTAGGCTTATACCCAGATGAAATCAAAACTGAAAGAAGCACCTGTACCCCAATGTTCATTGCAGCTCTCAATAAAATAGCTAGAACATGGAAGCAACCTAGATGTCCATTGACAAATGAATGGATAAAGAAGCTCTGGTACATATATACAATGGAATACTACTCAGCTGTAAAAAGAAATGCAGAAGAATCAGTCCTAATGAGGTGGTTGGATCTAGAACCTATTACAAAAAGTGGAGTATGTCAAAAAGAGAAAGACAAGTACAGTATACTAACACATATATATGGAATCTAGTAAGATGGTAATGATAACACACACAGTGAAGCATTAGAAAAACAAACATCAAGAACAGACTTATAGACATTGTGGGGAATGAACAGGGGGTGGGAGGCATAGAGGGAGTCACATGGAAACCTATACTATCATGTGTGAAAAAGATACCTATTGCCATTGCACTGTGGGAACAGGGGATCCTGCAGGGGCGCTGTGAGATGGCCTGGAGGGGTGGGACGAGGCGGGGGGCAGGGAGGGGAGCGGGGACTGGGAGGGGTTGGAGGAGGGATGGGAGTCTGGGATATACATATGACTAATCTGGGATTATGCATATCTATAAATGACAAAACACTGTAAAAGTAAAAAGTAAAATAAAAATTAAAAAAAGAAACAGATATAGTTCTGAAATTATGTGAAAAACAGGTGGGAAAACTGGATTCCACTGTAAAGGTTTATTTGACAACAGCATTTGAGGGAGCACTGCTGTGCATCAAATACACACTGAAATACCTAAAGCACTGGAAAAGTGTTTCTTTGGACAAGTTTTCAGACTCAAACAGCATGACAGTTCTGTACGTCACGTAGGACAAATTCTAGCCTGGGCTATCTCTGCCTAAGGCACAAAAGCGTCCACTTACTGGTCCTTCTTGGTGTCTTCATAGTCCAGCACTGGGAATTCCACCTCGATCATTTCTGGAGTCAACATAATGTCCATACTCTGTTCATAGAGCTCGCTGAATGAGGTATAAAAAAGAAAAGTATTGTGATCATTTAAGAGTTAAACATTACTCATGCCTACTCTTCTTGAATCTACATTAAGGAAAGTATAAGACTGATAAATAGCTTTCTATCAACCAACAACAGGAGGAATGGTTATTTATAGGCAGAGAATAAAAAGCAGTTTAAACATGGGGTCTGTGGCCGTCGTTCTTGTTCAGTGGCTGAGTCATGTCTGACTCTGCCACCCCGTGGACTGTGGCACACCAGGCTCCTCTGTCCTCCACTGTCTCCTAGAGTTTGTTCAGATTTCTGTCCACTGAGTCAGTGATGCCATCTAACCATCTCATCCTCTGCCTCCCCCCTCTCTTTTTACCTTCAGTTTTTCCCACCATCAGGGTCTTTTTCAGTAAGTCAGCTCTTTGCTTCAGGTGGCTAAAGTATTAGAGTTTTGGCTTCAGCAGCAGCACTTCCAATAACTATTCACAGTTGACTTCCTTTAGGTTTGATCTCCTTGCTGTCCAAGGGACTCTCAAGAGTCTTCTCCAGCACCATGATTCAAAAGCATCAGTTCTTCGGTGCTCAGCCTTCTTTATGGTCCAACTCTCACATCCATACACGACGACTGGAAAAACCATAGGTTTGACTAGATGGACCTTTGTCAGCAAAGCAATGTCTTGGCTTTTTAATACCTTGTCAAGGTTGGTCATAGCTTTCCTTCCAAAGAGGAAGCGTCTTTTAATTTCATGACTGCAGTCACCATTTGCAGTGATTTTGGAGTCCAAGGAAATAAAGTCTGACATTGTTTTCATTGTTTGCCCATCTATTTGCCATGAAGTGATGGGACTGGATGCTATGATCTTCGCTTTTTGAATACTGAGGTTCTTCTTTTTTTTTTTCTCTCCCTCTTTATCCATCTTCAGTTTCTTTTTTTAAAGAAATTTTTTAAATTGAAGAATAATAGCTTTACAGAGTTTTGTTGTTTACTGCCAAACATCAACATGAATCAGCCATAGGTATAAAAACGTTCCCTCCTTTTTGAACTTCCCTCCCATCTCCCTCCACATCGCATCCCTCTCGGTTGTTACAGAGCCCTTGTTTGAGATCCCTGAGTCCCACAGCAAATGCTGAGTTTCAGACCAGCTTTTTCACTCTCCTCTTTCACCTTCATCAAGAGGTTCTTTAGTTCCTCTTCGCTTTCTGCCATAAGGGTGGTGTCATCTGCATACCTGAGCTTATTGACAAAAAAGGAGGAATGGTTATTTATAGGCAGAGAATAAAAAGCAGTTTAAACATGGGGTCTGTGGCCGTCGTTCTTGTTCAGTGGCTGAGTCATGTCTGACTCTGCCACCCCGTGGACTGTGGCACACCAGGCTCCTCTGTCCTCCACTGTCTCCTAGAGTTTGTTCAGATTTCTGTCCACTGAGTCAGTGATGCCATCTAACCATCTCATCCTCTGCCTCCCCCCTCTCTTTTTACCTTCAGTTTTTCCCACCATCAGGGTCTTTTTCAGTAAGTCAGCTCTTTGCTTCAGGTGGCTAAAGTATTAGAGTTTTGGCTTCAGCAGCAGCACTTCCAATAACTATTCACAGTTGACTTCCTTTAGGTTTGATCTCCTTGCTGTCCAAGGGACTCTCAAGAGTCTTCTCCAGCACCATGATTCAAAAGCATCAGTTCTTCGGTGCTCAGCCTTCTTTATGGTCCAACTCTCACATCCATACACGACGACTGGAAAAACCATAGGTTTGACTAGATGGACCTTTGTCAGCAAAGCAATGTCTTGGCTTTTTAATACCTTGTCAAGGTTGGTCATAGCTTTCCTTCCAAAGAGGAAGCGTCTTTTAATTTCATGACTGCAGTCACCATTTGCAGTGATTTTGGAGTCCAAGGAAATAAAGTCTGACATTGTTTTCATTGTTTGCCCATCTATTTGCCATGAAGTGATGGGACTGGATGCTATGATCTTCGCTTTTTGAATACTGAGGTTCTTCTTTTTTTTTTTCTCTCCCTCTTTATCCATCTTCAGTTTCTTTTTTTAAAGAAATTTTTTAAATTGAAGAATAATAGCTTTACAGAGTTTTGTTGTTTACTGCCAAACATCAACATGAATCAGCCATAGGTATAAAAACGTTCCCTCCTTTTTGAACTTCCCTCCCATCTCCCTCCACATCGCATCCCTCTCGGTTGTTACAGAGCCCTTGTTTGAGATCCCTGAGTCCCACAGCAAATGCTGAGTTTCAGACCAGCTTTTTCACTCTCCTCTTTCACCTTCATCAAGAGGTTCTTTAGTTCCTCTTCGCTTTCTGCCATAAGGGTGGTGTCATCTGCATACCTGAGCTTATTGGTATTTCTCCTGGCAATCGATTTGAGCTTGTGCTTCATCCAGGCTGGCACTTCACATGATGTTCTCTGTGTATAAGCTAAAGAAGCAGGGTGACAACATATAGCTGTTCCCAATTTGGAGCCAGTTCCTTTTTTCCATGTTTGGTTCTAACTGTTGCTTTTTGACCTTTAAATAGGTTTCTCAGGAGGCGGGTAAGGTGGTCTGGTACTCCTTTCTCTTTCAGAATTTTCCACAGTTGGTTGTGACCCACACAGTCAGAGGCTTCAGTGTAGTCGATGAAGCAGAACTAGATGTTCTCTCTGGAATTCCCTTGCTTTCTCCATGAGTCACTGAATGTTGGCAATCTGATCTCTAGTTCCTCTGCTTCTCTGAAAACCAGCTTGTACATCGGGAAGTTCTCAGTTCACGTACTACTGAAGCCTAACTTGGAGGATTTTGCTAGCATGTGAAATGAGTACAATTGTGCGGTAGTTTGAACAGTCTTCGGCAATGCCCTTCTTTGGGGCTGGAATGAAAACTGACCTTTTCCCGTCCTGTGGCCACTGCTGAGTTTTCCAAATTCACTGAGTGCAGCAGTTTACCGGCACCATCTTTCAGGATTTAAATAGCTCAGCTGGAATTTTGTCCCCTCCACTAGCTTTGCTCGTAGTAACGCTTCCTAAGGCCCACTGGACTTCACACTCCAGGATGTCTGGCTCTGGGTGAGTGACCACCCTATCGTGGGTGTCTGGGTCAGTAAGACTTTTTTTTGTATAGTCCTTCTGTGTATTCTCGGACCTCTTCTTAACCTCTTCTGCTTTTGTTGGTGCCTTACTCTTTTCCGTCCTCTAGCGTGCCGATCCTTGCATGATGTGTTCCCTTGGTATCTCCAATTTTCTTGACGAGATCTCTGGTTTTCTAGTTTACCCATTCTCTCATTTTCCTCTACTCATCTGCTCTGTGTATTTAAGAAGGCTTTCTTTTCTCTCCTTGCCCTTCTCTGGAACAGTGCATTCAGTTGGGTGTATCTTCTCCTTTCTCCTTTGCCTTTTGCTTCTCTTCTTTCCTCAGCGGGTCAGAGCAAATGCCCTTTTCCAGTGACACAGGCCACGTGGCTGGAGGGACAGTGGCCGAGTTACAGGGATGCCACAGTTGCCGGGGGCCGGGGGGCGGGACCCCAGCTAAAGAGAGCTGCTCTATTTCTCCTGGCATCTTTCCAGGACATTGTTCCAACAAAATTTGGTTAGGCCAGTTCCTTTTTCCATGTTTGGTTCTAACTGTTGCTTTTTGACCTTTAAATAGGTTTCTCAGGAGGCGGGTAAGGTGGTCTGGTACTCCTTTCTCTTTCAGAATTTTCCACAGTTGGTTGTGACCCACACAGTCAGAGGCTTCAGTGTAGTCGATGAAGCAGAACTAGATGTTCTCTCTGGAATTCCCTTGCTTTCTCCATGAGTCACTGAATGTTGGCAATCTGATCTCTAGTTCCTCTGCTTCTCTGAAAACCAGCTTGTACATCGGGAAGTTCTCAGTTCACGTACTACTGAAGCCTAACTTGGAGGATTTTGCTAGCATGTGAAATGAGTACAATTGTGCGGTAGTTTGAACAGTCTTCGGCAATGCCCTTCTTTGGGGCTGGAATGAAAACTGACCTTTTCCCGTCCTGTGGCCACTGCTGAGTTTTCCAAATTCACTGAGTGCAGCAGTTTACCGGCACCATCTTTCAGGATTTAAATAGCTCAGCTGGAATTTTGTCCCCTCCACTAGCTTTGCTCGTAGTAACGCTTCCTAAGGCCCACTGGACTTCACACTCCAGGATGTCTGGCTCTGGGTGAGTGACCACCCTATCGTGGGTGTCTGGGTCAGTAAGACTTTTTTTTGTATAGTCCTTCTGTGTATTCTCGGACCTCTTCTTAACCTCTTCTGCTTTTGTTGGTGCCTTACTCTTTTCCGTCCTCTAGCGTGCCGATCCTTGCATGATGTGTTCCCTTGGTATCTCCAATTTTCTTGACGAGATCTCTGGTTTTCTAGTTTACCCATTCTCTCATTTTCCTCTACTCATCTGCTCTGTGTATTTAAGAAGGCTTTCTTTTCTCTCCTTGCCCTTCTCTGGAACAGTGCATTCAGTTGGGTGTATCTTCTCCTTTCTCCTTTGCCTTTTGCTTCTCTTCTTTCCTCAGCGGGTCAGAGCAAATGCCCTTTTCCAGTGACACAGGCCACGTGGCTGGAGGGACAGTGGCCGAGTTACAGGGATGCCACAGTTGCCGGGGGCCGGGGGGCGGGACCCCAGCTAAAGAGAGCTGCTCTAAGGTCAGTCGAGGTTTCAAAGTGTAGAATCACGAACAAGAGCCCTCTCCTCGCAGTGACACATAAACAGGTGGGCAGAGGCGTTTCCTGTTGGGAAAACACCCTCGAACATGCACAGGGTCGTTCTGACCTCCTAACCTTTGCTGCGATGCTGGCGATGTGCAAAACTCCTTTCTGTGAGCAAGTTCCTCATCTCCGGAGTGTGGAGAAGACCAAGGCCTGGCTGTGGGGTGAAGGAGACTCTTGCCGAACGGTGCCCCGACGCACACTGAGTGCTCAGGACGTGCTACTGTCAGACTACCCTCCTCTGCCTCCTCACCTTAGCTGACCCACCCATCCCTTAGCTCCTCACCCATCCCTGCCCAGTCGACACCGTTATTCTCATTTCCAGGATGAGCAGGCTGACCACCAGAGCCTGCACGTCAGCGCTGAATCGGGAGGGTGGGGGTGCTGCAGAGCACCTCCCCAGCTGCCCCCCAAACTGACCTTCAAGTCACTGTGTGTCACCCTGGTCGCCGCTGGGCCGCAGGGTCTTCGGGAGATGCCTTCGTGCTCTGGGCCTTGAGCAGCAGACACTCAAGCTCCCTGTTCAGACCTGGACTCCACGCTTCAGACGTCCAAGGACGGCCCAGCGCCCCTGCGGGGGGGCAGGTCTCATAGAAACCAGCGTCCGCCTCGGACGTTTAGGACTTCACTCGCTGGTTATTTATAGGGAGAAATATTGCAGTGGCCATGGCCACAGGAGACTCAAGGTCATGTTCTCACTGGATCCTCATTAGTCAAATTCAAGTGCCTTGGTTTAGGGGTTGATATTTCTTTTTCCTTCTTTGTTTTGTGTTTTTCTTAATTTCTTTTTGTTTTTTATTTCATTTTTTATTTACTTTTGGGTGTCCTACGTTTCTTTTTTCTTAGCATTGTTTTCGGTTTTTCTTTTAAAAATGTTTTATTAATTTGGGTGGGGCTATATTTCTTTATGCTCCTCCAAGTCCTACCCCTGCTTTGAGGACAGACCCAAGCCCAGGCGACCCTGCAGCCTTGGGAGTCCACTCTGCCCCCGCTCTGCTCGCCCCTGCCTGAGCGCCTGCAGCCAGTGTGAGAGCTGAGACCATTCTCTGCGATGAATCCAACACTTCTCTAGCCGAGGCCGTGGCGGGGCGCCAGCCGGGTCGTGGCGGGGCTGCAAGCTCAGACCCTGTGTGCTCCTTGGAAACCTCCCAGAGCACCTGGCATATTTTTGGAAGGATAGATGACATTAGGGACCAGAGGTTAAAAAGTACCGTTCGACCGTCTCCATCCTGTCCTCTTCTGGCAAGGCAGCAAGGACGGCAGGGACGTCGACGGGCAGCATGGCCGGGTTGAGGGAGTCACAGCTGTGGAGGAATCACAGTGCAGCCTTAGGCATCTCGGGGAAGATCTAGACTATCTTCTAAAGCACTTTCAGTTTACCCTTGGCATTTCATGCTACCAGCCTGCCCTCCTTCATCTGGAAGCCCACTCACGTCTCCCTAGAGGTGAAGGTGGGGGAGGGGACAAGGGAAGTGAAGAGGCGCTGTGAGTCGCTGCGTCGTGTCTGACTCTCGGCGACCCCAGGGACCACAGTCCTCCAGGCGCCCCTGTCCGTGGGATTCTCCAGGCGAGAGTACTGACGCGGCTGCCCTGCCCTTCTCCAGGGCGTCTTCCTGACCCAGCGATCTATCCCGGGTCTTCTGCACTGCAGGCTGTGATGGGTACCAGCAAATCCAAGAGAATGGTGCCAAACGAGACAGTTCCGGTATTTAGAAAAAGAATTTTCAAATGTGGAGTATCTAAACTTAACACTATTTCCTGGGGGTGGAGGTGGGGTGGGTAAAGCAGATTGTTCACTTTTAAAAATTTTTTTTTTTTCTGGAGGGGGGGCAGGTTGGGGAGGGAGGGCAGCAGGCAGGCCATTTCTATTGGTCTTTCATTTATCTATTTTCATCCATCTTTGTTCTTTGGCCCGTGTGGGCCTCCCATCGCAGTGGCCTCTGTTGTCGCAGAGCACTGGCTCTGGGCGCATGCCCGCCAGAGCTCTGGCTCGGTAATTGGACACATCAGTCCAGCTGCTCCACGGCACGTGGGATCCTCCCAGGCCAGGGATGGAACTGGCGCCCCTTGCACTGCAAGGCGGTGTCCTTACCCACTGGACCACCAGCGAAGCCCAATTGTTCACTTTTTGTTCTTAATATTTCCCCCACATCTATAAGCTTCCTTTGGTGTTTATTCAACTTCAAACCTCCTCCCCACCTCCTCGTATATCGCTTGGTATGATGTTAGAGCTTCACATAAACATCACAGGGTCTTGAGGACATTGGAAGTCTCGAGATGGGGAAGAGAAAACAGTGTGCCCTTTTAAAGTCAGCAGTATATTTCTGTTTCAAGTTGCTGGAATAAACACTAACCTTTAAAAAGTGTTTCCCTTTATCTGGTCTCAACTCCTCAAACACCTCTCAAATAATATAAGAGGAATAAAAAAGGAACCCACAACAGCAAAAAGAATGGAGAAAGGTCACAAATGGATATACGTTTTTAATAATTTTCTGGAGTAAGCTTCTAGAAGCTGGGAGGAGTGTTATATCTCATAAAAAAGAATAAAGGATGACCCATGGCAGGAAACTGACCTCACGGCCTCTGGAAAGGCGGCAGGTGGCAGGACGGGGAGCCTGAGGGACTAGCTGGTGTGTGCAGATACGCCGTGGAAATAAGCTTCTTGTTTAGTAAGCAGAACAGGTGTCTGGCTTGCCATGTCCAGGGCCTGGTTGAGTACAACTGCAACCATGGCCTTTACACCCGTGGAGAAGAGAGAGACGGATCTCTGTCAGCCAGCAGGGAGTGGTTTTCAGGAGATACTGTAAGTGAAGATGGCAAAGTGCAGAAGAGCTTATCCCGTGTGCTTCTTTTTGAACAAGTAAGAGGGGAAATAAGAAAATATTTTCTGCTTAGCATTAGAAAGAGGAAACCTGGGAATGGTGTTAGAAGACCAAGCGTGTCTTCGAGCAAAGGTGGGAGGGAGTTGGGACAGAGTGACGCGTCGCTGAGTTTGACTTTTTGTGTAGCTTTGAACTTGGTTAGCATGTTAACGTTCCAGGCGTTTAGCAAATAAAATTAAGTCAATATGAAAGGGAGGTAACCTCCCTAAACTGAAAGCAAATGGAAACACATAAAATTTCATGCAAGTTCCATAATCACGGTGGAGGATAAAAAAGAAAGGTGGGAGGGAGAGAAAGAAGAAAAGGAAGGAGTTACAGCTAGTATCCTGTAATAACTTACAACAGAAAAAATCTGCAAAAGAATATGGGCTGTCTCACTTTGCTGTACACCTAAAAATTTGTCAATCAACTATACTTTAATTTTAAAATGCTTTAAAAAAGAGAAAAAGAGTAATCCAAGTAACTGATCAATACAGTATTTGACTACACATTCACATTCTGGATGGGACCTGGGTAGGGAGAAAACGGCAGGTAGGTCTGAGCTCTGTTTAGGTGAAGCAACTCTGAAGCTATTTCGAACGTTCTATGAAACTGATTGAGTCAATGTGTTAGGAAACCAGGGCCCTCACAGGGAAAGAGGAGACAGAAAACCATGGATCTCCACGAGCGTGGGCTGGGATGACAAGCACCAGCAGATTCGTGATTTCTGAGATGGGTATAGGGGTGTCCAAGTGTGGTTATGTGCACATGATACCTGTGCATCTGTGGATAATGTATGTGGCCATGCATTTTTGTATGGATATGTACACATATATGCATGCATGCATGCATGTACTTCCCGTGTGTGTGCACGTACCCACACTGTGGACCGTCTGCTGAGGACAAGAAATAACTCCTCCCTGCAGCCCCAGAAGCATGGTGTGCACTAGGAACCCAGATTTTGGTCTCTAATACCATTTCTCACCAGAGGGGGCTGGCCTCCACCACCCAGAGGCGAGTCTGGTTTACTGACGTCGTGCCAGAGCACGCGGGCTCTGAGGGACAGTCCCACCGAGACCTCCGGGCACTGAGAAAGGGGCCGAAGAAGCTGGGAGGCTGGGCCACCCTTC
Organism: Tragulus kanchil; assembly: GCA_022376925.1. Classification (NCBI taxonomy): domain Eukaryota; kingdom Metazoa; phylum Chordata; class Mammalia; order Artiodactyla; family Tragulidae; genus Tragulus; species Tragulus kanchil. Next base: position 118,608,199 of record JAIOJX010000026.1, read on the forward strand.
GGGGCCAGGCTGGCCTGGAGGACAGGACAGCACCAGCCGAGGGTTCCTCACGAGACAAACTCACCCAATGCTTCGGTTCTGAGACCGCGTCCCTCTCACTTTCCGAGGTGTTCACGTGTTCCTTGCGAACTGAAAGGCTGGTGACAGAGGATGGCATCTGGTGGCATGTTTTGCTTTATTTCAGGCCTCTCTTGGAAAAGTAAAACTCCAGCAACCCCAAGTCAGTTCCTAAGATTCTTCTGGACACGTGACCTGTCTATAAAATCCCAAAGTCTGGGCACCACAGGGTCATTAATAGATGATTTCTTCATTGCTGGTGACTCAGATTTCATGGAAGCCACAGACTCAAATAACTCTTTGTGGGGCTTCCCTGGTGGTCCAGTGGGTAGAGAGTCTGCCTTGCACTGCAACGGGTGCCGGTTTGATCCCTGGCCTGGGAAGATCCCACGTACCGAGAAGCAGCTGGGCCGGTGTGTCCAATTATGAGCCAGCGCTCTGGAGTGCATGCGCCCAGAGCCGGTGCTCTGTAGTGGGAGAGGCCACTGCAATGGGAGGCCCACAGAGGCCAAAGAATAAAAAGATGGATGAAAATAAATATAAATAAAAAAGACATGATGGGGAAAAAGAAAAAAAAATTCTCTCTGAATTCATTAATGAGCAAAGAACCCAAGTGAGCTGTTTTGATTATTATGAATGCAAAAATGACTTGGAATAAATAACATTAAATAACATTACTGCATGGTTTAACAATAAACAGGTGACTCTTTGAGGCAAAAGTTCAGGGGAAACACCAGCTAAGAAACAGATCATCTCTTCAAGCAGAATGACTGCAGGTTGAAGTTAGTGGCACTGTGGGAAGTGACAAGAGAACACCAGTTTCACTCTGTGACTCTTTTAGAAGCAAAAACATGATCCAGACTCTTAGGTCATGGAAAAACAATGATAAAGAAATAAAGAATCCTCTCTTAATTTTATAATCTGTCATGCAGTTAGGCTTTATTTTGAAACAAACTGGCCCAACAGAGCACCCAGGCACAGAGGCTGGAGGGAACAATGCCTAGCTGGAGAGTTTTCTTTTTTTTTTAAATTTACTTATTTATTTTTTATTTTTTTGGGAGGGGGGTTGGGTTGGGGAGGGAGGGGGCGGGTGGGCCACTTCTGTTGGTCTTTCATTTATCTATTTTCATCCATCTTTGCTCTTTGGCCCGTGTGGGCCTCCCATCGCAGTGGCCTCTGTTGTCGCAGAGCGCCGGCTCTGGGCGCACACACTCCAGAGCGCTGGCTGTGTAACTGGACACATGGGTCCAGCCGCCCCACGGCACACGGGATCTTCCCAGGCCAGGGATCAAACTGGCGCCCCCTGCACTACAAGGCGGTGTCCTTACCCACTGGACCACCACGGAAGCCCGAAAGTTTTCTTTAATTCTTGTAGAGCTCATGTTTAATTCGTGGCTAAATCAACCCCACAGTAACTGCACTCTGAGTGCCTTTTGAAAGAACAGCCTCAGGAGATTTTCCTGAGGACACAGCTTTGGAAAAAACTCAAACCAGGATTTTTTTTTTTTTTAAATTATTGGGACCTGTGCTTGCTGACAGCTGGTGGACCCTGGCCATCCACACGCCCTTGTGTTTCTTGTGTTTCATGTTCTGAGGGTGCCACACCCGGCGGGGCTTGGTTCCCCGTGACAGGGGTCTGATCTGAAGTGCCTTCACCCCTCAGCCAACGAGGACCTGAGCGAGGTGGTGGCGGATCACTGCCATCTACTGGCGAGAGAGGGACTGCAAGGCTCAGAGGGTCAGGTAGGCCGGAGCGGGAACAGCACGTCTGCAGACAGAGCTGCAGGCACTACCTAGGCCTCGACCTTCACGTCCTGGACCCACAGACAAGAACTCCTCACTCGAGAGCGTCCAGGCCAGGGGGCATGCCCAAGGACCCAGGGTGGGGACAGGGCTGTCAGATCTCTCAGATGCCAGAGTGTCCTCCTCCCTCTGTCTCTCCATGGGTGCTCCCCCAGCCCTCGGTTCTGGAGATCTCAGATTTTATAGACACATGCCAATGTTTCCAAGCACGAGCTAATGTGCCCGAGGCAGAGGGAGGCCAAGCCATCCGGAATGCCATCGTCTGGCGCAGAGGACGGTTTTCTGCAGGGACTAGGGAGGAGAACAGGTGCCTTGCGCCCCAAGAGACTGGAGCTGCCCGACGGTTTCCAGGGAGAGGTGTTTAAAGGCAAAACTTGGCGTGAGGGCCGCAGGGCGTGCGGCTTTCCTCTGACCGGCCGGTGGCGAGGGACAGACCCCTCCCCAGGTCCTCTGCTGGACTCCTCCCTGAAGTATCCTGATAACAGTATCCGTGACACACCCCTGAGCTGTTTTACAGAGGTGGACAGCCCAGCAAACGCCAGAACTTACTCCTGGATGGCCATGACCACCAACCCTAAGACTGTAGTCTGAGGGCTGGCAATGTGACACCACCCTGTCACCTCACCGGCAACTGCTCAGAGACCTGTGCACACTGCGTCCATCACACGGCCTGCGGAATTCTTGTAGAGCTCATGTTTAATTCGTGGCTAAATCAACCCCACAGTAACTGCACTCTGAGTGCCTTTTGAAAGAACAGCCTCAGGAGATTTTCCTGAGGACACAGCTTTGGAAAAAACTCAAACCAGGATTTTTTTTTTTTTTAAATTATTGGGACCTGTGCTTGCTGACAGCTGGTGGACCCTGGCCATCCACACGCCCTTGTGTTTCTTGTGTTTCATGTTCTGAGGGTGCCACACCCGGCGGGGCTTGGTTCCCCGTGACAGGGGTCTGATCTGAAGTGCCTTCACCCCTCAGCCAACGAGGACCTGAGCGAGGTGGTGGCGGATCACTGCCATCTACTGGCGAGAGAGGGACTGCAAGGCTCAGAGGGTCAGGTAGGCCGGAGCGGGAACAGCACGTCTGCAGACAGAGCTGCAGGCACTACCTAGGCCTCGACCTTCACGTCCTGGACCCACAGACAAGAACTCCTCACTCGAGAGCGTCCAGGCCAGGGGGCATGCCCAAGGACCCAGGGTGGGGACAGGGCTGTCAGATCTCTCAGATGCCAGAGTGTCCTCCTCTCTCTGTCTCTCCATGGGTGCTCCCCCAGCCCTCGGTTCTGGAGATCTCAGATTTTATAGACACATGCCAATGTTTCCAAGCACGAGCTAATGTGCCCGAGGCAGAGGGAGGCCAAGCCATCCGGAATGCCATCGTCTGGCGCAGAGGACGGTTTTCTGCAGGGACTAGGGAGGAGAACAGGTGCCTTGCGCCCCAAGAGACTGGAGCTGCCCGACGGTTTCCAGGGAGAGGTGTTTAAAGGCAAAACTTGGCGTGAGGGCCGCAGGGCGTGCGGCTTTCCTCTGACCGGCCGGTGGCGAGGGACAGACCCCTCCCCAGGTCCTCTGCTGGACTCCTCCCTGAAGTATCCTGATAACAGTATCCGTGACACACCCCTGAGCTGTTTTACAGAGGTGGACAGCCCAGCAAACGCCAGAACTTACTCCTGGATGGCCATGACCACCAACCCTAAGACTGTAGTCTGAGGGCTGGCAATGTGACACCACCCTGTCACCTCACCGGCAACTGCTCAGAGACCTGTGCACACTGCGTCCATCACACGGCCTGCGGCCCCTTACCCTGTGACCCAGCCTCTAACAATTCTCCCCCGAAAGCCCCGGGGCGCTGGGGCTTTCTGAGCATCGCGGCCCTGTTCTTCCTGTCTGGAGCCTACAGGGAACACTGTGCTTCCTTCCACCCAACCTTGTGTCGGGAGACTGACTCTGCTGTGCGTGGGTGAATGGACCCAAGTCTGGCTCAGTCACAAGGACTCACAGCAAAGGAATTAACATGTCTGAGCCCCTGCCGCGGCCCCAAGCCTCTGCTTGGTCTCATGCTCCAGGCAAGGAAGGGTGGCAGAGAAGCACTGAGAAAATGAGCCCAAAGGGACAGCACCTGGAAAAGCCCAGATTTTAATTCGGGAAGAGCGCTTCTGCTGGCAATGGAGGATGAAGCAACGGTAAGAGTTCCAGGCTCACAGACTGGATTTCAAGAGCCTCCTCGAATCTTCGGGGACAGGCAGGAGACAGTGCATCCAGGGTCAGTGCACGCTGGGATGAGGTTTCCTTTTTTTTTTTTTTTTAAGACTGTGATCTTTTTTGTTTGTTTGTTTGTTTATTTTCATCCACCTTAATTCTTTGGCCTGTGTGGGTCTCTCATTGTGGTGGCCCCTCACCGTTGCCAGAGACTGGCTCCTGGGTGAGTGTCTACTAAGAGAGCAGTGCAAGGGAGGCCAAGCCATCCGGAATGCCATCGTCTGGCGCAGAGGACGTTTTCGCAGGGACTAGGGAGGAGAACAGGTGCCTTGCGCCAAGAGACTGGAGCTGCCCGCGGTTTCCAGGGAGAGGTGTTTAAAGGCAAAACTTGGCGTGAGGGCCGCAGGGCGTGCGGCTTTCCTCTGACCGGCCGGTGGCGAGGGACAGACCCCTCCCCAGGTCCTCTGCTGGACTCCTCCCTGAAGTATCCTGATAACAGTATCCGTGACACACCCCTGAGCTGTTTTACAGAGGTGGACAGCCCAGCAAACGCCAGAACTTACTCCTGGATGGCCATGACCACCAACCCTAAGACTGTAGTCTGAGGGCTGGCAATGTGACACCACCCTGTCACCTCACCGGCAACTGCTCAGAGACCTGTGCACACTGCGTCCATCACACGGCCTGCGGCCCCTTACCCTGTGACCCAGCCTCTAACAATTCTCCCCCGAAAGCCCCGGGGCGCTGGGGCTTTCTGAGCATCGCGGCCCTGTTCTTCCTGTCTGGAGCCTACAGGGAACACTGTGCTTCCTTCCACCCAACCTTGTGTCGGGAGACTGACTCTGCTGTGCGTGGGTGAATGGACCCAAGTCTGGCTCAGTCACAAGGACTCACAGCAAAGGAATTAACATGTCTGAGCCCCTGCCGCGGCCCCAAGCCTCTGCTTGGTCTCATGCTCCAGGCAAGGAAGGGTGGCAGAGAAGCACTGAGAAAATGAGCCCAAAGGGACAGCACCTGGAAAAGCCCAGATTTTAATTCGGGAAGAGCGCTTCTGCTGGCAATGGAGGATGAAGCAACGGTAAGAGTTCCAGGCTCACAGACTGGATTTCAAGAGCCTCCTCGAATCTTCGGGGACAGGCAGGAGACAGTGCATCCAGGGTCAGTGCACGCTGGGATGAGGTTTCCTTTTTTTTTTTTTTTTAAGACTGTGATCTTTTTTGTTTGTTTGTTTGTTTATTTTCATCCACCTTAATTCTTTGGCCTGTGTGGGTCTCTCATTGTGGTGGCCCCTCACGTTGCAGAGCACTGGCTCTGGGTGCACGTGCTCCTGTGAGCTGGCTCGTAACTGGACTCACCGGTCAAGCCGCTCCGCGGCATGTGGGATTTCCCATGCCTGGGATCGAACCGGTGCTCTTGCACTGCAAGGCAGACTCTCTACCCACTGGACCACCAGGGAAGCCTTTTTTTTTTTTTTAATATTTGTTTTTTTTGGTCTGTTTGTTTGTTAATGTTTGTTTTTCTGTCTGCATCTTAGTTGCATCATGCAGGATCTTTCCTCAAGGTGCACAGACTCCCCAGTTCTGGGACTCAGTAGTCGCAGTGCAGGGGCTTACTGCCGCGGGGCAGGTGGGGTCCCAGCTCCACAACCAGGGATTAAGCCCGCATTCCCTGCACTGGAAGGCAGACTCTCAATTGCTGGACCACCAGGGAAGCAGCCCTCCTAATTTGACTAAAATGAAAACATCAAGGCCGGGCAGGGTCTTCCCAGCAAGTCTGACTGGCCTGTGTTTTGGACGAGACAACTGGACCCATAGTGCTGACCAGGGAGCACAGCTGAGGTCGCAGGGCTCCTGGGGGCCTCGGGGAATTCTGATGATGGCGAGGGGCTGGGACGTGCTGGCAGAAGCCGGGGTGCATCCGTGCCTGCTGACCCTGGTTGGGGGAAGCCCCCAGGCCCAGGCAGAGCTGACTACTCCTAGGGCCGTGGTGGGGCTCTGCCCCCTCTGGATCAAAGGAATTGAGCAAAAGGTCACTGATGACGGTCATCATGTTGGGATGCCAGTCACGTTTGCTAACCAGCAACTCACTTCACCATGTTTGTGAGGACAATGGACCAAAGCAGCAAATCCCGGGGCTCAGGAGCCGGTCACGGACCAGGCTGCGTCCTAAGGAAAAGGCGTCAGCTCCTTGTGAGATGTTAGGGCTTTGAACAGGCATTAGATAAGCAAATGGGGAAGAACGTGCTCACTCTGGGCTTCCTTCTTCTTTGGTCTAACAGTATTCTCACCCAGCTGCTCTGTCTCTGTGTGATGAGAACCACGAGACCTCTCGGTGAGCGGCCAGGCTAGGGCACGGAGGGACGTGGATCCTTTGGTGTGGATACAGGGAGTAGATAGCTAAACTCAGCAGTTCTAAAATGCTGAAAAGGGACCATGACTATTTCAGTTGAACTGTATGGATTGGTTGTCTATTTTTATGGAAGTATGATCAACTATCCACTTGTGTCATTCATTTTGTTCTTAAAAGCAACTATTTACATATTATTTGTTTATTTTCGGCTGCGCTGGGTCTTTGCTGCTGCCTCCGGGCTTTCCCTAGCTGTGGCCAGAGGGGCTGTTCTCTAGCTGCAGTGCATGAGCTTTTCACTGAGATGGCCTCTCCTGCTGCAGACAGAGCGCAGGCTCCAGGGTGCGGGCTCAGAGGCTGTGGGGCGTGGGCTCAGTTGCCCCTCGGTATGCCTCATCATCCCAGATCAGGGATCAAGCCTGTGTCCCCCGCCGTGGCAGGAGGATTCCTAGACACTGGAGCAACAGGGAAGACCTGTGACATGAAATTTTTTTCAAGTTTATCTCAACAGCTATATGATCCTGCAATCCCATTCCTGGGCTCTATCTAGAAAAACCCTAACTAGAAAGGATACACGCACTTCAGAGTTCATGGCAGCACTGTTTACACCAGCCAAGCCATGGAAGCCACCTAAGCGTCCATCAACAGAAGAACGGCTAAAGAAGAATGTGGTAGATATACACCACGGAATACTACTCAGCCATAAAAAGGAATGAAATAATGCTATCTGCAGCACCATGAATGGACCTCGAGATGATCATAGTAAGTACAAGAAAAATATCACATGGTATTACTTATATGTAGAATCTAAAAATCATATAAATGGGCTTATTTACAAAGCAAAAATAGACTCACAGACACAGAAAACAAACCTATGGTTATCAAAGGGGAAAAACGAGGGGCAGGAGCAAAACGGGAGATGGGGGTAAACATCCATACAGTGCCATACCTAACAGAGACGACAGACAAGGGCCAACTCTCTAACCCAGGGATCCTGGGCTCGGGCTCTGTTCCGTTGTGAGATGTTAGGGCTTTGAACAGGCATTAGATAAGCAAATGGGGAAGAACGTGCTCACTCTGGGCTTCCTTCTTCTTTGGTCTAACAGTATTCTCACCCAGCTGCTCTGTCTCTGTGTGATGAGAACCACGAGACCTCTCGGTGAGCGGCCAGGCTAGGGCACGGAGGGACGTGGATCCTTTGGTGTGGATACAGGGAGTAGATAGCTAAACTCAGCAGTTCTAAAATGCTGAAAAGGGACCATGACTATTTCAGTTGAACTGTATGGATTGGTTGTCTATTTTTATGGAAGTATGATCAACTATCCACTTGTGTCATTCATTTTGTTCTTAAAAGCAACTATTTACATATTATTTGTTTATTTTCGGCTGCGCTGGGTCTTTGCTGCTGCCTCCGGGCTTTCCCTAGCTGTGGCCAGAGGGGCTGTTCTCTAGCTGCAGTGCATGAGCTTTTCACTGAGATGGCCTCTCCTGCTGCAGACAGAGCGCAGGCTCCAGGGTGCGGGCTCAGAGGCTGTGGGGCGTGGGCTCAGTTGCCCCTCGGTATGCCTCATCATCCCAGATCAGGGATCAAGCCTGTGTCCCCCGCCGTGGCAGGAGGATTCCTAGACACTGGAGCAACAGGGAAGACCTGTGACATGAAATTTTTTTCAAGTTTATCTCAACAGCTATATGATCCTGCAATCCCATTCCTGGGCTCTATCTAGAAAAACCCTAACTAGAAAGGATACACGCACTTCAGAGTTCATGGCAGCACTGTTTACACCAGCCAAGCCATGGAAGCCACCTAAGCGTCCATCAACAGAAGAACGGCTAAAGAAGAATGTGGTAGATATACACCACGGAATACTACTCAGCCATAAAAAGGAATGAAATAATGCTATCTGCAGCACCATGAATGGACCTCGAGATGATCATAGTAAGTACAAGAAAAATATCACATGGTATTACTTATATGTAGAATCTAAAAATCATATAAATGGGCTTATTTACAAAGCAAAAATAGACTCACAGACACAGAAAACAAACCTATGGTTATCAAAGGGGAAAAACGAGGGGCAGGAGCAAAACGGGAGATGGGGGTAAACATCCATACAGTGCCATACCTAACAGAGACGACAGACAAGGGCCAACTCTCTAACCCAGGGAGCGATACTCAACATCTTATAATAACCTATGATGGAAGAGAATGTAGTAAAAGAATCTGTCTATATATTACATGGGCTTTTCTGGTGGCTCAGATGGTAAAGAATCTGCCTGCAATGGTAGGAGACCCGGGTTCCATCCCTGGGTTGGGAAGATCCCCTGGAGAAGGGAATGGCACCCACTCCAGTATTCTTCCTGGAGAATTCCATGGACAGACGAGCCTGGCGGGCGACAGTGTCTGGAATCTCACAGAGTCAGACACAACTGAGCGACTGACACTTTCACGTATCTACATATATATACTCACACACACATCTATGCATGTAGCTGAGTCACTGGGCTGCACATATGAAACATGACATTGTAAATCAACTCTATTTCAATGAAAGTTGAAAAATAAAGTCTATCTCAAGATAAGGAAATGAAAATCAGTTGCACACCCTCCTACTCCTCCGATTACCAGACTCCCCTCGCGCGCTGAGCGTCTGACCGGACCTTCGCTGGCAGGAGCCTCGCAGGGAGGCAGCCTGTGGTCCGAGGGGCGCACCGCAGGGGCGGCTGGGGGCGGCGAGGGCGGGCTCACCTCGGGGGCGCCTCCGGTGCGGAGGTCTCGGGCAGGGAGGCCAGGACGAGGGGCTGGAACCACTTCCAGGTCATCACTCCGGGGATGACGTCCTGTAAAGTCCGGGCAGCACGGCCGGGTCGTTCCACGGGCCATTTTTCAGCCTTAAGCCCTGAGCTCTACCATGGATCACCTCGTGAAGTTTAGGAGACTTTTTCTGAGACTAAAACCAAGACAACCACAGCGGCCACTGGTGCTCAAGGAGGCGGCCGGGATGAGAGCGGGAGGCGGAGGGGCTCCGCTGAGGAGGCCTGGGAGGCAGGCCTGGCCCCCGGCTGCTAAGGCAGCGTCCGGGGGGGTGGGCCAGCCCATCGACGGCTCTTCCAGGCGGGATGTGTGTGCGCGTGTGCGCGTGTGCAGCTACACAGAGATGCCGAGGGGAAGGGTGTTGGCAGGAGTCACCGCGTGCATGGTGGGTGGCGGGGTGGCCAGCCCGGCGGGGACGGCAGGCGGGTCATGAAGGGGCTCGTGGGCCAAGCTCCCGAGCCTGGAGCCCTCCCGGGCATGGGGACCCGGGAGGGCTTTCAACGCGGGAAAGGTGCGGGGCTGGGGCTGGCGAGGAGGGGAGCCCGGGGCGGGGAGGCAGGCTGCGGGCCCAGGGCGGCGGCCTCGGGGCGAGGACAAGGAGCGGAGCCAGGGCCGCACGGCTCGCGGCTCGAGTGGTTCAGTCGGGAGGCTCGAGGGCGACGCGGGAGGCGTGGGGCCGGGGTGATGGCCTCCACCGGGGTTTCCTCCAGCGCGGGGGGCGGCGGGGAACCCGCGGGGCACGTCCCGGGACGCGGGGCTGAGCTGGCTCTCTGGGGCCGAGGGGACTCGCGGAGCCTCCGCCTCACGGTCCGTCTGTCACATCACTGCCCTGCCCCTTCTGACCGTTCTCTCCTCGTCGGGGACCAAAGCCAGAGGGCCAGGCCCCAGGGCTGTGGCCGCCACGTGGCGGTCCTGCCGTGGCGCGGTGGGAATGCACCGACGCGTAGACCCGGTCTTCAGGGGCAAAGAGACTGAGACGGGGCCGAGCCCGGGAGGCGGGCACAGGCGGCGGCCCTCGGCCCGGGTCAGGGCTGGGGCCTGAGTGCCCGCACGGTCACCGCCCTGCAAGTCCTCTGGGTCTCGGTGCAGCGGGCACCTCCCCGCCCCTGTCCCCCGCCGGCCTGCAGCCCCCGGAGCCCGCGCGGCTCTACCGTGTGGTGGAGAAACTGCTTCTGGGTGAGCGGCACGCTGGAGCCGACGTGGGTCTCCTTGGTGAACTTGTACTTGGGGTGGGAGCAGAGGTGGTAATCCATCAGGGTTTCCGAGTAGGTCAGAGGGTGCTTCACGGCAAACAGCCCCGGGCTGGGGTTCTGCAGAGGAGGGAGAGAGCAAGGCCGTCCCGTGTGGACCAGGTCCCGCCTCCCTGGGCACAGGACAGGCGCCTGCAGGGCTTCCCTGCAGTTCCCACCGGCACGAAGCGCTGATGCCCGTCAGCCTGCCTGGGGAGGAGCAGCAGAGGGGCTTCAGAGGGGACCCCGGTCGCGGTCGTTCACAGATGCCACTTTTCTCATTGAGGAGCTTCTACCACATGGATTTGCGAGCTCTCCGGGGAAACCAGCACAAAAGAAACCAGGGCTTACTCATTTCTAAATCTGACCAACCCTGACTGATTAATTAAATCAGCAAACTGGCTTTAAAAAGCAAATACGCTCTTGGTTTTGGAAATGAAACATCGCTTCTTAAAAACTACTTTAAAGAGAAGACAAAGGAGAGGGTGGAATTTGAAATATCAGGAAATGTCAGCGTTGAACACTCTTCTGGTGATGTTTTTAATTCAAGAGGGCTCCATTTGGATATAGTGTCCAGCTTTCAAGGGAGATCCTGTTTTCTCCTAATTTTCCAGCAGCACTAAGGGAGGCAATTATATCAAAATATACAAGAAGTGGAGCCTTGTAATGTTCCTTCTGGGGCTTGTCCAGCAACATCCCTGCTCTTATCCCAAACGACACAGCTTTCCGCTCCCTCGTGGTTAATTCAGATGTTCAAGAACCACTGAGACTCTTTTTTGAGTAATTTTTTAAAACAATGTTTGAAAAACACACAAAACTCCACATGACTGATGGAAGCCCGACCCCCTGTCAAGATGCAAGTGTCCCCACAACGTAAAGGTGACACAGCCAGCCCAGGGAGAGGTGACAGCAGAGCCTGGCGGCGGTGGACGTGATGAAGGTCCCGGCCCCGCCGGCTGGGGAGACCCCCCTCTGCTGGCGCAGGGCGGCTGACCTGCAGCCAGGGCCGCGGGGAAAGAGGCCGGTCAGCAGCCCCTTGCCTGGACCCGCGACTATAAAGGCGGCAGGGGGGCAGGGAGGTGCCGCGCCCCCCGAGGACGTAGGCCGGACACAGCGTTAGGGGGAAGGTGCACTATGGTGGGTTAGGGTTCTATTCATAGTTTTCACTTTTCCAGCAAGACTTAAAAAGTCATGCCAAATTTTACCTTGGCATCCTGTGGGGAACAGGTACCAAGTTTTAGTTGGCTCTTGCCCCTTGCCGTTCATAATGGCCGTTTGTTTTGTTTTGATGACGTGCCTTTATAAAACCTACGCTGTCGGCAGGGAGCCCACCCTGCCGCGGGTGCCTCCACTGGCCCCTGCAGACAATGCACAGGCCTCAGCCACGACTCCACGGTAACGCGCTGCTCAGGGTGCCCTTACATTCAGGGTTCCCGAGCGAGCTTGGTCGCTTCAGTCGTGTCTGACTGTACCTAGAAATACAGGGAGGAGGGGGACGCCCCTGAGGGCAGGTGACGGTGGGGAGCACACGGGCTGGCAGCGGGTGGAGTGGGGAGAACCAGCTGGGCCCCGCACTGCCAGGAACTTGGACTTACTTTGGTAGAAAAAGGGGCGTCAGGCATCTGTGTGGCAGGGACAGTGCCCCAAAATGGAGTATGAGATCAACTAGAGCTACAGGATTGAGCTTGGGGCAACTTTACTTATTTTCTGTGTGTGTGTGTGTGTGTTTTTTTTTAATTTTGGCCTCTTTTACTGTTTTTTATTTATCTATTTTCATCCATCTTTATTCTTTGGCCTGTGTGGACCTCCCATTGCAGCGGTCCCTGTCGTTGCAGAGCCCTGGCTCTGGGTGCACGTGCTCCAGAGTGCCGGCTGGTAATTGGATACACTGGTCTAGCCGTTCCGCGGCAAATGGGATCTTCCTAGACCAGGGATCAAACCAGTGCCCCTTGCACTGCAAGGCAGGCTCTTTACCTACTGGACCACCAGGGAAGCCTATTTTTAAAGTATATATACATATTTATATATTACCTTTAAAACTTATGAATCACTGTATTGGACACCTGTCATGTACATAATATTCTACAGCAACTATACTTAGACACAAAAATACACACATGCATATTACAGATAACTGGAAAAGGTCATAAAGCTATTATCTTAAAAAAAGCAAATGCTGGAGTCATTAAAAGAAACACTGATATCCTCCACGCAATAAAGTCTAGCCAGCAATTTCAAAGGCAGGGCATTGTTTAACCCTTGAAATTCCAAAGAGAGGAAAATATTCTGAACTAGTGCTTCTTTATATTTCAATGTATTTTTTAAAAGAATAGTTGATTTATGATATTGTTTCAGATGTTCAGCAAAGTGATTAGTTTTACATACATATTTTCCAGCTTCTTTTCCCTCCCAGGGAGCACAGTTCCCTCAGACAGTGGGACCTCACCGTTCATCTGCTCTAGGCACAGTTACGAGCTCCTGCGATCTCACGCCCCTAGTGGACCCCACCTTGTGCCCCTCTGGTAACAACAAACAAGCTTGTTTTCTCTTTGTTTCTGTTTCCTCATGAAGCAACTGCTGAAGTAAAGGGACAGGGAACAATGACTTTTGGTGACGTGACTTACAAAGATATAAAGCGGGTCGTAATCTGGAGCCTGGGCCAAGGCCTTGGGGAGTCTGATGCTCAGGACAGAGGTCTCGCCGGGCAGCAGGGGCGAGGAGTCCCGCCTGGGCAGGGTGACGACCGTGGTGGCTTCGTCCTGGGCCAGAACCGGGGACAGTGCGTTAGTCTGCAGGCCGGGGCAGCGGGAAGCTGGGGGCGGTTCCTCCCCCCAAGGAAGGCGGGACCTGTGCCTACCTCGGCGCCTTGCCGCAGGGCCCGAGCGAGCTTCTGCGGCCTGTAGCTGGCTGCAGCCCTCTGCAGCGACACCGGCTGGTACCGCTTGATCTGGTACAGCTGCGGAACCTGGGGGAGGGAAAGCAGGCACTCAGAGCCCACAAGGGGCATTTCCCAGCCCCGGCGCCCTGGCGGTCGGACCAGTCCTGCCAACACAGGCCCGGCCCTGTTCTGGGTTCCAGCACACCGAGCGTTAACAGTTACTTCTCCATCTTAGGGCTTAACTCTACAGATACACTGAATATTGGTTTGTCAACTTAAAATATGCATATTTTACAAGGACTGACTGTAGAGCCAAGGCAACTATATTCAATGTTTTGTAATAACTTATAAGGGAAAAGGGACTTCCCTGGTGGCTCGGTCAGTAAAGAATCTGCCTGCCATGCAGGAGAACCAGGTTCAACCCCTGGACCAGGAAGACTCCCTGGAGAAGGGAAAGGCAGTCTGCTCCAGCCTGGAGAATGCCATGGACAGAGGCGCCTGCTGGGCTGCAGTCCATGGGATTGCCAAGAGTCAGACATAACTCAGCAACTACACCACCACTAGCCCAGGGAAAGAGCCTGAAAAAGAATATAAACAGATGTGCGTGTAACTGAGTAACTGTACTATATACCTGAAACTAACAAGATAATGTAAATCAACTGTACGTGAATTTAAAGAAGGATTTAAAAAGTAAATATGCATATTTTCAAAAACAAAAGCAGTCACACAGCTCACGGAGGACTCCCTCCCTCTTGCTCACGTGTGTCTTCTCTTCAGGTTCTAACAGCAGGTAGAGTCCAGGCAGCCGGGTGAGCGTGCGGTGGCTGTTCAGGTGCTCAGGCGTGTCCGGCGGACCTTTTCCAGTCCCATGGCCACTGCTGAGTTGTCCAAATGTGCTGACCTATCGACTGCGGCACTTTAACAGCGTCATCGTGCAGGGTTTTAAATCGCTCAGCTGGAACGCCATCCCCTCCACTAGCTTTGTTGGTAGTAACGCTTCCTCAGGCCCCCCTGAGCTCACACTCCAGGCTGTGCGGCTCTGGGTGTGTGAGCACACCACCGTGGTTATGCGGGTCACTGAGACCTTTCGTGTACAGCTCTTCTGTGTGTTCTTGCCACCTCGTCGTAATCTCTTCGGCTTCTGTTAGGTTCCTGCTATTTCTGTCCTTTATCGTGCCCGTCTTTGCATGCAGCGTTCATGTGATCGGTCAGTTTTACTGATGGGAGCTCTGGTTTTTCCCGTCCTGCTGTTTGCCTCTATTCCTTCGCACTGTTTGTTGAAGAAGGCCTTCTTTTCTCGTTGCTATTCTCTGGAACTCAGCATTCAGTTGGGTCTATCTTTCCTTTTCTCCCTTGCTTTTCACTTCTTTCCTCAGTTATCTGTAAAGTCTACTCCAATAAGCACTCTGCCCTCCGGCATGGCGTTTTCTCTGGGATGGTTTTGGTCGCTGGCTCCTGTACAGTGTTATGAATCTCTGCCTATAGTTCCTCAGGTACTCTTTCTACCGGATCTAATCCCTTGAATCTATTCATCACCTCCACTGTATAATCATAAGGGATTTGATTTAGGTCATACCTGAATGGCCTAGGGGATTTCCCTACTTTCTTCAATGTAAGCCTGTAAATTTTGCAGAAAGGAGCTGATGACCTGAGCCACAGTCAGCTCTTGGTCTTGTTTCGGCTGACCTTCTCCATCTTCAGCGGCAAAGAATGTATCATCCTGATTTGGGTATTGACCACTTGGTGATGTCCATTGTTGTGTCATCTCTTGTGTTGTTAGAAAGGGTGTTTGCTATGATGAATGAATGTGTTCTCTTGATAAAATGCTGTGCTTCACTCTGCACTCCAAGGCCAAACTTGCCTGTTAACTCCAGGTATCTCTTGACTTCCTATCTCTTCATTCCAACCCCCTACGATAAAAAGGACGTCCTTTTTTTGGGGGGGAGGGGTGTTAGTTCTAGCAGGTCTTGCACATCTTCATAAAATGGGTCAACTTCAGTTTCTTTGGCATCAGTGGTTGGCCACAGCTTGGATTACTCTGATATTGAATGGTTTGCCTTGGAAACGAACGAGATCATTCTGCTGCGTTTGAGACTGGAGCCACGTACTGCACTTTGGACACTGCTGTTGACTGTGAGGGCTATTACACTTCTTCTAAAGGATTCCTGCCCTCATTAGTAGATAGCTTTGTCATCTGAATTAAGTTCACTCATTCCCGTCCATTTCAGTTCACTGATTCCTAAGATCGCCATGTTCACTCTTGCCACTTCTTGCTGGACCACGTCCAATTTACTTTGATTCATGGACCTGACATTTCGAGTTCCTACGCGGCACTGTTCTTTACAGCATTGAACTTGAGTTTCCTCCACAGCAGAGTGTCGTTTCTGCTTTGGGCCAACCGCTTAGTTCTTTCTGCAGCGATCTGCGACGGCCCCAGGCTCCTCCCGAGGAGCATTCTGGACATCTGCCCATCGGGGGGGCTCACGTTCTGGTGTCCCGTCTTTTAGCTTTTTCATCCAGTTCTCTAGGCAAGACCACTGGAGTGGCGGCCATCCCCTCCTCCAGGGGGCCATGTTTTGTCAGAACTCTCTACCATGACCCGTCCGTGCTGGGTGGCCCTGCACAGCCTGGCTCACGGCTTCACGGAGTTCCGCGGTGCCCACTATATGGCGTATCCACAGAATAAAGCTCCTGGTTTCCGCAAACCACAACAGGAAAAGAGACTCTGTTATGCCTCCGGCGCCCAAGAACAGCAGGGGGGCGCACATGCCGCCCAGTGGAGACTGCGACCGCAAAACCAGCGGGGGCCCTTTCCCGTCACCACCGCCTCCCTCACGCCACGAGAAACCCAGCGAAGGAAACCACGCGACAGGTCTGACCTGCAGGCTGAAGAAGGAATGGGGCTGCTTGATTTGAATTTCTGTAGATTTAACTGGGACGGGTCCAAGGCCACCAGGAGCCTAAAATGTGAAAATTAGAAAAAGTGCCACATGATCAACATTGAGCAAGGCCAGCTGGCTTCTCACATTTGAATTTCTGTTTCTCTACATTTGAACATGAAGTGAATAACCCTTACTAACTCTCTAAATAACCCTTCCGCGGCCAGGGTGGACACCTGACGTGCGGGGCCTGCAGGCAGTGTGGCCACCGCCACCCTTGTCCCTCGGGGGTTGTCTTTTATTTTCAACGGTTGTGGAGGCAGCACTGCTGCCCAGAGTCCCCTCCGGGCGTGAAGGAGAAACAGCCCTCAAGGGTCAGCCCTCAGGAGCGAGCAGGGCTGAGGGTGCTCTCGCCTGGGAGGCCGGGTGCCGCTGGGCCAGCTGCCTCGAGACAGGCTGAAGCGAAGGTAAAGTGTGGTCCTCGCCCCGTCCCGGCCCAAGAGCCCCTTGTGACGTCAGCGAGGCCTTTGTTGGAGGATGGCAGCCTTCTGTTGCCTCTGCCCACGCCAAGGTTGCTGACCCCCCAGAGTACCCTCTAACACACGCCTGCAGGTGGATCCACAACATCGCGTGGAACGGGCAGCAGCGCCAGCGTGTGACAGGTACTCGAGAACGATCGTCCTCCCGAGGAGCATTCTGGACATCTGCCCATCGGGGGGGCTCACGTTCTGGTGTCCCGTCTTTTAGCTTTTTCATCCAGTTCTCTAGGCAAGACCACTGGAGTGGCGGCCATCCCCTCCTCCAGGGGGCCATGTTTTGTCAGAACTCTCTACCATGACCCGTCCGTGCTGGGTGGCCCTGCACAGCCTGGCTCACGGCTTCACGGAGTTCCGCGGTGCCCACTATATGGCGTATCCACAGAATAAAGCTCCTGGTTTCCGCAAACCACAACAGGAAAAGAGACTCTGTTATGCCTCCGGCGCCCAAGAACAGCAGGGGGGCGCACATGCCGCCCAGTGGAGACTGCGACCGCAAAACCAGCGGGGGCCCTTTCCCGTCACCACCGCCTCCCTCACGCCACGAGAAACCCAGCGAAGGAAACCACGCGACAGGTCTGACCTGCAGGCTGAAGAAGGAATGGGGCTGCTTGATTTGAATTTCTGTAGATTTAACTGGGACGGGTCCAAGGCCACCAGGAGCCTAAAATGTGAAAATTAGAAAAAGTGCCACATGATCAACATTGAGCAAGGCCAGCTGGCTTCTCACATTTGAATTTCTGTTTCTCTACATTTGAACATGAAGTGAATAACCCTTACTAACTCTCTAAATAACCCTTCCCGCGACCAGGGTGGACACCTGACGTGCGGGGCCTGCAGGCAGTGTGGCCACCGCCACCCTTGTCCCTCGGGGGTTGTCTTTTATTTTCAACGGTTGTGGAGGCAGCACTGCTGCCCAGAGTCCCCTCCGGGCGTGAAGGAGAAACAGCCCTCAAGGGTCAGCCCTCAGGAGCGAGCAGGGCTGAGGGTGCTCTCGCCTGGGAGGCCGGGTGCCCGCTGGGGCAGCTGCCTCGAGACAGGCTGAAGCGAAGGTAAAGTGTGGTCCTCGCCCCGTCCCGGCCCAAGAGCCCCTTGTGACGTCAGCGAGGCCTTTGTTGGAGGATGGCAGCCTTCTGTTGCCTCTGCCCACGCCAAGGTTGCTGACCCCCCAGAGTACCCTCTAACACACGTCCTGCAGGTGGATCCACAACATCGCTCGTGGAACGGGCAGCAGCGTCCAGCGTGTGACAGGTACTCGAGAGACACGAATCTAAGACACTGCTGTTAAGCTGGGGTGCAGGGTGGATACATAATGCCCACTATAAGGCACTGTCCAATTTCAGAGATGCCGTATTTAAAAAAGTGACCTTAAAGCAGACAAAGCTCGAAAAAAAATAGATCTTAGAATAGACGAAATACTGTATGCATGGAACGAGTTACAAAATCTTTATGAACAGGTGTGCTGAGCATTCTGCTTTTCACCAGCTCTGACTAGGAAAGAAGTCGCCATAGAACTAACTCAAGTAACAAATAAAATAATAAGCTTTGAGTCACTAAAAAAAAAAGAAAAGATGGGGTCCACACCGCAGTGATAATCTGTTTTCATCCCTAACACCCCCTCACCCATGCATTGCCGAGTGTCAGATAATTCTGACTGCTTGAAAAGCACAGGTGCATCGTTTACTGGGGGCTACGGAGGGGGCACTCATGGTAAAGAACCTGCGGGCCAGCCAGGAGAGCCAGGAGACTTGGGCTTGATCTCTGGGCTGGGAAGATCTCCTGAAGGAGGAAATGGCAGCCCCCTCCAGTATCTGGCCTGGAGAATCCCATGGACAGAGGATCCTGGCGCGCTACAGTCCACGGGGTGGCAAAGAGTCGGACACGACTGAAGTGACTGGGCACGCATGCATGCAAGAACTAAACCGTCTGATCTTTTAAACTGTCAAATTATCTCATGCAGAAACCACACAGAGCTTCTGAAGTCAGCCCTGTCATTCTTGACTAGGTGGACCTGCAATGCTTCATACACACGACCGGACGTGCCTGGCAAGCTCGTACTTTGAAACGAAAACGGTGGTTTGCTTGTGCCCTTTCAACCTGGGTCTAAACACAGTTTTTACTGCTCACTCGGTGAACTCGGGAACTCAGGCGCCATTTCACTACAGGCTCTGCCCTCACATCTGTTTTCTTCTCCGCGGTACGAGGAGAAGCCTTACTCCGCAGACTTGAAGTTAAACGAACGGACAGAACTTGAGGAAGCCCTGCCTGCCGGGTGGTAGCCACAGTCTGCTAAGCGTCGTCTGATAGACTGCCTCGCGGCTCGTCGACGGAAGCAGGGGTGGTCCCGTGAGTCGGAGGCCGGACTGTGAGATGCCGGGGCCGCCCGCTGCCGCCCGGCCCGTGGCCGCCCTGTACCCACCAGCTCGTGGGAGTCCCCGGGAGGGCTGTAGGACGGGAAGGCGAAGGGCAGCACGTGCTGGGGCGTCACCGAGAGCCCGTGGGAGGCGCTGTCCCTGCTGAGTCCGTCCAGCAAGCACCTGGAGCTCCTGTCTGCGGGCGAAAACCAAAGCGGCACTCCTGAGACTCGAGGCAGCCTTGGGAAGCCACCGTCTTTAGTCAGGCATTTCCTACACGTATGTGTGTCACCTTGTTGCTTGTTTGTTCTTTACCTCGACTCTTTCTCTAGGTTTTAAATACATTTTATTTTTACTTCCAAAAACACTAATTCTGTTTCTTTTACTGTTGGTATTTATTTAATGGGCTGTTTTGGATGCTGAGGCTGTTTTGCACAGAATTTTTTCTCAATATGTATATATTATTAACGTATGATTGACTTACAATATTTCAGGTGCACAGCAAGGAGATTCAGTTACACATATACACATACATTATTTTTGAGGTTATTTTCTATTATAAGTTACTAAGATATTGACTATAGTTCCCTGTGCTATGTAATAAACCTTTGTGGCCTGTTGCATATCTATTTTTTAAATTAGAAATCTAGCATTCTATTCATACTAAGTCAAACAAGTGGAATCAAAATGTCATAAAATTTTAATTTAGGCAAAAAATTCATAACTTTTCTAAAACATATATATGTACTACTTACATATATACACACAAAAGCTTTTTGACTATGCTTGATAAAGGCTTGAGATAGACCATCAAAAAAAAAAGAAGAGATGGAGAAACTGGAGAACATGAACTAAGTGAAATGGGAGCAGTGAATATGAATTAAAAAAGTGAAACAAACTAAATAAAAGCAAAAGATCGTCCTACAGTCCAGTTGTTTTTAAACATGGCTGTTCATTAGGGACAGATCTGGAGTTCTGGAGAAAAGAAACAGAACTTGAGGAAGCCCTGCCTGCCGGGGCCCGTCGCTAAGCGTCGTCTGATAGACTGCCTCGCGGCTCGCCGACGGAAGCAGGGGTGGTCCCGTGAGTCGGAGGCCGGACTGTGAGATGCCGGGCCGCCGCTGCCGCCCGGCCCGTGGCCGCCCTGTACCCACCAGCTCGTGGGAGTCCCGGAGGGCTGTAGGACGGGAAGGCGAAGGGCAGCACGTGCTGGGGCGTCACCGAGAGCCCGTGGGAGGCGCTGTCCCTGCTGAGTCCGTCCAGCAAGCACCTGGAGCTCCTGTCTGCGGGCGAAAACCAAAGCGGCACTCCTGAGACTCGAGGCAGCCTTGGGAAGCCACCGTCTTTAGTCAGGCATTTCCTACACGTATGTGTGTCACCTTGTTGCTTGTTTGTTCTTTACCTCGACTCTTTCTCTAGGTTTTAAATACATTTTATTTTTACTTCCAAAAACACTAATTCTGTTTCTTTTACTGTTGGTATTTATTTAATGGGCTGTTTTGGATGCTGAGGCTGTTTTGCACAGAATTTTTTCTCAATATGTATATATTATTAACGATGATTGACTTACAATATTTCAGGTGCACAGCAAGGAGATTCAGTTACACATATACACATACATTATTTTTGAGGTTATTTTCTATTATAAGTTACTAAGATATTGACTATAGTTCCCTGTGCTATGTAATAAACCTTTGTGGCCTGTTGCATATCTATTTTTTAAATTAGAAATCTAGCATTCTATTCATACTAAGTCAAACAAGTGGAATCAAAATGTCATAAAATTTTAATTTAGGCAAAAAATTCATAACTTTTCTAAAACATATATATGTACTACTTACATATATACACACAAAAGCTTTTTGACTATGCTTGATAAAGGCTTGAGATAGACCATCAAAAAAAAAAGAAGAGATGGAGAAACTGGAGAACATGAACTAAGTGAAATGGGAGCAGTGAATATGAATTAAAAAAGTGAAACAAACTAAATAAAAGCAAAAGATCGTCCTACAGTCCAGTTGTTTTTAAACATGGCTGTTCATTAGGGACAGATCTGGAGTTCTGGAGAAAAAAAAAAGCAATACCTGGGCATTTGTATTTTTCCAAAAATTCCAAGATAATTCTGATATGCATCTGGAGTTTAAAAAGTGATTACAGGTTTTTCTATTAAATAGTAGCTTCAGCGGTATAGAATTCTATTATTTTCCTGTTGACCCATCATGGTACAATGGTATAAGGTGAGAAACAGTCACATATTCACAATAGTAAAAGATGTTTATCAGTTTTCACAGTCAATAGCCAAATTAAAAATAAAAGGTAGGGCTTCCCTGGTGGTCCAGTGGATAAGGACACCACCTTGCAGTGCAAGGGGCGCCAGTTCGATCCCTGGCCTGGGAAGATCCCAAGTGCCGTAGAGCGGCTGGACCAATGTGTCCAATCACCGAGCCAGAGCTCTGGAGCGCATGTGCCCAGAGCCGGTGCTCTGCGACAACAGAGGCCACTGTGATGGGAGGCCCACACTGACCAAAGAACAAAGATGGATGAAAAATAGAGAAATGAAAGACCAACAGAAGTGGCCCGCCCACTCCCCTCCCTCCCCAACCCGACCCCCGCCCAAAATAAATAAATAAACAAACAAATAAATAAATAAAAGGTAATTACAATTGCAAGCCATAATGGGACCATGATTAACTTACAATATAAAATAATTACACACAGTGTGAGGGGTCAGAGTGCCGGGTGAAGGGCAGGGCACACACGCACATGGCTTCCTCCAGCCAACCTAAGCCTTTTGGTTGGTGCGTTTAATCCTGACATTTAATTTAATTATCAATATGTATGATCCATTTTCTTAATTATTTTGGATTTATTTCCTGTAGATATCTCTCTTCTCTTGTGTTTTCTGCCTAGAGAAGTTCATGTAGCATTTGTTGTAAAGCTGGTTTCTCTTAGCTTTTGCTTGTTGGGAAAGCTTTTTTGGGGGGCTCCGGCTCAATAATTGGACATATCAGTCCAGCCACTCCGTGGTACATGGGATCTTCCCAGGCCAGGGATCGAACCAGCGCCTCATGCACTGCAAGGCAGGGTCCTTACCCACTGGACCACCAGGAAGCCCTTGGGAAAGCTTTTGATTTCTCCATCAAACTTACTCTATTAGGGACAGATCTGGAGTTCTGGAGAAAAAAAGCAATACCTGGGCACTTGTATTTTTCAAAAAGCTCCAAGATAAACCTGATATGCATCTAGACTTTAAAAAGTGATTACAGGTTTTTCTATTAAATAGTAGCTTCAGCGGTATAGAATTCTATTATTTTCCTGTTGACCCATCATGGTACAATGGTATAAGGTGAGAAACAGTCACATATTCACAATAGTAAAAGATGTTTATCAGTTTTCACAGTCAATAGCCAAATTAAAAATAAAAGGTAGGGCTTCCCTGGTGGTCCAGTGGATAAGGACACCACCTTGCAGTGCAAGGGGCGCTGGTTCGATCCCTGGCCTGGGAAGATCCCAAGTGCCGGGGAGCGGCTGGACCAATGTGTCCAATCACCGAGCCAGAGCTCTGGAGCGCATGTGCCCAGAGCCGGTGCTCTGCGACAACAGAGGCCACTGTGATGGGAGGCCCACACTGACCAAAGAACAAAGATGGATGAAAAATAGAGAAATGAAAGACCAACAGAAGTGGCCCGCCCACTCCCCTCCCTCCCCAACCCGACCCCCGCCCAAAATAAATAAATAAACAAACAAATAAATAAATAAAAGGTAATTACAATTGCAAGCCATAATGGGACCATGATTAACTTACAATATAAAATAATTACACACAGTGTGAGGGGTCAGAGTGCCGGGTGAAGGGCAGGGCACACACGCACATGGCTTCCTCCAGCCAACCTAAGCCTTTTGGTTGGTGCGTTTAATCCTGACATTTAATTTAATTATCAATATGTATGATCCATTTTCTTAATTATTTTGGATTTATTTCCTGTAGATATCTCTCTTCTCTTGTGTTTTCTGCCTAGAGAAGTTCATGTAGCATTTGTTGTAAAGCTGGTTTCTCTTAGCTTTTGCTTGTTGGGAAAGCTTTTTTGGGGGGCTCCGGCTCAATAATTGGACATATCAGTCCAGCCACTCCGTGGTACATGGGATCTTCCCAGGCCAGGGATCGAACCAGCGCCTCATGCACTGCAAGGCAGGGTCCTTACCCACTGGACCACCAGGGAAGCCCCTTGGGAAAGCTTTTGATTTCTCCATCAAATCTGAATGAAAGTCTTGCTGGGTAGAATATTCTTGGTTGTAGGGTCTTCCCTTTCATCACTTTAAATACACTAAGCCATTCCCTTCTGGCTTGTAGAATTTCTCTTGAGAAGTCAGGTGATAACCTTGTGGGATTTTCCTTAAATATTATTTGTTGTTTTCCCCTTGTTGCTCTTCATATTTTATGTTTGTTTTTAATTTTAGTCAGTTTGATTACTATGTATCTTGGGGTGTTCCTCCTTGGGTTTATCCTGCCTGGGTCTCTCTGTGCTTCCTGGACTTGGTTGACTATTTCCTTTCCCATTTTAGGGAAGGATTCAGCTATTATCTCTTCAAATATTTTCCTGGGTCTTTTCTTTCTCTCTTTTCCTTCTGGGACCCCTGCAATGCGAGTGTTGATGTGTTTAATGTGGCCTCAGAGGTCTCTTAGGCTGTCGTCATTTATTTTCAGTCTTTTTTCTATCGCCTGCTCTGTGGCCGTGGTCCCAGCATCCTGTGCCCCGGGTCGCGCCTCTGCTCTTCCACCTCAGTTCTCCGGCCGTGGATTCCTCCTCGTGTACTGTTCACCTCTGGCTGTGCTCTGGGTCCTTGAGGTCTCTGGTAAACATTTCATGCATCTTTTCCATTCCGCTTCCAAGACCCCAGATCATCGCCACCATCACTGTTCTGAATTCTTTTTCTGGAAGGCTGCCTGTCTTCACTTCATTTAGTTGTTTCTCTGGGGTTTTATACTGTTCCTTCATCTGGGATGTAACTCTGCGTTTCATCCTGATTCGCTTTCTGTAATGTGGCTTTTGCTCCCGCTGCTGTGGAATGGTGGTTTTCCTGGCTTCTCCTGTGTGCCCTCTGGCGGTTGAGGCGAAGGGGCTTCAGTGTTGGCTTCCTGACAGAGGGACAGGGTGGGAAACTCGGATCTTGCTCTGGCGGGCGGTCCTTGCTCACTAAAGCTTTAATCCAAGCATCCGCGGACGGGGGGCTGGGCTCCCCCCGGCAGCTGTTTGGCCTGAGGCGATTCAGTCCTGGGCTCTGCGGCAGGGTTCATGGGCACGTCCAAGAGGGCTTATGCCAAGGGGGGCCGTCCCAGGCAGCTGTGGCCATGCCCCCATCCCTGTGGCGAGCCCCTGCTGACCCACGTCTCCGCAGGAGACCCTCCAACACTAGCAGGTGGTTTGGGTTCAGTCTCCCGTGGGGTCACTGCTCCTTTCCTCTGGGTCTTGGTGCACACAGAATTGTGTGTGTGTGTAACCTCCAAGATTGGAGTCTGTGTTTCCCCTGGTCCCGTGGAAGACCTGTAATCAAATCCCGCTGGCCTTCAAGTTCAGGTTCCCTGGGGATTCCCAGTGCCTTTGTCGGAGCCCAGGCTGGGGAGCCTGACATGGGCTCAGAACCTTCGCAAGAGTGGAGAACCTCTTTGGTGCTACTGTGTTCTGCTTGTGGGCGCCCACCTGGTGGGAATGGGGTTTGATTATATTGTGGTTGTGTCCTTCCTGTATCTCACTGCGGCTTCTCTGTCTTTGGAGGTCGGTGTCTTTCTGAGGTGGTTTCCAGTGTCGTCCTCTCGAAGGCTGCTTGACAGCCGCTTGCAGTTCTGGTGCTCTCGCGGGAGATGAGCACAGGTCCTTCTCTGCCATCTTGAGGCATAAGTCCTCCCCAAACTATAACGCTTTTCTCTTTTTAAAAAAAAGTTGATTGATTGATTTATTTTTGGCTCTCTGGGTTTTCACTGCTGCCGCAGGCTCTTCTCTAGGTGCAGGGAGTGGGGGGTCCTCTCTAGTTGAGGTGAGCAGGCTTCTTGTGGCGGGGACTTCCCTTGTTGCGGACCTCGGGCTCTAGGGCACACGGGCTTCAGTAGTTGCAGCACATGGGCTCCATAGTTTCAGCTCCAAGACTCTAGAGCACAGGCTCAACAGTTGTGGCTCATGGCTTAGTTGCTCTGCAGCATGTGCGATCTTTCTGGATCAGGATCGAACCCATGTCCCCTGTACTGACAGGCGAACTTTTACCACTGAGCTACCAGGAAGTCCACAAAGTATCACTCTTAATGACAGCATCTCTGATGAATATTCTTTATCCTTGTTAGCGGCCGGTTTTGGGGGGGCCCCAGCTGTTTGGCCTGAGGCGATTCAGTCCTGGGCTCTGCGGCAGGGTTCATGGGCACGTCCAAGAGGGCTTATGCCAAGGGGGGCCGTCCCAGGCAGCTGTGGCCATGCCCCCATCCCTGTGGCGAGCCCCTGCTGACCCACGTCTCCGCAGGAGACCCTCCAACACTAGCAGGTGGTTTGGGTTCAGTCTCCCGTGGGGTCACTGCTCCTTTCCTCTGGGTCTTGGTGCACACAGAATTGTGTGTGTGTGTAACCTCCAAGATTGGAGTCTGTGTTTCCCCTGGTCCCGTGGAAGACCTGTAATCAAATCCCGCTGGCCTTCAAGTTCAGGTTCCCTGGGGATTCCCAGTGCCTTTGTCGGAGCCCAGGCTGGGGAGCCTGACATGGGCTCAGAACCTTCGCAAGAGTGGAGAACCTCTTTGGTGCTACTGTGTTCTGCTTGTGGGCGCCCACCTGGTGGGAATGGGGTTTGATTATATTGTGGTTGTGTCCTTCCTGTATCTCACTGCGGCTTCTCTGTCTTTGGAGGTCGGTGTCTTTCTGAGGTGGTTTCCAGTGTCGTCCTCTCGAAGGCTGCTTGACAGCCGCTTGCAGTTCTGGTGCTCTCGCGGGAGATGAGCACAGGTCCTTCTCTGCCATCTTGAGGCATAAGTCCTCCCCAAACTATAACGCTTTTCTCTTTTTAAAAAAAAGTTGATTGATTGATTTATTTTTGGCTCTCTGGGTTTTCACTGCTGCCGCAGGCTCTTCTCTAGGTGCAGGGAGTGGGGGGTCCTCTCTAGTTGAGGTGAGCAGGCTTCTTGTGGCGGGGACTTCCCTTGTTGCGGACCTCGGGCTCTAGGGCACACGGGCTTCAGTAGTTGCAGCACATGGGCTCCATAGTTTCAGCTCCAAGACTCTAGAGCACAGGCTCAACAGTTGTGGCTCATGGCTTAGTTGCTCTGCAGCATGTGCGATCTTTCTGGATCAGGGATCGAACCCATGTCCCCTGTACTGACAGGCGAACTTTTTACCACTGAGCTACCAGGAAGTCCACAAAGTATCACTCTTAATGACAGCATCTCTGATGAATATTCTTTATCCTTGTTAGCAAAGATTAAAGAAACATAAGAAGACATTTTGCACATGATCTCACAGGTGAATTTCGCAATTTAAAAAAAAATTGGCCTCTTTTATTGGTTTTTTATTTATTTATTTTCATCCATCTTTATTCTTCAGCCTGTGTGGGCCTCCTATTGCAGTGGCCTCTCTCATTGCAGAGCACCAGCTCTGGGTGCATGTGCTACAGAGTGCTGGCTCGTAACTGGACATACCAGTCCAGCTGTTCTGCAGCATGTGAGATCTTCCCAGGTTAGAGACTGAACCAGTGCCCCTTGCACTGAAAGACGGACTATTTACCCCTAGACCACCAGGGAAGCCCTTCATGATTTCTTTTATAGTTTATTAGAAATGTCACTATCAGAGATAAAATAATCTGGAAGGAAAAAAGGAGTAATTAAAATGTAATACAATATCCCATGTTCATAGCAGCACTATTTACAATAGCTAAGACATGGAAGCAACCTAAATGTCTATTGACATATGAATGGATAAAGTAGACAAGGTATCCGACGAAATACTACTCAGCCACAAAAAAGAATGAAATAATACCATTTGCAGCAACATGGATGGACCTAGAGATGATCATACTAAGTTAGTCAGAAAGAGAAAGACAAATAGCATATGATAACACTTAAATGTGGAATCTAAAATATGACACTTGAGTTTATCTACAAAATAGAAACACACACAGGTAGAGAACAGATTTATGGCTGTCAAGGTGCACGGGGTATGGGGAGAGATGAAGTGGGAGTTTGGAGTTAGGAGATGCAAACTATTATATTTAGAATGGATAAACAACAAGTCTTACTATATAGCACAGAACTAAATTCACCGTCCTGTGATAAACTGTAATGAAAAACAATTTTCTAAAAAAAGAAACCAACCCTGAATATTCATTGTAAGGACGGATGCTCAAGATGGAGCTCCAACACTTTGGTCACCTGATGGAAAAAGAGCCAACTCATTGGAAGAGATCCGGATGCTGGGAAAATAGAAGGCAGAAGGAGAAGGGGACGACAGAGGACTCCAGGAGACGGTGAAGGACAGGAAGCCTGGCGTGCCCATGGGTCACAAAGAGTCCGACACAACCGCATGACTGAACTGAACTGATGTATAACTGAATCACTTTGCTGTGCAGCAGATTTAAAAATTGGCCTCTTTTATTGGTTTTTTATTTATTTATTTTCATCCATCTTTATTCTTCAGCCTGTGTGGGCCTCCTATTGCAGTGGCCTCTCTCATTGCAGAGCACCAGCTCTGGGTGCATGTGCTACAGAGTGCTGGCTCGTAACTGGACATACCAGTCCAGCTGTTCTGCAGCATGTGAGATCTTCCCAGGTTAGAGACTGAACCAGTGCCCCTTGCACTGAAAGACGGACTATTTACCCCTAGACCACCAGGGAAGCCCTTCATGATTTCTTTTATAGTTTATTAGAAATGTCACTATCAGAGATAAAATAATCTGGAAGGAAAAAAGGAGTAATTAAAATGTAATACAATATCCCATGTTCATAGCAGCACTATTTACAATAGCTAAGACATGGAAGCAACCTAAATGTCTATTGACATATGAATGGATAAAGTAGACAAGGTATCCGACGAAATACTACTCAGCCACAAAAAAGAATGAAATAATACCATTTGCAGCAACATGGATGGACCTAGAGATGATCATACTAAGTTAGTCAGAAAGAGAAAGACAAATAGCATATGATAACACTTAAATGTGGAATCTAAAATATGACACTTGAGTTTATCTACAAAATAGAAACACACACAGGTAGAGAACAGATTTATGGCTGTCAAGGTGCACGGGGTATGGGGAGAGATGAAGTGGGAGTTTGGAGTTAGGAGATGCAAACTATTATATTTAGAATGGATAAACAACAAGTCTTACTATATAGCACAGAACTAAATTCACCGTCCTGTGATAAACTGTAATGAAAAACAATTTTCTAAAAAAAGAAACCAACCCTGAATATTCATTGTAAGGACGGATGCTCAAGATGGAGCTCCAACACTTTGGTCACCTGATGGAAAAAGAGCCAACTCATTGGAAGAGATCCGGATGCTGGGAAAATAGAAGGCAGAAGGAGAAGGGGACGACAGAGGACTCCAGGAGACGGTGAAGGACAGGAAGCCTGGCGTGCCCATGGGTCACAAAGAGTCCGACACAACCGCATGACTGAACTGAACTGATGTATAACTGAATCACTTTGCTGTGCAGCAGAATTAGCACAACATTGTAACTAACTGTACTTGAATAAATTAAAAAAAAACTGAGTGCACATGATTTATGAAAGGATTCCTTTCTGTCCAGCTAACGTTATTACAGAGAAGCCCCCGACACACGGCACGGGCTGATGGAGCACGGCTCTCGGCAGCCACTCTACCTTGTGCTAAGGACTGTCTTTCTTGAGTGGACTTGTTCACGATGGTGTCTCTCTGTATGTTACGGGTGGCATTCAGCATCGTAAGCAGGCGGTGATGAATCATGACCTGGAATTAGAAAGAGTAACGGTTTCACACTGTTCATCGACACTCATTTTGGCATTCAATTCAGCTGACTCTCGCCAACCGCAGCCAGGAGCTGAGACTCCCTGGGACTCCCAGGGACGGTGCCCGCTGCCCGAGACGAAGCGGCAGGCATCAAGGTCTGGGCAGTGTGGACCCGCCTGGATGCAGAGCCCAGGCTGTCATCGCATCGTGATCCACCCAGTTTATGAGCCCCAGTTTTCTCAAATTTCCAAAGCGGACAGCGTGACGCGTTCTAGAGTGCATCTGAGCAGGGACGCTACCGTGGTGCCGTGATCAGAGCTGAAGGGCAGACTGAGGGAGGCTTGTGCAGAAGCCCAGCAGCGGGCTGGGCGATGCTGGCTGCCCGCTCCAGGCTCCGTGTCCCGAGCAGCTGCTGCTGGAGCCGTGCTCCCTGCACACGGGCCGCGGTCGGGCTCCTCCCATGCGGGACGGCCGCTGTCGCGGACGGAGTCTGTCGGCCGACTCTGTGGACAGCCGCTCTGCGGACCACCCCGCTCCAGGAGCTGCAGGCCCGGCGCGGAGCCCCGGGCCCTGCCTGCACAGAGCCCGCCCGCGGTCTGTGAGTGTGTGGAGCAAGAGGACACTGAACAAAGGAAGGCGCAAGATCGACAAGGAAGGCACAAGATCGACACGGTGGATAAGATGACAAAGAGCAGGCACGCGAGAGCATGGCTGAGGGCAGGGAGTGGGTCTGCCACGCGTGAGGGAGGGAAGGACTGCCTCCTCCAGGCGCAGCTGGATACGAGACTTGAGAAAAGAGATCGCGGCCCTGGACGGAAGGCGTTCAGCAGACGAGGCAGCCGGGGTGAACATCCTGACTCAGGAGCAGAGCAGACATGTCTAAGGGACAGAGGGAAACCCGGCCTGGCCTTGTGGTTGTGAAGAAAGTCACACGCTTTGTTCTATTTCCATGGGGAGAGGTCCAACCCTGTCCCGGCTGAGGAAGGCCTGGACTGCGGTGGTCCAGGCGAGAGAGGATGGGGTGGCTGAGCCGAGGAGACGGCAGAGCCGTCAGGCTGGGGCAGGCTTGCACATCTAAGGGACAGAACCTGCTGGGAAGCATGCAGGAAAGAGCACTGCCACCCAGAGCCAGGCCCACAACTGCTGAGCCAAGAGCGCTGGTCCAGAGCAAGCATCCGGGGTCCCCCAGTGGGCAGTGCCTGGTGGCTGCCTCTGTCCTCCGCGAGCCCAGGGCTGCCCAGACCGAGGCCCCACCAGGACACGGGTTACAGGGCCTGGAAGCTGGAGAGCAGGTCACCATGCCTGGACTCGCTTCAGCCCAAGCTGCAAGCACTGCCTGAGAGACCACCCGCGGCGTAAACTGTGGGGGCCTCGTCTGTGTGTCGACTCCCTCAGCCTTCCCGACAGCCCTGAGACAGGTCTCGCTGGTCTCAGCAGCAGAGAGGGAGAGAAAGGACAGAGGTCATGGAGCTCCTCCAACCCGGGAAAGCTCATAGGAAGGAGCACCCGGGTGGGAACGGAAGCTGGCGCGGCCACTGTGGAGATGCCTCAGAAAACGGTGAACAGAGGGGCCGCGTGATCCCGCGATCTCACCGTTGGGCATGTACCTGGAGACAGCCCTCCTTTGAAAAGACAGAGGATGACACCCCTGTGTTCGCAGCAGCACTATTTCCAACAGCCAGACACAGAAGCAACCCAAATGTCCTCTGACAGATGAAAAGGTAGAGAAGATGTGGTACGTATGTACCTTGGAATACCACTCAGCCATATGAAAGAACGAAAGCACGCCATGTGCAGCAACACGGGCGTATCGAGAGGTGATCACACTAAGTGAAGTGAGTCAGACACAGAAAGACAAATATATGATGCCACTTATATGTGGTGTCTGAAATGTGACACAAGTGAACTTACCGACAAAACAGGGACAGACAGAGAGACGATGGCTGTCAAGGGGGAGGGGCCGGGGGAGGGACGGATGGGGAGTTTGGGATTAGCAGGTGCACACTCTTATATGCAGGATGGATAAGCAGCAAGGTCCTACAGGACAGTGCAGAGAACTATATTCACTATGCTGTGGAAAAACATGGAAAAGAATATGAAAAAAATATATATATATAGCAAAATCTCTTTGCTGTACAGCAGAAATTAATACAACATTATAAATCAAGGAAACTTGAGACTTCCTGGTGGTGCAGTGGATGAGAATCCACCTCTCAACGCAAGAGATATGGGCTCAGTCTCTGGTCTGGGAAGATCCCACATGCTGAGGAGCAACGAAGCCCATGCACCACAACTCCCAAGCCTGCACGCTAGAGCCCGCAAGCTGCAACTATGGGAACCTGCACACCCTCAAGCCCCCGCACGGCCACTCCTGAGTCCTGTGGGCCTAGAGCCTGTGCTCGGCAACAAAAGAAGCCACTGCAACGAGAGGCCCACACACTGCAACAAAGAGCACCCCTTACTCTGTAACTCACAAAGCAATAAAGGCCCAACCAAAATCAGATTTTAAAAATGAATAATAAATAAATAAGTTAAGCTTGCAAACAAACAAAAAAACCCTACACTTGAGCAAAAGTGGTGTTAATGGTAAAGAAATCACCTGCCAATGCAGGAGATGGAAGAGATCCAGGTTTGATCCCTGGGTTGGGAAGATCCCCTGGAGGGCATGGAAACCCTCCTGGAGAATTGTTGGCTGCAGAATCCCATGGAGAGAGGAGCCACAGGGTTGCAAAGAATCGGACACGACTGAGGCGACTGAGCACACAGGCAGGAAAAGAAGCAGTGCCCTCCAGGAAGGGCAAGCAGCCCAGCTCCCAGCCTCGGCCGCTGCTTCCCTTTGTGAGGGCAGTTCCGCTCTCCGGGCAGGCAGCCACACCCCAGGGGCGGGGGCAGGAGGTCGACGGGCAGCGGGAGATGCAAGAGGCCCCCCAAGGCGGCCAACTGCTGAGGCTGGAGGAGGGGTGGGCTGAGCTGCCCCGGGCCAGGCAGGAACAGGAGGGGCGAGGTGGACGGGTGAGGTGCTCTGAGTGAACAGTGAGGCCCAGGGACGAGCTGGTGTTCGGGATGCAGATGAGGACTGGGACCACGCCGGGGACTGGGCCGCTGGGGAGGCGAGCAGGCAGCCAGACCAGGGGGCGCTCTCACCCTTTATCCCCGTAGAGGCCAAGAGAGCTTCGTGTGATCCTGGTCGCGGCAAATGTGCTGGGTGGAGACCAGCGCACGGGTGAGACGCCGCGGGGGAGAGGACACACCCTGCAAGGGGAGCTCAGCCTGGACGTCAGAGCCCAGGTCCTCCTGGAGCACCCAACGGCTCTCTCTGGAACTAACCAGCATCCTAGGGACCCAGAGCTTCCATATGGCTCAGTACTTCAGCTCCCAGATGGACACACGCCAGGCACGGAAGACACATCCACAAACTTGTACAGAATGCTTGAGACATCCTTATTCCCGTCAAAGTACCAAATCAGGCACCGCTGGAATGTTCTGGCCAATGGCTAGATACACAGAAGGTGGCATTTCCATACGACCGAGTGAGATTCATCCTGAGAAAGGAGTGAGGTGCTGAAGCACGCTGCACCACGGATGAACCCTGAAAACACGCTAAGTGAGGGACGCCAGCTACCAGAGGCCTCACAGTGCATGACTGCACAGAGATGGGTGAATCCATGGAGACAGAACGCGGGCAGGGATGGGGTGGGCTGGAGGGAAGAGGGCTTCTTCAGGCTGCGACGGAAACCCCCAAAGTCAGAGCGTGGTGAAGGCCGTACCACGCTGCACACTGAAACCCAGAGAACTGTCCACTTTACAGGAGCAAAGTTCATGGCGTGTGAACTGCATTTCAATAGCGCTGTTGTAGAAAAAACACTCATGTTCCATTTCCCTGTGCGGGTGACTAAAGAGATTGAATCTTCAACCTCATGCTGAGACTCACCTTGCGAGCTGCTTGTTGAAACCGTCTCCGTGCCCGGAATCTGTTGGCCCAAGTATCGTTAACGAGTGGATCAAAATTAGGATGAAATTCCTGGACTTTCTGTGAACACAACATATTGGTGCATCTTAGATTCACATTTTAACTCTGGCCATACTCATTTAACAATAATGTTTCAGAGTTTGATCGCAAATCAAGTGGTGATTTGTTCCTCCATTTAATGAGCATTTACTAAGCACTCTGGTGCACACAGTGTTACAGGGAGTATTTCTTGGGTTAGGAAACAAAAGCAGAAGACAAGAGTTGGGCTTTAAGAAATGCATCTATTCTCACTTTTCTAGTGATTCAGTGTCACATCCAATCATATCTATTGAGATGTGATTAATTGTTTGCACATCGGCTTCTGGCTTTCTCTTTGGTTTCACCTGTCTATCCGTATGGGAGTGCCACGTTGCCTTAATGGTCAAACTTTGCCGTCAGGGTCTGTCTCCTTCAGAGCAAGTCCTCTCCCTCAGTGTAGCTATTTTTTTTTTAATATTTTATTTATATCTATTTGGCTGCACTGGGTCTCAGTTGTAGCATGTGGGCTCCAGTTCCCTGACCAGGTTCGAACCCCAGGCCCCCTGCATGGGGAGCACAGAGTCTTAGCCACTGGACCACCAGGGAATTCCCTGTAGCTATTTTTAAGTTAAAACATTCTTGAGCCTTTTCTCGCTCCTGTGTGTGTGTGAGTGAGTGCTTGGCTGCTTAGTCCTGACTGGCTCGTTGCTCCCCGTCAACCATAGTCGCCAGGCTCCGCTGTCCACGGGATTCTCTGGCCAAGAGGACGGAGGGGGCAGTCCTTTCCTTCTGCAGAGGATCTTCCCGTCCAGGGACGAAACCCGTGCCTCCTGCACTGCAGGTGCTTCTTTACCTGCTGAGCCGCAGGGTCAGCCCCCTCTCTTTCTTTTTTTTTTTTTTTTTTTTGGGCGGGGGTTGGGTTGGGGAGGGAGGGGAGCGGACGGGCCACTTCTATTGGTCTTTCATTTCTCTATTTTTTTTTTTTATTCGTCTTTGTTCTTTGGCTCCTGTGGGCCTCCCACCGCGGTGGCATCTGTTGTCGCAGAGCACCGGCTCTGGGCGCATGCGCTCCAGAGCTCCAGCTCGGTGATTGGACACATCAGTCCAGCCGCTCTACAGCATGTGGGATCTTCCCAGGCCAGGGCTCGAACCGGCGCCCCTTGCACTGCAAGGCGGTGTCCTTACCCACTGGACCACCAGGGGAAGCCCGGCCCCCTCTCTTTCAGGTACACACACATACACACACACATGTACAGTATTCACGCTCCCCTGTGCTGCGCGAGGGGATGTCTTGGGACAGCGTGGTCCCCGCTGGGGCCTGCGCACCACGCGCACGTGGACCAGCGGATGGCTGGGAAGGGACGTGGCCTGGGGCGAGGGAGGCCGCAGAGCCTCGGGCGCCGCAGGGTCTTGAACAGAGAAACCATGAGACGACAGAGTCACTGGAAGTGGTGCCTCGGCCGGGGTAGCGGGCCATGGACGGGAAGGCGGACGGCGGGACAAGCGGAGGGGCAGCCGTGACGGTGGACCTGGGGCGGCTCGTGGAGGGGGACCGGCAAGACTGGCCTGACGACACGTGGGGAGAGGGGAAGAGGTGGCAACAGGGGCGGTGCGACGGAGCCCGGGGAGAAAACAGAGAAGACGGAGGGGGACAGGGAGGAGCCCTTCACTGGTAAACTCCAACACTGGGGTGGCCAACAGGGCCTGCTGTGCAGCACAGGGAATGTGGTGAACCAGAGCGGGCAAAGAATGCACGCCGTGTAACTGAATTTACTGC
This sequence comes from Tragulus kanchil, assembly GCA_022376925.1. Classification (NCBI taxonomy): domain Eukaryota; kingdom Metazoa; phylum Chordata; class Mammalia; order Artiodactyla; family Tragulidae; genus Tragulus; species Tragulus kanchil. The sequence goes on from JAIOJX010000026.1 coordinate 118,643,009, forward strand.
AGAAACTAACACTGAATCAACTATACGTCAATAAAATAACATTTAAAAAATAAGCAAAAATAAAAAATTGAGGTTTTAACCAGAAATCCCCTCCGCTGTCCACGATTCTCTGGCCAAGAGGACGGAGGGGGCAGTCCTTTCCTTCTGCAGAGGATCTTCCCGTCCAGGGACGAAACCCGTGCCTCCTGCACTGCAGGTGCTTCTTTACCTGCTGAGCCGCAGGGTCAGCCCCCTCTCTTTTTTTTTTTTTTTTTTTTTTGGGGGGGGGTGGGGTTGGGGAGGGAGGGGAGCGGACGGGCCACTTCTATTGGTCTTTCATTTCTCTATTTTTTTTTTTTATTCGTCTTTGTTCTTTGGCTCCTGTGGGCCTCCCACCGCGGTGGCATCTGTTGTCGCAGAGCACCGGCTCTGGGCGCATGCGCTCCAGAGCTCCAGCTCGGTGATTGGACACATCAGTCCAGCCGCTCTACAGCATGTGGGATCTTCCCAGGCCAGGGCTCGAACCGGCGCCCCTTGCACTGCAAGGCGGTGTCCTTACCCACTGGACCACCAGGGGAAGCCCGGCCCCCTCTCTTTCAGGTACACACACATACACACACACATGTACAGTATTCACGCTCCCCTGTGCTGCGCGAGGGGATGTCTTGGGACAGCGTGGTCCCCGCTGGGGCCTGCGCACCACGCGCACGTGGACCAGCGGATGGCTGGGAAGGGACGTGGCCTGGGGCGAGGGAGGCCGCAGAGCCTCGGGCGCCGCAGGGTCTTGAACAGAGAAACCATGAGACGACAGAGTCACTGGAAGTGGTGCCTCGGCCGGGGTAGCGGGCCATGGACGGGAAGGCGGACGGCGGGACAAGCGGAGGGGCAGCCGTGACGGTGGACCTGGGGCGGCTCGTGGAGGGGGACCGGCAAGACTGGCCTGACGACACGTGGGGAGAGGGGAAGAGGTGGCAACAGGGGCGGTGCGACGGAGCCCGGGGAGAAAACAGAGAAGACGGAGGGGGACAGGGAGGAGCCCTTCACTGGTAAACTCCAACACTGGGGTGGCCAACAGGGCCTGCTGTGCAGCACAGGGAATGTGGTGAACCAGAGCGGGCAAAGAATGCACGCCGTGTAACTGAATTTACTGCAGAAACTAACACTGAATCAACTATACGTCAATAAAATAACATTTAAAAAATAAGCAAAAATAAAAAATTGAGGTTTTAACCAGAAACTACCCCACGACAGAAGCAGCTCTGGTGGGAGCTGCTGTTGCCCCACTTTGCAGTTGAGGACCTCGAGCCACCAAGGCTGAGAGAGCTTCTCCTGGGCCCCCAATCCACGCTCCGGCGCCTGGCTTCCTGTCTTGTGCCCTTTTCCTAAGGGGACGGAGGGGGCAAGGCACCACCCAGGGGCCCGCCCCGAAGATCTGCATGTATACAGCGGTGTGGGCAGCAAAGGGGATGGAGAAGGAGCGACCAAGAGGAGAAAGCAGAGGTGTGGAAAGGAGGAGCTTCTATGGGATGCTGCTAATTTCAAGTTGATGCCTGACTTGCGGACACGTGGTACCAAAAAAAGAAGAAAACACTCTGTGAAAAGGTAAGCAAGGTAAGTTAAAAATTATTAGAGGGCTTCCCTGGTGGTCCAGTGGGTAAAGACACCGCCTTGCAGTGCAAGGGGCGCCGGTTCAATCCCTGGCCTGGGAAGATCCCATGTGCCATGGAGCGGCTGGACAGATGTGTCCAATTACTGAGCCAGCGCTCTGGAGCGCATACACCCAGAGCTGGTGCTCTGCAGCGAGAGAGGCCACTGCGATGGGAGGCCCACACGGGCCAAAGAACAAAGACGGATGAAAATAGTAAATGAAAGACCAATAGAAGTGGCCCTCCCGCCCCTCTCCCTTCCCACCCCACCCCCCTGACAAAAAAATTTTAAAAATAAAATAAAAAAAGAAGTGGCCAAAAGAAAAGAAAAAAAAAAATCACATCGCTTTTTTTTTTTTAAAAAAATTATTAGACATGTCTTGGTAAAAGGATTTGTATAAAACTCTCTTAAAAATAAGCATACAAAGAGCTGCTGACAATTAGCTTCCAAATAAAGAAAAGTTACTCACTTCTGAGAGGTTGCGTAAAATCCGTTTGGTGTGGACTTCAGTCTCGAGCCTCTGGAGTTCCTCATCTAAAACGGGATCTCCTCTGTCCAGCTGGGGTTTTCCATCATCAAACATATTAAAATTGAATACAGATGCACACAACTGTATTTCTCTTTAAAGTTGGTAGACACCCATTGAGCAATTGGTCTACTCCACCCACGACATTCCCTCTGGGACTGGCAGTTAACACGGTCCTGGCAAGTACACCCGCCTGCGTAAATACGAGAACTTTTCATAGAGGCACAAGCCCGACACCGTCTTTTTACAATCAGAGGGTGTGTGTGCGTGCGCTCCGCGGCTGAGGCGTGCCGGACTCTTCAGGGCCCCCACGGACTGCGGCCCACCAGGCTTCCTGTCCATGGAATCCTCCAGGCAAGAGTGCTGGAGTGGGCTGTCATTTCCTATGCCAGGGGACCTTCCTGAAAGTTTCTGGAAATTATCTGAGGCAGTTAAAATTCACAGGACGGATTCTAGGAAGCTGTGTAACCATGGGGGCGGAGAGATTTCATGTGAAAGAAATTTAACGTCCCAGTGAAGTTTTAAGCTCCTTGGAGCTGATCACTCAAGTATCAGGTTTAACAAAGGCCGGTGATCTCTCCCCTGTCCTGGGTGGTGGAAGTTAGGTGTTAATTAGCTTCTAAAACTAGCCTGGGCTCCAGGCACGCTGTCCACAGTCATTTTTAAGACTGAGTCGATCGACATACACACATGACTCTATTTAAAATGGATAGCCAACAAGGACTCACTATATAGCACAGGGAACTCTGCTCAATGTTCTGTAATAACTTAAATGCGAAAAAATCTGAAAAAAAATGCATACATGTATAACTGAATGTGTATGATACCCTTCTAATGGCACAAAGTGAGGAGGAACGAAAGAGCCAACCCAAAGCTCCAGTACTCGGGCCACCTGACGGGACGCCAGGCCCAGCCAGCCTCAGTCCACGGTTAACAGGGGGCTTGCTGTCAGCCTCCCCTCCCCACTTCACTGTAAGGTTTTGTTCCTCCTGATATGACATCTGGCAGATAGCAGGCATACTCAGCGAAATAAGTTAGCAGGAATTCTGACCTTGTATTTGTCGTTTATTCTCTGTCGCTCCTCATAAACATCTTTTCTCAACTTAAAGGACATGGGATCTTTACCGAGGTGCACCTTCCTGGGGAGGAGGAATAAAACACCAGCTTCTGGAACCCATCAGAGCACCACAGACAATTTCCAGATGGCGTGTCTTCGCTGAAGTGCATCATGGAAGCAGGAGGGCCGCTGCCCAGAGAGAAGCTGTGGGCGCCGGCGACGCAGCAGGGCGAACAGCACGCTCCCCACGGGGAAGCTCGCCTTCCAGGGACATGGGCTCAAGTATTTAGGAAGAAAGAAACCTGGACGCTCAAGCTCATTCGTCAATAGGAAAATGCAAACCACAGCGGTGGGCCACGTCCCGCCCACTCTGCTGGCTGTGTCAACACTGACGGAGGTGAGGACGACAGTCACCACGAAGGACAGTAACGGGCATTGCCAGGGACGTGGAGAAGCCAGAATGTAAAGCGGGGCAGCCGTGCAGAACACATCCTGGCCGCGCAGAGAGTTACATGCAGAATTATGGCATGACTCAGCCGCTCCTCTCCTATATATACACCCATGAGACCAGAAGACGTAAGTTCACACAAAAACTAGTATATAGTAGACGTTCACAGCAGCATTGTTTCAAACAGCCACAAAGTGGAAACCGCCCAAGTGTCCATCGACTGATGAATAAACACAAGGCAGAGTGTCTAGAAAACAAAACCTTACCCAGACACAGAAATGAGTAACGTACCGTCGCTGCTGGGATGCAGGTAAAAGTGTCAGTCGCTCAGTATATCCTGTGGACAGAGGAACTTGTTCCAGGGAGAACACTGGGGTGGAGGCACTCTCTCCTCCAGGGGATCTTCCTGACCCAGGTCTTGAACCCAGGTCACCCGCACTGCAGGCAGATTCTTTACTGTCTGAGCCACCAGGGAAGACCAGCAGAGAGACCAGTTCCTAAAGGCCACATGTTACACGACTGCATTCATATGAAATGTGCCGAAGGGGCAACACCACCGAGATAGACAGTGAGTCAGCGCTCGCCGGGGGCAGGGGACCAGGAGGATGGGGTGATGCTGCGGGCTCGCAGGCCTCCTGTCTGGGCATAGCGGGGGAAAAGTGCACAAAAACATCTTTTCTCAACTTAAAGGACATCGGATCTTTACCGAGGTGCACCTTCCTGGGGAGGAGGAATAAAACACCAGCTTCTGGAACCCATCAGAGCACCACAGACAATTTCCAGATGGCGTGTCTTCGCTGAAGTGCATCATGGAAGCAGGAGGGCCGCTGCCCAGAGAGAAGCTGTGGGCGCCGGCGACGCAGCGGGGCGAACAGCACGCTCCCCACGGGGAAGCTCGCCTTCCAGGGACACGGGCTCAAGTATTTAGGAAGAAAGAAACCTGGACGCTCAAGCTCATTCGTCAATAGGAAAATGCAAACCACAGCGGTGGGCCACGTCCCGCCCACTCTGCTGGCTGTGTCAACACTGACGGAGGTGAGGATGACGGTCACCACGAAGGACAGTAACGGGCATTGCCAGGGACGTGGAGAAGCCAGAATGTAAAGCGGGGCAGCCGTGCAGAACACATCCTGGCCGCGCAGAGAGTTACATGCAGAATTATGGCATGACTCAGCCGCTCCTCTCCTATATATACACCCATGAGACCAGAAGACGTAAGTTCACACAAAAACTAGTATATAGTAGACGTTCACAGCAGCATTGTTTCAAACAGCCACAAAGTGGAAACCGCCCAAGTGTCCATCGACTGATGAATAAACACAAGGCAGAGTGTCTAGAAAACAAAATCTTACCCAGCCACACAAATAAGTAACATACCGTCGCTGCTGGGGTGCAGGTGAAAGTGTCAGTCGCTCAGTATATCCTGTGGACAGAGGAACTTGTTCCAGGGAGAACACTGGGGTGGAGGCACTCTCTCCTCCAGGGGATCTTCCTGACCCAGGTCTTGAACCCAGGTCACCCGCACCGCGGGCAGATTCTTTACTGTCTGAGCCACCAGGGAAGACCAGCAGAGAGACCAGTTCCTAAAGGCCACATGTTACACGACTGCATTCATACGAAATGTGCCGAAGGGGCAACACCACCGAGATAGACAGTGAGTCAGCGCTCGCCGGGGGCAGGGGACCAGGAGGATGGGGTGATGCTGCGGGCTCGCAGGCCTCCTGTCTGCAGGGACAGGGCTGAGCGGTGATGGTGGACACTAAGGAGTTCCGGGCTGTACACTTTAAAATGATGAAAACGGTTCATTTCCCGCGATGTGAATTTAATCACACTTTTAAAAAGCTTGGAGGGAATGCCTGGTGTTACAGCGGATAGGGGTCCACCTGCCAAGGCAGGGGACACGAGTTTGATCCCTGGTCTGGGAGGACTCCACAGGCTGCGGAGCCACAAAGCCCACGCACCACAGCGACTGAGCCAGCACTCCAGAGCCCACAAGCCAGGACTGCCGATCCCCCGCGCAGCAATGACTGAAGCCTGCAAGCCCAGAGCCTCTGCCCCCCCACAAGAGAAGCCACTGCCAGGCAAGGCCCGTCATCAAGACGAGGGCACAGGCCCTGCTCTCCACAACTAGTGAAAGCCAGCCTGTAGTAATGAAGAGTCGGCACGACCCCCAAAAACCTATTAAAAAAAAAACCCTCTGGGGCTTCCCTGGCAGCTCAGTGGTAGAGTTCGCCTGCCAATGCAGGAGGCACGGGTTCAATCCCTGATCTGGGAAGATCCCACGTGCTGCAGAGCACCTGATCCCATGAATCACAACTATGGAGCCTGTGCTCTAGAGCCTCGGAGTCACAACTGTGGAGCCCGTGTGCGGCAACTACTGAAGCCCGTGAGCCCTGGAGCCTGCGTTCTACAAGAGAAATCACTACAACAAGGAGCCTGCTCACGTCAACTAGAGAGGAGCCCCCACTCCCTGCAACTAGAGAAGAGCCTGCGGCAGCAGTGAAAACCCAGAATAGTCAAAAAAAAAGAAAAAAAAAAAGAAAAGGAATCATTATGGGGACAGTTGGGTCAATCTGCATAGGCTGATGATTTAACATTGCATCGATTTCTTGGAAATAATGGCAGTGATGCTGGAGACTGTCTTTGCTCTCAGAAGTCCTGTGCTAAAGCCTTTACAGCCTCATGGTCACGCGGGTGTGTGTGTGAAGTCGCCTCAGCCATGTCTGACTCTGGGTGACCCCACGGGCTGCCGCCTGCTGGGCACGGGTACTTGCCCCTTTCCTTCAAAGGGCTCAGGGAGATGAAAGGAGTGTGTGCTAGCGTGCATTTGCACTTGGGCGCGTGGCACAGTGTTGGCAACCTATGACCCTACACTAGGGTGTGTGGTTCTCACCGGCAGGTTTAAAATCTTTCAGCAAGGGCTCCCCTGGTGGTCCAGTGGGTAAGGACACCGCCTTGCACTGCAAGGGGCGCCGGTTCGATCCCTGGCCTGGGAAGATCCCATGTGCCGCGGAGCAGCTGGACCAATGTGTCCAATTGCCGAGCCGGAGCTCTGGAGCGCATGCGCCCAGAGCCGGTGCTCTGCGACAACAGAGGCCACTGCGATGGGAGGCCCACAGGAGCCAAAGAACAAAGACAGATGAACATAGAGAAATGAAAGACCAATAGAAGTGGCTCGCCCAGTCCATCCCCAACCCAACCCCCTGCCCAAAATAAAACAAATAAATAAATCTTTAAAAAAAAAATCTTTCAGCAAAAACGTCAGGAGAAAATATGAAGAGGACAACACATGATCGGAAATGAATGGCAGACAAGATTTCAAGTCTGTCACAAAGAAGCACGGGAGGAGGAAAACGCCACAGCCCCGTGGTCACTGGCTTAGAGTGATTCCTTCTCCTTTTCTATGCTGCAAAAATATTCTCAAGTCTTCCACAGTGTTGACAAGTCCATTTTCTTTTTTTACAACAGGGAGTTTTCTTCTTCTTTTTTTTAAATGATCCTGGGTGACCCGGCATACTCCCCATTCAACTGGGGCCAGACGCTGAGTACGGACGCACCAAGGATTCTCGGAATTGACAGGAGGGGCTGCTTCTCGTGAGAGGGAGCAGGATGGGAACACTATGGCCAGCCCCAGAGCTCAGGGGGAGTTCTCTATCTGGGCAGTGAGGAGGCAGGGGTGTGACAAGGTCTCTGCTCAACTACCCTTGCCAGGAGTCTCTTCCTGAGCTCAGTTTTAGAGTTTCTGAAGTTGCTTCAGCCGAGTCTGTGCGTGCAGCTATGCCTTGTGTGATCTGATAAAAATCTGTAAAAAAGGATTCCATCTTGCTTGTCATGGGAGCCTTTCCCATCCCAGCCTGCACTGCTGGGCTCCCCAGATCGTCCCTGGGGCTCACAGCCCAGGGCACAGGGGGCTCAGGTTGGGTGAGAGGTGCAAGGGCAAGATTCGGGGCGCCCGAGTCACCCAAATCTGTCCGAAAATGAGGGGGTGCACTCTGGTTCAGTGCTGGTCACACTTAGGAAAGAGGAGGGTTTGGTCACATCGATTTACTCCTGATAGACACTTCACCCTGAAAGAGAAGGTCCATTAAAGGGGAGAAAAGCATCAAATGTTCCAAAGGGCATAAAAGGTTCTCACATTGACGCTTTCACTGCGTCTCACGGATGAAGCCGTTACCAGAACCACCGTCACTCGGTGCAAAGAGCCACACGCCACTCACCATTTCAGGCGATTCTCTGTCTCTTCGCAGGTGTCCTGTCTGACCTTCTGCTCAAAGAGCGCCTCCTTCATCTGCCTTGTTTTTGAGATCTCAGTGCCTTGGTCCAAAACTGAGGGCAGGAGCACACAACGAGCACACCAGGAATTCAATCAGCATCATCGGCCAGGAGAAAAACACATTTCTCATGGTGAGAATCAGCAGGGCTCTGACTGAGTTTTGCTGCCGGTGCTCACAGCAGTCACTACGAGAAGTAATACCTCCTTTAGATTCTGCCCGGGGCGGATGCGTGGGGTATCCATTGCTCACCTTCTCTCAGTTCTTTAATCTTCAGTTTTCCTGGTTCCTGGTTTAGAACAGTCGCCACTGCAAACGGATTCGATAAGTCGACTGGAAATCTCAAGTCGTGATATTCGATTTCCTGAGACCAAATCAGGAGAAAAAAGTGATTATTTGACCTCTTGGTTGTTCCTTCTGTCGCGGTGTGCAAAACGCCCGCTTTACCTTAATCTTTGGAGGCTTTGCTTTTGCTGGCAACCGGGGAAAACATATACGGGTCATCGCCCTCTCAGGAGGAATAACTACTTTCTTAGAAACAGCATTTAATCTTTCAAATTCTTCCAACCTATAGTTGAATTTAGAATTGATGTTCAATTAGTATGGAATGCAACAGTTCTGAAGTTTGCTTTTTCAGCCGAGTCTGTGTGCAGCTATGCCTTGTGTGATCTGATAAAAATCTGTAAAAAAGGATTCCATCTTGCTTGTCATGGGAGCCTTTCCCATCCCAGCCTGCACTGCTGGGCTCCCCAGATCGTCCCTGGGGCTCACAGCCCAGGGCACAGGGGGCTCAGGTTGGGTGAGAGGTGCAAGGGCAAGATTCGGGGCGCCCGAGTCACCCAAATCTGTCCGAAAATGAGGGGGTGCACTCTGGTTCAGTGCTGGTCACACTTAGGAAAGAGGAGGGTTTGGTCACATCGATTTACTCCTGATAGACACTTCACCCTGAAAGAGAAGGTCCATTAAAGGGGAGAAAAGCATCAAATGTTCCAAAGGGCATAAAAGGTTCTCACATTGACGCTTTCACTGCGTCTCACGGATGAAGCCGTTACCAGAACCACCGTCACTCGGTGCAAAGAGCCACACGCCACTCACCATTTCAGGCGATTCTCTGTCTCTTCGCAGGTGTCCTGTCTGACCTTCTGCTCAAAGAGCGCCTCCTTCATCTGCCTTGTTTTTGAGATCTCAGTGCCTTGGTCCAAAACTGAGGGCAGGAGCACACAACGAGCACACCAGGAATTCAATCAGCATCATCGGCCAGGAGAAAAACACATTTCTCATGGTGAGAATCAGCAGGGCTCTGACTGAGTTTTGCTGCCGGTGCTCACAGCAGTCACTACGAGAAGTAATACCTCCTTTAGATTCTGCCCGGGGCGGATGCGTGGGGTATCCATTGCTCACCTTCTCTCAGTTCTTTAATCTTCAGTTTTCCTGGTTCCTGGTTTAGAACAGTCGCCACTGCAAACGGATTCGATAAGTCGACTGGAAATCTCAAGTCGTGATATTCGATTTCCTGAGACCAAATCAGGAGAAAAAAGTGATTATTTGACCTCTTGGTTGTTCCTTCTGTCGCGGTGTGCAAAACGCCCGCTTTACCTTAATCTTTGGAGGCTTTGCTTTTGCTGGCAACCGGGGAAAACATATACGGGTCATCGCCCTCTCAGGAGGAATAACTACTTTCTTAGAAACAGCATTTAATCTTTCAAATTCTTCCAACCTATAGTTGAATTTAGAATTGATGTTCAATTAGTATGGAATGCAACAATTTGAGGCGCCTAATTAAATACGAAATCTAAACTATGGTTTCGCCAGTAGTCACGTCCAGATGTGAGCGGTGGACCCTAAAGAAGGCTGAGCACTGAAGAGTTGAACTGAGGTTCCGGAGAAGACTCTCGAGAGTGCCCTGGGCTGCAAGGAGATCAAACCAGTCAATAAATAAAGTCAAGCCTGAATATTTGTTGGAAGAACTACTACTGAAGTTGAAGCTCCAAAACTCTGGCGACCTAATGAGAACAGACGACTCACTGGAAAAGACCCTGATGCTGAGAAAGACTGAGGGCAAAGGAGAAGGGGGCGGCAGAGGAGGAGATGGGTGGATGGCAGCACCAACACGATGGGCGTGAATCTGACTAGCCTCGGGAGAGAGTGGAGGACAGAGGAGCCTGACGTGGGACTGCAGAGTCAGACAGAGCTGAGCAACTGAACAACGACAATAAAACTAAAGGTCAGCTTGGGCACTAAAACAGTGGTTTTATGAACATAAACACAAGGTCAAGGTGCCAGAGCATAATCACACATAAATAACCAGGCAATGGCTGGTTTCCTTACAGTCTCAAAGAACACACTGAGTGAAAAACAGGATATGCTGAAACATGCTCTTGGCATCCAGCACTGTTCGTTTCTGGGTGGTTGGTTTTCCATGACTGAATTCATTTACCACACGTGAAAAACTCTTAGGCTGATTCATGTTCCTAGTAAAAGAATAATTATATCCACTGTAGCAAAATGTGTTTAGAAAGTGATTCACAATATTGTGTAAATGACTACACCACCCAAAGCAATCTACAGATTCCGTATGCCATCAAACTACCGCGGCATTTTTCACAGAACTAGAACAAACACTCTTACAATTTGCATGGAAACACAAAAGACCCAAATATCCAGAGAGATCTTGAGAAAGAAAAACAGAGCTGGAGGAATGAAGCTCCCTGACTTCTTATAGTATCTGCACAAAAACAGAAATATAGAACAATGGAACAAGATAGAAAGCACACAGATAAACCCATGCACCTACGGGCACCTTGTCTCTGACAGAGAAGTCAAGACTATACAGTGGAGAAAAGACAGTCTCTTCAATAAGTGGTGCTGGAGAAACTGGACAGCTACACGTGAGAGAATGAAATTGGAACACTTCCTAACACCACACGCAGAAATACATTCAAAATGGATGAAAGACCTAGATGTAAAGCCAGCAACTATAAAACTCTTAGAGGAAAACAGGCAGAATACTCTTTGATATTTATCACAGCAAGATCCTCTTTGACCCACTTCATAGAGTAATGGAAATAAAAACAAAACAAAAAATAAATAGGATCTGCAACTGCTTTTGCACAGCAAAGGAAACTACAAACAAGATGAAAAGACAACACTCACAATGTGTGAAAATAATTGCAAATGAAACAACTGACAAAGGATTAATCAAAGAAAAATATAAGCAGCTCATGCAACTCAATATAAAAATAAACAACACAACCAAAAAATGGTCAGAAAACACAGACAGACATTTATTTCTCCAAAGAGGACATACATGTGGCCAATAAACACATGAAAAAATGCTCAGTATCACTCATTAGTAGAGAAATGTGAATCAAAACTACCATGAGGCATCACCTCACACTGGTCAGAATGGCCATCATCAAAAAAACCTATAAACAATAAACGCTGGAGAGGATGTGGAGAAAAGGGAACCCTCCCGCACTATTGGTGGGATGTAAATTGATATAGTCACCATGGAGATTCCTTAAAAAAAAAAAAACAGGAATAAATCTACCATGTGACCCAGCAATCCCACTGCTAGGCATATAACCTGAGAAAACCATAATTAAACAAGATCTGTCATGCACCCTAACCTTCATTGCAGCACTGTTTACCATAGCTGGGACATGGAAGCCACCGATACGCCCATCAACAGAGGAATGGATAAAGAAGTTGAGGTAACATAGACAATGGACTATTACTCAGTTGTAAAAAGGAACAAATTTGAGTCGGTTCTTGTGAGGTGGATACAGAGGGAAGTAAGCTAGGAAGAGAAAAACAAATATCATATCTTGATGCATACATGTGAAACCTACAAAAATAGCACTGATGAACCTATTCTCAGGGCAGCAGTAGAGATGCAGACATAGAGAACAGACGTGCGGACGCGGTCCGGGAAAGAGAGGGAGGGATGAACTGAGGGAACAACAGTGAAGCTTCTCCACCACCATACGTGAGAGACAGCTCGTGCGCAGTTGCTGTTCAACACAGGGAGCTCAGCCCAGGGCTCTGTGATGACCGCCTGCGGGGTGGGGGGAGGTGGGGGGAGTGGGAGGGAGGTCCAAGAGGGAGGGGACACATGTATACTTGTGGCTGAGTCATGCTCTTGTACCGCAGAAACCAACACAACACTGCAAAGCAATCATCCTCCAAGTAAAAGGAACCCAGGGTCCCACGGCAGCTCTGCGTGTAGTTTCCAAGGAGCCTCCCCACAGGTCTGCACAGCGGTTGCGCCCACTCGCATCCCACCAGCAGGGCAGGAGGTCCTGCTCTCCACACCCCTGCAGCGTCTGTTGCTTGTGGAATCTTTGATGACGGCCATCCTGACTGGTGTGAGATGGTATCTCATTGCAGTTTTTATTTGCTTTTCTTTAATAACTAGCGATTTTGAACATCTTTTCCTGTGCCTGTCGGCCATCTGCATGTCCTCTTCAGAGAACTGTCTATTCAGCTCTTCTGCCCGATTTTTGAGTGGGTTGTTTGTTTTGATGTTATTGAGTGTCATAAGCTGTTTGTAAATTTTGGAGACTAATCTCTCATCAATCACATTATTGGCAAATATTTTCTCCCAGTCTGTGGGTTGTCTTTTTGTTTGTTGTTTCCTTTGTTGTGCAAAAGCTTTTGAGTTTAAGTAGGTCCCGTTTGTTTATTTTTGCTTTTATATCTATTATTCTGGGAGATGGATTAACACAGATTTTGCTGGGATTTATGCCAGAGAGTGTTCTATGTTTTCCTCTAAGAGTTTTATTCAGTCTAACATTTAATTCTCTAATCCATTTGAGCTTATTTTCGTGTATGGAGTTACAGAATGATCTGATTTCAGTCTTTCACATGTGGCTGTCCAGTTTTCCCAGCATCATTTGTTGAAGAGACTAGTCTTGCCTCCTTTGTCATAGACTAATTGACTATAGGTGCCTGGGCTTATTTCTGGGTTTTCTATTCTGTCCCATTGATATACATTTCTATTTTTGTGCCAGTACCCCACTCCTGGGCATACATCCAGAGAAAAGCACGGCCCGAGGAGATACATTTTCTCAAGGTTCACTGCAGCACTGTTTCCAACAACCAGGATGTGGAAACAACCTAAACGGCCATCGACAGAGGACTGGATAAAGAAGACGTGATATATATGAATATTACTCTGCCATTAAAAAGAACAAAATAAGGCCATGTGCAGTAATATGGATGGACCTAGACAGTGTCATTCTGAGACAGAGGAGAAATATCATATGACCTTGCTTTTATGTGGATTCTAAAAGGAACTGCATCTCGGCGAGCTCTGTCACCACCTCTGCTGTAAATATGTGTGAAACCACTCAAAATGTGTGAGGTGTTAAAAAACCAGTCTCCTTGAAAGGGAGCCCTCCCACACTGTTGGTGGGAAGGTAAGCTGGCTGCAATCACTACGGAGAACAGAATGGAGGTTCCTTAAAGCACTAAGAACAGAGCCCCCACGTGACCCAGCAACCCCGCTCTGGGCACGTATCCAGAGCAACCATAACTCAGAGAGACGCATGCACTCCTGTGTTCACAGCGGCTAGGACGCGGAAGCCACCTGTAAATGTCCACTAACAGAAGAATGGACAAAGAAGATGTGATACATATACATGCACACACACACACAATGGAATACTACGCAGCCATAAAAAGAACACAATAATGCCCAGTGGATGGACCTAGAGATTGCCATACTGAGTGAGGTAAGTCAGAAACAGAAAGACAAATACCATATGATATCATTTATAGATGGAATCTAAAATGTGACACAAATGAACTTATCTACAGAACAGACTCACAAAGAGAAGAGACTTGCAGTTGCCAAGTGGGAGGTGGATGGAGGAGGAAAGTGTTGGAGTTCTGGATTAGCAGACGCAAACTCTTACAGGCAGGACGGGCAGACACCCAGGGCCCACTGTGGAGCACAGGAGCTGCAGTCAATGTCCCGTGATAAACCAGATGGAAATGAACATGAAGAACATGCACGTGTGCAACTGAGTCACATGGCTGTGCAGCAGAAGCGAACACTCCAGTGTGAACCAGCTACACTTCAGACGGGACTGGCCGCATTCAGGGTGGTATGGCCGTAGACAACACATTTCAACCAGAAAAAAAGCAGTCTCCTTAGGTCTGGCTTGCTAGAGCTGACGGTGGAAATGAAGGGCGATGAGAAAGCGAGAAACTAAGAGCGAGGTGGAATCGGCAGTGTGACCGCATCTCACACGCCGCTCTGAAACAAAAAAGGCAACCGGTGAAGCCTGCGGAGAACGCTGCAGCGGGCTCATTCTCCTTCCTGGGGGATGGCTGGGCTCTAGCTCTACCTGAAGCCTGGGGAGACGAGCACGTCTTGAAGCACAGTATTTCAAAATGTCAAGAGGGTTCTGGACCAGATGTGAAACTCTAGTTGGGAAACCGAATCATCGCAGTTTAGAAAAGGTGTGCATCTGCGTGCTTCTGCCGCATGATGTGCCCCTGGGCCTAAGGACATGTCTGCGGAAGCGGAGGCAGCTCAGCGTCCCCTCCTGGGGCGCCTCGGAGGAGCTCCTCCGTGCGCTGCGGAGATGCCCCGGGCGGGCAAACAGCCCTCGGTCAGGCAGCTGCCACCAGAAACGTCAGCACCGTTTCTCACATCTGTCAAGGCTGCCTCTTCACTGGCCGAATCATTTTAGCTCTGCCACGAGACCGTGCCAGACGTGGGCTCAACAGGCCACACTGATATTCTACAGCTGACTGAAGCGGCTTTAGCTTCTTAGAAAGAAAATCATAGTCTAAATAAATAATAAATCATGGAGTTAGTTCTCATTTTGATAGTCGGCTGTTACTCCACTTTCTATACGCCTAACGATGTTAATAGGTGATGTGTATCTATGCGTGAAGGGGAGAGGAGGAAAACCAAACTTTACCATTTCTAAAATATTTCTAAGGATTTTCCAAGATGAGGATTTATACTGTGAAATTTTTCCTCTTCACTTTTATAAACATCATGCATATTAGAAAAAACCTTATTAACTAGATACATTTGGATATAAACATACAAACTCATATTCAATGGAAATGGGCATTAAGGGCTAATTGGTTACAAAGTGAAACTTAAACCCATTTCACACCTTTACTCTGACTTGAGGGCTGATGGTGCTTTAAGAAAAGCTCCCACCCAGCAGGTTTCCATTTCTGCCATATGTCAAAGGCACTCTTTTCACCTGACTGACTTCAGGTCCTCTGCCTCGAGCATCCTTAGAACGTGGACCATTTCCCATGGGGTTTTGCAGTGGACGCTGCACAGGGCAGCACTAGACTCATTATAACAGTATACTGAAACTGTGAATATAGATATGTGGTTCCGGCTTTAGGATTTAAATTTCTCAACAGACAGTAATACACACATGTGGGCAACACTTCAAAGAGCGCACAGATAGTCATCAGTGAAAGAAAGTATCCTTCCAGCGAAAACACCCCTTTTCTCAGTCAGTTCTTCTCTCTGAAGGAAGCAAGGACTGCTACGAGCACTGAAAGATTCTCTGCATCACTGATGCATTTTAAAGTGGATTTTATGATGAAGGCCTGTACTATCATAAGTGAAGAAAACAGCTCTTAGTCATTGCTCTGTGAGAAAAGGGGATCTTTCAGGAGTGCTGTGTGATGGTCAGGAGGGGTGGGAAAGGGGGGATATACATATGACTCATCTGGGAACATGCATATCTGTAAACAACAAAACTCTGTAAAAGTTAAAAGCAAAATAAAGGTTAAAAAAAAATAAAGGGGATTTTAGGAAGGTTCACCATTTAAATAAGTCTGTAAGTTGAGATAGAATTGATATGTATTAGTTCCAGGCAGAGGCTTTGGGCGGCATTCTGCTCCAAGGCAGGAACGGCAGCAGGGAAGCCGGGGGCCCGGGGTTGCAGGGTACACAGCCGCCCGCCCCCGCCCCGGCCGCCGTACTTTAAGGCCCCGTGGGGGCGGCACGTGCCGGTGAAGACGCACTCGCGCGGCTGGGCGTTGAGCTGTGAGATCCGCAGCTGCAGCTTCATCTGCGTCGTCCCGTACTGAAACGGGGTGAACGTCACCGCCACGTCCACCTTCCCGCTCGCGGGGATTATTCCTGGGAGGACAGACACGAGGACACGTGAGGCTTTCTCTTCCTGCCCGCTCCCGGCAGAGCGGCGGCCCGCGGGAAGCTCCAGGGCTTCTAGTGTCGCCGCGCAGTCTCTCCACGCAACACAGGGAGTCAGCTTCTGCACGGCCGCAGGGATCTTAGTTACCAGTTACTACCCTAATCCCCTATACTCATAACTTAACTGTGCTGGCTATATGAACATGCTCTGTGAACCAGCATGACTGAGTCAGAAGTGAATTCCCAGAACCACAATCTGTAAGCTGTTATTAATAATTCCCAGATGTCAAGGTTCATGCTGTGAGCCACAAGGAGAAGGAAGGAACACACGTGAAGGCTCGTGTCGATGTAATTCAGTTCCCCAGGATTGATTCTCACCTTTCAGTCTTGAGGCGGATGACAGTAATACACACATGTGGGCAACACTTCAAAGAGCGCACAGATAGTCATCAGTGAAAGAAAGTATCCTTCCAGCGAAAACACCCTTTTCTCAGTCAGTTCTTCTCTCTGAAGGAAGCAAGGACTGCTACGAGCACTGAAAGATTCTCTGCATCACTGATGCATTTTAAAGTGGATTTTATGATGAAGGCCTGTACTATCATAAGTGAAGAAAACAGCTCTTAGTCATTGCTCTGTGAGAAAAGGGGATCTTTCAGGAGTGCTGTGTGATGGTCAGGAGGGGTGGGAAAGGGGGGATATACATATGACTCATCTGGGAACATGCATATCTGTAAACAACAAAACTCTGTAAAAGTTAAAAGCAAAATAAAGGTTAAAAAAAAATAAAGGGGATTTTAGGAAGGTTCACCATTTAAATAAGTCTGTAAGTTGAGATAGAATTGATATGTATTAGTTCCAGGCAGAGGCTTTGGGCGGCATTCTGCTCCAAGGCAGGAACGGCAGCAGGGAAGCCGGGGGCCCGGGGTTGCAGGGTACACAGCCGCCCGCCCCCGCCCCGGCCGCCGTACTTTAAGGCCCCGTGGGGGCGGCACGTGCCGGTGAAGACGCACTCGCGCGGCTGGGCGTTGAGCTGTGAGATCCGCAGCTGCAGCTTCATCTGCGTCGTCCCGTACTGAAACGGGGTGAACGTCACCGCCACGTCCACCTTCCCGCTCGCGGGGATTATTCCTGGGAGGACAGACACGAGGACACGTGAGGCTTTCTCTTCCTGCCCGCTCCCGGCAGAGCGGCGGCCCGCGGGAAGCTCCAGGGCTTCTAGTGTCGCCGCGCAGTCTCTCCACGCAACACAGGGAGTCAGCTTCTGCACGGCCGCAGGGATCTTAGTTACCAGTTACTACCCTAATCCCCTATACTCATAACTTAACTGTGCTGGCTATATGAACATGCTCTGTGAACCAGCATGACTGAGTCAGAAGTGAATTCCCAGAACCACAATCTGTAAGCTGTTATTAATAATTCCCAGATGTCAAGGTTCATGCTGTGAGCCACAAGGAGAAGGAAGGAACACACGTGAAGGCTCGTGTCGATGTAATTCAGTTCCCCATATTTTTGTGTGATTTGATTCTCACCTTTCACGTCTTGAGGGCGGATGACCGTTGTCTCCAAAGTCAAGTGTCATGTGATGTTTATTTCTCCTCTGGTGACAACAGGACTTGAACTCAAAAGTGCTCAACAGGTAGGGAAAGGAAAATAAAAGGCTGAGGGGCAGGGAGGACCGACGTACCAGGTGTGAGAAGGGCCACCGTTTCTGACTTTCCCTGGAGGCTCTCTGGTGTGCTCTCTAGGTGGACCCCCCTGGTCCCCGCAGAAGCCTTCCCCGTAAACGCCTGGCCCCGCCTTCTCATCCAGGGCCCCTCTGATCTTGGACCGCCCGGTGCCGTGCTCCCTGTGCCAGCCCCACAGCCCTGTCACTCAGCCATCCAGCACTCACTGAGCACCTACTGGGTGCCTTGAGGCACAGCCACGAACGGAGCAAAGCCCCAGGGGACTTCCTTGGTGGCCCAGTGGTTAAGACTCTGCCTGCCAAGGGAAGGGGTGCAGGTTCTATCCTCGGGCGGGGAACTAAGATCACACGTGCTATGTGACACAGCCAAAGCAGGCGCGCACGCACACACACACACACACACACACACACGCACACACACGCACGATGCTCCAGAGCTCAGGGAGTTTACATGCTGTCCAGGACGGCAAATTAAAGTAAATGAATGTTTCAATATAAACTCTCAGGTCTTGTCGTGAATACAGAGTAGGCATGGGCAGGCAGGGGAGGAGCTATTTGAGAGACGGGGGAGCGGCGGCCCGCTGGAAGCTCCAGGGCTTCTAGTGTCGCCGCAGTCTCTCCACGCAACACAGGGAGTCAGCTTCTGCACGGCCGCAGGGATCTTAGTTACCAGTTACTACCCTAATCCCCTATACTCATA
Source organism: Tragulus kanchil (assembly GCA_022376925.1). Taxonomy (NCBI): domain Eukaryota; kingdom Metazoa; phylum Chordata; class Mammalia; order Artiodactyla; family Tragulidae; genus Tragulus; species Tragulus kanchil. The sequence continues at coordinate 118,661,464 of JAIOJX010000026.1, forward strand.
ACTTAACTGTGCTGGCTATATGAACATGCTCTGTGAACCAGCATGACTGAGTCAGAAGTGAATTCCCAGAACCACAATCTGTAAGCTGTTATTAATAATTCCCAGATGTCAAGGTTCATGCTGTGAGCCACAAGGAGAAGGAAGGAACACACGTGAAGGCTCGTGTCGATGTAATTCAGTTCCCCATATTTTTGTGTGATTTGATTCTCACCTTTCACGTCTTGAGGGCGGATGACCGTTGTCTCCAAAGTCAAGTGTCATGTGATGTTTATTTCTCCTCTGGTGACAACAGGACTTGAACTCAAAAGTGCTCAACAGGTAGGGAAAGGAAAATAAAAGGCTGAGGGGCAGGGAGGACCGACGTACCAGGTGTGAGAAGGGCCACCGTTTCTGACTTTCCCTGGAGGCTCTCTGGTGTGCTCTCTAGGTGGACCCCCCTGGTCCCCGCAGAAGCCTTCCCCGTAAACGCCTGGCCCCGCCTTCTCATCCAGGGCCCCTCTGATCTTGGACCGCCCGGTGCCGTGCTCCCTGTGCCAGCCCCACAGCCCTGTCACTCAGCCATCCAGCACTCACTGAGCACCTACTGGGTGCCTTGAGGCACAGCCACGAACGGAGCAAAGCCCCAGGGGACTTCCTTGGTGGCCCAGTGGTTAAGACTCTGCCTGCCAAGGGAAGGGGTGCAGGTTCTATCCTCGGGCGGGGAACTAAGATCACACGTGCTATGTGACACAGCCAAAGCAGGCGCGCACGCACACACACACACACACACACACACACACGCACACACACGCACGATGCTCCAGAGCTCAGGGAGTTTACATGCTGTCCAGGACGGCAAATTAAAGTAAATGAATGTTTCAATATAAACTCTCAGGTCTTGTCGTGAATACAGAGTAGGCATGGGCAGGCAGGGGAGGAGCTATTTGAGAGACGGTGGACGTCGAGTCTCAGGCGAGGAGAGGCTGAAGCCGAGGCCTGGACGAGGAATGGGCCCCTGCTCCCGGCCCCAGGCACAGGCGCCTTGCGCCCCACGGCCTCGGCACTTGCTGTTGCCCAGCCTAGAAGCCCTTCCCTCCACCTCTTCTTTTAGTTTCTGATCCTCTGGAACCCCTCTCTGCCGTCTGCCTCCCCTGGTTAAGTCTCACAGAAGCAGGTGTGCTCCTGCTGCTGTGCTCCCAGCCCAGGAAATGAAACTGGAGACCCAGGCCAGCCCGCGTGCTACAGGAGACGCCTCCCGATGCTCAACGGGCAGGAGCCTCCAGCGTCCCCCCGGCAGCCTGAGGTCCTCGAGCACCACCCCAGCCGTCACCCTGTGACGCTTACCAGTCTCCCGACGAGACTGTCCCCAGGCACACAGCAGGCCCCAGAGCTCCTCTATCATCCCAGGTGCTGAGCACTGTGCTTCAGAAAACTAAAGAAAACCCTCCACCAAAACACCTGCTATTAATAGGATTCATGAAAGTCCATGAGGTTGCAGGATACAAAATCCATATAGCAAAATCAGTTGTGAGTCTATACACCAACAACAAACTATCAGAAAGTAAACTAAAAAAAAATCCCATTTTCTAATAGCAACAAAAGGAATAAGATACCTCGAAACACATTTTGTCCAGTTTTTATGGAGAAATAATCTATAAAAATCTATGTATAAATTTAAGGTGCACGGCATGATGGTTTGACTTACATATTTGTGAAATAATCATCACAATAGGTTTAATTAAGTTTCGCCATTTAAAATAGATACAATGAAAGGAAAGCCCAGGAATAAACGCATCATATACGGTCAACTACCTGACAGCAAAGGGTCCCAGCACATCCAGAGGGAAGGACAGTCTCTCCACTGCAGGGCTGGGAGACCTGGCCAGCCAGGCACTCAGCCACGAAGATGAACCACTGCCTCCCACCACGCGGGAGAGCAGACTCAGGAGGGGGATTCGGTGAGAGCGCAGGGCTATCAGATACACTCCACTGTGCACAGACGGGAGAAACAACAAAGACTTACTGTATAGCACAGGGAACTCTACTCAATATTTTGTAATAACAATCTATAAGGGAAAATAATCTAAAAACTGCACACATACATATAATGGACTCTATTACATATATATATATATACATATATATATATATATATATATATATATATAAAATACATAAAACTGAATCACTTTGCTGTACACTGAAAACACAACACTGTAACTGTATTTCAATAAAAAAATTTTAAATTAAAAAAATGATTTCAAAATGGAGTAAAAACTTGAATGTAAGACCTGACCATAACATTCCTAGAGGAAGCAAAGAAAAAAGCTCCTTGACATTGGTTTTGCCAACAATTTTGGGAATTTGACACCAAAAGCAACAAAAGCAAAAACAAATGAGACTACATCAAATTCAAAAGCCTCTGCACAAAAGAAGAAGACCTCAACAAAATGAAAAGACAGCCTATGGAAGGGAGGGAGTACTGGTAAGCCACATCTGCAATAAAGCATTAATACCCAAGATACACAAGGATCTCATAAACTCAGTAACAAAACACCAGGCTAACCCAATGCTTTCAAATGAGCATAGGACCCAAATAGACATTTTTCCAAAGGAGATATAAAAATGATCAACAGGTCCATGTTCATCATCAGTAATCTTCAGGAAATTGCAAATAAAATGAGATTATTACCTCATACCTGTTGGAATGACTTTTATCAAAGAGATAACAAATCCTGGCAAGGAGGCAGAGAAAAGGAGGCCCTGGCACAGTGCTGGGCATGCAAGCCGTGCAGCCACCATGGAGACAGGACGTGGGCTCCTCAGAACCCGCAGAACCAGCCGCAACCCAGCAGCCCCACTCTGGGCACACACAGTTTCGCCATTTAAAATAGATACAATGAAAGGAAAGCCCAGGAATAAACGCATCATATACGGTCAACTACCTGACAGCAAAGGGTCCCAGCACATCCAGAGGGAAGGACAGTCTCTCCACTGCAGGGCTGGGAGACCTGGCCAGCCAGGCACTCAGCCACGAAGATGAACCACTGCCTCCCACCACGCGGGAGAGCAGACTCAGGAGGGGGATTCGGTGAGAGCGCAGGGCTATCAGATACACTCCACTGTGCACAGACGGGAGAAACAACAAAGACTTACTGTATAGCACAGGGAACTCTACTCAATATTTTGTAATAACAATCTATAAGGGAAAATAATCTAAAAACTGCACACATACATATAATGGACTCTATTACATATATATATATATACATATATATATATATGTATATATATATATATATAAAATACATAAAACTGAATCACTTTGCTGTACACTGAAAACACAACACTGTAACTGTATTTCAATAAAAAAATTTTAAATTAAAAAAATGATTTCAAAATGGAGTAAAAACTTGAATGTAAGACCTGACCATAACATTCCTAGAGGAAGCAAAGAAAAAAGCTCCTTGACATTGGTTTTGCCAACAATTTTGGGAATTTGACACCAAAAGCAACAAAAGCAAAAACAAATGAGACTACATCAAATTCAAAAGCCTCTGCACAAAAGAAGAAGACCTCAACAAAATGAAAAGACAGCCTATGGAAGGGAGGGAGTACTGGTAAGCCACATCTGCAATAAAGCATTAATACCCAAGATACACAAGGATCTCATAAACTCAGTAACAAAACACCAGGCTAACCCAATGCTTTCAAATGAGCATAGGACCCAAATAGACATTTTTCCAAAGGAGATATAAAAATGATCAACAGGTCCATGTTCATCATCAGTAATCTTCAGGAAATTGCAAATAAAATGAGATTATTACCTCATACCTGTTGGAATGACTTTTATCAAAGAGATAACAAATCCTGGCAAGGAGGCAGAGAAAAGGAGGCCCTGGCACAGTGCTGGGCATGCAAGCCGTGCAGCCACCATGGAGACAGGACGTGGGCTCCTCAGAACCCGCAGAACCAGCCGCAACCCAGCAGCCCCACTCTGGGCACACACACACAGGGGACGAAATCATGACTTCAAAGAGACAGCTGTACTGCCATGCTCACGGCAGCATTATCCACAGTGCCCAAGGGATGAAGACAGTCTGTGTCCATTGATGGACGAATGGATGAGCAAACTGCAGTGTACACACTGCAATATTATTCAGTGTCATTAAAGAAGACGGCAATCCTGCCATGTGCGCCAACCCGCACGAGCTCGGAAAGCACTGTGCTGGGTAGGATAAGCCAAAGGCAGCCACTGCAAGACATTATTCGTATACAAATCTAGAAGGAAAAGAAGCTCAGTCCCTGGAAACAGAGAGTTAAAAAATGGCTACCAGGAGGTGGGAAGGAGAAGGTGGCAAAGGGTGGCTGGAGGCTTTAGTGTAAAACGTGGGAACTAGTGCGGAAATCTGCTGAGAGAGCAGAAACCACGTCCCTGTCTGCGAGATGGATGTGAAGTAACCTGACGATGGAGGCCTGTCGCCATGTCTGCACACGGCAAGTCATCCCGCTATACACTTTATTATTATTTTTTAATCTTTTTTGGGGGTGGGGTGGGGAGGGAGGGGGATGGGCGGACCACTGCTATTGGTCTTTCATTTCTCTATTTTCATCTGTCTTTGTTCCTTGGCCCGTGTGGGCTTCCCATCGCAGTGGCATCTGTCGTCGCAGAGCACCGGCTCTGGGCACATGCGCTCCAGAGCTCAGGCTCAGTAATTGGACACATCGGTCCAGCCGCTCCGCGGCACGTGGGATCCTCCCAGGCCAGGGATCGAACTGGCGCCCCTTGCACTGCAAGGCAGTGTCCTTACCCACTGGACCACCAGGGGAAGCCCCCGTTATATACACTTTAAAGAGCTTATAATTTTATGTATAAAATTATACCCATATCATATATATAAACATATATATATATGCTGACTGTACCTCAATAAATCTGAAAAAACACAAAGCAAAATGAAACTATTTTAACATTCACAGCAGGCCACGGTGGGCAGATATTTCAATCCCAAACCTAGGGACAGAAACATCAAGGGACAGAAACTGAGAAGCAGAAGGCAATTCGGGGGGAGGTTTCATTCTCAGAGGACCTGAGCATCTTGGGGATCTACAGCCTTTGGGGCGTGCAAAGACAGATGGTCCATGCCACCTGAGACGAATTCCTCAGACCCATCACTAAGATTCTGAAGGCTTGAGAAGATACAATACTCCCACTTCATTTGACCCTGAATGAAAGGTGACGATGAAACCACAGAAGTACCAAGAATCAAAACTGGAACTAGAATGGATTCACTCCTGATTTCAAGTGTTGACTCTGGGGCAGTTTACCTGGACGTAAATTTTAAATTATCAGCATGATACAGAGTATCCCAGACTCTGTTCCCTCCCAGGTTTCCAGTTCTGATTCACAGGATCAGATATGTCAGTTACAGCTGCCCGTTTGAAAATTACATGTTCGAGTTAAAAATGGCTACCAGGAGGTGGGAAGGAGAAGGTGGCAAAGGGTGGCTGGAGGCTTTAGTGTAAAACGTGGGAACTAGTGCGGAAATCTGCTGAGAGAGCAGAAACCACGTCCCTGTCTGCGAGATGGATGTGAAGTAACCTGACGATGGAGGCCTGTCGCCATGTCTGCACACGGCAAGTCATCCCGCTATACACTTTATTATTATTTTTTAATCTTTTTTGGGGGTGGGGAGGGAGGGGGATGGGCGGACCACTGCTATTGGTCTTTCATTTCTCTATTTTCATCTGTCTTTGTTCCTTGGCCCGTGTGGGCTTCCCATCGCAGTGGCATCTGTCGTCGCAGAGCACCGGCTCTGGGCACATGCGCTCCAGAGCTCAGGCTCAGTAATTGGACACATCGGTCCAGCCGCTCCGCGGCACGTGGGATCCTCCCAGGCCAGGGATCGAACTGGCGCCCCTTGCACTGCAAGGCAGTGTCCTTACCCACTGGACCACCAGGGGAAGCCCCCGTTATATACACTTTAAAGAGCTTATAATTTTATGTATAAAATTATACCCATATCATATATATAAACATATATATATATGCTGACTGTACCTCAATAAATCTGAAAAAACACAAAGCAAAAATGAAACTATTTTAACATTCACAGCAGGCCACGGTGGGCAGATATTTCAATCCCAAACCTAGGGACAGAAACATCAAGGGACAGAAACTGAGAAGCAGAAGGCAATTCGGGGGGAGGTTTCATTCTCAGAGGACCTGAGCATCTTGGGGATCTACAGCCTTTGGGGCGTGCAAAGACAGATGGTCCATGCCACCTGAGACGAATTCCTCAGACCCATCACTAAGATTCTGAAGGCTTGAGAAGATACAATACTCCCACTTCATTTGACCCTGAATGAAAGGTGACGATGAAACCACAGAAGTACCAAGAATCAAAACTGGAACTAGAATGGATTCACTCCTGATTTCAAGTGTTGACTCTGGGGCAGTTTACCTGGACGTAAATTTTAAATTATCAGCATGATACAGAGTATCCCAGACTCTGTTCCCTCCCAGGTTTCCAGTTCTGATTCACAGGATCAGATATGTAAAGTCAGTTACAGCTGCCCGTTTGAAAATTACATGTTCGAATGTGGCTTATCCTCTGTCCTAACTTGAGACCGACTTTCCGAATCATCTTCAGTCTGAGAACTCTCAGGAATCCGGTCAATGGAGACTGCACCCTCCTTACCTGAGGTAGGCTGCACAGTAAAGGCCTGATGAGGATCAACCACGGTGACGTGAAACTCAAAATCTACAGGGCAACTGCACTGCAAGGGAATCACGTAGCTTTTGCTGCAAAGAAAAAGAAGAAGAAGAACGCTGGATAACGTCACTTTTCTTTGTAACCAGCTCTTTTGGCATCAAGGAATACCCAGGTGACATAACACACAGCCACCACCACAAGGACGGTCGACCCTCACGCACGCGTTCCCGGGTGACAGCTGGCCCGCGGTAAGCTCGTCTAGTCCTCTTAGGTGGTACTGCGATCTCCCTGTGGACGGAAGGGGAAACCCAGGCACAGAGCGGGCTACTGTCCTGTCCAAGAGGGCACAGCTGGTTAGCAGCAGAACCAGGAGTCAGCGCCAGTCAGCTGTACCGAAAGTATCTCTGTTGCCGTCTCTCGAGTCCTGGCAGCTTTACCCTGGGAGCCTCCGTCACGGGGAAAGGGGCTCTGTCACCTGATGGGCCCCGGGGAGCCTGGGGACGCTGAATAAGCAGGTATCACGGACCCTATGGGGAGCCTGGGCCCCTATAGAGTCTGGAACCGTACCACGTTCAAACCAGGCCATGGGCTTCACTGACAAAACACGCTGGAGGCTGTTTGGTTAGAAACCCCAACCAGAGGAGGTGGTGGTTTAGATGCTAAGTTGTGTCTGAGTCTTGCGACCCCATGGACTGTAGCCTGCCAGGCTCCTCTGTCTGTGGGGTTCTCCAGGCAAGAACACTGGAGTGGGCTGCCTCCAGAAAAGGCTCTGGGAACAAGGACCCCTCTGGGTGCTGGGGCGGTGGCAGTTCTCAGAGAGCCCCGAGCCTCTCCTGCTGGCCCCTTCTTCTATCAGGACAAACTGGGGACGGCCAGGGTCTGCAGGATGAGTCTGGGAGAGGCAGAGCGCCGCAGCCCCCACAGGGCATCATCCCAGGTGGCTGGGGCAGGCTCCCTGGGCCCTTCCGGCAGCTCCTCCTCTAAGTGACTCAGCCCTGCCCTCACCCCGCCTCTCCTCGTGCCCCCTTCCGTGCCCTTCCCCTGGCCCATCCCGCCCCTGCCCAGCTCTGGGTCCTGCCCCCTACCTTTCCTCTTCTCCCTCACGGCCTGGCTACACTCCTGGGAGAAGGCGGTCGGAGTGGGTCTGAGCAGAGCCGCCAGGCCAGCTCTTGTGCCACTGCTGGGGGCCCATTCCAGCCGGGTCCGTCCACGGACGCTGCCCATCACAGCCCCCTCCCCACCTGCCGGCACCTGTCCACCCAGGGGACCCTGAGCCCCGTGAAGGCAGAGCTCATCTTCCAGAGCACAACCTCAGCAAAATCCCGGAGTCCTGCACGGACCAGCTCATGAACATATCTGTTGGAGCAAAGTGAAATGACCCTCTTTGTCAGTAGTAATTTTGGGGATACAGTAGATTTCAAATATGGCTTGGAAATGATGCCAGGAGTATTTTTATCTGGTTTTAGATTCACTACCTTTTAAACATTTCTGAAATATTCCAAATATAAAGAAAATGTTGAAAATAATAAAATAAACCTTTTTTTAGCTGGTTAGCAGCAGAACCAGGAGCCCCTCGTGTGTCCGCCGTCTCGAGTCCTGGCAGCTTTACCCTGGGAGCCCCCGTAACGGGGCAAGGGGCTCTGTCACCTGATGGGCCCCGGGGAGCCTGGGGACGCTGAATAAGCACGTATCACGGACCCTATGGGTAGCCTGGGCCCCTATAGAGTCGTGAACCGTACCACGTTCAAACCAGGCCATGGGCTTCACTGACAAAACACGCTGGAGGCTGTTTGGTTAGAAACCCCAACCAGAGGAGGTGGTGGTTTAGATGCTAAGTTGTGTCTGAGTCTTGCGACCCCATGGACTGTAGCCTGCCAGGCTCCTCTGTCTGTGGGGTTCTCCAGGCAAGAACACTGGAGTGGGCTGCCTCCAGAAAAGGCTCTGGGAACAAGGACCCCTCTGGGTGCTGGGGCGGTGGCAGTTCTCAGAGAGCCCCGAGCCTCTCCTGCTGGCCCCTTCTTCTATCAGGACAAACTGGGGACGGCCAGGGTCTGCAGGATGAGTCTGGGAGAGGCAGAGCGCCGCAGCCCCCACAGGGCATCATCCCAGGTGGCTGGGGCAGGCTCCCTGGGCCCTTCCGGCAGCTCCTCCTCTAAGTGACTCAGCCCTGCCCTCACCCCGCCTCTCCTCGTGCCCCCTTCCGTGCCCTTCCCCTGGCCCATCCCGCCCCTGCCCAGCTCTGGGTCCTGCCCCCTACCTTTCCTCTTCTCCCTCACGGCCTGGCTACACTCCTGGGAGAAGGCGGTCGGAGTGGGTCTGAGCAGAGCCGCCAGGCCAGCTCTTGTGCCACTGCTGGGGGCCCGTTCCAGCCGGGTCCGTCCACGGACGCTGCCCATCACAGCCCCCTCCCCACCTGCCGGCACCTGTCCACCCAGGGGACCCTGAGCCCCGTGAAGGCAGAGCTCATCTTCCAGAGCACAACCTCAGCAAAATCCCGGAGTCCTGCACGGACCAGCTCATGAACATATCTGTTGGAGCAAAGTGAAATGACCCTCTTTGTCAGTAGTAATTTTGGGGATACAGTAGATTTCAAATATGGCTTGGAAATGATGCCAGGAGTATTTTTATCTGGTTTTAGATTCACTACCTTTTAAACATTTCTGAAATATTCCAAATATAAAGAAAATGTTGAAAATAATAAAATAAAAATCGCTTTATTCACTACCAAGCGCTACCAAATCTTTGGCTTTGGGTAAACCTTAGTTTTACAGAAATAAGACGTGCAGACCAGTGGACGCTCGCTGTCTGCCTCCCCGGGTCCTCGGTGCCTGCCTGCTCCCCAGGGTGCTCCCGACCTGTGTCCACCACCGTTCCCATGGATTTTTCAGACATCACCACATAGCCCATGTACCCATAAAGTAGACACTATTTATCATTTGTTTTCAACGATACTGTTCTAAAACATGACAGTTTTGCCCAACATTATGCTTTCGCGGCTGATCCAGGATGCCACGGGATGGTCTGTTCACCTGTCCTAAGCCGGGATGAGGATCTCATCGAGTGCCGACACCGTCTCTCGCTCTCGGCTCCCGTGCTGAGAGGTGCAAGGGCTCTCTGCCCCTTTTCATGGCTTCAGTGTGGCGACGGCAGTCCTGGCGGGGTTCTCCTTATGCTTATGGACCAGAGCGGCTCTCGCTACACCTGGGGCATTTCCACTGGTCAGCAGTAAAGTGAAACTCTCGACTTTGCTGGGTACGGCCTCAGCGCCCCCTGAAGCACGTGAACCGGTATCCCCTCCCAGGAGCAGCATCTGATCTAAGACGGGATTCTAGACACTGTAACGCTTCCAGCTAGAGGGGGTGAAGTGGGATCTCGCTTTGTTTTCATTTCTTTGAGGCAGACCTTCGACTCATTTCTACCCGTTGGGTGTCCTCGTCTATGAACAGCCTGAGTGTATTCTTGGCCCATTTTTCTACAGGATTCTTCTATTCTCTTATTAACTTGGAAATTCTAGATATTAATGTTTTCAATTCCATCCATTGATATGAACTTGAGATAAGGGTCATTATACACAGTCATCGCTTCAGCCGACAGGGAGATGACCACTTAGTGGGTTTTTATGTTTTTAAACTATCTTGTAAATTCTGTCCTAAGTCAGGCTCTACTAGAAGCGTCGGTTCACCTACCTGCACTGTCTGAGATGCCTTCTGATTCTAAAATACAGGGTGTGGAACAGTCTGTACGTTTTCAAGGCAATTCAGCCTAACAGACACTCAGGCCCCACTGGGCGTCCGGTGTTTCACAGCACTGGGTAGATAAAATCAACATCACGAATGGCACATCTCTCAAGTGGATGCATGAAACTGCCCAAACCTGGCCCCTGGAGATGAGGTCAGTGGCGCGCCAGCCATCGGGCCTCTGCAGCCCTCCAGCCAGCACCCCTCAGAGCTGCCCCAGCAGCCGCTCAGGGTTCTTCCACTAGAAGTTGAATGTTTGCATTTTCCCAAACTAAAATAAACAAACAAAAACTGCTAGTGCTTTTTATATTTACCCAATCTGTAGCTAGTTTCAGAGCTCAGATAATTCCCATAGAAAAGGTGTCAAGAGTATTTGTTTAATGATGATTACATGGAGCCAAGTTCCTGATGCATTAATCAGTCGGAAAAACAAACAATTCCTTACGGGCACAAAATTCCAAGTGGCCTGTTTCAGAAGGAGACACAGCGGTGCGAGGAACACACACTCTGTGGGAGCTCTGAACTTGGCTTTCCTTGCTGCTGTTCATATTACGAATGCCAGATTAGTGTGGCTGACTTCGTCATACTTCAAGGGCAATCTACAGAATCCTCCTCCCTCCTCCAAAAAAAGAAACAGAACCCCAATAGATTCTGGGGGGCCTTAAAAATTCTCAACTAAATCTCACTGCTAAATACAATGAAAACTGATCTGCAGTCAAGAAACACGAATACACGTATCTTACGCCTATTAGTGCTCAGATGCAAACAGGAGCCTGGATTAGAGATCTTCTATGACTTATGGAAAGTAGCCAGTTAAAATATTAGAGCAGGACTTCCCCGGTGGACCAGTGGTTGGGAGTCTCCCTGCCAAAGCACAGGGCTGACCCTTGGACTGGGAGGACTCCACGGGCCGGGGGCAGCCGGCCCGTGTGCCGTGGGTGCTGAGGTCCGAGCACCCGAGAGCCGGCGCACTGCCACGAGAGAGTGGTCCCCAGCCCCACTCTCCGAAATGAGCAGAGGGCCTGCACACAGCAGCACGGGCCCAGCACAAATAAGGAAACAGAACAACGTTTAAAAATATTCAAGTGGATAGAAGCTAATACTTTTCAAGTAATGACAACTTTCGTCCCTGCTGCTGTATTATTTAAATATTTAATGAAATATGCTAAGGCTGTGTATAAAAATATATTAAGTACTTGAAGAGAATTATGGCTTTAATAAAATCCAACTCAAACCTTTTCCATACTAGACTTATGATCACGTACAAGCTCTGTGCCTATTAGAAGAGCACCAATTTGCCTCAGAGAAAGTAAATATTATAAAATAATATAAACTCAAATTTCTTTCTTGTCCCTTCTCTAAATAAATGCTAGCAGAGGGCCAGGCACCACATTAATTTCTAGTAAATTATATAACATTTGTTTTTACTTCACTCTGATGTTATTTTTATCACTTATCCTAAAGGCTAACACTGTGTTTCTCTCAGGAGTAATCAAGGGTTTCTCGAGAGAATGTATAATCCTGTGAAATTATTGGGGGTAACATAAAGGCAAATTTCCTCCCCAGTCAGAAAAGCTCTATGCTTAGAGAGTGGACTGAGTGAGCCATCTTGCCATAAACAGTACTGGATTCCTTTTTGGAGAATGAAGGTGGACTGATAATGTCGCCGAGCAGGACTATACGGGGCTTTCCCGGAACAGACTCCTCGTCCTGACCCCATGTCCTCCACCTGCCTCTTCACTATAGAAACACTGTGGCCACCTAGGCCTTCCCTGAACTCCAAAGAGTAATTTTAATCAGAGAAGTGACAAAATGGAGAAAGAAAGGAAAACCGCATCGCACAGAAACACGAATACACGATCTTACGCCTATTAGTGCTCAGATGCAAACAGGAGCCTGGATTAGAGATCTTCTATGACTTATGGAAAGTAGCCAGTTAAAATATTAGAGCAGGACTTCCCCGGTGGACCAGTGGTTGGGAGTCTCCCTGCCAAAGCACAGGGCTGACCCTTGGACTGGGAGGACTCCACGGGCCGGGGGCAGCCGGCCCGTGTGCCGTGGGTGCTGAGGTCCGAGCACCCGAGAGCCGGCGCACTGCCACGAGAGAGTGGTCCCCAGCCCCACTCTCCGAAATGAGCAGAGGGCCTGCACACAGCAGCACGGGCCCAGCACAAATAAGGAAACAGAACAACGTTTAAAAATATTCAAGTGGATAGAAGCTAATACTTTTCAAGTAATGACAACTTTCGTCCCTGCTGCTGTATTATTTAAATATTTAATGAAATATGCTAAGGCTGTGTATAAAAATATATTAAGTACTTGAAGAGAATTATGGCTTTAATAAAATCCAACTCAAACCTTTTCCATACTAGACTTATGATCACGTACAAGCTCTGTGCCTATTAGAAGAGCACCAATTTGCCTCAGAGAAAGTAAATATTATAAAATAATATAAACTCAAATTTCTTTCTTGTCCCTTCTCTAAATAAATGCTAGCAGAGGGCCAGGCACCACATTAATTTCTAGTAAATTATATAACATTTGTTTTTACTTCACTCTGATGTTATTTTTATCACTTATCCTAAAGGCTAACACTGTGTTTCTCTCAGGAGTAATCAAGGGTTTCTCGAGAGAATGTATAATCCTGTGAAATTATTGGGGGTAACATAAAGGCAAATTTCCTCCCCAGTCAGAAAAGCTCTATGCTTAGAGAGTGGACTGAGTGAGCCATCTTGCCATAAACAGTACTGGATTCCTTTTTGGAGAATGAAGGTGGACTGATAATGTCGCCGAGCAGGACTATACGGGGCTTTCCCGGAACAGACTCCTCGTCCTGACCCCATGTCCTCCACCTGCCTCTTCACTATAGAAACACTGTGGCCACCTAGGCCTTCCCTGAACTCCAAAGAGTAATTTTAATCAGAGAAGTGACAAAATGGAGAAAGAAAGGAAAACCATTAGGCAAGACAAAATTCTAACCCTTTAGCCATTAAGCAGACTCAAGGACCTTCAGCTCCTCATCACGGGCTACAGATAGCATCCTGGACTACGTCCTTGGAGCGGTCTTGTAGACGCTGAGACCCCACCAGGTGGAGACGTCAACTGCAAGCTGCCACAAGCACGTAGCCTCCGGACCGGCTGGAACCAGAGGGTAGATGATCCTGAATCCCGATGACCTCACCGCCAACCAATCAGAAGAAAGTCCACGAGCTGATCCTATACCCCACAGCCCCTCTTCCTCATCCTGTCTTTAAAAACCTTTCCCTGAAAGCCTTCAAGGAGTTTTTAGGCACTGGGTGTCTAGAATCCTTGCCGGGCGCCCGCAGTAAAGGCTGCATGTTCTTTCCTCATGACCTGGCGGCCGCAGGCTGGCGTTGCTGCAGGCTGGCAAGTGGACCCAGGTTTGGTTTGGTAGCAATAATAAGTAGGACAGATGCTAACTAAGTACAGGATGCTGGATTTAGATGGCACAATAAAGTCATCATTAGCTCTAAGGCATGTACAAAATTTGAGAGAAACACCATCCAGACAGAGGAGAGCCTCTTCAGAGAGTCCTATGCGCAACTTAAATCACAAGGTGGCCCATACAAACGTGCCAGCTGAGCAGCCCTTTCCCTCTGTCAGCCACTCACGCATACAGGAATCACTCAGAGATCAAAAGCTGCGCGCAGCAAGGATGTATCTGTGTGACTCCCACTCCGTTTCAAATGTATATAAGGCTCAGGAGAGAATCCACTCTGAGTGAGCTTTAGCACGACAGTTCGTGGCAGTTAAAAAACCCATCTATAGGGCTTCCCTGGCGGTCCAGTGGGTAAAGAGTCCACCTTGCAGTGCAAGGGGCACCAGTTCAACCCCTGGCCTGGGAAGATCCCACGTGGTGCAGAGCGGCTTGGCTGGTGTGTCCAGTTACGAGCGAGCGCTCTGGATTGCATGCACCCAGAGCCGGTGCTCTGCAGCGAGAGAGGCCACTGCAATGGGAAGCCCACACAGGCCAAAGAATAAAGATGGATAAAAATAAAATTTTAAAACACATTAACCCTCCTCCCCTGCAAAAAAACCATCTATATCAGGACTTTCCTGGTGGTTCAGTGGTTAAGCGTCTGCCTTCCAATGCAGCAGACGTGGCTTCGGTCCCTGGCCGGGGAACTAAGATCCCACATGTGGCAGAGCAGCTAAGCCCGTGGGCCGCAGCTACAGAGCGCCCGCACTCTCAAGCCCCGCGCCACGGCTAGAGAGAAGCCTGGTGCTGCAACCCAGTCACAACGAAGACCCAGTGCAACCGATAAGAAACAAAGAAATATTAAACAAACAAACCCATTTCTCTATCGAGAGGTGGTCTCTCCTCTCCTGGGATGGGGCTCTCTGGCCACACCCTCCCAGAGCACAGCGCCCACGCAGCTGGCTGCTCTCCTAGGGCCGCGCCCGGGAGACTGGCATCCCCGCTCCTCCTGGGTGCTGTGTCGCCAGGTTGGCAGGAAGGGCAGGTGGCCTGTGGAGAGACCCTTGTGGAGAGAATGGAGGCCTCCCGCCCTGCGCCCAGCTCAGCCCAGAAAATAGCCAGCCTGCGAGTGGGCCACTCTTGGCAAGGGGGTCCCCCGGCCTGGCTAAGCAGCTTCAGCCGACTCTTCACAAGGCAGGGCAGCCTTCTCCATCAAGCCGCCTCCAAAACGTAGATCCAGGGGCCAAACCAAGGCTGCTGTCACTTTAAGTCGCTGCTTCTAGGACGGTTTGTTACAGAGCAGTCAGGGGAAAACGGACCCAGCCAGCAGTCTCTCCTCAGCTCGGTTCTCCTTGAGCAAGCGATCGTCTTTACCTTAACTCCGCAATTTGTAGGTCTTCTTCTCTTTTCAGTAGTAGCCCTTCCCCGGCCCCGCCACGCGCTCGCGCCTCAGCTGACCAGCGGGGTGAGCACTGCTCCTCTGCCCATTTCACAGAAAAACAGACTGAGCAGCGTGGGGCCGTCCAAGGGCACATGGTCAGTAAGAGACGAGGTGGGAACGGGAGCCAGGACCCCAGGACTCTTACTGCTGAGGTCTCTCTTTTTTTCTTTTTTTTTAAACATTTATTATTAGTATTATTTTTTGCCACTTCTATTGATATTTCATCTATTTATCTTTGTTCTTTGGCCCGTGTGGGCCTCCCATCGCAGTGGCCTCTGTCGTTGCAGAGCACCAGCTCTGGGTGCACGCGCTCCAGAGCTCCAGCTCGGTAATTGGACACATCGGTCCAGCCGCTCCGCGGCACGTGGGATCTTCCCAGGCCAGGGATCGAACCGGCGCCCCTTGCACCGCAAGGCGGTGTCCTTACCCACTGGACCACCAGGGAAGCCCCAGTGCTCAGGTATCTTAACAGACACAACAGCTAAGCCATCTCACTGTTTACACCAACATCTTCTTCCTCACGGACTTTCTCTTCAAAACGGATCCCTCTGGACTTTATTCACTGAGCTTTTAAAAAGTCAAGTCCTGGGGCTTCCCTGGTGATCCAGTGGGTAAGGACACCGTCTTGCAGTGCAAGGGGCGCCGGTTCGATCCCTGGCCTGGGAAGATCCCACGTGCTGCAGAGCGGCTGGACCCATGTGTCCAATTACCGAGCCGGAACTCTGGAGCGCCGCGCCCAGAGCCGGTGCTCTGTGAGAACAGAGGCCATCATGATGGGAGGCCCACATGGGCCAAAGAACAAAGATGGATGAAAATAGGTCAATGAAAGACCAATAGAAGTGGCCCACCCCCACCAAAAAAGGCAAGTCCTTTCATGAGTCCATCAGAAACCAAGGCTGCTGTCACTTTAAGTCGCTGCTTCTAGGACGGTTTGTTACAGAGCAGTCAGGGAAAACGGACCCAGCCAGCAGTCTCTCCTCAGCTCGGTTCTCCTTGAGCAAGCGATCGCTTTACCTTAACTCCGCAATTTGTAGGTCTTCTTCTCTTTTCAGTAGTAGCCCTTCCCCGGCCCCGCCACGCGCTCGCGCCTCAGCTGACCAGCGGGGTGAGCACTGCTCCTCTGCCCATTTCACAGAAAAACAGACTGAGCAGCGTGGGGCCGTCCAAGGGCACATGGTCAGTAAGAGACGAGGTGGGAACGGGAGCCAGGACCCCAGGACTCTTACTGCTGAGGTCTCTCTTTTTTTCTTTTTTTTTAAACATTTATTATTAGTATTATTTTTTGCCACTTCTATTGATATTTCATCTATTTATCTTTGTTCTTTGGCCCGTGTGGGCCTCCCATCGCAGTGGCCTCTGTCGTTGCAGAGCACCAGCTCTGGGTGCACGCGCTCCAGAGCTCCAGCTCGGTAATTGGACACATCGGTCCAGCCGCTCCGCGGCACGTGGGATCTTCCCAGGCCAGGGATCGAACCGGCGCCCCTTGCACCGCAAGGCGGTGTCCTTACCCACTGGACCACCAGGGAAGCCCCAGTGCTCAGGTATCTTAACAGACACAACAGCTAAGCCATCTCACTGTTTACACCAACATCTTCTTCCTCACGGACTTTCTCTTCAAAACGGATCCCTCTGGACTTTATTCACTGAGCTTTTAAAAAGTCAAGTCCTGGGGCTTCCCTGGTGATCCAGTGGGTAAGGACACCGTCTTGCAGTGCAAGGGGCGCCGGTTCGATCCCTGGCCTGGGAAGATCCCACGTGCTGCAGAGCGGCTGGACCCATGTGTCCAATTACCGAGCCGGAACTCTGGAGCGCACGCGCCCAGAGCCGGTGCTCTGTGAGAACAGAGGCCACCGCGATGGGAGGCCCACATGGGCCAAAGAACAAAGATGGATGAAAATAGGTCAATGAAAGACCAATAGAAGTGGCCCGCCCACCCCCCACCAAAAAAAAGGCAAGTCCTTTCATGAGTCCATCAGAAACAAAGGCTTATAAAGTCCCTGGAGCGTTTCTCAAATGTTACCAACATCGCCTTAAGTCCTGGCATGTGTGTAGAGAGAAACGGGGAGCGGGGAGGGGGGGACTGACCAGTTGTTTTCCTCCAAGCTTGGGGTGTAAAGTACCGTATCCAGAACGTGACCAACAAAAGTAGAAAGAAATCAGACCTAATGACCAGTTGCCAGAGATGCCAGACCCCCCAGAGCTCCCAATGAATGCGCCGCAATTTGAAAAGATATAGAGCGGAGAGTGAATTATGTTTCCGATTTTAAAGTATGCCCTTGCATCTCAGGTAGTTTATGTTCCTGTGAACTTTCATATGCTGCTTATCTTAGTTTCAAAGACACAGTCTCACTGGAATCAGGGCCTCAAACCTTCCAGAAGTGCAGTGGACCCGGACCGTTAATGACAGAGTCAAATAAAGACACACACAAACCTCCATGAAGAAATGGCCGTCACGGTCGTCTAATCATTTGTCTGCCCTCTCAGAATTACACAGCACTCACGTTTTAGACTCAGCTTGGCCCAATATTAGAAGCAAAGAAAGAGAAGGAGGCGCAGAGTCAGGCAAGTTTGATGCTTTTTCTCTTGCTAATGTGACCTTCAGGCTCCTTTCTTGCCCTTAGTTAAATTCCTTCCCCAACCCAACTTAGTTCTCCCTGCTGGTAACACCTCACCCACACCCCAGAAGTTTAGGAAAAGGTGTAATTCTGAAAACACTAGGGAATAACCAGAAGTATTAATAAATGAGATCCCCTTGCACTGTTGGTGAAGGAAGTTATTTCTCTAGGAGGTAGAAGGGAACTGAATTCTGGAGAAGTTAAGGGTGACCAGATGTCATGACAACCTGTCACCCAAGGACCCAGTTGAGTGGAATGGGCACCTTCACACTGCTGTGTGGCCACCACCGCCGCCTTTCTTCAGGACGGTTGTCACTCGTCAAACTGAAACTCTGTCCCCTTAAAGCGCACCCCTCACTGACCTCCCCAGCCCCTGCCTCCTGCTCCCCCAGCCCTGGTCCTTACCCTTCTGCTTTCTGTCTCTAAACACGATGACTCTGGGTACCCGCACACTGTGCAAAAGACATTTTAAGAGCTAAAGGATCACCTCACTAAAACATGAACACTGTAATAGAAACAACACACTGTATAGAAAACAGCACCTACAGCTCACTAGGGGTACAGAGAATGTGGGGTAAGGAAGGAATTCAGGGCTGCACATCTGAGTTAGGGTAGGCCCCTGGTTTCTAGTTACTCTAAATATTTTGACAAGCATTAAATAATCACATTCTAAGGGATTCTCGGGGGGGCCAGGACTTAGACCCCTTCTCTCTCTGCTGAGGGCCTGGGTAAGGGAACTAAGCTTCCAAAAGCCGTGTGGCATGACAAANAAAAAAAAAAAAAAAACAACCCACATTCTAAAAACCATGCAGTAGATGCTGAAACTTCTTACACTGTATTTTTTTTTTTCTAAAAATTAAAGACTCAGAATTTATTTTTTCAATTATTGTCATCATTCTATTTACAAAACATTCCTCAATACTTAAGTGAGCTTCACAGGGACGTTAGATAATAGTTTAATATTTACATTTTGGAGTAAGGTTTGAGCTCAAAATCCCCTCTCTGCCACTGACTAGCTTTGAGATGGTAGGGAGGTTATTTAATCTCTAAGTTTCCTCACTTGTAAAATAGGTTAAACGAAACCCTTCTCACAGGAAAGTTATGAAAATTAAAATAAGATTTGTAGGTAGTGATAAGCATAGTTCCTAGAACATAGAGTCAGTAAATGATAACAAATTCTGAAAACACTAGGGAATAACCAGAAGTATTAATAAATGAGATCCCCTTGCACTGTTGGTGAAGGAAGTTATTTCTCTAGGAGGTAGAAGGGAACTGAATTCTGGAGAAGTTAAGGGTGACCAGATGTCATGACAACCTGTCACCCAAGGACCCAGTTGAGTGGAATGGGCACCTTCACACTGCTGTGTGGCCACCACCGCCGCCTTTCTTCAGGACGGTTGTCACTCGTCAAACTGAAACTCTGTCCCCTTAAAGCGCACCCCTCACTGACCTCCCCAGCCCCTGCCTCCTGCTCCCCCAGCCCTGGTCCTTACCCTTCTGCTTTCTGTCTCTAAACACGATGACTCTGGGTACCCGCACACTGTGCAAAAGACATTTTAAGAGCTAAAGGATCACCTCACTAAAACATGAACACTGTAATAGAAACAACACACTGTATAGAAAACAGCACCTACAGCTCACTAGGGGTACAGAGAATGTGGGGTAAGGAAGGAATTCAGGGCTGCACATCTGAGTTAGGGTAGGCCCCTGGTTTCTAGTTACTCTAAATATTTTGACAAGCATTAAATAATCACATTCTAAGGGATTCTCTGGCGGGCCAGGACTTAGAACTCTACTCTCTCTGCTGAGGGCCTGGGTCAGGGAACTAAGCTTCCACAAGCCGTGTGGCATGACCAAAAAAAAAAAAAAAAAAACAACCCACATTCTAAAAACCATGCAGTAGATGCTGAAACTTCTTACACTGTATTTTTTTTTTTCTAAAAATTAAAGACTCAGAATTTATTTTTTCAATTATTGTCATCATTCTATTTACAAAACATTCCTCAATACTTAAGTGAGCTTCACAGGGACGTTAGATAATAGTTTAATATTTACATTTTGGAGTAAGGTTTGAGCTCAAAATCCCCTCTCTGCCACTGACTAGCTTTGAGATGGTAGGGAGGTTATTTAATCTCTAAGTTTCCTCACTTGTAAAATAGGTTAAACGAAACCCTTCTCACAGGAAAGTTATGAAAATTAAAATAAGATTTGTAGGTAGTGATAAGCATAGTTCCTAGAACATAGCAGTCAGTAAATGATAACAAATTCTGACAAACCTTTTAGCTAACTGTGGATATATTTTGCAACTACCTCATTTTAATCTTACCAAGAACCAAAGGCTAGGAACAAGCCAATTCTACACAAGACACATTCTGAAAGATGCATATTGAGATTGGGTTGTTTTAAATGGACGGGTCTATAGCCCTCAGACTTAATCTGGAAGCCCAGACTCAACTGTCTTCCACGGCAAATCTCAGCAGCTTGGGCATTTCAACTGAATATCTGCCTAAGTGCAGAGCCGATTCAAAGCATCTTTTCTTTTTTTTTTTAATTTTGGGCTGTTTTATTGGTCTTTCGTTTATTTATTTTCATCTGTCTTTGTTCTTTGGCCTGCGTGGGCCTCCCATCACAGTGGTCTTCCTTGTTGCACTCCAGAGCGCTGGCTGGTTCGTAAGTGAGCCGCTTGGCGGCAGGTGGGATCCTCCCAGGCTAGGCATCGAACCGGCGCCCCTTGCATTGCAAGGCAGACTCTTTACCCACTGGACCACCAGGGAGGCCCTCAAAGCGTCTTTAAAACAAAGATTTACCTGTACATCCCATGAAGCCGACCTCAGACAATAATTCCCGGCCGGGCTGAGCTGAGACAGCTAAATTTTCACTGCAGACTGACTTTGGTTTTAGCTTCTCCTTTCCCCGGGCTCCCAAACAAACAAGCCTAGAGGAAGTGTCCTGCCCTCCCTCCTTCGGGCTACTCACACTGTGGTCCGCTGATGGGCTCCATGGCTTCACCTGGAGCTAGTTAACAAAGCAAGACTCTTAAGCTGCCTCTCTGAAAAATCTTTTAAGCTGCTGGGAACAAAAAAATCCTTTTTTTTTTTTCCAATTATTGTCATCATTCTATTTACAAAACATTCCTCAATACTTAAGTGAGCTCACAGGGACGTTAGATAATAGTTTAATATTTACATTTTGGAGTAAGGTTTGAGCTCAAAATCCCCTCTCTGCCACTGACTAGCTTTGAGATGGTAGGGAGGTTATTTAATCTCTAAGTTTCCTCACTTGTAAAATAGGTTAAACGAAACCCTTCTCACAGGAAAGTTATGAAAATTAAAATAAGATTTGTAGGTAGTGATAAGCATAGTTCCTAGAACATAGCAGTCAGTAAATGATAACAAATTCTGACAAACCTTTTAGCTAACTGTGGATATATTTTGCAACTACCTCATTTTAATCTTACCAAGAACCAAAGGCTAGGAACAAGCCAATTCTACACAAGACACATTCTGAAAGATGCATATTGAGATTGGGTTGTTTTAAATGGACGGGGTCTATAGCCCTCAGACTTAATCTGGAAGCCCAGACTCAACTGTCTTCCACGGCAAATCTCAGCAGCTTGGGCATTTCAACTGAATATCTGCCTAAGTGCAGAGCCGATTCAAAGCATCTTTTCTTTTTTTTTTTAATTTTGGGCTGTTTTATTGGTCTTTCGTTTATTTATTTTCATCTGTCTTTGTTCTTTGGCCTGCGTGGGCCTCCCATCACAGTGGTCTTCCTTGTTGCACTCCAGAGCGCTGGCTGGTTCGTAAGTGAGCCGCTTGGCGGCAGGTGGGATCCTCCCAGGCTAGGCATCGAACCGGCGCCCCTTGCATTGCAAGGCAGACTCTTTACCCACTGGACCACCAGGGAGGCCCTCAAAGCGTCTTTAAAACAAAGATTTACCTGTACATCCCATGAAGCCGACCTCAGACAATAATTCCCGGCCGGGCTGAGCTGAGACAGCTAAATTTTCACTGCAGACTGACTTTGGTTTTAGCTTCTCCTTTCCCCGGGCTCCCCAACCAAACAAGCCTAGAGGAAGTGTCCTGCCCTCCCTCCTTCGGGCTACTCACACTGTGGTCCGCTGATGGGCTCCATGGCTTCACCTGGAGCTAGTTAACAAAGCAAGACTCTTAAGCTGCCTCTCTGCCTTCCCAAATCAAAATCTGCATTTTAATGAGACCCCATTGTTTTCTTAAACACTAGTGCTGGGAACAGATCCATGAATAGTTTTCATAACAATATTTTAAAATTTCTTACAGTTTAGTCCATGATACTGGGTTTGTAGTTTCATATAAGCCATGAGATGTATCTGCTATTGATTTTAACAAATTGTTCCAAGAATTAATACAAGCACTAGAAAACCCTAAATAAAGAAAAGTATTCCACTTTTCACCACTGCCCCAATATACACATTCCTAAACTGTCCACACGTTCACACTTCTCCCACTCTTAGGGCCATACAAACCAACTGGGCGCTGTTCCAAATCAATTCACACCAAGCCCATGGGAGGAAAGCAGAGTATTGCAGTTGTCAAGCTAGGCTCTGACAAGGTCAACATTACTTTCCCAAATTTTGTTTTTCAGCCTTTTGATGGCTTTCTCCAGGAGTCAAAAGTCTGGGATTCAACAGGTGAGAAAAACTTGAAGAAAGAAAAAGAAACTAATGTATGTCTTCCATTGAAAGGTCTCTTTGGCACTTCCCTGGGAGGTTCAGTGGTTAAGAGCCCTCCTCCCAATGCAGGGGACGTGGGTTCAGTCCCTGGTCCAGGAAGTAAGATCCCGCGTGCCCTGGGACAACTGAGCCTATGTGCCACGACGACGGAAGCCCGTGAGCCTAGAGCCTGTGCACTGTGATGAGAAGCAACCAGAGAGAGACTGGGGGACTTTCCGGTAAGCTTGTCTGCCGCGCTCCAACCAGCTGGCCAGCAGAACCAGATCGGTGCCAGGAGGGTCAGGGGGTGCCACACGGAGAAGACAACCAGTCAGTCGACGAGATCTGCTCCAGGTTTCCGTCAGGTATGCCGTACGAGGTAGGCACTGCTGCCAGGCAAACTGCAGGGTAAGACGAGTTACCCTGAATCTCTCTAGAGCCCCTAGAGAAAGATACGATGTCTCAGTACCTCCCGGAAGCATGTTCTCACTTACTCCTGTGTGCAAGAAGAGGAGGGCCGTACCTGATCCACAGCTGTCGCCATACTGGTTGTAGTCCCTAGCATTTAAAAAACCTCTTAAGCTGCCTCTCTGCCTTCCCAAATCAAAATCTGCATTTTAATGAGACCCCATTGTTTTCTTAAACACTAGTGCTGGGAACAGATCCATGAATAGTTTTCATAACAATATTTTAAAATTTCTTACAGTTTAGTCCATGATACTGGGTTTGTAGTTTCATATAAGCCATGAGATGTATCTGCTATTGATTTTAACAAATTGTTCCAAGAATTAATACAAGCACTAGAAAACCCTAAATAAAGAAAAGTATTCCACTTTTCACCACTGCCCCAATATACACATTCCTAAACTGTCCACACGTTCACACTTCTCCCACTCTTAGGGCCATACAAACCAACTGGGCGCTGTTCCAAATCAATTCACACCAAGCCCATGGGAGGAAAGCAGAGTATTGCAGTTGTCAAGCTAGGCTCTGACAAGGTCAACATTACTTTCCCAAATTTTGTTTTTCAGCCTTTTGATGGCTTTCTCCAGGAGTCAAAAGTCTGGGATTCAACAGGTGAGAAAAACTTGAAGAAAGAAAAAGAAACTAATGTATGTCTTCCATTGAAAGGTCTCTTTGGCACTTCCCTGGGAGGTTCAGTGGTTAAGAGCCCTCCTCCCAATGCAGGGGACGTGGGTTCAGTCCCTGGTCCAGGAAGTAAGATCCCGCGTGCCCTGGGACAACTGAGCCTATGTGCCACGACGACGGAAGCCCGTGAGCCTAGAGCCTGTGCACTGTGATGAGAAGCAACCAGAGAGAGACTGGGGGACTTTCCGGTAAGCTTGTCTGCCGCGCTCCAACCAGCTGGCCAGCAGAACCAGATCGGTGCCAGGAGGGTCAGGGGGTGCCACACGGAGAAGACAACCAGTCAGTCGACGAGATCTGCTCCAGGTTTCCGTCAGGTATGCCGTACGAGGTAGGCACTGCTGCCAGGCAAACTGCAGGGTAAGACGAGTTACCCTGAATCTCTCTAGAGCCCCTAGAGAAAGATACGATGTCTCAGTACCTCCCGGAAGCATGTTCTCACTTACTCCTGTGTGCAAGAAGAGGAGGGCCGTACCTGATCCACAGCTGTCTAAGCCATGAAGCCACGGCCAGGGTAGCCCAGCTGGAGAGCAGAGGTTCAACCTCGGAGGGGGAAAGGCCGCTGAAAGGCCTCTGCGTCCCGTGGCTGGATGGTGGACAGATATTGGATAGGGACTGGAATGCCACTTTTTGTTATTTACAGAAGCTGTCAAAACGCAGTTCCCCAGTTTTTAAATCACCACAATTGTTTATAAGTAGTTGGCAAATGTCCACGTGGGGTTTTATCTCAGTGAGGACAATCTACAGCTATCAAATCCAGCCCATGAGAGCGTAGCTGATGAATATATGCAAGCTGACCTCCTGGCCTTGTGGAAAGCGGACCGAGATGCCACTCAGTCCTCAGAGAGACTCGACCCAGGCCACACCTGTGTCTCCCCTGAAGCAAACTCAAGATAAGAAAGCAAACTTAGGGCACTAAATACGAATCCTACAACTTCTGACAATTTGGTCTAAATCGATTCTACATGCAAAGAGAAGATGTATCCTTCTGAATCTACCTTCTGCTGAATTTATGTTCTCCCATCACCTGGGTCCTTCCCCATAATGTATGGTACCTTTTTTCCTTTAGCTACAGAAATAATTGCTTTACTCTGACATTTAAATATATACATGCCACTGGAATACACGCTACTATCTATAAAACAGGTAACTAATAAGGACCTGCTGTATATACAGGGTCCTCGGTACTCTGTACGGTCTGTGTGGAAGAAGAATCTAGAAGTGGGTACACGCCTGACTGGTTTACTTCGCTGTGCAGCCAAAGCCAGCTCAACAGTGTAATCAACTGTATTCCAATAAACATTTTTAAAAAGAAATATATAAACGATACTGGAACCCTCAGACCTGGCTGGTGGGAATGCAAAACGGGGCAGTCATCTGGAAAACAGTCTGACGGTTCTTCAAAATGTTAAACACAGAGTTTAACGGAAGGTGAAAAACTGAAAGTGTTAGTTGTTCAGTTGCGTCTGACTCCCTGCAACCCAACGGACAGCGGCCTGCCAGGCTCACCTGTCCACAGAATTCTCCAGGCAAGAATCTTGGGACATGCTACAAGCTAGATGCAATCCAAAACCAGCATGTGAAGGGAAAGCAATCAGTCACCAAGGACTATAAGACAGACAAGTCCACTCTCGTGAAATGTCCAGAACAGGCATATTTATAGTGAGAGAAAGTCAATCAGAGTTCACTCAAGGCTGGAAAGGGTGAGGGAGGCGTGAGAGGGTGGGAGGGTCTTTTCGAGCAATAATAATATTCTAGAATTGACTGTGGTGATGCTTGATATATACTAAACATCATTGGACTGTTTGTTTTGAACTAGTAAATTTTATGATACATGAACTCTATCTCAGTAAAACTTTATTTTTATTTTGGCTGTGCTGGGTCTTTGCTGTCGTGTGGGCTTTTCTCCAGGTGTGGGGAGCAGGGGCTGCTCTCTAGTGGAGCGGTGCAGACTTCTCCTGCGCTGGCTTCTCTTGCTGCAGACGGGCGCCCCAGGGTACGCGGGTTTCAGGGGCTGCAGCTCCCGGGCTCCAGAGTACAAGCTCATTGGTTGTGGTGCACGGCCTCAGCTGCTCCACAGCAAGTGGGATCTTCCCGGATCAGGGATTGAACCCACGTCTCCTGCACTGGGAGGCGGATTCTCTACCACTGAGCCACCAGGGAAGCCCTCAATGAAACTTTTAAAAATAATGTACACACCAAGTGGGAGGGGAGATAAATTAGGAGTTTGGGGGTAAGAGATACATACTACTACATATGGAAAAGATAAATGACAACTGCTGTAGAGAACTATACTGAATATTTTGTACTAATCCATATGGAAGAAGAATATATGAATAGAATATATGTATGACTAAATTACTTTGCTGTACACCTAAAACTAACACATTGTAAATCAACTATAATTCAATTAAAAAAAACAGTTAAAAATAGATGATAGATATATAAACATGTCAAGAGAAAGAAGCTCTTAGCTTTAGACCTACAGCGACACCTGCATCTCCTCCCTGCCTGTCCCGCCCCGGCCACTCGCCTCAGCTCGTGCACGGCCCTGACAGGCTGTCTGGGGCTCCACACACCCCCTCTGCCATCTGCCCGGTCCCCGAGCGCTGGAAGCCCACCTTCAGCTCGGCCACCAGCCTCCCCACCCTGCGCCTCTCGCAGCACTTTCTCTGCAGGCTGTCTCCCGTGGCTAAGGTGGGAGCCAAACCGTCCGGTCTCATCTATGCATCATCCAGGCAGAAATCTCCTTGGGGACGGCAGTGGGGACCTTTCAGGGCTGCGCGGCCGTCCCCAGGCAGAGCCCGGACGGGAGTCTAGACCCTGCGCGGGGGGCCTCTCCTCAGTTGCTTTGCTGAGAGTGCCCACAGGCCAGGCAGGATTTGTATGTTATAAAAATTGATTTTGACTAGTAAATTTTATGATACATGAACTCTATCTCAGTAAAACTTTATTTTTATTTTGGCTGTGCTGGGTCTTTGCTGTCGTGTGGGCTTTTCTCCAGGTGTGGGGAGCAGGGGCTGCTCTCTAGTGGAGCGGTGCAGACTTCTCCTGCGCTGGCTTCTCTTGCTGCAGACGGGCGCCCCAGGGTACGCGGGTTTCAGGGGCTGCAGCTCCCGGGCTCCAGAGTACAAGCTCATTGGTTGTGGTGCACGGCCTCAGCTGCTCCACAGCAAGTGGGATCTTCCCGGATCAGGGATTGAACCCACGTCTCCTGCACTGGGAGGCGGATTCTCTACCACTGAGCCACCAGGGAAGCCCTCAATGAAACTTTTAAAAATAATGTACACACCAAGTGGGAGGGGAGATAAATTAGGAGTTTGGGGGTAAGAGATACATACTACTACATATGGAAAAGATAAATGACAACTGCTGTAGAGAACTATACTGAATATTTTGTACTAATCCATATGGAAGAAGAATATATGAATAGAATATATGTATGACTAAATTACTTTGCTGTACACCTAAAACTAACACATTGTAAATCAACTATAATTCAATTAAAAAAAACAGTTAAAAATAGATGATAGATATATAAACATGTCAAGAGAAAGAAGCTCTTAGCTTTAGACCTACAGCGACACCTGCATCTCCTCCCTGCCTGTCCCGCCCCGGCCACTCGCCTCAGCTCGTGCACGGCCCTGACAGGCTGTCTGGGGCTCCACACACCCCCTCTGCCATCTGCCCGGTCCCCGAGCGCTGGAAGCCCACCTTCAGCTCGGCCACCAGCCTCCCCACCCTGCGCCTCTCGCAGCACTTTCTCTGCAGGCTGTCTCCCGTGGCTAAGGTGGGAGCCAAACCGTCCGGTCTCATCTATGCATCATCCAGGCAGAAATCTCCTTGGGGACGGCAGTGGGGACCTTTCAGGGCTGCGCGGCCGTCCCCAGGCAGAGCCCGGACGGGAGTCTAGACCCTGCGCGGGGGGCCTCTCCTCAGTTGCTTTGCTGAGAGTGCCCACAGGCCAGGCAGGTCACCGGCGTGCAGGGGGCTGCGTGGGAGGCCGCAGGGAGGGCTGGGGACCGTGGCGCCCGGCCAAAGCCCAGCCCCCTGACGGGCAGCGTCCATCCCGTCCCTGCTGAGCGGGCTGTGGTCGTGCAGGAATCTGCCTGGGACTGCTGGTACTTCCTCTGTTTTTGTTTTTTTTTAAAAGGTGGAAATCTAAATTTTCATGTGAAATCTTCTAATGTTTCAATGTTGGCAACCAACAGAGATTTTAAAAGTTTATTTTAATGAAGTATAGTCGATTTGCTATGCTGTGTTACTTTCTGCTCTACAGCAAAGCAATTAAACGTGCACGTGGGGGTCGCTCAGTCATGCCTGGCTCTCTGCGAGCCCCTGGACTGCAGCGGCTCCTCTGTCCGTGGAATCTCCAGGCAAGAACACTGGAGCGGGGCGCGTTCCCTCCTCCAGATCTTTCTGACCCAGGGCTGGAACCCGGGCCTCCTGCATGGCAGGCAGATTCCTTACCATCTGAGCCGCCAGGGAAATCCCCCAGTTATATGTATGTATATATATATATTCTTTTCCATACTCTTTTCTATTGTGGCTTCTCACAGGATACGAGCACAGTTCCCTGCGCTCCACAGTGGGACCTTGTTTCTCTGCGCTTTACAGTTTGCATCTGCTAATCCCAAACTCCCAGTCCAGCGCTCACCCGGCCTCCTGCCCCTTGGCAGCCATAAGCCTGAAATGCTTACAAAAAATAAATCACGTGAACCCCCACCATGTGGACTCAATGGGGCAGGGCAGCAGTTCAATGAAATCGGAATCACAAACTCAGAGCGGACGGCTGGGTGACAGGCAGAAGGGTGAACCGTCAGCGCCAGCCCAGACGGCAGGGTTCGCGGGGCACAGCCTCCCCTGCTGCAGTTAAAACTGCCTCAGCAGACATCCTGGGCGCCAGCTCCCCACAGGGAGCTAGGAAGGGAAAGACTCAGGCTGAGGGGCTGGGGTGGGAGGGGGCTCAGAAGCAGCCAGAGGCCCAGCGGCCAGCGGCCCATGCCCACCCCGCGAGGCACGCTGACAGGTGCACAGGCCAGCTGGAGGAGGTGCCGGCCGTCCGGGTTGCAGGTGTGGGTGTGGGGGACGCGGGCTGAGGCTGGGCACAGAGGCAGCATTTGCAGGGGCATCATTTCTGGCCCCTCAGACGGGCCTCACAAGCAGCCCCCGGAGACGTGAGGGAGCAGAGTCGGGGGATCTGTGTGCACGTGGGGGCGGGCGCTGGGGGCTGAGGCCGGGGACCAGTGGGAGCCGGACTGCAGGCGGGGGCTTCCCAAGTGGCTCAGTGATAAAGAATCCACCTCCCAGCACCGGAACCACAGGAGACAGGCGTTCAGTCCCTGAGTCAAAAAGATCCCCTGGAGGAGGGCACGGCAACCCACTCCAGGATTCCTGCCTGGAGGATTTGACGGAGAGAGGAACCCAACGGTCGACAGTCCACAGGGCTGCAAAGATTCGGACACAAACCAGCGAGCACACAGCACAGGACTGCGAGTCAGCCCCAGGGGCAGGCGACGGCCTGGCGGGCTCCCAGGCGAGCGGTGAGCCTAGAGGTCGCAAGTGAAGGGTCACTGCTTCTTATTCACCAAGCGGTGGTTGCAGCAAGGCCTCTCCTGCAGGGGGAGTATTAACATTTTCTCACGGGCCATGTGGAGCATCTGCCCTTCTAACCAGATGTGTGTGTACTCTGTGCTATAACTTCTTCCTTTAGTCAAAATGCCTAGTCCACTTTTTTTCTCCAATTAATCAAACTCTGGGATCCGCTGTTTTAATATAAATTCAGTATTGCATGTCTTGCACGTAACTGCTGGCTAAAAACAAAGTAGCACACTTAGGTTTTGAAAGACCTTTGAAAATATCACGGTATTACATATCGTAACTCAGTTTAATAAACTGTGTGGCTGAAATTTTCGTCCTGACTAGAAAGGAAGAGCATGATGTATCAAACTGCTTGGGAGAAGCCTCCAGGGAAGGAGGCAGATTTGCGTGTTGAGAACCCCAGCTGGACCTCCCTGGGAGTCCGGGGTGAAGGCTCCACACGGCCCTGCAGTGGGTGCAGGTTCAATCCCCGGTCCGGGCAGCTCCACATGCAGTGCAGTGTGGTCAGAAAGAGAAAGCGCCAAGGCGGATGTCTGCCTCGTTTCCTCCTGCCGGTCGGTGCACCTGTGCATTCAGCCTGGATGCCGGGCCTACGGTCCAGACTAGGAGAGATTTGTGGAGGCAGAGGAAGAGGGGGAGGACGTGAGGGAGGGAAGGAAGCAGACAGACGAAGCATGAAGCTAGCTGTTCCTGTCACTTTGGTTTTGGTTTAAAACTGCTTACTCACCCATCTAAAGGAAACAGCTATGCTTGGCCGCACAGGGCAGAGAGTGAGGAGGGGTGAGCGGTCCTGCCAGAAGGGACTTGCCTCTGTGAGCCCCCGGGGCCCCGACACAGATCGCCTGGTGCTGAGGAGCTGGGAAGACAGGGTGGGTGAGAGGAGGGAAGACGTGCTGGGAAGGAGGTCCGGCTGAGCGTCCTGGGGAAAACAGAGACAGGAAGAGCCAGGGCCAAGAACGTGAGTCACCCCAAACGTAAAGGTCTGGTAACACCCATCCTGGGCAACGATGCAGGAGAAACGGGGCTGTGTGCCATGGGCACGCCCATCTGGGGAAACAATCTGGCATTACAAGGCGGCACCGAGGCCACGCGGACCGGCCATTCCACCTCTAGGTGTCCCCCCGGAAAACTCTGGAACACGCGCCCCTTGTGCACGCACAAGGATGTACAGCAGCAGTGCTGGTCACAGCAAAAAAGAAACAAAAATCATGGCAATAATCCACAGGTCTGGTAGCAGTAGCACAGACGTGATACGTGGCAGCGCATCTACACGGTGACCCCACGGCAGCGAACCACGACTGTGGCAGCACGGGTGGACCAGGACAACATAGTGGTGGATTAAAAAATCAAGTTACAAAAGAACGGATGTACAGTTTTATTCCATTTATAGAAAAAGCAGGGACTTCCCCGGTGGCCCAGTGGCTAAGACTCTGTGCTCCCAATGCAGGCGGCCCGGGTTCAAAGCCTGCTTAGGGAACTAGATCCCACTGCCACCAGGAGCCACAACTAAGACCCGTCACAGCCAAAAGAAAAGAACAAAAGAAATCAAGCACTGGTAGAATTAAACTATGTGTTATTTAGGGGTGCCCCCCTGTGTGTCCAAACTATTAAAGAAACAACTGCTGCAAAATTCAGGCTGCAAAATTACTGGTGGTGCTTTATGTCTTAATATCTTAAAATCAACGTTCAGTATGTTCCCATTCTTTAAACGATGCCTATGATTACTCATGCTTCTGTATGTGCTATTTATTGATACTTAAAGAATTGCTTTCAAAAAGTAAGGAAAAGAGAGACAGCGAGTCAGAAGTCCACAGGAGGCCTCTGGGCAGGGCTCAGGGTCTCGTGTCAGCTGAACCAAGGGGGCTGCTCCAGGCCTCAGCGGTGAGTGTCGCTCAAAGGCCCTGAAGCTCACCCACCTTGGTGCCCACTACCACCAGAAAGCCTCAGGTGCCGCCTCTCTTCCTCTGCTACCTGGTCGTTAGCAGCTTGCACCCCTGGCTCGGGGTTGCCTACGGGCACCTGAACTTGCTCTCACCCCACCCCGCCCCCGCCACAGGCTGAAGCCCACAGGCTGCTCACTCTCTGGCCCCCGGTCTAAAGGTGTTCAGGGACGTCCCTGGTGGTCCAGTGGCTGGGACCCCCTCCGCCCAAGTCAGGGGGCCCAGCTTCGACCCTTGGTGGGGGAACTAGATCCCATAGGTGGGCTGCACCTAGTTCTCCGGCCTCAACCAAAGATCCCGCAGGTTGCAGCAGAGATCAGAGACCTCTCCTGCCACAACTAAGCCAGGTGCAGCCGAAAAAGACAAGAAGAGGCGTCTAGTACGTGTGAGCTACGGGGCGGTTCATCCCCTGCAAGACATGCCCACGCTCTGCTGCCACTGGGCCTCGGCACACACTGTGTCTCCGCCTGGACGCCATCCTCGCAGCCCGTCCCACAGGGTCCTCTGAGGACATCGGGATGCCCCCTCAGGTCTGGGGACTCTCCCCACCTCCCAGTCAGACCCCATGTGCCTCAATGACAAGACTCAGCAAGTGGTGTAATTACTCAGTGATGTGGTTCCGTCCCCACTAGACTTTTGAGAGCTTCAGAATGAGAACTTTTGTCTATTTGTCTTTTTTAAACTTTGGCCTCTTGTATTGATTGATTGATTGATTTTCATCCATATTTATTCTTCAGCCTGTGTGGGCCTCCCATCGCAGCGGCCTCTCTCACCGCAGAGCACCGGCTCTGGGCACACGGGCTCCTGAGTGCTGGCCTACAACTGGGCACACCGGTCCAGCCGCTCCGCGGCACGCGGGATCCTCCTGGGCCAGGGATTGAACCAGTGCCCCTTGCACTGCAAGGCGGATTCCCTATCCACTGGACCACCAGGGAAGCCCTCTATTTGTCTTTTTACCATAAGCGACATTCAAAATATCACCCAAGCAGGAGTCCGCGGGCAGTACACCACCGGCATGGACACAAAGCTGGCGCTGGGTCCGGCAGGTCCCCTTGCCCCAGAGTGCTAGGTGCAAAGACCTCAGTTATGCACTGTGAGCGGATGGGGGCAGGCCGCGGGGTGGGGGAGGGGGGTGCTCAGGACAGTGTGTATTTCCCAACCGGAACAGAAATAGTTCAACATTTAATAAGACGTGAACAACCGGTGTGGCCATTATTTCTTGATATCTCAACGTCCATTTTCTTTAGGTCCCTAGAGACACATGGCACTGGGCCTGGTGTATTGGACAAATATTTACTGGAAAAATGAGAAATATCTTAAAGTACAACTGGAGTCACCAACTATCTTCCTAGCAAGAAGAGAGGACTTGGTCTCCATGGCAACTTTCTACTGCCTTCGCCTTCTCTGTAGCCATTCCACTGAAAACCAGGTTAATCTCTGGGCATGAGATACAAGTCGGCCACCAGCATTCAGTCCTGGGATTTCTACAGGAGCACTCCTACCTCCCCGTTCTACGGGAGCAATCCTACCTCCCCGTTCTACAGGAGCCCTTCTACCTAGCCATTCTACTGTAGTGCTTCCTACCTCACAGCCCCTCCAACCACCCCTGTTATCAAGTTCTACGGGAGCACTCCTACCTCCCCGTTCTACGGGAGCACTCCTACCTCCCCGTTCTGCGGGAGCACTTTTACCTCCCTATTCTACGGGAGCCCTTCTACCTCCCCGTTCTACGAGAGCACTCCTACCTCCCCATTCTACAGGAGCCCTTCTACCTCACCGTTCTACTGTAGCGCTTCCTACCTCACAGCCCCTCCAACCACCCCTGTTATCAACAGCATCTGGACCTTCTGGCAGCTGTCTTTCCCTGTGAGAGGAAGGCTGTTGAGAAAGAAGCCTGCACAGGGCAGCAAAGCCAAGATATGGAGAAGGTCAGGTTCCTGCAGTCTTTGCTAAAACTCTAGACCCCGTCATGCCTGAAGAGCCACATTGTACCATTCAGGTCGATGATCCAACACATTTCTTTCTTGCTTATGATATTTTGACTTGACTGGGTTTGTTTTCTTTTGATGTCCAGGCTTTTTTTTTGGCCTGTGCAACTGCAAGTTCAGTGAAATCTCTCCATTTGGAAAAATAGAAATCTATGTTTTTACATACATGAGTCTCTCCTTTTACAGCCCATGATATTTTGGTGATATATTCTTATCACTTACCTTTCACCAAGCAGAACATCTGACAGATTTATAAATGAAGGAAAATCCAGCGTGTTCACGACAGGGTAGGCATGGATGGGAACCAGCAAAGTCTCATCTCCCTAAAATGAACAGGAAAAAGTCAGGTGGACTGTGCTTAAAGCTATAATTTTCAAAGGTGAGTCTGTAGATCCTTTACTTCTTGTCTTGCTTTCCATCATTAAGAAATATTTCCAGGGCTTCCCTGGTGGTCCAGTGGGTAAGGACACCGCCTTGCAGTGCAAGAGGCGCCGGTTCGATCCCTGGCCTGGGAAGATCCCACGTGCCATGGAGTGGCTTGACTGATGTGTCCAACTACTGAGCCAGAGCTCTGGAGCGCGTGCGCCCAGAGCCAGTGCTCTGCAGAGACAGAGGCCACTGCGATGGGAGGCCCACACAGGCCAAAAGAACACAGATGGAAATAAATGAAAGACCAATAGAAGTGGCCAAAAAAAAAAAAAAGAGGAACTATTTCCAGTAAAAAGAGAAAACATTTCCTTAGAAAATTTCTGAGTGCTTAAATATAATGTATGAAATATAGAGCTTTCTTAGCTATAAACAAAGCAGAGAAATTTTAAAGTATATTTCATTGAAATGATATTCAACGATATTCAATGTTATTCAGGAAAGGATAATGATGCCTTTTCTTAGACGTGAAGACAGTCTGTTTCTATGTTGGAAAATGACAGGGAAACACAATCTTGTGTGGCCTGAAATAAAGAAAACCCAGCACAGAATAAACGGATCCAGACAGTGCTGAGAGCAAGGCCTGGGCCTGGCAGGGGTGCGGAGCCCTGCTTCCAGACAAGTGCAGAGCACAACCTTGGGTAAGACCTCTGACCCCTCCCCCCGCCCCAGCAGCTCATTTCTTCAAGTGGGGACCATCTGCTCTCAAATGGGGATAATCGCGCCTTTCTTCAGAGGTGTTTTTCAGAATTAAAACTGAGGATGGCCTTCAAAAGTTGCCAGCACCACATAAACACAAGGCACCTCTAGCGCGGCTGTTAAGCGGCAGGACACCTGCCCTCCTGCTCCACACGCGCCTGGTTCTAGGAGCTCTCGGCCTTGGTACAGAATATTCCTTCTGAAAGCTACATTCTGGTTTCCTCTTTAGTTTATTTTCTCTTTTTAAAAACTGGAAACTTGTTTGTACTAAAGCATACTCTTCCACCTTAGTTTTAAAAAGCTGAATTTCGTTAACCTTGAGGCTTCTCAGCATGTAAGGCCAGGCATGGAAGCCCGAGCAGGGGTCGCAGGGAGGCGCCAGCTTTGAGGCGAGGACTGACAGCCTGTGGAGCTGGGGTCTGGAGGCTGAGGATGAATTAGAGGACCTGGAAGAGGCTCGCAGAGCACCGCCTCTGGGGTCGGGCCACATAAGGCCCCCTCCGCCCGGCAGACCCCCAGGGCTGCCTCCGAGGACATCTGCCATCAGCGCCAGGTGTTCATGATCCCCGTTCAGCGCTGTTGCTGATGTTTTCACCGAGCACTTAAAGGAGGATGTTTAAGTTCTTTGAAAGCCTTCAGTAGCTACCAGGACCACAAGATAAATGAGGTGTTTAGGCCAGGGATGTTGCGAACAAGCAGCGCGTCTGGCTCCGCCCCCGTGCCCGGCAGCCTGAGGCTCCCCCGCCGGGACGTGCACCTCTAGACAAGAGCCTGCGAGCACTCAGGCAGGCTCCCCTGGGCATCGGGCGCGAAGCATACTTGTTGCGCCATCTCGTTCTTCTTCTCTTGAATACAGACACTTTGACACCAGCCCCACCCCGAAAACACGTGATTTTAAGGACCGTACCTTACAGTGAACGCGGATACAGTCATAGTAGTATCGCCACTCGTCTGGACAAAACGTAACGGTCACCTTGAGGGACAGGCCGGGGACGAGGCGGTGCTCCTGGAAGACAAAGGGGTTCTGGTCCGGAGAGCCCAGGGCCCAAGGGCGCGGGACCACGGGACGACGGGCGGCACCCTGCCCAGGGCGGACCGCCCCACGGAAAGCCACGCCCAGCCGTGAGCACCGCCCCCGGCCCCACTGACCTTCTTCACATACTTGACCTGGAAGTATTTGGTTTGCGGGGGTAGAATATGCACATGGATGGCTTCATTGCAGATGTTGACCAGATGCTGGAGAGAGAACGCAGCGCATGAGCACACTGCTTCCTCTGTCTGCCCAGATGCCAACACCCCATCCTGTTCCCAAAGGGATGGGCACTTCCCTTTACTTAAAAAGAACTTAATAAAAAGTTCACTTTTATTTTTGTGTATTTTAAAAAGTTTACATTTTATACTGAAATGCAGTGGATTTATAATATTGTATTAGTTTCAGTGTACAGCAAAGCTATTCAGCTATACATATGCAAATATGCATTCTTTTTCCGATTATTTTCCCATGTAAGTTATCACAGAGCACCGAGCAGAGCTCCCTGTGATATACAGGAAGACCTGGTTGATTATGCATTTTATGGGAGTGGGTGTCTGTTAATCCCAGACACCTCATTTGTCCCTTCACCCCAGCTTTTCCCTTTGATACCTGTAAGTTTGTTTTCGGAGTCTGTGAGTCTGTTTCTACTTTGTAAATAAGTGCTTTGTATCATTCTTTACGATTCCATATACACATGGTGTCACATGGTATTTGTCTCTGTGTATCTCCCTTCACACAGTATGATCCTCTCCAGGGTCATCTGTGTGGCTGCCAATGACAGTATTTCATTATCACTCTGGAGGTGAGTCCCAGAAGGTCTTGCTGGGATTTATGCCAAAGAGTGTTCTGCCTGTGATTTCCTCTAAGAGTTTTTATAGTGTCCACTCTCATGTTTACCTCTTTGGCCCATTCTGAGTTTGTTTTGGCATGGTGCATGTCCATGTAACACACATGGTGTGTTTTTCCATGCAGCTATCTGGTTTTCCAAGCACCACTTGTTGAAGAGACTGTCTTCTCCTCCCCTGTGCATTCTTGCCTCTTTGTCATAGATTAACTGACCATAGGTGTGTGGGTTTATTTTGGGGCTTCTATCCTCTTCCATTGATGTGTGTATCTTTGTGCCAGAACCATGCTGTTTTGATTCCTGGGAAGACAAAGGTTCTGGTCCGGAGAGCCCAGGGCCCAAGGCGCGGGACCACGGACGACGGGCGGCACCCTGCCCAGGGCGGACCGCCCACGGAAAGCCACGCCCAGCCGTGAGCACCGCCCCCGGCCCCACTGACCTTCTTCACATACTTGACCTGGAAGTATTTGGTTTGCGGGGGTAGAATATGCACATGGATTGCTTCATTGCAGATGTTGACCAGATGCTGGAGAGAACGCAGCGCATGAGCACACTGCTTCCTCTGTCTGCCCAGATGCCAACACCCCATCCTGTTCCCAAAGGGATGGGCACTTCCCTTTACTTAAAAAGAACTTAATAAAAAGTTCACTTTTATTTTTGTGTATTTTAAAAAGTTTACATTTTATACTGAAATGCAGTGGATTTATAATATTGTATTAGTTTCAGTGTACAGCAAAGCTATTCAGCTATACATATGCAAATATGCATTCTTTTTCCGATTATTTTCCCATGTAAGTTATCACAGAGCACCGAGCAGAGCTCCCTGTGATATACAGGAAGACCTGGTTGATTATGCATTTTATGGGAGTGGGTGTCTGTTAATCCCAGACACCTCATTTGTCCCTTCACCCCAGCTTTTCCCTTTGATACCTGTAAGTTTGTTTTCGGAGTCTGTGAGTCTGTTTCTACTTTGTAAATAAGTGCTTTGTATCATTCTTTACGATTCCATATACACATGGTGTCACATGGTATTTGTCTCTGTGTATCTCCCTTCACACAGTATGATCCTCTCCAGGGTCATCTGTGTGGCTGCCAATGACAGTATTTCATTATCACTCTGGAGGTGAGTCCCAGAAGGTCTTGCTGGGATTTATGCCAAAGAGTGTTCTGCCTGTGATTTCCTCTAAGAGTTTTTATAGTGTCCACTCTCATGTTTACCTCTTTGGCCCATTCTGAGTTTGTTTTGGCATGGTGCATGTCCATGTAACACACATGGTGTGTTTTTCCATGCAGCTATCTGGTTTTCCAAGCACCACTTGTTGAAGAGACTGTCTTCTCCTCCCCTGTGCATTCTTGCCTCTTTGTCATAGATTAACTGACCATAGGTGTGTGGGTTTATTTTGGGGCTTCTATCCTCTTCCATTGATGTGTGTATCTTTGTGCCAGAACCATGCTGTTTTGATTCCTGTAGCTTTGTAGTATAGTCTAAAGTCAGTCAGCTTGATTCTTCTAGCTCCATTTTTTCTTTCTTTAGATTGTTTTGGCTATGGTACACTTTGAAACTTTTTAAGAGGTTCAAAATCTGTCATACACCACTTAAAGAATCCTGAAATAGTCACAACAATTACCACTGAAAGAATAATGGGAAATGCCCATGTGAACCTGCCCAGCCTGAGTCTTTTCCAGAGCTGTAACACTGGGTGCTCCTCTGTGGGGCCTGGCACACTCCCTTCCTCCCACCCTAACCAGCTACTTCTGTAGATTTTTTGCTGAACTCAACTTAGTCCTGCGACTCAGTAGAGAAGCCAGTCACCTGCTCACTCCTGGTTTCTCTAATTACATGCCACTTGTCCAGGGGGTCTGGGGACACTAGGCAATCAAAAAAATCAGGAACGGGGGCTTCCCTGGTGGTCCAGCGGGTAAGGACACCGCCTTAAAGTGCAGGGGGCGCTGGTTTGATTCTTGGCCTGTGAAGATCCATGGCTGGACTGATGTGTCCAATTACTGAGCCAGAGCTCTGGAGCGCATGCACCCAGAGCCAGTGCTCTGCAACAACAGAGGCCACTGCGATGGGAGGCCCACACGGGCCAAGGA
This sequence comes from Tragulus kanchil, assembly GCA_022376925.1. Lineage (NCBI taxonomy): Eukaryota > Metazoa > Chordata > Mammalia > Artiodactyla > Tragulidae > Tragulus > Tragulus kanchil. The sequence goes on from JAIOJX010000026.1 coordinate 118,699,852, forward strand.
ACAAAGATGGATGAAACTAAAAAAGAAAAATGAAGGCTTCCCTGGTGGTCCAGTGGGTAAGGACACCGTCTTTCGGTGCAAGGGGCGCCGGTTCAATCCCTGGCCTGGGAAGATCCCATGTGCCGCAAAGCAGCTGGGCTGATGTGTCCAATTACGAAGCTGGAGCTCTGGAGTGCATGCGCCCAGAGCTGGTGCTCTGCGACAACAGAGGCCACTGCGATGGGAGGCCCACACGGGCCAAAGAACAAAGACGGATGAAAAAATAGATAAATGAGAGACCAATAGAAGTGGCCCGCCCGTCCCCCTCCCCCCTCAAAATACATAAATAAAAATGAAAGACCAATAAAAAAGTGGCCAAAAAAATTTAAAAAAAAAAATCAGGAACAGGCACATGGAGAGGACAGCCCCAAACCCACCCTCGGGGCTCACGGACCAGAGCACAGTCAGGCCTTCTCTCAGGGGGTCTGGAGCAGGCCCCCTTTGAGGCAGGACAGCCTGCTAGGTAAGTTGACCGGGTGTATGCATAGAGGTGTTTTCCTCCCTCTACGTGAAAGCGGGGCAAGGACTCTGGGTCTGGCCTCACCTGAGTGGGAAGACAGTTAAGAGGCCTTGGGCGTGCCACACGGCCCCCTGCCCAAGGCCTCACGGTCACTGCAGTCCCCAGTTAGGCTGAGGACACGATCTGAGGAGACGGCACCAGTGCCTGCAGTTGTTCAAAGCTCTCATGTGTCACCTGGGGATATTCTTAAAGCACCACAATTATTGTGATTCTGTTTTGGCATATATATATATATTTGTTGTTGTTGTTGTTTTGTTTTATTTTTGTAATTTTTGGCCTCTTTTCTTGGTCCTTCATTTATTTGTTTTCATCCATCTTAATTCTTTGCTCTTTGTGGGCCTCCCATCACAGTGGCCTCTCTCGTTGCAGAGCACCAGCTCTGGGCACATGTGCTCCAGAGTGCTGACTCGTAGTTGGACACACCAGTCCAGCCACTCCAGGGCACATGGAATCTTCCCGTGCCAGGGATCAAACCGGTGCTCCTTGCACTGCAAGGCAGACTTTTTACCCACTGTCCACCAGGGAAGTCCTATATATTTTTTACTACAGTTGACTTAAAATACTGTGTTAGTCAAATGTCAAATTCTTTTCCATTATAGGTTATTACAAGACACTGAATATAGTTCCCTAGGCTCTACAGTAAATGCTTGTTGTCTATCTATTTTATAGATAGTACTGTGCATCTGTTAATGCCTAACTATCCCTCCCCTCTTTTCGCTTTGGTAACTGTAGGTTTGTTTTCTTTGTCTCAGGGTCTGTTTCGTAAATAAGTTCATCTGCACTATTTTTCAGATTCCACATACAAGTGATATCATAGAATGCCTGTCTTTGTCTGACTTATGTCACTCGGTGTGACAGTCTCTGGTCCATGTATGTTGCAGCAAACCCGCGTGTCCATCAGCAGATAAACAGATAAAGAAGTTGTGGTACATTACTCAGCCACAGACAGAATGAAATAGTGCCACGTGCACCAATATGGCCTATCTTTTTAATATGTGAGAAGGCTGAAAAGAAAGTGCTGCCCAGACCTCTGCTGACCTCCAAGAAGTCTGGAGCGGGGAGTTTGGGTGAAGGTGGGGGCTGTGGGGTCTCCGGCCCCTGAGAGTGGTCCCTCCAGGAGATTCTAGGTGCCCTAGGATCCGAGCTGACTGGAGCCCAGGGCCCTTCCTGGCTCAGAGCTCAGGACATCCCAGGGCCAAAGCTGCACTTTCTATTTTTTATATAGTTTTGTCCGCACGACAGTTTGATTTCTTTTCAAAAAAAAAAAAAAAAAAAAATATATATATATATATATGCTTTCAGGACTAAAATGACATCCTGGCCCTCTCACTTATAACTAAAACTGGGGGTCAAATAGCCATCCCTGAAAGGGAAAAAAGGACTTCCTTTGTGGTACAATGGCTAAGGATCCACCTGTCAGTGCAGGGGATCATGGTCTTTATTTGTTTTCATCCATCTTAATTCTTTGCTCTTTGTGGGCCTCCCATCACAGTGGCCTCTCTCGTTGCAGAGCACCAGCTCTGGGCACATGTGCTCCAGAGTGCTGACTCGTAGTTGGACACACCAGTCCAGCCACTCCAGGGCACATGGAATCTTCCCGTGCCAGGGATCAAACCGGTGCTCCTTGCACTGCAAGGCAGACTTTTTACCCACTGTCCACCAGGGAAGTCCTATATATTTTTTACTACAGTTGACTTAAAATACTGTGTTAGTCAAATGTCAAATTCTTTTCCATTATAGGTTATTACAAGACACTGAATATAGTTCCCTAGGCTCTACAGTAAATGCTTGTTGTCTATCTATTTTATAGATAGTACTGTGCATCTGTTAATGCCTAACTATCCCTCCCCTCTTTTCGCTTTGGTAACTGTAGGTTTGTTTTCTTTGTCTCAGGGTCTGTTTCGTAAATAAGTTCATCTGCACTATTTTTCAGATTCCACATACAAGTGATATCATAGAATGCCTGTCTTTGTCTGACTTATGTCACTCGGTGTGACAGTCTCTGGTCCATGTATGTTGCAGCAAACCCGCGTGTCCATCAGCAGATAAACAGATAAAGAAGTTGTGGTACATTACTCAGCCACAGACAGAATGAAATAGTGCCACGTGCACCAATATGGCCTATCTTTTTAATATGTGAGAAGGCTGAAAAGAAAGTGCTGCCCAGACCTCTGCTGACCTCCAAGAAGTCTGGAGCGGGGAGTTTGGGTGAAGGTGGGGGCTGTGGGGTCTCCGGCCCCTGAGAGTGGTCCCTCCAGGAGATTCTAGGTGCCCTAGGATCCGAGCTGACTGGAGCCCAGGGCCCTTCCTGGCTCAGAGCTCAGGACATCCCAGGGCCAAAGCTGCACTTTCTATTTTTTATATAGTTTTGTCCGCACGACAGTTTGATTTCTTTTCAAAAAAAAAAAAAAAAATATATATATATATATATATATGCTTTCAGGACTAAAATGACATCCTGGCCCTCTCACTTATAACTAAAACTGGGGGTCAAATAGCCATCCCTGAAAGGGAAAAAAGGACTTCCTTTGTGGTACAATGGCTAAGGATCCACCTGTCAGTGCAGGGGACAGGGTTCCATCCCTGGTCTGGGAAGATCCTGCATGCCATGGAACAACTAAGGCTGCGTGCCACAGCTCCTGAGCCCCTGCTCTGCACAAGAGAAGCCAGAGCGCCGTGACCAGAGAGCAGCCCCGCTTGCTGTGACTAGAGAAAGCCCATGCACAGCAACAAAGACCCAGCACAGCCAAAAATAAAATAAATTAATTAAAAAAAAAGAAGAACAGGGGAAAAAACACCCCTTGGGAAGATGAAGTGTTTAGAAAGTGTATTTTAAAGTAGTATTTAAAGTTTACTTGAAAACGTGAGCAACACAGAATTGCCCTTGAGGAGAGGAAAAAAAAAGTGCCTGGAAGTCTGTTCTGTCCTGTCGTTGTGGGGTCCTTGCACGTGCCCACTCCTCTCAAGCCCTCCGATCCCTGGGAGAGGACCTTCCCCTGACCCCGTGGGTCCTCCTGACCTTAATGCCTCCTTCCCAGGCCCGTAGTGACACTAATGTGAAATTCAGTCCCTGCTTTAGTGATTCAGAATGGGCCCCGTGACAAACAAACAAGGAACAACTAACCAGCTACCGGACAATCATGGGTTGAAGTCTGCGGGATTCTCCAGGCAAGAAAACTGGAGAGGGCCGCCACGCCCTCCTCCAAGGGTTCCTCCTGACCCGGGGATGGAGCCTTGCTGCGGCAGGAGCCCTAGGACAGCCGGGCCTGAACTTCTTGTGTGGTCTCAGGCTGGTAATGCATTTTACTCTAAAATTCTGATCAATAATGCATTTCTCCAAAATGGGAGTGTAAAATCGATGCTTCAGAAGGATGCACTGTGTTTACACTGTAGCTTCGGGTCCTGACCCTCATACACTGACTAGAAGCCATTGGGATTTGTGGTCCCAGTTTGGGGAGCGAGATCCTGGGGTGGGGGTGTCTCTGAAGGCTGCAACAGAGAGTCAAAAACTAATACAATTATTTCAGGGGCTTCCCTGGTGGTCCAGTGGGTAAGGACAGTGCCTTGCAGTGCAAGGGGCGCCGGTGCGATCCCTAGCCTGGGAGGATCCCACGTGTTGCAGAGTGGCTAGACCGGTGTGTCCAACTACCGAGCCAGAGCTCTGGAGCGCATGCGCCCAGAGCCGGTGCTCTGCAGTGAGAGAGGCCACTGCAATGGGAGGCCCACATGGGCCAAAGAACAAAGATGGATGAAAACACATGAATGAAAGACCAATAAGAGTGGCCAAAAAAAAAGAAGTCAAAAAAAGAAAAAGAAACCCTAATACAATTATTTCAGAAAGCTGGAAAAGACTGTTACTCTGCATAAGATAAGGCTGTGTATGCTGACAACCTAGTTTGGGCTGACCACAGTAACACTGATTGTTTCATGGGGAAACTGATTAATAATTTACTTAATAAATAAAGTTTCCCAGAGGGAAAGAGTATTTAAGAGGTCTTGGTTTTAAGAAAACTGGGAGCCATTATTTCAACTTTTAAAGTAAATTGAAACATTGATTTTGATATAAATCTCAGTAAAAGGTTTTAAAGTCTTTAACCAGATCTGGATCAATCTCAAATGTTAATGAACAATTTATTGTGGTTTTAAATACACATTCAATCATTCCATTCTTGGGCAATTTGCACAGTTTCCTGTAACAAAACCAAGATAAAGGCAGAGGTGAATTTCCCCCTTGCTTGGCAAGAATCTCAAGGTAACTGCCATCGGCTTCCGCTTAACTTTGCTGAGAGAACCAGGAGGCTGGCTCTCCCAGAATGTTATTAGGATGAAATAATTTTGTACTTTCACCTGTTTGTTTTAATGTCTGATAGAAGCAGTGTGATTACTCAGACTCTACCCTGTGTTTACTTGGAATCAGTGAGTCTCTGCCAAGTCACTCTCTGCCAGTAAAGTGAGCTCAGTATCTGGACAAGTGCTCACTGAGCGTGTTCCACATGACATGTATTCTATTGTACAAGACAGAGACGGCTGCTCTTCCGCAGAATGGAGCTTTACCCCCTTCCAAAACCTCAGGTCCAGATAAAGCAGACTGTACACCGGGTACCAAAAATGCCATGTGCTTGTCCCCCAGAGCCTCTCTCTGTGTCTCCCTCTACATCTCGAGCGTTCGCTCCTCACGTCTCGCTCTGCTCGTGGGCTTTCCCAAATGACTTTCCCACCACAAGCCTTTGGTGCAACGTAACCAACAGGCTCATGAAAAGATACTCAACATCCTCAGTCATTAAGGAAATGCAAATAGAACAACAGTAAGTTGAGCTGTTGTTCAGTCACTAAGTTAAGTCCGACTCTCTGCGACCCCATGGACCACAGCCCGCCAGGCTTCCCTGTCCTTCCCCGTCTCCTGGAGCTGGCTCAGACTCATGTCCACTGAGCCAGTGAGGTCATCCAGCCATCTCATCCTCCATCGTCCCTTTCTCCTCCTGCCCTCAATCTATCCCAGCACCAGAATCGGCTCTTCGCCTCAGGGGGCGAAAGTACTGGAGCTTCAACTCCAGCACAAGCATCAGTCCTTCCAATGAATATTCAGGGTTGATTTCCTTTAGGACGGACTGTCTTGATCTCCTTGCCGTCCAAGGGACTCTCAAGAGTTTCTCTAGCGTGACAGTTCGAAAGCGTTCATTCTTTGGAGGCCAGCCTCCTTTACGGTCCAACTCTCACATCTGCACATGACAGCTGGGAAACCCTAGCTTTGACTAGACGGATCTCTGTCGTCAGCGTGATGTCTTTATTTTTTAATATTCTGTGGTTTGTCATAACTTTCTGTCCAAGGAGCAAGCGTCTTTTAACTCTGTGGCTGTAGTCACCATCTGCAGTGATTTTGAAGCCCAAGAAAATAAAGTCTGTTACTGTGTCCACTTTTCCCCATCTACTTGCCATAAAGTGCTGAGACCAGACGCCATGATCTTAGTTTTTTGAACGTTGAGTTTACAGCCAGCTTTTCCACTCTCCTCTTTAACCCCCATCAAGAGGCTCTTTAGTTTCTCTTCACTTTCTGCTATGAGGGTGGTATTATCTGCATACCTGAGGTTGTTGACATTTCTCCTGGCAATCTTGATGCCAGCTTGTGATTCACCCAGCCTGGTATTTCACCTAATATACTCTGCAGTATATTAGGTGAAATAATTAAATGAGCAGGGTGACAATATACAGCCTTGATGAACTCCTTTCCCAATTTTGAACTAGTTGGTTGCTCCATGTCCAATTCTAATTTTGCTTCTTTTCCAGCACACAGGTTTCTCAGGAGGCAGGTAAGGTGGTCTGGTATTCCCATCTCTTTAAGAGTTTTCCACAGTGTGTTGTGATCCACATAGTCAAAAGCTTTAGCATAGTCACTGCAGCAGAAGTGGATGTTTTTTCTGGAATTTCCTTGTTTTTTCTTTTTTGGGGGGGAGCTGGGGAGGGAGGGGGGCAAGCAGGCCACTTCTATTGGTCTTTATCAGTTTTCGTCCATCTTTCTGTTCTTTGGCCTGTGTGGGCCTCCCATCACAGTGTCCTCTCTCACCACAGAGCACCAGCTCTGGGCGCATGCACTCCAGGGCTCCAGCTTGGTAGTTGGACACATTGGTCCAGCCACTCTGCGGCACGTGGGATCTTCCCAGGCCAGGGATCAAACCAGCGCCCCTTGCACTGCAAGGCGGTGTCCTTACCCACTGGACCACCAGGGAAGCCCTGTTTTTTCTTTGATACAACAGATGTTGGCAATTTGATCTCTGGTTCCTCGGCCTTTTCTAAATCCAGCTTGTCCAGCTGGAAGCTCTTGGTTCACGTCCTGCTGAAGCCTAGCCTGAAGGATTTCGAGCATGACCTTGCCAGCATGTGCACTGAGCACAGCTGTACGGTAGTCTGATCATTCTTTGGCACAACCAGACACAGACACACCCCAACAACCGGCACCTGTGAATGTGATGTTATTTGGGAAAAGACTCTTGGCTGTAGGCCCCATCTGCAGTGATTTTGAAGCCCAAGAAAATAAAGTCTGTTACTGTGTCCACTTTTCCCCATCTACTTGCCATAAAGTGCTGAGACCAGACGCCATGATCTTAGTTTTTTGAACGTTGAGTTTACAGCCAGCTTTTCCACTCTCCTCTTTAACCCCCATCAAGAGGCTCTTTAGTTTCTCTTCACTTTCTGCTATGAGGGTGGTATTATCTGCATACCTGAGGTTGTTGACATTTCTCCTGGCAATCTTGATGCCAGCTTGTGATTCACCAGCCTGGTATTTCACCTAATATACTCTGCAGTATATTAGGTGAAATAATTAAATGAGCAGGGTGACAATATACAGCCTTGATGAACTCCTTTCCCAATTTTGAACTAGTTGGTTGCTCCATGTCCAATTCTAATTTTGCTTCTTTTCCAGCACACAGGTTTCTCAGGAGGCAGGTAAGGTGGTCTGGTATTCCCATCTCTTTAAGAGTTTTCCACAGTGTGTTGTGATCCACATAGTCAAAAGCTTTAGCATAGTCACTGCAGCAGAAGTGGATGTTTTTTCTGGAATTTCCTTTTTTTTTCTTTTTGGGGAGCTGGGGAGGGAGGGGGGCAAGCAGGCCACTTCTATTGGTCTTTATCAGTTTTCGTCCATCTTTCTGTTCTTTGGCCTGTGTGGGCCTCCCATCACAGTGTCCTCTCTCACCACAGAGCACCAGCTCTGGGCGCATGCACTCCAGGGCTCCAGCTTGGTAGTTGGACACATTGGTCCAGCCACTCTGCGGCACGTGGGATCTTCCCAGGCCAGGGATCAAACCAGCGCCCCTTGCACTGCAAGGCGGTGTCCTTACCCACTGGACCACCAGGGAAGCCCTGTTTTTTCTTTGATACAACAGATGTTGGCAATTTGATCTCTGGTTCCTCGGCCTTTTCTAAATCCAGCTTGTCCAGCTGGAAGCTCTTGGTTCACGTCCTGCTGAAGCCTAGCCTGAAGGATTTCGAGCATGACCTTGCCAGCATGTGCACTGAGCACAGCTGTACGGTAGTCTGATCATTCTTTGGCACAACCAGACACAGACACACCCCAACAACCGGCACCTGTGAATGTGATGTTATTTGGGAAAAGAGTCTTTGCAGATGCTGTCAGTTAAGGATCTTTTTTTTTTTTTTGGCTATTCTGGGTTTTCACGGCTGCTACAGGCTCTTCTCTAGTTGCAGGGAGTGGGGGCTACTCTCTCGTTGAGGTGATCAGGCTTCCTGTTGCAGTGACTCCTCTTGTTGAGGAACTCAACTCTGTACTGTTCTTTTGATGGATGAGTGAGGTGAATGCAGAACATTCATGTTATCTCATTATAGTGACTAATTACCCCACTTAAAGACGGACAGCTATCCCACTGTCTACACAGGGTCAGCGGGGAGGGGACGACTGGGAGCTGTGGATTCGCAGATGCAAATTATTACACATAAAGCTGACACACAGCAAGGTCCTACTGCAGAGCGCAGGGAACTGTATTCAATACTCTGGGACAACCATGATGGAAAAGAAGATGAAAAACTATATATATATGTATGTATACATTTTTAAGTATAGAAGCCATACACACACACACACACACACACACACACACACACACGGGTTCCCTGGGGGCTCAGAATAAGCCACCTGCAGTGCAGGAGACCCAGGTTCGATCCCTGGGTCAGGAAGATCCTCTGGAGAAGGGCATGGCAACCCACTCCAGTATTCTTGCCTGTGAAATCCCAGGGACAGAGGAGCCTGGCGGGCTATAGTCCATGGGGTCACAAAGAGTCAGACACAACTGAGCAACTAAGCTTGCACACATATATGTATAACTGAAACACTCTGCTGTATACCTAAAACTAACACAACATTGTAAACATCCTTCAATGTGATTTTTAAAGTTTTTAAAAAGGACCTACCAGTATCTGCTGGGGTTTTTCTTTGATACAACAGATGTTGGCAATTTGATCTCGGGCTGAAAGCCAGCTGGAAGCTCTTGGTTCACGTCCTGCTGAAGCCTAGCCTGAAGGATTTCGAGCATGACCTTGCCAGCATGTGCACTGAGCACAGCTGTACGGTAGTCTGATCATTCTTTGGCACAACCAGACACAGACACACCCCAACAACCGGCACCTGTGAATGTGATGTTATTTGGGAAAAGAGTCTTTGCAGATGCTGTCAGTTAAGGATCTTTTTTTTTTTTTTGGCTATTCTGGGTTTTCACGGCTGCTACAGGCTCTTCTCTAGTTGCAGGGAGTGGGGGCTACTCTCTCGTTGAGGTGATCAGGCTTCCTGTTGCAGTGACTCCTCTTGTTGAGGAACTCAACTCTGTACTGTTCTTTTGATGGATGAGTGAGGTGAATGCAGAACATTCATGTTATCTCATTATAGTGACTAATTACCCCACTTAAAGACGGACAGCTATCCCACTGTCTACACAGGGTCAGCGGGGCGGGGGCGACTGGGAGCTGTGGATTCGCAGATGCAAATTATTACACATAAAGCTGACACACAGCAAGGTCCTACTGCAGAGCGCAGGGAACTGTATTCAATACTCTGGGACAACCATGATGGAAAAGAAGATGAAAAACTATATATATATGTATGTATACATTTTTAAGTATAGAAGCCATACACACACACACACACACACACACACACACACACACGGGTTCCCTGGGGGCTCAGAATAAGCCACCTGCAGTGCAGGAGACCCAGGTTCGATCCCTGGGTCAGGAAGATCCTCTGGAGAAGGGCATGGCAACCCACTCCAGTATTCTTGCCTGTGAAATCCCAGGGACAGAGGAGCCTGGCGGGCTATAGTCCATGGGGTCACAAAGAGTCAGACACAACTGAGCAACTAAGCTTGCACACATATATGTATAACTGAAACACTCTGCTGTATACCTAAAACTAACACAACATTGTAAATAAACTATCCTTCAATGTGATTTTTAAAGTTTTTTTTAAAAAAGGACCTACCAGTATCTGCTGGTGTTGTTTTTCAATTTGGTAGCCTCCAAAATGCAATATGCCAGGTCTTGCCTGTAAGACCTTATTATTTAGAAGATTCACATAAACCTCTGTAAAAACAATGTAGATAAGTATATCATCAGATGAGACAAAAAAAGAAAAAAAAAAAAACGTGAAAGAGCCTATCAACATGGGCTCCCTTTAAGCACATGAAAGTTTCAGGCAGAGGACACAGCTGTCCACTGTATTAATGATTGTTTCACTAGAATGGACTCCTTCTCCCTCTGTTTTTACACATTGCTAGGGAGATATCATCACGAGACGAATTCACACGTACTGTTTCTGTTCAGTCGCTCCGTCATGACCGACTTTGCGACCCCCTGGGCTGCAGCACGCCAGGCTTTTATTATCCATTAAAAGAACTTGCTCTGTACATATTTTGTACAAGTCTTCATAATAACACAAGCCTATAAAAAGCACACACTGTGTAATATAGCGAGGGCTTGGTATGTAATGAATATCCACTTCAGAGAATCCAAACACCAAGTGCTTAATTTTATTGCTGTGTATTTAACCGTTATTATTTGCTTTCCTTGGAACTGAATTGCAGGGTGATACAGAGCTATCTGAAGGCTCTGGACAAGTATCCCTCTGGATGGTAGAGTCTCAGTTTGCTCTTGACATGTGGACATCCTTTCTGCTCTCCAAGTTTTGAGAACGAGTTGAGGACAGCCGAGGTCACCAAAGTGACCAGGTCTACAAATCTTGTCCCAGTTCTGCCCTGCTTCCTGCCGGCCATTTGTTTAAAATCCTTCAGTGTTTTCATTTAAAAAAAAATCAAGCCCAGGCCTGATTCTGACCAGCAGAGTGCCTCCTCCAGAAGGAAGGCCCTGTCCCATTGCTAACAAAGGACAGCATTTCTCCCTTGGCTCTACCCAAAGCCTGTGAGTCACGGACACGCTGACCCCCCTGCCCTCTGCGACTCTGTGTGCCTCTGACGTGAGTGTGGTTTGCCCCTCTGGGGTGACGAGTCATCGGCTTTGGGCCAAACCGAGGGCTAGACTAGGGTAAGGACCGGGTCTCGGGGGATGGTGATTGGGTTATTTGGTACAATTTTATTTTTATGTATTTGGCTGTGCCAGGTTTTTAGTTGTAGCATATGGGATCCCGTCCCATGAACAGGGGTCAGACCTGGGCCCCCTGCCCTGAGAGCTTCGAGTCCTAGTCACAGCACCACCAGGGAAGTCCAATTTTTAACTATTAAAATGAACACTTCTTGGTAATTTGTTTTAATGCTGAGGATTCTGTTTTTAGGGCCATAGAACAGATCTAAAACAAGCACTGTCCCGTTAACACCCAGAAGTAGTCATGTACACTGACTTGCACCCACCAATTTCTAAAGTAACAACCGAGCCACACCAAGTGCTGCACATCCCGAATTCGCGATGGGCCATGAATGGCCGGCAGGAAGTAAGCTAGTGAGGTGCAGAGAGCTGGACACTGGGCGGCAAGCCCTGAGCCCCCACCGCCTCTCAGCTGGGCCACCTTGGGGCATCCACGTGCCCTTTCCGAGTCTCAGGCTCCCCGGCAGTAACAGGGAAAGAGACGGTGTCGTGACGACGATGGATTCAGAGAGAATGAGCAGAACGATCCGCCTTCTGCACGTGGGGGGCCCCCTAACAGAGGGTGGGAACAGGCAGAAGGCGCGTGCAGGCAGGAACTGAATGCTGGACAAGGCTCTGGACAAGTATCCCTCTGGATGGTAGAGTCTCAGTTTGCTCTTGACATGTGGACATCCTTTCTGCTCTCCAAGTTTTGAGAACGAGTTGAGGACAGCCGAGGTCACCAAAGTGACCAGGTCTACAAATCTTGTCCCAGTTCTGCCCTGCTTCCTGCCGGCCATTTGTTTAAAATCCTTCAGTGTTTTCATTTAAAAAAAATCAAGCCCAGGCCTGATTCTGACCAGCAGAGTGCCTCCTCCAGAAGGAAGGCCCTGTCCCATTGCTAACAAAGGACAGCATTTCTCCCTTGGCTCTACCCAAAGCCTGTGAGTCACGGACACGCTGACCCCCCTGCCCTCTGCGACTCTGTGTGCCTCTGACGTGAGTGTGGTTTGCCCCTCTGGGGTGACGAGTCATCGGCTTTGGGCCAAACCGAGGGCTAGACTAGGGTAAGGACCGGGTCTCGGGGGATGGTGATTGGGTTATTTGGTACAATTTTATTTTTATGTATTTGGCTGTGCCAGGTTTTTAGTTGTAGCATATGGGATCCCGTCCCATGAACAGGGGTCAGACCTGGGCCCCCTGCCCTGAGAGCTTCGAGTCCTAGTCACAGCACCACCAGGGAAGTCCAATTTTTAACTATTAAAATGAACACTTCTTGGTAATTTGTTTTAATGCTGAGGATTCTGTTTTTAGGGCCATAGAACAGATCTAAAACAAGCACTGTCCCGTTAACACCCAGAAGTAGTCATGTACACTGACTTGCACCCACCAATTTCTAAAGTAACAACCGAGCCACACCAAGTGCTGCACATCCCGAATTCGCGATGGGCCATGAATGGCCGGCAGGAAGTAAGCTAGTGAGGTGCAGAGAGCTGGACACTGGGCGGCAAGCCCTGAGCCCCCACCGCCTCTCAGCTGGGCCACCTTGGGGCATCCACGTGCCCTTTCCGAGTCTCAGGCTCCCCGGCAGTAACAGGGAAAGAGACGGTGTCGTGACGTTACGATGGATTCAGAGAGAATGCAGGCAGAACGATCCGCCTTCTGCACGGTAGCGAGAGGACCAGCCAGGCTCTCCAGTCTAACAGATGGGGGTGGGAACAGGCAGAAGGCGTACGTGCAGGCAGTCTTGAAGGAACAGGGGCCATCGGAGAGGCCGGAGCGTGGGGGGCAGGAGCGGACAGGTGCAGATCCAGGCAGAGGGGGCCAGAGGCCAAGCAAAGGGACGGCAGCTCTCCTCTTCACACAAGGGGATCCCCTGGGAGCATGCAGACAGGGTGGGGACAGGAGCCAGCCTGGATTGCAGGACAGAAAATGTGGGGGGTGGGAAGGGCAGACAGGAGGAGAGAGTGGCCAGAGGGGAGCCAGGACGACAGGGGTCCCGGCGAGCTCCTGAGGACCAAGGGTGGACAGACAGCAATGGTACTCGAGGATGTGGAAGCAGAAGGACTTAGAGATTAATCCACACCACAAAAGTCTACCAGTTAAGCAGACAGATCTAAATAGAACCATTGTTCATCATCATGTAAACTCTACGAGTCTGTAAAACAACACAGATAAAACAGCACGCCAAATTCCAGGACACTCTCTGGACTCGGGATCCTCTGGGGAGACGTGAGTTGTAACGCAAACCTGCTTTCCAAGCACTTACTTGACTCTAGGAGGTGATTGGGAACTTCTTTTGGCTTCTTGGGTTCCTCCACTAGGTTCTTTAAAAGGAGAGGCGAGACGTTTTGAAATGGTTCTTCAGCATTCTTTACTTCTCTGCTGGGGGTTTTCACCGCTGCCATTTTATCATGAAAAATGGAGTTTTCCTTTTAGAGCCAAAGGTCACTGCCTGGGAAGGAAACAGGAGTGGTCTAATCATCCACGGGAACCCACACACGCTTTTTTCTCCACTGTTGACAAGTGTCCCTCTGTCCCTGTGTGGGGCACTGTGGCTCCGGCCCGCCCCCCACCTCACTCCTGGCCACTGCGTCCCCATGCGGGCTGGCCCGTCCATCTGGCGTCACACATCAGCCCCCATGCTGTGCTGTCACCCAGAGTGGAGCCCAGTGGCTCGCTACTCAAAAGCCAGTCAAGAGGCGAGGCTGGTGGAGAGGAAAGTTTGCTTTATTTCAGATGCCAGCAACCAGGGCATGGGGGCTTCAGTCCAAAGGTGGATTTATCCCCTCACCTCTGACCCGCCACTGACAACAGTGACCAGAGCTCTTCCCGACGGAGGAGGGGCTACAGACAGAAACAGCACACTCAGCTCTGACCGTCGTCTTGGAGCTGGTCGTGCGGAGGTCTGACCAGTGTCGCCTTGACTGAGTACAGTTAATCCTCATTTCTAGTCAGTTTGTTCCCATTCCTTTAGGGCCAGTCCTCCGGATTGCGGCAGCTTGTGTTGTGGTCACGTATAGACGCGAAGGCTGAACCACAAAGGCGGCCGAGTGCCAGCAGCCTCTCTACCATCTGAACCACCAGGGAAGCCCTGGAGCAGACTCCTGAGAGCCCCCTGGACAGCAAAGAGATCAAAACAGTCAATCCCAGAGGAAATCGACCCTGAATAGTCACTGGAAGGACTGATGCTGAAGCTGAAACTCCAATACTCTGGCCACCTGATGAGAAGAGTCGACTCACTGGAAAAGCCCCTGATGCTGGGAAAGATGGAGGGCAGGAGTGGAAGGGGACAGCAGAGGATGAGATGGTTGGATGGCATCACTGACTTAGTGGACCTCAGTTTGAGCAAGCTCTGGGAGATGGTGAAGGACAGGGAAGCCTGGCGTGCTGCAGTCCCTGGGGTCACAGAGAGTTTGACACGACTCAGCAATTGAACAGCAAATGTCACGGCTGCAGTCTGGTCGCTGTGTAGTTAACTTCTTCACCTGGTGGGAGCTTCAGTCTCTAAAACAGCTCACAGGCTGTGGCCCAGCTCAGTTCAGTTGCTCAGTGGTATAGCTCTTGAGGAGGAACTAAAGGTCCTTGACTTTGCTTAACGACTAAACTACTGTTGTTTTGTCCTATGCGACTGCTTTCCTCTGCTTTTGCATTTTCTCGCTTCTCTGATTAAACTTATTCTTGGACAAAACTTTCCCCACAGACAGAAGGCTGGCTGAAGACATGGAGGGAAGACATAGGGTCTTGTTCCGGTTCCGTATCACAGCTGAAAACTCTTCTATGTCCCTTAATCCTCCTTAAGAGCTTTTCTCAAAATGTAGTCAGATGCTTTCTGAGGCTCTCATGGTTAGTGAAGTTTGGAAAACGTTGAAGTCAGCAGTTACACAGAGATTTTTTTTTTCTTTTCTTTTTTTGCCCGTGCAGGGTCTTCACTGTGGTCCCGCAGCTTCTCTAGTTGCTGCACCTGGCCTTAGTTGCCCCGTGGCATGTGGGATCAACCAGGGGTCAAACATGCATCCCCAGAATTGGAAAGCAGACCCTTACCCCCTAGACCACAAGGGACGTCCCCAACAGGACTCTTTCTTTCTGAAATTTCTCCAAATCAGCTTCTTGGAAGGATGATGCCCTTTAACACTGGGAGAGGGCTTCCCTGGCGGTCCAGTGGGTAGAGACACCGCCTTGCAGTGCAAGGGGTGCCAGTTCGATCCCTGGCCTGGGAGGATCCCAGGTGCTGTGGAGTGGCTGGACCGATGTGTCCAACTACCAAGCCGGAGCTGTGGAGCGCATGCGCCCAGAGCCGGTGCTCTGCAGTGAGAGAGGCCACTGCAATGGGAGGCCCACACGCGCCCAAGAACGAAGATGTAAATAAATGAAAGATTAATAGAAGTGGCCAAACAAAACAAAACAAAACACTGGGAGACATGGGCCTATGAGTCATCTTTCCGGGTCCCTCTGTGGGGAGAGGAGGTGGCACGCCCCAGACCTCCAGCCACTGGGCACCTTCCCAGCAGCTCTGTTCCGGGAGCCAGGGTCCCAGCTCACGTCACACCCTTTGCCAGACCTGCCTTCCCATCACACACTCTACGAAGAGATCCACACGGATCCCAAAGCCTTCAAGTTTCTTGAGCATCTGCAGCCTCTGCTGCTGCTCCGGTGTGAACCACAGATAGTCTTGGGATGACACTTTGCCTCACTTAACCCTGCAGGCCCGACCTCTCCTCCGCCCCCGCTCAGCTGACCTGCGGCTGCACACTTTCCCGGGGTTCAGTCCGCCTCCCCCAGCCCTCGGGCCCAGGCCGCTCACCCCAGAGCAGGTTCCCAGGCGGGATGCCGCGGCGCCGCCACCAGTCCGGCGTCGCCATGGCTTCCAAAGTGAAGTTTTGAGCTTTTCTCAAAATGTAGTCAGATGCTTTCTGAGGCTCTCATGGTTAGTGAAGTTTGGAAAACGTTGAAGTCAGCAGTTACACAGAGATTTTTTTTTTCTTTTCTTTTTTTGCCCGTGCAGGGTCTTCACTGTGGTCCCGCAGCTTCTCTAGTTGCTGCACCTGGCCTTAGTTGCCCCGTGGCATGTGGGATCAACCAGGGGTCAAACATGCATCCCCAGAATTGGAAAGCAGACCCTTACCCCCTAGACCACAAGGGACGTCCCCAACAGGACTCTTTCTTTCTGAAATTTCTCCAAATCAGCTTCTTGGAAGGATGATGCCCTTTAACACTGGGAGAGGGCTTCCCTGGCGGTCCAGTGGGTAGAGACACCGCCTTGCAGTGCAAGGGGTGCCAGTTCGATCCCTGGCCTGGGAGGATCCCAGGTGCTGTGGAGTGGCTGGACCGATGTGTCCAACTACCAAGCCGGAGCTGTGGAGCGCATGCGCCCAGAGCCGGTGCTCTGCAGTGAGAGAGGCCACTGCAATGGGAGGCCCACACGCGCCCAAGAACGAAGATGTAAATAAATGAAAGATTAATAGAAGTGGCCAAACAAAACAAAACAAAACACTGGGAGACATGGGCCTATGAGTCATCTTTCCGGGTCCCTCTGTGGGGAGAGGAGGTGGCACGCCCCAGACCTCCAGCCACTGGGCACCTTCCCAGCAGCTCTGTTCCGGGAGCCAGGGTCCCAGCTCACGTCACACCCTTTGCCAGACCTGCCTTCCCATCACACACTCTACGAAGAGATCCACACGGATCCCAAAGCCTTCAAGTTTCTTGAGCATCTGCAGCCTCTGCTGCTGCTCCGGTGTGAACCACAGATAGTCTTGGGATGACACTTTGCCTCACTTAACCCTGCAGGCCCGACCTCTCCTCCGCCCCCGCTCAGCTGACCTGCGGCTGCACACTTTCCCGGGGTTCAGTCCGCCTCCCCCAGCCCTCGGGCCCAGGCCGCTCACCCCAGAGCAGGTTCCCAGGCGGGATGCCGCGGCGCCGCCACCTAGTCCGGCGTCGCCATGACGACGCGGACGCTCCCGGAGTCGCGGCCGGACGCGACCAAACTCCCCCAAGACGTGGGGGGGACTCGGGCAGCCGCGGCTCGAGGCCTGGAGGCGCCGGGTCGGTCCTGGGGACTCGGAGCCGCCTCTGGGGTCTGGGTAAGAAGCAAGAGCGCTATTATAGCGCGCGAGGCCAAGGAATCCCCGAGCGGAGACGAGGGAGTCGGGAGACGCCATGAGGTGGACACCTGGAGAGGAATCGGGCCGAGGGGAGGGGCTGGGGGCGGGGCTTACCTCGCCCGGTGGGTGGAGCTTCCCCGGGACGTCCCGCCTGAACTGTGATATAGTTCCTTTTACATTTTCTTCTCTGCTCAATTTCAGACATATACACAGGCAGGCAGAATAGTACGAGGAATCTTCAACATCAACCCGCAACAATTGTCAATTGATCTCTACCTTTCCTCTGGTCCCTATATTTTTTTGAAGGAAATCCCAGACATTGTAGCAATCATATTTCAGAATATGTCTCCAAGAGATAAGGAGTCGTTTTAAAACTATAACCACAGTCAGTACCTAAAGTCTTACAGTAGTTTCTTCACATCTTCCAATACCTGGTACTCAATTATTTCATAAACGTCGTTTTTTTTTTTTTTTTTAGTTTCAATCACAGTTCAAATAAAATCCACACGTCATAATAAATTGATACGTCCTCTGGGTCTCTTTTCATCAATAGATTCTCTCTGCATTTTTTTTTGTTGTTGTTGCATTTTGCGGGGAGCTGCCCTGTTTCAAGGGGTTTCCTTTAAGGAAACATAGCCCTGGGAGCTGCCCTGGCAACAGGGGCTGATAACAGCATAGCTCTCTGTCCCGCCACCCCAGGTGTTGTGAAGACGTTCCTTAGCTATCATAAAGAACACCTGGAGCCTCTTTACAGGGCTTGAGGGGCATTATGACCCAGAACCATTGTAATAACACACCAGGAGGTAACACCTAGTTTATGATCGACACCTGGCCTAAAGCACGTGTTATGATGGACACCTGGCCTAAAGCACGTGTTATGATTGACACCTGGCCTAAAGCACGTGTGCACAATTACTTGTTGAAGTATAAAAGGGATGAGCGAATTCAATAAACTTGTCAGCAACTTGTCAGCAACCTCTAGAGTTGTCTGCCTTCTTGCTGTCTCTCTCAACCCCATCTTTTCTGTCCTTCTTTCTTTTCTTAGCCTATCTGCCACTCTCTGCAGGACCTGTTCGACTGCCGGCTGGCCCGGCAGCATTTTATTTATTGAAGAAACTGTTTCTCTCCTGACAGTAACATTTAGGAATTTTATATCAACCGTGAAACTGGGCCAGCTCCTCAGACCTACTGCCCTGTTTACTCCACTCTGCACGCCTATGGACGCTATTTCTTACACCGACAGCTCAGGCTTCTCTTTCTGGGAGCTGTCATTGTCATTCTCCCTCCACATATGGCTTTCCACTTGCTCGATGCCATTTACGGCTTCAGGTTGATAAGAGGTTGTCATAGGAATCCAGTAAGGATGCCTGCCTTGCCCACACCCTTGTCGCTTCTGCTGTATGGGTTTTGTCCCCACCTCCAATGCTCATTCTCCCCATCTTCCGCCTCTCCAGTCCTCCCTTCTACCCTCCATCATCCCCGATTAAAACTCTCCCTGTCGGGCTTCCTTGGTGGTCCAGTGGGTAAAAAGTCCACCTTGCAATGCAAATGGCACTGGTTCGATCCCTGGGAAAAGTGCTGCAGAGCCGCTTTCAATCACAGTTCAAATAAAATCTACACGTCATAATAATTTGATATGTCCTCTGTGTTTTTTTTTATTAATAGTTTCTTTCTGCATTTTTTTTTGTTGTTGTTGCATTTTGCGGGGAGCTGCCCTGTTTCAAGGGGTTTCCTTTAAGGAAACATAGCCCTGGGAGCTGCCCTGGCAACAGGGGCTGATAACAGCATAGCTCTCTGTCCCGCCACCCCAGGTGTTGTGAAGACGTTCCTTAGCTATCATAAAGAACACCTGGAGCCTCTTTACAGGGCTTGAGGGGCATTATGACCCAGAACCATTGTAATAACACACCAGGAGGTAACACCTAGTTTATGATCGACACCTGGCCTAAAGCACGTGTTATGATGGACACCTGGCCTAAAGCACGTGTTATGATTGACACCTGGCCTAAAGCACGTGTGCACAATTACTTGTTGAAGTATAAAAGGGATGAGCGAATTCAATAAACTTGTCAGCAACTTGTCAGCAACCTCTAGAGTTGTCTGCCTTCTTGCTGTCTCTCTCAACCCCATCTTTTCTGTCCTTCTTTCTTTTCTTAGCCTATCTGCCACTCTCTGCAGGACCTGTTCGACTGCCGGCTGGCCCGGCAGCATTTTATTTATTGAAGAAACTGTTTCTCTCCTGACAGTAACATTTAGGAATTTTATATCAACCGTGAAACTGGGCCAGCTCCTCAGACCTACTGCCCTGTTTACTCCACTCTGCACGCCTATGGACGCTATTTCTTACACCGACAGCTCAGGCTTCTCTTTCTGGGAGCTGTCATTGTCATTCTCCCTCCACATATGGCTTTCCACTTGCTCGATGCCATTTACGGCTTCAGGTTGATAAGAGGTTGTCATAGGAATCCAGTAAGGATGCCTGCCTTGCCCACACCCTTGTCGCTTCTGCTGTATGGGTTTTGTCCCCACCTCCAATGCTCATTCTCCCCATCTTCCGCCTCTCCAGTCCTCCCTTCTACCCTCCATCATCCCCGATTAAAACTCTCCCTGTCGGGCTTCCTTGGTGGTCCAGTGGGTAAAAAGTCCACCTTGCAATGCAAATGGCACTGGTTCGATCCCTGGCCCGGGAAGATACCACGTGCTGCAGAGCCGCTGGACCAGCGTGTCCAATTACGAGCCGGCGCTGTGGAGCGCGTGCGTCCAGAGCTGGCGCTCTGCAACGAGAGAGGCCGCTGCAATGGGAGGCCCACGCAGGCCAAAGAATTAAGATGGATGAAAATTAATAAATAATAATAATAAAAAACTCCCCATCTTTCAAGGCTGTCGTTAGAGATGGTGTATTCCCTACCAGCCCCCTTGACCGTCCAGACCGCGAGAGCTGTTTCCTACCTCGGGGCTCCCAGTCATTTAGTTCTGTCATCTTTGGTGCATCTTATATGTGTGGAACCCACCATTATTTGTGTGTTTGAAGTTGCCAGATTCTCAGGAGGAGGAAACTGTGCCTTATCTTTGCATCTCCCACAGCCCTTGGAGCAGATCTTTGTTCATAGTGACTGTCCAGTAACTGTTGGACAAGTGGGTAAAAAATTCACTTGCTTACGTAGTAGATGTTTTATTTCTTTCTGTTTTGTTGCCCCAATAAGGTTGTAGATTTCAGAATAAGTATTGTTTCCCATATTCCTTAACTTTTTCACCTGAGTTCAAATCATCAAATGCTTATCTCTATACACTTAAAAAAAATATTTATTTGGCTGTGTCGGATCATAATTGTGGCACGCAGGATCTTTTGTTGTGGCTGCAAGGCTTCTCTCTAGTTGTGGCCCACAGGCTCTGTTTCCCTGTGGCATGTGGGATTTTCATTCCCCTACCAGGTGCTGAACCTGCATCTCCTGCATTGGAAGGCAGAGTCTTAACCACTGAGCCACCAGGGAAGTCCCTCCATACACTTTTTAATGGATATTGGATAGCATTTTCCCTTGTTTTTCAATAAACTTGCCAAACTATTGTATACGTAAAGATAGATATGATACAGATATAACATGTAGGTGAGTCGCTTCTGCTGTATGGGTTTTGTACCCACCTCCAATGCTCATTCTCCCCATCTTCCGCCTCTCCAGTCCTCCCTTCTACCCTCCATCATCCCCGATTAAAACTCTCCCTGTCGGGCTTCCTTGGTGGTCCAGTGGGTAAAAAGTCCACCTTGCAATGCAAATGGCACTGGTTCGATCCCTGGCCCGGGAAGATACCACGTGCTGCAGAGCCGCTGGACCAGCGTGTCCAATTACGAGCCGGCGCTGTGGAGCGCGTGCGTCCAGAGCTGGCGCTCTGCAACGAGAGAGGCCGCTGCAATGGGAGGCCCACGCAGGCCAAAGAATTAAGATGGATGAAAATTAATAAATACTAATCCTACACAACTCCCCTTCTTCCAAGGCTGTCGTTAGAGATGGTGCCTTCCCTACCAGCCCCCTCCACCGTCCTGACCGCGAGAGCTGTTTCCTACCTCGGGCTCCCAGTCATTTAGTTCTGTCATCTTTGGTGCATCTTATATGTGTGGAACCCACCATTATTTGTGTGTTTGAAGTTGCCAGATTCTCAGGAGGAGGAAACTGTGCCTTATCTTTGCATCTCCCACAGCCCTTGGAGCAGATCTTTGTTCATAGTGACTGTCCAGTAACTGTTGGACAAGTGGGTAAAAAATTCACTTGCTTACGTAGTAGATGTTTTATTTCTTTCTGTTTTGTTGCCCCAATAAGGTTGTAGATTTCAGAATAAGTATTGTTTCCCATATTCCTTAACTTTTTCACCTGAGTTCAAATCATCAAATGCTTATCTCTATACACTTAAAAAAAATATTTATTTGGCTGTGTCGGATCATAATTGTGGCACGCAGGATCTTTTGTTGTGGCTGCAAGGCTTCTCTCTAGTTGTGGCCCACAGGCTCTGTTTCCCTGTGGCATGTGGGATTTTCATTCCCCTACCAGGTGCTGAACCTGCATCTCCTGCATTGGAAGGCAGAGTCTTAACCACTGAGCCACCAGGGAAGTCCCTCCATACACTTTTTAATGGATATTGGATAGCATTTTCCCCCCTTGTTTTTCAATAAACTTGCCAAACTATTGTATACGTAAAGATAGATATGATACAGATATAACATGTAGGGCTCTGTACAGTCGATGAACCAGACTGCGTGTGATTGTGTAGTGTCCACTGTTGGTCATCCGCTTCCACTGTTGGTCCTCTGCTTCCACTGTCTTACAAACAGAATCCCAGTTTTGCTGAGATTTCCTGTAGCAGCTCTATGTTTAGTTTGTAAAGAAACCTCCATACTGCTCTCCACAGCAGCTGCATCGATTTCCATTCCCACCAGAGCTGTAGGAGGGTTCCCTTTCTCCACACCTTTTCCAGTGCTGATTGTGGATAGACGTTTCGATGACGGCCATCTGACTGGCGTGTGGTCCCACTGGATTTGCATTTCCCTAATGATTAGCCCCTGTGGTGTGTCCTTTTATGACCCAGCCTTGAAAGTCATGCAGCATCACCTCCTCCTTGTTCTCTCAGCCGAGTTCATAACCAAGGTGCATCCAGGTGTAGCAAGAGGGAACAGAGGCGCCAGCCCTCCATGGGGAAGTGCCAGCATCGTGAGAGAATCACATTCTCTGTTCCTCTGGCCTCGGCTGTGACTATGAGCCTTCAGAACGACTGCAGCTGACCTGACCCGGGCTTCTCCAGATCAGAGGAGGGCCGCCCCAAGAGAAGCGCAGGCGAACAGACCCCGAGCTGGTGTTTGCCCACCCGGAAGCAGGCTGTGTCTCTGAACTCTGGGTCACGGGAGCCAGCCCCCAGCCTCACCGCTGCTCCAGCCTGTGGACCTGGTTTGACTGTCACCTGCCGCCGCATGCGTCTTCACTGGTTGGGAGATCTAGACAGTTTAATTGCACTGAACTGTTTTCTACCTCAGGGCAATGCTGGAAGATTAGTGTTATTTTTTTCTGTGATACACATGAGGAAATTGAGGCTTAAAAGAGCTCAAGTAACTTGCCCGAGGTCACCCAGCTAAGTGATGACTAAGTCAGGGTTTGGGAGCAAGTTTGTCTGTTGGCAAGGGCCCAAACCAAACTGCCTTAGTAGGCAGAAAAGTGTTGGGGGCCAGGGTGCACCTGATTTTCCCTTGTTTTTCAATAAACTTGCCAAACCATTGTATACGTAAAGATAGATATGATACAGATATAACATGTAGGGCTCTGTACAGTCGATGAACCAGACTGCGTGTGATTGTGTAGTGTCCACTGTTGGTCATCCGCTTCCACTGTTGGTCCTCTGCTTCCACTGTCTTACAAACAGAATCCCAGTTTTGCTGAGATTTCCTGTAGCAGCTCTATGTTTAGTTTGTAAAGAAACCTCCATACTGCTCTCCACAGCAGCTGCATCGATTTCCATTCCCACCAGAGCTGTAGGAGGGTTCCCTTTTCTCCACACCTTTTCCAGTGCTGATTGTGGATAGACGTTTCGATGACGGCCATCTGACTGGCGTGTGGTCCCACTGGATTTGCATTTCCCTAATGATTAGCCCCTGTGGTGTGTCCTTTTATGACCCAGCCTTGAAAGTCATGCAGCATCACCTCCTCCTTGTTCTCTCAGCCGAGTTCATAACCAAGGTGCATCCAGGTGTAGCAAGAGGGAACAGAGGCGCCAGCCCTCCATGGGGAAGTGCCAGCATCGTGAGAGAATCACATTCTCTGTTCCTCTGGCCTCGGCTGTGACTATGAGCCTTCAGAACGACTGCAGCTGACCTGACCCGGGCTTCTCCAGATCAGAGGAGGGCCGCCCCAAGAGAAGCGCAGGCGAACAGACCCCGAGCTGGTGTTTGCCCACCCGGAAGCAGGCTGTGTCTCTGAACTCTGGGTCACGGGAGCCAGCCCCCAGCCTCACCGCTGCTCCAGCCTGTGGACCTGGTTTGACTGTCACCTGCCGCCGCATGCGTCTTCACTGGTTGGGAGATCTAGACAGTTTAATTGCACTGAACTGTTTTCTACCTCAGGGCAATGCTGGAAGATTAGTGTTATTTTTTTCTGTGATACACATGAGGAAATTGAGGCTTAAAAGAGCTCAAGTAACTTGCCCGAGGTCACCCAGCTAATTGATGACTAAGTCAGGGTTTGGGAGCAAGTTTGTCTGTTGGCAACCTTCTTTTTTCTTTCTGTGTGCCAAGCCAAACTGCCTTAGTAGGCAGAAAAGTGGGGAGCCTCTGGGAGACCAGGGTGCACCTGACTTTCCTTTGTTCTCTTCAGGGAAGATAAGGCCTGAAGAGCGCTAGCAACTCTGTCTTTCAGATACGGTTTCATTTACTCACTTTTATTTGATCTGTTTTAATGTTAATACTTCATACAAATATTTAAAAGGATGCTGACAAATGGAGGAGGAAAACAGGAAAGTAAAGTAAAAACAGTTTACTTGAAAAAGCCAGCCACCATTTCCAGAATAAACAGTGAACCTGAGTCATAAAAACCTCATTAAAAAGTCAGTGTTATACCTTTGTACTTCAGCACCAAATAGGAAATCATGCTGGTCCCATTATTTATGGCTCATCAATAATGCATTAGCTTGACTCTCAGAAGAGCTCACACGCAGAAGAGAACAGACCTTTTTGTTTGGTTTATTGAGCAGCTGAAGGTGCAGAGCAGGTTGGTTTTGCTGTAGTCATTAGGGAAGGCTGAGACCGGGACCCCCAGGCAGGGCCAGCTCCTCCCCTCCCGCCCCGCCCCGGAGCAGCCCTGGCCACTCCTGCATAGTTTTCCTGGGAAGCTTCCATAAGTCCATGTAGGCCTTTTCTTGTTACGAGTGACAGAAATGAATTCAAAGGTTAAAGAAAAAACGTTTAAAAGTTATCCATCTAAGAGAACTCCATACCCCGTGACAAAGGATAATGGAAAAGAATACGAAAAGGAATGGATGTATGTGGATAGCTGAGGGGCTTTGTGGTAGAGCAGAGATGAACACAATGTAAGTCTACTATATTTCAGTAAAATTTTAAAAATTGAAGTAATAGAAATGATCTATCTATAATACTCACCTGTCTGTCTCTCTGTGTATCTGTCTTCACTGGTTGGGAGATCTAGACAGTTTAATTGCACTGAACTGTTTTCTACCTCAGGGCAATGCTGGAAGATTAGTGTTATTTTTTTCTGTGATACACATGAGGAAATTGAGGCTTAAAAGAGCTCAAGTAACTTGCCCGAGGTCACCCAGCTAATTGATGACTAAGTCAGGGTTTGGGAGCAAGTTTGTCTGTTGGCAACCTTCTTTTTTCTTTCTGTGTGCCAAGCCAAACTGCCTTAGTAGGCAGAAAAGTGGGGAGCCTCTGGGAGACCAGGGTGCACCTGACTTTCCTTTGTTCTCTTCAGGGAAGATAAGGCCTGAAGAGCGCTAGCAACTCTGTCTTTCAGATACGGTTTCATTTACTCACTTTTATTTGATCTGTTTTAATGTTAATACTTCATACAAATATTTAAAAGGATGCTGACAAATGGAGGAGGAAAACAGGAAAGTAAAGTAAAAACAGTTTACTTGAAAAAGCCAGCCACCATTTCCAGAATAAACAGTGAACCTGAGTCATAAAAACCTCATTAAAAAGTCAGTGTTATACCTTTGTACTTCAGCACCAAATAGGAAATCATGCTGGTCCCATTATTTATGGCTCATCAATAATGCATTAGCTTGACTCTCAGAAGAGCTCACACGCAGAAGAGAACAGACCTTTTTGTTTGGTTTATTGAGCAGCTGAAGGTGCAGAGCAGGTTGGTTTTGCTGTAGTCATTAGGGAAGGCTGAGACCGGGACCCCCAGGCAGGGCCAGCTCCTCCCCTCCCGCCCCGCCCCGGAGCAGCCCTGGCCACTCCTGCATAGTTTTCCTGGGAAGCTTCCATAAGTCCATGTAGGCCTTTTCTTGTTACGAGTGACAGAAATGAATTCAAAGGTTAAAGAAAAAACGTTTAAAAGTTATCCATCTAAGAGAACTCCATACCCCGTGACAAAGGATAATGGAAAAGAATACGAAAAGGAATGGATGTATGTGGATAGCTGAGGGGCTTTGTGGTAGAGCAGAGATGAACACAATGTAAGTCTACTATATTTCAGTAAAATTTTAAAAATTGAAGTAATAGAAATGATCTATCTATAATACTCACCTGTCTGTCTCTCTGTGTATCTGTCTTTCCATCCAGGCTTCCATCACAGCCGTGAGCAGGTGCTGCAGGACGCTTTCTTTGTCGCTGGGTCTCTTCACAGCACCAAGGCTGCCCTCTTGCCGTGAGCTTCAGCGTCATCTTCCGTCACACGGGTTTCGTGGGTGCATGCCACTGGCCCCTCTTCCGTCGGGTGCCCGCCCCTCGAGCATCCACTGGGGTCCATCGTGGGGGTGACTCTGCCCAGGCCTGGGTCATGTGCTCCTGCCTGAGCTGCTGGTGGTGAGAGCCGCCCTCAAGCCACCTGGGCTGAGAGTGGGGACGGGCAGGGGAGCTCTGTGTCCCGGAAGAAGAGGTAACGGTGGCCAGACACAACCAACAGGCTGAAGCTTGTAAATCATCAGCATCCAGATGTATTGATAATTTACCTCAAAACCAATGACTGACATCACTTCGTCTAGTTCATTAACCCTCAAGGCTCACCTCTGGTCCCTGCGTGTAGGCTCCCGTGAAGGTATCCCCATACACAACACCCACCATACAGTCTGTGGCTGCTGCCTTCAGCCAACCAATAGGTTTATTAAAGGCGTGGCTGTGTGAAGTTCCGAGAGCTTGACCACCAGCCTCAGTTGTCTTTCTGGACCTCCTGGGAGGGGTGTGATCACAGGGCTTCGTACAAGCAATTTCCCCCGCCTGTAGGGATCTGGCGCAACACTGGGACAGAGCAGGCACTCAGCAAATGAGCACTGAGTGGATGTGCTTACCTACTTTCTCCAACAGTGTTTATTGCTGTTGAAAACATGCATATGTATATACATGTATATATATACACATATCCTAATTCTGGCCACTCCTGCATAGTTTTCCTGGGAAGCTTCCATAAGTCCATGTAGGCCTTTTCTTGTTACGTGACAGAAATGAAATCAAAGGTTAAAGAAAAAACGTTTAAAAGTTATCCATCTAAGAGAACTCCATACCCCGTGACAAAGGATAATGGAAAAGAATACGAAAAGGAATGGATGTATGTGGATAGCTGAGGGGCTTTGTGGTAGAGCAGAGATGAACACAATGTAAGTCTACTATATTTCAGTAAAATTTTAAAAATTGAAGTAATAGAAATGATCTATCTATAATACTCACCTGTCTGTCTCTCTGTGTATCTGTCTTTCCATCCAGGCTTCCATCACAGCCGTGAGCAGGTGCTGCAGGACGTTTTTTGTCGCTGGGTCTCTTCACAGCACCAAGGCTGCCCTCTTGCCGTGAGCTTCAGCGTCATCTTCCGTCACACGGGTTTCGTGGGTGCATGCCACTGGCCCCTCTTCCGTCGGGTGCCCGCCCCTCGAGCATCCACTGGGGTCCATCGTGGGGGTGACTCTGCCCAGGCCTGGGTCATGTGCTCCTGCCTGAGCTGCTGGTGGTGAGAGCCGCCCTCAAGCCACCTGGGCTGAGAGTGGGG
Organism: Tragulus kanchil; assembly: GCA_022376925.1. Classification (NCBI taxonomy): domain Eukaryota; kingdom Metazoa; phylum Chordata; class Mammalia; order Artiodactyla; family Tragulidae; genus Tragulus; species Tragulus kanchil. Next base: position 118,727,292 of record JAIOJX010000026.1, read on the forward strand.
ACGGGCAGGGGAGCTCTGTGTCCCGGAAGAAGAGGTAACGGTGGCCAGACACAACCAACAGGCTGAAGCTTGTAAATCATCAGCATCCAGATGTATTGATAATTTACCTCAAAACCAATGACTGACATCACTTCGTCTAGTTCATTAACCCTCAAGGCTCACCTCTGGTCCCTGCGTGTAGGCTCCCGTGAAGGTATCCCCATACACAACACCCACCATACAGTCTGTGGCTGCTGCCTTCAGCCAACCAATAGGTTTATTAAAGGCGTGGCTGTGTGAAGTTCCGAGAGCTTGACCACCAGCCTCAGTTGTCTTTCTGGACCTCCTGGGAGGGGTGTGATCACAGGGCTTCGTACAAGCAATTTCCCCCGCCTGTAGGGATCTGGCGCAACACTGGGACAGAGCAGGCACTCAGCAAATGAGCACTGAGTGGATGTGCTTACCTACTTTCTCCAACAGTGTTTATTGCTGTTGAAAACATGCATATGTATATACATGTATATATATACACATATCCTAATTTCTTGTGGAAGTAGTTAAAAGTACATCTCCAGCCAACAAGGTGACCCTTTTCCACAAAATGAAGAAAAGAATGAATCCGTTTCTTTCCTGAGTGAGCATGAAACCAGACTCTGACGCACATCCCTGGCAATCGGGTGGCAAAGACAAGTGGAAATCTTACCCTTTTAGCCAGACAGACACAATCCATCACATACAAAAAATAAAACTTCTATCTTTTCTGACAAGCCGGAAATTACAGGATGAAGTCCAGCACACGGGCTGAACTCCCACGGCATTCGGAAGACAGGGCACCATCCACCCGGAAGTCCAGATTCAAAGAGAAGATTTCAAGCCCTTCAAGAAAGACACTCCTTGGATGCAAAGATGGCAGAGACTTACTTAGCTTTTATTAAGATTTACATACATCTCAGAGACAGAGGGGGTTTATAGGTTTTCTAAAGGAAATGTTGAAGGAAAAAGGAGAGAAGAAATACTTTCTTTCCCTTTTGACACTAGGGAACTTTTACATTCCATTTTAGTTGGGGGAGAGGGGAGGAGAAATCCTATTCCTTCTCCCCTTCCAGGTTCAATGGCTGAAGTCTGTGAATTGATCTGATTAACAAGAGAAAAAAGTGTTAATTACCCACAGATGCATGGACTTTCACAAGGAAACGAGTCAAGGAGCAGCCAGATGATGGAGGTTTCCACACTATCTTAGCCTAAACAAAGGAAAAATGGTTTGGGGGCACCTGGACGGGTGTAGGGGGGCAGGGCAAGCTAGGAAGGCGCCGGGGGAGCTGGATGGTGAGAGAGGTTCCTCTTGCTGGGCAGGTGAGCCTCTCAGCAGTAAGAGCCCGTCTCTTCCTCTCCTCTCCCGTACAAACATGCCCCGTTGTAAGGAAATCTCCATTTCTCATAAGTCTCTTTAATTAATGCTAAGTGATGAAAGAGCCCGCCTGGCAATGCAGGAGACATAAGAGATGAGTTCAATCCCTGGGTCGGGAAGATCCCCTGGAGAAGGGTATGGCAGCCACTCCAGTGTACTCCTAAAATGAGCACTGAGTGGATGTGCTTACCTACTTTCTCCAACAGTGTTTATTGCTGTTGAAAACATGCATATGTATATACATGTATATATATACACATATCCTAATTTCTTGTGGAAGTAGTTAAAAGTACATCTCCAGCCAACAAGGTGACCCTTTTCCACAAAATGAAGAAAAGAATGAATCCGTTTCTTTCCTGAGTGAGCATGAAACCAGACTCTGACGCACATCCCTGGCAATCGGGTGGCAAAGACAAGTGGAAATCTTACCCTTTTAGCCAGACAGACACAATCCATCACATACAAAAAATAAAACTTCTATCTTTTCTGACAAGCCGGAAATTACAGGATGAAGTCCAGCACACGGGCTGAACTCCCACGGCATTCGGAAGACAGGGCACCATCCACCCGGAAGTCCAGATTCAAAGAGAAGATTTCAAGCCCTTCAAGAAAGACACTCCTTGGATGCAAAGATGGCAGAGACTTACTTAGCTTTTATTAAGATTTACATACATCTCAGAGACAGAGGGGGTTTATAGGTTTTCTAAAGGAAATGTTGAAGGAAAAAGGAGAGAAGAAATACTTTCTTTCCCTTTTGACACTAGGGAACTTTTACATTCCATTTTAGTTGGGGAGAGGGAGGAGAAATCCTATTCCTTCTCCCCTTCCAGGTTCAATGGCTGAAGTCTGTGAATTGATCTGATTAACAAGAGAAAAAAGTGTTAATTACCCACAGATGCATGGACTTTCACAAGGAAACGAGTCAAGGAGCAGCCAGATGATGGAGGTTTCCACACTATCTTAGCCTAAACAAAGGAAAAATGGTTTGGGGGCACCTGGACGGGTGTAGGGGGGCAGGGCAAGCTAGGAAGGCGCCGGGGGAGCTGGATGGTGAGAGAGGTTCCTCTTGCTGGGCAGGTGAGCCTCTCAGCAGTAAGAGCCCGTCTCTTCCTCTCCTCTCCCGTACAAACATGCCCCGTTGTAAGGAAATCTCCATTTCTCATAAGTCTCTTTAATTAATGCTAAGTGATGAAAGAGCCCGCCTGGCAATGCAGGAGACATAAGAGATGAGTTCAATCCCTGGGTCGGGAAGATCCCCTGGAGAAGGGTATGGCAGCCCACTCCAGTGTACTTGCCTGGAGAATCTCATGGACAGAGGAGCCTGGTGAGCCTCTCAGTCCAAGGGGGCACAGAAAGTCAGACATGACTGCGCGGATGAGCACGCACACGTGCACGCAGTCTCAGGAAAAGCTCTTCGTCTCCTCAGAAGTGCCAAAAAGTACAGTGCGTGTGTGTGTCCTGAGTCGCTTCAGTCGTTTCCAACTCTATCCCTCCCCCACCCCTTTGGCCTTTGGGTAACCTTAAATTTGTTTCCTGTGTCTGTTTGATAAATAAGTTTGTTTATATGAAATGTAATATCTTCTTTTTAGAGAGCACATATAAGTGATACCATATGGTTTATGTCTTTGACTTCACTTAGTATGACCATCTCTAGGTTCATCCATGTTGCTGCAAATGGCATTGTTTCATTCTTTTCATGGCTGAATAATATTCCATTGTAACATACCTTCTTTATGCAATCCTCTGTTGATGGATATTGAGGTTATTTTCATGTCTTGGCTATTGTGAATAGGGCTGTTATGAGCAATGGAGTGCTTGTATCTTTTTGAACTACAGTTTCAGGGTGACGTTGGAGTCACTGCTGTGAGCATGTGACTCCAGGTGTTGGCGGTGGTCATGACTTCGGTTTGTGTGGTGCACTCCACCTCCGCAGTATCATATGGAGAGAAGAAAGGGGCTCAAGACCTGAAAAATCACCCAAATCAAAGAGACACCCCTCTCTGTTGCCCCTTAGAGGTTGGGCATAAAGTATTTCCCCACCGTACCCCCGCAGTACGAGGGGTCTCATGGCTCCTCTGGGATCTTCCTACTCTCTGGTCAGGAGGTGGCGCCCGTGCTGCCTCCCCTAGAACCGGGGTGGCCTTTGTGATTGGACAGCAGAAAGCAGCAGAAGCAGCCCCGGGTGCCCTCGAGGCAGGGTCTTACATCACAGGGCACTTTCCACCTGCTCTCTCTTGGGATGAGCACCTTTGGGATCAAGAGATGGCTAGAGTCTTGCTGAGGCAGGCCAAAGGCAGACGAGGCCAAGGTCAAAGCCTAGGTGAGAAGAGGGTCCGAGGAGCCTGACCAGGCCTGTGTCTGCTGACCCTGAGCACTTACATGTCCCCTGCTGATCCTGAGCCCCACCCACACCTCCGCATAGCATCTTCTCATTAAACTTCCATGCAACCATGGCAGCGATGGTGTCTCCCCCTCCTGCAGCCCCTGATGGCTGGTCCTCCTGACCCCACGGAGCTGTATTGAGGATCAAATGAGATGCGGTGTGCAGAAGAGGTTTGGAAACCCTGAGGGTCTCAGAGAATACGGTTTATAACTGTGGGCAAGCGAGTTTATGACTGAGAATGTTTGTCTTGGAGAATGTGGCTTATACTTGCGGCCAGAGAGAGAGGAACCACCACCTGCCACTGACCACGCTGGGTCAGGGCAGTCAGAGCCTTGACCTCCAAGACAACCTGACCCAGGGCAATCCAGTTACTGGCTCTCTGCTGGTGGGAACGCTGGGAAAGGAACGTGTGCACCTGCGTGCATGCCCATGACCCTCTGCTGGTCCCTATCTCAAAGGTGCAATCCTGCAGAGCTCCCCTCCCCTCCACGTGGGGGAGGAGGCGGGGAGGGAGAAGTCTATGAACTGATGGACGGCAGATGCTTGAGAGAAAGATCTGGATAGAAGGAGACACAGAGGTAAGGGGATGGGCACCAGGGCAGCAAAAGACAAAACTGGGTCTACAAAAACCATTGGGGAGTGCCTTGACCTGAGAGGTCAAAAGCTGACCTCCAGGACACCCCAGCCCTCAGACTCCGGGTGAGCAGCTGCGGGGCACACCTGCCTGGTGCGGAAAGAGCTCCCAGGGACACCTGGAAGCACAGAGCCTCCAGCGCAGCCCCAAAGGCCGGGGCGCACGGGATGGTCCTCCTGAGTCTCACCTGATCACTAAAGGCTTCTCGGCGTGATGGAGCTCATGTGTGTGCAATTTTCTGGAATGAGCGTATGTAACTAATAAGAAGAAAACAGTGAAAACCGGAAATGGACTTGCTGTTCCCAGAATAGAGGCCACCGGGATTTAGCGAGCACGGGGCACGTGTACAACCTTTCGCCCAGAAGGTGGGTGTTAGTAGAGGTGTTGCTCGTTAAAAACACTGAGGCTCAAAAACGTGGCCTGCCCATCCTCCTGCGCGCAGCGGTGGCGGGGGACCGGGACCCAGGGGAGCGCTCTTTTATAGGCCGGCTCGGGTGTGGCAGGGGGGCCGGCCGAACCTCGCCTGCGGGAGCCTCTCTAGGCCCCGCGCCCTCCCTCCGCCTCCTCCGCCGCGCCAGCCGGGGCGGGTGGAGGAGCGCACGCCGAGCCGCGTCCTTATCAACCGGCCAGTCGGAGGCGGCGCAGTCCTCGACCCGCCGCGGGGGGGGGCCGTGGCTCCCCTGGGCGCGGCGGCCAGCAGCGGTCCGAGCGACGGCCGGGAGCGCTGAGCCGGGAGCTGGCGGCGCGCGCGGGCCGGCGGCCGTCGGGGCGCCGGGGAGCGCACGCGGCACCATGCGCCCCTGCCTGCCGCCGCCGCCGCTGCTGCTGCTCGCCTGCGCCGCGCACGCGGTGAGTACGCGCCCTTCCGCGGGCCCCACTCTGGATGGGGTGGAGGCCCCCCAGCTCTTTCTGGGCAGTGGGAAGCTTTCTTCCCCATCCTTCCCCTGCAGCTCTGATCTGCGTCCGCTCTTCCCCGGAGGGCCCTCTCCTCCGAAGTAAAATCGGCGCGTGCCTGGGCGCAGGCAGCGCTGATAATCTTGCTCTCCACTCCAGCCAGGCGCTCCGGGAGGAAACTCTGGAGCCGCCCTGGCCGTGCCTTTTGTGCGCCGGGCACTTTGCCTGCAGTATTGCCTTGTAACCTCCTCATCGCCTCATTCTGCGGTCAAAGAAGCAAGACTTTAGAAAGATAAGAAAAACCTGTCCCGAGTAAAGACAGCTGGAACCCATTCTGTCAGCCCCAGAGCCTTGACGTTGGCACGCACAGCAGCTGCGGCCGCAAAAGCTTCAACCGCAGCTGCCAGGTCTGCGTGGGGACCGGGTCTGTGAGCGAGCGTTTGCAGCGTCCTCGCTCGTCTGGTGGGTTTGGCTCCCCAATGTTGGTGAATCTGGCGACTCCTGGGAGCAGGTGGCCTCCGCAAACCAGGTCCAGGGAGGAACTGGCAGAGAAGAGAGTGAAGGCAGCAGAGTGGGTGGCTTATTTTTCTTAGAAACTCCAGGGAGTCCTGGCCTCTCCCACTAGCGTTTGTGGATCAGAGTGGCTGCGCCCCGCCTAGCTGACTGGAGGCAGTGGGCAGAGCGTGGGATGGGGGAGCGGGCACACAGATAGCAGAGCCGCCCCTTCCCAACAGCATGCCATGCTGGCGCCCGGGGCCTCTGTCCAAAGAAACTCCCCAGGGAAAGCGCTTGGGAAGCACTTCTGAGCCTGTAGGCTGTCCTGAGCAAGTCCTTCCTGAGGCCCAGTGCCTTTGCCTCCTGCGGTCCTCTCCTGTTTACCATAAGAAAGACTTGCTTCTCCAGCTGATGGGAGTGTTGACTCGAAAGGGGCGCAGCTCCCCGGGACCCAGGGCGGGGTTTGGGGCTCCCCTGCCCGGGTTTGGGGCTCCCCTGCCCAGCTCCCTTGTGTTAATAACTTGGAGGTTCCTGTCCTCAGGGCTGGAGTTGGGAGGTGCTGGCCAGCACCTGCTGGCTCCTCTGAGCTCCCACTTTGGGGAAATGCCCCTTGAGGTCTGGGGACAGTTCAAAGCCAGATGCGGCCTCTAGGGGTGTGTTATTATGTGGTGCCCAGGCAGGGGGGCAGACCTCTTGGCGACTTCCCCTCCTTTGTGGGTATCTGCAGTAACACCAAGGTTGTCAGAAGAAATCAACAGCTGGCTGGGTTTCGGGACTGAGATTCAACGTACATTTTAATCTCAAGTGGACCTCTGTGTTATCTTGGGAATAAACAGGGGAAAATGAGAGCCTTCCCGTGGTTCCAGTTTTGTGTACCTTGGGAGGTTGATTTATTATGCCCCGGGCCACTTTCTTCCTTTTCAGGGGAGCAAACAGAGCCACGGAGAGCAGGGACCTGCTCCTGCTCAGTTAGTTCTTGGCGGCCCTGTGACCGCGATTCTCCAGCGCCCGGGCTCTGTCCGGGCATCCTTTGTCTTTGCCCGCCTCTCCATCCACACCTATACCACTTTGTGTTCCTGGGAAGTGGTTTCCTGTGGGTAAATCTTGGCTCTCTGGCGATTTTTATGGGCTTATCCAGATCTGAGGTTCACACTCCTTGGCAGAGAACCCCTTCAACAAATAGGGATGGAAGTGACCTACTTTGGTTGGAGGATTTCCTAACCTGTGAAACCTGACATTTTTTCTGTTTGGTCAGACATTTGATTTTGAAAGTGAAGGGCATTCAAACAATTCCTTATTCATTTCATGCTCCCTCTTGAGGGAGATCATAGGCCTCTTACTAATTGCAGGGGGGTCACTAAGGCCAAATTGCTTATGACTTCCTCTCCCGGCTCCCCGCCTTTCCATAAGGGAAACGTAGGGAGGGTCCCTTGCGAGTGGGCTAAGACGTGCTGGTCACTGCTGGAGCGGACTGTGGAGACCTGCCTCCTGGCCCCCCCTCCCCTTCCTGTCCCCACCCGAGTCTCTTATGAGGACATTCACCGGGCACAGTGCGGTCATCCCGTGCCGGCACACCTGTCCTTCCTGTCCTCCCCAGTATGCTCCCTTCGAGCTTGCGCCTTAGCCCCCCTCATCCTGTAGCCCCAGACCCCGTCACATCGCGAGGGGGAGCCCGTGACGGTGGCGGCCGAGTGGGTGGATGCCGTGAGGGCGCTGTCCGCCGTGGCTGCCCTCAGCTGGGCAGCTTCCTATAGCAACAGGTGGTGAAGAGCCACTTCCGACGAGCAGTTGGTGCTTACAGGACTGAGCATGCGTCAGCCAGGCAGAGGAGGAGGGTCCCTCAGGGCAGGGCTTTTTAACCCAGTGCATCTGGCCCACTGCCCAGCTGAGTACGGGGGGCTACTTCCTCCCAGGAGGGTTTCTTGTATTTGACACTGTATTTCTGGATATTAAATCTGGGCTTTCCACAAGGGTCGCTGGGATGAGAGCTAAGCCCTCCCCTGGCATCAGAGGGGATGAGAGGGTGGAGCCCGTGCTTGGAGCGGGGGGCCGCGGGGGCGGGGTGGCCTGGGCTTCATCGGCTGCCCAGCTGCGTCCTTGTACTCAGAAGCCAGTGTCTTCTCTCCCAGTTATGCCAACTGGAAGTGTCTCTAGACATTTCCAACTGCCCTCTGGGAGCAGGCAGGGCCAGGCTGGCCTGGCTGAGAACCGCTGTCTCAAATGTTGTTGTGTTCAGGGGAAGCGTGGGAGCAGGGTTCGTAGCAGGTGTTGCTGGGTGCTGGATTAGGGCGGTGGGGCTGGTGGCGGGGAAGGGAGCTGGAGACAGAAGTAGGTGTCCCAGTGGAAAGCCATTTCCAGATGAGAAGACCTCTGTCCCTGTGGGTTCCTTGGGCTTCTCCACCCTCCCTCCCCACGCCCCCTCCTCCCTCTTCGTTCCTTCTCGGTGGACGGCCCAGAAACACACAGACTTTAAGGAGGGGTCAGGCCTGTGGTGGTCCCACCCCTTTCTGGGCCTCATCTGGACCCAGAGGCGGACAAGCTCCGCGGCAGCTGGGGAGCAGAATTTGAGGAAGGCCTGCAAGGTCACCAGAAGGCAACTCATGTTCCTGTCCCCACCCGAGTCTCTTATGAGGACATTCACCGGGCACAGTGCGGTCATCCCGTGCCGGCACACCTGTCCTTCCTGTCCTCCCCAGTATGCTCCCTTCGAGCTTGCGCCTTAGCCCCCCTCATCCTGTAGCCCCAGACCCCGTCACATCGCGAGGGGGAGCCCGTGACGGTGGCGGCCGAGTGGGTGGATGCCGTGAGGGCGCTGTCCGCCGTGGCTGCCCTCAGCTGGGCAGCTTCCTATAGCAACAGGTGGTGAAGAGCCACTTCCGACGAGCAGTTGGTGCTTACAGGACTGAGCATGCGTCAGCCAGGCAGAGGAGGAGGGTCCCTCAGGGCAGGGCTTTTTAACCCAGTGCATCTGGCCCACTGCCCAGCTGAGTACGGGGGGCTACTTCCTCCCAGGAGGGTTTCTTGTATTTGACACTGTATTTCTGGATATTAAATCTGGGCTTTCCACAAGGGTCGCTGGGATGAGAGCTAAGCCCTCCCCTGGCATCGGAGGGGATGAGAGGGTGGAGCCCGTGCTTGGAGCGGGGGGCCGCGGGGGCGGGGTGGCCTGGGCTTCATCGGCTGCCCAGCTGCGTCCTTGTACTCAGAAGCCAGTGTCTTCTCTCCCAGTTATGCCAACTGGAAGTGTCTCTAGACATTTCCAACTGCCCTCTGGGAGCAGGCAGGGCCAGGCTGGCCTGGCTGAGAACCGCTGTCTCAAATGTTGTTGTGTTCAGGGGAAGCGTGGGAGCAGGGTTCGTAGCAGGTGTTGCTGGGTGCTGGATTAGGGCGGTGGGGCTGGTGGCGGGGAAGGGAGCTGGAGACAGAAGTAGGTGTCCCAGTGGAAAGCCATTTCCAGATGAGAAGACCTCTGTCCCTGTGGGTTCCTTGGGCTTCTCCACCCTCCCTCCCCACTCCCCCACCTCCCTCTTCGTTCCTTCTCGGTGGACGGCCCAGAAACACACAGACTTTAAGGAGGGGTCAGGCCTGTGGTGGTCCCACCCCTTTCTGGGCCTCATCTGGACCCAGAGGCGGACAAGCTCCGCGGCAGCTGGGGGAGCAGAATTTGAGGAAGGCCTGCAAGGTCACCAGAAGGCCCAGCAACTCATGCCTCCTAGAGGAAGGTCACTGGGAGCTTTGTATCCCTGGACGGTGTTCTGAAGACGTATCGTGGATTTCTTTTTGAGTTTTTATTGTTCCTAAAATTCGTGTGACTGATGCCTATGAGGACAACGTTGGTGAAGGCTCCCCTCACTGAGCACCTGCTTCACACCAGACTCTCTGCTAAGCCGGGCCCAGCACTGCCCGACCTCTCACACCAGCAGCTGTCACCCTCCCTGAGGCTCAGAAGGAGGCGAAGCCGCCGGCCAGGGTCACCCGGATGGACATGACGGTGCAGGACCGAAAGCCAGCTGTTCCTGACCCGCATGTGCCTCTAGAGAGGCCACTCTGGTTTCTGGCGCCCAAGGCGCTGTTGTGAAATCTCTCCCAGACCCCAAGATGGCAGTCCGTACAGCTTAATCCAATTATTCCATAAAAGATAAGCCAAATACAGAATTGCACCCAGCATTTTATCGAGGTGGGCAGAGATGAGCTGAGGTCACCAATTCAGACAAACAGGAGAGTTGCTTCTGCGCTGTTGAGGGCGTCCTCTAGCGTTGGCACTGTTCTCAGGGGTTTGCACAGAGCTCCCCTCCCGTCCCGGCCCCGGTATCCCCTCCTTTGGCAGCGGAAGGCACTGCTCTCTCTGGAACCCCTTGTTGAAAGCCCAGACTCCATGAGCAGGATCAGAGCTCTGCCCCAGAGCGGCCCCTGCTTGGGCCCTTGCATCCCTGCCCTCAGCAAGCTGAGGTCACCAGTGACCTTTGCTCGGGCTCGGGAACAGCCTGCAGCCCACGGTGAGACCCCCAGCACCCAGATCCTGCCTGCGTGCTTACATGACGGACTGCGCACATCTTCATGGGGCTGTGAGGGAGCGGGGCTCTGCCGAGACCCGCCCGCTTCAGTATTCCGTGTGTGGCGGAGTCCAGGGGCGTGTGGGGAAGGGACCTCCTGGGGGATTGTGTCCTGCCCTTTGTGCTGCCAGGATTCCTGAGTTTTCCAGACTTGTCCAGTCCAATGGTCCCGGAGGGTGGGGGCCCCCCCAAGGGCCTCGGCAGCTGGGGAGCAGAATTTGAGGAAGGCCTGCAAGGTCACCAGAAGGCCCAGCAACTCATGCCTCCTAGAGGAAGGTCACTGGGAGCTTTGTATCCCTGGACGGTGTTCTGAAGACGTATCGTGGATTTCTTTTTGAGTTTTTATTGTTCCTAAAATTCGTGTGACTGATGCCTATGAGGACAACGTTGGTGAAGGCTCCCCTCACTGAGCACCTGCTTCACACCAGACTCTCTGCTAAGCCGGGCCCAGCACTGCCCGACCTCTCACACCAGCAGCCGTCACCCTCCCTGAGGCTCAGAAGGAGGCGAAGCCGCCGGCCAGGGTCACCCGGATGGACATGACGGTGCAGGACCGAAAGCCAGCTGTTCCTGACCCGCATGTGCCTCTAGAGAGGCCACTCTGGTTTCTGGCGCCCAAGGCGCTGTTGTGAAATCTCTCCCAGACCCCAAGATGGCAGTCCGTACAGCTTAATCCAATTATTCCATAAAAGATAAGCCAAATACAGAATTGCACCCAGCATTTTATCGAGGTGGGCAGAGATGAGCTGAGGTCACCAATTCAGACAAACAGGAGAGTTGCTTCTGCGCTGTTGAGGGCGTCCTCTAGCGTTGGCACTGTTCTCAGGGGTTTGCACAGAGCTCCCCTCCCGTCCCGGCCCCGGTATCCCCTCCTTTGGCAGCGGAAGGCACTGCTCTCTCTGGAACCCCTTGTTGAAAGCCCAGACTCCATGAGCAGGATCAGAGCTCTGCCCCAGAGCGGCCCCTGCTTGGGCCCTTGCATCCCTGCCCTCAGCAAGCTGAGGTCACCAGTGACCTTTGCTCGGGCTCGGGAACAGCCTGCAGCCCACGGTGAGACCCCCAGCACCCAGATCCTGCCTGCGTGCTTACATGACGGACTGCGCACATCTTCATGGGGCTGTGAGGGAGCGGGGCTCTGCCGAGACCCGCCCGCTTCAGTATTCCGTGTGTGGCGGAGTCCAGGGGCGTGTGGGGAAGGGACCTCCTGGGGGATTGTGTCCTGCCCTTTGTGCTGCCAGGATTCCTGAGTTTTCCAGACTTGTCCAGAATCCCAACATGGCCCACATCCCTTCCCTGTCTTGGCGCCCCAAGACGCCGCCTGGTATCTTCCCAGATTTCTGACCTCACTGCCTCCTTCCATTTTCAATAAATGGGTTCACCTCCCATGTCCCAAGAGGCAGGGAATGAAGGTCCTCTGAGCAGCATCATGCCCTCACAGATGAGCCTAAGTCGCACCCTCCTGTTCCTCTCCTCCTGCCCTTCCTTCACCAGGGCCGTCGAAACGAAACATCACAGACTGGGGGCTTAAACAGGGGACCTTTACCTTCCTGCAGTCCTGGCGGCTGGATGATCAGATCCGGGCCGCGTGGTCGGCTTCTGGAGGGACCTCCCTGTCTGGCCGGCAGACGCTGCCGCGTCCTCATGTGGCCTTGCTTCTGACCAACGGCAGAGAGTGAGCTGGCTGGTGTCTCCTGTAAGGACATGAATCCTGCCAGACTTGGGCCCCACCCTTATGACCTTAGAGCTTCCTTTGTAGCTCAGTCAGTAAAGAACCTGCCTGCAATGCAGGAGACCCGGGTTCAATTTCTGGGTCAGGAAGATCCCTGGAGAAGGAAATGGCAACCCACTCCAGTGCTCTTGCCTGGAGAATCCCAGGGACGGGGGAGCCTGGTGGGCTGCAGTCCGTGGGGTCACAAGAGTCTGACTTGATTTAACAAGTAAGCCCCTTATGACCTCATTTGACCTTAACTAACGCCCTAAGGGCCCAGACTCCATGAGCAGGATCAGAGCTCTGCCCCAGAGCGGCCCTGCTTGGGCCCTTGCATCCCTGCCCTCAGCAAGCTGAGGTCACCAGTGACCTTTGCTCGGGCTCGGGAACAGCCTGCAGCCCACGGTGAGACCCCCAGCACCCAGATCCTGCCTGCGTGCTTACATGACGGACTGCGCACATCTTCATGGGGCTGTGAGGGAGCGGGGCTCTGCCGAGACCCGCCCGCTTCAGTATTCCGTGTGTGGCGGAGTCCAGGGGCGTGTGGGGAAGGGACCTCCTGGGGGATTGTGTCCTGCCCTTTGTGCTGCCAGGATTCCTGAGTTTTCCAGACTTGTCCAGAATCCCAACATGGCCCACATCCCTTCCCTGTCTTGGCGCCCCAAGACGCCGCCTGGTATCTTCCCAGATTTCTGACCTCACTGCCTCCTTCCATTTTCAATAAATGGGTTCACCTCCCATGTCCCAAGAGGCAGGGAATGAAGGTCCTCTGAGCAGCATCATGCCCTCACAGATGAGCCTAAGTCGCACCCTCCTGTTCCTCTCCTCCTGCCCTTCCTTCACCAGGGCCGTCGAAACGAAACATCACAGACTGGGGGCTTAAACAGGGGACCTTTACCTTCCTGCAGTCCTGGCGGCTGGATGATCAGATCCGGGCCGCGTGGTCGGCTTCTGGAGGGACCTCCCTGTCTGGCCGGCAGACGCTGCCGCGTCCTCATGTGGCCTTGCTTCTGACCAACGGCAGAGAGTGAGCTGGCTGGTGTCTCCTGTAAGGACATGAATCCTGCCAGACTTGGGCCCCACCCTTATGACCTTAGAGCTTCCTTTGTAGCTCAGTCAGTAAAGAACCTGCCTGCAATGCAGGAGACCCGGGTTCAATTTCTGGGTCAGGAAGATCCCTGGAGAAGGAAATGGCAACCCACTCCAGTGCTCTTGCCTGGAGAATCCCACGGACAGAGGAGCCTGGTGGGCTAGAGTCTGTGGGGTCACAAGAGTCTGACTTGATTTAACAAGTAAGCCCCCTTATGACCTCATTTGACCTTAACTAACGCCCTAAGGGCCCTGCCTCCAAACAGAGCCACGGCTGGGGCTAGGGAGTCAGTGTGTTCCTTCTCGCAATGTGTTCTTGGGGGACACAGATTCGGTCCCGTTTCTCCGCCTGCCGCCCCTGGCTCCCACCTGGTCCCCAGTCGCCTAGTCTCACCAGGCCCTGCCTCTTTCGCCACGTTCATTAGACGCAGTGCGGTCTTCGTCCCACCCAGGGGATCACACGGTTGATGAGCGGCTGGACGTCATGACGAACAACATCAAGGCAGCAGGCGGACACCCAGACGGCCCCGGGCGAGGTGGGCAGGGCGCCCCCGGGACTCCAGCCCCTTGGAGGCATTTGGTGCTGGGCCACTCTGTTCCTCCTGCTCTCCTCCGCCTTGGTGTCTGTTTTTCACAGGCTGGAGGCTCCCTTCGCACCGCCTCAAACAAGCCTTCCCCTCTCCTGTGGGCCCTTCCTCTCGCGTGGTCCCTCCTCTTCCTGCCTTCCCAGCCTGCGAGGATGGCTGTCTTGGGCAGCAGCCTCTGGCACCTTCTCTCTGGCTGCTCCCTCCTGCCCTGTGAGCTTCCTTGGCTCACATGTCTTAAGGTGACACGAATCCAGCCTTGCTTAACCACACTTATCACTTCCGCCGCTGCCAAGTTTACATCCTTTGCCTTGTTATTCCTGTTCTTGAAGCTGTTGAGGTCCCAAAGCAGACGCATAGGAGCCATGCCGGCCCCTGTCCTCAGCCCCCCGGCCCACCTCACGTCTGAGCATGACCCCTCAATGGGGACTTCTGGCCAACACCTTCCTCTCACTCCAGCAGCAGGTGCCTCTGGACCTGTTGGAGCTGGTGAGCTGCGGGAACAGGACGTGCATCCCTTCCCCTTGGATTGCCGGGCGTCCTGGGGTCCAGCCACTGTTAGCTGACATTTTGGGTTTCGAACTGGTTGTAGGGTCTAGTTCCCTCTTTATTTCTCATCATATAAATTAGATGAGTGTCTCTCTTTTTTCCCCTGTGAAATGATTGCTTCCTAGTTTCAGGTTGGCAGGTGAGGAGCAAAGGAATGTTGAATTTCTCTCTCTCCTTCAGAATTCAGCAGTTTTCATTGTACCTCCTCCCAGATTTTACCTTTTCAGACTGAAGTCCACAATTAAACGCTAGACTAGCTAGCAGAACTCTCTCTGAACACCTCTCTTCTCTGGGGGGCTGCCTCCTTAATTTCTGTCTTTGCAGACCCCTGGCTCCCACCTGGTTCGCCAGTCTCACCAGGCCCTGCCTCTTTCGCCACGTTCATTAGACGCAGTGCGGTCTTCGTCCCACCCAGGGGATCACACGGTTGATGAGCGGCTGGACGTCATGACGAACAACATCAAGGCAGCAGGCGGACACCCAGACGGCCCCGGGCGAGGTGGGCAGGGCGCCCCCGGGACTCCAGCCCCTTGGAGGCATTTGGTGCTGGGCCACTCTGTTCCTCCTGCTCTCCTCCGCCTTGGTGTCTGTTTTTCACAGGCTGGAGGCTCCCTTCGCACCGCCTCAAACAAGCCTTCCCCTCTCCTGTGGGCCCTTCCTCTCGCGTGGTCCCTCCTCTTCCTGCCTTCCCAGCCTGCGAGGATGGCTGTCTTGGGCAGCAGCCTCTGGCACCTTCTCTCTGGCTGCTCCCTCCTGCCCTGTGAGCTTCCTTGGCTCACATGTCTTAAGGTGACACGAATCCAGCCTTGCTTAACCACACTTATCACTTCCGCCGCTGCCAAGTTTACATCCTTTGCCTTGTTATTCCTGTTCTTGAAGCTGTTGAGGTCCCAAAGCAGACGCATAGGAGCCATGCCGGCCCCTGTCCTCAGCCCCCCGGCCCACCTCACGTCTGAGCATGACCCCTCAATGGGGACTTCTGGCCAACACCTTCCTCTCACTCCAGCAGCAGGTGCCTCTGGACCTGTTGGAGCTGGTGAGCTGCGGGAACAGGACGTGCATCCCTTCCCCTTGGATTGCCGGGCGTCCTGGGGTCCAGCCACTGTTAGCTGACATTTTGGGTTTCGAACTGGTTGTAGGGTCTAGTTCCCTCTTTATTTCTCATCATATAAATTAGATGAGTGTCTCTCTTTTTTCCCCTGTGAAATGATTGCTTCCTAGTTTCAGGTTGGCAGGTGAGGAGCAAAGGAATGTTGAATTTCTCTCTCTCCTTCAGAATTCAGCAGTTTTCATTGTACCTCCTCCCAGATTTTACCTTTTCAGACTGAAGTCCACAATTAAACGCTAGACTAGCTAGCAGAACTCTCTCTGAACACCTCTCTTCTCTGGGGGGCTGCCTCCTTAATTTCTGTCTTTGCAGACTGGACTTTTCTCTCCCCAAGCTATGAATTAACTTGATGATTACTCAAGTGAATAAGAGCTTTTTCACTCCTCCTATGTGTGCTTTCTCGGGAAGTTACTAGAGTATGCAACTTCCGTAGAACACGGATGCAAAGTGAAGAAAAAGACAGAGAACCTAGGAAGTGGAGCTGTGACGGGGGACCTGGGGAGAGATCCCCAGAAGCACAGGCAGGCATCAGGACCTCTGTGTGGGAGAGAGAGGGCTCCAGGCTGGAAAGACCAGACCTCTTGATGGATGGCTAGCAGGCTGTTGGAGCATTTGGATAAATTAACCCTATGTATGTAGAAAAACTAATCAAATGAAAACACAAAGTTAATTGTTGACCACAGGAAAAACAAAATGTACAAGAAGAGACATAATCGTTTTACGTGACTAGACTCAGCAGTGAACAATATTTCAGAGTCGAAAGAAGTCGTAAATACAGACCATTCATTTAATTAAAAATTAAATCAAGAGAAGGATATATCAAGATTTTATGGGGGTGAAGTATATGTAGGGATGTTTGAAAACATCTAAATCTTTATCTTCCATAATAGAGAGTTTTGGATAATGTCTCAAATCGATAAACCAAGAAAAAAAAGGATGAGGTAATTTTGAAATAGAGAAATAAAAAATGAAAGTATACAGCTAACAAAAAAAGGACAGTGGTTCTCTCCGGAGCGCAGGAGGAGGTAGACGAGGGAGCAGCTGTTTTCGCCAGGAGCACTTGAGTGCTCAGCTCAGTCCAGAGGCCCAGCCGTGTCTGCCTCTGCGGCCCGTGCACGGCCGCCCGCCAGGCTGCCTGGTCCTTCAGCAGCTCCTGGAGCTTGCTCAAAACCCATGTGCTCTAGTACTAGGATAAGTAAAAGAAAAATCGTACGTATCCAGACGTCATTTTTTTTTAGATTTATTTATTTATTTATTTGGGGGGGGGCGTGGGGAGGGAGGGGAGCAGGTGGGCTACTTCTATTGGTCTTTCATTTGTCCATTTTCATCCATCTTTGTTCTTTGGCTCCTGTGGGCCTCCCATCGCGGTGGCGTCTGACGTCGCAGAGCACCGGCTCTGGGCGCATGCGTGCCAGAGATCCGGCTCGGTAATTGGACGCATGGGTCCAGCCGCTCCGTGGCACGTGGGATCTTCCCAGGCCAGGGATCGAACCGGCGCCCCTTGCACTGCAAGGCAGTTTCCTTACCCACTGGACCACCAGAAGCCCACTTCCGTAGAACACGGATGCAAAGGGAAGAAAAAGACAGAGAACCTAGGAAGTGGAGCTGTGACGGGGGACCTGGGGAGAGATCCCCAGAAGCACAGGCAGGCATCAGGACCTCTGTGTGGGAGAGAGGGCTCCAGGCTGGAAAGACCAGACCTCTTGATGGATGGCTAGCAGGCTGTTGGAGCATTTGGATAAATTAACCCTATGTATGTAGAAAAACTAATCAAATGAAAACACAAAGTTAATTGTTGACCACAGGAAAAACAAAATGTACAAGAAGAGACATAATCGTTTTACGTGACTAGACTCAGCAGTGAACAATATTTCAGAGTCGAAAGAAGTCGTAAATACAGACCATTCATTTAATTAAAAATTAAATCAAGAGAAGGATATATCAAGATTTTATGGGGGTGAAGTATATGTAGGGATGTTTGAAAACATCTAAATCTTTATCTTCCATAATAGAGAGTTTTGGATAATGTCTCAAATCGATAAACCAAGAAAAAACAGGATGAGGTAATTTTGAAATAGAGAAATAAAAAATGAAAGTATACAGCTAACAAAAAAAGGACAGTGGTTCTCTCCGGAGCGCAGGAGGAGGTAGACGAGGGAGCAGCTGTTTTCGCCAGGAGCACTTGAGTGCTCAGCTCAGTCCAGAGGCCCAGCCGTGTCTGCCTCTGCGGCCCGTGCACGGCCGCCCGCCAGGCTGCCTGGTCCTTCAGCAGCTCCTGGAGCTTGCTCAAAACCCATGTGCTCTAGTACTAGGATAAGTAAAAGAAAAATCGTACGTATCCAGACGTCATTTTTTTTTAGATTTATTTATTTATTTATTTGGGGGGGGGCGTGGGGAGGGAGGGGAGCAGGTGGGCTACTTCTATTGGTCTTTCATTTGTCCATTTTCATCCATCTTTGTTCTTTGGCTCCTGTGGGCCTCCCATCGCGGTGGCGTCTGACGTCGCAGAGCACCGGCTCTGGGCGCATGCGTGCCAGAGATCCGGCTCGGTAATTGGACGCATGGGTCCAGCCGCTCCGTGGCACGTGGGATCTTCCCAGGCCAGGGATCGAACCGGCGCCCCTTGCACTGCAAGGCAGTTTCCTTACCCACTGGACCACCAGGGAAGCCCCAGACATCATTTTTAAAAGCTATTTAAAGGAACCCTTTTGAGACTAAGAGCTCTTGTTTTGAGGAGAATTTTATATAAATTTTAGCAATACTTTTGCTTGTTTCCCCCATGAATTTAGAGTAAAATTATGTATAATACTTTTTAAAGGGGTGAATGATAGATGATAGTCCTTTTTTGTCTTATAAAAGGTTTTTGTTAACCTGCACTGTGCAGCGTGTTCAGTCCCTGACTAGGGATTAAGCCCGCGCACGCCCTCGGCAGTGAACGCGCGGAGTCCGAAGCCCGGGGCTGCCAGGGAATTCCCAGTACTTTTAAATGTATTGATTACCTAGACGCCTGTATAAGCATCCATGCATTGGACTTCTCCGTATCAACTCTCTTCCCTCATCTAGGCTAGCTTAGACGGCAGGGGCTCTCCCCCTCCCTTCTCCCTGCTAGGCGTCTGCCAAGTGGAGCTCCAGGCACAGGCTCTTTCCAGCTGCTCCCAGTGACCTGACGGCCCCCCTCCTTCACCGCAGCCGCGCCCTTTCCGCAGAATGCTGTGGCTGGCGCACAAAAGTGGATGCCTTCCGTGTCTGCAATTGTCACACCACTGCGCAGACTGCTCCTGGTTATTCAGTTTCAGTGAAAGGATCGAGGGTGAAAGAAACGTGGGATGATCTACTCACACACACTTAGACAGCTGTTACTAAATCAGAAGAATAAGGGTTGATGAGGACGTAAAGAAATTAGAACTCTGCATTGTTTCATTTATTTATTTATGTTTGGCTGTTCTGGGTTTTCACGGCTGCCACAGGCTCTTCTCTAGTTGCAGGGAGTGGGGCTTCTCTCTCGCTGAGGTGAGCAGGCTTCTTGTGGTGACGTGTCTTGGTGTGGAACTCGGGCCCTAGGGCACACAGGCTTCAGTACTTGTGGCCCATGGGCTCCATAGTTGTGGCTCCGAGGCTCTAGAGCACAGGCTCCATAGTTGCAGCTCATGGGCTTAGTCACTCCTCAGCATGTGGGATCTTCCCAGATCAGGGATCAAACTTGTGTCTCCTGCATTGGCAGGCGAACTTTTTACCACTGAGCTACCAGGGAAGCCCTCTGTGCATTGTTGGCAGGAAGGTAAAATGGTACGGCTGCTGTGGAAAGCAGTGTGGTGGTCCCTTCAAAAAGTAAACATAACCCTGATGAGATCAAAATTGAAAGAAGCACCTGTACCCCAATGTTCATTACAGCGCTCTATACAATAGCTAGAACATGGAAGCAACCTACATGCCCGTCGACACATTTGTCGATAAAGAATGGATAAAGAAGCTTTGGTCCATATATATACAATGGAGCTGTATATATATATCTCAGCTGTAAAAAGAAATGCAGAAGAATCGGTCCTAATGAGGTGGATAAATCCAGAACCTATTATAAAAAGTGAAGTCAGTCAAAAAGAGAGACAAGTACAGTATACTAACACATATATATGGAATCTAGTAAGATGGTAATGATAATACATGCAGTGAAGTGATGGAAAAACAGACATGGAGAACAGACATATGGACATTGTGGGGAATGAACAGGGGGTGGGAGGTGTAGAGGGAGTAACCTGGAAACCTAAACTATCGTATGTGAAAAAGATAGCTATTGTCATTGTGCTGCGGGAACAGGGGATCCTGCAGGAGTGCTGTGCGACGGCCTGGAGGGGTGGGATGGGGGAGATATACATATGACTAACCTGGGGTAATACATATCTGTAAACAACAAAACTCTGTAAAAGTTAAAAGTAAAATAAAAGTTAAAAAAAAAAAAGGCGCTTACTCCTTAGAAAGAAACTTAAACATCATATTAAAAAGCAGAGACATCGCTTTGCTGACAGAGGTTCGTATAGTCAAAGCTATGGTTTTTCCAGTAGTTGTGTACAGAAGTAAGAGTTGGACCATAAAGAAGGCTGAGCACTGAAGAACTGATGCTTCAAACTGTGGGGTTGGAGAAGATTCTTGGGAGTCCCTTGGACGACAAGGATGTCAAACCAGCCATTTCTAAAGGAAATCAACCCTGAATATTCATTAGAAGGACTGATGCTGAAACTGAAGCTCCAAAACTTTGGCCACCTGATGTGAAGAGACAACTCATTGGAAAAGACCCTATTGTTGGGAAAGATTGAGGGAAGGAGGAGAAGGGGACAACAGAGAATGAGATGGTTGGATGGCATCACTGAATCAATGGACATGAGTTTGAGGAAGCTCCGGGAGATGGTGGAGGGCATGGAAGCCTGGAGTGCTGCAGTCCATGGGGTCACAGAGTGTCAGATGTAACTTAGCAACTAAACAACAACAATGGAAAAATAATACGTTAGAGGACAATTGAATAACTTCTTTTCATTCTGCATTTCCTTTTCCTAAATTCTAGTAAAATGTATGTGGTGTTTATCATTACAATCACTTTCTTTTTTGGCCACTTCTATTGGTCTTTCATTTATTTATCATCCATCTTTGATCTTAGGCCTGTGTGGGCCTTCCACTGTAGCGGCCTCTCTCGTTGCAGAGCACCGGCTCTGGGATTGGACACATCGGTCCAACCGCTCTGTGGCACGTGGGATCTTCCCAGGCCAGGGATCGAACCAACGCCCCTTGCACTGCAAGGTGGTGTCTTTACCCACTGGACCACCAGCGAAGGCCCCCTACAATCACATTTAAGTGTACAATTAAGAGGCATTAAGTGCGAAGTTGTACAGTGACCACCCCTATCCATTTCCAGGACTTTTTCAACAGCCCAACAGAAACTCTGTACCAATTATCCATCACCCCTCCTACAGCCTCTGGTAGCCTCTGTTCTACCCTCTGACTCTCTGGCTATGTCTGCTCTAGATGCTTCACATAAATGCCTCATACAGTATTTGCTTTTCTGTGTCTGGCTCATTTCACATTTGTGTTATAGCATCTGTCAGAATTCCATTCCTTTTTATGGATGAACACTGTTCTGTTGTATGGACAGACCACACTTTGTTCATCTACTCATCGCTTGGCTTGTTTCCACCTCTTGGCTATTGTGAATAATGCAGCCAGGAGCATAGGTGTACAAGTATCTCTTTGAGTCTCTGCTTTTGATTCTTGGAGCCCAAGAAAACAAAACAATATCTGTCACTGCTTCCACTTTTTCTCCATCTATTTGCTATGAAGTGATGGGACTAGATGCTGTGATCTTAGTTCTTTGAGTGTTGAGGATTTTTTTTTTTTTTAAATTTTGGCCTCTATCATTGGTCCTCCACTCATTTATTTTAATCCATCTTAATTCTTTGGCCTGTGTGGGCCTCCCATTGCAGTGGCGCCTCTGGTTGCAGAGCACTGGCTCTGGGCACATGCGCTCCAGAGTGCTGGCTCGTAATTGGACACACCAGTCCAACTGCTCTGCGGCACATGGGATCTTCTCGGGCCAGGGATCGAACCGGTGCCCCTTGCACTGCAAGGCAGACTCTTTACCCACTGGACCACTGGGGAAGCCTGAGTGTTAAGTTTTTTTTTTTTTTTTTAACATTTATTTTTTATTTATTTATCTTTTGAGGGGTGGGGCGGGGAGGGAAGGGAAGGGGCAGGCCACTTCTATTGGTCTTTCATTTCTCTATTTTCATCCGTCTTTGTTCTTTGGCCCATGTGGGCCTCCCATTGCAGTGGCCTCTGTCGTCGCAGAGCGCCGGCTCTGGGTGCATGCGCCCCAGAGCTCCAGCTCGGTAATTGGACACATCAGTCCAGCTGCTCTGCGGCCCGTGGGATCTTCCCAGGCCAGGAATCGAACCGGCGCCCCTTGCACTGCAAGGCGGTGTCCTTACCCACTGGACCACCAGGGGAAGCCTGAGTGTTAAGTTTTAAGCCAGCTTTTTCACTCTCCTCTTTCACCTTCATCAAGTAACTGTTTAGTTCCTCTTTGCTTTCTGTCATTAGAGTGGTAGGTGTCATCCACATACCTGAGGTTGTTGATATTTCTCCTGGCAATCTTGATTCCAGCTTGTGATTCATCCAGTCTGGTGTTTCATGTGATGTATTCTGCGTATAAGTTAAATAAGCAGGGTGACAGTATACAGCCTTGGCGTACCCTTTTCCCAATTTTGAAACAATCCATCACTCCATGTCCGGTTCTAACTGTGGCTTGTCCTGCAGACAGGTTTCTTAGGAGGCAGGTGAGGTGGTCTAGTAGTCTCATCTCTTTTATAATTTTCCATAGTCTCTTGTGATCCACATAATCAAGGCTTTAGCATAGTCAATGAAGCAGAAGTAGATGTTTTTCTCAAATTTTCTTGCTTTTCCGATGATTCAATGGATATTGGCAATTTGATCTCTAGTTCCTCTGCCTTTCTTAAATCCAGTTTGTGTATCTGGAAGTTCTCCACTCGTGTACTGCTGAAGCCTACCTTGAAGGGTTTTGAGCATAATCTTGCTAGTACGTGAAATGAGCATGTATTTTCCCATAGTCCCAGGGAGAAACACGAAGGAAGCTGAACTTCTCTTGCAGAGGGTTCCCGCTGTGGGATCCCTCCTTCCCCATCTTGCTCCGTGGCTCACAAGAGCCCACTCTGCTGGATCGCCCCTTTCTTCACTCCTGCCATGCACATGGCCACCTGCTTCCAGGAAACGCCCCTCCCACCCAGTCACTTGGGCTGTGTAGCAGTCACAGAAACTCAGGGGCATGCGGCAATGCATGTTCATTTCTTCCTTAGTGTTTGCAAGTGAGCTAGGGCTTGATTGACCACCTATGGTCCTGCCATTGATCCAGTCACCGTCCAGAACAAGCCTGCCATCCCCGGACCCCCCAGGGTGCCCCGTTACAATCATACCTCCCTCCCTCCCACCTCCAGCGTCCCTTCTCAACTGACCATCACTAATGTCTCCATTTCTACAATTTCGTCATTTAAAGAATGTTACCTAAATCCTGTGGAATCTAAAAAATGATATAAATGGATGTGTTTATGAAACAGAAACAGACTGACAGACATAGAAAGCAAACTTATGGTTACCAAAGGGGGAACGTCAGTGGGTAGGGGGAGATACATTAGGAGTTTGGGATTAAAATATACACACTACTATATAGAGAGTAGATACACAATGAGGGCCTGTGTAGCACAGGGGAGTGTACGTAAAACTATACTCCTCTATCTATGGAATTCTCCAGGCAAGAACACTGGAGTGGGTTGCCATGTCCTTCTCCGGGGGATCTTCCCAACCCAGGGATCAAACCCAGGTCTCCCACATTGCAGGGAGATTCTTTACCATCTGAGCCACCAGGAAAGCTATACTCCAATATAAAAGAAAGATTAAATGAGGAAAAAGAATGTTATATAAATGGAATCATATAGTATGTAACTGCTTTTTGCATTCAACATACTTCTCTGGAGATGCATATAGGTTGGTCAATTGTGGGGAAACAAACCAGTGAAGGTTTTTGCAGCTTTGGCTGAGCCAGGAGAAAAACATCTTGGAAATGAAAGAGCTAAGATAAAAGCAAGTTGATTTGATTCACATGGGCTCATTAGTGGGGTCATACTGATCAGCAACAGGTGGGAGATATGCTGTGAACTTTGGAGCGCCAGGTCAGCGCATGTTAGAACACTGAGAGCGCACACAGGACAGACTCCTAAACTTCTGGCCGGTCTAGTTGCTCCTCAACTACATGATGCCCTTCCCATTCTTAGAGTCATGAAAGTAATTATTGATCAGAGCTGTGACGGACTCCCAGCAAGTGCTAATATCATTCCCTGCAAACATCTGGAGGCTTAAGCTCTCAATAAAAGCAGACTGGTGAGTGTGTGCAGGACCTTGACCCGAGAGACCTTGAGCCCCTTGTTCCCATCCTTTCTGCCTGTCTATATGTGTGTGTGTATATTTCTTAATGTCTCGTTGCACCTGCTATTCTCTATATGCCGGGCTGACGTGCTGTGGTGGTCAGTGTATCATTACTTTGTTCCCTGGTATTGCTGAGTAAAATTTCACAGTACCATCGTTCAACCATTTGTACATTGAAAGGGATCTGGATTATTTCATTTTTGAACTGTGAGGAATAAAGCTGCTATAAATAGCAGTATACAGCTGTTGTGTGTGTGTGTGTGTGTGACTATAAGCTTTCACTTCTCCAGAATAAACACTCAAGAGTGGTTGGGTCATGTAATATTAATAGTTGCATGTTTAGCTTTAAAAAGTTTACAATGAGGGCCTGTGTAGCACAGGGGAGTGTACGTAAAACTATACTCCTCTATCTATGGAATTCTCCAGGCAAGAACACTGGAGTGGGTTGCCATGTCCTTCTCCGGGGGATCTTCCCAACCCAGGGATCAAACCCAGGTCTCCCACATTGCAGGGAGATTCTTTACCATCTGAGCCACCAGGAAAGCTATACTCCAATATAAAAGAAAGATTAAATGAGGAAAAGAATGTTATATAAATGGAATCATATAGTATGTAACTGCTTTTTGCATTCAACATACTTCTCTGGAGATGCATATAGGTTGGTCAATTGTGGGGAAACAAACCAGTGAAGGTTTTTGCAGCTTTGGCTGAGCCAGGAGAAAAACATCTTGGAAATGAAAGAGCTAAGATAAAAGCAAGTTGATTTGATTCACATGGGCTCATTAGTGGGGTCATACTGATCAGCAACAGGTGGGAGATATGCTGTGAACTTTGGAGCGCCAGGTCAGCGCATGTTAGAACACTGAGAGCGCACACAGGACAGACTCCTAAACTTCTGGCCGGTCTAGTTGCTCCTCAACTACATGATGCCCTTCCCATTACATGAAAGTAATTATTGATCAGAGCTGTGACGGACTCCCAGCAAGTGCTAATATCATTCCCTGCAAACATCTGGAGGCTTAAGCTCTCAATAAAAGCAGACTGGTGAGTGTGTGCAGGACCTTGACCCGAGAGACCTTGAGCCCCTTGTTCCCATCCTTTCTGCCTGTCTATATGTGTGTGTGTATATTTCTTAATGTCTCGTTGCACCTGCTATTCTCTATATGCCGGGCTGACGTGCTGTGGTGGTCAGTGTATCATTACTTTGTTCCCTGGTATTGCTGAGTAAAATTTCACAGTACCATCGTTCAACCATTTGTACATTGAAAGGGATCTGGATTATTTCATTTTTGAACTGTGAGGAATAAAGCTGCTATAAATAGCAGTATACAGCTGTTGTGTGTGTGTGTGTGTGTGACTATAAGCTTTCACTTCTCCAGAATAAACACTCAAGAGTGGTTGGGTCATGTAATATTAATAGTTGCATGTTTAGCTATTTTAAGACACGGGCAACCTGGTTTCCAGAGTGGTTGCCTCATTTTGCCGTCCCACCAGTAACGTGTGTGTGACCTAGTTTCACCAAAACCTTGCCAACATTGTTGTGATTTTTCATTTTAGGTGTTCTGATAAGCATGCAAGTGATAACACATTGTGATTTCAATTTGCATTTACCTAGGAGCTAATAAGGTTGAATATCTTTCCATGTGTTTATTTGCCATCTGTACATCTTTTTCTAGGAAATGTTTCTTCGTGCATCTTGCCTATCTTCTAGTTAGATTAAAAAAATTTGTTTACTATTGTTTTGGATGTTCTTCATATATTCTACATATTAATCCGAAATTGTGGGTTGCAAAAATTTTTCCTAGTCTATAGCTGTCTTTTCATCCTCTTAACATGGTTTTTCATGGGGCAGAAGTTTTTTTTGTTTGTTTAAATTTTATTTATTTATTTATTTATTTTTGGCGGTTCTGGGTTTTCACGGCTGCCACAGGCTCTTCTCTAGTTGCGGGGAGTGGGGGCTCCTCTCTCGCTGAGGTGAGCAAGCTTCTTGTTGTGACGTCTCTTGTTGTGGACCTCGGGCTCTAGGGCTCACGGGCGTCAGTCGTTGCAGCACAGGGGTTCCATAGCTGCCCCTCTGAGGCTCACGAGTACAGGCTCCATAGTGGTGGCTCCCGGGCTTCGTTGCTCCTCAGCATGTGGGATCCTCCCTGATCGAACCCGTGTCTCCAGCACTGGCAGGCGAACTCTTCACCATGGAGCTACCAGGGAAGCCCGGGGCAGAAGTTTTTAGTTTTGATAAAGTTCAGTTTCTCAATTTTTCTCTCTATGGCTCACGCTTTTAGCGTCAAGTGTAAGGAATCTTTGTCTAGCTCTGCATCTTGACGATGTTCTCCCGTGCTTTCTTCTGAACGTTTTAGTTGAATGTTTTGCGCTCAAGTCCATCTTATTTTGAGGCGGCTTTCGTATGAGGTGTGAGTCTTCGGTTTGTTCTGTTGTCTCTGGCCGTCCGGTCACTGGGCCTCTGTTGCCTAGTCGTCTACTACTACCAAGCTATTTTGATTACTAGAGCTATACAGCCAGCCTTTAAATTAGGTGAACTGATTTCTCCCAGTTATCTTTTGTAATTAACAGAATTTATTTTAAGTGAAGTCAGTCAGAAAGAGAAGGACAAATATAGTATATTAACACATATATATGGAATCTAGTAGGATGGTGATGATGGCACACGCAGTGAAGTGATGGAAAGACAGACATGGACAGTGGACATATGGACATTGTGTGGAAGAAACAGAGGGTGGGAGGCGTAAAGGAAGTAGCATGAAGGCCTGTACTATCATAAGTGAAGAAAATAGCTATAGTCATTGCTCTGTGAGAAAAGGGGATCCTTTATGGGTGCTGTGTGATGGTCTGGAGGGGTGGGATGGGGGGGATATACATATGACTAATCTGAGAACATACATGTCTGCAAACAGCAAGACTCTATAAAAGTTAAACGTAAAATAAAGATTAAAAAAATAGAATTAATTTTGCTGAGAGGACTTAGGTTTTTTCTTTTTTCTTTTTTTTTTTTTTTAATTTATCTTTTGGGGGATGGGGTGGGGAGGAAGGGGGATGGGTGGGCCACTTCTGTTGGTCTTTCATTTCTCTATTTTCATCCATCATTTTTCTTTGGCCCGTGTGGGCCTCCCATCACAGTGGCCTCTGTTGTCGCCGAGCTCCGGCTCTGGGCGCACGTGCGCCAGAGCTCCAGCTCAGTAATGGGACACATCGGTCCAGCCACTCCGCGGCACGTGGGATCTTCCCAGGCCAGGGATCGAACTGGCGCCCCTTGCACTGCAAGGAGGTGCCTTTACCCACTAGACCACCAGGGGAAGCCCAGGACTTAGGTTTATAGAAAAATTGTGCAGAAAGTGCAAAGAATGACTGTTCACACCCTTCAATCCCGCGTCTCCAGGGTCTCTTGTTGTTAATCTTTTGTGTAAAAGTGGTGCATACAGTGGGTGATAGTTCACCCATGTATAATACTGATACATTAACTAAGGTGTAGAGCTTACAGTAAGGACAGTACTTCTTTTTCAAGTCTGTTTTCACTGAAGTATGGTTGCCGACACCATCATATAGGTAACAGAGGTATACAGTCTACCAAGCTATTTTGATTACTAGAGCTATACAACCAGCCTTTAAATTAGGTGAACTGATTTCTCCCAGTTATCTTTTGTAATTAACAGAATTTATTTTAAGTGAAGTCAGTCAGAAAGAGAAGGACAAATATAGTATATTAACACATATATATGGAATCTAGTAGGATGGTGATGATGGCACACGCAGTGAAGTGATGGAAAGACAGACATGGACAGTGGACATATGGACATTGTGTGGAAGAAACAGAGGGTGGGAGGCGTAAAGGAAGTAGCATGAAGGCCTGTACTATCATAAGTGAAGAAAATAGCTATAGTCATTGCTCTGTGAGAAAAGGGGATCCTTTATGGGTGCTGTGTGATGGTCTGGAGGGGTGGGATGGGGGGGATATACATATGACTAATCTGAGAACATACATGTCTGCAAACAGCAAGACTCTATAAAAGTTAAACGTAAAATAAAGATTAAAAAAATAGAATTAATTTTGCTGAGAGGACTTAGGTTTTTTCTTTTTTCTTTTTTTTTTTTTTTAATTTTTTTTTTTGGGGGTGGGGTGGGGGGGAAAGGGGATGGGTGGGCCACTTCTGTTGGTCTTTCATTTCTCTATTTTCATCCATCATTTTTCTTTGGCCCGTGTGGGCCTCCCATCACAGTGGCCTCTGTTGTCGCCGAGCTCCGGCTCTGGGCGCACGTGCGCCAGAGCTCCAGCTCAGTAATGGGACACATCGGTCCAGCCACTCCGCGGCACGTGGGATCTTCCCAGGCCAGGGATCGAACTGGCGCCCCTTGCACTGCAAGGAGGTGCCTTTACCCACTAGACCACCAGGGGAAGCCCAGGACTTAGGTTTATAGAAAAATTGTGCAGAAAGTGCAAAGAATGACTGTTCACACCCTTCAATCCCGCGTCTCCAGGGTCTCTTGTTGTTAATCTTTTGTGTAAAAGTGGTGCATACAGTGGGTGATAGTTCACCCATGTATAATACTGATACATTAACTAAGGTGTAGAGCTTACAGTAAGGACAGTACTTCTTTTTGCAAGTCTGTTTTCACTGAAGTATGGTTGCCGTACACCATCATATAGGTAACAGAGGTATACAGTTCGTGGTTCACAACTGTTAGAGGTTGTGCTCCACTCAGAGTTACTGCGAAAGATGGGCGATAGTCCCTGGGCTCCACAGTGTGTCCTCGCAGCTTCCTTTGTCCCAGCAGCCTGGGCCTCTTCCTCCCCGGCCCCTCCTTTGTCCGTGGCCCATTCCCGCTCCCCGCTGGCGGAGACGAGTGTGTTCTCCGTCCTTTTCTGTGACATTCGCTAGTGCGTCTTTCTCCGTCTGAGCCTCCACTGCCTGGCCCCAGCCTCACCCACCGGGAGCCCTCCTGGGCTGGAATCCTTGTCCTGCTGCTGACAGCGCTCTCTCTTTTTGGGGGGCTTGCAGGTCGGCGCCCTGCCTCGGCTGTGCGACGTGCTGCAGGTGCTGCGGGCGGAGCGGGACCAGTGCCTGCAGGAGCTGTCCCGGGAGCGCGCGGCGCGCCCAGCCCCAGGTGCGTGCCCGTGGCCTCTCTCGGGGTGGCTCGCATCTGGCCCCCGGGGGGGGGGGGGGGGCGGGGGACGGGGTGCTGGGTCTGGAGCGAGCAGTCTCGCACCCTGAAAACCCCATCATCATCCCTCTTTGGGTCTCTGAGTTTGTGGGTGCAGCCAGGGGTTTTGAACCGTGAGCTTCACATGATGACCTGACCACCGGGAGCTTTTCGGGGAGAATTACTTGTCATGGTGTAGCACCGCTTATCCATTCTGTCACCTCCGATGGTAGGTTGATGGGGGAGGTCACAGAAAGGCAGCGTGGGGTCTGAGAAACTCGGAGTCCATTCCTGGCTCACCCGCATGGGCTGTGTGAACAGGGACAAATTATTTAATAGTCTGAGCCTTGATGGGGTTAGAAAATTGTGCAGAAAGTGCAAAGAATGACTGTTCACACCCTTCAATCCCGCGTCTCAGGGTCTCTTGTTGTTAATCTTTTGTGTAAAAGTGGTGCATACAGTGGGTGATAGTTCACCCATGTATAATACTGATACATTAACTAAGGTGTAGAGCTTACAGTAAGGACAGTACTTCTTTTTGCAAGTCTGTTTTCACTGAAGTATGGTTGCCGTACACCATCATATAGGTAACAGAGGTATACAGTTCGTGGTTCACAACTGTTAGAGGTTGTGCTCCACTCAGAGTTACTGCGAAAGATGGGCGATAGTCCCTGGGCTCCACAGTGTGTCCTCGCAGCTTCCTTTGTCCCAGCAGCCTGGGCCTCTTCCTCCCCGGCCCCTCCTTTGTCCGTGGCCCATTCCCGCTCCCCGCTGGCGGAGACGAGTGTGTTCTCCGTCCTTTTCTGTGACATTCGCTAGTGCGTCTTTCTCCGTCCTGAGCCTCCCCTGCCTGGCCCCAGCCTCACCCACCGGGAGCCCTCCTGGGCTGGAATCCTTGTCCTGCTGCTGACAGCGCTCTCTCTTTTTGGGGGGCTTGCAGGTCGGCGCCCTGCCTCGGCTGTGCGACGTGCTGCAGGTGCTGCGGGCGGAGCGGGACCAGTGCCTGCAGGAGCTGTCCCGGGAGCGCGCGGCGCGCCCAGCCCCAGGTGCGTGCCCGTGGCCTCTCTCGGGGTGGCTCGCATCTGGCTCCCGGGGCGGGGGACGGGGGCGGGAGGCGGGGTGCTGGGTCTGGAGCGAGCAGTCTGCGCACCCTGAAAACCCCATCATCATCCCTCTTTGGGTCTCTGAGTTTGTGGGTGCAGCCAGGGGTTTTGAACCGTGAGCTTCACATGATGACCTGACCACCGGGAGCTTTTCGGGGAGAATTACTTGTCATGGTGTAGCACCGCTTATCCATTCTGTCACCTCCGATGGTAGGTTGATGGGGGAGGTCACAGAAAGGCAGCGTGGGGTCTGAGAAACTCGGAGTCCATTCCTGGCTCACCCGCATGGGCTGTGTGAACAGGGACAAATTATTTAATAGTCTGAGCCTTGCTTTCCTGTTAAGATGACAGAGTCTATGTCAGAATTATAAAAATATACTAGATAAAGTATGTTAAACATAGGTGTCTCTTAAATATTATCACTTTAAATATTAGTTATTACTACTAGCCAAGGCAGTCAATATGATTGATTTGCTGTTTACATATTTATTTTATTTCTATTCCCTTCCTTCAGTTATCTCCTTTGCTTTTACTCATCTAGAAGCAGGGAGGGATATGGCTTTCAGAAAAGAATCCTTGGAGCTTCCCTGATGGCTCAGTGGTAAACAGTCCACCTGCCAATGCAGGCGCCATGGGTTTGCTCCCTTGTCTGGGACGATCCCCCTGCCTCCGGGCAGCTGAGCCTGTCCTCCGCAGCAGGGCAAGCCACTGCCGTGAGAAGCCTGCACACGGCAGCTAGAGAGCGGCCCTCACTCACCGCAGCTAGAGAAGAGCCCACGCAGGAGCGAAGACCCAGTGCAGCCAAAGTCAATAAGTGTATACAGTAATAGTACAGAGAATGCTGGGACTTCCCTGGTGCTCCAGTGGTTTAAGACCCTGTGTTCCCAATGCAAGGGGCCTGGGTTCAATCCCTGGTCAGGGAACCAGATCCCACATGCCGCAACTAAGACCCAGTGGAGCCAAATAATTTAAAATAATTAAAAAATAAATAACTTGGAAGGAATCCTTCACAGATAGTCAAATGAAGGCTGTTTAGGCAAGGTTTTAGCTGCACTGGCTGCAGTAGCCAACAGGTAGAAACGACCCAAGTGTCTATCGACTGATGAACGATACAGAAGATGTGATCTGTCTGTATAATAGACTCGTTGTTGTTCATTCCCTCATTTGTTTGAATTTTTTGGTGTTAATTATTCTTTAAATATTTGGTGGACTCTATGCGTGTGGCCTTCTGACCTCTCCTTTGCTGGGGCATTATTAGAGGTGGACTCTCCCGACCAGGTGGAAGGCAGCTCTGGTCCTTGTTTGCTCGTGCCTCCGTCTTGGTAGGTTGAGTTTTTCTGGAAATCCATCCTTTTCGTGTGGCTCCTCCGGCACGCGGGTGCACGGACCAGGCACCTTCTTTCACGGTACTCGTCTCTCCGAGGCGCGGCCTCTGTTCTCGAAGCTCTCCGGCTGTTGGCCGCCCACTGCCTTGTTGTCTCCCGCAGTCAGGCAGGTGACCTCCCCGCCACCCCTCCCAGGAGCCCCTGTCGGTGTCCCTCCTGCACACCGTCCCGGCTGTTCTGCGTGGCTGCCCTCCGCTCCCTGCCTGCCTGCTCCTGGCTCTGGGAGAGGACGCGCTGACCTCCCAGTCTCACCGCGGTGGTGGCTGCAAGGTGGAGGCAGCCCCATCTCTCTATGTGAATCTCACCCCAGGTTTTAAACAGAAAGAGGAAGAGGAGTGGAGGTGAGGGGAGAGGCGGGGTCCAGGGTTTGAATTTGACGGTGTGACTTCCTGAAGAAGTCCTTAACGCCTCTGGGCCTCAGTTTCCACATCTGTTGTATGGGATTGGTTTGAAATTAAGAACATTCAATCAAAAATACTTAGCACCTCTTATTCTGAGATGAGAATGGTGAGAAGAAGGAGCATGGCTGAGGAATGGTGCGACACGTGGCAGAGACTGGACAGGCCAGCTTCCGCACACAGACACTGCTTTTCCTCGCCTCACAGAGCCGGGGCCGGGTTCCTGGGTGTCGTCAGGCCCAGGCTCCTCCTGTCTTCCTGCTCGGGGTGTGGCGTGCACCTCCAGGTGGTCAGGCGGCTGCAGCTTCTCCAGGGAGGAGCGGAGAGCATCTCGGCTGCAGCTTGAGCTGGAGGCTTCAGATGAGGGGGCTGGGGACACAACAAGGTAGAAACGACCCAAGTGTCTATCGACTGATGACGATACAGAAGATGTGATCTGTCTGTATAATAGACTCGTTGTTGTTCATTCCCTCATTTGTTTGAATTTTTTGGTGTTAATTATTCTTTAAATATTTGGTGGACTCTATGCGTGTGGCCTTCTGACCTCTCCTTTGCTGGGGCATTATTAGAGGTGGACTCTCCCGACCAGGTGGAAGGCAGCTCTGGTCCTTGTTTGCTCGTGCCTCCGTCTTGGTAGGTTGAGTTTTTCTGGAAATCCATCCTTTTCGTGTGGCTCCTCCGGCACGCGGGTGCACGGACCAGGCACCTTCTTTCACGGTACTCGTCTCTCCGAGGCGCGGCCTCTGTTCTCGAAGCTCTCCGGCTGTTGGCCGCCCACTGCCTTGTTGTCTCCCGCAGTCAGGCAGGTGACCTCCCCGCCACCCCTCCCAGGAGCCCCTGTCGGTGTCCCTCCTGCACACCGTCCCGGCTGTTCTGCGTGGCTGCCCTCCGCTCCCTGCCTGCCTGCTCCTGGCTCTGGGAGAGGACGCGCTGACCTCCCAGTCTCACCGCGGTGGTGGCTGCAAGGTGGAGGCAGCCCCATCTCTCTATGTGAATCTCACCCCAGGTTTTAAACAGAAAGAGGAAGAGGAGTGGAGGTGAGGGGAGAGGCGGGGTCCAGGGTTTGAATTTGACGGTGTGACTTCCTGAAGAAGTCCTTAACGTCTCTGGGCCTCAGTTTCCACATCTGTTGTATGGGATTGGTTTGAAATTAAGAACATTCAATCAAAAATACTTAGCACCTCTTATTCTGAGATGAGAATGGTGAGAAGAAGGAGCATGGCTGAGGAATGGTGCGTACACGTGGCAGAGACTGGACAGGCCAGCTTCCGCACACAGACACTGCTTTTCCTCGCCTCACAGAGCCGGGGCCGGGTTCCTGGGTGTCGTCAGGCCCAGGCTCCTCCTGTCTTCCTGCTCGGGGTGTGGCGTGCACCTCCAGGTGGTCAGGCGGCTGCAGCTTCTCCAGGGAGGAGCGGAGAGCATCTCGGGGGAGGAGAGATGGAGGTCTGAGCTCAGCTCTTGCTGCGCAGCATGGAGGCTTCAGATGAGGGCGGGCTGGGGGACGCTTTTGTTTGGGTGGCAGCTGGCCTGAGGGGGGCGGGGGAGAGGGATCCCCCTGGAGATCCCTCACTCAGGAGCAGCCGGAGGCAGGAGGAGGGCGGTGTCGCAGGGCCAGAGGCCCAGCCCTGTGGGTGCGGGGACGGGAGGAGCTCTGGCCACGTCCCGTCCTCTGTGGGAGGGGCGGGCGGGCCGGCAGCGTCCTTCCCCTGTGCTGGCTGTGGAGGGCGCTTCAGGGTGGGGGAGGTATGGCTCCGAGGGGCCCGCCGTCGAGCCCAGCCTCCTGACTTCCTGGGTTCCCCGCCACCCCAGGCACTGCGGCGGCCCGTGTGCCCCCAAGACGACGTCTGCCATTCCAGTGACCGGGAGTGGGGCTTGCATCTAGGCCTGACCGATACAGCCCAGAGGGGCAGACCCCTGGGGGAGGTGATGGCCAACTTCAGCTCACACCCAGACGTTATGGTCGGTGATAAAAATCAGCGTCTGAAGTGTTTAAATGTCTCGTGGCTCCCGAGGGGCTCAGGAGGAGGGTCAGCTTCTGGCGTGGCCCTTATCCACGCGCACACCCCGAACGTCTCCGCCTGGCTCAGCCGTCTCGCCTGCAGCTTCCTGACGGCGTCAGTTTTTCTCACGCTTCTGGGGCTTTCTCTCCTGCTTGCTGCTGACCCCTCTGCTTCTTCTGCTCCTTCTCCACTCCTGGCAGCCCCTCCCGCCTCCAGGAGTCGATTTCTGCTGGGGTGGCTGGCCAGCCCGACGCCTGCGGGACCCCCGTTCTCTCCCTCCCGGCACCCCTGCGCGGCATGGCGGAGATGTTTGCGGGCCCGGGAGAGCCCCTGCCACCTGCCTCTTCCCAGAGCTTCCCAGGGCGGGGCACAGGGCCTGCCGGCACCTAGGGAGCGTTTGCTGACTGCTGACAGGTGAGGGAGTGAGCGCAGACACTTGCCTGGGAGCAGGGAGGGAGGAGACAGGAGCCCGGAGGCTGGAGGGCGGGGGAGGGAGGCGAGGCCCAGCCCTGTGGGTGCGGGGACGGGAGGAGCTCTGGCCACGTCCCGTCCTCTGTGGGAGGGGCGGGCGGGCCGGCAGCGTCCTTCCCCTGTGCTGGCTGTGGAGGGCGCTTCAGGGTGGGGGAGGTATGGCTCCGAGGGGCCCGCCGTCGAGCCCAGCCTCCTGACTTCCTGGGTTCCCGCCACCCCAGGCACTGCGGCGGCCCGTGTGCCCCCAAGACGACGTCTGCCATTCCAGTGACCGGGAGTGGGGCTTGCATCTAGGCCTGACCGATACAGCCCAGAGGGGCAGACCCCTGGGGGAGGTGATGGCCAACTTCAGCTCACACCCAGACGTTATGGTCGGTGATAAAAATCAGCGTCTGAAGTGTTTAAATGTCTCGTGGCTCCCGAGGGGCTCAGGAGGAGGGTCAGCTTCTGGCGTGGCCCTTATCCACGCGCACACCCCGAACGTCTCCGCCTGGCTCAGCCGTCTCGCCTGCAGCTTCCTGACGGCGTCAGTTTTTCTCACGCTTCTGGGGCTTTCTCTCCTGCTTGCTGCTGACCCCTCTGCTTCTTCTGCTCCTTCTCCACTCCTGGCAGCCCCTCCCGCCTCCAGGAGTCGATTTCTGCTGGGGTGGCTGGCCAGCCCGACGCCTGCGGGACCCCCGTTCTCTCCCTCCCGGCACCCCTGCGCGGCATGGCGGAGATGTTTGCGGGCCCGGGAGAGCCCCTGCCACCTGCCTCTTCCCAGAGCTTCCCAGGGCGGGGCACAGGGCCTGCCGGCACCTAGGGAGCGTTTGCTGACTGCTGACAGGTGAGGGAGTGAGCGCAGACACTTGCCTGGGAGCAGGGAGGGAGGAGACAGGAGCCCGGAGGCTGGAGGGCGGGGGAGGGAGGCGAGGCAGAGCCTTGTGGTGGAGGGCCTGGGCGTCCCCAGCTTGCCCAGCTCGTCACAGAGCAGCCGAGGGGAGCCGAGGGGCCACGCTGCCCGTGGAGGGTGCTCCCCAGAGCCTGGGCCGGCCCGTCACCCCGTGGGTGCTGAGCTCCTGCCGCAGGCCCGGGGAGGCTGTGGACCTGCGCGGGTCGACTGCCCTGCAGCAGGCCTGACCGTCGGCTGTCCCCAGAGGCTCCCATGTGGTCCCGCTTGGGCCTCCAGGGCCGAGAGGCTCAGCAGGCCTCCCGCGGGGCTCTGCCCTGGGCTCCCGGGGAGACCTCGCTCTCCCTGCGTAGGGAGGCCGTGCTGGGCTCAGTGTTGGCCGCCGTGACTGGTGGGTGAAGGGGCCAGGCCGGCCTCACCCGGCACCAAGGTTCAAGCCACTGGGATCTGTTTTGCACGGGGGCCTTCGGCAGCTTCTTTCCTGGGAACGTCTTCAGGGCTGAGAAGACCTGGCTGAGAAGTTGAGAAAGCTGAGCCAGAAAACCCATCGCGGAGTTTGGAACGGATGTGGTGGCCACAGGGGACGTTTTCCTCAAAGAAGGAGAGCAGGAGAAACAGAAACAGCAGAACCGTGGGGCCCTTGGGCAGGCTCAGCCCGGCGTCCCCGTCGGAACCCAGTGGGTGGACGGGCTGGGCTGAGGCCGCCCGGATGCGGGTCCAGCCCCACCGTCCCCGCTCAGAAGCGTGCCTCCTGGAGGCCCTCCGTCCCCAGCGAGGGTCTGTCTGGCGCCCGAGGCCAGGAGGGGCTGGCGGACTCTCTGCTGGGGGCCCAGGGTTAATGGTTAAGCCGGTCTTCCCCGGGGAGGAGGCTAATGGCTGAATGCTGGAAGACTCACAGGAAACGCCGCTGGCCAAGCTGTCACCAAGCCTGGCGCACTTGTCACAGATAAAAGATTAACTCTTCAGCCGTTCCGGGTTAGGTGGCCAAGGCCTTCCTGGCGTTTCCTGGGAACATTTCAGGGTCACCCTAATAGCTACGGGGCCTGCCTCACTGGGTTAGTTATTGCTTTGTTTTCAGAAGCTGCGACCCCCTCGGAGCTGACTGGTGGAGAGGAAGGGCTTTGCCTTGCCCCAGGGGAGAATGTCCCAGAGAAGGTGTGGTGGCAGGAAGGTGGCTTTGTGGTCGGACAGACCTGAGCCGCGCTGCTCTGTCCCTTAGGGGCTGTGTGACTTTGGGCAAGACCCCGATCCTCTCTGGGCCTTCATGTCTTTGCCTTTCCCTTGTCTTTGCCAGTAGGTTCCCTACTCCCAAAACATATGGGCTGCCTTCTCGGGGGTCGGGGAGGCGGTGGGCTTTGTTGTTGAGGTGAAAGTCACCTGAGAGGAGCCTCCTTAAGGTAGACGACTCTGTGCATTCCCAGGGCACCCAGCACCTCTGCTAGCCCCCGAGAAAAACCTGTCCCCATCCAGCAGCCCCTCCCTGCCCCCACTCGCCCATCCCTGCCTCTGTGTCGCTGACCCTGGACGTTCCGTACAGCGGAGTCACAGCCCGTGGCCCCTGAGTCTGTTTCCTTCCACCAACGTCTCCAAGGTTCATCCATGCGGCCCACGTATCCGTGTGCCTTCCGCGCTGGCCTTTGATGCCGTTTCTCTGCCAGATGTTCCTTTCCTGAATTCTCCCGGCCCCTAACGGCCTCCGGCAGCCAAGTACCCTACGACACCCCTAGGCCTGCCCAGAGCTCACCTCGCCCCATCCCTTCCTTGGCACAGCTGGTCTTGGCTCAGTTTTCAGAAACAAGTAACTTACTTTTACATAGCATTTTAGACATATTTATTTTTAGTTCTTAAAGCAACTTGTGCACTGAGTAGTGTTACCAGACCCATTTCACAGATGAGGCAGTTGAGGCTCTTAGAGGCACGGGATCACCCAGAGCTGAAAGAGGGCCCTCGGCCCACATCTGTTCACTGCACATCCTGAGAGCTGTTTATTTTGCAGTCTGGACTGAGCTGTGAAGGATACTCTCACTCTCCTGAGAAGAGATTTACATTTGGGGGGGAAGAAAGGAAGCGAGAGAGGCTATAGATGCCAGTGGATGTCTAATTAGTGAGAGAGGCAGCGTGAAGGAAATGTTTCAGTCGGAGGAGGAAGAGCTCGTGGGTGGTGGGTGGGGAGGAGGGGACGAGGCTAGGAAGCGCTCGGAAGCACTTCACTGGGGCAAGCCTCCTGGAGGGAGAAGAGCCAGGAACTCGCTACTCCCCAGGGTCGACTCAAAAAGGATGGACAACTTGAGGGTTGCGGTTAAGTTTTATTGGGGGCATAATTAGGACTGCAGCCCGTGAGGCAGCACCCCAGAGAGGTCCAAGAGACGGCTCCAAAGAGGCAGCAGGAGGAAAACCCAGATCTAAGGTTTTGATGAAGGGGGGTTTTCCGTACCATTAAGTACTGATTTTACAAAGGGTTTTTGGTTAGTCACAAGGATCTGATTCACCACGAAGGGATTTCAGGGCTTTTCTAGGTCTGAGGAGATGCAAGGATTGAGATCATAACACCTATTCCTAAAGGCATCGGCCTACAGGCCTGTCCCACCAGATCCTCTGGAGCCCAGAGCGCCTCCCTCCGCCCCGAGCTCCCCCGGGGGTGCAGGGCGGCCGCAGCACGGGGTCCGTCTCCGCAGAGGGGGACGGCACGTGCCCTTGGTGTTCAGTCATTGGCAGTGCGACTGGGAAGCGCCAGTCTGTAGCTGACGCCAGGAGAGCTCATTGTTCACCGAGCATCAGGCCTTCTAAGCGCATCTGCGCGGTCACAGACGGCAGGATTTCCTCTTTTAATTGTTTTTATTTTTAGGCTGAAGGATGCCTGGCTGTAGCTTTCTGTATCCACTCGTCCCTGGTGGACACGGAGGCTGTGCCCGGCTCTGGCCGTGGCTGCGGGGACGCGGGGTGCAGTCGGTCGCGCTTCTTTCAGGTGTGTGTCCAGGAGTGGGGTCTCTGGGTCCCGGCGGGGCTGGTCAGTCGCTCCGGAGTGCCTGACTCTTCGCGACCCCATGGCCTGCGGCACGCCCGGCTTCCCTGTGTGTAGTTTCTCCCTGGCTTTGCTCGAGCTCACGTCCTTTGGGTCGGCGACGTCATCCAGCTGTCTCGTCCTCGGTCGCCCCTGTCCTCCGGCCCTCCGGCTTCCCCAGCATCCGGGTCTTTCTGTGAGTCAGCTCTTCACCCCAGGGGGCCAAAGGACTGGCTCCCCCTCATCTTCAGTCCTTCCGACGAGGGTTCAGGGTCGATGTCCTTTAGGATGGAGTGGTTTGGTCTCCTAGCGGTCCTAGGGACGCTCCAGGGTTTCTGCCGATACCACCATTCTAAGGCATCAGTTCTGGGGCGCTCAGCCTTCTTCACGGAGGCTCTGTTTTAATTCTGGAGGAAACGCCATACTGTTCTCCCCAGTGGCTGCACCAGCTTACGGTCCCACCATTGGGAGGTGAGGCTTCCTTCTCTGTAACCTAGCCTCATCCTCAACAGTAGTCACGACAGAATCACAGCTGGGGTATGTGTGTTCTATACCCGTTAATGCATAGTAAATTCTCTTTTTAAAAATGTGAACCTATGAAAAGTGTCCAGCCATGACCGGCCACAGAGCCCCACCGCAGACAGGAGGCCCTCGCCGGCAGGGCCAGGCCCGTCCAGTGCTGACCGCGCCCACGCGGCAGGGCCGAGGCTGGGAGAGCACCGCCGACTTGCGGGCCGGGGTCGTGAGCCTTGGCCTGCCTGGCGGCGGGATCCCAGCTGCCGGCACCCGCAGGGCGCTCTGCCTCCCGGGGCGGGGGCTCCTCTCTGCTGCAGGGCATCCACCCGGCCCGCCCCGGCCTTTCCCTCCTCCTGACCACAAGAAAGGCGTGGGTGTGAACCCGCAGAAGAGGCGCCCGTGCCCCTCGCCCCCGGCTCCCGCCTCCAGCTGCGCCGCCTGCTTTCCGCCGGCACAGGCCATGGTCCCTGGGGGCCTGGTCTGCCATGACCCGGCTCAGGAAGTCCGCCAGAGGCCCTGGCACCCTGCCCATCTGTCTAGCCAGCCGGACATGGGTTGCCGAGCCCCAGGACTCGGGGAGGCACATGGTACCCTGCTGTCCAGAGCCTCTCAGAGGCGTGCCAGTGTCCCAAGGGCACCTGGGGAGGCCAGCGTCCCTGGGGAGCCAGGGGAGCCGCAGCCACAGCGGGAATAGGGAGGCCGGGCAGCCAGAGAGGGGGGACCCTGCCTGGGTGCCCCGGGCGAGGTTCAGCAGGAGCGACGGCCCAGCCCGCCCCTTTCCGGGCGCACGGCGGGAGCCGGGTGAGGGCTCGGGACCATCCAAGGCTGTTCGCATGACCCACAGCCTCAGAGAGCGCAGACGCGGGGCTTCGGCCCCTGGAAGGCGCCCCTGGCCCGCGGGAGCCTCGCGCAGGCCCCCCTGAGGTCCTGCGGTGCGCTCCTCCTCTGTCCCTCCCCTCGCTTGCCCAGGCCACCGCCTCCCGGGGCTCCTCCGCGTCCAGAGACCCCTGGGACCCTGGGGCTGGGGTCCCTGGAGACAGGCGGGGGCGGAGCCTGGGGCTGCAGTCCCTGGAGACAGGCGGGGGGCGGAGCCTGGGGCTGGGGTCCCTGGAGACAGGCGGGGGGCGGAGCCTGGGGCTGGGGTCCCTGGAGACAGGCGGGGGGCGGAGCCCGGGAGGCGGTGCCCAGGCCTCCGGAGGGTCTGCTGCCAGCCCTGCTGCTTCCCGGCTGTGTGACTCAGGAGCCCCCCACGCGCCGCCTCGCGCTTCACTGGCAGAGGAGGACGGAGCCAGGTGCCCCGCGGCCCTCCTGCCCGTAAAGCACAGGGCAACTCCCGCTGGCACCGGGCAGAGCTGGCGGGCAGGGGACCCGGGGTTCCGAAGTCACGTGGGCTTCACGGCCAAGGCCCAGTTACAGTGGCTGGCGAGGGAGGGAGCAAGGCCCAGGATGCCCAGAGCGGGCATCTGTCCATCCTCAGACGCCGGCTGAGGGCCTGCGCCGGGCCGGGTCCTTCGGGGCGCGGCGTCCGGCGGCCGCGAGTCAGACGGCATCCTTCAGACGCGCTGCCCGGGGCGGGGAGCCGTCTGCACCCGGGCTCCAGGAGGGGGCCCCCACCCCGCGGCCGTGACCTGCCCCCCAGCCCCGGGCCTCTCACTGACGTCCGGGTGTCCTCCTGGAGCCCAGGGCTGGCCGGAGCCCCGAAGTGGGGCCTCGTCGGCGGGAGGGGAGCCATGTGCCGCTGGAGGGGGCTCAGAGCAGAGCCGACGCCGCCTCCAGCAGCCCCTGCGGGGGCTTCCTGGCGCTCGGGACCACGGGATCAGAGTCTCCTCGGTGGCACCGATGTCCACTGCCGGTCAGCGCCTCTGAAGGGGACAGACCGCCAGGGGGACTTCACGCGGAGGGGACAGAGGTGTCCAGAAGGATGTTGAAGCTTCGAGCCTGGGTTTATTCATGTTTGAAAAGAGACCTCACTCTTTCTAAAAGCTGGGAATTAGCCATCTGGGTGAGCCATGGGCCCCCTCAGACTGCACCCATCCACCAGTCCCTGGAGCTAAAAAGTGGCCCTGCAGGTCAGAGGCTCCGCCGGGGCCGCCCTCCCAACGCCAGGACGAGGCAGGAAAGGGCTGGGAGAGGAGGGCTGGGAGGGTGGCAGGAGGGGCTGCCGTTCCCCGGAGCCCCCTGAGCGCCAGGCTCTCCCTGCGGGTTACTCTCTCCCCCTGGACAGCCCCGGAGGAAACCATCTGTCCCCCCCAACGAAAGAGCTGAGGGCTGGGGCAGCGCGGTGTGGTGAGGCGGACGGGAGCCCAGGTCTGCGGGGCTCAAGAATCCGCGTTCTTTCTGAAGGCTGGGGGCTCCGGGGCGGCCTGGTCTGCTTTGTGTTCCCCCAGCGGGGCGCAGGTGACCGCTGACCCGTGGGCCTCACTGCCGCCTGTCTCCAGCCTGCCCCGGCCGTCCCTGGGCGATGTCCTCCCAGGAGGCACGGGCCCCCAGCAGCCTGTCACAGGAGCGGTTTCCCTGGCTTTTTACCCCCCGGGGACCTACTTTGGGAGAATTGGCGGGTGGTTATATTAAATGATACTTTTTAACTGAACGTGCCTGCCAAACAGCGTGCTGAAGTCACGAGAACCAGTGACACATTAACCGCAGGTTCACGGGAGAATTGCGAGCGCTGCAGCTGCACGGCGACCCGAGGCAGCACGGGCTGAAGCCAAGTCTGTATTGTTCTAGGCAGTCGACCGTCCTGCAGATGCAAAGCCTGTGATAGGAATGCGGACCCTATCGCCCCTGGAGAGGGCTCCGTGGCAGG
The DNA here is from genome assembly GCA_022376925.1 of Tragulus kanchil. Taxonomy (NCBI): domain Eukaryota; kingdom Metazoa; phylum Chordata; class Mammalia; order Artiodactyla; family Tragulidae; genus Tragulus; species Tragulus kanchil. The sequence continues at coordinate 118,768,883 of JAIOJX010000026.1, forward strand.
GCCCGCGGTCACCTACAGTTTATAGAGGAGACACGTAGCTCAAAGACGTAAAAGGCCAGGGCCCCTCAGAATCAGCAAAACCCAAGAGGCTTGAGACGAGGCCCGGGTTGGCACTGCAGGCCCCCGGTGATCTTTTCACGTCAAGGCCTTGCTGTGACCCGCAGTGGGCCACAGGTCTGGCTTTGAGCTGCCCAGCAGCCAAACAAAGCAAAGAGGGAATGACCTCAAATTCAGTGTCTGTAAGGATGGAGGTATGCCAGTTGTTCACCAAGAGTTCCGCTTCGAGTGGCACTGAGACCAGATTATCCTCGGGAGGGGTGGCGGTGGAGGGGGAGAGCAGGCAGGGCGCCAGGGACGGCGCTGGGGGCAGGAGGGGCTGCCGTTCCCGGAGCCCCTGAGCGCCAGGCTCTCCTGCGGGTTACTCTCTCCCTGGACAGCCCCGGAGGAAACCATCTGTCCCCCAACGAAAGAGCTGAGGGCTGGGGCAGCGCGGTGTGGTGAGGCGGACGGGAGCCCAGGTCTGCGGGGCTCAAGAATCCGCGTTCTTTCTGAAGGCTGGGGGCTCCGGGGCGGCCTGGTCTGCTTTGTGTTCCCCCAGCGGGGCGCAGGTGACCGCTGACCCGTGGGCCTCACTGCCGCCTGTCTCCAGCCTGCCCCGGCCGTCCCTGGGCGATGTCCTCCCAGGAGGCACGGGCCCCCAGCAGCCTGTCACAGGAGCGGTTTCCCTGGCTTTTTACCCCCCGGGGACCTACTTTGGGAGAATTGGCGGGTGGTTATATTAAATGATACTTTTTAACTGAACGTGCCTGCCAAACAGCGTGCTGAAGTCACGAGAACCAGTGACACATTAACCGCAGGTTCACGGGAGAATTGCGAGCGCTGCAGCTGCACGGCGACCCGAGGCAGCACGGGCTGAAGCCAAGTCTGTATTGTTCTAGGCAGTCGACCGTCCTGCAGATGCAAAGCCTGTGATAGGAATGCGGACCCTATCGCCCCTGGAGAGGGCTCCGTGGCAGGGCCCGCGGTCACCTACAGTTTATAGAGGAGACACGTAGCTCAAAGACGTAAAAGGCCAGGGCCCCTCAGAATCAGCAAAACCCAAGAGGCTTGAGACGAGGCCCGGGTTGGCACTGCAGGCCCCCGGTGATCTTTTCACGTCAAGGCCTTGCTGTGACCCGCAGTGGGCCACAGGTCTGGCTTTGAGCTGCCCAGCAGCCAAACAAAGCAAAGAGGGAATGACCTCAAATTCAGTGTCTGTAAGGATGGAGGTATGCCAGTTGTTCACCAAGAGTTCCGCTTCGAGTGGCACTGAGACCAGATTATCCTCGGGAGGGGTGGCGGTGGAGGGGGAGAGCAGGCAGGGCGCCAGGGACGGCGCTGGGCGCGGGGTGGGGGGTCGGGGTCCCAGGTCCACATGGCGACCTGATCTGTTGCTGCTGCCTCTCTCAGCAGGCTGCCAGGGGCTGTGGGACAACACTAGCTGCTGGCCCTCCTCTGCGCTGGGGCAGACGGTGGAGGTCGCCTGCCCGCGGTTCCTCTGGATGCTCGTGGGCAGGAACGGTAGCACTCAGCCCCGGGGCCCAGCCGGGCGGCGGTGGGCGGCCCTCCGGGCGGGCCTGGGCCTGGGGGCACAAGCCCGGGACTTCTCTGGGAACCAGGAGTGACGGCCAGGAGGGGAGTGGTCCTCGTGGGGGTTGGAAGCCTTTCTCCGGGGTGTGTGAGTGGGCCCAGCTGTCGGTGCCACCAGGAGCCAGGGGTCCAGGTACCGGGGAAGGCCAGGCTAGCTTCTCTCTCCCTTCGTCCCCTGAGGGCGCCCCTTCTTCCGTCCACGTTTCTGGCCCCGTAGCACCCAGGGCCTCTGCTCCAGGCCTCGGGTCTGGATCCTGCTCAGCGCCAGCTGATCTTCCAGAACACTTGCTTCCTCCGTGCCCTCTGCCAGGCCCTGCGGATTACTCTGCCCTCTCTGGAAGCTTCTGGACTCCAGGGATCGCTCACCCAAGCAAGGCTGCAGTTTATAAGGATTGCCTTCATTGCAGACGAGGAAGTGTGGAAGTCGTCTCAGGCAGGGAATACGCAGGGCCTAACAGGGCTGGCTAAAGCCCTGCCATGTACCAGGCATTCTTTTTTTTAACTTTTATTTATTTATTTTTGGCTGTGCTGGGTCTTTGTTGATGTGTGGGTTTAACTGCTCTGCAGTATGTGGAATCTTTCCGGATCAGGGCTTTAACAAAACCCAAGACGTAAAAGGCCAGGGCCCCTCAGAATCAAAAAAGGGGGGTCTTTTTCACGTCAAGGCCTTGCTGTGACCCGCAGTGGGCCACAGGTCTGGCTTTGAGCTGCCCAGCAGCCAAACAAAGCAAAGAGGGAATGACCTCAAATTCAGTGTCTGTAAGGATGGAGGTATGCCAGTTGTTCACCAAGAGTTCCGCTTCGAGTGGCACTGAGACCAGATTATCCTCGGGAGGGGTGGCGGTGGAGGGGGAGAGCAGGCAGGGCGCCAGGGACGGCGCTGGGCGCGGGGTGGGGGGTCGGGGTCCCAGGTCCACATGGCGACCTGATCTGTTGCTGCTGCCTCTCTCAGCAGGCTGCCAGGGGCTGTGGGACAACACTAGCTGCTGGCCCTCCTCTGCGCTGGGGCAGACGGTGGAGGTCGCCTGCCCGCGGTTCCTCTGGATGCTCGTGGGCAGGAACGGTAAGCACTCAGCCCCGGGGCCCAGCCGGGCGGCGGTGGGCGGCCCTCCGGGCGGGCCTGGGCCTGGGGGCACAAGCCCGGGACTTCTCTGGGAACCAGGAGTGACGGCCAGGAGGGGAGTGGTCCTCGTGGGGGTTGGAAGCCTTTCTCCGGGGTGTGTGAGTGGGCCCAGCTGTCGGTGCCACCAGGAGCCAGGGGTCCAGGTACCGGGGAAGGCCAGGCTAGCTTCTCTCTCCCTTCGTCCCCTGAGGGCGCCCCTTCTTCCGTCCACGTTTCTGGCCCCGTAGCACCCAGGGCCTCTGCTCCAGGCCTCGGGTCTGGATCCTGCTCAGCGCCAGCTGATCTTCCAGAACACTTGCTTCCTCCGTGCCCTCTGCCAGGCCCTGCGGATTACTCTGCCCTCTCTGGAAGCTTCTGGACTCCAGGGATCGCTCACCCAAGCAAGGCTGCAGTTTATAAGGATTGCCTTCATTGCAGACGAGGAAGTGTGGAAGTCGTCTCAGGCAGGGAATACGCAGGGCCTAACAGGGCTGGCTAAAGCCCTGCCATGTACCAGGCATTCTTTTTTTTAACTTTTATTTATTTATTTTTGGCTGTGCTGGGTCTTTGTTGATGTGTGGGTTTAACTGCTCTGCAGTATGTGGAATCTTTCCGGATCAGGGCTCGAACCTGTGTCTCCTGCATTGGCAGACGGGTTCCTATCCACCGAGCCACAAGGGAAGCCCCCTGTACCAGGCATTTTTATAGATGTGAACGCCAGTCGTCCCAAAGCCCCTGCAAGCCAGAGCTCTTTCTCTCCACTTGACCCAGTAAAAGAGTGAAAATAACGGGGTCTGAGAGGGTTGCAGCCTTGACTGCAGGTTCACAGGGAGGCGGAGACCCCGGCTGCAGTCTCGTCTCTCTGCCACATGGTGGCGCTGTCGCGCTGCAGGACCCGCCGGCCTGTGTGTTCCCACGGAGGCGCTGCCCTTTGAGAATGGCGCTGCCCCTTGAGAATGGCGCTTGAGGGGACCCAGGGAAAGGGTGGGGGAGGAGGGTGGGAGGGGAGCGTCTCAGCCCGGGGCCCACTGTCCTTGGACACAGCTGCGGGCCCAGGGCACCGACCAGCCAGGAGTGGATGTCAGAACCTGTCCAGCCGCAGTTACTCTCCGAGAACCATCTGCCTCCACTCTCTCCCCGTAAATCCATCTCGGGTCTGGGGTCTGAAGGGAGGCCCAAGGGAGGCTCTTAATGTCCCAAGGATTCCAGGGGTCTCCACCCCAAGCAAGAAAGGAGTGCCCAGTGAGGACAAGTTGGGGCTCCAGATCCTTCCTGTTGAAAAACAAATGAACTGTGTCTCAGGGCACCTGCACGTGGGCCAGGCGGAGGGAGTGTGTGCCTGGGAAGCCGCAGGGCCTCTGCTCCAGGCCTCGGGTCTGGATCCTGCTCAGCGCCAGCTGATCTTCCAGAACACTTGCTTCCTCCGTGCCCTCTGCCAGGCCCTGCGGATTACTCTGCCCTCTCTGGAAGCTTCTGGACTCCAGGGATCGCTCACCCAAGCAAGGCTGCAGTTTATAAGGATTGCCTTCATTGCAGACGAGGAAGTGTGGAAGTCGTCTCAGGCAGGGAATACGCAGGGCCTAACAGGGCTGGCTAAAGCCCTGCCATGTACCAGGCATTCTTTTTTTTAACTTTTATTTATTTATTTTTGGCTGTGCTGGGTCTTTGTTGATGTGTGGGTTTAACTGCTCTGCAGTATGTGGAATCTTTCCGGATCAGGGCTCGAACCTGTGTCTCCTGCATTGGCAGACGGGTTCCTATCCACCGAGCCACAAGGGAAGCCCCCTGTACCAGGCATTTTTATAGATGTGAACGCCAGTCGTCCCAAAGCCCCTGCAAGCCAGAGCTCTTTCTCTCCACTTGACCCAGTAAAAGAGTGAAAATAACGGGGTCTGAGAGGGTTGCAGCCTTGACTGCAGGTTCACAGGGAGGCGGAGACCCCGGCTGCAGTCTCGTCTCTCTGCCACATGGTGGCGCTGTCGCGCTGCAGGACCCGCCGGCCTGTGTGTTCCCACGGAGGCGCTGCCCTTTGAGAATGGCGCTGCCCCTTGAGAATGGCGCTTGAGGGGACCCAGGGAAAGGGTGGGGGAGGAGGGTGGGAGGGGAGCGTCTCAGCCCGGGGCCCACTGTCCTTGGACACAGCTGCGGGCCCAGGGCACCGACCAGCCAGGAGTGGATGTCAGAACCTGTCCAGCCGCAGTTACTCTCCGAGAACCATCTGCCTCCACTCTCTCCCCGTAAATCCATCTCGGGTCTGGGGTCTGAAGGGAGGCCCAAGGGAGGCTCTTAATGTCCCAAGGATTCCAGGGGTCTCCACCCCAAGCAAGAAAGGAGTGCCCAGTGAGGACAAGTTGGGGCTCCAGATCCTTCCTGTTGAAAAACAAATGAACTGTGTCTCAGGGCACCTGCACGTGGGCCAGGCGGAGGGAGTGTGTGCCTGGGAAGCCGCAGGCTGGATTCTGCACCCAGATCCTTGTGCATCTGTGCTGGAGCCTCGACTATGTCGTCTAGGATACACTCCTTTGATTCTTATGAGGGCCTGGTCTTCCAGTATTTATTTAAAGACTCACTTCCTGAGTGGGGTCAGGCCTTGACTTTCTTTCCCTTTTATCTTGTTGGGGATAGGAACCTTCAGAAGCAGAGATTCCTGACCTGAGAAGGGTCCTGGAGGCTTTTGAGAATCAGAAAAGCTTTGGCCTGGCTCTTCCCCGATTGCACGTGTGTGTAAATATACATACATATATATATATATATATGCACAAAAATACTGGCTGTATTTTTAGGAGCCCTTGAGGCGTGTTCAGTGACCTAAACTTGAGTCAGAACCCCTGACCTCTGAGGAGTGAAGCCTGTAGGACCACTACTCTGCGGTTCTACTCAGAGCCGGGTCAGCGGAGGGCACCGCCCTGCGTCCGCTCTGGGCGCCCAGCCTGGATCACGTGCAGCATTGTCTTGGGAATTCTGCTGGGTCCGTGAGGAGAGGCGCCCGAACAGGGAGCCCAGCCCCCAGGGACGCACTGTCTGACAGTCTCTTCTGGATTCCGGGGAGTCTGCGTGCTCTCATTTCAGCCTCTCGTCCAACCAGCCTACCTTTGACCCCCATTCTTTCCTCCCTGACAGCCTACCTTGCTTGATTTCATAACGGAAACCTTCCACTCTTCTCCTAAATGCCAAGGCTCCAGGCCCCAGCGTTTCTGGTCTGTTTTAGAAAGGCTAGAGGCAGAAGGGGAGCAGCCCCGTGGCTCCCTCGCCCTGTCCGGCACCAGCCTCGGTGAGGTCCGTGTACTGACTGAGTTTCTGGTCCGTCCTGCCGTGGGGGTGGCGACTCCCATTTGGCACAGAGAAGTGCGCCCTTTGGCCCCTAAGGGCACACAGCGACCAAGAGCCAGTGCTGGGATTCGAACTCAGATCTCGCTGCTTCTAGACCTGTGCTCCAGGTCTCGCAAGCCGTGATAGACCTGGTCTGCCTGGAGGCCCAAGGCCATGCGTCCTGCGGGAGCTGCCTCTGGGACCCCGGGGAGGGGCAGGCAGGAGGGCAGGCCGGGACCCACGGCCTTTTCCATCCCCTGCGTGGTTATACAGCGAGGGTGAGGGGCTCATCGGTCCGTCTGACGCCTCGGTCTCCTGGGAATGTTGTGCCATCAATTGCTGTGTGCTCTGGGCTCACCTGTGGGGGTCCGGATACAAAAGTCTGGACGCTCGGTCATCATGCCGCGGCTGGGCTCTGCCGCCCGGTTCTGGGCCTTGTCCGTGAAACAGACCAGCAGCACCTCCTTCCGTGGGGGCCGTGAGGATCAGCACGTGAGCATGGGGGCTGGTTCTAGAAAGGCCTGCCATATTTCTACAGCTCAGTGGAATCTGTTTAACCCTGAGAGAATGTGGGGCTGGCCAGAGTGGACCCCTCCAGGCCCAGCTGGGGTGACTGGGAGCAGCGGGGTGCCGTGGTACAGGGCTGGGCCAGCTCCCGCAGGCCCCACCATGGCCGGACCTGGGCCCGGAGCGCCGCCTCGGCAGCCCTGAGTGGAGGCTGCAGCCCAGCCTGGATCACGTGCAGCATTGTCTTGGGAATTCTGCTGGGTCCGTGAGGAGAGGCGCCCGAACAGGGAGCCCAGCCCCCAGGGACGCACTGTCTGACAGTCTCTTCTGGATTCCGGGGAGTCTGCGTGCTCTCATTTCAGCCTCTCGTCCAACCAGCCTACCTTTGACCCCCATTCTTTCCTCCCTGACAGCCTACCTTGCTTGATTTCATAACGGAAACCTTCCACTCTTCTCCTAAATGCCAAGGCTCCAGGCCCCAGCGTTTCTGGTCTGTTTTAGAAAGGCTAGAGGCAGAAGGGGAGCAGCCCCGTGGCTCCCTCGCCCTGTCCGGCACCAGCCTCGGTGAGGTCCGTGTACTGACTGAGTTTCTGGTCCGTCCTGCCGTGGGGGTGGCGACTCCCATTTGGCACAGAGAAGTGCGCCCTTTGGCCCCTAAGGGCACACAGCGACCAAGAGCCAGTGCTGGGATTCGAACTCAGATCTCGCTGCTTCTAGACCTGTGCTCCAGGTCTCGCAAGCCGTGATAGACCTGGTCTGCCTGGAGGCCCAAGGCCATGCGTCCTGCGGGAGCTGCCTCTGGGACCCCGGGGAGGGGCAGGCAGGAGGGCAGGCCGGGACCCACGGCCTTTTCCATCCCCTGCGTGGTTATACAGCGAGGGTGAGGGGCTCATCGGTCCGTCTGACGCCTCGGTCTCCTGGGAATGTTGTGCCATCAATTGCTGTGTGCTCTGGGCTCACCTGTGGGGGTCCGGATACAAAAGTCTGGACGCTCGGTCATCATGCCGCGGCTGGGCTCTGCCGCCCGGTTCTGGGCCTTGTCCGTGAAACAGACCAGCAGCACCTCCTTCCGTGGGGGCCGTGAGGATCAGCACGTGAGCATGGGGGCTGGTTCTAGAAAGGCCTGCCATATTTCTACAGCTCAGTGGAATCTGTTTAACCCTGAGAGAATGTGGGGCTGGCCAGAGTGGACCCCTCCAGGCCCAGCTGGGGTGACTGGGAGCAGCGGGGTGCCGTGGTACAGGGCTGGGCCAGCTCCCCGCAGGCCCCACCATGGCCGGACCTGGGCCCCGGAGCGCGGCCGCCTCGGCAGCCCTGAGTGGAGGCTGCAGCCGGGCCAGTCTCCGTGAGCAGGGCAGCGCCCCGCCTGGCTCTCCCGGACTCGGCTGCGCCTCTAGCCAGTCTTCAGACTCCTGCTCTCAAGCTCCTTGTGGGCAAACTCTTCCCTCTTCCCCTGTGGAGACGCTTAGGGCCGGCCCTGCATCCCCCCCATTTCCTCTCCGAGCCAGCCAGCCTAGGGCTCTGTGGAGGCGGGCGCGCGGGGCCCCCTGGGCACTCGGGTCGGGGAGGCAGGGGGACCACGGCCAGCTCCGTGGTGGGGTGCAGGCTGCGGCCTTGTGGGACAGAGAGGGCCGCCCTTGTCCTGTGGTTTATAGAGCAGAGAGGCGCGGAAGGCGCTGCCGGGAAGCTTCAGCTCAGCTGATTGTCCAACGCCAGGAAAGCAGGGCGTGAAGTTATATTAAAGCAGAGCTTCTGGGAGTTCCCAGGTGGTCCAGCGGCTGAGACTCTGCACTTTCAGTGCAGAGGGCCCGGGGCTGATGCCTGGTCAGGGAGCTAAGGTCCTGCGTGCCGCACGGCCGAATAAAGACATAAAATAAAATAAATAAAAAATAGGAGAATTCCCTGGTGGTCCAGTGGCTAAGACTCTGTGCTCCCAATGCAAGGGGCCTGGGTTCGATCTCTGGTCAGGGAACTGGAGCCCACATGCTACAACTGAGACCCAATGCAGCCAAATAAATAGAATATTAAAAAAAACAAATAAAATAGAACTTCTTAGAGCAGGAGGAGGACCAGGAGCCTGAGCAAAGTTCATCATGGGCATGGCCAGGTGCTCACCAACCCGGCAGGTTCTCCCCGGACTCACCCGGTGGAGGGCGGCCGGGCCCGGGCAGGAGGAGCAGTGTGAGAGAAGAGGTTCGGACAAAGCCCGGGGCTGAGAGTCCAGGTCTGAGCCCTGGGGTTCAGGCCCCACGTCCTGCCTGGGCCGTGGCCCTGAGCACACCCCCGGCTGCCCGGGCTGTGGAGCGGGTGCCGTGGTCCTGCGCCACACGTCGCTGCGGCAGCCCCGGGGGGGGCCTCATCGTCCCGACAGGGTTACACGAGCCTCCCGTGCTGGGAGCAGGGCCCGGAGCCATCGCTCTGCCTTCCCACAGCTGACCGGGAGAGTTTATGATCGAGTAAACACGCGGTCATTAGTGAGATCAGCCCTGGCTTCTTCAGGGAGTGCTGCCTGCTGATCCTGAGCGCGGCCACGGCCTCTCCCCAGGGGCCCCGCCAGGCCTGCCAGCCGAAGGGTCTGTTGTTATTCTCCAGGTCGCTGAGCAGCGGCCCTCGAAGTTCTGCTGGGCCTGGGCCGTGGGGCCGGCACCGCCCTCGACGTGGAGCCTGGCGCCTGGCACAGGGGGCGTGGGGGGTGGGGAGGCCGTCGCGGGCAGGGGGGCCAGCAGGGCTTGGAGGCTGGGAGCGGGGGTGAGTCGGGCCCGCCAGGTTTGCAGGTCGAGGGGCCCAGGATCTGCGGCTCTGTCTCTCACAGCACACGCCCGTCCCCTCAAGGGCTGTCTGCCCGCACTGCTTTCCTACCGCTTTTCCAGACTCACTCTTACAAAGCCTTCGAGGGTCAGCTCGGCCAGTTGGAGCTGCCCGTGTGGTTCAGGAAAAGGGACGGGGTGCCAGGAGATGCTCCCTCTGCCCACCCCTAAGGCGGGGCAAGGGCACCGGGACCCGGCCTTCCGTCCGGTCCCCTCTGCTCATCCCGGGATGCTTGGCCCCCACAGGTTCCATGTTCCGGAACTGCACGCGGGGCGGCTGGTCGGAGACCTTCCCCAGGCCGGACCTGGCCTGTGGCGTCAACGTGAACGACTCCTCCAACGAGAAGCGGGTGAGCCCGCCACGTCTCTCTGCGGGGCGGGGGCGCCTGGGGCCGACAGAGGGAAGCCGGCCCAGGGCGAGGTCGGGCGGCCGGCGCTGACGCTCCCCAGCCCCGCGCCCTCCCGCTCTCTGTCCTGGTCCACCAGCCCCGAGGGGACGGTCCTGAGGGCCAGGGCTCCGTGAGAGCCGCCACGTGCCGCGGGGACACCAGGGCCAGGTCGGCATGAGACCCGGTGCCGGTGGCGGGGGCTGACTGCTTGCGAGTGAGCCCGGTGAGTCTGCCCCTGCTCGGGGGCCTGGGCAGGTGCGGAGGGGAGACACGTCGCTGCGGCAGCCCGGGGCCATCGTCCCGACAGGGTTACACGAGCCTCCCGTGCTGGGAGCAGGGCCCGGAGCCATCGCTCTGCCTTCCCACAGCTGACCGGGAGAGTTTATGATCGAGTAAACACGCGGTCATTAGTGAGATCAGCCCTGGCTTCTTCAGGGAGTGCTGCCTGCTGATCCTGAGCGCGGCCACGGCCTCTCCCCAGGGGCCCCGCCAGGCCTGCCAGCCGAAGGGTCTGTTGTTATTCTCCAGGTCGCTGAGCAGCGGCCCTCGAAGTTCTGCTGGGCCTGGGCCGTGGGGCCGGCACCGCCCTCGACGTGGAGCCTGGCGCCTGGCACAGGGGGCGTGGGGGGTGGGGAGGCCGTCGCGGGCAGGGGGGCCAGCAGGGCTTGGAGGCTGGGAGCGGGGGTGAGTCGGGCCCGCCAGGTTTGCAGGTCGAGGGGCCCAGGATCTGCGGCTCTGTCTCTCACAGCACACGCCCGTCCCCTCAAGGGCTGTCTGCCCGCACTGCTTTCCTACCGCTTTTCCAGACTCACTCTTACAAAGCCTTCGAGGGTCAGCTCGGCCAGTTGGAGCTGCCCGTGTGGTTCAGGAAAAGGGACGGGGTGCCAGGAGATGCTCCCTCTGCCCACCCCTAAGGCGGGGCAAGGGCACCGGGACCCGGCCTTCCGTCCGGTCCCCTCTGCTCATCCCGGGATGCTTGGCCCCCACAGGTTCCATGTTCCGGAACTGCACGCGGGGCGGCTGGTCGGAGACCTTCCCCAGGCCGGACCTGGCCTGTGGCGTCAACGTGAACGACTCCTCCAACGAGAAGCGGGTGAGCCCGCCACGTCTCTCTGCGGGGCGGGGGCGCCTGGGGCCGACAGAGGGAAGCCGGCCCAGGGCGAGGTCGGGCGGCCGGCGCTGACGCTCCCCAGCCCCGCGCCCTCCCGCTCTCTGTCCTGGTCCACCAGCCCCGAGGGGACGGTCCTGAGGGCCAGGGCTCCGTGAGAGCCGCCACGTGCCGCGGGGACACCAGGGCCAGGTCGGCATGAGACCCGGTGCCGGTGGCGGGGGCTGACTGCTTGCGAGTGAGCCCGGTGAGTCTGCCCCTGCTCGGGGGCCTGGGCAGGGGTGCGGAGGGTGGAGCTTCTCTGTGCCTCAGTTTCTCCATCCGGGAAATTGGGTAAGCAACGTGAAAGTCGCTCAGTTGTGTCCAACTCTTTGTGACCCCGTGGACTGCAGCCCGCCAGGCTCCTCTGTCCATGGATTTCTCCGGGCAGGAATATGGGAGTGGGTAGCCGTTCCTTTCTCCAGGGGTCTTCCCAGCCAGGCATCGAACCCAGGTCTCCCGCGTTGCAGGCGGAATCTTTACCGTCTGAGTCACCAGGGAAGCCCAGAATAGTTCTGATGTCACAGGCTCATCAGGAGAAGCAGCGTGGACCGTGGACATGCTGGGACGGGTGAGGGGCCACTGCGCCTGCTCACAAAGGTCCCTTCTCAGAGACGACGCAGGCTCCGGGAGGCCGGAGCTCCCGGCTGGAGGCAGGAGGCCTGGTCAGAGAGAGAATGCTGGCGTGTGGGCGCCCTGAAGAGGCCGTTCGGTTCGGAGTCCTTCCTGAAGGAGATGGGATCGGGGACTGGATGGAGGATGAGCCCTTCTCTCCCAGGGTTTATCATCCACCTGGGGAAGACACGTGAGGTCTTCGGATCATTTGGGGTAATTTAGCAGGGATCACACGTGGTCTTGGAGCGCCAGTGGGTGGGCTCTGACCTCTGCAGATTTCCGTTTCTGCCTCTGGCCTGTGTGAAGGCAGGCTTACGTGGATCACATCCGTAAAGTCCGTGAGATTGAGAAGGCTGTTTTGTACAGTGAGGGGCAGGACGGAGGTTCAAAAGGATGCTTGGGCTCCAAGTGGCACAGGCTTCCAAGGGGCTTCGCCAGCTCCCGTGGCTCCCGCAGCTCGGGATGCGGAGAGCGGGCGTCGGGCCTGGACGGAAGCAGTCCCCAAAACCACGCGGGCCCAGGTTCTCTCTGCCTCTCCCTGCTAGCCTCCTGGGGTACCCTGGGCTGGCATCTTCCTGTGCCTGCCATTGGGGACAGGCAGCCGCAGACTCCCAGGACTGCCTGTCTAGGACTGGCTTCTCTTGCCAACAGCAAGAAAGCTTCGTCTGCAAACAGCCAGCAAGCCTGTCCTCTCATCTCCCGGGCCCAATGTGACTTGAGCCTGTCCACCTGTGGACCATTCCAGGCAGAGGGATGGAGCCCAGGCTTGGCTTGGACTATCGGTTCTCAAACTTTTTGGCCTTGGGACCCTTTTACACCCTTAGGAATTATTGAGGACCCTAAAGAGCTTTTGGTTTTGTGAGCTGTATCTATTGAAGCCACACATAAGAACTGTTGGCTTAGATGTATCAGCTGGGAGAGCACAGCCCAGAGCTGGAACCATGATGTTCATGACTGGGTTGAAACTGTCAAATGCCAGAGAAGGAGCAGAGATGTAACAAAGACAGATGCAGAGTTCTGGACTTAACTGAGAAAATTAATTGCCCCGAAATAGTTTAAAAACAAAAGAAGAAGACCTAGCTCCAGCTCACATAAAAAATATTAAAATCCCTAATACTGGTAAAGGGTCTCCAGAGCCCGTGATGCCCTGGTCCCTAGTGCCAGTCCACAGACAAGCACAGGTGTTTTTTTTTCTTTTTGGCCATGTGGCTTGTGGGATCTTAGTCCCCCCACCAGGGACTGAACCTGGGCCCCTGGCAGTGGAAGCCTGGAGTCCTGACTGCTGCAATGCCCGTGAGGTCTTCGGATCATTTGGGGTAATTTAGCAGGGATCACACGTGGTCTTGGAGCGCCAGTGGGTGGGCTCTGACCTCTGCAGATTTCCGTTTCTGCCTCTGGCCTGTGTGAAGGCAGGCTTACGTGGATCACATCCGTAAAGTCCGTGAGATTGAGAAGGCTGTTTTGTACAGTGAGGGGCAGGACGGAGGTTCAAAAGGATGCTTGGGCTCCAAGTGGCACAGGCTTCCAAGGGGCTTCGCCAGCTCCCGTGGCTCCCGCAGCTCGGGATGCGGAGAGCGGGCGTCGGGCCTGGACGGAAGCAGTCCCCAAAACCACGCGGGCCCAGGTTCTCTCTGCCTCTCCCTGCTAGCCTCCTGGGGTACCCTGGGCTGGCATCTTCCTGTGCCTGCCATTGGGGACAGGCAGCCGCAGACTCCCAGGACTGCCTGTCTAGGACTGGCTTCTCTTGCCAACAGCAAGAAAGCTTCGTCTGCAAACAGCCAGCAAGCCTGTCCTCTCATCTCCCGGGCCCAATGTGACTTGAGCCTGTCCACCTGTGGACCATTCCAGGCAGAGGGATGGAGCCCAGGCTTGGCTTGGACTATCGGTTCTCAAACTTTTTGGCCTTGGGACCCTTTTACACCCTTAGGAATTATTGAGGACCCTAAAGAGCTTTTGGTTTTGTGAGCTGTATCTATTGAAGCCACACATAAGAACTGTTGGCTTAGATGTATCAGCTGGGAGAGCACAGCCCAGAGCTGGAACCATGATGTTCATGACTGGGTTGAAACTGTCAAATGCCAGAGAAGGAGCAGAGATGTAACAAAGACAGATGCAGAGTTCTGGACTTAACTGAGAAAATTAATTGCCCCGAAATAGTTTAAAAACAAAAGAAGAAGACCTAGCTCCAGCTCACATAAAAAATATTAAAATCCCTAATACTGGTAAAGGGTCTCCAGAGCCCGTGATGCCCTGGTCCCTAGTGCCAGTCCACAGACAAGCACAGGTGTTTTTTTTTCTTTTTGGCCATGTGGCTTGTGGGATCTTAGTCCCCCCACCAGGGACTGAACCTGGGCCCCTGGCAGTGGAAGCCTGGAGTCCTGACTGCTGCAATGCCCGTTCCCCACAGACTGTGACTTCTATTCTGAGAACCGTATCATCCTTTCTTAGTGCTCAAATGTCTTTTTCTTTTAAGTCGAATCATTGTGAAAGTATGTATCTGTTGACGGTCTTTTTGCAACTTCCGGACGTGGCCCGCACTTGTGGCCAGCAGTGGACTCAGATAAGCAGAAAGACCAGGCAGCGCTGCCACTTGGGTAAATAAAGTTGTGTTGAGTTTAGTAGAGCAGAGGTTAGCAAGCTAGGGCCCTTGGACCAAACCAGCCGACCCTCTGCTTCTGCAGATGAAGTTTTACTGAAACACAGCCTCACCCGCTTGCACGGCAAGGGCGGAACCGAATAGTTGCAAAAGAGACGGAGTGGTACCGGAAGCTTCCGTGTTTACTGTGTGGTCCTTTGTGGAAAGCGCCTGCTGTCTCCTAACGCAGAGGCTGGAGGAGGCGGGCACCCGTCAGGCCACACAGCAGAGAGGCAGGCAGCCGGATGCAGGACGGGCGGCGGCCAGGCTTCCTTCTGATGACCCGCTGTCTGGGGACCCGTGCGACGCAGGCATAGAGGCCGAGGGCTGGGGCGCTGAGGCCCCGCCTGGCGCTTGGGAGCAGGGGTCTTCTGGAGTCTGATCTGGCTGGGGTGCCTGGAGGGTCGCCCAGCAGACAGTCACCCAGCTGCAGGACAGCGGGGGATGCTCAGCCTGGACCCTCTGCACGCGTCGCCCGGGCCTCCTCACGCTGCCGCAGGTGGACCCGTGCTGCTCCTGACCCCGGGGCCGCACAACCCGGCGTCTCCTGTGTGGGGCCATTGCCCTCGGCTCTGGGGTGCACCCCGCACGTGGCAGGTCCCTAGGAGGACACGTCCGTCTCCGGTCTTTGGACATTTCACGGCTCTTTGAAGTCCCAAAATCTGGGGACCATTGACCCACTGCAGCCTGCTGCCTCCTGGGCTCCCCCGGCTCGTGCCTGAGAGGTGGCTCATGGCTTCTGGAGTTGTGGGCACCTCAGCGGTCAAGGGCAGCGTCACAGGCAGCTGTCCTGTCAGGGCCCCTCTGCTGTCAGAATTCTGGTGCCTCTGAGTCAGATCTACTTTCTGGTAGCTTCCGCCCTGCCCGGAGCTCACAATCAGGTCTCACTCGTTGACAGCCCATCGTCTGAATGCTCCTCTCCCTTGAGCCTGTTTTCCTCAGGATGTGGTGCGCCTCATGTTTCAGTGCAGCCTTCCGACAGAGCCACCCTCCTCCGGAAACGCTCCAGTTTATTCCTGTTCCTCTTAGAGTAACACGCGCAGACCTGGAACACGCCAGACGTTCCAGCGTGGCCTGCCTCCCACAGCACTCCGTTAACGAAACGGAGACGAGCCCTGATTGTTCTGGCGGCCCTGTACTTTGCACTTCATGCCGCAGCCTTGGAGGCAGACGAGTGCGCCGGTCGGGGGGGGTCAAGGGCGGAACTGAATAGTTGCAAAAGAGACGGAGTGGTACCGGAAGCTTCCGTGTTTACTGTGTGGTCCTTTGTGGAAAGCGCCTGCTGTCTCCTAACGCAGAGGCTGGAGGAGGCGGGCACCCGTCAGGCCACACAGCAGAGAGGCAGGCAGCCGGATGCAGGACGGGCGGCGGCCAGGCTTCCTTCTGATGACCCGCTGTCTGGGGACCCGTGCGACGCAGGCATAGAGGCCGAGGGCTGGGGCGCTGAGGCCCCGCCTGGCGCTTGGGAGCAGGGGTCTTCTGGAGTCTGATCTGGCTGGGGTGCCTGGAGGGTCGCCCAGCAGACAGTCACCCAGCTGCAGGACAGCGGGGGATGCTCAGCCTGGACCCTCTGCACGCGTCGCCCGGGCCTCCTCACGCTGCCGCAGGTGGACCCGTGCTGCTCCTGACCCCGGGGCCGCACAACCCGGCATCTCCTGTGTGGGGCCATTGCCCTCGGCTCTGGGGTGCACCCCGCACGTGGCAGGTCCCTAGGAGGACACGTCCGTCTCCGGTCTTTGGACATTTCACGGCTCTTTGAAGTCCCAAAATCTGGGGACCATTGACCCACTGCAGCCTGCTGCCTCCTGGGCTCCCCCGGCTCGTGCCTGAGAGGTGGCTCGTGGCTTCTGGAGTTGTGGGCACCTCAGCGGTCAAGGGCAGCGTCACAGGCAGCTGTCCTGTCAGGGCCCCTCTGCTGTCAGAATTCTGGTGCCTCTGAGTCAGATCTACTTTCTGGTAGCTTCCGCCCTGCCCGGAGCTCACAATCAGGTCTCACTCGTTGACAGCCCATCGTCTGAATGCTCCTCTCCCTTGAGCCTGTTTTCCTCAGGATGTGGTGCGCCTCATGTTTCAGTGCAGCCTTCCGACAGAGCCACCCTCCTCCGGAAACGCTCCAGTTTATTCCTGTTCCTCTTAGAGTAACACGCGCAGACCTGGAACACGCCAGACGTTCCAGCGTGGCCTGCCTCCCACAGCACTCCGTTAACGAAACGGAGACGAGCCCTGATTGTTCTGGCGGCGGCCCTGTACTTTGCACTTCATGCCGCAGCCTTGGAGGCAGACGCAGAGTGCGCCGTGGTCAGTGGGGGCGGAGGGTGCAGACGGGGAGATGAACATGGACCGAGTGTCCTCGAAGGCCAGGCATTGTCTAGTGACTCTCCCTGACACAGTCTCTGTTCTTCCAAAAAGCCTGCGTGGTAGGCCCTGTCCCCATTTTGCAGATGAGGGATCTGAGGCTCCCAGAGAAGGTCAGGTCACACAGCGGGTGAGAGGTCGCAGGCCTGGGTCTGGAAGCCTTGTCTCTTGGCTCTGAAGTCTGTGCGTGTTCTCTCTGCACACGCTTCTTTCGTGGAGCTTGGGCCCCTCAAGCCTGAGGTCATTTTCATATGAACACCTGTCAGCTTTCCCCAGTAGTATTCTTGTGCTGGTGACTTTTTTTTTTTACCCTTTACTTCTGGCTTCCCTGGTGGCTCAGACAGTAAAGAATCTGTCTGCAATGCCGGAGACCTGGGTTCAATCCCTGGGTTGGGAAGACCCCCCTGGAGGAGGGCGTGGTGACCCACTTCAGTATTCCTACCTGGAGAATCCCATGGACAGAGGAGCCTGGTGGACTGCAGTCCACGGGGTCGCGAGAGTCGGACACGACTTATGGATTGAACCGTCTGCACCACATGCCCTCACCTACACAGAATATTTGTACTTTTAAATATTTGTTAATTTGGCTGGTTAAAAAATGGTATGGCATTATTGCTTTACTTGTCATTTCCTTGATTCTTTCTACGACTGCTGTACAATTTATTGTTTGAACCTAAAAAACACACAAGTCTTTACATTTATGTCTATACACATTATTCCACTCCCTTGAGATCTTGAGTCAGAGATGAGCTGGGAGTGTGCAGCGGCTGCTGGACGAGCGAACGGCCGCTCGGCTATGCTGAGAGGAGTCCAGCATGCGGTCAGCGTGTGCAGAGGAGGGCCAGGCCCCGCGCCACGTCCCCCTGGTCGGAGCAGAGCTCTGGAGCTCCTCAGCTACCGGGGTCTGGGTGTCTTGTTTAAGAAGGGCATGCACACACCGTAGCATATGAACTGAGGAATATGGGGATGGTTTATGGAAAGAGACTAAAGGTACAGGTTATTTACCACTGAGGTGGGAAGTGGGAAAGATGGGCAGAAGAGCTGTGTTCAGAAAGGACAGACCTCTCCGTGGAATCTTCGTCACTCTTAGTGGCTGAGTGACTTCCCTTAGTCTCTCTTCTATAAAGCTGTTCTGCAATGAAAAAGTTATTTTTAAATTAAATGATGAAAAATAAAATAATGATGGGCTCTAGGTACAAGGCAAATTCTTTATTCTTAGTGACTCTAGAAGCCGGAAAGGGAACAAAAGGTACCATTTAAAAGTAATAGATTTTAGATTCACTTGAGAAAAGATTATCTCATACTTGTACCGGTGTATACCCATGAGTTCTTCCAAAACCAGTGAAGACCCGTCTCTGAAGGTGTTCGGGCGAAGCCTTAAGTTCAGGCTGGCGTTCAGGGGCCCTGTGGACGGGGTGAAGGTGGCACTGGCCTCAGATGATGCCCAAGGTCTTTTCCCAGGCCAAGATGCCATGCATCTGTGGGCTTGTGTCCTCGGGGTATGAACACCACAGCGGTCAGAGCTGTAGGGGTTCAGGCGGCCTGGAGCGGGTAAAGGCCGGGCGGGCGGGTGAGCTGACACGGGCCTCTCTCCCTGCAGTACGAGTACCTGCTGAAGCTGAAGGTCATGTACACCGTGGGCTACAGCTCCTCCCTGGCGATGCTCCTGGTGGCCCTCGGCATCCTCTGTGCCTTTCGGTAAGAAAGCTCTCCGTCCTCCTAGCCCTCTCCGTCCTCCCAGCCCTCCTCAGGTACAGACGTTGGGTCTCTTTTACTTGGTCCAACCAGAGCAGGGAAGGTCTGGGTGGGCCGCTTGGTCTTCTCTGGATCTAAAGCTTACCTGTGGCAGAACACTGAAGTTTCTGTGACCTTCTTCATCCCTTCATTGATTTGCCGTTTACCGACCACCACTAAGGACGTGCTGCGCTGGCCACTTTAAATGCAGCGTTTCTAATGTTCACCTGACGCTGAGAGCTAGCATTCTGTTGAGCTCCTCAGTTTCCTGGGTGTCTTGTTTAAGAAGGGCATGCACACACCGTAGCATATGAACTGAGGAATATGGGGATGGTTTATGGAAAGAGACTAAAGGTACAGGTTATTTACCACTGAGGTGGGAAGTGGGAAAGATGGGCAGAAGAGCTGTGTTCAGAAAGGACAGACCTCTCCGTGGAATCTTCGTCACTCTTAGTGGCTGAGTGACTTCCCTTAGTCTCTCTTCTATAAAGCTGTTCTGCAATGAAAAAGTTATTTTTAAATTAAATGATGAAAAATAAAATAATGATGGGCTCTAGGTACAAGGCAAATTCTTTATTCTTAGTGACTCTAGAAGCCGGAAAGGGAACAAAAGGTACCATTTAAAAGTAATAGATTTTAGATTCACTTGAGAAAAGATTATCTCATACTTGTACCGGTGTATACCCATGAGTTCTTCCAAAACCAGTGAAGACCCGTCTCTGAAGGTGTTCGGGCGAAGCCTTAAGTTCAGGCTGGCGTTCAGGGGCCCTGTGGACGGGGTGAAGGTGGCACTGGCCTCAGATGATGCCCAAGGTCTTTTCCCAGGCCAAGATGCCATGCATCTGTGGGCTTGTGTCCTCGGGGTATGAACACCACAGCGGTCAGAGCTGTAGGGGTTCAGGCGGCCTGGAGCGGGTAAAGGCCGGGCGGGCGGGTGAGCTGACACGGGCCTCTCTCCCTGCAGTACGAGTACCTGCTGAAGCTGAAGGTCATGTACACCGTGGGCTACAGCTCCTCCCTGGCGATGCTCCTGGTGGCCCTCGGCATCCTCTGTGCCTTTCGGTAAGAAAGCTCTCCGTCCTCCTAGCCCTCTCCGTCCTCCCAGCCCTCCTCAGGTACAGACGTTGGGTCTCTTTTACTTGGTCCAACCAGAGCAGGGAAGGTCTGGGTGGGCCGCTTGGTCTTCTCTGGATCTAAAGCTTACCTGTGGCAGAACACTGAAGTTTCTGTGACCTTCTTCATCCCTTCATTGATTTGCCGTTTACCGACCACCACTAAGGACGTGCTGCGCTGGCCACTTTAAATGCAGCGTTTCTAATGTTCACCTGACGCTGAGAGCTAGCATCACCCCATCTACAGGTCTACTAGCCAGACTCTCGGTTGCAAGAAACAGAAATCCATCTTAGAGCACCTTAAGAAAAGCAAAGGGGACCCGAAGCACGGAACTGACAGTTTCAGGGGCACCCGGCTTTAGGCGTGGCTGGCTCTAGGTGCTCAAAGGAATCAGCAGGGCGAGGTCCGTCTCCCGCCGTTGCTTCCCCTGGCCTCGGGCAGGCGTTCTGTGGGGGCGGCAGAGACAGCCACCAGAAGAGGCGCATTCTCCCGGCTAGCACACCAGGCAGAGAGACCCCCTTCTCCACGAGCTGCAGTGAATGTCCTGGGGGAATTCTCGTGGGGTGGGAGGCGGGCTAGGTTCGGTGCCCCGCCCTGAGCCATGCTCTGAACAGTCAGGTCTGTCCTGGGGTGGGGGGAGGGGGTGGCATCATCTGCACCTGGAGCTGGGGAGGGTCCCCTGTGAAAGCCTGGCACCTGGAGGCAAGGAGAGCAGCAGGGGACTGACTTCTACCTCTAGGGCACCTTGGCTCTGGCTGGTGAAAGGCTTGTTGGTCATGTGCCTGAAAAGTGGCTGAGCTGGGTCTGCTTTCTCCCCGCAGCCTGTTGACTTCCTGGGCCACGTGCCCCCTTCCCCGACTCCCTTCTAACCATCCAGCGAGCTGAAGGTGGCGGTCAAGGCAGAAGCTAATCTCGCCTCCGTAACCTCCGCTTTTTTTTCCCCAGCTGCAGCCTGAGACAAAGGAGGGTGGGTCCTGGGCTCTTGTTTAGGCTCAGCAAACAGGGAGATTGAGAGAGATGCCACACCAGGACCCGGGCTTCCCTGGTGCACGGGGTGGGGTGTTGGGGGCTGCGCTGGGCGCTCCGGCTCTGGCACCCACGGCCCGGCGTCCTGTCTCTCCAGGAGGCTCCACTGCACCCGCAACTACATCCACATGCACCTGTTTGTGTCCTTCATCCTGCGCGCCCTGTCCAGCTTCATCAAGGATGCCGTGCTCTTCTCTGATGACGCCGCCCACTGCGAGGCCCACAGGGTAGCACGCCCGCGGGGCCGGGTTGCGGCCAGGCCTTCCTGCTGCCCCCAGACCCCGTCCCACTGAGGCTGGGCTTCATGCCCAGAGGAAAGGGGCCCGCGCCGGGGCTGGGGCAGGAGCGTGAGGTAGCCCCATGTCCCTACGGGGGCCGCCTGGGACCCCGATGGCAGCCGTTGGTTGAGAAGCCGAGGGGGCTGCTGTTCCGCTCCCAGTGTCCCGGCGTGGGTGGGCCCCTCCGGGAGTGAGACACAGACGAGGCTCCTCCTTCCTCTCCTCCTGCCGGGTCCCAAATGCAGACAGATGCCCAAGTCTGGAGAGGGTTAGGGTCGTAGAAAGAGAAAGCTGAGCCTGCCCTGGCCACGTCTGCAGCGGCACGCCCGGATGTGCGGCGGAAGCATCGTCTTGCTAGATTTAAACCTCCTCCTCCTTCTGGGCGCTCGGGTGGGGCTTCATGCCTTGCAGTGACTCTGTGTGGGTCAGCGGGACGCCCTCCTGCTGCACAGCAGTGGCCGGAACAGCTGGGGGTGGTCCCGCACAGAAGTGTCCACAGAGGGGAACCCAGAGGGGACACCGTGGCTCCACGGACACGTGCTTCCCCTTCCCCTCCGCCCCTTCCACCCCCACGCGTCTCACTGCGTGTTGGCCGCGGGGCCGCCGCAGCCCCGGGCCTCACACCCTGTGCCCGGCAGAAAGGCGGAAAGTCAGGGGGAACATGTTTCTCTCTGGGAGACTTTGCCTTTTCGTTTGGGAACGAGCACGCCCCTCCAGACTATGTCCACGTTCTCACTGGCTGAACGGGGTCCTGGGGCCACCTCTTCCTGCAGAGGAAGCTGGGAGGCTGGGAGTTTTGCTCCCACCGTCTCCATAGCGGAGGCAGGCAAGGGTCAAGGGGCCTGAAAACTGAGGTTGGTTTAGTCAGCCCGCCCGCCGGTTCCCAGCCCCCACATCTATCGTTGCTCCCAGATCTCTTTGAGTCTATAGCTTCTCACATGCGTGTGTGTGTGTGTGTGTGTGTGTGTTCTGACTCAGAGCTGACAGGTCCCTCAGGAAGGGCCCCTGGGTGTCAGGGAGGCTTCCGCGGTGACAGCAGACAGATGCCAGCCCCACCCTGTCACTGGCCAGCGGAGAGGTCCAGCGGTGCCCAGCAGGGAAGCTTTTCAGGTTCTCCTAAACTGTAGACTCGCAGCCAGCCCCGGGCCAGGCCTGGAACCCGAGCCTCAGGGAGGCCGCGGGCAGGAAGCGCCCCTGGCCAGCGGGGCGGCCTGGGTCATCCTCCCCGTGCTGTGACCCTCCTCCGCAGGGCTGTCCCAGGCACTGTTTGCTCTTCAGGGCGCAGCCTGGCGACAGGAGGGGAGACCCTCGTGGGGCGGGAGTGGGAGCCATGCTGGCGCGGAAGGCTCGCGCCCCGCGGTCCCGCAGGCATGGCTTCCGGGGATCCCTGTGGGGGACACGGCCGTCACGGCAGAGCCGCGGCCGCACTGTGGCCCCCTCGGGTGCTTCGAGCCTCCAGGCCAGACGCAGCGCCGGCAGGGAAGACCGCCCATCAGCGTGGGCTGGCCCCTGCCCCGTCTATTGCTAGGACAGTTCACCAGGAAGGGATTTTGTTAACCTTTGGCTCAGGAGTCCATTCCCCTCTCTGGGTCTCAGGCTCCCCCTCTGAAAAACGCCCTCGCTTGCTATTGGGAATTGGGCCACCTCGGACTCTGTTTGACAGCGGGTGGCCCTTCCAGAATTTGTGTGCCATTCCTGCTGCCGCGGCAGCGCCGTGGCCATCCGGACAGAGCCTGCCGGCCTGTGGACTTCCACTCCAGAGAACGCCGTGAGCCTGGGCTTCTGAGAGTGGAAGGCCAGAGGAGGTGGCCGTGCGCCCCAGAGGCTCACTTGGTGGCCCGGCCACGGAGCCCCGCCACCCCGCCTCTCCCGGAGGGAAGCCCGGGACGGCTGGCCCGCGGCTCAGGTGCTCTCTCCGTAGGTGGGCTGCAAACTGGTCATGGTCTTCTTCCAGTACTGCATCCTGGCCAACTACTCCTGGCTGCTGGTGGAGGGCCTCTACCTTCACACGCTCCTCACCGTCTCCTTCTTCTCGGAAAGGAAGTGGCTCCAGGCATTCGTGGCCCTGGGCTGGGGTATGTCCTCCAGGGCACGGTGGCTGCGGAGCGTGCTAGAAAGGGCACGGGGGCCCAAGGGCCTGGGTTCCGGTTTCCGCTCCGTGATCTTAGACTAGTTGCTCGATGGTTAAGTTGCTCTAGCCTCCATTTGTTTGTCCATCCAATGGGGAACAGTAGCTGAAACCTAGCCCCGAGTCTGGCACCCATAGCCTTTTACAATTTGATGCCCCCAACATGTGTTAACTCATCTTCCCTAAACATTCCATTCATGTTGGAATGGAACTTCCTTCCTTTCTGTATCAGGTAGGGTGCTTTTGACTGTAGCTATCAGGAAACCTGGCTTTAAACTTAAAAAAAATTAATTGGTTCATTTAACTGACAAGTCTAGGCATCACCAGCTTCAGGTGAGGCTGAATCCAGCAGCACAACATTTCTTTCTGTTTCTCTACTTCCCCTTCTGTAAGAATCACTGTTATCGCTAGGCTGGTGCTCTCAGCTGCCAGCAGCTTCCGGTCTTCCTCCTGGCTTCACTTTTGTGTCTAATGAAAGAAAGAGGCTGTGCCCAGCAGGCCAGCATATACTCAGATTCACTCTGATTGGACCAGCGTTAGTGTCATACACATCCTTGAACCAATCACAGGGGCCCGAGGGAGTGGAATCCACTGATTGGCTTAAGCTACATCAGCCACAGCTTCCCAAAGGAAATTCAGGATTCAGTTTCTAGGCGAGAGGGGAACCGGTAGGAGGACAGCCAGCAGTCCCTCCCAGGGCTTCTTTTCCCCTTTCCTTTCTGGTCCATGAAGGCGATGACACTTCCTATGTCTTGAGCGCCTACTCTATGCCAGGCACTGAGCGCAGCATTTTAATCATCCCAGCACCCTCCTGAGGTCGCTCAGGAGCCTTGGCTCAGAGACGTGACATGGCACGCTCAGCTCATGCTGTGGGCAAAACAGAGCCAAGATTCGATTCAAGGCTCCTTAATTCTTCCTCTGCCACAAACAAACATACGTCCATCTACCCCTCCAGTCACACACTCCTTCCATCTGTCCATCTGTCCATCCGCCCTCATCCACCGGCCCGTTGATCAACTGTTCATTGGGTAAACACGCGTAAGTGAGCCCCTGGGTTCTAGACAGACGCAGGTCTCTGTGAGCAGCTCACAGGCTTTCAGGGGTAGTCATGTGTGCCAGCCGCCAGCTTCATTTACTTTCTTCTTGGTGCTCTTAATTAAGAAGTGCCCCTGCCAGGAATGCTCTCTGCTGTCTCTTCTCCATCCGGGCTGTAAACTAGCCAGTCTGGCACCCATAGCCTTTTACAATTTGATGCCCAACATGTGTTAACTCATCTTCCCTAAACATTCCATTCATGTTGGAATGGAACTTCCTTCCTTTCTGTATCAGGTAGGGTGCTTTTGACTGTAGCTATCAGGAAACCTGGCTTTAAACTTAAAAAAAATTAATTGGTTCATTTAACTGACAAGTCTAGGCATCACCAGCTTCAGGTGAGGCTGAATCCAGCAGCACAACATTTCTTTCTGTTTCTCTACTTCCCCTTCTGTAAGAATCACTGTTATCGCTAGGCTGGTGCTCTCAGCTGCCAGCAGCTTCCGGTCTTCCTCCTGGCTTCACTTTTGTGTCTAATGAAAGAAAGAGGCTGTGCCCAGCAGGCCAGCATATACTCAGATTCACTCTGATTGGACCAGCGTTAGTGTCATACACATCCTTGAACCAATCACAGGGGCCCGAGGGAGTGGAATCCACTGATTGGCTTAAGCTACATCAGCCACAGCTTCCCAAAGGAAATTCAGGATTCAGTTTCTAGGCGAGAGGGGAACCGGTAGGAGGACAGCCAGCAGTCCCTCCCAGGGCTTCTTTTCCCCTTTCCTTTCTGGTCCATGAAGGCGATGACACTTCCTATGTCTTGAGCGCCTACTCTATGCCAGGCACTGAGCGCAGCATTTTAATCATCCCAGCACCCTCCTGAGGTCGCTCAGGAGCCTTGGCTCAGAGACGTGACATGGCACGCTCAGCTCATGCTGTGGGCAAAACAGAGCCAAGATTCGATTCAAGGCTCCTTAATTCTTCCTCTGCCACAAACAAACATACGTCCATCTACCCCTCCAGTCACACACTCCTTCCATCTGTCCATCTGTCCATCCGCCCTCATCCACCGGCCCGTTGATCAACTGTTCATTGGGTAAACACGCGTAAGTGAGCCCCTGGGTTCTAGACAGACGCAGGTCTCTGTGAGCAGCTCACAGGCTTTCAGGGGTAGTCATGTGTGCCAGCCGCCAGCTTCATTTACTTTCTTCTTGGTGCTCTTAATTAAGAAGTGCCCCTGCCAGGAATGCTCTCTGCTGTCTCTTCTGCTTGTCTAAATCCTTATGTGCAAGGGCTCTGCCGCCTCTCCGACAGTCAGGGAAGCTGCCTGAACTGGCAGAGTTCACTGAGCCCTCCTGCCTCTGCACTTGGGCAGACTGATTACCACATGACCCTCAACCAGCCCCTGCCTCAATTTGTGCTCATTTCCTACCCCTACCCTCGGGATAGGTTGCTTAACTGAGTATGTGGCCAACCATAAAACTTAAAGCAAAAAAATTTTTATTTTTCAAATTAGAAAAAAAAAAAAGTTACTCTAGTCTCATCTATTGAGCATGTTCTGGCGTTCCTTCCAGACTCTTCCTAGTTTTTCCTACTTGGTTACAGTCATCCTGTTTGTAGAATTTTGAATCTTGCTTCTCCATGAACGCAGAAGCATGTTCTGTATTCTTTCAAATCCTCAATAAACATTTTTAATACTCTGTGGATGTATGTAACCAAGTATCTATTTTTTTTAGTGTTTAAATATGTAGTTTTACTGGGCAAAGAAATTAGGTTGAAAATTGTGTCCCCAGACTTTTGAAGGTCTTCTGTTTTGGCACTGGGGGTTATGGGACATACAATGCCATTCTGTTTCCTGAACCTTTCCTCACTTCTTGATGTAAGCTGCAGGATCTTCTCTCTGACCCTCGAAGTTTTTCTTTTCTTACTCTGGCTGCACCACATGGCATGTGGAGTCTTGGTTCCCCAGCCAGGGATTGAACCCACACCCCTTGCGGTGGACGTGCAGAGGTTTAAGACAGCAACCGCCAAGCCCTTCCCTGAGATGGCCGTGCACACTCTGCTCGACTGATGGACGGATGGCCGCACGCGGGCTTTCTCTCGTTGTGCTGCGTGGGCCTCTCACTGCGGCGGCTGGTCCTGTTTCTGGAGCACAGGCTCCGGGCACAGGCGCTTGGGTCGCCTGGGCACAGGGGCTCCGTAGTCGTGGCTAGTGGGCCCTCAAGGGGGCCGGCTGTGGTCACTGGGGCACACAGGGGAGCTGCTCTGCAGCTTGTGGAATCTCCCTGGACCAGGGACGGATCCGACTCCCCAGCACTGGCAGGCGGATTCTTACCTACTGCACCACCGGGGAAGTCTGGAAGGACAGAGTCTTAACCACGGGACTGCCGGGGAAGTCCCTGCCCCTGTGTTTTGGAATGCTGTAGAGATGGGTTTCCACGCAAGTCTTTTTCATCCTTTTTGCTGGCGTGTGGCGGTCCTTTCATCGGGAGACTCACATCCGTCATTCCTTGGACAGTGCTGTTACACAGCCCCTTTGATCTTCTCCTTCCCTCCGGTTTTAATCCTCTCTTTCTGGAACTTGTAGTCAGATGGTGCACATCCTGGAATCAACTTCTAATTTTCTCATTTCTTTCCTCCTATGAATAGTTTTCATTCCACACTTGGTGTTCTGCTTTCTGGGCCATCCTGGTCCTTATCTTCGGGACCATCTATGGAATTGTTTTGAATCTTGACCATCATATATTCAGTGTCCCAGCCCTCTTCCTCGTTCTCTGAATGCCCCCTGCTTCCGACATCCTGTTTGTGTCTTGCGGAGGTGATCTCCCCTCTGATCTCTCTGAGGAGAGACTCCTTAGGGTGGCTTTGTTCCAGTTCCTCCAGCAGCCCGTAGGGTCTGTTTCCTCTGAGCTCCTTTTCTGTGTTCCCCAAAAAAAACCCGACTTTTGAAGGTCTTCTGTTTTGGCACTGGGGGTTATGGGACATACAATGCCATTCTGTTTCCTGAACCTTTCCTCACTTCTTGATGTAAGCTGCAGGATCTTCTCTCTGACCCTCGAAGTTTTTCTTTTCTTACTCTGGCTGCACCACATGGCATGTGGAGTCTTGGTTCCCCAGCCAGGGATTGAACCCACACCCCTTGCGGTGGACGTGCAGAGGTTTAAGACAGCAACCGCCAAGCCCTTCCCTGAGATGGCCGTGCACACTCTGCTCGACTGATGGACGGATGGCCGCACGCGGGCTTTCTCTCGTTGTGCTGCGTGGGCCTCTCACTGCGGCGGCTGGTCCTGTTTCTGGAGCACAGGCTCCGGGCACAGGCGCTTGGGTCGCCTGGGCACAGGGGCTCCGTAGTCGTGGCTAGTGGGCCCTCAAGGGGGCCGGCTGTGGTCACTGGGGCACACAGGGGAGCTGCTCTGCAGCTTGTGGAATCTCCCTGGACCAGGGACGGATCCGACTCCCCAGCACTGGCAGGCGGATTCTTACCTACTGCACCACCGGGGAAGTCTGGAAGGACAGAGTCTTAACCACGGGACTGCCGGGGAAGTCCCTGCCCCTGTGTTTTGGAATGCTGTAGAGATGGGTTTCCACGCAAGTCTTTTTCATCCTTTTTGCTGGCGTGTGGCGGTCCTTTCATCGGGAGACTCACATCCGTCATTCCTTGGACAGTGCTGTTACACAGCCCCTTTGATCTTCTCCTTCCCTCCGGTTTTAATCCTCTCTTTCTGGAACTTGTAGTCAGATGGTGCACATCCTGGAATCAACTTCTAATTTTCTCATTTCTTTCCTCCTATGAATAGTTTTCATTCCACACTTGGTGTTCTGCTTTCTGGGCCATCCTGGTCCTTATCTTCGGGACCATCTATGGAATTGTTTTGAATCTTGACCATCATATATTCAGTGTCCCAGCCCTCTTCCTCGTTCTCTGAATGCCCCCTGCTTCCGACATCCTGTTTGTGTCTTGCGGAGGTGATCTCCCCTCTGATCTCTCTGAGGAGAGACTCCTTAGGGTGGCTTTGTTCCAGTTCCTCCAGCAGCCCGTAGGGTCTGTTTCCTCTGAGCTCCTTTTC
This sequence comes from Tragulus kanchil, assembly GCA_022376925.1. Taxonomy (NCBI): domain Eukaryota; kingdom Metazoa; phylum Chordata; class Mammalia; order Artiodactyla; family Tragulidae; genus Tragulus; species Tragulus kanchil. The sequence goes on from JAIOJX010000026.1 coordinate 118,796,753, forward strand.
TCTGGTTGTTTGGTCCTTGTCTTTTATGTAATCAGCCTTCCTCAGATGTCGGTGACCTTGACTGTTCATAATTAAGAGTGAGTCACTTCAGTGTTGACAGAGGCTGTCTGTGTTGTGGGGGCGGGGTGGGGTTGGTGCTTGGGGGTTGGGACACGTCTCTCACGGGACACTGGGCTGGACGTGGCTGCTGTGTTGGGGTCCCCAGCGTGGCTGTCTACAGGCCCTTTGTCCGAGGCTGTTTGCTTCCTCCACGGAGGAATCCTTTCATCTCCTGCCTGGGGTGGAGGTGGGAGCGCCGGAGCAGTGGAGAATCGTGGCAGCTGGAGCTGTGAAAACTGAGCAGCCTGGGTAGTGGGGCTCTTCCCAGCCAGCGATAGACAGGCGTGCCCATCAGAAAAGGAATTTAAGTTATATTTTGTATAATTTAAAGTTTTTCTAGTATCCATAGTCAACACAGTAAAAAGAAAGTATTTCACTAGTTAGTGAAGTTAAGCTCAACAGTAGATGTTAGGTACTGGGCAGCACAGGTGTGGGCCGGCTGTGTCCCTGGGCTCAGCTGAAAACCCCTCCGACCCACTGCTGGCCAGAGCCCCAGTGCTCCTCGGCTCAGCTCCTCCGAGAATTCACTTCTGTGGGAGATGAATGGCTCACTGGCTGTGGGAGCGTGGTTCTGGCCTCGCGCCGTGGTTACCCGCCTCCGATCCAGACTTCCAGCCCACCCTCCGCCCACCCCTGGTGGGCACGCCAGGAACTTCTGGGCAGCGCCCTGCGCAGCGCTCTGCTTTCGCCTTCTCAGCTTGGGGACGTCCGTCAGTTACCCGCTCCTCTGCCGACCGCCAGGCTCCGCAGCGTGTTGACGTCCCTTGTCTGCTGTACGCCCTTTCCCTTTCTTTGGCTTATGGGCTTGTAGCATTTTAATTTTTTTTACTATCAGTTTGAAGGGTTTCATTGAGAAACAGAGCTAAATGTGTAAGTTCATCTTACCATGTTCAGCGAGAAATTAGGAAATGTCCTTGTATTTGATCTTAAAATTCCTGTGTATTACAGTTCTCTAGTCCAAAATGTGTTTTTGTTTAGATGACATTGATAGGTTACGTTACCCCGTTGAAAGGCTACATTTTTTACAAACCAGTATGCAGATAGAACTGATTGTTCTGCTGTGGGCTTTGTATCCCCTCCCCAAACACCCCGGTTTGAGAACGGGGCTCCACCCGTGGGCTCCGCCAGCTTCTGGTCCCCTCCCTCCTCTCCTGCGGTGGTCCTCCAGAGTGTGGCCGCACTTCCAGGAGGCCCCTGCCCCAGGCGGCCTTCGGGATCCGTCTGATCCTGCCTCCGTGCCGGGGCCCCTTTTTGTACAGGCCCTTTGTCCGAGGCTGTTTGCTTCCTCCACGGAGGAATCCTTTCATCTCCTGCCTGGGGTGGAGGTGGGAGCCAGTGGAGAATCGTGGCAGCTGGAGCTGTGAAAACTGAGCAGCCTGGGTAGTGGGGCTCTTCCCAGCCAGCGATAGACAGGCGTGCCCATCAGAAAAGGAATTTAAGTTATATTTTGTATAATTTAAAGTTTTTCTAGTATCCATAGTCAACACAGTAAAAAGAAAGTATTTCACTAGTTAGTGAAGTTAAGCTCAACAGTAGATGTTAGGTACTGGGCAGCACAGGTGTGGGCCGGCTGTGTCCCTGGGCTCAGCTGAAAACCCCTCCGACCCACTGCTGGCCAGAGCCCCAGTGCTCCTCGGCTCAGCTCCTCCGAGAATTCACTTCTGTGGGAGATGAATGGCTCACTGGCTGTGGGAGCGTGGTTCTGGCCTCGCGCCGTGGTTACCCGCCTCCGATCCAGACTTCCAGCCCACCCTCCGCCCACCCCTGGTGGGCACGCCAGGAACTTCTGGGCAGCGCCCTGCGCAGCGCTCTGCTTCGCCTTCTCAGCTTGGGGACGTCCGTCAGTTACCCGCTCCTCTGCCGACCGCCAGGCTCCGCAGCGTTTTGGGACGTCCCTTGTCTGCTGTACGCCCTTTCCCTTTCTTTGGCTTATGGGCTTGTAGCATTTTAATTTTTTTTACTATCAGTTTGAAGGGTTTCATTGAGAAACAGAGCTAAATGTGTAAGTTCATCTTACCATGTTCAGCGAGAAATTAGGAAATGTCCTTGTATTTGATCTTAAAATTCCTGTGTATTACAGTTCTCTAGTCCAAAATGTGTTTTTGTTTAGATGACATTGATAGGTTACGTTACCCCGTTGAAAGGCTACATTTTTTACAAACCAGTATGCAGATAGAACTGATTGTTCTGCTGTGGGCTTTGTATCCCCTCCCCAAACACCCCGGTTTGAGAACGGGGCTCCACCCGTGGGCTCCGCCAGCTTCTGGTCCCCTCCCTCCTCTCCTGCGGTGGTCCTCCAGAGTGTGGCCCGCACTTCCAGGAGGCCCCTGCCCCCAGGCGGCCTTCGGGATCCGTCTGATCCTGCCTCCGTGCCCGGGGCCCCTTGGCATCCTCGAAGGACAAGGCTGCACGTTCACACAGGGTGGCAAGGGGGTTTCAGGCCTTGGCATCTGCTCGCTCCCTGGGCTGGAGTCCCTGATGGTCCTGTTCCTTGTAAGGGGGTGGAATATTGACTCACTCCCTTCTGCACCCTACCTTTTTTTTGAGGTTTCCCAGCCGTCTTTGTGGCGTCGTGGGCCGTCACCAGGCACTTCCTGGAAGAGCGTTGGGTAAGCCATTGGATGGAGAGGTAACAGGAGTATATTCTATGTGGTCCAGCTCTTCCAGCAGGACAGCCCCTCCTCTGGAGCGGTGATCTAGGGAGCCCTGCACCTCAGACCTGGGGCCACGGGCAAGCCCGCTGCAGTGCAGGCCGCTGAGTGCCTGGCCCTCCGGGATGTTCATTCGCAGACCAGCTGAGTCACCCTCTTGCCTCCCTGTCAGCTCTGCGCTCGGGTCAGGTGCCCGACGAGAGCTGTGCTGCTCAGGGAGGAAGCTCTGCGGGCCCACCCAGCTTTTCCTCCTCCTGACGGGTCCCTGCTCCACTCCTCCTGACGTGGGGTGTTTGAGTCCTGCAGATCCAAGAGAGCAGAAGCAGCCTTACAGCCCCTGACGGGCCGGAGATCTGGTCTTATTCCCTGAAGACTTGGGCTCAGGGACAGGGTGGCTGGGGCCCTGGGAGGGTTCGTGGAAGGAGAGCCTGCAGGAGGCCGGGGTCGGGAGGCGGCCTGGCCAGGCCACGGCGCAGATGGGGTGGACGAGGCGTCCGAGTGTCAATGACTGCCATCTGATGACTGCTTATAATTGGAAAACCTGGCTTTTAGCTTCTCTGGAACAAATTAGATGTCATTGATAGGTTACGTTACCCCGTTGAAAGGCTACATTTTTTACAAACCAGTATGCAGATAGAACTGATTGTTCTGCTGTGGGCTTTGTATCCCCTCCCCAAACACCCCGGTTTGAGAACGGGGCTCCACCCGTGGGCTCCGCCAGCTTCTGGTCCCCTCCCTCCTCTCCTGCGGTGGTCCTCCAGAGTGTGGCCCGCACTTCCAGGAGGCCCCTGCCCCCAGGCGGCCTTCGGGATCCGTCTGATCCTGCCTCCGTGCCCGGGGCCCCTTGGCATCCTCGAAGGACAAGGCTGCACGTTCACACAGGGTGGCAAGGGGGTTTCAGGCCTTGGCATCTGCTCGCTCCCTGGGCTGGAGTCCCTGATGGTCCTGTTCCTTGTAAGGGGGTGGAATATTGACTCACTCCCTTCTGCACCCTACCTTTTTTTTGAGGTTTCCCAGCCGTCTTTGTGGCGTCGTGGGCCGTCACCAGGCACTTCCTGGAAGACGTTGGGTAAGCCATTGGATGGAGAGGTAACAGGAGTATATTCTATGTGGTCCAGCTCTTCCAGCAGGACAGCCCCTCCTCTGGAGCGGTGATCTAGGGGAGCCCTGCACCTCAGACCTGGGGCCACGGGCAAGCCCGCTGCAGTGCAGGCCGCTGAGTGCCTGGCCCTCCGGGATGTTCATTCGCAGACCAGCTGAGTCACCCTCTTGCCTCCCTGTCAGCTCTGCGCTCGGGTCAGGTGCCCGACGAGAGCTGTGCTGCTCAGGGAGGAAGCTCTGCGGGCCCACCCAGCTTTTCCTCCTCCTGACGGGTCCCTGCTCCACTCCTCCTGACGTGGGGTGTTTGAGTCCTGCAGATCCAAGAGAGCAGAAGCAGCCTTACAGCCCCTGACGGGCCGGAGATCTGGTCTTATTCCCTGAAGACTTGGGCTCAGGGACAGGGTGGGCTGGGGCCCTGGGAGGGGTTCGTGGAAGGAGAGCCTGCAGGAGGCCGGGGGTCGGGGAGGCGGCCTGGCCCGCGGGGCCACGAGCGCAGATGGGGGTGGACGAGGCGTCCGAGTGTCAATGACTGCCATCTAGATGACTGCTTATAATTGAATGGATTCACTTAAAAAACAATCTGGCTTTTTAGCTTCTCTGGAACAAATGGAAAGTTCTGTCAACATTCCCCATGTGCTCTTATGGTAAAAACGAGCCGGACAGACGTGTGACCGCCTTCGACCAAGTGCAGTCTCTCCATCTGCCAAGGCCCACCCCCAACACACACACACACGCCGCCCTGTCCTGACGTCCCCAGGGCTGAGCTCACACGACACTCACCCAGACACGTCACTCCCTGACCCTTCACCTGCCTGGCTGCTGTTGACAGTGGAATTCGCCACCACGCTCCCCAGTGATCCCTGACAGCACCCTGGCTTTGGGGCCCAGAATCTTCCATCTCAGGTCCACGTGCTTCCGCTCCCCAGAGGCCCCCTGGGCAGGCCTGGAGCCTGACGCTCCCCGGCCCCAGGGGTGCTCCTGGGCAGCAGAAGGCAGCCAGGCCTAAGGGTGCTGAGCACACAGCCTCCAGGGGGCAGGACCTCAGCAGCGCCCTTGCTGCGAAGGCACTTCAGAGAGCTGGTCTCCTCTGGTCCGCCCAGCTCCTCACTCCTGGTGATGCCGGCTGTCCCTCCCTAGGTGCTGGGACATCAATGCCAATGCATCCGTCTGGTGGGTCATCCGAGGGCCTGTGATCCTCTGCATCCTGGTAAGTGGCCGGCCGCCCGAGCTGGGCTCCAACGATAGAGGCCAAAGCAGTGACAGGCTTCCAGGGTGGAGGGCCGGGGCCAGGCCAGCACTGCTGTCCCCCAGGGTGGAGGAATAAAGCAGAGCTCCTGGGGACTCAGGAGGGCCTAGGAGCCCCGCCCCCAGAGACCTCCGGACGGGAGGGGAGGGAGGCCGGAGCCAGACCTCGTCTTGGCCACGGGGAGCAGCTTCGGGGTGGTGAGCAGAGCTCCTCGCCCGGGCCTGCCGGCTGGGGCTGGCCGGAGGTTCCACCTCCCCTGGTTCAGACGGTTGGGTCTGGATCACGTTTCTAAGCGTTCTCTGGGTGAACTGGGCCGACTCACCGAGCCGGGATCACGGAGGGGGTGCCACCTGGGGACAGCCGAGGCCACTGTGGTCTCGGCCTCAGTGTGACGCGAGGGAGGCAGGCCTGGAGCTGTGGCCCCAGGGCGAGACCCAGGAGTGACTCTTGGCCAAGGGCGTCCGTGTGGCTCAACCCTTGCTCTGCGGCCAGCCCAGGAGCTTTGTAAAAACACCTGTGGGAGAGGTTCAGGCTCTCCTTGTCCTGAGGAGGGGCCTGGCCGCCCGTCCTGGTTTAAGCTCCCAGGTGATGCTGCTCTGCATCCAGAGCCCTGCGGCTGGGCCTGCGGGGGTGGACGGGTGTGGTTAGGAATACGGAAGATCCCGGCGGGGCACATGGGGGCAGCTGTTCCCCAAAGTAACGTGCCCAGGCTCAGAGGGACGCCATGACGGCAGAACCAGGTGACAGGAAGTGCCCCTCCTAGGCTCACAGCAGGGCCAGTGGGGGCCCTTCCTCTCCCACTGGCAGTCTGGCTTGCCTCCTGGGGCTTAAGAAGAGGGAGCTGTTCCTGAACCACCTTCCTTTTATTTATTTATTTATTTATTCCAAAAGTACTAGAATTGGGGGAAAAATAGTAGAATTTGGGACTTCTCTCGTGGTCCAGTGGTTAAGACTCAGTGCTTCTAATGCAGGGGGCACAGGTTCGATTCCTGGTTGGGGAACTTAGGATCCTGCATGCCACATGATGTGGCCAAAAAAACCACAAACACCCATGATCCTCCCTACTGTTTCAGCTTGCAGGAGGAGAGCTGAAAATTGCAGAGAAATCCAAGTAGCAGCCACATGGGCCACTGAGAAGCTCAGGAGCATGTACTGACTTCTCCCTATTTCTGCTTCTCTCAGCAGGCGCGAGGCCCACCCATTACTCTGGAGCCATTCCGGGCAGGGCTTAGGGGGAGAAATGTAGAGTCTTATGTGGCCGTGCTGCACAGGTGCCCCAGTGCAGAGGGTGTCTGATGCTTTACACACGACTTTATTTTTGCTACCCTGAGACATTGCTACGCAAAGTCACTTTATGTGAATAAACAATTTGATTAATACTTTTTATTAGGCCAACTTTAGCACAGTGTTTTATAATCTGACTAAATTAAAATTTAAGGGATAATAAAGGATATGAAGCTTTCATTTCCTACTAAAGTCTTAATATGCTGAAAACAGTATACTGAAATCTGCTATTATTTAAAAAATGTTTTTTGTCAGCTTGTCCCATTTAAATAATGTCTGAACAATTTTTTATTAGCATAATAATATGGCAGAAAAATATTGACTCTATTCTGTCATGAATTATGTTACTAATTCACTTTATATAAAATCAAAAACTACTGTCATTTCTAAAATAATAATAGAATTTAGAATTCATGTAAAAACTGAAAAATATGAACTGTATTTCTTTTTAAAATTTTGCCCCCATCATGACTTTTAAAAAAATTTTTATATTTATTTTTCATCCATCTTTATTCTTTGGCCTGTGTGGGCTTCCCATTGCAGTGGCCTCTCTCACTGCAGAGCACTGGCTCCGGGCGCATGTGCTCCAGAGCGCTGGCTCACAACTGGACACACCGGTCCAGCTGCTTTGTGGCACGTGGGATCTTCCCGGACTGGAAATTGAACCAGTGCACCTTGCACTGCAAGGCGGACTCTTTACCCACTGGACCACCAGGGAAGCCCCAAACTGTATTTTTTTAAAAGGCAATAAAAGCACCTGTATTTTAAGTACCTAAGTGCACATTTTGATTTTGTGCTTTTTTGTTCTCTAATTTTCTTTGAGCAGACGTACTTTTTTAAAATGCTTACTATGGTTTTGTGTCCTACTTTGTTTTCCACTTAGCAGTAGAGGTAAGCTTCCCCATGACACTCGACATTATTTGATGAACTACTGTGCTATCGCTACCTAATACTGAGCAGTTTCATTGCTCTAACTCTGGGACTTTGACAGCCCAGCCCAGGAGAGCCTAAGAGCCCAGATTGCTTTCGTGTGACTGGGATCTCTCAGTCCGTTCAGTCTCTCAATCATGTCTTGACTCTTAGCAACCCCATGGACTGCAGCACACCAGGCTTCCCTGTCCTTCACCATCTCCAGGAACTTGCTCAAACTGATGTTGTTAGGTCAGTGATGCCATCCAACCATCTCGTCCTCTGTCGTCCCCTTCTCCTTCTGCCTTCTATTTTTCGCAACATCAGGGTCTTTTCCAATAAGTCAGCTCTTTGCATCAGGCGGCCAAAGTGTTGGCGCTTCAGCTTCAGCAGCAGTCCTGCCAATGAATATTCAGGGTTGATTTCCTTTAGGACTGACTGGGTTGATCTCCTTGCCGTCCAAGGGACTCTCAGGAGCCTCCTCCAGCCCCACAGCTCAGAGGCATCAGTTCCTCGGCACCCAGCCTTGTTTATAGTCCAACTCTCACATCCGCGTGACTACTGGGAAAACCATAGATTTGTCATAGGAAAGCTATGACAAGCCTGTGGTCTCTAGTGACTGAGGATGTTGGAGGGGACGGGTGGTGCATTCCTGATGCCACATATCTCCTCCTGGCCTCTCAGGGCCCCAGAATTTCACTATTTAAGAGTCATTCTTGGGACAGTTAAAATTTTCCTTTGCTTTCAAGTGCTTTGTATTAAATGAAATACAATTCAAAGACAAACCCATCATGCTTAAAATTTTTTTTTTTTGGCCTGTGTGGGCTTCCCATTGCAGTGGCCTCTCTCCCTGCAGAGCACTGGCTCTGGGTGCATGTGCTCCAGAGCATCGGCTCACAACTGGACACACCGGTCCAGCTGCTTTGTGGCACGTGGGATCTTCCCGGACTGGAAATTGAACCAGTGCACCTTGCACTGCAAGGCGGACTCTTTACCCACTGGACCACCAGGGAAGCCCCAAACTGTATTTTTTTAAAAGGCAATAAAAGCACCTGTATTTTAAGTACCTAAGTGCACATTTTGATTTTGTGCTTTTTTGTTCTCTAATTTTCTTTGAGCAGACGTACTTTTTTAAAATGCTTACTATGGTTTTGTGTCCTACTTTGTTTTCCACTTAGCAGTAGAGGTAAGCTTCCCCATGACACTCGACATTATTTGATGAACTACTGTGCTATCGCTACCTAATACTGAGCAGTTTCATTGCTCTAACTCTGGGACTTTGACAGCCCAGCCCAGGAGAGCCTAAGAGCCCAGATTGCTTTCGTGTGACTGGGATCTCTCAGTCCGTTCAGTCTCTCAATCATGTCTTGACTCTTAGCAACCCCATGGACTGCAGCACACCAGGCTTCCCTGTCCTTCACCATCTCCAGGAACTTGCTCAAACTGATGTTGTTAGGTCAGTGATGCCATCCAACCATCTCGTCCTCTGTCGTCCCCTTCTCCTTCTGCCTTCTATTTTTCGCAACATCAGGGTCTTTTCCAATAAGTCAGCTCTTTGCATCAGGCGGCCAAAGTGTTGGCGCTTCAGCTTCAGCAGCAGTCCTGCCAATGAATATTCAGGGTTGATTTCCTTTAGGACTGACTGGGTTGATCTCCTTGCCGTCCAAGGGACTCTCAGGAGCCTCCTCCAGCCCCACAGCTCAGAGGCATCAGTTCCTCGGCACCCAGCCTTGTTTATAGTCCAACTCTCACATCCGTACGTGACTACTGGGAAAACCATAGATTTGTCATAGGAAAGCTATGACAAGCCTGTGGTCTCTCTAGTGACTGAGGATGTTGGAGGGGGACGGGGTGGGGTGCATTCCTGATGCCACATATCTCCCTCCTGGCCTCTCAGGGGCCCCAGAATTTCACTATTTAAGAGTCATTCTTGGGACAGTTAAAATTTTCCCTTTTGCTTTCAAGTGCTTTGTATTAAATGAAATACAATTCAAAGACAAAAAATTAAGAGTCTTTGTTAGTTTACACCACGCACAGCTTAGAGCAAGACGCGTAAAGAGTGAGTTGAGAAATATCCCAAAGCAAAGGCACTGGGCTGAGGTCCTAGACAGCCCACTGATCCTGCGTCTTCTGGCGAACGTTCCCAGGCCCCAGGCTACTCGTCTGAACAATGAGGGTGCCTGGCCAGTCAGCTCCACGGACCCTTGCTTCTGCAAAATGATTCTGGTGCTGGTGGGTGCGGAGAGGAAAGGGGCTGCTGTGTAGGCAACTTCCCAGTGTTGCCGGCACTGGGCGCTGGAGTCAGGGAGGGGACGCCAAAAGCAAGGGCTGGGTCCCTGCCCTTTGGAAAGCCAGGACTGCACTGGCAGTTAGTGGGCACACGGTTGCTCGCCCTTGGCCCCTTGCAAGTATTTCGAGTTCTCCTACCAGTAGTGTCACCCCTAACTGCAATGAATCAGGGCAAGGAGGCACTCAAGAAGGCTTCCCGGAGCTGGTGACTGAGCTGCAGGCGCCAAGCCTCTGAAGCTGTGAGTCTCAGGGTGAGATCCTTAAGCCCCCAGCCTCACCTGGGAGCTTGTTAAAAATGCAAATCTCAGACTCCCAGCTTTCACTGCCGAGGGCCTGGTCCCTGGTCAGGAAACTAAGATTCCCCACGCACATTGCATGGGGCCAAAAGAAAGAGAAAAAGAAAAAGAATCTCATTTGCATTTACTAAACCATATCTGTTGGGGGTGGAGCCCAGCCATCTGCACCTTAAATTTGGGGAACTTCTGCTGTGAAGCCTTTGCTCCTCAGAAGTGTGGCCCGAGGACCAGCTTTGTCCTTCGTTCTCTGGAGCTTGCTAGAAAACTCAGGCCGGCATTTCAAGAACACATGCCGCCTGGAGTGATCCACGAGGCAAACGAGCAGAGCCTGGAGCTCCTGCCCACCAGGGCCTGTGTGTCTCCAGGACGAGGGGTGCTCGTGGGGGTGATGTGCCAACTTGCTGTGTTCACCCTGCCTCCCCCGTCGGGGGCGGTGGCCAGGAGAGTGCCCAGAAAGCAGGTCACCTTTAGCCTCTGCCTTGTGTTTTACAGATTAATTTCATCCTTTTTATAAACATTCTGAGAATCCTGATGAGGAAACTTAGAACTCAAGAAACAAGAGGAAATGAAGTGAACCATTATAAGTAAGTGGAGGGCAAAGGCCCAGGCACTCTCAGTCAGTAAGTGGGTATTTACAGAGCTCCTACTGTTTACCCAGCTGGTGCCTGGCACTGTTAATTAGAGAGGGAGAAGGAGGAAGAACGGGGACCTTGTCCCAGGGAGCTTTCTGTGGGGTCAGGGGAAGGAGGAGTGGGTCCCTGCGACCTGGTAGCCACTGCCCTGGGGGTGGGGAGAAAAGAAATCTGAGCAGGACCCCCCTAGGCTGAGATTTCACCTGTGGAACAAAGCTAGGGGGTCTGGACCCAAATTTGAATTTTTTATAGGGACAATGGCTCTCCTTATCTGTGGGTTTTGCATCCAAGGATTCAACCTACCTTGGACTGCAGATTGAAAATATTTGGGAAAAGATTCCAAATCAAAGCATGTCACTGTACGAGGTATTACAACTACTCTTAAATACATGGGGAAAAGTGCGTAGGTTTATGCAGCGATGACCTAATTTCTAGAAGCCCTTGAGCGTCCAGGATTTCGGTGTCTGTGAAGGATCTGGAACCCATCCCCATGGGTGCCAAGGTCGACTGTGGGTGTGTTTTCCAGCCGTCACTAGACCATCCACAGATTTTTAAGATAACATGATTCAAAAACACGCGAAAGCCTTTAATGTTCAAGAAAGATGCTGTATTAGCCAGCCCGGGCTGCCGGGACGAGATACCGCAGACTGGCTGGCTAACGAAAAGAGATCTGCTTACTGTTCTGGAGGCTAGAAGCCCACGTTCAAGGTGTTGGCAGACTCGGTTACTCCTGAGGTCTCTCTCCTTGGTTTGTAGACCGCGGCCTCCTTGCTGGGTCCTTACGTGGCACGTTTTTGGACACGTGCACTCTCGGTATCTTTTCTTCAAAGGACGCCATTTGATTGGACTACGGTCCACCCTGATGCCTCATTCAAATTTAAGCAGCTCTTTATAGTCCCTTCTACAAGCATGGTCACATTCTGAGGTAATGGCGGTTGGTCAAAGCTTCAAGCTGAACTTTCAGGGGACACAGTTCACCTCATGGCAAATGCTAAAGACAAACCACTGTCCACAGAGGCTGCTCTGGGATGCCCTGGGCTTTGAGAATCGGGCGGAGTCCTGGGGACTTGGTGACAGATTCTCCAAAGCAGGCTGGTGCTGGGGACCCAGGATAACGCTACCCGGTAAGCTGCAGGGTGCCCGGTTTAGGCTGGACCTTGTCCCAGGGAGCTTTCTGTGGGGTCAGGGGAAGGAGGAGTGGGTCCCTGCGACCTGGTAGCCACTGCCCTGGGGGTGGGGAGAAAAGAAATCTGAGCAGGACCCCCCTAGGCTGAGATTTCACCTGTGGAACAAAGCTAGGGGGTCTGGACCCAAATTTGAATTTTTTATAGGGACAATGGCTCTCCTTATCTGTGGGTTTTGCATCCAAGGATTCAACCTACCTTGGACTGCAGATTGAAAATATTTGGGAAAAGATTCCAAATCAAAGCATGTCACTGTACGAGGTATTACAACTACTCTTAAATACATGGGGAAAAGTGCGTAGGTTTATGCAGCGATGACCTAATTTCTAGAAGCCCTTGAGCGTCCAGGATTTCGGTGTCTGTGAAGGATCTGGAACCCATCCCCATGGGTGCCAAGGTCGACTGTGGGTGTGTTTTCCAGCCGTCACTAGACCATCCACAGATTTTTAAGATAACATGATTCAAAAACACGCGAAAGCCTTTAATGTTCAAGAAAGATGCTGTATTAGCCAGCCCGGGCTGCCGTATCGAGATACCGCAGACTGGCTGGCTAACGTAAAAGAGATCTGCTTACTGTTCTGGAGGCTAGAAGCCCACGTTCAAGGTGTTGGCAGACTCGGTTACTCCTGAGGTCTCTCTCCTTGGTTTGTAGACCGCGGCCTCCTTGCTGGGTCCTTACGTGGCACGTTTTTGGACACGTGCACTCTCGGTATCTTTTCTTCAAAGGACGCCATTTGATTGGACTACGGTCCACCCTGATGCCTCATTCAAATTTAAGCAGCTCTTTATAGTCCCTTCTACAAGCATGGTCACATTCTGAGGTAATGGCGGTTGGTCAAAGCTTCAAGCTGAACTTTCAGGGGGGACACAGTTCACCTCATGGCAAATGCTAAAGACAAACCACTGTCCACAGAGGCTTCTCTGGGATGCCCTGGGCTTTGAGAATCGGGCGGAGTCCTGGGGACTTGGTGACAGATTCTCCAAAGCAGGCTGGTGCTGGGGACCCAGGATAACGCTACCCGGTAAGCTGCAGGGTGCCCGGTTTAGGCTGGATCTTGGATAAACAGCAAATAGTTTTTTTGGTACTTACGTCCCCCGCCAAAAGAAAAAAAAACCCTATCCACTGTCTATCTGAAATTCAAATTCAACAGGGCATCTTGTATGTTTGTTTGCTAAATTTGGCACCCTACCCTGGGAAGCAAACAAAAGAGCTTCTCCTTACAGATATTTGTTGTCCAACAAATGAGAATGGTGGCTTTGCGAATAGTATGTCAGACACAGAGTAGTGTTTTAACCGTAGGACCGGCACCTAACGTTCTGAAGTTCTTCCGGTGGGTATCAGTTCCGAGCATTTTCCTGAGAAATGCATACTCTGAGAGCCTGGGGACTCTCCAGTAGGTATCCTGTGAGTGTTTGACAGATAAGTATTGAATCCAGGAGCCAGGTCCGCGGGAGGGGGAGGTTTTTTGGAATGGAAGTGGAAAAACAGCCAGCAGTGGGCCTGGGGGCAGAGCCTCCTGCAGGCGGGCAGGCGGGGGCGGGGGCGCGGGCGCCCAGGACTGCGCGCCTCTCTGTCCCCAGGCGCCTGGCCAAGTCCACCCTCCTGCTGATCCCCCTCTTCGGAGTCCACTACATCATCTTCGCCTTCTCCCCCGAGGACGCCATGGAGATCCAGCTGTTTTTTGAGTTGGCCCTTGGCTCCTTCCAGGTAAGCTCCAGGGACGGGCACTTGAAGGTGAAAGGAAGCGTTCTTGCTCTGCTTAGAGAAAAGTGGAGACCGAATCCGGCTCCTGCCCAAGGCGGAGGGGTGCCTCCCCGGCAGAGGCTCGGGAGACGCGGGAGCAGGACCTCGCCGTGCGGTGGGACCCTCCGCGGGACCCGGGCTCCCCCGCTCACAGGTCCCACGGGGGTGGGAGATGCAACTGAAGCGAGAGACGGACTCCAGGGAGGACAGAAGGGAAGGTAACCTGGTGCGTGGATCCCAGCGCTCTCAGTAGGGCTCGGGTCAACCTGAGCGCAGGGGGCTTGGGCTGAGCCAGGGAGGCGGAGTGGGGCGAGAAGAGGAGCAGAGTGGGAGGGGAGGCTGGGGCGAAGGCGCTTTGAAAGAATATCCCCATCTGCATCCTGGGAAGTCCATAAAAAGGCCACAAGCTGAACAACCCAGAAGTAGCCACATCAGCACATTAATTATGCAGAATCAGTCAGGAGAGGTCCAAGTCTGAGGAACAGGAAATGGGGGCAGGCGTGTCAGGAGGCTACTGTGTTTCTTTTTTTTTTTTCTTTTGGTGACAAGAGACATTTGACTCTTTGAAACTAATTACATACATAGTTTACTAAAAATAAAAACCAACTTTAAAAAAGAGGGAAAAAAAAAGGAGAGGAGAAAGCCACCTACCTACGAATTCAACAAGACGTTGTAAAGTTAAAAAGTATGGTAAGCCTGCTTGGCTAGAAAAGACTTTTTTAACAAGAATCCCAAACTTCACAATGTTATTTGTTTATTTACTCATAATGATCTCCTTCCAAAAATAATATGATGTAGCTTTCAGGAAAAACATACAAAGGACAAAAAATAAGCAGATGAGGGATCAGTGAATTAAGAAAATAAAGCCAAACTGGAGCTGGTACATAGAAACACGGTTAATGAAGTTCTCTGAAGAGGGGAGAGCTGAGTCATAGGTTTGGTCCGGAGCTTCCCAAAGCAAAGACAGAAACAGTAGATGAAAACAGGCTGGTTGCCAAGGGAAGCCTGGTCTTATAGGCTCTGGGGCTGAGAGCAATCTCTCCGGTGGGTTTTCTTGCAGAAGCCAGGCTGTCCTCACCAGCGCTGACCCTTGCCGAGTCCTCCTCACCGGGGCAGGCCTTGGCTTGGGACGGGGCTGGGTGCCTTCCTCGTTCCTGGGGTTCTTCTGTTCAGGACGGGGCATGTGCCAAGGGGGTCCACCTGTCATGCTCAGGTTCCGGGGAGGACACGTCCCTGGACATACATTCCTGAGCAGGGTCTGGTCCTCACCCACGCCTGAGACACCGCCCCAGGGCTGCCCCCGGCACTCCTCTGAGCCTCTTCTCTGCCCAGAGACCCCACCCCCACCCCAGGTCCCTGAGACCCTGGGCTCTTGTGTATAATCCATGGTCTCTGGGCCACGTAACGTGGAGCGCAGGTGGCTGGGCTCACTGTGGCCCTTTCGATCTGGGGAGGGGGGAATGTCCAAAGATGGGCGGAAGGTCTGTCCCCACCGACAGAAGTGGGGAGTGACCCCAGCGAGAGCCTGAGGATGCAGGCCTGCGTGGACGGGGACTTCCTGTCTCTGGAGCTGGGTTTCGGCTGGGGCTGCAGACGGCACCCACTCGGCTCCTCCCTGGGGACACGTGCCTGTCACGAGGAGACCAGAAGCAGTTTCCTAAATGTTCCCAGAGAAATGTTTACAAAGAAAAAGGATCTTTCAGGGTGTTTTTTTGAAAAAAAGAACCATTGTTCAAATATAAACATATAGATCATTTTATTATATATTATATGTGTATACCATATATAATATATACATTTAAAATTGTTTATTACAGAGGGTCTTTTCCAGATGCACAGTGGAATGAGCACTCTGACGGACCCATGTAGCCCTGACCCTGTGTGGCCTGTTTCACCTCCGTCCTCGCGCCACCCCTCATCATTTTAAGCCAAGCCAAGCCATCATTCTATTTCAAATGCAAACATTTTAGTATTTATTTTCTGAAAGACAAGAGCTTAGAGAAGAACTTATGCATAACCACAATCGTGTTCCTCGATCTTTGAGGCTGGGCACTCTGGGCCCAGTAAAAGCGGCAGCAGCCTGACCGCCAGCTCTGGGCCTGCCGAAACCCCTATGACTCAGGGCCCTCACCCGGAAGCAGGGGTCCTCCCTGCCTCCCTTCCAGGGCTCTGGCAAAGGTTAAATGAGGCCCCTGGAACCTAGAAACTGACAGTTACACAGGCTAAGGCTGTGGCCCAACCCAGCTCTGGTTTATTTCAAAGCCTGCCTTGCACACCCTCTGACGGCAGCTCCTGATCAATGATGCCCGTTTCACACCTTCCTCATCAGGGATGCCCGTCTGAACCATCCGGGGATCTTTCAGAGCTGCTGCTGGTCCCAGCCCAGACCCTTGGATTCAGGGCACAGAATGCCCCTGGGCCAATGCGTGGCCAGGCCTGGACACTGCGGCCTCGAGTGTGTGTGCCTGCCCCGCCCTTGTGGTCCCGTTCCCTGTGACATCGTCCGTGCCTGAGACTCTAGAGCAGATCCTTCTAGTTTGTCTCTAGCTCTTGTTAAAATGCCGGAATCCTCGAGCAGTTATGTGTGTGAAGCCCACCATAAACGGGCCGGCTCATTCCTCTGTGGGGTCCTGTCTGTCTTCAGTAGCTAGGGGCAGGCCTGGCTGGCGCTAGGATGAGGGCTTGGGTCACCTGAGGTCAGGCCCGTGGCACCCAGGCCTCTGTGGGAGAGGGTGCTCACCAGCTGGGGAGGCCTGAGGGTGGGGGGCCCATCAGGAAGGGCAGGCTGGCCCTTGGCGGCTCCTTTGGTGGCCAGGCCATCCAGACTGTGAGACCTGCTCGGAGCTCACGGTTCCACACAAGCCTTAGGCTCAAATCCTGCGTCGCAACCTGGAGTCCCTGCCTGGTGGGCTCCCTGCCAGATTCTGGGGGTACCATTGGGAAAAGCGGAGCTCCCGCTGCTGAGGAGAGAGGGTCCTGACAGGCACGGGCCCCCACCCGGTCAGGGAACTTAAAGCACATTTAGCCCTGAGGCCTCTGACCTCGGAGACGTGATGGGGGTGGTGGTGTCAGGCTCCACTGTTTGAGGCGGGGACCTGCACCTGAGCTCCGCTCTGACTTCAGCTGCATCAGGCGGAGGCTGCTGCCTTGGCTGGGGACCAGGCAGGCCACTGGAATGAGGGAGGTGGACCGTCTGGGAGGAGCAGGAGCAGTGGGACCTGGGGCGCGTCCATCCCGCCTGGAGCTGAGCGGCGGAGCGGCCCATGGGAGCCCCGGGGCCAGGGTGGGCTTGTTTGCAAGACCCGCGGGACACGTGCAGAGGTTTAAGAGGGAGCAGCTGTTCAGACGGAAAGACAGCCGTGTGACCGTGTGGGGAGAGCAGAGCTCTGGGCGGGAGGGACGCGCCTGAGCCGTCGCCGCCCCCGCGGCTCCCGGACCGCCCACCCTGCTGACGCCAGTGGCCTGCCCGGTCCCGTGGCCGAGTGAGCAGCATCCTCTCAATGTAACGACACCGCCCGGCGCAGGGCCCCTTCCTGGACAGGGGGCAGCCCTGCCCCCGGGGGTCTCGGTCTGTGTGGGTGACGTGGGGTCAGCAGAGGAAGCCCCCATCCCCCAGGGTAGGAGAGGCGTGGGAGGCTCTGGGGCAGCCCCGGGGAGAAGTGAGCCTGGGGCTGGGGCCAGAGGACCCGGGGGCCGGGGGGCCCCTCCCCCGTCCTGTTGTCCCTGCTTCCTCCCCAGGGCCTGGTGGTGGCCGTCCTGTACTGCTTCCTGAACGGGGAGGTGAGTGTCCGGGGCCGCCCCCAGGCCTGGGGAGCTCCCTCCCTCGGGGCCACGGTTCACAAGGGCTGCCTAGAAACGGGGGTGGGGACCGGGCGGGTGGGGCAGGCCAGGGCCTCCTGGCTCGGACCTGTCTTCCAGGAGTCTGAGCTCACTTCATGGGAGCAGCCAAAGCACCCCAAGTCCCTGTGGAAACCGCTGGGTCCAGCCTTGTTTCTAGATCAGCGAGAACGCATCCTGTAGGTCTGGGCTGGAGGCTGAGAGTGTTCGTCACCAGCACTCCAGGTGATTCTCACCCTCAGGCAAGTTCAGGAAGCGAAAGCGCAGGCACCCCAACCCTAACCCAGGCCGCGGGCGGCCTGCCGGGCCCGACGGGTGATCTCAGCTACCACCCTGCTCTGGGCCTCGGACCCCCCATGGGCAGGGAGAGTGACCGGGGGAAGGGCTGCCGCTCGGCCCTCAGAGACCTGAGAGTGTGACTCTCGGGCCGGCTGCTGCGGGGACGGCACTGAGCTGGCGGCCTCTCCGCCTGCCCGCAGCAGTTGGGTCGGAAGGGAGGCTCCTAGCACAGAGGCCACGCAGTGGGCCTTGGTGGAACACAGTCCTGCTTGCACATAAAGCCTGCCCGTGACGGTGGATCATCAGGTTCGCCCCGCTTGAATGGGAGTCGCCTCTGATATTTCCCCCCAAATCAAGCATCGAGCCTGGCCTCAGAGTCTGTGCTGCGACCGCTGGGGGTTGTGTAGACACCCCAAAGAGCCGCCCGCTGGCCCCCGGGTGAGTTCTGAGCTCGGGGCTGCGTGGGGACGTGGCCAGCTGTCCTAGGTGACAAGCACAAGCCCCTTCTTCAGGATAGGTTTGCTGAGGCGGCAGGGGAAAGGACCCAAGGGAAAGGGGGCCGCGGTACCTCCTGGATGTCGGGGCTGGAAATGGTGAACCTCAGTGGTCCTCAGGAGGGAAGGGCACGCCCTCTGGGCCCCAGGGGAACAAGCAGGACCCGGTCGAGGTCGTCCCTCCCTCCTGGCTGACGGCTGGTCTCCGGGGACAGGTGCAGCTGGAGGTCCAGAAGAGGTGGCGGCAGTGGCACCTGCGTGCGCTCCCGCGGCGGCCTGTGGCCCTCAGCTCCTCCTCCGGCAGCGGCACCAAGGCCAGCCCCTCGGAGCAGGGCCGGACCCCCTGCAGGACCAGCGTCATCTGAGGCGGGCCACGCCGGCTCCTGCGGGCTGAGCGCTGCCGCGGGAGGGCCCGCCTTCCGACCAGAGGCCGCCTGCTCTCTGCGGATGCTCACACCTCTCCGCCCAGCCTGGGGGTGGAGGGTGGGGTCGATTCCTCAGAGCGGAAGGGACCTGCGGCAGCAAGAGGGACTGGGGCCTCGGTCTGTGGAGTTCCCTGGAAAGGAGTTGAGGGGTCCTGGGAGGGGGCAGGGGAATAAATGGTAATGGGGATGAGACTCCATCGGTATGTGTCAGTCCGCGTGTCCTTGAACAGTGGGAAGGATGCAGTCCCCCACGGCTTCCTGGAGGAGGGGGCTTCCCTGAGCCTCCTGCTCCCGTGTTCAGGGATACGCTTAGGAGCCCAGGGAACTGGGAGGCAGTGAAGGACCGGGAAGCCAGGCGCGGCCATGCACGGGGTCGCTGAGAGTCGGACATGACTTAGCAACTAAACCACCACCACCAGTGCACCGGACCCTCCCTGCCCCTCATGACAACTCACTGGACCAGCTCTCACCCCAGAGCCTTCCAGACACCTCGCGTCACGGGAAACCTCTTGGTCCCCCTGACAGGGGACGAACCACTCCCAGTTTCTGCTTTCAGTTCCCGGCAGTACAGCCGAGGCAGAATCCACTTGATGGAAGAGAAACAGGCTCAGCAACATCTGCGAGGGGACCAGGACGCCCAGCAGGGAGGAGCACCTCCGGGCAGGACTTCTGGTTTTAAATCCCTAGGGTCGCCCCAAGGCTGTCAGTCTTCCCTGCTCCCAGGCCAGGAGGACAGGGCCCTGCCTCCCAGGCCCACTGGGGATTTCCATCTCACCTTTAACAGTCTGGATCTCAAATATCAGCATTCCTTGCCTGCTGGCCCTGTGAGGATTAAAAGACTCAATATTGGAATCCTCTTACAAAACAAACCTGTGTGCTCAGGGGAAAGCATTCTGGACAGGAGCAGGGGCGGCCCTTCCCCTGAGGAAAGGGAGGGGCATCTTGCTGGTGGGTGGGCCCAGCTCTAGTCCTGGCTTTCGGTGACCCCGGACAGGCGGTCCTGGCCCCCCACTTCTACCTCTCAATCCTGTAGACAAGGAGGTCACCCCTTGGCTCCTTGTAGACCCCCACCACCACTGCTCCTGGGGTGAAAAGGCCAGATGCATATTTTCCAGGACTAAGAACCCAGCCTGGGGCTTCCCTGGTAGCTCAGTGGTAAAGAGTTTGCCTGCCAGTGAAAGAGACACAGGTTTGATCTCTGATCCGGGAGGACCCTACATGCTGCGGAGCAGCGAAACCCAAGAGTCACAACTATGGAGCCTGCGCTCTAGAGCCTCGGAGCCACCGCGATGGAGCCCATGTTCCTCAACTCCTGAAGCCCGTGTGCCCTGGAATCTGAGTTCCACAAGAGAAGTCCCCGCAACAAGAAGCCTGCTCACCTCAACTAGAGAGGAGTCCCCACTCCCTGCAACTAGAGAAGAGCCTGCAGCAGCAGTGAAAACCCAGAAGAGTCAACAGTAAATAAAGGACTATGAGAAAAAAGAACCCAGCCTGCATGGCTGATGTACTTTTCTCCAGAGACCCCCATGAACTCTTGTAAATCTTGGAATTAAAAAGTTAAAAAAAAAATCATAGGAGAGGCACAGGCACCCAGTCCAGCCTAGAAAGATCTGGCTGGGCAGAAACCCAAACGCCATGTGGCCAGAAGGGACCAGGGAAGGCCTGACCTCCTCAGGTAGGGGAGGGGCATGGGGCTAGTATAGATGAAATAGGCTGAGGAAAAAAAGAAAAAAAGCTACCTGCTGTGCAGAAAAGGGCCTGAAAGGGGGCGGGGGCAATTTGATGCACAAAAATGTAGAGGGGCCAGTAAGGGTGGAAATCTCCCACCCCCCACCCCCCCCGCCTGCTCCTGTCCCCTCCACCCGCAGGCCTTGGTATCTAGGGTGGCAGTTAATCATTATCCGAGTTTGGGCCAGTTCCCTGCACCCCGTGGAGTCTAGACACGTGCTCTTTGAAGTGTTCCAGGATCAAAAATGGTACCCTGAGGCTGTCTGGCAATTTCCAAGAGGGGACACACGCTTATGCCAGAGATCCATCACCGGCTCAGCTGTGTCTGGCTCTGTGCGACCCCATGGACTCTACAGCCCGCCAGGCTCCTCGGTCCACGGGATTCTCCAGGCAAGAAGACTGGAGTGGGTTTCCGTTTCCTTCTCTGGGGGACCTTCCCGACCCAGGAATTGAACCCTCGTTTCCTGTGTCTCTGGCGTTGGAGCTGAATTCTTTCATTGCTTGAGTCATCAAGGAAGCCCCAGCATCAAGAAGACAGGCTGCGAAATCAGGCGCCTCTCCTGGAAGGGCTTTGGGCAGGACTCACAGGGTCAGTACCCAGAGACAGCCAGCTGCTGGGAGCTGGGGTTATCCAGGGATTATGGACCCCCCTACTCCCGCAAAAGGGCAGGGTTCAAATAAAGTCACATGGTTTGAGAACCTAACATACACAAGCAATTCTGAACTCTGCCTCCCAGGCATGACCAAAGCTGCAAAGGCCCTTTGAGCTGGTAGAAGGAAATCCTTAGGCACCAACTGGACACGCTTCGCAGGAAGGACGATGCACGGTGAGTCTCCCAGGAGGCGCAGGGACCCTACTGCCCGTGTCCGAGCAGAGTCAGTAACACAGCAGTGACCCAGGCTCCCCTGTGCAGCCAGCCTGAGCACCAGTGACCCCAGCGGCTTCCGGGTCTACACCCATCCCAGGAAGCGTTCAAGAAAAGGGTTTAAAATATGTTTATTCTTATAAAATCGACATCCTCTATAGCAAGTGGCTAAGCTGGCGTAGCAGGGGGCATGGAGGCACTCATCTGACCTGTGCTTTGCAGACCAGCTGCAAAGGCCCCTGGATCACTGGCCCGAGCACCCCACGGCCAAGAGGCAGCCGTCTGAGTGTCACACGCACATTGGAGAAGTCTCCTCTTTCCCCCCGCACCGTGTGGCATGTGGTATCTCGGTTCGCCGACCAGGAATCGAACCTGCACCTACAGCACTGGAAGCTCAGCATCTTAACTGCTGGACGGCCAGGAGTCGGGCAGAGCCCCGTCTTCAATACTTTCTGGTACAACTTGATGTCCTTGGAAGGGGTGGCGCTAAACTGTGGCGGGCAGGCCCCAGGGACGCGGGCCGTCGCTGGCGGGGGTGATGCTGTTGACGTGCAGGCCGCTGATGGCGTTCAGGAAGAAGAGGAAGGAGGCCGTGAAGTTGCTCCAGAACGTCAGGGTGAGGCCCAGGAGCGTGACGTGGCTCCTGAGAAGGACCAGGAAGCTCAGGAGGCCCCCGAAGGAGAGGACGAACGAGGCGAGGAGGAGGGCGGAGCCCACGGCCCACTTGGGCCTGGAAAGGTGGTCCTCGCACACCTGGGACACTATGAGGAGCTCCAGGCCAAAGACGGCGACCACCACGGCCAAGGTGGCCACGAGGCGGACCACGACCATGCCCACGGCCAGCCCGGGCACGTGGGCCTGAGCCAGGTCTCGGAGGCAGTGCGGCCCCGTCTGGTTGGAGGCGCTG
Source organism: Tragulus kanchil (assembly GCA_022376925.1). Classification (NCBI taxonomy): domain Eukaryota; kingdom Metazoa; phylum Chordata; class Mammalia; order Artiodactyla; family Tragulidae; genus Tragulus; species Tragulus kanchil. The sequence continues at coordinate 118,818,724 of JAIOJX010000026.1, forward strand.
CAGAAGTGCCAGAGTCCGAAGAGGAGGCCGTCGGCCAGGAGCCACTCGCCGTCACAGATGGCGACGGAGGAGAGGACCACCGCCAGGAAGGCGCACAGGACGATGAGGGCGCGGGTGGAGAATTCAAAGAAGGATTGCCGGGGCCGCCGCCAGCCCAGCAGCCTCTGTACCTGGAAGACAGCGTGGGGCGCTTGTCAGAGAGGGCCCCCCGCACCCCACAGCCTCCTCAGGGGGGCCCAGAACACGCTCTTCAGGTCCCCACAGCCTCCGGAGCCCTTCTCCCGTCCTGCCTGGTCCTCGTCCCCATTTAAGACCTATGAGCCTTGTCTGTGGGTCCAGTTATTCATCAGGCAAAGACTAACCTGCTCTTTTTTTAATCTTTACAATGAGTAGGAAACCCAAATTCTGTTTGCCTGTCTGTACTAAGGCAAACCTTCATCTATTCTGAAGTCAGAAAACCCGTCCGGCCTAGCTGCCGTGACCTCGAGCCAGCGGCCAGCCTGGGTTTCTTTGCATGAAAAACAAGAACACTAGGCAGGTTCTTAGCCCATCAGCGATGGTTCCCTCCACTGGCCTCCCCCGGTTTCCTCCTAACTTGTACCTTCTGCACTGGGACCCAGGTGCCCAGTGACGTTGGCACATGGCTCAGCCTGGACCCCTCCTAGAATTCACCACCGTGTACTCTAGCGGTTTCTGGGGGTTGCGGCGGGGTGGAGTTCCTAAGGCTTCCCTTCAGCCTCTGGTTTCAGGCCGGAAGAGTGTGTTGTCCTCTCTCCAGGCAAGCTGGGCAAGGCGCCCAGTGAGAAGTCTCTTCTTATATCCCTGGGGCACCCTTCCGTGCTCTCCCAACCGCCAGCCCACAGGCGAAAGAAAGGAATGCTTCAAAGAGCAGAACTCCTTCGATGGCCCACAAGACCTCCCGAAGCATCTTCCCGGCCACCTGCTTCAGACACAGAGCGCTTCTCCCAAACCAAAGGCAAGCCTAGAACTTGCCTCCCTCACCTACTGGCCCCTCCACCTGAAAGGCTCTTCTGGCTGCTGCTCCCGCCCCCACCTTCTCCATTCTAAATGTCTCAACCATGGGTGGTGTCCACTCAACCCAGAATGGACCCTTTCTGGTCACAGAGTAGACCCTGCTTGCCACAATTAAAAAAAAAAAAAAAGGAAATAGCTGCTTTGTTGTTAAAAACAAAACAAGTCTGGTGGACGAGCAAGCTCCATGAGGGTTATGCAAAGACGGCATCTGTCACAGAGGCCAGGAGACCTACCCAAGAGCTCTGACCCAGGCTTCCCTGGTGGCTCAGTAGTGAAGAGCTCCCCTGCTAATGCAGGAGACACGGGTTCGATCCCTGATCTGGGAAGATCCCACATGCTGTGGAGCAACTAAATTGTGAGCCACGACTGCGGAGCCTGTGCTCTAGAGCCTCGGAGCCGCAATGATGGAGCCCGTGAGCCCTAGAGCCGGAGTTCCACAACGGAGAAGTCACCGCCGCAAGAAGCCTGCTCACCTCCACTAGAGAGGAGCCCCACTCCCTGCAACTAGAGGAGAGCCTGCAGCGGCAGTGAAAACTCAGAAGAGCCAAAAATGAATAAATTAAAAAAAATGCATTTTAAAAAAAACCCCTTTGTCCCTAGATCATATTAAAGCCTGGCACAGCTGCCCAACAGCTGTATCATGTGCAGGGCTGGGGGGTGGGGGGGGGCGCGAGGAGAAACGCAGGCAACTGATCAATACCAATGGGGGCCATCGTGGGAGGGGCTCGATACACTAGGGAGGAAGAGGGACAGCATGAGATGGAGGGACACCCGAGGACACCCACACAGATCCAGGACAAAGGCGGCCTGGCGTGCTGCAGAGTCTGGGCTGATTCCCAGACCATGTCTCCTAGACTCCCAGCAGGGGGCAGATCCCTCTTTCCTGCTGGGGCCACTGGGAATCTAAGAGTCTGTGCTGGATTTGGGTAGAAAAAATAGCTCTATGGCTAGGAAACCCAGGGAGCTTTGAAACCTCTGACTACAGACCATAAAAGTGGTTTTCTTTGCGAGGTTTCCCCACCGCCTGGGCCCTCGCTTCTCATCCACACTCTGTGGTTAGGTTCTGTAGCAGCTAGTGACCTCTGCCAGAAAGCGGAGTCGTGACGGCCCTGGTTGTACCGCCCCTAGAGGTGGGTAAGTCTCTAGGACGGGAAACCCCAGACGCAGGCAACAAGTCCCAAGAACGCAGCATGCAGAGGCCTTTTGACCTCAGGCCTCAGGCTGTCTGGAGGAAAAGCACATGCTGTCCTGCGCTGGGCCCCACCTGTCCTGGGCACAGACTGGACTTTAACCTCCAGGCCCTCAGACATTCAGAAAGACAGCTGACATCAGGCTATTTTCCCCCTCCCGCCCCGAAGCAGGGCATCAAACTCTGACACCAATAAAGCTCCCGAGGATTAAGTGAGATGAGATATCTAGAGATGCTCGCCCCGTGAGCAGTCCTCTCCGCTAGCCCTAACATCAGTAGCAACAAGGCATCTCGAGTCCTCGTTCCTCACCGCTGCCCCTGGCCCTGCTGCCCACGCCTAAACTCTCAGCGACCCGGGCCTGAACTCCTCCTGGAGGGCCGCGGGGCCTCAGTGTGGTCAGTGGGAGGCCTGTGGACCCACAGGAGGATGGCAGTCACCGCGACCCCCCCAGCTCTGCGAGCTTGGGCAAGGCACCTCAGTCTTCGGGCCTGGACTCACTCCACTGAAAGCGGAAGCATTTCCCCTTTTCATCCGACTCCCTGAACGATTTCTAGGGACCCGCAAGAGAGTCACTTGACACTCCTGGCTCACTGAGTCCACTGCCAAAGTCCTGTCTTCCCCCACCACCCGAGACTCCATCTGATCCTGTCCACCGCCAAGCAGACAGGGCTGCTCACTGCTCATTCTGCACATCACCCCTTCTTCCTTCCCTACCTGCCCCCACGCCCCACTGCCCACTCCGTCCAAGTCCCAGTCAGGCCCTCGTCAGCTGGAAATCCTGTCTGTGCTCAGCCCCTAAGCGTGCGCCTCTCTGTGACCCCATGGACTGTACCTCCGCAGGCTCCTCTGTCCATGGAATTTTCCAGGCAAGAATACTGGAGGGGGTTGCCATTTCCTCCTCCATGGGAGCTTTCCCACCCGGAGATGGAACGTGCAGCCTCTTGCGCTGGCAGGAGGATTCTCTTACCACTACCTACCCAGAAAATCCTTTCTCCGGCTTCCTAAATAGTAAGCCCACCCCTGCCAGGGAGGCAGGTGCAGGAGCTAGCCTGCTTGGTTTTTAGCTCTCTGACCTCTGACAAGTTATGTATCCCCTGGAGAGAACTAGTTCTGCCTCCTGTCCTCCCGGTGGAGCTGAAGTAAGCTCCGAACACCCCAACTGCGTAGAACAGTCCCAGGCCCGGGGTGAAGGGCTCCTAAGCGTCAGCGACTAAGCGTCGAGCACAGCCCCCAACCCCGACACGACCCCCTACCCCGCTCAGGCCAGTAGAGCCGCAGGGTTTCTTCCTCATCTTCCCTGCCCCCCTTCTTCCTTTCCTAGAAGTCGGGTCCTTTAAGCTGGCTACCAGTCTTCCTGCTCCTCCCGGCCCGCCACGAAGCCCTCCCCCCACCCTGTAATCCTGCGGCAGTTTCTGTACCTCCTCATCTCGCACTCACTCCCCCTACCGCCTCTCAGTTCTGTCTGCAAAGGCCGCCAGCTCCTAGGGGCCGGACTGGATCCCACCCTCGACGCAGACGGTCAGAGGATACCCGGTCGGGACTCCAGACTGTGCCCAGAGCCGGGTCTCGCTGCTCCCCGCTCTCGGCTGCCGAGCCCCGGCCGCGCGGGCCTCGGGGGCGGCTTGTGCGCGGCGTTTCTCCCGCTCGGGCCGAGTCGGGCTAAGGCTCGGTTCTGCAGCCGAGCTGGCCGCCCCCGTCAGGTCACTCCACCTGTTGCCGCATCTATAAACTGGGCGGGGCCCTGGGGGCGAGCTGGCTGGACGCAAGGAAGCTCCGCCGCGGGACAGGAGAATTGCACACCCGGGGGGCAGGGGGAGACGGGCAGGTTCTCAAGCAAACACCTCGCATCACTGAGAAACCCCCATCTTTGTAACGCGGGCCCCTCACCTCCCTACGCGCTGTTCTGAGGTTTCCGCTCGCCCCAGCGAACCCACCCGCGTACTCGTCCCCCAAAGTCAGTTTTGCAGAGGGGAGATGGGTTTCCTGCCCCACTCCCCCACCATCAAGAAAGTTCTGCCTTCCCCAGACAGGCCTCCTCCTATCCCGTAAAGTGAACCTCACTCTACAAGTGGGTTCCGTCTATCCTCCGCCCCAGACGCACCCCCTTTTAAGAGGTCCCCTTCTGGTGAACCTGATCGACGAACACAGCGGACCCCCAAACAACACCCCGCCCCAAGACGTTTGGGAGCCTTGGGTGCTCGAAGGACCGCGAGCAGAAGACCGAGCCCCAGGAACAGCGCTGGGGCCGGGAGGGGCCCCTAGGGGCTCCCCGCGCACCCTCCCAGGCCCGGGGTGAAGGGCTCCTAAGCGTCAGCGACTAAGCGTCGAGCACAGCCCCCAACCCCGACACGACCCCCCACCCCGCCCCGGCCAGTAGAGCCGCCGGGGTTCTTCCTCCTCTTCCCTGCCCCCCTTCTTCCTTTCCTAGAAGTCGGGTCCTTTAAGCTGGCTACCAGTCTTCCTGCTCCTCCCGGCCCGCCACGAAGCCCTCCCCCCACCCTGTAATCCTGCGGCAGTTTCTGTACCTCCTCATCTCGCACTCACTCCCCCTACCGCCTCTCAGTTCTGTCTGCAAAGGCCGCCAGCTCCTAGGGGCCGGACTGGATCCCACCCTCGACGCAGACGGTCAGAGGATACCCGGTCGGGACTCCAGACTGTGCCCAGAGCCGGGTCTCGCTGCTCCCCGCTCTCGGCTGCCGAGCCCCGGCCGCGCGGGCCTCGGGGGCGGCTTGTGCGCGGCGTTTCTCCCGCTCGGGCCGAGTCGGGCTAAGGCTCGGTTCTGCAGCCGAGCTGGCCGCCCCCGTCAGGTCACTCCACCTGTTGCCGCATCTATAAACTGGGCGGGGCCCTGGGGGCGAGCTGGCTGGACGCAAGGAAGCTCCGCCGCGGGACAGGAGAATTGCACACCCGGGGGGCAGGGGGAGACGGGCAGGTTCTCAAGCAAACACCTCGCATCACTGAGAAACCCCCATCTTTGTAACGCGGGCCCCTCACCTCCCTACGCGCTGTTCTGAGGTTTCCGCTCGCCCCAGCGAACCCACCCGCGTACTCGTCCCCCAAAGTCAGTTTTGCAGAGGGGAGATGGGTTTCCTGCCCCACTCCCCCACCATCAAGAAAGTTCTGCCTTCCCCAGACAGGCCTCCTCCTATCCCGTAAAGTGAACCTCACTCTACAAGTGGGTTCCGTCTATCCTCCGCCCCAGACGCACCCCCTTTTAAGAGGTCCCCTTCTGGTGAACCTGATCGACGAACACAGCGGACCCCCAAACAACACCCCCCGCCCCAAGACGTTTGGGAGCCTTGGGTGCTCGAAGGACCGCGAGCAGAAGACCGAGCCCCAGGAACAGCGCTGGGGCCGGGGAGGGGCCCCTAGGGGCTCCCCGCGCACCCTCCGGACCCTGGCGGGGCTCTCCTCCCACCCTCTCCGCGGCCGCTCGCTCACCTGAACGCCGAGGTCTGTCATCCTGCTCCGGGCTCTGCGCGAACTCCCCCTGCGCCCGCCACGCTCCCTCGAGCAGGTCCGCGGAGGCAGGCGCTCCCCGCCGAGGGTGTCTCCTCCGGGGGCGGGGCCTGGGCGGGGCCAGGAGGGGCCAGGGCGGGGCCAGGGCGGGGCGGGGTTGGCGGGCGGGGCCGGGAGGGGCCTGGGCAGGGCGGGGCCGGGGGCGGGGCGTTGGCCGTGGACTTGGGCCGGCGGGCAAGGAGCTTCCCCGCCCTCGGGCCCCGGTAGACGCTGACTCCGCGGGGCCGCGGGGAGGGGCCCCCGGGGAGGGGCGCGGGACCAGGACCCTTCTCGAAAGGCGGGCCCGCGAGACCCAGGCCTGGAGTCACGTCCCCGATCCCGGGACAGCTGTGCGCTCGGCGCCGATTCCCCGAGGCTGGGACTGCACCGGCGGAAGGCCGGCGAACCCAGGACTCAGCGCCGCCCCAGCGGGTCCAGCCCAGCGTCACGGGAGGCAGTGGCGTCTAAACGGCAGCTCCCGCCTGGGCTCTGCGGCCGTCAGGACCTCGTGCTGTGTGATCCAGGGCTCTTCTTTACCTCTCTGTTGTCTAGTCGCTAAGTCGTGCCTGACTCTTTGCGACCCCCCTGAACTACAGGATGCCAGGCTTCCCTGTCCTTCACCGTCTCCTGGAGTTTGCTCCGACTCATATCCATTGAGTCCATGAGGCTTTCCAAGCGTCTCCTCCTCTATGGCCTCCTCCTTCTCCTGCTGCCTTCAGTCTTTCCTATCAACAGGGTCTTTTCCAGTGAGTCAGCTCTTTGTGTTAGATGGCCAAAGCATTGGAGCTTCCTCGTCAGTCCCTCTAATGAATATTTACGGATGGTTTCCTTTAGGATTGACTGGTTTGATCTCCTTGTAGTCCAAGGAACTCCTTAAGGATCTCCAGCAGCACAGTTCGAAAGCGTCAGTTCTTCAGTGCTCACAGCCGTCTTTTTTTTTTTTAACTTTTATTTTACTTTTAAATATTACAGGGTTTTGTTGTTTACAGATATGTATGTTCCTAGATGAGTCATATGTATATTCCCCCCTTCCCACCCCTCCCAACCATCACACAGCACCCCTGAAGGATGGCATTTGGAATCTTAATTCTTCTCCTGGGTACCAGGGACTGAACCTGTGTCCCCTGTGTAGAAGCATGGAGTCCAAACCCCGGGACTACTGGGGAGCCCCAAATCTGCTCACTCTTGCTTAAGAAGACTGGGAGCCCACGGGGCACTTGAAAGGCTTCCAGCCACTACTGACAGAGTGTCGGAGCCTCAAGGGGCTGGCCGCAGACATCAGGAAGCCTGACTCCTGTGCAGGCAGATAAGAGGGCATTCATGTATGGATTTGGGCTGGTGGCATAGTAACATAAAACTGTGAGGAGCTTGTTCTAGTGGATCCTGTGCCGGGTATGCTAGAACATGCTATCTTGTTACTCTTCACATCAGCCTTTTGAGGGAGGTACTCTTAGGCTCTCTTTTTTTTTCTTTTTTTTTACTAGTAGTTTTATTTGTCTGTGCAGCATGTGGGATCTTAGTTCCCCAACCAGGGACTGAACCTGGCCTGGCAGTGAAAGTGCCCGCCAGAGAATTCCCGTGGCCTGCACTTCAGAGGAAGGAAACAGAAACACAGAGAAGTTAAGCAGTGGGCCCAGGCACACACAGTCCCGGTGGCTGGGGGTAAGTTCAGGCCTATCTCGAGGCCGCACTCTGAACCCTGGCAGGACACCAACCCCGTGGACTCACGGCTTGTATCCTGGGAGCTCATTGCAAAGGGTTTCATGGATCTACCTCAGGCAGTTTCTGGAGGCTTTGCAGGATGCCCAGCTGCTGAGATGGCTAGTGGGGACCAGGAAATGCCTCTCTGGAGAAAGTGTAAGTGGGGACGGGACAGGGTGGGAGATCTGGGCTCTCGGCCTACCTGCCCCAGCTCCCCGGGCAGGCCAGCCGGACTAGGCGGTGCTGGAGACAAGGGGGGCCCCCTTCAGCCGTCCCTCTTCCCTCAGTCACCGGGGTTGGCCACCTACAGAGCTGTCCCTACGGGGAATACGCGCGCTCCTCAGTCTGTAGGCTGCCATAAAGTCCCTCTGCTGGCCGCTGCCTGGTACTACCGTCAAATAATCCACCTGTGAATTCCCCACCACAGCCTGCACCCCGCTGCCTCCCCGAAGCGCACAGCTCCGCGGATGCTGCCCAGTGCTCCCAGGCAAGGTGAGGCGAGGGGGGCGTGGGGCGTCTCGCCCTCTCCTGCCGTCCCCATCTCTCCCACCGCAGCCAGGACCTCGGAATCTCACATCCCGGCTGTGGCAACGGGCACAGGACCCAGGGCAGCCACAGCGATGGGCCCGAGGGGCGGGCACGTAACCCAGACAGGGCCGTCCAGGGCTTCACACAGGTACAGCGTGCGAGTCCCCTGCTTGGGCCTCTCGGGCGGGCTGTCCGTTTGGCTGTGGTGGCCTCAGCCCTCCTCCTGGCACAAGGCGGCCCTCCCAGGGCAGGAGGGAAGCAGGCGGATGCCCAGGGAGCCCAAGGGAGAGCAGCCTCACAGCTCTGGATCCACGCTGAGTGGGCTGCCCAGTTCCTTTCTTGAGAGCAGGGTTTGCTGTGGGAGTTGAAACAAGTGGAGGAAAAGACCCCAAAGGAGGAAGCTGGGGGCTCCCCAGAGGAGAGATCACCTTCCATCCTCCACAGGACCCTGTGGGACTGGGGTGCCCTCCCTTCGTTTGCACACCATCACTAGCATCCAAATGCAATGATAGGAGGGATCGAGAGCTGGCCTAGGAGGCAGGAAGCGTCACTTTTCCACGTACTGTGCCCTCCACCAGTCCCTGTCTCTTCCAGGGTCTCAGTCCCTCGGTTCCAAAGCATCTGGGTGCGGAACTGCATAGCCAAGTGCACAGGCGCACACGTTCTCAGGATCCAGCACTGGACGGGCTACTGGAGTGGAGGGCTCAGGTGGGCGCAGGTGCACAGGCCTCCTCGCGTGGGCAGAGGCAGCCGGACACGTACCAGGAGTGGCCCGAGCTCCTGTGAGGTCCCCGCAAGATCAAGGGGCCACTCGAAGGCCCCGGGGAGGTGAGTACACTCTACCCCCAGCTCCCTGCACACGCCTCCACAGGGCTCCAAGAGCTCTGGTCAGGAGGCGAGATCCTTGAGGCGCCGTACCTGCAGCCTTTAAGCACCCCACATCCGCTGGAGCCATGGGGCCAAAGATAATTGACCCTGAAGTAGCTATCCGCAGGCCAATGCCTGTGGAAGCGCTCTCTGCCGCGTACAGGCCCAGGTCATGACAATGTGCCCCACGCTGTGCCACAGCTGCCCCTTACAGCTGATGGAACAAACCCAAGGAACACATGGAGGGCTGAAACCACGCAGTGAGGACGGAAAGTCGACACAGTGAAGGTCGCTGGGTTCCTGAGTCTCTAATGGAAGGAGAATCAGCAATTAGAGTCATTTGCTATTTGAAGACCTGGGTTAAGCTGTTATATGAAGTAGGCAGAAGGTTATTAAAAGTCCAAACACCTGGTACCTTCATGTTGACTTGTTATAGCAGCTAACTTGATTATTTCTAGTTTTTAATTTATTCTGTTTTATTTCTGGCTTGCTGGATTGCCCTCGCCCCACCTCGGCTTTCTCCAGTCACGGTGTGCGGGCTTCTCTTTGCGGTGGCCTCCCTGGCTGTGAAGCTCAGGCCCTGGGTACACAGGTGTCAGTAGTTATGGCGCTCAGGCTTAGCTGCTCTGGAGCATGTGGGATCCTCCCATGTGCCCTGCATTGACAGGCAGATTTGTAATCACTGAACCACCAGGGAAGTTCATAGCCACTGATTTTAATTTAAAGTCAGAAACACTATGGCTGACTCATGTTGATGTTTGGCAGAAAATAGTATGATTCTGTAAAGCAATTATCCTTCAACTGAAAAAAGTTAATTCATTAAAAAAATCAGAAACAAAAGGATAGGATGAAGAAAGTTTCTCAAGAAAAATTGTACTTTAAAATCGAAAAACAGCATAGACTACTTGAAGTTTTGAAAGGGTAAATTATTTTTGACCACTTCTATTGGTCTTTCATTTATTTATTTTTATTCTTTGGCCAGTGTGGGCCTCCCATTGCGGTGGCCTCTGTTGTCGCAGAGCACCGGCTCTGGGCACATGCGCTCCAGAGCTCCAGCTTGGTAGTTGGACACATAGGTCCAGCCACTCCGCGGCACGTGGGATCATCCTGGGCCAGGGATCAAACCGGCACCCCTTGTACTGCAAGGCAGTGTCCTTACCCACTGGGCCACCAGGGAAGCCGTGAAAGGATAATTGGTTTTTTTTTTTTTAAGATTTATTTATTTATTTTGGGCAGGGGTCGGGTTGGGGAGGGAGGGGCGAGGGCGGGCCACTTCCATCAATCCTTCACTCCTCCATTTTCATCCGTCTTTGTTCTTCGGCTCCCGTGGGCCTCCTATCGCTGTGGCGTCTGTCGTCGCAGAGCACCGGCTCTGGGCGCATGCGCTCCAGAGCTCCAGCTCGGTGACTGGACACATAGGTCCAGCCGCTCCGCGGCACGTGGGGTCTTCCCAGGCCAGGGATCGAACCGGCGCCCCTTGCACTGCAAGGCGTTGTCCTTACCCACTGGACCACCAGGGGGAGCCCCTGAAAGGATAAATTTAAAGCATAATTCATGTTGGGGCTTCCCTGGTGGCTCAGTGGTAAGGAATCTGCCTGCCAATGCAGGAGACATGGTTTGATCCTTGATCTGGGAAGATCCCCCATGCCATGAAGCAACTAAGCCCATGTGCCATAACTACTGAGCCTGTGTGCCCTAGAGTTCATGCTCCATAATGAGAAGCCTGCATCCTGAGACTGGAGAGTATCCCTGCTCACCACAACTACAGAAAAGCCAGCGCAGCAACGAAGACCCAGCACCGCCAAAAATAACAATAATAATTTAAAAAATATAATTGTTTATTTATGAAACACAGATCATGTTCTCTCTAAATATTTTTTTGGATAGTCAAGATGTATTATGTATGTATATTTGTTTTTTGGCTTGCAGGATCTTCGTTCCCTCACCAGGCATTGAACCTGGGCCCTTGGCAGTCAAAAAAAGCAAGTCCTAACCACGGGACTGCCAGGGAATTCTCAAGATGTGTTGTCTTTTAAATCTATGACCATTATTTTGTTGTCAAATATTTTATAGTTCGTAGGAGTGCAGATTACTTTCTTGTACATAAAAATGTAATTGAATAGAGAGAATCATGAGCATAATGTTCTTCCTTATTTGTTTATATTTGGAGAATTTGCTAAATGAGAGAAAAACACAGTTTGAGTCCCTGCCTGGCCAGCTCGAAGGCATGACAACCGTGTCCCACGGCTTTAGATCCCTACTGCTTCCTTGGAGTCACCTCTGGACCTGTTTCCAAATCAGCAGAAGCCCAGCGTTTTCCACTTTCTTCTTTTGCTTCAGTTATTTGTGATTACGATCAAAACTGCACCGTAGTTAATTAGGGGGGATTTTGTTCCAAGCAGAGCTGCAGTACTATGTACCTGAATAGGCTGACGATCCGGCAAAGCATGCGATGGTAAAAACGGGCATCCCTTTTTAGTCTCCGGTGGCCTAAAAGACGGATGACTCTCTTGTTCTTGAGCCTATGGCTCCAGGGAATGAGGCGCGTCCCAGGCTGGAAAGCCGGCGTGGCTGCCGCAGGGTTCCCGCCGCGCCGCAGAGGCCGGGCACCGACTCCGTGGCGTCCCGGCCGGGAGCGGGCGCGTGGCCTCCCAGGACGCACCTCGAGCGGCCGGCTCGGCGCTCCGCGGCCAGCAGGCGGCGCCGGAACCTTGCTGGCCTGGCGCGGGCGCACGCGCCCCTCTCCGGCGTCGCGGGCCACGGAGCGGCTTTTCCTGGGAAGACCGAGGGGGCCCCGCGGCGGCTCGGGGCCGCGTTCCGGCTCGGCCGCGTCCGAGCGGGCAGAGCGCTCCCGGCTCCGCCCGGGGTCTGAGCAGGTGGCCGGCGGCGGGGCTGGCGGTGCCGCGGGAGCCCGGGCGGGGCGGAGCGGGGTCGTGCCGCCGAGGGGTTTTCACTGCCGCAGGTCTTCTCTAGAAAAGCCACGCAGAAAAAAATAACAATAATAATTTAAAAATATAATTGTTTATTTATGAAACACAGATCATGTTCTCTCTAAATATTTTTTTGGATAGTCAAGATGTATTATGTATGTATATTTGTTTTTTGGCTTGCAGGATCTTCGTTCCCTCACCAGGCATTGAACCTGGGCCCTTGGCAGTCAAAAAAAGCAAGTCCTAACCACGGACTGCCAGGAATTCTCAAGATGTGTTGTCTTTTAAATCTATGACCATTATTTTGTTGTCAAATATTTTATAGTTCGTAGGAGTGCAGATTACTTTCTTGTACATAAAAATGTAATTGAATAGAGAGAATCATGAGCATAATGTTCTTCCTTATTTGTTTATATTTGGAGAATTTGCTAAATGAGAGAAAAACACAGTTTGAGTCCCTGCCTGGCCAGCTCGAAGGCATGACAACCGTGTCCCACGGCTTTAGATCCCTACTGCTTCCTTGGAGTCACCTCTGGACCTGTTTCCAAATCAGCAGAAGCCCAGCGTTTTCCACTTTCTTCTTTTGCTTCAGTTATTTGTGATTACGATCAAAACTGCACCGTAGTTAATTAGGGGGGATTTTGTTCCAAGCAGAGCTGCAGTACTATGTACCTGAATAGGCTGACGATCCGGCAAAGCATGCGATGGTAAAAACGGGCATCCCTTTTTAGTCTCCGGTGGCCTAAAAGACGGATGACTCTCTTGTTCTTGAGCCTATGGCTCCAGGGAATGAGGCGCGTCCCAGGCTGGAAAGCCGGCGTGGCTGCCGCAGGGTTCCCGCCGCGCCGCAGAGGCCGGGCACCGACTCCGTGGCGTCCCGGCCGGGAGCGGGCGCGTGGCCTCCCAGGACGCACCTCGAGCGGCCGGCTCGGCGCTCCGCGGCCAGCAGGCGGCGCCGGAACCTTGCTGGCCTGGCGCGGGCGCACGCGCCCCTCTCCGGCGTCGCGGGCCACGGAGCGGCTTTTCCTGGGAAGACCGAGGGGGCCCCGCGGCGGCTCGGGGCCGCGTTCCGGCTCGGCCGCGTCCGAGCGGGCAGAGCGCTCCCGGCTCCGCCCGGGGTCTGAGCAGGTGGCCGGCGGCGGGGCTGGCGGTGCCGCGGGAGCCCGGGCGGGGCGGAGCGGGGTCGTGCCGCCGAGGGGTTTTCACTGCCGCAGGCTCTTCTCTAGGTGCAGGGAGTGGGGGCTCCTCTCTAGTTGAGGTGAGCAGGCTTCTTGTGGCGATGACTTCTCCTGTTGTGGAACTCGGGCTCTAGGGCACTTGGGCTTCAGTATTTGCCGTATGTGGGCTCCATCGTTGCGGCTCCGAGGCTCTAGAGCACGGGTCCATGGTTGTGGCTCATGGACTTAGTTGCTCCGCAGCATGTGGGATCTTCTCGGATCAGGGATCGAACTCGTGTCTCCTGCATTGGCAGGCGAACTCTTCACCACTGAGCTACCAGGGAAGCCCTGTTCAGGGCACATCACCACGCAGACTACTCCTGGTTTATTCAGTTTCAGTGAAAGGATCAAGGGTGAAAGAAACGTGGGATGATCCACTTCACACCCACTTAGATAGTTATTATTAAAACAGAAGAATAAGGGTTGATGAGGACGTAAAGAAATTAGAACTCTGTGCATTGTTTTATTTATGTCTTTATTTATGTTTGGCTGTGCTGGGTTTTCACTGCTGCCACAGGCTCTTCTCTAGTTGCAGGGAGTGGGGGCTCCTCTCTTGCTGAGGTGAGCAGGCTTCTTGTTGTGGTGACTTCTCTTGTTGTGGAACTCGGGCTCTAGGGCTCACGGGCTTCAGTACTTGCGGCTCGTTGGCTCCATTACTGTGGCTCTGAGGCTCTAGAGCACAGGCTCCGCGTGTGGCTCATGGACTTAGTTGCTCCGCAGCATGTGGGATCTTCTCGGATCAGGGATCGAACTCGTGTCTCCTGCATTGGCAGGCGAACTCTTCACCACTGAGCTACCAGGGAAGCCCTGTTCAGGGCACATCACCACGCAGACTACTCCTGGTTTATTCAGTTTCAGTGAAAGGATCAAGGGTGAAAGAAACGTGGGATGATCCACTTCACACCCACTTAGATAGTTATTATTAAAACAGAAGAATAAGGGTTGATGAGGACGTAAAGAAATTAGAACTCTGTGCATTGTTTTATTTATGTCTTTATTTATGTTTGGCTGTGCTGGGTTTTCACTGCTGCCACAGGCTCTTCTCTAGTTGCAGGGAGTGGGGGCTCCTCTCTTGCTGAGGTGAGCAGGCTTCTTGTTGTGGTGACTTCTCTTGTTGTGGAACTCGGGCTCTAGGGCTCACGGGCTTCAGTACTTGCGGCTCGTTGGCTCCATTACTGTGGCTCTGAGGCTCTAGAGCACAGGCTCCGTCGTTGTGGCTCACGGGCTCAGTTGCTCTGCAGCATGTGGGGTCCTCCCGGATCAGGGATTGAACCCTTGCCTCCCGCACTGGCAGGTGGGCTCTTCACCACTGAGCCACCAGGGAAGCCCAGTTCTCTACTTTGTATACAGTCATGTGTGGATGTCACTCCCAATGTCACGGTCCATCTCACCTCGCTGACCCCTTGGTGTCTATATTTGTTCCCTACATCTCTGTCTCTATTTCTGCTTTGCAAATACGATCATCTGTACCATTTTCCTGGGTTTCCCTGGTGGGTCAGCGGAAAGGAATCTGCCTGCAGTGCAGGAGATATGGGTTCCATCCCTGGATTGGGAAGATGCCCCGGAGGAGAGCGCGGCTACCCACTCTAGTATTCTTGCCTGGAAAATCCCATGGACAGAGGAGTCTAGCGAGCAACAGTCCATGGGGTCAGAGAGAGTCAGACACAACTGTAACAGCTGAGCCCACACTCAATTCAATACCATTTTTCTAGATTCCAAATGATTTTATTTTAAATATTAACAAAGTTTTTATATATTAATTATAGTATTTATATTATAGTGTACTAGTAATATAATATTTTGACTATTTTATACCATATACTAATACATGCTTTAAATAAGAGGACACATATATTAATATTTGCTAAATATCATAATTTACGTGGGGTGGTAGCCGATTGCATTTGATCTTGACGCCCATTGGGCATTCTTATTTGTGTTTAAAGTACTTTTTAGAACAGATATGAAAACATCCAGTTTACTCATTGAATTCACAAGCATGTTTGTAAATTGTACAGTATTTGGGGAGTTCCCTAGTGGTCCAGTGGTTAGAACTCTGTGCTTTCACAGCTGGGGCCCAGGTTCAATCCCCAGTTGGGGAACTAAGATCTCACAAGCTTCCAGCCACTACCACCCAAAAAAAAACTGTATAATATTTTAAAGTCTATCATAATTTAATTTATAGAAGCAGAAATTTTGGTCTCTTTGAACTGAATATTTGAGCTGAAATATTTGTGCTGAGAGTTCTGGTTGTTCTACATCCTTGCCAGCTCTTAACATTTTTTTCCCCCCGTCTTTCTCATTTTTGCCATTCTGATGGGCATGTACTTGTCTCATGTCATGGTTTTACATTTCCCCGATGATTACTGAGGTTGAGCACCTTTTTGTGTGTTTTTTGGCCACTTGGATAGTCTCTTTCAAGAAATGCAAGCCTTGTGTTAGTTTTTCCACTGTGTTGTCTTTTTGTTATTGATCTATGGGAACTCTTTGTATATTATGGCATGATTATGTTGTGGGAGAGACATATAGCAAGCATATTTTCCCAATCTATTGCTTGTCTTCATGGTCTCTTAATGGTGTTTCCCACTGTGGTTTTAAACTCCATTTGATGAAAAGCTTTCCCTTGGTCTCAAGTGGAAACTGGGTTTCGGCCGGGCCCTATAGCTTGATAGTCTCCTCCTGCATAATGAAGTATCCTTAGATGAAGTGAAATAAGCCTCACACGAAGGATACAGATGTATCATTTCACCCACATGAGGCTGTAGAACAGGCAGAACTAATTTATGTTTGTCTCTGGGAGCAAGATGACAGACGGTGGCTGGGAAGGGATGTGGAGAAACTTTCTGGGGCGATGATGTGCGTACGTGCTCGGTTGCTTCAGTCGTGTCCAGCTCTTTGTAACCCTGTGGAATGTACCTCGCCAGGCTCCTCTGGTCCATGGAAGTTTCCAGGCCAGAAGACTGGCGTGGGCGGCTGTGCCCTCCTCCTTCCTGACCCAGGGAACGATCCTGGGTTGCCTGTGTGGCAGGTGGATTCTTGACCGTGGAACCGCCAGGTGGAAGCCACTGCACTGATGATGTGTTCTATATTTTTGTTTCCGGAAGATGTCCCCTTCCAGGGCCAGAGCCTGAGCCCTTGTCTAACACTCAGAAGTGTCCAAGGAAACGTGCTGACGCAGGCTGCATTGGAAGGGCAAAGCTTCCAGCCACTACCCCAGGTTCAATCCCAGTTGGGGAACTAAGATCTCACAAGCTTCCAGCCACTACCACCCAAAAACTGTATAATATTTTAAAGTCTATCATAATTTAATTTATAGAAGCAGAAATTTTGGTCTCTTTGAACTGAATATTTGAGCTGAAATATTTGTGCTGAGAGTTCTGGTTGTTCTACATCCTTGCCAGCTCTTAACATTTTTTTCCCCCCGTCTTTCTCATTTTTGCCATTCTGATGGGCATGTACTTGTCTCATGTCATGGTTTTACATTTCCCCGATGATTACTGAGGTTGAGCACCTTTTTGTGTGTTTTTTGGCCACTTGGATAGTCTCTTTCAAGAAATGCAAGCCTTGTGTTAGTTTTTCCACTGTGTTGTCTTTTTGTTATTGATCTATGGGAACTCTTTGTATATTATGGCATGATTATGTTGTGGGAGAGACATATAGCAAGCATATTTTCCCAATCTATTGCTTGTCTTCATGGTCTCTTAATGGTGTTTCCCACTGTGGTTTTAAACTCCATTTGATGAAAAGCTTTCCCTTGGTCTCAAGTGGAAACTGGGTTTCGGCCGGGCCCTATAGCTTGATAGTCTCCTCCTGCATAATGAAGTATCCTTAGATGAAGTGAAATAAGCCTCACACGAAGGATACAGATGTATCATTTCACCCACATGAGGCTGTAGAACAGGCAGAACTAATTTATGTTTGTCTCTGGGAGCAAGATGACAGACGGTGGCTGGGAAGGGATGTGGAGAAACTTTCTGGGGCGATGATGTGCGTACGTGCTCGGTTGCTTCAGTCGTGTCCAGCTCTTTGTAACCCTGTGGAATGTACCTCGCCAGGCTCCTCTGGTCCATGGAAGTTTCCAGGCCAGAAGACTGGCGTGGGCGGCTGTGCCCTCCTCCTTCCTGACCCAGGGAACGATCCTGGGTTGCCTGTGTGGCAGGTGGATTCTTGACCGTGGAACCGCCAGGTGGAAGCCACTGCACTGATGATGTGTTCTATATTTTTGTTTCCGGAAGATGTCCCCTTCCAGGGCCAGAGCCTGAGCCCTTGTCTAACACTCAGAAGTGTCCAAGGAAACGCACGTGCTGACAAAGCAAGAGGCTGCATTGGGAAGGGACGCCCCTGTGGAGAGCAGGAGGTGAGGGGACCCAGGAGGACCTCTCTGCCTCATGACTCACAGTCCTGGGTTTTAGGTGATGGATTCCTTTCGGGGTTCTCTCTGGCCAGTCATTCTGACTTAGGGTCCTTCTGGTGGTGCACGTGCTGCTCAGTCACGATGGATGCCAGCAAGGAGCATTCTGGGAGGTTGGTAGGACATGTGGCGTCTCCTTTTGACCTTTCCCGAATTCTTCTGGGGGGTGGTGGCTTGTTTGTTCCCTGTTCCCACCAGGGTCTCCTGTCGTAAAATAACGTGTGCATGTGGTCACTGTGGTGCCCGGCCAGGCTGGGTGGCTTCAGCCAGTCATTCCCCTGACATTTTGGTAGGAATCTGGGTGGTACAGGTGCAGGTGCGTGTCGAAACTTATCAGTTGGTACATTTGAGCCTTTGCATTTTGTTGGAAATACGTTTTATTCCAAAGAAATAATAAACCTGTAAGCAAATATTGAACTGTGCTTCATACTATTCCGTAACATCTTGGAGAAACACCAAAACGAACTTTTGGCCAACCCAGTGTATACACTTAAGTACTGAGGGAGAACCACGCAAATGTCTCTGCAACTTTGAACAGCATCCAAAAAGTCATTCAGGTCTCTGGTGAGAGTAGTGGGCAGATTGTTAGGTGATAAATCAATCAGGGTAAAAGACTGTGGTAAAAATCTAGGTAGGTGGGGAGGTCCTTGAGTGCTCACTGTGAAAAAAAGTCTTTGCACTTTTCTGTATGATTAAAAAGTTTCATTAAAAAATGAACAGAAGAGGGCATCCCCGGTGGGCCAGAGGGTAAGGACACCACCTTGCAGTGCAAGGCGGCGCTGGTTCGATCCCTGTGCCCTCCTCCTTCCTGACCCAGGGAACGATCCTGGGTTGCCTGTGTGGCAGGTGGATTCTTGACCGTGGAACCGCCAGGTGGAAGCCACTGCACTGATGATGTGTTCTATATTTTTGTTTCCGGAAGATGTCCCCTTCCAGGGCCAGAGCCTGAGCCCTTGTCTAACACTCAGAAGTGTCCAAGGAAACGCACGTGCTGACAAAGCAAGAGGCTGCATTGGGAAGGGACGCCCCTGTGGAGAGCAGGAGGTGAGGGGACCCAGGAGGACCTCTCTGCCTCATGACTCACAGTCCTGGGTTTTAGGTGATGGATTCCTTTCGGGGTTCTCTCTGGCCAGTCATTCTGACTTAGGGTCCTTCTGGTGGTGCACGTGCTGCTCAGTCACGATGGATGCCAGCAAGGAGCATTCTGGGAGGTTGGTAGGACATGTGGCGTCTCCTTTTGACCTTTCCCGAATTCTTCTGGGGGGTGGTGGCTTGTTTGTTCCCTGTTCCCACCAGGGTCTCCTGTCGTAAAATAACGTGTGCATGTGGTCACTGTGGTGCCCGGCCAGGCTGGGTGGCTTCAGCCAGTCATTCCCCTGACATTTTGGTAGGAATCTGGGTGGTACAGGTGCAGGTGCGTGTCGAAACTTATCAGTTGGTACATTTGAGCCTTTGCATTTTGTTGGAAATACGTTTTATTCCAAAGAAATAATAAACCTGTAAGCAAATATTGAACTGTGCTTCATACTATTCCGTAACATCTTGGAGAAACACCAAAACGAACTTTTGGCCAACCCAGTGTATACACTTAAGTACTGAGGGAGAACCACGCAAATGTCTCTGCAACTTTGAACAGCATCCAAAAAGTCATTCAGGTCTCTGGTGAGAGTAGTGGGCAGATTGTTAGGTGATAAATCAATCAGGGTAAAAGACTGTGGTAAAAATCTAGGTAGGTGGGGAGGTCCTTGAGTGCTCACTGTGAAAAAAAAAGTCTTTGCACTTTTCTGTATGATTAAAAAGTTTCATTAAAAAATGAACAGAAGAGGGCATCCCCGGTGGTCCAGAGGGTAAGGACACCACCTTGCAGTGCAAGGGGCGCTGGTTCGATCCCTGGCCTGCGAAGGTCCCACGTGCCGTGGAGCGACTGGACCAATGTGTCCAACTACCGAGCCGGAGCTGTGGAGTGCATACGCCCAGAGCCGGTGCTCTGTGACGACAGAGGCCACCGGGATGGGAGGCCCACATGGGCCTAAAAACAAAGATAGATGAAAATGGATAAATGAAAGACCAATAGAAGTGGCATGCCCCCCCCCCCCCCCCCGCCCCGCCGCAAAATAAAGAACAGGAGGTAGGAGTACTTAGAATGGCTTGGTGCGACGGCGTGGAGGGGTGGGATAGGGGGCTTGGTGTGGGGAGGGAACCAGGGATATGCATATGACTGATCTGGAAACATGCATGTCTGTGAACAACAAAACTCTAAAAACTGTAAAATAAAGAAATAAATTAAAAAAAAAAAGAAGAAGAAGAACAGAAGGGCTTCCCTGGTAGCTCAGTGGTAAAGAGTTTGCCTGCCAATGCAGGAGACCCAGGTTCGATCCCTGGTCTGGGAAGATCCCACATGCTGTGGAACAACTAAGTTCGTGAGCTTGTGCTCCTGAGCCTCGGAGCTGCAACTACGAAGCCCGTGGGCCCTAGAGCCCGAGTTCCACAGCAAGAAAAGTCACTGCAACAAGAAGCCTGCTCTCCTCAAAGAGCCCGTGGCAGCAATGAAAGCCCAGAATAGCCAAAAAAAAAAAAAAAGAACAGAAATTAAGTTGAAAGTCATTTAAAAGTCCTTTGAAGTTGGTCGTGGCTGAAAGAAGGCCAGTTTTCTGGCTCTCGTCCTTCCTGCACGTAACATCTTGGAGAAACACCAAAACGAACTTTTGGCCAACCCAGTGTATACACTTAAGTACTGAGGGAGAACCACGCAAATGTCTCTGCAACTTTGAACAGCATCCAAAAAGTCATTCAGGTCTCTGGTGAGAGTAGTGGGCAGATTGTTAGGTGATAAATCAATCAGGGTAAAAGACTGTGGTAAAAATCTAGGTAGGTGGGGAGGTCCTTGAGTGCTCACTGTGAAAAAAAGTCTTTGCACTTTTCTGTATGATTAAAAAGTTTCATTAAAAAATGAACAGAAGAGGGCATCCCCGGTGGTCCAGAGGGTAAGGACACCACCTTGCAGTGCAAGGGGCGCTGGTTCGATCCCTGGCCTGCGAAGGTCCCACGTGCCGTGGAGCGACTGGACCAATGTGTCCAACTACCGAGCCGGAGCTGTGGAGTGCATACGCCCAGAGCCGGTGCTCTGTGACGACAGAGGCCACCGGGATGGGAGGCCCACATGGGCCTAAAAACAAAGATAGATGAAAATGGATAAATGAAAGACCAATAGAAGTGGCATGCCACACCCCGCCCGCCGCAAAATAAAGAACAGGAGGTAGGAGTACTTAGAATGGCTTGGTGCGACGGCGTGGAGGGGTGGGATAGGGGGCTTGGTGTGGGGAGGGAACCAGGGATATGCATATGACTGATCTGGAAACATGCATGTCTGTGAACAACAAAACTCTAAAAACTGTAAAATAAAGAAATAAATTAAAAAAAAAAAGAAGAAGAAGAACAGAAGGGCTTCCCTGGTAGCTCAGTGGTAAAGAGTTTGCCTGCCAATGCAGGAGACCCAGGTTCGATCCCTGGTCTGGGAAGATCCCACATGCTGTGGAACAACTAAGTTCGTGAGCTTGTGCTCCTGAGCCTCGGAGCTGCAACTACCGAAGCCCGTGTGCCCTAGAGCCCGAGTTCCACAGCAAGAAAAGTCACTGCAACAAGAAGCCTGCTCTCCTCAAAGAGCCCGTGGCAGCAATGAAAGCCCAGAATAGCCAAAAAAAAAAAAAAAGAACAGAAATTAAGTTGAAAGTCATTTAAAAGTCCTTTGAAGTTGGTCGTGGCTGAAAGAAGGCCAGTTTTTCTGGCTCTGCGTCTCCCGTTTCCTGCAGGTACCCCCTCAGTCCGCGTGTCTGGGTGTCCTGGCCCAAGGGGAAGAGCGGCTTCCTCCGGCTTCCTCCCTCCCAGCCAGGAGCTCGGGTTCCGGGGCAAACCTGTGTGTACTGCCTGGTGTAGGAGGGCTGAGTCCTGCCCTCTGGGGTGACTCGGGAAGGCTAGGCCTTAGGTGCCTCTCAGCCTGCAGCACCTGGCCCGCCTAGCCCTGGGGGAGGCGCCGCTGCCCTGCGCAACTGCCCAGGGTCAGTGCAACGCAGCTCCTGCCACCACCCCCGCCCCGGGACTCCCTAGTGGACCGTTTCACATACTTGGCCTCGGTTACTGGAAAGCATCTGGCCTTGTGCTCCCTGGCAGAGTGAGACTTTGGAGAGCAGACCTGGAAGTGGGAAAGAACATGTCTGCTCCAAAGAAATGAGCAGAAACCGCAAGATGGTGAAGGATGGAGAGGAGATTGAGGGAAAGAGAGGGAGCGAGAATCTGTAGGAGCCGAGGCCACTGAAGGTAAGAACCCGGGGAGACAGCCCTCAAACGCTTGCACTTTCAAGCGAATCTCAAACTGCAAGACATGATTTTTTACCTGCCAGGTTGTAAAAACAAAATAATTTTTAAGTGATAATACTCAGTGTTGGTAAGGCAAGTAAAAGGGGGCTGTTGTACATTACCAGGAAGACCTTTTTTATGGAGATAATTTGAAAGTTTGTGTAAATGATCATAAATTTTGAATGAATAAATTACATTGTGAGGGTGAAAAATCAAAATGTTTTCAAAGATCTGTATATAGAGATGTTTAAGAAATTATCATAATAACAGCAAAAATTGGATATTGTCCATCAGGGTACTAATTAAATTACAGTCCAACAGTGTGATGTCAATATTATGCAAGCATTTTTCATGATATGTTCTTAGGTGAGAAAAATCGGGTTACAGAATTTTAAATCCCATGTGATGCCTATCCGATGCTATGAGATCAGGAGAGATAACTTGTTCTCTTTTTCTATTTCCAGCATTCCCCAGATTTTCTGCAGTGCCTGCACATTGTTTTTCAAATCAGAAAAAAAAAGACTTATTTTTAACTTTTATTTATTTTATTTCTGGATGTGCTGGGTCTTTGTTGCTTTGCATGGGCTTTCTCTGGTTGTGGAGAGCAGGACTATTTTTGGTTGCGAAATTGAGAATGAAATCACTGTTATTTTATGTCACTAACCTTGGGGGTGACTTGTGATGTAACAGCAGGTGACTTTTTTCTTCTGGTGTCCAAATAAAATCTCAGGTAAGAGATGTTATTGAAGTCACTCTTTGCTTTGGCAAATTGCTTCTTCCGTACTTCTGGGAAAGATGGCAGCAACATCTTATGAAGTCCCTACATTTAGAGATTTCGGAGGATGAGCAAACTTTCCACCAAAGCCTGGTCACTTAGGGTTCCATGCCCCTGGCCTTGAGATTGGTTTAAAGATGGTCAAGTGACTCAGGCAGTCATTCTTCCCTAGGATATTTTTTTTATATATATAAATTTTATTTATTTATCTTTTGTGGGGTGGGGTGGGGAGATAGGGGAATGGGTGGGCCATTTCTATTGGTCTTTCATTTCTCTATTTTCATCCGTCTTTGTTCTTTGGCTCCTGTGGGCCTCCCGTCGCGGTTGCCTCTGTTGTCACAGAACACCAGCTCTGGGTGCACGCGCGCCAGAGCTCCGGCTTGGTGATTGGACACATTGGTCCAGCCGCTCCGCGGCACGTGGGATCTTCCCAGGCCAGGGATCGAACCGGCGCCCCTTGCACTGCAAGGCGGTGTCCTTACCCACTGGAACACCAGAGGAAGCCCCCTAGGATTTTCATTTCAGGAAAAATGTGCCCTCTTATACTTGAGGACTCTGATGGGCTAATTCTCCAGGAATAGGGGAGGGCATTATTCCTCAAGAGCAGGGATGCTGGTGCAAACACACATGAACCCAAGACGCACAATTTAAGACCAGGGAAAAGAGTGGGCTACCTCACCCAGAACCTCTTAAATTTTAAAACTCTAAATAGATTAATTCATTTTTTATTTATCCAAAATGCTTTTGTTGATTACTACTATGTATTCACTACCATTAGCTACCATGTATTTATTTTTCTTTTGTATATTAGGTATTTATTTATTAAACCTCCACACAATTCTGCACCGTAGAGATTATCCTTATTTTATAGACAAAAAAAAAAAAAAAATCTGAGACTCAGAGAAAATAAACTGGCTCAAGGTCAGAAAGGACAAATGTAGCCACTCTGTGGTTCAAATTCAGATCTCACTGCAGAGCCCGTCTTATACCTCGCCCTCGTATGGCCTGGTGAGCTGACAGTGTCCCTGGGGGCCACACGCGGGCACAGCTGTGTGGA
Source organism: Tragulus kanchil (assembly GCA_022376925.1). Taxonomy (NCBI): domain Eukaryota; kingdom Metazoa; phylum Chordata; class Mammalia; order Artiodactyla; family Tragulidae; genus Tragulus; species Tragulus kanchil. The sequence continues at coordinate 118,842,286 of JAIOJX010000026.1, forward strand.
GGGCTGAGGGGCGCGTTCTCTCCAGCCCCTCCCGCTTCGCAGTCCCGCTCTCTTTTGGTAAATCTCTCACCGAGGCTCGTGCCCTGGTGCTGGTGGGTGATCTCTAAGCACGGTTACCTTAGCGGCAACCTGAGTTCCAGCCTTTTCATGACCTCCGTCAAAACCATGCCCACTCCCATACCTTAAGGCTGCTCATTTCTCACAGAGGTGGGCCCAATCAAGTATTCCCGATTCACCCCTTAGGGTATTCAGAGAGCCCTCCGGGTAATGGTGTCTCATTTGCACTTGACAAGGACCTTCAGCGTCTTCTAAAGAAGGGCTCCTGGTGGAAGAGCCCTGCCCCTGGGCAGCCATAGGGGGATGGTTAACAGGCAGATGAGCTCCCTAGTAGCTCCTGCGGCAAATCACGGGATAATGTGAAACAACAGAAATTTATTCTCCCACAGTCCTGGATGCTAGAGATCCAGATTGAATCGGCAGGGCTGGTTCCTTCTGGGGAGTCAGAGAACATCTGTCCCGCATTCTTCTCTTAGCTTCTGCGGTTTCCAGTAGCCCTTGGCTCCCTTGGCTGGTCGATGCCTAATTCCAGCGTCTCGTCCCCATGCTCACGTTGTTTTCCCCTCTGGGCTTGTCTGTGTCTCAATTTCCTTTTCTTTTCTCTTGTAAGAACAAGTTATTGGATTAGGGCCCCACCTTAATGCAGGATGATCTTGTCTTGAGATCCTTATTTCAATTACCACTACAAAGAGCCTCTTCCCAAATAAGGTTGCAAGCTCAGGTGTGGGGTGTGCGCTTAGGGCTTGGACGTGATCCTGGGGAAGCGCCGTCACCCCACTCCAGCAGGGTGTTTGGGGGCCCCACAGGTCACACACTGAGGCTCCTCAGATGACCCCCGCCCCCCACCAAGTGTAGAGTCCTGGGAGGTCCCTGCTGTCTCGCTGGTTTCTCTGGAAAGGCTTTGTAGAGGTATCTTTACAGCTTCATCAAAGGAGAATGTCTGCAGTCTCGACTTAGATTAGTCCTTTCATTGCTTAGCCAGAATACTTGCCAGATAATCATAAAACAAGAAAAAAGCTGTAGATCAACCAGTCCCCGGTCCTCCAGGGGTCGGGCTGCGTCCGGGGTGGGGAGCCGTGGAGCAGGGGATCCTCCGCTTGGAGGTGAGTGCCAAGGCCTCCGGGCCCTCCGGCGCCCTGCCTGGCTCACGGCTCTTTCAGAACAAAGAGGGCACGAGGGCATCTGCCTTTAAAACCTAGGAATCCGATGGGGCTGTGCTCATTCGGGGGTCTGTGTTAGTTAGCCTGTGTCCTTCCAAAGGAGAGGTTGTGTGTAATCACAAAGAAGCAAGGGGAGAGCCATTCTGCGCTCTCTTCCCTGGGAGCTGCCGAGGGCAGAGGCGCGTCCCGCCCGAGCCAGCCCACAGCCACAGCCCCTGAAAGCCCGCCCTCCCTGGCTGCTTCTCTTGGCTCGTCCTCAGCTCTCCATAGCTGTAATTTAGTTTTACACAACTTTGTGCTGCTTCAGCCGCCCCCTCACAGTGTCCCTGCCTGATTCCTGGCTCGGGGCCTTCTCATTTCCCTCCTCTGCTCTTCTGTTCTGCACTGGACACGTGACCTGCTCGGCCCGTTTTACGGAGGAAGTCTAGGCTCGCAGAGGGGACATACTCGCCCTATGACTGTGTAACTTGGGCAGTGGCTCATGGGTCTTTCTGTGTCCCCCGAGTTGCCTGGTCCCTGACCTCTAGCAGCAGTTCCCAGGCTTCTGGATCTTCGAGCTACTTTGGTGTCGGGAGGACACGGCTGACCCCCTGTCCTCCAGTCACTGCCAGGGAGGGGGGAGCTCAGTGGGAAAGAATTGTCTACCAGTGCAGGAAACTGGGGTCTGATCCCCGGGTGGGAAGATCCCCTGGAGTGGGAAACGGCAACCCTCTCCAGTATTCTTACCTGGACAGTTCCATGGACAGCGGCTACAGTCCACGGAGTCGCGAAAAGCCGGACGTGACTGAGCGACTAAACCATGGCGGGGGAAGCACTGGTTTGTGTCCGCGGGCTGAAGCTTGCCCAGCTGGCCAGGCAGGGAAATGCCGGGGGTGAGGCGGCCCGCCAGGGAGGGCCTCCGGGCTGCCGGAAGCTGCACTTTGCCCATTTTATCGGCTCATTTTCTAGATGAAGGAGCGATCACCGAAGATGGTGATCAGCACCCGAGAGAGGCTGGAGTGGGGTCACATGGAGTCCGTCACCGATGCCAGCCTGGGGGCGGGGTAAGAAGCTCCACGCAGGTGCAGGTGTGCCTCATCGAGGTGGGGTGAAGGCTGTGTCCTGCCCTGTCCCCTTGCCTACCTCGTTTTCCCCCAGACGGCACCTGTGAGCCCCCCCTGGGCTGTCTGCGGACTCCTGCAGAGGCCACGGGAGCCGGCCCAGCCCCAGCTGTGGGCGGCGTGTTCTCAGAACACCAGACCAACGGTGCTTTCTGGGAAACCCGTACCACCTCTTCATGTGAGCGCAGAGGGCCTCTCTCTCCGAGAGCAGAGCCTCAGGGTCATCTGAGGTGGTAGAAAAGGACAGCTCGTCTGGGGCCCCGCTCCAGCCTTGGAGAGGGACCTGCTTTTGGAAGCCACTTTTCAGAAGGAACTGCGAGCAGGTGGGGGGATTTCTTAGTGTTCCAAGGTGGCTCAGATGGCGAAGACTCTGCCTGCTGTGCGGGGGACCTGGGTTTGATCCCTGGGTCAGGAAGATCCCCTGGTGGAATGCATGGGAACCCACTCCACTATTCTTTTTTTTTTTTTTAAATATATATAATTTTATTTATTTTTGGCTATTCTCAGTCTTCATTGCTGCTGGCAGGCTCTCTTCTAATTGCTGGGAGTAGGAGCTCCTCTCTAGTTGAGGTGAGCACGCCTCTTGTTGCAGTGGCTTCTCTTGTGGAGCGTGGGATCAGGGCACACGGGCTTCAGCAGCTGCGGCGCGTGGGCTGAGCTGTGGCTGCCGGGCCGAGAGCACAGGCTCCGCAGCTGTGGCTCACAGGCTCAGTTGCTCTGCACCCTCCTCCCGGATCAGGGGTCGAACCCGTGTCTCCTGCACTGGCAGGCGAACTCTTTGCTACTGCCCTACCAGGGAAGCCCCCACTCTGGTATTCTTTCCTAAAGAATTCCATGGACAGAGGAGCCCGGTGGGTTACAGTCCATGGGGGTTGCAAAGATTTGGACATGACTGAGTGACTCTGACTTTATGCTAGCCTAGTGAGGCAGAGGTCACCGGGTAGTGAGTGGTGACCAGAGGGGACGTGATGGAAGGGGACGAGCAGAGCCTTCCTGGCCGGAGAGCCTGGGTTTGGACCCACTCACCACCCGAACCTTCGTGTCTTCATCTGAGTCATGGGCATGGTAACCCTCGTGACACAGCGAGGTGCAGTTCCCAGCTTAAGTCACCGTGGATGAATTTCAGGACAGAAGCGAAGAGTCCAGCCCTCAGGACCTTCGCATATAAGGGCCACTCATCAGAGGCTGTGCCCGCGGTGGGCAGAGGGGCCCCGGGTCTGCCTTCTCACTCTGGCGTTTGTCTCCCGTTGGCATCCGCTGGAGACGGGGTACGGGCGTCCCCGTACAGCCTGCGCAGAGCGCGCCCGCAGGGGCCAGGCCGTGCTCTCCACCAGCGCTTCCTTAAGCTCCGGCCTGCGCGTCTGGGTCCCGGCTGGCAGCGAGGCAACGGCACGGAGCCTGAGCACGTTCTGCCAGCTGCCTCCCACGAGCGAGAGCCCGGGCAGGAAACCAGGTAGCTGCCTGTCTTACCAGGCCGTCTCCAGAGTTAGGCTCTGGGGCTAGGTCCCTGACTGCCAAGGGCTGCTGCCAGGGAAACGCCTGGTGCGGAGCTCGACACTGTGGCGCCTCCTCTAGGCCAGGACCTCCTCCCACCCCCCGGGGGGCACGCTTAGACCAGCCGTGTACCCGGACTCCCTTTCAGGTGAGTTTGCCTCTGGCTTACTCCCGCGACAGCCAGGAACTGAGCAGACCTGATCCGAATGCGGGGCCAGGAGGGTGGTCGAGGCTCCTCACCGCCTCCCTTGGGGCTGGGAGCTGGGTGGCCCTGGCAGGCTGGGGGGAGCGGAGCCGGGGGAGGAGGCCGGGCTCCCTGCCTCAGGCCCCCGGTCAGGTCGGCGCGAGGCACTGGGCTGCTCGGAGGAGCGGCCCCGCACGGGTCTGGGTTCTGGACGCGCGTGGAGGTCATGCACTGGCGCGGGCTGCCCTACCAGGAAGCCCCCACTCTGGTATTCTTTCCTAAAGAATTCCATNGACNGANGAGCCCGGTGGGTTACAGTCCATGGGGGTTGCAAAGATTTGGACATGANTGAGTGACTCNGNCTTTATGCTAGCCTAGTGAGGCAGAGGTCACCGGGTAGTGAGTGGTGACCAGAGGGACGTGATGGAAGGGGACGAGCAGAGCCTTCCTGGCCGGAGAGCCTGGGTTTGGACCCACTCACCACCCGAACCTTCGTGTCTTCATCTGAGTCATGGGCATGGTAACCCTCGTGACACAGCGAGGTGCAGTTCCCAGCTTAAGTCACCGTGGATGAATTTCAGGACAGAAGCGAAGAGTCCAGCCCTCAGGACCTTCGCATATAAGGGCCACTCATCAGAGGCTGTGCCCGCGGTGGGCAGAGGGGCCCCGGGTCTGCCTTCTCACTCTGGCGTTTGTCTCCCGTTGGCATCCGCTGGAGACGGGGTACGGGCGTCCCCGTACAGCCTGCGCAGAGCGCGCCCGCAGGGGCCAGGCCGTGCTCTCCACCAGCGCTTCCTTAAGCTCCGGCCTGCGCGTCTGGGTCCCGGCTGGCAGCGAGGCAACGGCACGGAGCCTGAGCACGTTCTGCCAGCTGCCTCCCACGAGCGAGAGCCCGGGCAGGAAACCAGGTAGCTGCCTGTCTTACCAGGCCGTCTCCAGAGTTAGGCTCTGGGGCTAGGTCCCTGACTGCCAAGGGCTGCTGCCAGGGAAACGCCTGGTGCGGAGCTCGACACTGTGGCGCCTCCTCTAGGCCAGGACCTCCTCCCACCCCCCGGGGGGCACGCTTAGACCAGCCGTGTACCCGGACTCCCTTTCAGGTGAGTTTGCCTCTGGCTTACTCCCGCGACAGCCAGGAACTGAGCAGACCTGATCCGAATGCGGGGCCAGGAGGGTGGTCGAGGCTCCTCACCGCCTCCCTTGGGGCTGGGAGCTGGGTGGCCCTGGCAGGCTGGGGGGAGCGGAGCCGGGGGAGGAGGCCGGGCTCCCTGCCTCAGGCCCCCGGTCAGGTCGGCGCGAGGCACTGGGCTGCTCGGAGGACGCTGGGCTCCGGCTGTCGCCTCACCTGCACGGCGGGTCTGGGTTCTGGACCCTGACCTGCTGCTTTGTTGGAACGGCCTTCCTATCTGCATCTCGGCCGCGGGCTTGGCCTTCCACGGGCAGCTCACTCACTACTGATACGGTCAGACCGCGCGTCCGAATGCCGCTGACCGTGCCGACTCCCCGCCGCTCCTCCTCCCCGCGGTCCGGTTCTGTACTTGAACTCCGCGGTCCTGTCTCGCCACCTGGGCCTGTTCCACGCTGAAGGCGTCTCCGGCCGCTGCTCTCCCTGCTCGCTCCCGCGTCTCCCAGCCCAGAGCCAGCGTGGCGGGCGCAGGCAGGTGAGCCGGGGAGACCTGCGCCTGAACGCTGGCTCTGAGTGCCTTTCCCGGCCGACCCGGCTCAAGCTTCTAGGGTGCTCAGGCCTCCCTGCTTCGGCGCAAGGCTGAACTCTGCCTAAGACCAGGGCTCCGGCTCTGGAGGGGAGAACCAAGAGCTGGCCGGCCTCAGAGAGCCCCTCTTTAGTTCCTTTTTGCCGTAGCGCCCTTCCTGGCAAAATGGAAATGCGACTGGCGCCCTCGCAGGCCTGTGGCAGTGACCGAAGGGTGCCATGAGGCGAGGAGGGCCGTCTCCTCGACGGCTGCCGCCTCTTCTTCTTACGGTTCAACCGCCTGCAGTCGAGCGCCAGCCTTTCTTCTCTGCAGCCCTCGCCCCTTGCCCTCCTGAGGTCCTGACGGCCCTTCTCCAAGCCCCCACGTCCCCTGCTGGCTTTCTGCCTGTGGCCAAGCTTCCCTGGGGACACCGGGGATCCTCCCTGCAAATGCTCCCGGCAGCGGCTTCCCTCCTGGCTGGTGTGCCCTGCAGCCACGGGCTGGCTGGACCTCAGACCCCCTCAGACACTCATCGCGCCTGCCTTCCTCAGAGCGGGAGGCCAGCACTGCTCCCGGCGGGGCTGGAAGTGCCTGCCGATGGACCTCTCGCCCGCTCGACGGCTGGGGCTGACGCTGGGGGTGGACGGAGCCGGGGAAGGCCACTCGCGAGTGGCTCCTCCCTGCCAGGGGCGAGCGCACAGGCGGCCCACACGGGTGGAGCGCCTGCCCCCTTCCAGCGGAGGCGGAGGGGAGATGGGTAGGTTCAGACACGTCCAGATGAAGTCTTTAGAAAAAGTGAGGCAGAGAGACCGGAACAGAGGACGTTATTTCAAGAATCCAAGTTACCAGAGACATAAAGTAACCAAGTACTTTTAATTAGTCTTCTGATAAAAACGACTTAGCGAGGGTCAGTCACCGCTTCAGCTCCTAATCTGTCCGGGTGGCGTCCTGGGCTGCCCGGGGCAGCCGGGTTAGCCAGTCATCGCTCCGTCCAGTGTTCAAAAGGCAAGGCATTGCGTCAGCTGAGGGGAGACGCACGCTGGCCGCCCAGCCTGGTCTCTTAAATTCCGTACTTTTTCTTTAGCTCTTCTACCTTGTCAATGTAAGCTTTCATGGCGTCTTCTTTCGAAGTCCCTGCAAGGCATCCACAAGATGATTTGTCAGAAAGGCAGCACTGCTGAGCGGGAGCAAACTTTGGAGTCCCTGATGAAGGCTCCGGGGCGCAGTTCCTCACCTGGGAGGGGGTGGGGGTCACTACCTACTCCTCACAGGTCCGGCCAGAAGTCCTCAAGGAGCGGGGCCCACAGGAAAGGCTCTGCGGAGCACCGAGCCCGCAGCCTGCGAGCAGGGGTCTGAGGCCTGCCGCTGGCCTGCTGGCCAGGTGGGTGCCCCACGGCCGTGCCCCGCCGCCTTTCACAGCTGGCTTTGATCTATCAGGTATTTCTCTGTTGGGCTCTTATCCCCCCGGACCTGTTAAGCTGCCAGGGGAGAAAAAAGCCAGGCACCCTCTTCTCCCCAGAGAGCAGCTCTGAGAACCCTGAGCACAAGCAGCTGTCCCTTGAAGACAGGACCCTGGGGAGATCCCTCGGGGACAGCACTGCCTGCCGTCCTGGATTCTACGCTGGAGGAGAGACGCGGGGAACCGGTCTGTCTGGGAGCGAGGGCGAGTACACGGGGCCTCAGCGTGGGGTGGACGTGCCCGATCAGAGCGGACAGCAGCGGGGCACTCCTGTTGCGGTTACTTGCAAGTCCTAGGAGTGTGTTTATTGTATTCTGGCCCCTTCTGAATTCAAGGGCTTCTGGTTCGCAGGAAGACAGAGGGTTTATTCAGAAACGAGCTCGCCAGGACACAGGAGCCGGCAGGCCCTTCGGAGCCAGAGCTGGCTCCCGGTGCCGCAGGTGGCACGTGGTTAAGTCACAGCCGGGGCCCCTCTTGGCCACCGTTCTCAGCATATAATAGCCCCATTCACCGGGGCTCCGGGGTGCCGGCAGCCTGCCAGGCATTAGTTCATTTCTTTTTTTAGGTGCTTTTCTGGCTGGAAGGGCACTAGGGAGGGCGGCTTGGGCCATGGGCTCACTGCCTGGCCTTGTGAGGGAAAGGGGACAGGAAACCATCCCCTAGTCTACATGTTATAACACCTAAGGCAACTTGTCACCCCCCAGCGTGTCTGCCCGGGCCTGGTCCCCTGCCCCTCCCTCTCCAGATGACACCGTGACTCAGAGACGGTGCTTCTGGAAATGGCACAAACGATGTCCGAAGAATCAGTAAGTGATCTAGTTTTTTTCTTTTTTTCATTCTGGTCCAGGTCAAACTGGTTCCCCAGCATGTGCCTCATCCACTCTGTGCGAACAGTATTTCATTACTGGGCTTCCCAAATGAGGAAAATACAGGAGAACAATTACCTTTCAGCTCATTCCAGGCATCCCACTTGGCCTTGCCTTTGAAGTCCAACATGCCAGGACGTTCTTAAACAAGGAAAGGAAAGATGTTAGACCCCCCTGCAAGTTCCAATGGGGAAGCCTGCTCTGAGGCCTGCCGCTGGCCTGCTGGCCAGGTGGGTGCCCCACGGCCGTGCCCGCCGCCTTTCACAGCTGGCTTTGATCTATCAGGTATTTCTCTGTTGGGCTCTTATCCCCCCGGACCTGTTAAGCTGCCAGGGGAGAAAAAAGCCAGGCACCCTCTTCTCCCCAGAGAGCAGCTCTGAGAACCCTGAGCACAAGCAGCTGTCCCTTGAAGACAGGACCCTGGGGAGATCCCTCGGGGACAGCACTGCCTGCCGTCCTGGATTCTACGCTGGAGGAGAGACGCGGGGAACCGGTCTGTCTGGGAGCGAGGGCGAGTACACGGGGCCTCAGCGTGGGGTGGACGTGCCCGATCAGAGCGGACAGCAGCGGGGCACTCCTGTTGCGGTTACTTGCAAGTCCTAGGAGTGTGTTTATTGTATTCTGGCCCCTTCTGAATTCAAGGGCTTCTGGTTCGCAGGAAGACAGAGGGTTTATTCAGAAACGAGCTCGCCAGGACACAGGAGCCGGCAGGCCCTTCGGAGCCAGAGCTGGCTCCCGGTGCCGCAGGTGGCACGTGGTTAAGTCACAGCCGGGGCCCCTCTTGGCCACCGTTCTCAGCATATAATAGCCCCATTCACCGGGGCTCCGGGGTGCCGGCAGCCTGCCAGGCATTAGTTCATTTCTTTTTTTAGGTGCTTTTCTGGCTGGAAGGGCACTAGGGAGGGCGGCTTGGGCCATGGGCTCACTGCCTGGCCTTGTGAGGGAAAGGGGACAGGAAACCATCCCCTAGTCTACATGTTATAACACCTAAGGCAACTTGTCACCCCCCAGCGTGTCTGCCCGGGCCTGGTCCCCTGCCCCTCCCTCTCCAGATGACACCGTGACTCAGAGACGGTGCTTCTGGAAATGGCACAAACGATGTCCGAAGAATCAGTAAGTGATCTAGTTTTTTTCTTTTTTTCATTCTGGTCCAGGTCAAACTGGTTCCCCAGTATGTGCCTCATCCACTCTGTGCGAACAGTATTTCATTACTGGGCTTCCCAAATGAGGAAAATACAGGAGAACAATTACCTTTCAGCTCATTCCAGGCATCCCACTTGGCCTTGCCTTTGAAGTCCAACATGCCAGGACGTTCTTAAACAAGGAAAGGAAAGATGTTAGACCCGCTGCAAGTTCCAATGGGGAACTTTATCCATTTTCTTGCCATGAAAGACATGTACAGAAACCCTAACTTAAAATCTAGAGAAGACAGGGGGAAAACTGTTCTCATTACTAAGGAGCCCATGTCTTATCATCTTCTAGATCTTTCCTGTGAACTGCCTGCTCATATTCTTGTCCCATTTTGCTACCAAATTGTTAGTCTAGTTCTTGCTGTTTCACAGGAGTCCTTTTTCCTCCCACGGGCAAGCTTCCTTTAAGGTCTACCACAATTCAACACCCGCAGACCTGGTATGACCTGCACATGGGGACCACACCCAGCACCTCCCTGCTGCCCTAGCGCACTGCCGTGCTAAGAAGCGAGCCCAGGGGAGCACCTGCAGTACCCACAGGTGGGGCCATGGTGTCTGAGAAGCACCAAGTCTCCCCACAAGTGCTTGCTGGGAAGTGTTTGCAGGGACCCCGTGGGACACCACGCCCAGAATCACCGTCAGAATGTGAGCGGCACCTCCTAGCAGCTCTTTCCTGACGGGGGAAAGGTGGCGCATTTCTTTGCACCGTCCAGTACAGGGCCATCTGCCCCCAGGGCAGCTGAGCACCTGGAGCGGGGCTTGTGTGACGGGGGAGGGAACTGCTGATTTGATCTCATTTGAGCTATTCTCTGTTCACATTTAGAGAGCTGCACGTGGCTTGTAGGTGCAGTACTGAACCGCACAGGTTTTTGAGTGAGCTGATCAGGAAGGGACAGAGTCCCAGGCCAGTCTACACAAATGAGAAAGCAGGGCAGAGGACCGTCCCTGTGAAAACGTGCTTGTCAGAAAAGTATCTCAGTCCCTCTGGTCGAGCCCACTGCCTCTCTCTGGCCTCCCTGGGAAGACACCGACTTTGTAAACTCAGGGTAGAACTCACCTGCTGCACCGGACCTTTCTTAACCAAGCCCTCCCTATGACATATCTTTTAAGTATTTCCTTTACTTGGCTGTGCTGGGTCTCAGTAGCTGCATGTAGGACCTTCACTGCAGCATGTGGGACCTAGTTCCCCGACCAGGGACTGAGCCTGGGCCCTGCAGCGGGAGCCTGGGATCTTGGCCCCTGGGCCACCAGGGACGTCCCTCTCCCTGCGGTGTTTGGCCTGGCACTGCCCAGGACCCTTCGCAGCCAGCGCCCCTGCTCCACCCTCCGCCTGAACTGCAGCGGCCGTCAGGGCTGTGCTCACCCTCCCAAACGGGCGGGGGACCTCCGTCTGTGCCACCGTGACCCCCATCTCCGAGTCCCCGCATGGACTGCACCGTACTGTTGCCACACACTCCTGAGTTTCAAGAACTGTCCACGGGAGAAGAAGACAGTATTGTCGGATGCGGTGGTCCAAACCAAGATCTCAGAACCTGCACCGAGACTTTCTGGCGGAGAACAGATGGCGGACCTGCCCTCAGCAAGAACGCTCCCGGCCAGCCACGGAGAGCCAGCAGCTGCTTCTCGGCTTCTGACCTCAGGCCAAGCGCTCCGACTTTGATCCTGCCCGTGCAGGGTGGAAACAGTGTGATTCAAAAGAACTATTCCTGAGCCGAGGCCTGGAGCAAGTCTCACAGGCTGGGATCCTTGCTTCCTTGCAAACAGATGGGGCTTGAAGTCTGCTATCTGAGCCACCAGGAAACCAAGAACAGCAGAGGGTCTGTGAACCCCCTTCAGGAACATGATCTTTGGGCAACCTCTCCCAGCTTAACCCCCAGGAAGCACCTTCATAGCAGGGCTGTGGATGGCTTTGAGGATGAGGTCTCTGAGATTGAGAGTCCAGCACCAACCAAGGCTGCTGAGCCCGTCTGCATGAACCTGGGCCCTCCCAGCCTCACCTTAGCTTACCTGTATTTACGTCTCCCACCGTGGCTTGTTTGTAGCGGCTGTAGATGAACAGCATCTCTTCATCTGCCGGCCTTGCCTCCTGGGAAGACACCGACTTTGTAAACTCAGGGTAGAACTCACCTGCTGCACCGGACCTTTCTTAACCAAGCCCTCCCTATGACATATCTTTTAAGTATTTCCTTTACTTGGCTGTGCTGGGTCTCAGTAGCTGCATGTAGGACCTTCACTGCAGCATGTGGGACCTAGTTCCCCGACCAGGGACTGAGCCTGGGCCCTGCAGCGGAGCCTGGGATCTTGGCCCCTGGGCCACCAGGGACGTCCCTCTCCCTGCGGTGTTTGGCCTGGCACTGCCCAGGACCCTTCGCAGCCAGCGCCCCTGCTCCACCCTCCGCCTGAACTGCAGCGGCCGTCAGGGCTGTGCTCACCCTCCCAAACGGGCGGGGGACCTCCGTCTGTGCCACCGTGACCCCCATCTCCGAGTCCCCGCATGGACTGCACCGTACTGTTGCCACACACTCCTGAGTTTCAAGAACTGTCCACGGGAGAAGAAGACAGTATTGTCGGATGCGGTGGTCCAAACCAAGATCTCAGAACCTGCACCGAGACTTTCTGGCGGAGAACAGATGGCGGACCTGCCCTCAGCAAGAACGCTCCCGGCCAGCCACGGAGAGCCAGCAGCTGCTTCTCGGCTTCTGACCTCAGGCCAAGCGCTCCGACTTTGATCCTGCCCGTGCAGGGTGGAAACAGTGTGATTCAAAAGAACTATTCCTGAGCCGAGGCCTGGAGCAAGTCTCACAGGCTGGGATCCTTGCTTCCTTGCAAACAGATGGGGCTTGAAGTCTGCTATCTGAGCCACCAGGAAACCAAGAACAGCAGAGGGTCTGTGAACCCCCTTCAGGAACATGATCTTTGGGCAACCTCTCCCAGCTTAACCCCCAGGAAGCACCTTCATAGCAGGGCTGTGGATGGCTTTGAGGATGAGGTCTCTGAGATTGAGAGTCCAGCACCAACCAAGGCTGCTGAGCCCGTCTGCATGAACCTGGGCCCTCCCAGCCTCACCTTAGCTTACCTGTATTTACGTCTCCCACCGTGGCTTGTTTGTAGCGGCTGTAGATGAACAGCATCTCTTCATCTGCCGGCCTGGCCTTAAGCTGCTTAACGTCCTCAGCAGCTTTGTCAAACTCAGCCTAAATTGGAGGGAGAGAAGAGGTCTGACCAGAGCTCCCCAATGCGGAAGGAGCGGGTAGAGAGCAGCGCTGCTCTTGCCCTGCTGGTGAGGAAGCGCCCCTAGAAAGATTCAGCCAGACCGTCATGGGAAGCACATTTCTTGACTCGCTTGATGGACAACGAGGTTTTGGGCTCTCTCACTAAACGAGGCGTCACGTGCTCAAAACAGAGGCGAAGGAGGCAGGCTGAGGCTGGCGGCAGTGGACAGCCACTTCCCAGAACAAGCGGCATGGCCGATGGCAGGGCCAGACAGAGGTCTCAGGACGGCCCTGACTTGCGATGGGGCTGGCACCCCGTGGTTCAGACCGCAGAGAGAGAACAGGCCCAGAGGGCAGCGGTGCCAGCGGCCAGAGCCCGCTGGCCCCCTTTCTCTGAGGCCAGGGCGTCCGGCGCAGATCTGTCCAGCCTCTGGACTAGAGAGGGGGGAGGAGCCAACGATCACCCCACACCGTTAGGCCCGGGGAAAGCCTGGAAGGAGGGACAGGCCTCTAGGTCACCCCTCCGAAGGCCGCGACCCTCCCCTCGCCTCGCGCTGGACACTCGGCCCCTTCTCCCCCTGACCTCCAAGGTCTCCACCACGGCCTCCTGGCTTCTCCACTCTGTATGGCACCCCTACTCCTGCGGTGTCCTTTCGGGTGGGGCACGTGGTCCCCTTCGTGTTTCAGTCTGTGTAACCCATTACATCCCATCGCTCTCCCGGGGACCCTCGCCTCCGACCTCAATTCCTGCTTGACTGCGAACGAAGTCCTCCCCACGGGCCACCTGCCAGCAGCTGCGGGCTCAGGAGCGGTTAAGAGCCCATGTCGGAAAGTTCCGCTTACAGGGCTCTGTTCAAAGAGTCTGGGCTGGGCAAGGGTCCAGAAGAGCAGAGCCCGGAAGGGAAGGACCCTGAGGGCTGTGTCTGCGGGATGATCCGCGCACCAGCTTCCCGCCTCGGGGCACCTTCGCAGCCCCGCTGGGCAAGCGTCGTACCTGAGACATGCCGGCGGAGTTGCAACGATTGCAGGAAGCCCGCGGAGGCGGCGGAGAGCCGTAAGAAGCAGCTCAAGACTGAACTGGCAGCGCCTTCGGAAGCGCTGTCCCGGGCCTTCCCACCTGCGCTCGGACCAACGAGAGACAGCCAATCAGAAGCTAGTGTTCGCTGGGCGCCCTAGAAAGATTCAGCCAGACCGTCATGGGAAGCACATTTCTTGACTCGCTTGATGGACAACGAGGTTTTGGGCTCTCTCACTAAACGAGGCGTCACGTGCTCAAAACAGAGGCGAAGGAGGCAGGCTGAGGCTGGCGGCAGTGGACAGCCACTTCCCAGAACAAGCGGCATGGCCGATGGCAGGGCCAGACAGAGGTCTCAGGACGGCCCTGACTTGCGATGGGGCTGGCACCCCGTGGTTCAGACCGCAGAGAGAGAACAGGCCCAGAGGGCAGCGGTGCCAGCGGCCAGAGCCCGCTGGCCCCCTTTCTCTGAGGCCAGGGCGTCCGGCGCAGATCTGTCCAGCCTCTGGACTAGAGAGGGGAGGAGCCAACGATCACCCCACACCGTTAGGCCCGGGAAAGCCTGGAAGGAGGGACAGGCCTCAGGTCACCCCTCCGAAGGCCGCGACCCTCCCCTCGCCTCGCGCTGGACACTCGGCCCCTTCTCCCCCTGACCTCCAAGGTCTCCACCACGGCCTCCTGGCTTCTCCACTCTGTATGGCACCCCTACTCCTGCGGTGTCCTTTCGGGTGGGGCACGTGGTCCCCTTCGTGTTTCAGTCTGTGTAACCCATTACATCCCATCGCTCTCCCGGGGACCCTCGCCTCCGACCTCAATTCCTGCTTGACTGCGAACGAAGTCCTCCCCACGGGCCACCTGCCAGCAGCTGCGGGCTCAGGAGCGGTTAAGAGCCCATGTCGGAAAGTTCCGCTTACAGGGCTCTGTTCAAAGAGTCTGGGCTGGGCAAGGGTCCAGAAGAGCAGAGCCCGGAAGGGAAGGACCCTGAGGGCTGTGTCTGCGGGATGATCCGCGCACCAGCTTCCCGCCTCGGGGCACCTTCGCAGCCCCGCTGGGCAAGCGTCGTACCTGAGACATGCCGGCGGAGTTGCAACGATTGCAGGAAGCCCGCGGAGGCGGCGGAGAGCCGTAAGAAGCAGCTCAAGACTGAACTGGCAGCGCCTTCGGAAGCGCTGTCCCGGGCCTTCCCACCTGCGCTCGGACCAACGAGAGACAGCCAATCAGAAGCTAGGTTGCGCTGGGGGCGTGCCCAGCCGCCTCCCGCCCCCAGCCTCGCTCGAACTCGCGGGGTTTTGCTCGCGCACGCGCAAGAGGAGCCGAAGGGGACGCCGGGAGCAGGTGCGGAACGCGGAAGTGGGGCGCTCACTAGCGAGGGCCAGTGGGTTGGAGCGGGCTTTGGGTTCGCGGGTCAGCGTGCGGAGTGGCCCGCGAGGCAGAGGAGAGGGGGCGGCAGCTGAAGAGCGGAGGTTTTAAAGTTTGTTTCCTTAAATCCCGTGTCCGGCGAGCCGCTGGACGAGTGAACCCACGCCTGGGGAGGGCCAGGGGCCCCGTCCTTCTCGGGGGACTAGAAGAGACCTTCTGGGGTGGCCCCTGGAGAAGGGCGCGAGGGTGGGGAGCTGGGCTGGTTCCCAGAGGGAAGTGACGGCCTCTGAACTTTTGGCACGGCTTGTGCCTTGCTCGTGCCCGTAGCCTGCAGCCCTGTTTTGTTTGTGTGCAGTGGTTCATCCTGTGCCCTCAAGTTAGAGACAGGGCCTGTTTTTGTCTTGACTCCCCTGGCTTCTCAGACGGTGAGGAGTCTGCCCGGCAATGGGGGAGACCCGAGTGGGACGGAAGACACCCTGGAGAAGGGAGGGAATGGCTACCCGCTCCAGTAGGCAGGAGACGAGGCTGCGGGGTTAAGGCAGAGCCTTGGGTTTTGCTCTGGCCGCAGTTCCAAAGAAGCTAGGTGAAAGGAGGCAACTGTTGGAAAATAATTCTCCAGAAAACTTTTTCAAAAGAGACCATTTCGTCCAAAAATGGTTGAGGTCTGGGCTGGGCAAGGGTCCAGAAGAGCAGAGCCCGGAAGGGAAGGACCCTGAGGGCTGTGTCTGCGGGATGATCCGCGCACCAGCTTCCCGCCTCGGGGCACCTTCGCAGCCCCGCTGGGCAAGCGTCGTACCTGAGACATGCCGGCGGAGTTGCAACGATTGCAGGAAGCCCGCGGAGGCGGCGGAGAGCCGTAAGAAGCAGCTCAAGACTGAACTGGCAGCGCCTTCGGAAGCGCTGTCCCGGGCCTTCCCACCTGCGCTCGGACCAACGAGAGACAGCCAATCAGAAGCTAGGTTGCGCTGGGGGCGTGCCCAGCCGCCTCCCGCCCCCAGCCTCGCTCGAACTCGCGGGGTTTTGCTCGCGCACGCGCAAGAGGAGCCGAAGGGGACGCCGGGAGCAGGTGCGGAACGCGGAAGTGGGGCGCTCACTAGCGAGGGCCAGTGGGTTGGAGCGGGCTTTGGGTTCGCGGGTCAGCGTGCGGAGTGGCCCGCGAGGCAGAGGAGAGGGGGCGGCAGCTGAAGAGCGGAGGTTTTAAAGTTTGTTTCCTTAAATCCCGTGTCCGGCGAGCCGCTGGACGAGTGAACCCACGCCTGGGGAGGGCCAGGGGCCCCGTCCTTCTCGGGGGACTAGAAGAGACCTTCTGGGGTGGCCCCTGGAGAAGGGCGCGAGGGTGGGGAGCTGGGCTGGTTCCCAGAGGGAAGTGACGGCCTCTGAACTTTTGGCACGGCTTGTGCCTTGCTCGTGCCCGTAGCCTGCAGCCCTGTTTTGTTTGTGTGCAGTGGTTCATCCTGTGCCCTCAAGTTAGAGACAGGGCCTGTTTTTGTCTTGACTCCCCTGGCTTCTCAGACGGTGAGGAGTCTGCCCGGCAATGGGGGAGACCCGAGTGGGACGGAAGACACCCTGGAGAAGGGAGGGAATGGCTACCCGCTCCAGTAGGCAGGAGACGAGGCTGCGGGGTTAAGGCAGAGCCTTGGGTTTTGCTCTGGCCGCAGTTCCAAAGAAGCTAGGTGAAAGGAGGCAACTGTTGGAAAATAATTCTCCAGAAAACTTTTTCAAAAAAGAGACCATTTCTCTCCAGTTCCTAATTTGTAAGGAGGAATGGGTTGCAGATCAACTTCTAGCCCCCTCGGACATTCATTTATAGTTGTAGGTATTTTTATTTTAAAATTATGTATTTATTTGGCGGCTCTGGGCCTTCGTTAGGGCCCTCGGAATCTTTAGTTGCAGCGTGTTGGACCTCGTTCCCCCACCAGGGGATTGAACTTCTGGCCGCTGTGTTGGGAATGAGGCGTCTCAGCCACTGGACTACCAGGGAGGCCCCAGCTGTAGGTGTTTAGACTGAAAAAAAGCCAGGTAGAAGCTTTTGGGTGTAACTCACTAACTTAATGCAGGTCAGGCTTTGTGAAAAGGGGAAAAGTGGAATGTACTCCTTAGGAGCGCATCAAGAGTCAGCCTGTACGTCACCTTGATTGAAATAGCACAGCCGGACGAGTTAACAGACATCTTGGAACTAACTGGTGACCTTACGTTTGAATCGTAAGAGATGTAGGCTTCTTCCAAAAAGACAGTTCAGAACTGCCTCTGCCCCGGGGCTCGGATGGAACTGGCCTTCCCTGTGGCCTCCGTCCTTGGACGCTCATAGCTTCCTTGAGGAGATTCAGATGATTCCCTGTGTGGGTTGTATTTGCAATCAAATATATCTCCTAATAGGGAAGTTTTAACACAAAATTACTGTGTTTGGCACATTTGAGAAGATTGGGTACCTCTGATAATGGGATTTTCTTTTTATTCCTCTGAGATTAGCTGTTGTGATTGACTTTTGGCTGGAGTTAACCATTGCAGAAAACAAAGCAGGTGTTTTAAATTAACTCGGTAGTCTCCAGATTAAGTGGGGTTGATGTTTTGTTTGCTTCTTTGGAACATACGCCACTTCCCTTAAAAAAAAACCCGAACACCCAGGTGGTGGTTTTGTGCCCAGGCTGCTTAAAGTGAGTGGTCTCTGGGGGCCTTGGCCTGCGGTGGCTTTAATCCGGGCTTCGGTTCTCGGGCCAGAGGTTGGGGCCAGGTTGTTGTAGTGAGAGTGCTGAATCCTAGCACTCTCCAGTGGTCAGTGACGAGGGCGCTGGCCCTTGAGCTTTGCAGGAAAGAATTTTCACAAAGTAGTAAAGCAAGTAAGTATTCATTAGGAGGAAAAAGTACAGTAGTGGATAAGAGAGTCTCCGAGTCGTGCCCTCGTGGTAGTTTAAATTACTTTTATGGGCATTTCTTCCACGTTTCCCTTGGCTGGTCATTTTGATTGGCCTGGTCCAGAGTCCCTAGTTGGCATATGTCAGGACCCTCTCCCACGTGTGCACATATTTCTAGCCAAGATGGATTCTACCGAAGAGGCCTGTGGGTAGAGCATCTCTTAACATCACTCCGCTTTGACCTCCAGGGAGCCTTTCTACACACGTGTGGTCAAGGAGGTCTCCTGACTTCAAGAATCAGAAGCATGTGGTTCTCTTAGCTGTCCTGCTCTTCTCGTCTTGGATTTTCGGTCCACAGGAATGGATCCTAAGCTCAGAAAAAACTAGCCTCAGCCCGGTCACGATTGAAATAGCACAGCCGGACGAGTTAACAGACATCTTGAACTAACTGGTGACCTTACGTTTGAATCGTAAGAGATGTAGGCTTCTTCCAAAAGACAGTTCAGAACTGCCTCTGCCCGGGCTCGGATGGAACTGGCCTTCCTGTGGCCTCCGTCCTTGACGCTCATAGCTTCCTTGAGGAGATTCAGATGATTCCTGTGTGGGTTGTATTTGCAATCAAATATATCTCCTAATAGGGAAGTTTTAACACAAAATTACTGTGTTTGGCACATTTGAGAAGATTGGGTACCTCTGATAATGGGATTTTCTTTTTATTCCTCTGAGATTAGCTGTTGTGATTGACTTTTGGCTGGAGTTAACCATTGCAGAAAACAAAGCAGGTGTTTTAAATTAACTCGGTAGTCTCCAGATTAAGTGGGGTTGATGTTTTGTTTGCTTCTTTGGAACATACGCCACTTCCCTTAAAAAAAAACCCGAACACCCAGGTGGTGGTTTTGTGCCCAGGCTGCTTAAAGTGAGTGGTCTCTGGGGGCCTTGGCCTGCGGTGGCTTTAATCCGGGCTTCGGTTCTCGGGCCAGAGGTTGGGGCCAGGTTGTTGTAGTGAGAGTGCTGAATCCTAGCACTCTCCAGTGGTCAGTGACGAGGGCGCTGGCCCTTGAGCTTTGCAGGAAAGAATTTTCACAAAGTAGTAAAGCAAGTAAGTATTCATTAGGAGGAAAAAGTACAGTAGTGGATAAGAGAGTCTCCGAGTCGTGCCCTCGTGGTAGTTTAAATTACTTTTATGGGCATTTCTTCCACGTTTCCCTTGGCTGGTCATTTTGATTGGCCTGGTCCAGAGTCCCTAGTTGGCATATGTCAGGACCCTCTCCCACGTGTGCACATATTTCTAGCCAAGATGGATTCTACCGAAGAGGCCTGTGGGTAGAGCATCTCTTAACATCACTCCGCTTTGACCTCCAGGGAGCCTTTCTACACACGTGTGGTCAAGGAGGTCTCCTGACTTCAAGAATCAGAAGCATGTGGTTCTCTTAGCTGTCCTGCTCTTCTCGTCTTGGATTTTCGGTCCACAGGGAATGGATCCTCAGTTGCTGTGCCTGGGGGCAGGGTTGGAGCGTGGGGGTGGCCTCCTGCCTCTAGTAGGCCTGCGGATCCTGGGGAGCAGGTGGTGTGTCATCCTGACCAGGAAGAGAGGGCAGAGTTTTTTCCTTGTTAGAGGATCCAGCCTGGGCCAGGTTTCAAAATAGCTGGAGGCATGCTTGCTTCTGCTTTCTTCCCTCGCTTGTCAGTGACCTGTTTTTGGTAGCCTCCACCTGTGGAAATGCTGCTTTATGCCCTGCATGGCTCTGCTCCAGGGAATTGGAGTACCATTCAGCTTCTAATGTAAAGAGGCTAACAGGTCAGCAGCTGGTGTTTATCTTTAGCTGTGCTGAGTCTTAGCTGCTGCTCGGGCTCTTCCCTAGTTGTGGTGTGGGGGCTTCTCGCTGGGGGGCCTCTCTTGTGGAGCGCTGGCTCTAGGGCGCTCACAGGCTTCAGTGGTTGTGGTGCGAGGGCTCCGTAGTTTCTGCTCCTGGACTCTAGAGCCTGGGCTCCACAGTTGTGGCTCGCGGGCTCGGTTGCTCTATAGCATGTGAGATCTTCCTGGACCCGGGATGGAACCTGTGTCTCCTGTGTTGGCAGGCAGATTCTTTAGCACTGACCCCTGAGGGAAGCCCTGAGTTTTTTAATTCTACATTTGACAGTACCGGAAGGGAAATGGGTCTTCACATCCCAAGAAAGGACAAGTGCGTCAGCTCTGTTTATATCCTTGTTAGCAACTATCACATTTGGTAATTATTTATTTTTGGTAATTATTTACAATTATCGTCATTTTAACTTTCTCCTCTACTGTCTGAGCCCCTTCGCGACACAAGCTGGGGAGGATGGGGTTCACTGAGTACCGGTCAGAACTCGGTCTCCCGGTGCCTGCTGCTTATTAGGCACTTCAATGGTGGATGAAAGATCAGAGTGCTTTTCCTCTCGATGAAACGTTTTCCTTCTGACTGGCCATGAACTCAGAAACCAGCTCAGTGTGTTAGAACAGTGTGGAGCCGTGGGCGAGAACAACTGGGCTCCGAGGACCCGGGCAGCCTTTGTGCCACCCCAGCCTCGGCCCAGAGCACCTGCAGCGTCAGGGAGGAGGGAGCCTGGCTCGCTGACTGGTCCGCCTGATTCGCCCTCGGAGTTAGTGGAGGCCCTTGATCATCGTGTCCTTTGCCCCAGCCACCTTGGCTTGCCAGTTTTGACTGCCCCAGGCTTCTCTTGCTGGCTGTCCGTGTAAAGCCAACCAGGCAAGTTATAGTAACAGGTGAAGGCCGTTCTTGTCCAGTGGGTGTGAATGATCGTTTAATATTACATTTCTTGGTGTAACCTAAACCTCTAATTTTAAGAGCAACCTAATCATTAAAACGTGAAAATCATGCAAAAAAAAAAAAAAGCTTTCTAGTAAAAGCTTTACTAGAAGGCAAGGATTAGCGTATTCACAAATGCTGACTTAGATTCATTTAGTATTTCTTTTTCAGTTTCTTGGCATGTGCCCCCCGAGGTATGGCTGCAGCAAAGCTGGGAGTGCGGTGTGGAGAGACTGGGAGGAGGGGAAGGAGGTGTTACTGAATCCAGCTCTGGCCGCTCAGGCAGCGCCCAGCCAAGCCCGGCTGCGAGCACCGTGGGCCAGGGCGTGGCCGTCGCGTTGGCTGTGGGGCACTGAGCAAGGGAGCGGGCAAGCCTTGTCCACTCCAACGTGGTCTCTGCGTTAGGGATTTTGTCATCGTCGTCGTTAAAGGGGAAGAAGAAAGGGGCTGGGGTTAATCTTTTTTTGGTGACATTTTAAAACTGTAGCGTCCAGTT
Source organism: Tragulus kanchil (assembly GCA_022376925.1). Taxonomy (NCBI): domain Eukaryota; kingdom Metazoa; phylum Chordata; class Mammalia; order Artiodactyla; family Tragulidae; genus Tragulus; species Tragulus kanchil. Next base: position 118,863,207 of record JAIOJX010000026.1, read on the forward strand.
TTGGGAGTTGGGGTGTCTGTGGTGTACCATTCTCTGGCTGGGGAGTCCATGTCTTGGGGGTCTGTTAGCGCATGTTGCCCTGGAGAAACAGCCTGAGTTTGTACGTTGATGATACCTGTTAATAAGCAGTTTTAGTCCATAATGATGGGGACACAACGGGGGGGCTACCGGTCAGAACTCGGTCTCCCGGTGCCTGCTGCTTATTAGGCACTTCAATGGTGGATGAAAGATCAGAGTGCTTTTCCTCTCGATGAAACGTTTTCCTTCTGACTGGCCATGAACTCAGAAACCAGCTCAGTGTGTTAGAACAGTGTGGAGCCGTGGGCGAGAACAACTGGGCTCCGAGGACCCGGGCAGCCTTTGTGCCACCCCAGCCTCGGCCCAGAGCACCTGCAGCGTCAGGGAGGAGGGAGCCTGGCTCGCTGACTGGTCCGCCTGATTCGCCCTCGGAGTTAGTGGAGGCCCTTGATCATCGTGTCCTTTGCCCCAGCCACCTTGGCTTGCCAGTTTTGACTGCCCCAGGCTTCTCTTGCTGGCTGTCCGTGTAAAGCCAACCAGGCAAGTTATAGTAACAGGTGAAGGCCGTTCTTGTCCAGTGGGTGTGAATGATCGTTTAATATTACATTTCTTGGTGTAACCTAAACCTCTAATTTTAAGAGCAACCTAATCATTAAAACGTGAAAATCATGCAAAAAAAAAAAAAAGCTTTCTAGTAAAAGCTTTACTAGAAGGCAAGGATTAGCGTATTCACAAATGCTGACTTAGATTCATTTAGTATTTCTTTTTCAGTTTCTTGGCATGTGCCCCCCGAGGTATGGCTGCAGCAAAGCTGGGAGTGCGGTGTGGAGAGACTGGGAGGAGGGGAAGGAGGTGTTACTGAATCCAGCTCTGGCCGCTCAGGCAGCGCCCAGCCAAGCCCGGCTGCGAGCACCGTGGGCCAGGGCGTGGCCGTCGCGTTGGCTGTGGGGCACTGAGCAAGGGAGCGGGCAAGCCTTGTCCACTCCAACGTGGTCTCTGCGTTAGGGATTTTGTCATCGTCGTCGTTAAAGGGGAAGAAGAAAGGGGCTGGGGTTAATCTTTTTTTGGTGACATTTTAAAACTGTAGCGTCCAGTTTTGGGAGTTGGGGTGTCTGTGGTGTACCATTCTCTGGCTGGGGAGTCCATGTCTTGGGGGTCTGTTAGCGCATGTTGCCCTGGAGAAACAGCCTGAGTTTGTACGTTGATGATACCTGTAATAGCAGTTTTAGTCCATTAATGATGTTATCGACAACAGCGGTTTTACCATCTGACTCTGGCTGCTTAATGCTGAGCACAGGACTGAGGTCAGAGGGGACAAAAGGCCTAGAATTTTGGATAGAGAGATGAACAGTGAACGTGGTAAGGGAGTTTGGTTTTAGGGCGCCTTGGGCTCAGGGAGAGTTGGGGAGTGCTGCTGAGATAGCAGCGGGGAGAGGGGCGCTGGGGTCTTTGTTTTGTGAAGGCTGGGGGAGGGCACTGCTGAGGTGAACAGAACCACAGCTTTCCCTTCTTTTCGCTTTTCTCCCTCTTCTCCTCTTTTGTCTCTTCCTTTTCTGATGAAAAAGCTGGCAAGAGGAGGCTTGGTAACCGGTGGTCTTCACCGGTCCTTCCCCTTTGCCTTTCTTTTCATTTTTTCAGTAATGAATGCCCAGGAGTGCACCTCTGGGCCATGTGACCATTCTGTGTTTGGTTCTGTAAGAAATTCCCCTTGTGTCTGTACCATTTTGCATTCCTACCAGTAATAAAGAGAGATCCAGTTTCTCCACATCCTGGCCAGCATTTGGTGTTATCAGTGTTTTTTTTTTTAGGCGTTCTTACTGGTGTGTGGTGGCTCTCACTGTGGTCAGGTTTGCATTCCCTAATTACTAATGATGTGGAACACCTTTGGGTGTGTGTTGCTGCCATCTGTAGATCTCTGAAATTTATGTCTTTTGCATGTGTTTAAATTGAATTTGCAGATCCTATTCCTTTGTTAGATATGTGCTTTATAAATGTTTTCTTCCAGGGCGTGGCCGTCGCGTTGGCTGTGGGGCACTGAGCAAGGGAGCGGGCAAGCCTTGTCCACTCCAACGTGGTCTCTGCGTTAGGGATTTTGTCATCGTCGTCGTTAAAGGGGAAGAAGAAAGGGGCTGGGGTTAATCTTTTTTTGGTGACATTTTAAAACTGTAGCGTCCAGTTTTGGGAGTTGGGGTGTCTGTGGTGTACCATTCTCTGGCTGGGGAGTCCATGTCTTGGGGGTCTGTTAGCGCATGTTGCCCTGGAGAAACAGCCTGAGTTTGTACGTTGATGATACCTGTAATAGCAGTTTTAGTCCATTAATGATGTTATCGACAACAGCGGTTTTACCATCTGACTCTGGCTGCTTAATGCTGAGCACAGGACTGAGGTCAGAGGGGACAAAAGGCCTAGAATTTTGGATAGAGAGATGAACAGTGAACGTGGTAAGGGAGTTTGGTTTTAGGGCGCCTTGGGCTCAGGGAGAGTTGGGGAGTGCTGCTGAGATAGCAGCGGGGAGAGGGGCGCTGGGGTCTTTGTTTTGTGAAGGCTGGGGGAGGGCACTGCTGAGGTGAACAGAACCACAGCTTTCCCTTCTTTTCGCTTTTCTCCCTCTTCTCCTCTTTTGTCTCTTCCTTTTCTGATGAAAAAGCTGGCAAGAGGAGGCTTGGTAACCGGTGGTCTTCACCGGTCCTTCCCCTTTGCCTTTCTTTTCATTTTTTCAGTAATGAATGCCCAGGAGTGCACCTCTGGGCCATGTGACCATTCTGTGTTTGGTTCTGTAAGAAATTCCCCTTGTGTCTGTACCATTTTGCATTCCTACCAGTAATAAAGAGAGATCCAGTTTCTCCACATCCTGGCCAGCATTTGGTGTTATCAGTGTTTTTTTTTTTAGGCGTTCTTACTGGTGTGTGGTGGCTCTCACTGTGGTCAGGTTTGCATTCCCTAATTACTAATGATGTGGAACACCTTTGGGTGTGTGTTGCTGCCATCTGTAGATCTCTGAAATTTATGTCTTTTGCATGTGTTTAAATTGAATTTGCAGATCCTATTCCTTTGTTAGATATGTGCTTTATAAATGTTTTCTTCCAGCTTTTAGTTTTTTCTTTTTTTTTTTTCATCTTCTTAACAGTCTTTCACAGAGCATAAATTTTTAATTTTGGTGAAATCCAAGTTTTCCGATTTTTCCTTTCATAGATTACACTTTTGGTGTCAAGTCTAATAAATCTTGACCTAACCCTAGATCCTCAGAATTTTCTCCTCTTTTTTGGGTAATGCTTCTCTCGTTTTGCATTTTAAAATTAGCCTAATCAGTTTTGAGTTAGTTTCTGTGTGAAGTGTAAGATTTAGGCTGAGGTTCTCCTCCCCTCCCCTGCCTTGGATGGCAGGTGGCTCCAGCACCGCTTGTTGAAAGGACCCCTTTCCTCCGTCGCCGACTTTCTGCCCCTTGTCTCGTCTGTTGGGCATGTTTGTGTGGTCTTTCCTGGCTCTGCCTTCTGTTGATCTGTGTATCTGTTTCTCTACAGTGCTGACTCTTGTAGCTGTATAATCTTGAAATTGGGTGAACTGATAAATTCAAAGCTTCCTTTTTGTATTCCCATCCCAGGAAAGATGCTCTTTAAATCATGTCTAAGGTAATATTTTAAAATGGGTATTCTGCTTTATTCTCCTTTTTCAAAATTGTTTGGTTCTTTGATTCCTTTCTCATTTCATATAGATTTTAGAATAAACTTGTCCTCTAGAACTAGAACTTCCAGCGCTATGTTCAGTGGGGTTGCTGAGAGTGGAGACCTCCTTGCCCTGGATTCATAGGGAATATTGCTTTGCAGTTTTCATTTTTTTTTTTTTTTTGTTAGGTAAATGGATTTATGCAGATTCAGAGAAAGCACACTCCACAGACAGAGTGTGGGCTATGGCAGAGCAAATCCAGTGACCCCGAAAACATGGGGTTCTTAGCTTTTATGGGCTGGGTAATTCCATATGCTAATAAGTGGGGGGATAATTCCAGCTTTTAGGGAAAGGAGTGGAACTCTCATGGTGCCTCTGGGGGTTTTTCATTTTTATTCCATCTTTGGTGTGCTATTCTGGGACTGTTAACTTCAGAAAAGTGAGTTAGGAGATGTTCCTGCCTCTTCTGTTTTCTAGAAGAGAATGTGTAGAATTCTCCAGTGAAATCTGGGCCTGGAGATTTCTTTTTTGTGAGTTTCAAAATGATGGATTGAGTGTCCTTAGTAGTTCCCATCCAAATGATCTGTTTCATATTGGCCTAGTGCTGGTAGTTTGTGTTTTTCAAGAAATTGGTCCAGTTTAGTCTAAGTCATGAAATGTGCACATGTAGACTTATCCATAGTATTCCCTTATGGTGTGCATGGAGTCTGATAATATTTTCTTGTTTCATTTCTGATATTGGTCATTTAGATCTTCTGTCGTTTTGCCAGTTTTTCAGAAGATTTGCCAATTTTTTGATCTTTCTGAAGAACTAGTGCATTTTTCGTTGATTTTTCTCTTTATCGTTTTGTTTTCAACTTTATTGATGTCTATTCTTTATTATTTCTTTTCTTTTGCCTACTTTGGGTTGTTTGCTTCTATTTTTCTAGGTCCTTGAGACGAAAGCACCAGGCCCTGGCATTTGTAGCTGTATAATCTTGAAATTGGGTGAACTGATAAATTCAAAGCTTCCTTTTTGTATTCCCATCCCAGGAAAGATGCTCTTTAAATCATGTCTAAGGTAATATTTTAAAATGGGTATTCTGCTTTATTCTCCTTTTTCAAAATTGTTTGGTTCTTTGATTCCTTTCTCATTTCATATAGATTTTAGAATAAACTTGTCCTCTAGAACTAGAACTTCCAGCGCTATGTTCAGTGGGGTTGCTGAGAGTGGAGACCTCCTTGCCCTGGATTCATAGGGAATATTGCTTTGCAGTTTTCATTTTTTTTTTTTTTTGTTAGGTAAATGGATTTATGCAGATTCAGAGAAAGCACACTCCACAGACAGAGTGTGGGCTATGGCAGAGCAAATCCAGTGACCCCGAAAACATGGGGTTCTTAGCTTTTATGGGCTGGGTAATTCCATATGCTAATAAGTGGGGGGATAATTCCAGCTTTTAGGGAAAGGAGTGGAACTCTCATGGTGCCTCTGGGGGTTTTTCATTTTTATTCCATCTTTGGTGTGCTATTCTGGGACTGTTAACTTCAGAAAAGTGAGTTAGGAGATGTTCCTGCCTCTTCTGTTTTCTAGAAGAGAATGTGTAGAATTCTCCAGTGAAATCTGGGCCTGGAGATTTCTTTTTTGTGAGTTTCAAAATGATGGATTGAGTGTCCTTAGTAGTTCCCATCCAAATGATCTGTTTCATATTGGCCTAGTGCTGGTAGTTTGTGTTTTTCAAGAAATTGGTCCAGTTTAGTCTAAGTCATGAAATGTGCACATGTAGACTTATCCATAGTATTCCCTTATGGTGTGCATGGAGTCTGATAATATTTTCTTGTTTCATTTCTGATATTGGTCATTTAGATCTTCTGTCGTTTTGCCAGTTTTTCAGAAGATTTGCCAATTTTTTGATCTTTCTGAAGAACTAGTGCATTTTTCGTTGATTTTTCTCTTTATCGTTTTGTTTTCAACTTTATTGATGTCTATTCTTTATTATTTCTTTTCTTTTGCCTACTTTGGGTTGTTTGCTTCTATTTTTCTAGGTCCTTGAGACGAAAGCACCAGGCCCTGGCACCAGCTGCTTTGTTACATTAAGGTTTGTTCAGTGGAGCACAGGTAGCTGGATGGTGAGCTGTGGTCCACAGGGCACCGCAGGAAACCGAATAGAGAAGCTCATTGCTCACCGATCCTGGAGGGCTCTCCTGGAGGGCCACACAGGGAGGTCACGATGGAGGACAGGGAGAGGCAAGCAAGCAGCAGGACTTGGGTCACATGGCTTTCTATCAGTAGAATGCTCTGGGGTTCCCCGGCTAAGGCCGGATCCGCCTGTTCCAACCAAAGGCGCTAGTAAGCTCCTTGGGTATTTTATCTAAGGAGTGTGGGAAGGGCAGGCCCTCGAGCGGGGAAGCTGGTGATCACAGGGGCTGTTGGGAAATCTTATCTGGAGCTTGTATTTCTTTGTGCCTCAGGGCTGTTATCTAGGGCACTTACTTGCGTGAGGGCAGGTTTCAGTTTAAGGTCCTTTTGGGCTTCCCAGCCAAGCCAGGTGGTTGCTGAGGCAGGAGGACCAGGCTGTAGCCTACCTGAGCTCTCCATTGGAGGAGGGGGAGCTTTTTTATTGCCGTGGCGGGGGCGTCTGAGCTCTCTAGTGTTCTCCACCGACTCCAGGATGCAGAGGGTCGAGCTCCTTGTTGCCCAGCTCCCTCCTCGGCCTTCTCCCATGAGACCCTGGCAGGGGCCTGTGGCTCTTCATTGAGGCCTGGGAGGGTAGAGGTGTAGGCTCCAGCTCTGTCTTTGCTGGCGGGGCTGGGCTCCTGTGTCTTACGTGGTTTCTGGCTGAATCAGAGGGCTCCTTTGCCTGAAAGTCTTATTTTTTGTCTGTGTTGCCCCCTTGCCAGTCCTTTGGCTATGTAGAGAAGACTTTGTTCAAGCGTTGTTTTCTTTCTCTGCACCTGTTGGTGTTTCTGGGTTCAGCTCCATGTCTGAGATGTATGAAAACCCAGGGGCCTCTCCACCATGTTGTTCCTTAGGTCCGCTGGTCCCTGGCCAGTCTGCCGCCCTCCCTCCATGTTTTTGAGCCTCTTAATGTTTGTTTTATAGATAATGTCCAGGATTTTCAGTTGTATTCTGTCAGGACGTGCAGGGAAAAGTACATCTACTTCATCTTCCCAGAAGCAGAAATGTAGACTAGTACCACTTAAAATTCAGCATTAGTATTTTCTCCATGAATTACACTAGATTCTGAATTTGTAAGCTAAGTTGTGGCTATTGACATTGAATAAAAACTTAAGTGTTCTCCATTCTTTTCAGAAGAGCGTTAGTTCTGTCTTGGCTATTTGTTTCATGTGTTTGACGCTTACACCCTACCAGATTCAACAGCAGGAAAATTTTCTTAAGAAGCCAAGTGGTAATGGAATGTAGTATCTATAAATGGAGTATAACCTTTAAAATATTGTATACTTGTAACTTATATAATTTGTATAGCAACCGTACCTCAATAATAATAATAAAAAATAGCCAAGTTCTTGACAGTATTTGCTGATTATTTGAGAAAGTCCCGGGCATGCTGCTGAAACTGGCTGTTCTTTATTAGAGTCTGCCAGCTGTCCCCATGTGATGTAATGGGGAGCCCTTGATGGAAGCCACAAGACCTATGTTCCAGTCCTGGCTCTCCTGCTCTCCTGCCTCATGTGTGCTTTGTTTCCTCATCAGTAAAATGGGGCCAACTGCACCTGCTTTGCTGACAGGTAATTGAGGATTTATTAATGATGATTCTGAAGCGTTCAGCACAGTGTTTGACACATGCTGAAGTAACTATTATGACCATCATGAATGGTTTGTTTTAAACAGAAGCCCTGACGCAAATTCGTAGCACAATTAAGAGATCCAGTAACTTGCTTCAGTTCTTATTATAAGGTCATCGAATTGAGGTGAGGAGTCTCTGACTTTTCTTCATTGACTCCATTAAGATTTGTCAGGAACTGTTTGCAGTACCATTTTATATGGCTTGGTATAATAATAGACAGTTACATGTGGTTTTTTTTTGGCCTGGTTGAATCAGGTTCCTGGACTCAGTTCTGTTGTAAATGTGTGGGGGCTTCCCCACATGAACAAGCAGGTTTTTTTTTTTTGAAATTCTTTCTGTTTTTTCCACTTCTATTGGTCTTTCATTTATCTATTTTCATCCATCGTTGTTCTTTGGCCCATGTGGGCCTCCTGTTGCAGTGGCGTCTCTCGCTGCAGAGCACCGGCTCTGGGCACATGCACTCCAGAGCTCCGGCTCGGTAGTTGGACACATCAGTCCAGCCGCTCCGCGGCACATGGGATCTTCCTGGGCCAGGGATCGAACCAGCGCCTCTCGCAATGCAAGGTGGTGTCCTTACCCACTGGACCACCAGGGAAGCCCACAAGTAGTTTTTAATTCTAGTAGGAATCCAGAAATTCAGCTCAGTTCTGACACTGCCCAGAGAGCGAGTCAGATTCCGTAGACAGAGGGCTCAGGTGCACGGGGCTGCCCTCCAGCTCAGAGGACAGTCTCAGGTTGTCCCCTGTGTTTTTTGCCAGCTGCCGACGGGAGGTGCTGAAGACACCCAGTTCCGGATGCCAGTGGCAAGCCAGGTTGTAACCTGTACTTGTGATCAGTTGGTCGTAAAGCAGAGGAACCTAGGGCTCCTTCTTGGGGTTCAGTTAGTTTGTTAGAAGGACTCTCAGAACTCAGGACAACCTGTTTACTCACTGGATTACCGATTTATTATAAAAGGATATGATATTGAAGGATTCACATCCACAACCAGATGAGATAGTGTAGGTTGAGGACCTACAGAGGGGCTTCTGTCTGCCTGGTGGTGAGGCTGAGCACAGGTCATGTGGAAGTTTCTGGTTCCCCAGCGTGGAAGGGCTCTGAGAAGGTCCAGAGACCTGTCCTTTGGAGTTGTGTTTGAAGGCTCCATCACACAGTCGAGGTTGACTCAATCACTGGCCATGGTCACTGACTCAGCGTCCAGCAGAGGGTGGGACTGAAAGTCGCTTCTCCTCACAGCTTGCCCCCACCTCTGTGTGGGATCCCAAAAGCCACCGTCCCTGGATCATTCTCAGGGACCGAGGATGAGAGATCAAATGCCATCCCATTCTTCAAGAAATTCCAAGAGGTTTGAGAGCTGTGAGCTAGGAATTGGGTGAGGACCAGGTCTGTATGTTTCCTGTAAATCGCAGGATTTCCGTGGTAGCGAAGCTTCACTGTAACTGTCATCCAGGGGGCTGCAGCCTGTGGCATGGGGGATCTTAGTTCCCAGGACCCGGGATCCAAACCTTGTGCCCTGCGCTGCAAGGACAGGAACCCCAGGGACGTCCTCTGCTTCATGTTTTAGTGATTAGGTTGCTTTCTAAAGTGAAGGCTTTAGTTTAAGCAAACAGAGACTTAAAACTGCCTTTCCTGCCCCTTTACCCACCGCTGCCCTCTGTAGCAACGACGTCCACTTCTTTGCCAATTGGCATTTGTGTTTGTCTCTTAGGGTTGCGTTAGCAAAGTATTGCAGATTGGGTGGCCTAAAGCAACAGATACTTGTTATTGTGGAGCCTGGAAGTCCAGCATCAATGAGCAGGGTTGATGCCATCTGAGGTGTGTGAGGGAGCATCTGTTCCTTGCCGCTCTCTTTGCTTCTGGAAGCCCCAGACGTTCCTTGGCTCACGGATGCCTCACTTCTGACCTGCGTCTTCACATGGGGTCTCTGTGCGTGCCTGTCTTCACCAGGCCCTCTGCCTTTGTAAGGACTGGGCGTGAGGGCCAGCCTGCTCCCAGGTGACCTCCCCCGAGCAGTTACATCTTCAGCAACTGTACCGACGAATAAGGTCGCGTTCTGAGGTGCACTGGGTCGGGGTTAGCGCATCCATGTGTCTTTTTAGGGAGAACACAACAGCGCTCACCTGAAAATCAGAAGTAAGGAATCAGGATTAAAACCACGGTCCTTTTCCTGATGCAGTGTTGTCTTCTGGTGGGGGCAACAGCGGAGCTGAGTCAGGAAAGGTCCTTCTGAGGGGGTTACACTGGGAACGGAAGGACCGGGAGGACCTGGATCTAGAAAAGCAGGACTGTTTCAGGCTAGGGAACAGCCCGCTCCCTGGTTGCTGGAAGAGTCTAGAAACGGCTGGCTGTATCGGAAGAACGGAAAGAGGGCTAGAGTCGCTGCTGAGCGGTGGCTCGGGGACCGTGGTGTCTGAGGCCAGACCGCGCAGGAACTGGCTGGCCGTGGCACTCTTCCCTCCAGGGGTCCCGGGAGCCTCTGCGGCATCTCACGGCAGGGAGACATGCTCGGATTTGCATATGTACAGGACCACTCCTGCTGCGCGTGTCCTGTGGATTGAGAGGGCCGGACTGGTAGTGGGAAGGCCGATTGGGAAGCTTTTCCATTATGGCGGTAGAGACAGTGAGAGTGGAGGCTTGGACCAGCGTGGCCGTGATGGAGGTGGAGAGCCATGAGGGAATTCAAGGTCCATTTGGGGGAAAGAGTTGAGAAGATTGCTGGGTTAGCTAGAGAGTAGGGAAGGAGGAATCCTTTGCCCATGGCTTGAGTGACTGGGTGTAATGGACTGAGATGGGGACGGTGGACTTCGGGGTAGGGGTCGGATGTCACTGCCAAGTTCAGTGTGTGGTGCGGTTGCTCGGTTGTATCCGGCTCTTTGCGGCCCCAGGGACCGCAGCCTGCCGGGCTCCACGTGGGATGGATTAAAGTGCCGGGTGGTGCCCACATAGAGAAGTTAAATGGCCAAACGATGTGTGAATTTTGAGCTCGGGGCTGGAAGTGTAGTTGAGAGTGGTCAGGGAGCACTGGCATTTCTGGGCCTCAGAGGAGAGAAGCCTGGAGAAGATCTAGGAAAGGAGCCGTGCGGCCAGCGACGGCTGAGGAGGCTGTGTTCCGGAGGCATGGGGTGGGCAGGGTGGTCCGCTGTGTGCAGTGTCTCTGAGGTGCACTGGGTCGGGGTTAGCGCATCCATGTGTCTTTAGAGAACACAACAGCTCACCTGAAAATCAGAAGTAAGGAATCAGGATTAAAACCACGGTCCTTTTCCTGATGCAGTGTTGTCTTCTGGTGGGGGCAACAGCGGAGCTGAGTCAGGAAAGGTCCTTCTGAGGGGGTTACACTGGGAACGGAAGGACCAGGAGGACCTGGATCTAGAAAAGCAGGACTGTTTCAGGCTAGGGAACAGCCCGCTCCCTGGTTGCTGGAAGAGTCTAGAAACGGCTGGCTGTATCGGAAGAACGGAAAGAGGGCTAGAGTCGCTGCTGAGCGGTGGCTCGGGGACCGTGGTGTCTGAGGCCAGACCGCGCAGGAACTGGCTGGCCGTGGCACTCTTCCCTCCAGGGGTCCCGGGAGCCTCTGCGGCATCTCACGGCAGGGAGACATGCTCGGATTTGCATATGTACAGGACCACTCCTGCTGCCGCGTGTCCTGTGGATTGAGAGGGCCGGACTGGTAGTGGGAAGGCCGATTGGGAAGCTTTTCCATTATGGCGGTAGAGACAGTGAGAGTGGAGGCTTGGACCAGCGTGGCCGTGATGGAGGTGGAGAGCCATGAGGGAATTCAAGGTCCATTTGGGGGAAAGAGTTGAGAAGATTGCTGGGTTAGCTAGAGAGTAGGGAAGGAGGAATCCTTTGCCCATGGCTTGAGTGACTGGGTGTAATGGACTGAGATGGGGACGGTGGACTTCGGGGTAGGGGTCGGATGTCACTGCCAAGTTCAGTGTGTGGTGCGGTTGCTCGGTTGTATCCGGCTCTTTGCGGCCCCAGGGACCGCAGCCTGCCGGGCTCCACGTGGGATGGATTAAAGTGCCGGGTGGTGCCCACATAGAGAAGTTAAATGGCCAAACGATGTGTGAATTTTGAGCTCGGGGCTGGAAGTGTAGTTGAGAGTGGTCAGGGAGCACTGGCATTTCTGGGCCTCAGAGGAGAGAAGCCTGGAGAAGATCTAGGAAAGGAGCCGTGCGGCCAGCGACGGCTGAGGAGGCTGTGTTCCGGAGGCATGGGGTGGGCAGGGTGGTCCGCTGTGTGCAGTGTCTCTGAGAAGCTTCGTGTGATCCCAGTGATGTGGAGATCAGTGGGTCTGACCTCCTCCACTTTAAGCCAGGGCTGAGTGCAAAGTCTCCTTTAGAACAGACTTGAAGAGAGTGGGAGTTGGATCAGGAGAGCTGACACACCAGCCTTCTGCTGGGGGCAGGCGCTATCTTCCAAGGCCACGGACTGTGTAGATATCCTGGGGAAAGATAGCTCAGAACAAAGGCCACCAGTGCCTGTGCTCCTAAGCCAGGCAGAAACTTGGAGAGTTCTCTCTGGCGAAGAGCCACTCCCAGGTGGTGCTAGGGGTAGAGAGCCCGCCCGCCAATGCAGGAGATGGAAGACGGGGGTTCGATCCCTGGAAGGTCCCCTGGAGAAGGAAATGGAGAAGACTCTAGTCTTCTTGCCTAGAGAATCGCATGGACAGAGGAGCCTGGCGGACTGCAGCCCATGGGGTTGCAGAGAGTCAGGGCGGAAGTGACGTGGCCCACAGGGAGGAGTCACCTCTCATTTCTACACCCTGTTCCCATGAGTTTTCCCTCTTAGGTGTGCCATCTCTCAGCCGCTCTGGTTAATCTGACTGACAGGCTGGGACTAAATCAGGTCTGTTCATCTCAGACAGCATTTCATTAGGGCTATTCTCAGTAATACTCCAAGCAGCAGGACCTGGGCCAACTGCAGTGTTGACCTAAAGCATGCCGCCAGGATCCTGAGCAGATCCCAGAAATCACCCATCAGCCTTAGAAATCTTCTGTATTGACCTTCCTACTTGGTCTGAGACTTTAGGCGCAGCGGGCTGTGTTACCTCGGCACGGACCCCACCCTGGGAAAGAGGTGGAAGTCCTGAGTTGTCACTTGCCAACTAGCAGGACCGGGCTCCACGTGGGATGGATTAAAGTGCCGGGTGGTGCCCACATAGAGAAGTTAAATGGCCAAACGATGTGTGAATTTTGAGCTCGGGGCTGGAAGTGTAGTTGAGAGTGGTCAGGGAGCACTGGCATTTCTGGGCCTCAGAGGAGAGAAGCCTGGAGAAGATCTAGGAAAGGAGCCGTGCGGCCAGCGACGGCTGAGGAGGCTGTGTTCCGGAGGCATGGGGTGGGCAGGGTGGTCCGCTGTGTGCAGTGTCTCTGAGAAGCTTCGTGTGATCCCAGTGATGTGGAGATCAGTGGGTCTGACCTCCTCCACTTTAAGCCAGGGCTGAGTGCAAAGTCTCCTTTAGAACAGACTTGAAGAGAGTGGGAGTTGGATCAGGAGAGCTGACACACCAGCCTTCTGCTGGGGGCAGGCGCTATCTTCCAAGGCCACGGACTGTGTAGATATCCTGGGGAAAGATAGCTCAGAACAAAGGCCACCAGTGCCTGTGCTCCTAAGCCAGGCAGAAACTTGGAGAGTTCTCTCTGGCGAAGAGCCACTCCCAGGTGGTGCTAGGGGTAGAGAGCCCGCCCGCCAATGCAGGAGATGGAAGACGGGGGTTCGAACCCTGGAAGGACCCCCGGAGAAGGCAATGGAGAAGACTCTGGTCCTCTTGCCTAGAGAATCGCATGGACAGAGGAGCCTGGCGGACTGCAGCCCATGGGGTTGCAGAGAGTCAGGGCGGAAGTGACGTGGCCCACAGGGAGGAGTCACCTCTCATTTCTACACCCTGTTCCCATGAGTTTTCCCTCTTAGGTGTGCCATCTCTCAGCCGCTCTGGTTAATCTGACTGACAGGCTGGGACTAAATCAGGTCTGTTCATCTCAGACAGCATTTCATTAGGGCTATTCTCAGTAATACTCCAAGCAGCAGGACCTGGGCCAACTGCAGTGTTGACCTAAAGCATGCCGCCAGGATCCTGAGCAGATCCCAGAAATCACCCATCAGCCTTAGAAATCTTCTGTATTGACCTTCCTACTTGGTCTGAGACTTTAGGCGCAGCGGGCTGTGTTACCTCGGCACGGACCCCACCCTGGGAAAGAGGTGGAAGTCCAGAGTCCCCGCCTGCCCATGGCCACGCTGGCCGGTGAGTTGTCACTTGCCAACTAGCAGGACAAGGCGGTGTTACTGACTACTTCAGCTGACGCTGGGGATGGATTTCAGCTGTCTTTTCTGATTGGCTGGCTCACTGTGGGGAAAACTGCCCATGGGGTGCCCTTAAGACGGTTAACCCTCCTGGAAGCTTTTCTGAGTGCCCAGCTGTTTTGGAGAGATGGCCCCGCTGGTCTAGTCATTGGTCACCTGAAGACTTGCTCATGTGTGTTCTTGGACCTGCAGATCTAAGATGCAGGTCTAAATAACTGTTTTTTGGGAGAGAGGCAAGTTAATGCTGGTGTCCGCGCGCACACACACACACACACAGAGTCACAGGCTTGGGGGCGCATGTGGTGTTCCTGGAAAGACATGTCTTTCCTGGGCCTCGCCTGGTCCGGGGCCCAGGCTGTCAGAGCCTCCAGTGTGACCCTCGAGCTGCTCGTAGGCATCAGGGTTTTTGCTGAGGTTTGTATCGTTGCATTTAGACCTTGTGTGTGGCGGCGCTGCCTGAGGGCAGGCTGCCCGCTGAGTGGGTCCGTCTGTGTTGTCGACAGTGGTGATCCTAGTGCGGTCAGAGCCGTCTTTGTCGGGGATGGCACATTCAGGAATCAGTTACATTTAAGGCGTTTGGACCAGTTTGGGGGAACCTTCTCAAGGTGTTTTGCTTCGTGCAGACTGCTCTGGGGCAGTTCTGAAAGATGAAAAGTGGTTCGTGAATGATCCTTCCCACCCCGTCTCCTGGGGTACAGATTGTTCTCGTCTTAGATGGTGAGGCTGTTTCCCTCCCTCCACTTCCGCAGACTGTGTGTGTCCCATTCCAGGCCTGTGGACACGGCTGGTCTGAGCTTAGCCCAACCACCCGTGAATGAGGCTCAGGCGTTCAGGGGGACCTTGGTGGACAGAGCGTCCTGTTGAGTCAGTAGCTTTGCTCCAGGGGGCGGAGGGCAGGAGAAAGTTTTCCTCAAAGGGAAAGCTGCCACTTTTTTCCAGATCAAGCTGGCAAACTCATAGGGCCTGACTTGCTGAGTTTGATATATTGTTTCCACTTGACAAGGAACCTGTTTGGTTTGTCCCGTCTTCTTAACCATTGAATTGGGGTTACTGTATTGAGCTGTACTCCATTGATGTGAACTAGATCATTGTCATCCAGCAGGAGAACCCAGAAAGCTGAACCAGAGTTCTGTTCAAGTCCCCCAAAAGCCCCCTTGCCACCAGGAGGATAGGCTAGCCAGGGTGACTAGGGGTTTCCGAAGGGGAAAGAAACAAACATTATGCACAGAAGTGGTTTGGGTGGAACCCCAGAATTTCACTGGTCTGTGTAACTGCTCCTTTCCCACCCCCCCACTTCCCCTTTGTCCTGAGAGGATAATCTTTCTGGGGATATTTGTGTTCAGTGAATAAACAGATGTTCCCCTGCTGTATTCCAGGAGGAGGTGAGGGGGGGCAGGGTTGAGTTGATTTTTTTAGAAGGCCGTTTCAGTGCTTAACAGTACTGGGTGGCTGGGGATGTTGGATGTTAGCCAGGTGTGGAAGGTCTTCTGTGTTGGGAAGGAGGAAATTTTCCTCCACTCTTCTGAGAATTGTTTCCACAATTCAGAATCCTTAAGAGAAGTGTCTTTAATCTACCACTCTGTGGTTTTCCAAGAGGTAGATCAAATTGGTAGGCCTTTAGCAACAGCTCAGGAAGGGCGGCTGCCCTTCTCAAGGTGTTTTGCGTCTTTGTCGGGATGGCACATTCAGGAATCAGTTACATTTAAGGCGTTTGGACCAGTTTGGGGGAACCTTCTCAAGGTGTTTTGCTTCGTGCAGACTGCTCTGGGGCAGTTCTGAAAGATGAAAAGTGGTTCGTGAATGATCCTTCCCACCCCGTCTCCTGGGGTACAGATTGTTCTCGTCTTAGATGGTGAGGCTGTTTCCCTCCCTCCACTTCCGCAGACTGTGTGTGTCCCATTCCAGGCCTGTGGACACGGCTGGTCTGAGCTTAGCCCAACCACCCGTGAATGAGGCTCAGGCGTTCAGGGGGACCTTGGTGGACAGAGCGTCCTGTTGAGTCAGTAGCTTTGCTCCAGGGGGCGGAGGGCAGGAGAAAGTTTTCCTCAAAGGGAAAGCTGCCACTTTTTTCCAGATCAAGCTGGCAAACTCATAGGGCCTGACTTGCTGAGTTTGATATATTGTTTCCACTTGACAAGGAACCTGTTTGGTTTGTCCCGTCTTCTTAACCATTGAATTGGGGTTACTGTATTGAGCTGTACTCCATTGATGTGAACTAGATCATTGTCATCCAGCAGGAGAACCCAGAAAGCTGAACCAGAGTTCTGTTCAAGTCCCCCAAAAGCCCCCTTGCCACCAGGAGGATAGGCTAGCCAGGGTGACTAGGGGTTTCCGAAGGGGAAAGAAACAAACATTATGCACAGAAGTGGTTTGGGTGGAACCCCAGAATTTCACTGGTCTGTGTAACTGCTCCTTTCCCACCCCACTTCCCCTGTGGCCTGAGAGGATAATCTTTCTGGGGATATTTGTGTTCAGTGAATAAACAGATGTTCCCCTGCTGTATTCCAGGAGGAGGTGAGGGGGGGCAGGGTTGAGTTGATTTTTTTAGAAGGCCGTTTCAGTGCTTAACAGTACTGGGTGGCTGGGGATGTTGGATGTTAGCCAGGTGTGGAAGGTCTTCTGTGTTGGGAAGGAGGAAATTTTCCTCCACTCTTCTGAGAATTGTTTCCACAATTCAGAATCCTTAAGAGAAGTGTCTTTAATCTACCACTCTGTGGTTTTCCAAGAGGTAGATCAAATTGGTAGGCCTTTAGCAACAGCTCAGGAGTAAGTAAATATAAGATTCCTCTACAGGAAATTTAGCCAGAGCTGTGGGAACAGCCTGAGTTCTGTCCCTGAGCAGAGTAACATGTCCGTCTTCAGTGCGTCGTAGCTGGGGCTGAGGCTGAACAGCCGCGGTTGGCCAGTGGGCATGGCTGGTGTGAGCTTAGCCCAGCCACCCGGGACCTGGGCCCCGGCGTTTGCAGAGCATCCTGGTGAGCAGAGCGTGCTGAACAGAGCATCCTGTTGAGTCAGTAGCTTTGTTTGCTTCAGGGGCTGGAACGTAGGAGAAAGCTTTCCCTAAAGGGGAAGCTGCCACTTTTCCAGCTCAAGCTGCCAAGCTCCTAGGGTGTGACTTGCTAAGGTGTTCCATGTATCATTTCCACTGGACACGGAAGCTGTTTGGGTCGTCCCGTCTTACTAACCAGTGAGTTGGGGTTGAATCACCCCGAATGGGAATCTTAGGCTGAAGAGTCGCACGCTGTGTCGGGGAGGAGATGAGCCCCAGACCCGAAGGAGCACGGCGGGATGGAGCTGTCTCCCTGGCCGGAGGCGCCCGTCTGCAGTCAGCAGCTGCAGAGGCTGGCGCCTCAGCGGGGCCCTTGGGCTGTGGGGCCTGGTGTTAGAGGTCACTGCCGCTCGCTGGGCTGCTTCTGATGCAGCCTGTTGATCCGAGTGCACTCGGGATGCCGCCCTGTAGGGCAAAGACCAGGTAGAGCGCCCCCCTGAGGACTGTCAGCCGGGGTTCAGCGGGAGAAGCGGCAGAACGTGTAGGGAGAACACACACACACACACACACACACACACACACACACACACACACACACACGCACACAGTAGAGACAGTACGCATACGCACGTCACACACACATAGTAGGGACAACACCCCTCCCCCCCTGACACAAACACACACACACCCCACAAAAGGAATTGGCCTGCTCCGTGGTGGGGACTGGCTAAGCAGGCTGGAAACCCGGAGGCCAGCAAGTGCCAGGAAGGGCCCATGAGGATCAGACTGGACCCCACAGACTCCAGCCAAGGCTCGTGGTCGCAGGTAGCCGTCAGGAGGGGGGACCCAGGGAAAGGGAGAGCAAGTGCAGGTGTCGCTGAAGTTTGGAGACTGAGCTCAGGGGCACCGAAGTCCTCTTAAAGGGCTTCTAATTGATGAAGTCAGGCCCACCCAGGAAGATCTCCCCTTTGGTTGATATGAGGCTGGCTGATGATGGACTTTAATTACATCTGCAGAATGTGCGTATGCTCCACAACGGTCACTGCCCCGTCTTCCTCTAACGGGGACGGTAGCGCGGCCTGGCCCTGCTCAGGATCCCAGGCACACGCGGTCCCGGTACCCAGAGTGCAGCAAGGAGTGGGGGCTGAGGAGCTGCGCTCCTTGATGACCAGAGGGCGGGGCATTGTGAATCCGCCCCACACTCCCAGGAGACTTGCCCCGGGGAGCAGGGCCCTGGATTTGGCTGGTGGAGGTGTGAAAACAGCACAGGACCCTGGAGACCGAGGTGTCCGCCTGGCCAACCAGCCATCTCGTATACATTGAAAGCTTTGAACTCCAGTGGGTAGACAGTTGCACGATGCCCTGACCCACCCACTGCTGACAGACGCCGGGAGACATGTCCCGCCTGCCCGCCTCCCCTCCAGCTCTTGCTCGTGGGGAGCAGCGTCTGGCACTGTGGACCGGGAAGAATCAGGATCTGTACGCGTCATCTGTGCGGTCAGCTGTAGAAGCGCAGCGCTTTGAGCCGGCCTGCAGCACCCCTGGGCAGCATCATGGTAGTCTCCCTCTCCCCTCGTGAGTCCTGTCCAGGTCCTGGAGCAGGATGCGTACCTCCTCCTGCACAGGACCAAGCAGGCCAGCGACGTGGGTGCCTGTGTCCACAGAGCCACCGGCCCTGGAGCCCCTTGCTCTGCTCGCAGTTCTCTAGGATGCCTGGGTGCAGCCGGCCTTCAGTCTCTCTTGGAAGCAGAGACCTCAGGCCACCCCTGATCCTCCTCCTAAAAGCAGATGTCAGCGTCGAGGGCCTGGGGAGAGATCGGGGTCGCAGAGGGGAGAGGAGGTCAGCGCCAGGAAGCAAGGCGCACTTACCTTTAGCTTCCTGTGGCCCAGTGGCTACTCATGGCTCACCTTAGCATTTCAGCCCCGAGCGCTAGACCCTCACTGATGCCGTGGTTTGTGTGGGGGCTTGACAGCTGCGGCCACACTGCCTCTCCCCTGGGGCCAGGGGCTGGTACCTCACTGCCTCCTCAGTGGCATGCCTTCTTCCTCCCCACGGAGCAACAGCCAGAGGTCCGTTGGGCAGTGTTATGTCCATCAGACCTTTTGCTGCTCATTTTCTGAAGGTTAATTAACCCATACAATACAAGAACCTTTGTTACCAGATCCCAGGGAATCTTGTCATACGCCCCAACCCCTTGGGACCTTTGTCTTCTCTTCCAGAAAGCCACGTTTCCGCCAGCATCCCAGCCTTGTCACCCGCTGTCAAAAATGGTGAGGAATCTTGAGATACGACCTACTTGAAAAGTGGCAGGTCAGCCTGTCGGTTGACCTGGTGCTGGCGAACCTGGGACTCCTGGGTCCTAGACAGAGAACTCCTACAGCACAGCCAACAGCTGAGCTCCCTGTCTGTGTCATTTCCTCTTGCCTCCTGAGGCCACAGCTGTAGAACCCTGAACTCAGGTATTGTTTCAGTGATTTGTCAGTGCGTGGTGTACTCAGGGTGAGCAGTGAACTTCCTCACTAGAGCTGACTGTGGCTCTGGCTCAGGAAGGGCTGCTGCTGTCAGTGAAGTGGTTACAACGTGGAGAATTGTTTGTGTAATTATCTGACTTAGCTAATATTTGTTTTGCACCGCCTGTGTTATCTTAAACACCTAAGGCGTGAGATTTTCATTTTTTTTTTTTTTAAAGATTTATTTATTTATTTATTTTGGGGGTGGGGGTCGGGTTGGGGAGGGAGGGGAGCCGGTCTTTCATTTCTCTATTTTCATTCGTCTTTGTTCTTTGGCTCCCGTGGGCCTCCCATCACGGTGGCCTCTGTCGTCAGAGCACCGGCTCTGAGCGCATGCGCCCAGAGCTCCGGCTCGGTGATTGGACACATCAGTCCAGCTGCTCCGGCACCTTGTCAGCTCCCGGGGCCTAGAGCCCTCAGCGCCAGGAAGCAAGGCGCTTACCTTTAGCTTCCTGTGGCCCAGTGGCTACTCATGGCTCACCTTAGCATTTCAGCCCCGAGCGCTAGACCCTCACTGATGCCGTGGTTTGTGTGGGGGCTTGACAGCTGCGGCCACACTGCCTCTCCCCTGGGGCCAGGGGCTGGTACCTCACTGCCTCCTCAGTGGCATGCCTTCTTCCTCCCCACGGAGCAACAGCCAGAGGTCCGTTGGGCAGTGTTATGTCCATCAGACCTTTTGCTGCTCATTTTCTGAAGGTTAATTAACCCATACAATACAAGAACCTTTGTTACCAGATCCCAGGGAATCTTGTCATACGCCCCAACCCCTTGGGACCTTTGTCTTCTCTTCCAGAAAGCCACGTTTCCGCCAGCATCCCAGCCTTGTCACCCGCTGTCAAAAATGGTGAGGAATCTTGAGATACGACCTACTTGAAAAGTGGCAGGTCAGCCTGTCGGTTGACCTGGTGCTGGCGAAGACCTGGGACTCCTGGGTCCTAGACAGAGAACTCCTACAGCACAGCCAACAGCTGAGCTCCCTGTCTGTGTCATTTCCTCTTGCCTCCTGAGGCCACAGCTGTAGAACCCTGAACTCAGGTATTGTTTCAGTGATTTGTCAGTGCGTGGTGTACTCAGGGTGAGCAGTGAACTTCCTCACTAGAGCTGACTGTGGCTCTGGCTCAGGAAGGGCTGCTGCTGTCAGTGAAGTGGTTACAACGTGGAGAATTGTTTGTGTAATTATCTGACTTAGCTAATATTTGTTTTGCACCGCCTGTGTTATCTTAAACACCTAAGGCGTGAGATTTTCATTTTTTTTTTTTTTAAAGATTTATTTATTTATTTATTTTGGGGGTGGGGGTCGGGTTGGGGAGGGAGGGGAGCCGGTCTTTCATTTCTCTATTTTCATTCGTCTTTGTTCTTTGGCTCCCGTGGGCCTCCCATCACGGTGGCCTCTGTCGTCGCAGAGCACCGGCTCTGAGCGCATGCGCTCCAGAGCTCCGGCTCGGTGATTGGACACATCAGTCCAGCTGCTCCGCGGCACGTGGGATCTGCCCAGGCCAGGACTCGAACCGGCGCCCCTTGCACTGCAAGGCGGTGTCCTTACCCACTTACCCACTGGACCACCAGGGGAAGCCCCGATTTTCAGTTTTTTAAAAAAAATCAAGCTTAAAAAAAAATGAGGTCAACATCTTTGAAGTCTTGCATAAGTTAATATGTTGAAAATCTCTCAAAAGTTTCATGTCAGTGAAAGATAAACTTATTTTTCTAATATAGTAGTGTTTTGAGTTACACAACTGAACATTTGGAAGAAAAAGGCCAGGAATTTTTCAAATGTTTATCTGATCCTCACATGGACTTACTCTATTAACTTACAGTTTTGTGTCTCAAACATTATACTTTTTTTTTTTTTTTAATTTTGGCCTCTTTTATTGGTCCTTCATTTATTTGTTTTCATCCATGTTTCTTCGCTGGCCCGTGTGGGTCTCCAGTTACAGTGGCCTCCCTTGTTGCAGAGCACTGGCTCTGGGTGCATGCACTCCAGAGCGCTGGCTCATATTTGGACACACCAGTCCAGCCGCTCCGCGGCATGTGGGATCTTCCCGGGCCAGGGATCGAACCAGGGGCCCTTGCACTGCAAGGCGGACTCTTTACCCACTGGACCACCAGGGAAGCTCAACATTATACTTTTGAAAATAGTTAAAACAAATTTCCAGTAACATTTTTCTTTTTATTATAATGACCGGCTTTTGGTATTTTATTTTTACTAAGATTTATTTTTAGAATAAAATTTTGTTGTTCATTTAAGAGTTTATGAACTTTAGTTAAATTGGAATCTTATGTAAAGTTACTTGCATGCCAAGGTTATGTTCTGTTTAAAAGATGAGCATTTCTCTTTCACCTGCTTAGCAGAGTGCTGGGTGCTCAGTATTGTTAAGGAGAGTAGTAAAAGGAATGTAGGTCAGTTGCAGTGAGGTGGATGAACCTAGAGGCTGTTACACAGAGTGAAGTAAGTCAGAAAGAGAAAAAAAATACCATATATTAACACACATATGTGGAATCTGGAAAAATAGTACTGACGAACCTATTTACAGGGAAGGAATGGAGAGGCACATGCACAGAACGGACTTGTGGACGTAGTGGGGAAGGAGAGTGCAAGACGAACTGAGAAAGCAGCATAGACAGAGATTCTGTTGTTGCTTAGCTGCTAGGCTGCATGCGACTCTCTGCCGCCCCGTGGACTGCCGCGCGCCAGGCTCCTCTGCCCTTGACTCTCTGCCCAAGGTTGCTCAAGCCGCTCACTCCCCCCTGAGCCGGTGATGCCATCCAGCCGTTTCATCCCCTGCGGCTCTCTCCCCTTGATGCCTTCAGTCTTTCCCACCATCAGGGCCTTTTCCAGTGAGTCGGCGCTTTGCATCAGGTGGCCAGAGTGTTGGAGCTCCAGCTTCAGCATCAGTCATTCCTTTTAAAATCGACTGCTTTGATCTCCTTGCTGTCCAAGGGACTCTCAAGAGTCTTCTCCAGGACCACAGTTCGAAAGCATCAATTCTTACACACTACCATACATACACTACCATGTGCAAAGTCGATAGCTAGTGGGAAGTTGCTATGGAACACAGGGAGCCCAGCCTGTGCTCTGTGGCAGCCTGGAGGGTGGGGTGGTGGCGGGGAGGGAAGCGTTAGAGGCAGCAGACATGTACATGTGTGAAATTATGACTGATTCGAGTCATATGGCCGAAACTAATGCTGTAAAGCATTTATTCTCCAATTAAAAAACTACTTTAAAAAAGGCGAAAACAAAAAAAGAAGAATGTAGGTTTTCTCCCTTTACTCTCTGGCATTAAACAACTTTTATAGGGGTAAAATGACAAATGGATGATATTTAGTAGTGCATATGTTTATTTTCTCCAAAAATAATTGACAGAATCATTTGCATATAGAATAATAATCATCTTAGCAGAACTCTTTTTTTCCCTTTTATACCTTTCATCTATACCAGTTTAGTTTCTTCATGTAGAAAAATAGTAAACTGTATTTCTTACCTTCTTTTTGATTTGTTTCAAACGGAAGGCAAATGACTTAAATGTTAAATTTGATTTTAAAAGTTTTCATGTTCTGGAGCAATAGGTTTTTCTCCAGGTCTCAAATGTTTTCCTGGACCTGGAAAACCTCTTGGACATTGGGTACTTCCCCGGTAGCTCAGCAGTGATGAACTCTGCTTGCTCTGCTTCATTAGTTCCTGAATCTAGAGGACAGTGAAGCACTCAGTCTGAGTGATGTATGTATATTTAATGTAGTTGGACCATTAGTTTTCTGAAACCTTAATCTGTTGCTCTACAGGTTGTGTCACCCGGTTCCTTCCGGGTGGTTGAAGAGTCTCCTGCGTGCTGACCGCCCGCGTGCTGAGTGCTTTTCTGCACTCAAAGCCCGACCCTTTACATCTTTACCGTGTGTGCTGAGTCTCTTTGATGCATCCACGTTACCATGCCTTCAGTCTTTCCCACCATCAGGGCCTTTTCCAGTGAGTCGGCGCTTTGCATCAGGTGGCCTGAGTGGTGGAGCTCCAGCTTCAGCATCAGTCATTTCTTTTAATATCGAGTTCTTTGATCTCCTTGCTGTCCAAGGGACTCTCAAGAGGCTTCTCCAGGACCACAGGTCGAAAGCATCAATTCTTACACACTACCATACATACACTACCATGTGCAAAGTCGATAGCTAGTGGGAAGTTGCTATGGAACACAGGGAGCCCAGCCTGTGCTCTGTGGCAGCCTGGAGGGTGGGGTGGTGGCGGGGAGGGAAGCGTTAGAGGCAGCAGACATGTACATGTGTGAAATTATGACTGATTCGAGTCATATGGCCGAAACTAATGCTGTAAAGCATTTATTCTCCAATTAAAAAACTACTTTAAAAAAGGCGAAAACAAAAAAAGAAGAATGTAGGTTTTCTCCCTTTTCCCTCTCTGGCATTAAACAACTTTTATAGGGGTAAAATGACAAATGGATGATATTTAGTAGTGCATATGTTTATTTTCTCCAAAAATAATTGACAGAATCATTTGCATATAGAATAATAATCATCTTAGCAGAACTCTTTTTTTCCCTTTTATACCTTTCATCTATACCAGTTTAGTTTCTTCATGTAGAAAAATAGTAAACTGTATTTCTTACCTTCTTTTTGATTTGTTTCAAACGGAAGGCAAATGACTTAAATGTTAAATTTGATTTTAAAAGTTTTCATGTTCTGGAGCAATAGGTTTTTCTCCAGGTCTCAAATGTTTTCCTGGACCTGGAAAACCTCTTGGACATTGGGTACTTCCCCGGTAGCTCAGCAGTGATGAACTCTGCTTGCTCTGCTTCATTAGTTCCTGAATCTAGAGGACAGTGAAGCACTCAGTCTGAGTGATGTATGTATATTTAATGTGGTTGGACCATTAGTTTTCTGAAACCTTAATCTGTTGCTCTACAGGTTGTGTCACCCGGTTCCTTCCGGGTGGTTGAAGAGTCTCCTGCGTGCTGACCGCCCGCGTGCTGAGTGCTTTTCTGCACTCAAAGCCCCGACCCTTTACATCTTTACACGTGTGTGTGGCTGAGTCTCTTTGCTGTTCAGCCTGAAACTGTAACACCATTGTTAATTAACTATGCACCAATACAGAATAAAAAATTGTTTTTTTTTTTTTTTTTTTAAGCTTCTAACTCTTAAGGATATTTTGGATCCATTCTCTTATGAAAAGGCATGCTTTCTTCCAACACTGCAGCATGTATACTTTTTTTTTTCCTAATGCAGTCAGTCCTCGTTACTCACAGGTTGTGACCTCGTGACTTTGCGTACTCCCAAAGCAGGGCTCAGGCACTCTCTTGCTCGTGCGCCAGTCTGCAGGGCAGTGACTTCACACTGGAATCCACAGGGCCACTCGCGGCCTTGCTGTTTCAGCTCCTGTGTAGACAGGTGCTGCTGCGTTGCCCTCTACTGAATGTCGTGCTTTTCACATTTTCATGCTTGTTGTGGGTGGTGTCGTCGTTTAAAGTGGCCCCCAACCGTGGTGGTGTCTGTGTGAGTCCTAGAGGCAGACTGTGTGCATCGAGCCAGCTCTGTTCAGGCATGCCTTGTCCTGCTGTGGGCTGTGAGTTCAGCCTTCATGAATCAACAGCGTGTGTCAAATCAGGTGTCGTTGAACAGAAATGCACATAAAGCGAGGCTGCGTGTTTATCGGTGAATGAAAGGTTGTGCTAGAGGAACCAGGAGCCAGAGGCCGGCCGGACCTGACCCTGTGCTTCCCCAGGAGCAGTGGCTCCGTGTTCAGGGGTTCAGTGTGGAGACCCCTTTAGACAGTATCTACGGTGAGTGGCCAGAGCCAGCTGCAGTCACTTGTTCTGAGCAGATAGAGATCGTGAGTCACATGTGTGACTCACACGCATGTTGGGTGCTTATCTTCCTGCTGGGCGGCAAGCTTTGTGTTCACCTCGGGAGCTGCCCCAGCTGGTTTGACGTCAGGGAGACGCCGGCTCTGGGACGGGAACCTGGCTTGCAGCTCAGCTTGTCGTTTCCTGACCGTTCCATGCTGGATTTCCACCTTCCCATTTCACGCGGCTGGAGCCTGGGCCACGAAAAGCTGCTCCAGCCTTACCGGCAGGGCTGGCGCTGGAGGGGAGGGCACTGAATTGCATCTGTTCTTTGACTCTGATGGTGTAGGGGCGTGGGGCGTGGGAGTTCCACGCAAGGGCCTTCCTGCAGAGGTTTCGTGTTTGCTTTGTTTGTTTCTTTGTTTCAGAGTTTTGCTTTGCTGTAGATAGGGTTTTTTTTCATTATCCCAAATCAGCTGGGTAAGGTACCAGCCAGAACAGGTTTTTTTAGTCAGGGAAGTTTTAAGACTTTCCTAGGCCCAAGGCACTGTTGCTTTTTCAAATCCCCACCCTAGATTGTAAAAAAAATGGACCTGTAGCCTGTATTAAATCTAAGACATATAATTATAAGTGGAGTTGAGTTGCTGTTGACATGTTACGTGTTGTAGTTAGTCACTTAAGTGTTAAATTTGATTTTAAACAGTTTTCATGTTCTGGAGCAATAAGGTTTTTCTCCAGGTCTCAGATGTTTTCATGGGCCCTAGACCCTGGGTACTTCCCCGGTGGTTCAGGCGTGAAGAATCTGCCTGCGGTGCAGGAGATGTGGGTTTGATCCCTGGGTCAGGAAGATCCTCTGGGGGAGGAAACAGCAGCCCACTGCAGCGTTCGTGCCTGGAGAATCCCATGCACAGCGGAGCCTGGCGGCCACGGCACAGGGTCGCAGGGCCGCGACAGAGCAGGATGCGACTTAGCCCCTCCGCCGACTCAGCAGCGTCTGCAGGGCAGGACGGATGTGTCGGGAATCTGGGGGCTCCTCGGTGAATGAAAGGTTGTGCTAGAGGAACCAGGAGCCAGAGGCCGGCGGACCTGACCCTGTGCTTCCCCAGGAGCAGTGGCTCCGTGTTCAGGGGTTCAGTGTGGAGACCCCTTTAGACAGTATCTACGGTGAGTGGCCAGAGCCAGCTGCAGTCACTTGTTCTGAGCAGATAGAGATCGTGAGTCACATGTGTGACTCACACGCATGTTGGGTGCTTATCTTCCTGCTGGGCGGCAAGCTTTGTGTTCACCTCGGGAGCTGCCCCAGCTGGTTTGACGTCAGGGAGACGCCGGCTCTGGGACGGGAACCTGGCTTGCAGCTCAGCTTGTCGTTTCCTGACCGTTCCATGCTGGATTTCCACCTTCCCATTTCACGCGGCTGGAGCCTGGGCCACGAAAAGCTGCTCCAGCCTTACCGGCAGGGCTGGCGCTGGAGGGGAGGGCACTGAATTGCATCTGTTCTTTGACTCTGATGGTGTAGGGGCGTGGGGCGTGGGAGTTCCACGCAAGGGCCTTCCTGCAGAGGTTTCGTGTTTGCTTTGTTTGTTTCTTTGTTTCAGAGTTTTGCTTTGCTGTAGATAGGGGTTTTTCTTCATTATCCCAAATCAGCTGGGTAAGGTACCAGCCAGAACAGGTTTTTTTAGTCAGGGAAGTTTTAAGACTTTCCTAGGCCCAAGGCACTGTTGCTTTTTCAAATCCCCACCCTAGATTGTAAAAAAAAATGGACCTGTAGCCTGTATTAAATCTAAGACATATAATTATAAGTGGAGTTGAGTTGCTGTTGACATGTTACGTGTTGTAGTTAGTCACTTAAGTGTTAAATTTGATTTTAAACAGTTTTCATGTTCTGGAGCAATAAGGTTTTTCTCCAGGTCTCAGATGTTTTCATGGGCCCTAGACCCTGGGTACTTCCCCGGTGGTTCAGGCGTGAAGAATCTGCCTGCGGTGCAGGAGATGTGGGTTTGATCCCTGGGTCAGGAAGATCCTCTGGGGGAGGAAACAGCAGCCCACTGCAGCGTTCGTGCCTGGAGAATCCCATGCACAGCGGAGCCTGGCGGCCACGGCACAGGGTCGCAGGGCCGCGACAGAGCAGGATGCGACTTAGCCCCTCCGCCGACTCAGCAGCGTCTGCAGGGCAGGACGGATGTGTCGGGAATCTGGGGGCTCCTCCCCGCTGCAGGTGTCCAGACACTGATGGGGGCTCTGCTGGGCCTCGTGACCCATGTGTTGCTGGGTTTACAAAAGTAAACCGTAAACAGAGGACTGCAGTGGGACGTGGTCAGGGGCTGCGGGTGGACAGAGGGGCTTGAGCTGAGCCGGCGGGGGAGGAGCTGCAGCGATGCGGGCCGGGAGCAGGGCTCGGCCAGGCTTTGAGGCTCCCTGTCTGGTCAGGTGGAGCGGCGAGGGGCCGAGGGGGCTTGGAGAAAAGCTGGGTTGGCAAAGGTGTGGCAGGGGCTTGGAAACAGCCTGACACGTGTGGGAAATCAGGGGCTGGCGTGGCTGCTGGGGTAACGTGTGCGAAGTGGGTCGCGGTGGTGGCCCACCCTCAGCGGGAGCGGCTGGGATGGCAGCCCTTTTGTGCACCTCAGACAAGAGGGAACTCTTCCTGGGCGGGCGACCTGCTCCTGGGGCCTCTGGCGGCTGGGTAGCACCGGTTGAATTTATCAGTGGTGGTTGTCCCTCAGCACATATCAGTCATGTATCCGAGTTTCTGACTCTCTCTGGCCTTTGCAGTATTTGCTAAGCTCTGTTTGGTTTGCTTTGGCTCAGTTTGCTCTTTTTTTCTTAAGAGAAATACAAATCCCTTAGTTTTAAAAATCGCTTTTTGTTGCTGTATACCACATACCTCAGGAAAGTGTAAACATAAGTATACAGAGAAATTAGCCTAATTTCAAAACACACAGTCATTCTGAAAACATCCAGCACTGTGTGAAACAAGCAGTGGGCACTGGAATGTCTCCCATGCACAGGTGGCTGCTGCCAGCACTGGGGTGGGCGTGGCTGTGGACCTGTCTCTGCGCTGATGTAGGTGCCACGCACCCAGGGTTTTCTGACTTATTTTTTTCACCCACTAATAGGTCACAGCCATCTTTTAACATTTATTTATTTATTTTTGGTGGGTGGGAGGGAGGGGCGGGCGGGCCACTTCTTCTGTTGGTCCTTCATTTGTCTATTTTCATCCATGTTTGTTCTTTGGCCCGTGTGGGCCTCCCATCGCAGTGGCCTGTGTTGTTGCAGAGCACTGACTGTGGATGCACGCGCTCCAGAGCTCTGGCTCGGTGATTGGACACATGGGTCACATGGGACACATGGGTCCAGCCGCTCCGTGGCACGTGGGATCTTCCCAGACCCGGGATCGAACCGGCGCCCCTTGCACTGCAAGGCGGTGTCCTTGCCCACTGGACCACCAGGGAAGCCCACACAGCCATCTTTTAAAGTTAACATCCCCAGATCCACTTCACCCTTTAATGGCTATAAAGGGTTTTATTTTATGGTGTGACATAATTTACTTAACCAGGTCTTCATGGGTGACCATTCTAGTTTTCATAAGCTGTTAGAAGCACATCAATGAAAAAAATTTTCCTTGGATGTACATCGTTGTGCACTTCTCTTAAAATGGTTTTATTAAAAATTTCACGCATATAAAAATTGAGTAGAATGGGGCTTCCCTGGTGGTCCAGTGGGTAAGGACACCACCTTGCAGTGCAAGGGGCGCCGGTTCCATCCCTGGCCTGGGAAGATCCCACATGCCGCGGAGTGGCTGGACCAATGTGTCCAATTACCGAGCCGGAGCTCTGGAGTGCATGTGCCCAGAGCCGGTGCTCTGTGACGACAGAGGCCACCGTGATGGGAAGCCCACACGGCCAAAGAACAAATGAAAGGCTCTTTTTCTTAAGAGAAATACAAATCCTTAGTTTAAAAATCGCTTTTTGTTGCTGTATACCACATACCTCAGGAAAGTGTAAACATAAGTATACAGAGAAATTAGCCTAATTTCAAAACACACAGTCATTCTGAAAACATCCAGCACTGTGTGAAACAAGCAGTGGGCACTGGAATGTCTCCCATGCACAGGTGGCTGCTGCCAGCACTGGGGTGGGCGTGGCTGTGGACCTGTCTCTGCGCTGATGTAGGTGCCACGCACCCAGGGTTTTCTGACTTATTTTTTTCACCCACTAATAGGTCACAGCCATCTTTTAACATTTATTTATTTATTTTTGGTGGGGTGGGGAGGGAGGGGGGCGGGCGGGCCACTTCTGTTGGTCCTTCATTTGTCTATTTTTCATCCATCTTTGTTCTTCGGCCTGTGTGGGCCTCCCATCGCAGTGGCCTCTGTTGTTGCAGAGCACTGACTGTGGATGCACGCGCTCCAGAGCTCTGGCTCGGTGATTGGACACATGGGTCACATGGGACACATGGGTCCAGCCGCTCCGTGGCACGTGGGATCTTCCCAGACCCGGGATCGAACCGGCGCCCCTTGCACTGCAAGGCGGTGTCCTTGCCCACTGGACCACCAGGGAAGCCCACACAGCCATCTTTTAAAGTTAACATCCCCAGATCCACTTCACCCTTTAATGGCTATAAAGGGTTTTATTTTATGGTGTGACATAATTTACTTAACCAGGTCTTCATGGGTGACCATTCTAGTTTTCATAAGCTGTTAGAAGCACATCAATGAAAAAAATTTTCCTTGGATGTACATCGTTGTGCACTTCTCTTAAAATGGTTTTATTAAAAATTTCACGCATATAAAAATTGAGTAGAATGGGGCTTCCCTGGTGGTCCAGTGGGTAAGGACACCACCTTGCAGTGCAAGGGGCGCCGGTTCCATCCCTGGCCTGGGAAGATCCCACATGCCGCGGAGTGGCTGGACCAATGTGTCCAATTACCGAGCCGGAGCTCTGGAGTGCATGTGCCCAGAGCCGGTGCTCTGTGACGACAGAGGCCACCGTGATGGGAAGCCCACACGGGCCAAAGAACAAAGATAGATGAAAAAATGGACAAATGAAAGACCAATAGAAGTGACCTGCCTGCTCCCCTCCCTCCCCACCCCACCACCACCAAAATAAATAAATAAGTAAATCTTAAAAAAAAAAAAAATTGAGTAGAATGATTTAGTTCTACTCAATATAGAACCCATATACACCCAGCTTCAGCAGTTGCCAGTGTTGTACAGGTTTTTTCAGTCTGCACATCCGTAATTGTTTTTCCTCTGTCGAGGGTATTTGAAATCAAGGACCAGTCATAGTATCATTTTACCTATATATATGTCAGTCTTTTAAGACTCAAAAGCATAAGATATCAAATAAACAATTGATATTGATTCCTGATATCATCTAGTGTTATGCAAATGAAGATCCGTATGTGATCTAACCATCAGTTGATACCTCTTTCAGTCTCTTAGTTTGTAACCTCCCTCCCCTTTATGTATCTCATGCTAGTTTTTGTTGAAGAAAACAAGTCATTTGTTCATTACAGTTTTCCATTGTCTGAACTTGACAATGACCTATGGTGTCATTTAACTTGTTCTTTAGACACCATCATAACCCTGAACTGGGAGTTAGAGCCAGAGGTTTGATTCATTTAAGTTAGATTCAATTACTAAGTTTGGTTACTCTTTTCAGCCCCGGAAGTGTATCTTTTCCAGTTTCCCATCAATGTTTTACCTAATGGTTTTGTTGCCCCTTTATAGTCATTGCCTACTCTCATTATTTCATTAGAGTTTCCAAAATGACCTTTAGCAACTTTTAATTTTGAGGTCATTCTAGTTTTCATAAGCTGTTAGAAGCACATCAATGAAAAAATTTTCCTTGGATGTACATCGCACTTCTCTTAAAATGGTTTTATTAAAAATTTCACGCATATAAAATTGAGTAGAATGGGGCTTCCTGGTGGTCCAGTGGGTAAGGACACCACCTTGCAGTGCAAGGGGCGCCGGTTCCATCCCTGGCCTGGGAAGATCCCACATGCCGCGGAGTGGCTGGACCAATGTGTCCAATTACCGAGCCGGAGCTCTGGAGTGCATGTGCCCAGAGCCGGTGCTCTGTGACGACAGAGGCCACCGTGATGGGAAGCCCACACGGGCCAAAGAACAAAGATAGATGAAAAAATGGACAAATGAAAGACCAATAGAAGTGACCTGCCTGCTCCCCTCCCCCCCCACCCCACCACCACCAAAATAAATAAATAAGTAAATCTTAAAAAAAAAAAAAATTGAGTAGAATGATTTAGTTCTACTCAATATAGAACCCATATACACCCAGCTTCAGCAGTTGCCAGTGTTGTACAGGTTTTTTCAGTCTGCACATCCGTAATTGTTTTTCCTCTGTCGAGGGTATTTGAAATCAAGGACCAGTCATAGTATCATTTTACCTATATATATGTCAGTCTTTTAAGACTCAAAAGCATAAGATATCAAATAAACAATTGATATTGATTCCTGATATCATCTAGTGTTATGCAAATGAAGATCCGTATGTGATCTAACCATCAGTTGATACCTCTTTCAGTCTCTTAGTTTGTAACCTCCCTCCCCTTTATGTATCTCATGCTAGTTTTTGTTGAAGAAAACAAGTCATTTGTTCATTACAGTTTTCCATTGTCTGAACTTGACAATGACCTATGGTGTCATTTAACTTGTTCTTTAGACACCATCATAACCCTGAACTGGGAGTTAGAGCCAGAGGTTTGATTCATTTAAGTTAGATTCAATTACTAAGTTTGGTTACTCTTTTCAGCCCCGGAAGTGTATCTTTTCCAGTTTCCCATCAATGTTTTACCTAATGGTTTTGTTGCCCCTTTATAGTCATTGCCTACTCTCATTATTTCATTAGAGTTTCCAAAATGACCTTTAGCAACTTTTAATTTTGAGGTCATTGTAGATTCACATGCCGTTGTGGGAAATGATCCCAGTGATCCTCTCTGCCCTTCATCCAGTTCTCCCTAGGGGGAACATCCTGCTTCAGTGTCGCCTTAGGTCACGTCTAGGGAACTGATGTTGACCCAGCCCATGGGCCATGTTCAGATTTCACTAGTTTTCTGTCGTAGGTAGGCATGTGTGCACGTACATGTGTGTTTGGTTTTATGCAGTCTTATCACATGTGTGGGCAAGTGTGGATAGCACCACGACCAAGAGTCAGAAACCTTCCGCCACAGGCGTCTCTCTTGTTGCCCTTAAGTAGCCATAGCCACCTGCTTTCCTCCCTGCTAGCCCCAGGAGCACTCACCTATCTATTCTATTCTCTGTTCTATTACAAGAATGACAGGTAGGGTTTCTCTGGTGGTCTAATGGTTAAGAGTCCACCTGACAATGCAGAAGACATGGGTTTGATCCCTGGTCAAGGAAGACTTCATGTACCATGGGGCAGGTGAGCCCGTCTGCCACAACGACTGAAGTCCAGGTGTCCTAGAGCCATGCTCCGCAACAAGAGAAGCTACCCCGCTGAGAAGCTGGGCTCTGCAACTAGAGAGGAGCCCCCGCTTGCTCCTCTCCACTGGGGGAGCCAGCACTTAGCAGTGACCCAGGGCAGCCAAAAATAAATAAACAAACAAAATTCTACTGTTGAAAAAGAATGGCGTATAATGGAGCTATGCTGTAGGTAACCTTCTGAGATTGACTTTTTTCCCTTTCAGTTTAATTCCTCTAAGATCTATAAGAATTGTGATGTGTATCAGTAGTTTTTTCCTTTTATTCTCCAGTGTTGCCCTTGTAGCTTCCAGAGTGACCAATTTGGCTTTTAAAAATATCATAAGCTCATGGACTTTTAAAGTATTTGATGTGATTATCTTCTCTGGGTAAATTAGTAGGAGAAAATTGTCATGTCAAAGGGTAGGCACTTTCATTAGTTACCTAATGGTTTTGTTGCCCCTTTATAGTCATTGCCTACTCTCATTATTTCATTAGAGTTTCCAAAATGACCTTTAGCAACTTTTAATTTTGAGGTCATTGTAGATTCACATGCCGTTGTGGGAAATGATCCCAGTGATCCTCTCTGCCCTTCATCCAGTTCTCCTAGGGGAACATCCTGCTTCAGTGTCGCCTTAGGTCACGTCTAGGGAACTGATGTTGACCCAGCCCATGGGCCATGTTCAGATTTCACTAGTTTTCTGTCGTAGGTAGGCATGTGTGCACGTACATGTGTGTTTGGTTTTATGCAGTCTTATCACATGTGTGGGCAAGTGTGGATAGCACCACGACCAAGAGTCAGAAACCTTCCGCCACAGGCGTCTCTCTTGTTGCCCTTAAGTAGCCATAGCCACCTGCTTTCCTCCCTGCTAGCCCCAGGAGCACTCACCTATCTATTCTATTCTCTGTTCTATTACAAGAATGACAGGTAGGGTTTCTCTGGTGGTCTAATGGTTAAGAGTCCACCTGACAATGCAGAAGACATGGGTTTGATCCCTGGTCAAGGAAGACTTCATGTACCATGGGGCAGGTGAGCCCGTCTGCCACAACGACTGAAGTCCAGGTGTCCTAGAGCCATGCTCCGCAACAAGAGAAGCTACCCCGCTGAGAAGCTGGGCTCTGCAACTAGAGAGGAGCCCCCGCTTGCTCCTCTCCACTGGGGGAGCCAGCACTTAGCAGTGACCCAGGGCAGCCAAAAATAAATAAACAAACAAAATTCTACTGTTGAAAAAGAATGGCGTATAATGGAGCTATGCTGTAGGTAACCTTCTGAGATTGACTTTTTTCCCTTTCAGTTTAATTCCTCTAAGATCTATAAGAATTGTGATGTGTATCAGTAGTTTTTTTCCTTTTTATTCTCCAGTGTTGCCCTTGTAGCTTCCAGAGTGACCAATTTGGCTTTTAAAAAATATCATAAGCTCATGGACTTTTAAAGTATTTGATGTGATTATCTTCTCTGGGTAAATTAGTAGGAGAAAATTGTCATGTCAAAGGGTAGGCACTTCAAAAATTTTGATTTTGGTTGCCCCACTCCTCTCCAGAAAGGCTGTATCATTTTGTGTTCTTAGCAAAAATATATGTTTCTTTCTATATCCTTGCCAACACTGGTATGGTCAGTTATTAATTTAAATAGATTTTACCGACCTGATGGCAAATCAGTATCTTACTATTTCTGTTTTCAGTATTTTGGTTACTGGTAAAGGTGGTTATCTTTTCATGTCACTGACTTAAGAATTTAGCCAGTTGCCTATGGCTCACTTTTACCCACGTTTCTATTAAGACCTTGGTCTGTTCTTGCAATGTTTTGATTGTTGTATCTGTCAACCTTTTCTTTGGTGGTTGCTGATGTTTATTTGCTTAGAAAGGTCTTCCCTACCTTAAGATTATAAGAATTTATAACCATGTTTGGTGCCCTCCTATGATTTTACAGTTTACTTTGAATATTGTTCTGCCTATTTTGTATAAGGTGTGGCGTAAGGATCCAGCACTACCTTCTGCTAAATGTCTGACCAGTTTTCCCAGTGCCATTGTAGAGTATCTTTTCCCTACAAATGTGAAATGCCGTTTTCATACTAAACCCTCGAACCTTCAGTCTTTCCCTGCGTGTTCTGTTCTCTTCTACTGGTTTGTCAGTCTCCAGTGTCACATACTTGATTCTGCTGGTCTCTTTTCTTCTTCATGACTTTGCTACATTCACAAGCACTTCCTTCTAGATCAGACACCTTTGTGATAAATCCAGACCACCCTTTGGGGACACTTAGCAGTGACCCAGGGCAGCCAAAAATAAATAAACAAACAAAATTCTACTGTTGAAAAAGAATGGCGTATAATGGAGCTATGCTGTAGGTAACCTTCTGAGATTGACTTTTTTCCCTTTCAGTTTAATTCCTCTAAGATCTATAAGAATTGTGATGTGTATCAGTAGTTTTTTTCCTTTTTATTCTCCAGTGTTGCCCTTGTAGCTTCCAGAGTGACCAATTTGGCTTTTAAAAAATATCATAAGCTCATGGACTTTTAAAGTATTTGATGTGATTATCTTCTCTGGGTAAATTAGTAGGAGAAAAATTGTCATGTCAAAGGGTAGGCACTTCAAAAATTTTGATTTTGGTTGCCCCACTCCTCTCCAGAAAGGCTGTATCATTTTGTGTTCTTAGCAAAAATATATGTTTCTTTCTATATCCTTGCCAACACTGGTATGGTCAGTTATTAATTTAAATAGATTTTACCGACCTGATGGCAAATCAGTATCTTACTATTTCTGTTTTCAGTATTTTGGTTACTGGTAAAGGTGGTTATCTTTTCATGTCACTGACTTAAGAATTTAGCCAGTTGCCTATGGCTCACTTTTACCCACGTTTCTATTAAGACCTTGGTCTGTTCTTGCAATGTTTTGATTGTTGTATCTGTCAACCTTTTCTTTGGTGGTTGCTGATGTTTATTTGCTTAGAAAGGTCTTCCCTACCTTAAGATTATAAGAATTTATAACCATGTTTGGTGCCCTCCTATGATTTTACAGTTTACTTTGAATATTGTTCTGCCTATTTTGTATAAGGTGTGGCGTAAGGATCCAGCACTACCTTCTGCTAAATGTCTGACCAGTTTTCCCAGTGCCATTGTAGAGTATCTTTTCCCTACAAATGTGAAATGCCGTTTTCATACTAAACCCTCGAACCTTCAGTCTTTCCCTGCGTGTTCTGTTCTCTTCTACTGGTTTGTCAGTCTCCAGTGTCACATACTTGATTCTGCTGGTCTCTTTTCTTCTTCATGACTTTGCTACATTCACAAGCACTTCCTTCTAGATCAGAAATATTTGTGATAAATCCAGACCACCCTTTTATATTTTGATTGGAATTTTATTTAATTTATAGATTAACAGGGAGAATTGCTTTCTTTTTTGAAATATTTTATTAATTTATTTACTTATTTTTGGTTCTTCTGGGT
This sequence comes from Tragulus kanchil, assembly GCA_022376925.1. Lineage (NCBI taxonomy): Eukaryota > Metazoa > Chordata > Mammalia > Artiodactyla > Tragulidae > Tragulus > Tragulus kanchil. The sequence continues at coordinate 118,899,132 of JAIOJX010000026.1, forward strand.
CTTCGCTGCTGCCGAAGGCCCTTCTCTAGGTGCAGGGAGTGGGGGCTCCTCTCTAGTTGAGGTGAGCAGGCTTCTTGTTGCGGGGACTTCTCTTGTTGTGGAACTCGGGCTCTAGGGCACACGGGCTTCAGTAGTTGCAGCACATGGGCTCCATAGTTATAGCTCTCGGGCTTAGTTGCTCCGCAGCATGTGGGATCCTCCCGGATCAGGGATTGAACCCGTGTCTCCTGCACTGGCAGGTGAACTCTTCACCGCTGAGCTACCAGGGAAGCCTGAGAATTGATTTCTTTATAACTTTGAGCTTTCATAGTTAAGAACGTGGCCCGTTATTTCATTTATTCAAATCTTTTTTCGTGTTCTTGAATATTTTTGTTAATTTACCTCTCATTATTGCTTTCGGTTTCTCCATCCCTTCATTTGAGGAATGCCTTTTAAACTTGACCAGATTCATTTTTAAAAGTAGGTCAAACCTTCTGGGAAACTGTCACAGGTATATTTTGTAATACTTACTTTCCAAGCTGTTTCTCCATTATGTCTGGCTGCCTGACTAATGACCTGTATTTCCCACAGTCCTGGAGATAAATTAAATGATGGTTTCGTTCTCATAGTAGCTGATACGGCTTAGTTAGTGAGTATAAATTACTACATATTTCTGATGAAGATGATAATACATTGTTAATCAAAATTAGACAGTAATGCACATTTAGGGTTTTAAATTGAAAACCCGAGCTATTGAAGTACAATGTATAGGCAGATTTCTGTTAAGTGGAAAAGACAAACCTATAATGATCAAGGTTTCATAAGGTGTGCATGTGCTAGCTTGCTTGGCCTCCTTGGTTAGACCGGTGCCTGGGTCTTGATAGCTTCAGTCTTTCCTCGTGTTCTGTTTTTCTTCTACTGGTTTGTCAGTCTCCAGTGTCACATACTTGATTCTGCTGGTCTCTTTTCTTCTTCATGACTTTGCTACATTCACAAGCACTTCCTTCTAGATCAGAAATATTTGTGATAAATCCAGACCACCCTTTTATATTTTGATTGGAATTTTATTTAATTTATAGATTAACAGGGAGAATTGCTTTCTTTTTTGAAATATTTTATTAATTTATTTACTTATTTTTGGTTCTTCTGGGTCTTCGCTGCTGCCGAAGGCCCTTCTCTAGGTGCAGGGAGTGGGGGCTCCTCTCTAGTTGAGGTGAGCAGGCTTCTTGTTGCGGGGACTTCTCTTGTTGTGGAACTCGGGCTCTAGGGCACACGGGCTTCAGTAGTTGCAGCACATGGGCTCCATAGTTATAGCTCTCGGGCTTAGTTGCTCCGCAGCATGTGGGATCCTCCCGGATCAGGGATTGAACCCGTGTCTCCTGCACTGGCAGGTGAACTCTTCACCGCTGAGCTACCAGGGAAGCCTGAGAATTGATTTCTTTATAACTTTGAGCTTTCATAGTTAAGAACGTGGCCCGTTATTTCATTTATTCAAATCTTTTTTCGTGTTCTTGAATATTTTTGTTAATTTACCTCTCATTATTGCTTTCGGTTTCTCCATCCCTTCATTTGAGGAATGCCTTTTAAACTTGACCAGATTCATTTTTAAAAGTAGGTCAAACCTTCTGGGAAACTGTCACAGGTATATTTTGTAATACTTACTTTCCAAGCTGTTTCTCCATTATGTCTGGCTGCCTGACTAATGACCTGTATTTCCCACAGTCCTGGAGATAAATTAAATGATGGTTTCGTTCTCATAGTAGCTGATACGGCTTAGTTAGTGAGTATAAATTACTACATATTTCTGATGAAGATGATAATACATTGTTAATCAAAATTAGACAGTAATGCACATTTAGGGTTTTAAATTGAAAACCCGAGCTATTGAAGTACAATGTATAGGCAGATTTCTGTTAAGTGGAAAAGACAAACCTATAATGATCAAGGTTTCATAAGGTGTGCATGTGCTAGCTTGCTTGGCCTCCTTGGTTAGACCGTTTACATCATTTCTTTCATTGTGCCTGGGAATCTTGTATCTTTATTTGCTGCCTACATGAGCTGTCTTTATGCCCAAACCTGTTTAATCCCAAGTAGACTCTTGATAAAAGCGGCTACTGTTTATTGAGATCCAGGTGTGTGTTGGGGCGGAGAGGTAGAGTCAGTAATTAAGTTTGATCTGTCCAGCTCTAAACTGTTTGGGAACTTGGACTTGCATTAGGGCTTCTGTGCGTGCATGGTGTGTGTGTCTGTGCGTGTGCATGTGCGTGTGTGTATGTGTTGGAGAGCTCCTTTGTTGTTTTGGAGGCTAGGTGAGAGGAGAAAGAAATTGGTCATAATTTTCACTAACCTGCTAATAACACTGCTTGTAAAATATGGACTCTGAGTTTTTTTGGAATGACTTATTTATTTGGTTGCGCCGGGTCTTAGTTGCAGCACGCAGGATTTTCATTGTGGCCGGGGCTCTCCGGCGGTGGTTTGCAGGCTCCACAGTGCATGGACCCAGTGGTTGCGGCACTTAGTTGCTCCCTGGCGGGTGGGCTCTTAGTTCCCCCACCAGCGTTGGCACCTGCGTCCCCTGCATTTTTAGGGATACTTGCCGTGGATTCTTAACCACTGGACCTCGGAGCAGGTCCATGGAATCCTCTTTGCTGCTCCTTTCTTGAGAGAGATTCTTTTCTATATGTATGTATATTTATTTTTGACGATACTGGATTTTTGTTGCTGCACGAAGGCTCTCTCGTTGCAGGAAGTGAGGGCTACTCTGTAGTTGTGGCTTGTGGGCTCAATTACCCCATGGCACGTGGTCTTCCCAGACCAGGAATTGAACTGGTGTTCCTTGCATTGCAGGGTGGATTCTTAACCATTAGACCACCAGGGAAGCCCGAGAGAGAGTCTTTATTAAGTATTTCAGTAAATTTTAAATTGTAATTTTACAGGTGTCTTGCTGAACTGCCCATATTTGATGGATTCGAGGGTCAGAATTTTTGGGAAGTCTTGTATAGCCAGATTTAATAACAAATAGTGGGCTTCCCTGGTGGTCCAGTGGGTAAGGACACCGCCTTGCAGTGCAAGGGGCGCCGGTTTGATCCCTGACCTGGGAAGATCCCACATGCCGTGGAGCGGCTGAACCCATGTGTCCAATTACCGAGCCGGAGCTCTGGAGCGCATGTGCCCAGAGCCGGTGCTCTGCGACAACCGAGGCCACCGCGATGGGAGACCCACAGGAGCCAAAGAACAAAGATGGATGAAAAACACACAAATGAAAGACCAATAGAAGCGGCCCACCCTCCCCCCCTGCTCCACCCCCCCAAATAAATAAATAAATAAATGTTTAAAAAAGATAGTGTAGTAGCTAAGAATGGAATTATGAAGAATTTAATTTAAACTCAACTAGCTGCAAAATAAGGTTATACAATGAATCTTTATCTTGGAAAGAAAATATTATTTTTAGTTCCTTAAGAGCCATCTGCTTAATTATACACAGTGTACTGATTATAGTCACAAATTATTTTATGCATGAGAACAGCTTGAACTTTTGCTTTTCAAACGGAATATATGCTGTGTATGCTTTCAGACTTAGTGAAATATTTGTGTAAGCGTTCTGTTATTCAAAGAGACTTCCTGGGTTGAATTAGTGTGGCTTGTTTGTGTATGTTACATAATATTCCAGACACACTAAGAGGCTCGAAGAGTAGTAACTCTACTATCCTACACCTAACATCCTGCTTAAGATATAAAATGCCACCGATATCATCAAAGCGCCTGTTTTACTTCTCCTTGGTATGTATATTTATTTTTGACGATACTGGATTTTGTTGCTGCACGAAGGCTCTCGTTGCAGGAAGTGAGGCTACTCTGTAGTTGTGGCTTGTGGGCTCAATTACCCCATGGCACGTGGTCTTCCCAGACCAGGAATTGAACTGGTGTTCCTTGCATTGCAGGGTGGATTCTTAACCATTAGACCACCAGGGAAGCCCGAGAGAGAGTCTTTATTAAGTATTTCAGTAAATTTTAAATTGTAATTTTACAGGTGTCTTGCTGAACTGCCCATATTTGATGGATTCGAGGGTCAGAATTTTTGGGAAGTCTTGTATAGCCAGATTTAATAACAAATAGTGGGCTTCCCTGGTGGTCCAGTGGGTAAGGACACCGCCTTGCAGTGCAAGGGGCGCCGGTTTGATCCCTGACCTGGGAAGATCCCACATGCCGTGGAGCGGCTGAACCCATGTGTCCAATTACCGAGCCGGAGCTCTGGAGCGCATGTGCCCAGAGCCGGTGCTCTGCGACAACCGAGGCCACCGCGATGGGAGGCCCACAGGAGCCAAAGAACAAAGATGGATGAAAAACACACAAATGAAAGACCAATAGAAGCGGCCCACCCTCCCCCCTCCCTCCCCAGCCCACCCTCGCCCAAAGTAAATAAATAAATAAATGTTTAAAAAAGATAGTGTAGTAGCTAAGAATGGAATTATGAAGAATTTAATTTAAACTCAACTAGCTGCAAAATAAGGTTATACAATGAATCTTTATCTTGGAAAGAAAATATTATTTTTAGTTCCTTAAGAGCCATCTGCTTAATTATACACAGTGTACTGATTATAGTCACAAATTATTTTATGCATGAGAACAGCTTGAACTTTTGCTTTTCAAACGGAATATATGCTGTGTATGCTTTCAGACTTAGTGAAATATTTGTGTAAGCGTTCTGTTATTCAAAGAGACTTCCTGGGTTGAATTAGTGTGGCTTGTTTGTGTATGTTACATAATATTCCAGACACACTAAGAGGCTCGAAGAGTAGTAACTCTACTATCCTACACCTAACATCCTGCTTAAGATATAAAATGCCACCGATATCATCAAAGCGCCTGTTTTACTTCTCCTTGGTTACATGATCTTTCCTTTGCCTCCGAGAATCATCCCCTTTTAAACACAAGAAGAGCTATGCTTTTGAACTTTGTATAAATAGTAGTGTATTTGGATGCTTTTGTGGCTGGCTTTTTTTGCATTCACCGTACTGTTTCTGAAATTTCAATCTGTGTTGATGTATGTAGTTCAAGTTTATTCATTTTCACTGCTTGAACTATTTCATTGTTTGAAAATGCCATGATTACCTATTCTGCTGATGGATATTTAGTTGCCTCCAGTTTTTGCAATTAACAAACAATATTCCTATTAACGTTCTTTTAAAGGTCGCCTTGCACACATATGTGAGAGATTTCCAAGGGCACCTACGTATGAATGATGTTGCTGGGTAGGAAGGTCTGTGCATCTTCAGCTTTTCTCAGTATTGCCCAGTTGTCTCCAGAAGTCGAGCCCATTGGGATGCCCACCTTAACTGATTAAGTTCGTGTTGTTCTGCACCCTTGCCAGCAGTAGGTCTTGTCAGGCTTTTTCATTTGTCAGTTTGATGAGTAATATGTCTCATTGTTATTTTGAATTTTCTCTGATTACTGATGAGGTTGGACCTCTTTTCTTACTTGGATTGTGTGGCTGAACGTTGTATGCAAAGATGAAAGCCTGGAGTAGTTGCTACTAGTTAGAAATAGTCCATAATTTTATTTTCAAAACATTAGCCACTTTGCAGAAATTTTTGGAGGAAGTAATTTGGAGACTCTGTGTGTGTGTGTTTTTTAAGTGTTTATTTATTTGGCTGTGCTAGATCTTAGTTGTGGCATGCAAAGTCTTAGTTGTGACATGTGGGATTTAGTTCCCTGACCAGGGATCGAACCTACACCCGCTGCATTAGAAGTGCAGAGTCTTAGCCACTGGACCACCAGGAAAGTCCTGGAGTGGTTTCCTGCTTTCTTTTTTTTTTTTTAAGCATTATATTAGGTCATAAAATTTGGAATTAAATTGGAGCTTGAATCCTGGCTCCATTTTTTTTATGACCTTGGGGATTTAGTGCAATGAATTTTTCCTCATCTGAAATGTAATACCACCTGGTTTGGTGATAGAATTAAATGTGATAACATTAACACTGGCACATAGGACTAGTACATAGGTTAGGATGAAATAAATTTATTCAAATTAGACAGTAAATATATTCAGATTAAACAGTGTTGACGATAGGTGATACTGTGGCCCATGATGAAATCGGTCATGAAATCTGGCAGCATTTGTGAGATTAAAATGCAACCTGGGGCTTCCCTGGTAGCTCAGTGGTGAAGAGTTTGCCTGCCAATGTGTTTTTAGTTCAAGTTTATTCATTTTCACTGCTTGAACTATTTCATTGTTTGAAAATGCCATGATTACCTATTCTGCTGATGGATATTTAGTTGCCTCCAGTTTTTGCAATTAACAAACAATATTCCTATTAACGTTCTTTTAAAGGTCGCCTTGCACACATATGTGAGAGATTTCCAAGGGCACCTACGTATGAATGATGTTGCTGGGTAGGAAGGTCTGTGCATCTTCAGCTTTTCTCAGTATTGCCCAGTTGTCTCCAGAAGTCGAGCCCATTGGGATGCCCACCTTAACTGATTAAGTTCGTGTTGTTCTGCACCCTTGCCAGCAGTAGGTCTTGTCAGGCTTTTTCATTTGTCAGTTTGATGAGTAATATGTCTCATTGTTATTTTGAATTTTCTCTGATTACTGATGAGGTTGGACCTCTTTTCTTACTTGGATTGTGTGGCTGAACGTTGTATGCAAAGATGAAAGCCTGGAGTAGTTGCTACTAGTTAGAAATAGTCCATAATTTTATTTTCAAAACATTAGCCACTTTGCAGAAATTTTTGGAGGAAGTAATTTGGAGACTCTGTGTGTGTGTGTTTTTTAAGTGTTTATTTATTTGGCTGTGCTAGATCTTAGTTGTGGCATGCAAAGTCTTAGTTGTGACATGTGGGATTTAGTTCCCTGACCAGGGATCGAACCTACACCCGCTGCATTAGAAGTGCAGAGTCTTAGCCACTGGACCACCAGGAAAGTCCTGGAGTGGTTTCCTGCTTTCTTTTTTTTTTTTTTTTAAGCATTATATTAGGTCATAAAATTTGGAATTAAATTGGAGCTTGAATCCTGGCTCCATTTTTTTTATGACCTTGGGGATTTAGTGCAATGAATTTTTCCTCATCTGAAATGTAATACCACCTGGTTTGGTGATAGAATTAAATGTGATAACATTAACACTGGCACATAGGACTAGTACATAGGTTAGGATGAAATAAATTTATTCAAATTAGACAGTAAATATATTCAGATTAAACAGTGTTGACGATAGGTGATACTGTGGCCCATGATGAAATCGGTCATGAAATCTGGCAGCATTTGTGAGATTAAAATGCAACCTGGGGCTTCCCTGGTAGCTCAGTGGTGAAGAGTTTGCCTGCCAATGCAGTAGACACGGGTCTGATCCCTGATCCAGAAAGATCCCACATGCTGCTGAGCAACTGAGCCCGTGAGCCGCAACTATGGAGCCTGTGCTCTAGAGCCTCGGAGCCACAACTGTGGAGCCCGTGGGCCACAACGACTGAAGCCTATGTGTCCTAGAGCCCAAGTTCCACACCAGGAGAAGTCACGGCAAGCAGAAGCCTGCTCACCTCAACTAGAGAGGAGCCCCCACTCCCTGCAACTAGAGAAGGGCCTTCGGCAGCCGTGAGAACCCAAAGTAGCCAAAAAAAAAAGGCAGTCTGATAGTCGATGCTAATGTGAGTGCGCCTCACCTCAGGCCCAGACGGGATGGCCGGCGTAGCACACCGAGCGCCGACACGTGCCCCACCCCTCCCCGTCAGTGGTCACCTCTGTGCCTTGTCAGTGTTCCACCTCTCAGGACGTCCGTGGCCGTGATACAGCTGTGGGGCTCACAGGGCCTAGGTGGGAGTGACCTTGGGAGCGTTGGATGGTTGCAGACTCTGCCTGGTTCTGGGGACCCTGTTGCCGACCATGCAGCGTGGGAGAGCTGGGCTGGCGTCTGAGAGCCGGGGGGACGTGCGCACTTGCAGATAGTTACGAGTCGATGGTACTGTCCCTTGCCACAGGAATTTCTTCGCATGGCCTCCGAAGACGTGACCGTCACGGTTCGCCTCATTCGTTCATTTGAGCATCGCAACTTCAGACCTGTCGTGTATCATGGCACTCGTTTGGACCAAACTGTAAAGGAATTTATGCTGTTTCTAAAGCAAGGTATGAGTTGTCTCAGTCGCTTTGATTTATTAGTTCTTCAAACAAAACAGAACAGAACAGTTGAGTATTAGAGTGATAGGAATCTTGTAGAAACATTTTGGAAGATACTCATCTGTGTTCTGAGCTAGGGCGCGGCTAGCTGCTGCCCTGGGCCTTGGCGTGGGCTGTGTGCAGTCTCTCGCCAGGGCCTATTTAGCAACCCGCTGCGCTCCCTAGGGCTTGTCACTGTCATGTTTGACTTCTTTTTTTTTTTCAGTTAAAAAAAGTTAATGTCTGCCTACATTTGCTCGTGACAAACAGGTTTTGTATTTGGGGGCTGATTGATCAGAGAAGGTGGTGTTACCTGGCTGAGTGCACAGAGGGCAGCCTGGGGAGCATGGCAGGAGTGCGGGGGCCTTTCTGTAGGGCCAGGAAACCGTGAGACCCACTGGTCGTTGTGGGCGCAGAAGGGATGACCAGCCTCACTGGTGCCAGTGTGCCATTTCACGCTTACCCTACAGCCGGCGTGGATGCCGTCTTCATTTTGATAGGTCCTTGTTGGGTTTCTGACCTCTGACTTGAGTTACTAGTGTTCCAGTCATTCGCATTTGATGAAACATCTAGAACAACCTTTATGTCTTTAATTGAATTGTACTTTATATACGGTGTCACGTGCAGATCTTAGTGTACAGGTTTGTGAGCTTTGGCAGATGTAGCACTTTATATCCAACTTAACCTTTTTCAACTGACATAATTGCAGGCAGAGAAGTTGCAAGAACTCCTGAGCGCTCCTCACTCAGCTCCCCGATTGTCAACGTTTTGTTACATTTGTTTCTTTCTCTTCTTCCTCCCCGATTCCTTTCTTATTCTTTCACTTCCCTGTTTTCCCTCTGAACCATTTAGAAACATGTTGCAGACATGATTCCCTTTTACCTCTGTTTTCCAAAAACAAGGAATTTGCTTCAGCATAGTTAACAGTAATGAAAACCGGGAACTTAACATTGAAACAGTGCTATCAACTAACCTACAGGCCTTACTGAGATTTTACTGGTCCCAATAAGGTTTTTCTGTAACAAAAGAAAATCCAAGAACATAGGTCAGTTCATTTCCTTTAATCTGAGCTAATTTCTTTATCTGGGGCTCTTTTCTTGTGTTTCACTGCAGCGACAGTTTTCGAATAGTACAGGCGGGTTATTTGGGAGAACGCCTCCCTCAGGTGGGCTTTTCCAGTGTCTTCTCGTTATTAAGTTTAGGCTGTACTTTTGGCAGAGAAACCATTGAAACGATGCCGACTTCCAGCCGCATTTACACCAAGACGTGTGCGCTGTGGACTGGCCCCGCGACGGGCAGTGGTGGCTTGAGCCAGGGGGCTAAGGTGGTTTCTCCACTGTAGACCTGGTTGTACTTGAGAAGTAACTTGTTGGGGTACATCCCGGGACGACCCGCGTCTCCTGCTGCTTCCCAGCTTTCACCCGCCAGCGTAGCGTGCTTCGATGATTCCTGCCTGAGTCAGTCAGGAGGACGATGGTTTGGCTCATGCTGATTTTTCCTATGCCATCCCTCCTTTTGCCTGTGTCGGTTGTTTTCCTACAGCGAGAAAGAGCGTTTTACCCTATCCCCCCCAGCCCCTACCTGTGCCCCATCTATTTAATCTTTTATTCATATCATTGTGGACTCAAGGATTCTCATTTTATTCAGAGGATTACGGTTCTTCACCATTACTGTGTTACTTTGGTGCTCCGATCCTCCCCTCTGTGGCCTGTGGTAGCCTCTTCAGTCTGAGTCCATGTCCTTGTAACATGTCCCTGTCCTTCTTTGAGGGCTTCCTTCGTTTTGGGTCTGAGGTGTCCTGCACTTCCCTGGCCCAGGGACCCGCCATTTCCCTGAGGAGCTGTGATCTCATCACTGGAGAATGTAGTTGTGAAACCAAGATTTTGGTTTGTGTGTATGCAATGTGAGTGTGTAATACCTGATTTTAAAAAAACGTAGTGAATTCCTGGTTGACTTTGTAACATTTCTGTTCTCCGCATGCCCCTTTTTTTTTTTTTTTTTTTGGTCTAATTTGGGTGGTTTTACTGCTTGGGCTTCCCCTGAAGCTCAGTTGGTACAGAATCTGCCTGCAATGCAGGAAACTCTGGTTCGGTTCCTGGATCAGGAAGATCTCCTGGGGAAAGGAAAGGCTACCCACTCCAGTATTTTTGCTTGGAGAATTCCATGACTTGTCCATGGGTCACAAAGGCTTGGACATGACTGAGTGACTTTCACTTTACTGCTCAGTGTTACTTGCCTACATAGGGAAGACAGGCTTGTCAGTCTACTTATTAGGGGGAGGTTGAGAGTTAGTACTAAGGTACTGTCAATTACAGTGTCCTGTTTTTCTTTTAAGAATGTAAAAAAAAAAAAAAAATTGTTTATTTATTTATGTTGGGCTCTTCTGGGTTTTCACTGCTGCCACAGGCTCTACTGTAGTTTCAGGGAGTGGGGACTACTCTCTGGTTGAGGTGAGCAGGCTTCTTATTGCGGGGACTTCTCTTGCTGTGGAACTCGGGCTCTAGGGCACGCGGACTTCAGTCGTGTGGCCCATGGGCTCCATCGTTGTAGCTCTGAGGTTGTAGAGCACAGGCTCCGTAGTGGTGGCTCAAGGACTTAGTTGCTCCGCAACATGTGGGATCTTCCCGGATCGGGGATCGAACTCATGTCTCCTGCATTGGCAGGTGAACTCTTTACCACTGAGCTACCAGGGAAGCCCCACATATTCAGGTTTTGAAAGAAAAACAGATCCCAACATTTTTTTTGTATTTAAAAATCTCTGTGTGTATTATGAGTTACAGTCTTTCTTAGTGTTAGTACAGTAAGTGCTCTGATGTTCTCGCTACAAGGCAGAATACGTTCTCGGAAGTCCTTGGGGACGAGATGTGATCTTCACGCTGCTCCAGCGCCAGGGGAAGATGCTTTCTCCCCAGGGTCGCTGTGTGCTTTCCTCCCGAGCTCAGCAGGGCTGCTCCCTATTAGAGCAGGGGTGCAGATCCCAGCAGGTGCTCAGCACAGCCTCCCCACGCCTTTCACCTGTTTCTTATTTCTGTTGTGCGTGTGGGGATGGGCTCAATGGCTTAAAAGGCAGGCTTTGGGCTTCAGGCCTGTTTGAGCTGTGTGCTCTGTGCCTGTCCTGTCCTCTGATACGAGCTTCTGTGGAACTCTGCAGTTAATGGCTTTACCTTTTATGAATTGTGTACATAACAAAGACCAAAAAGCTCATTACGAGGAATACTTGAACTAATAATGGTAATAATATTAATAGCAAACATTGTTATGGATCCGACACTGCTAAGAACTTTAGGTTGTCTCTTCATCCTCACAGCATCCTTCTAAGTTGGGAGCTGTTTTTATCCTCATTTTGCAGATGAAGAAACCAAAGAACAGAGACTTTGAGAAGCTTGCCTGAGATGATGAGGCAAAGCCCAGGCAGTTCAGCTATACATACTCCTACTAAACACCACACTGAGTTGCTTCTTTACTCTTCTCTTTTGCCTTCCTTGTTTAAGTAGGGTCTATGAAATAAATGGATTCAGTTAGAATCAAAAGAGTCTTTGAATTTAGTTCATCATGCTCTCCTATTTTATTTTTGATTGAAGTATAGTTGATTTACAGCGTTTCAGGGGTATAGCAGACGGATTCATTTATACACATACACATTCTTTTTCAGATTGTTTTCCATTATAGATTATTACAAGATACTGGATACAGTTCCCTGTGCTGTGCAGAAAGTCCTTGTATATTTTATACATACCAGAGTGTATCTGTTAATTCCAGATTCCCAATTTACCCTTCTGCCCATCTTCTTTGGTAACCATAAGTTTATTTTCTATGTCTGTGAATCCATTTCTGTCTTGTAAATAAGTTCATTTGTGTTATTATTTTAGATTCCACAAATAAGTGATATCATATAGTATTGGTCTTTCTTTGTCTGACTTTCTTCATTTAATGTGATAATATCTAGGTATCCATGTTGTTGCAAGCGGTGCTATGTTGGGTTTTTTTGATGGCTGAGTAATATTCCATTGTGTATGTGTGTCACATCTTCTTTATCCATCCTCTGGCAATGGACATGTAGGTTGCTTCCATGTCTTGGTACTGTGAATAGAGCTGCTGTGAACACTGGTGTGTGTGTATCTTCTAAAGTTAGAGTTTTCATCTTTTTCAGATATATGCCCAGGAGTTGGGAATGTTGGATCATACAGTAATTCTAGTTTTAGTTCTTTTAGGAACCTTCATACTGCTCTCCTTTGTGGATGTGCCAATTTACATTCCTACCAACAGTGCAGGGGGGTTCTCTTATCTCCACACCCTCTCCAGTATTTATTATCTGTACACTTTTGAAAACATTTTATTTATTTGGCTGTACCATGTCTTCTCTGTGGCATGTAGGGTCTAGTCCCTGACCAGGGATCGAACCTAGGCTCTCTGTACTGGGTGCGTGAAGTCTTCGCCACCGGGCCACCAGGGAAGCCCCCTCTTTGTAGGCGCTCTGTACTGGGTGCGTGAAGTCTTACCCACCCACCACGGGGGAAGCCCCCTATTTGTAGACTTCTTGAGGGTGGCCATTCTGACTAGTCTGAGGTCTGGTCTGACGGGTCTAACCTCAGAGTTTTGGTCAGCATTTATCTAATAATTAACAGTGTTGAGCATCTTTTCATGTGCCTGTTGGCCTTGCTCTAATGTTTTGAACACTGAAAGCTGAAAGGATGTTTGACATCGTGGCATGGAGAATCTTACCAAATATTCTATGATTCAGTGGATGTTGGCAATTTGATCTCTGGTTCCTCTGCCTTTTCTAAATCCAGCTTGTACATCTGGAAGTTCTTGGTTCGCATACTGTTGAAACCTAGCTTGGAGGATTTTAGAAGAATTAGGTTAGAAATAACAAATATCTCTGGAAAAATCACCAAGTATTTAGAAACTGAATAATATAGTTATAAATAACCTATGGACAAAAGCAGAGATCAAAGGGTAACTTGTGAACGGAATAAAAATGTATATACAACTTTTCAAAATTTGTGGAAAGCATGTAAATTTACTTTGGGGGAAGTGTATGTTGGCTCATAGAGGGAGCAAGGGAATTCCAGAAAAACATCATTTCTGTTTCATTGGCTGCACTAAAGCCATTGACTGGATCTCAACAAACTGGAAAATTCTGAAAGAGATGGGAATACCAGACCACCTTACCTGCCTTCTGCAAAACCTGTATGCAGGACAAGAAGCAACAGAAACAGACATGGAACAAGAGACTGGTTCCAAATTGGGAAAGGAGTACATCAAGGCTATATATTGTCACCCTGCTAATTTAATTTATATGCAGAGTATATCATCATGCAAAATGCTGGTCTGGATGAAGCACACGTTGGAATCAAGATTGCTGGGAGAAATACCAATAACCTCAGGTATGCAGATGATACCACCCTTGTGGCAGAAAGCAAAGAGGAACTGAAGAACCTCTTGATGAAGGTGAAAGAGGATAGCAAAAAATCTGGCCTAAAACTCAACATTCAAAAAAATGAAGATCATGGCATCTGGTCTCATCAATTCATGGCAAATAGATGGGAAAACAACGGAAAAAGTGACAGACTTTATTTTCTTGGGCTCCAGGTCACCACAGATAGTGACTGCAGCCATGAAATAAAAGATGTTTGCTCCTTGGAAGAAAAGCTATGACCAACCTAGACAGCGTATTAAAAAGCAGAGCTATCACTTTGCCAACAAAAGTCCATACAGTCAAAGCTGTGGCTTTCCCAATAGCCATGTATGGATGTGAGAGCTGGACCATAAAGAAGGCTGAGCATGAAGAATTGATGCCTCTGATCTGAACTGTGGTGTTGGAGTAGACTCTTGAGAGTCCCTTGGACAGCAAGGCGATCAAACCAGTTAGTCCTAAAGGAAATCAACCCTGAATATTCATTGGAAGTACTGATGCTGAAACTGAAGCTCGGATACTTTGGCCACTTGATGCGAAGAGACGACTCATTGGAAAATACCCTGATGCTGAGAAAAACTGAAGGCACAAGGAGAAAGGGATGAGAGAGGATGAGATGGTTGGATGGCATCTCCGGCTTAATGGACATGAGTTTGAGCAAACTCCAGGAGATGGTGAAGGACAGGGAAGCCTGGTGTCCTGCCGTCCATGGGGTTGCAAAGAGTCGGACATGACTGAGAGACTGAGCAACAACAGGTTCACTCATGGGTACTTTTGAGCACCTGCAGTGTGCCAGGCACTCTTGTTAGGTACTGGCAGCATGACGAGGGAACGAGACGGTGGTCCTGTTTGTGGTCCCTGCCCACATTGGCGCCACTGCTTATTAACAGAAAATGTGCCAGGCTTTGTCCTGGGTTTTGGGAAGACAGGCCTTTGTGTCTTGATTTCTAGGAATGTATGAATTAGTAGGGAAGAGAGACCAAACTAAGTAAGCAGACAAAGCTGTCATTGTTAAAAACATTAGGAAGGAGGCCCCTCTTTCAGGAGGACTGTCGGGGACCTCTTTGTGGAGGGGACACTTGAGCTGGATCTAGAGAGAAGGAGGGAAGGGGCTCCTGTTCGTCTCTGCCATCGCTTCTCCTCTTGGAGGGCTAGGCTGACGGCGGCTGTGGCTTGGTGCCTAACCGTAGACATCTCTAGATGAAAGCAGGGTCATGGCACGCCCTGTGCTGTACCCCAGCGCTTTCTTCAGGAAATATAAGTGGCAACAAATTAACAGATTTAATTTTCCTTTCTGATGTTCAGTCAATACTTCTTTGGCCCATGATCTGAAAGTGAGTGAGAAACAAAAGACAGAATGAAGGTCTGTGCTCTGCTCAGCCTAAGACCGGCGTTTCAGATGGGTTTCGGTCAGGTGAAGGTGGACTCCAGACAGGTTTCCTTTGGCGACAGCGTGTCTTTTGGCTGCACTGGGTCTCAGTTGCAGCATGCGGGATCTTCGCTGTGGCATGTGGGCTTAGTTGCCCTGTGGCCCGTGGGAGCTTAGTTCCGCAATCAGGAATCACACCCATGTCTGGCATCGGAAGGTGGATTCGTAACTGCTGGACCATCAGGGAAGTCTCAGCCTACTCGCTGCGGTGGCGCCTCCGGCTGAGGGGCAAGGGCCCTGGAGCGGGGCTTCAGCAGGGGCGGCGCGCGGGCGGCGTGGCTCTGCGGCACGCGGGATCTTCCTGGACCGGGGATTGAACCTGCGTCCCTGCGTTGGCAGACAGATTCTGAATCACTTGGACCTCCAGGGAAGTCAGCCTCCTTTACTCTTGACCTGTCTTAAAGAGTTTATCATACGAGTAAAGAGCTGCCTCCTCCTGTTGTGGTGGTTTTACAGTTGAAACGTGTTGAGCTGTTTGGACGCATTCTAGTTTATTTATCAAGTGCCCTCACTGAAGGACATGTGGATTTTCCCAGGCATTGGCTCTTGCAGACAGTGCTGCAGTTGGTTAGTACCTCTGTAGAAGTCATGTCTCACACACACACAAACACACACACACACGAGTATGCAGAGTATGTTTCTGTGATAAATTCTACAAGGGAAATCGCTAGGTCAAGGAATAGGCATATATAATTTTTACATATAGTGCTTAATTGCCCCTGTAAGGATTGTAGCTTAATTATTAATTAAAACGAATACTAGTGTTTGGAAGCACTGTTTCGAGATGAATTTTGCTCCATTCTTCTTTGCTGAGTTCGCGTAGTTACATAGCAGGTTCTATGAGCTTTGGTAAGAGTAAGAAGGTTGTTCCAGATCTTTGGTTTCTGCAGCTGGCTTTAGCACCCCCAGGGGTTGTCGGGGTCATGTGCTAAATGAACATCAGTTATATAATAATGTCTCACACATATGTACTGTATATTTCAGGTGTATGTAGATGATGTTGTATAATAAGATGCCAGTTCACTTAATACTGTGACTGTCTCTGAATATTTTCTAATAAAAATTATTTTTATCTTACAGATATCCCTTTGAGGACCAGCCTCCCACCTCCATTCAGAAATTATAAATATGGTAACTGGTTTTTCTTATTCTTTGTAAATATATAATATAATTTCATATGTTTTATTTTGATATGATTTTAAATTGGGTTTTCAGAAATGAGTTTGTGATCTGTATGTAAAATCCAATATGGGAATTATTTAAAAATATGGGAATTCTGGTGTAGTGTTAAATAGTAATTGTGTCTGGAAGTGGCCTAGTAGTGAGGAATAGTATGTTTGGCAAACTGTTCAAAATGAATCTCTTTGTCAGGTAGTCAGAAAAGGAGAAACGATTAAAGATGAGGAGTTAAAGGAGGAGATTGAACATTCTAGATGCAGTGACTTGAGCGTGTTGGCTTCCCTGGTGGCTCCGTGGTGAAGAACCTGCAGGAGACGTGGGTTTGATCCCTGGCTGGGGAAGATCCTCTGGGGGAGAGAATGGCGACCCCTGCCAGGGTGCCTGCCGTGGACAGAGAGCCTGACAGGCTAGCGTCCGTGGAGCTGCAGAAGAGGCCAGCAGCTTGGGCATATTCCACAGTAATTGTGTATGTTGCAATAATTGATTTTAGCTGTAGTGATAAGGCAAGAAGCTAGGTTTCATAACTGCTTGTCAAGATGGTAGTTATTAACCTTCAGCACAGTGACACCAGACTCTGGATTTGAGACTTCACTTGAGAATTACAATGCTCCTTATAAATATTTCTAATTGGTGCAGACGTCTTAAAGCATAAATTTTTAATTGCCCTAGATCATTTCTGGAGTAGTTTTTAATTCTGCTGCCATTTGGTAGAGCAACTTATGACATTAAATACTTTGAAATCACTATCTTCTCTGTGCATATGCATTTTAATATCCAGAGATGGATTGTGAGGTCACGGGGGAGTCAAGCAGAAGTTGAAGGCACTGAATGGAGAGAACTTTGATTTACTGGACTTAAAGAATTTACATACTAAATATTGAATTAAAGGAGTAAAAGCATCATTAAGTCAATATGAAACTTCTCAATTCTGTCTTTCACGGCTTTCAAACTGTCAAGCCTTGAAATATAAACCTTAAACTTGAATCAGCCTACAGATGCCACTTCAAATTAGCATAGTGCTGTACAGGCTAAATATGTTAAAATAAAGCACATTTTACTTACAGATATCCCTTTTTTTTTGAGGACCAGCCTCCCACCTCCATTCAGAAATTATAAATATGGTAACTGGTTTTTCTTATTCTTTGTAAATATATAATATAATTTCATATGTTTTATTTTGATATGATTTTAAATTGGGTTTTCAGAAATGAGTTTGTGATCTGTATGTAAAATCCAATATGGGAATTATTTAAAAATATGGGAATTCTGGTGTAGTGTTAAATAGTAATTGTGTCTGGAAGTGGCCTAGTAGTGAGGAATAGTATGTTTGGCAAACTGTTCAAAATGAATCTCTTTGTCAGGTAGTCAGAAAAGGAGAAACGATTAAAGATGAGGAGTTAAAGGAGGAGATTGAACATTCTAGATGCAGTGACTTGAGCGTGTTGGCTTCCCTGGTGGCTCCGTGGTGAAGAACCTGCAGGAGGCGTGGGTTTGATCCCTGGCTGGGGAAGATCCTCTGGGGGAGAGAATGGCGACCCCTGCCAGGGTGCCTGCCGTGGACAGAGAGCCTGACAGGCTAGCGTCCGTGGAGCTGCAGAAGAGGCCAGCAGCTTGGGCATATTCCACAGTAATTGTGTATGTTGCAATAATTGATTTTAGCTGTAGTGATAAGGCAAGAAGCTAGGTTTCATAACTGCTTGTCAAGATGGTAGTTATTAACCTTCAGCACAGTGACACCAGACTCTGGATTTGAGACTTCACTTGAGAATTACAATGCTCCTTATAAATATTTCTAATTGGTGCAGACGTCTTAAAGCATAAATTTTTAATTGCCCTAGATCATTTCTGGAGTAGTTTTTAATTCTGCTGCCATTTGGTAGAGCAACTTATGACATTAAATACTTTGAAATCACTATCTTCTCTGTGCATATGCATTTTAATATCCAGAGATGGATTGTGAGGTCACGGGGGAGTCAAGCAGAAGTTGAAGGCACTGAATGGAGAGAACTTTGATTTACTGGACTTAAAGAATTTACATACTAAATATTGAATTAAAGGAGTAAAAAGCATCATTAAGTCAATATGAAACTTCTCAATTCTGTCTTTCACGGCTTTCAAACTGTCAAGCCTTGAAATATAAACCTTAAACTTGAATCAGCCTACAGATGCCACTTCAAATTAGCATAGTGCTGTACAGGCTCCAGTTCTGCACGCTGTGGATGTGTATTCTGTCTGTGTTCCAGGAAATTACGTTGAAAGATGAGTTTTAGAGAAATCATCAAAATACCTGGCTGCTAATCATCATGGTGGTAAACAATGTATTTCTGCCAGCTTTTCCCTTTGTGTCTGTTACTGTTTGTTTTGTGTATTTAGGTGTTATGTTGGATACGTATGTTAATAGGTTAATGAGTGGACTATCTTCTTGTATTGGTCCTGTTGTCATTTTATGGAGTCTTTCTTTACGGCCTTTGGAGTCTTTCTTTACGGCCTCTGTTAAAGGTCTGCTGTGGCCGACGTAAGTGTTCTGCCACCCTTGCTTTCTTAGCCTTTTTGTTTGCGTGAAATATCTTTAAAAATATTTTCTTGTTTTATTTATTTTTAATTGAAGTATAGTTGACATAATTTCTGCTGTACAACAGAATGACTAAGCTATATGTTTGTATGGTCTGTGTGTGTGTGTATTCTGTTCCATTGTGGTTTGTCCTGGGACATTGAATGTAGCTCCTTATGTGATGAAATAGGACCTAGTTGTTCATCCTTTCTCTATGAAAGTTCTGCATCTACGAAACCCGAAACTCCCAGTCAGTCCCTCCCCAACCCCTGCCCTTGTCAACGACAGAGCTGTTCCTGTGTCTTTGAGTCTGTTTCTGCTTTGTAGATTAACTGCTGATTCGTGTTTTAGACTCCACATATAAACGATATCATATTTGTCTTTCTGATAGTCTCCAGTTGCACCCTTGTTGCTGGGAATGGCATGGCTTCCTTTTCATGGCTGAGTAGTGCTCCACTGTGTATATGTAGCACATCTTTAGCCCGTCCTCTGCTGATAGACATTTAGGTTTTTTCTGTGTCTTGGCTGTTGTGAATAGTGCTGCTCTCATCAGAGGAGTGCATGTATCTTTTTGAATTATCTTTTTGTCCAGATATATTCCCAGGAGTGGGAATGTTGGATCATTTGGTAACTCTAGTTTTAGTTCTCTTTTTTTATATTTTGGCCTCTTTTATTGTTTTTTTATTTATTTATTTTCATCCGTCTTTTATCCTTGGGCCTGTGTGGGCCTCCCATTGCGGTGGCCTCTCTCATTGCAGAGCACTGACTCTGGGTGCCTGTACTCTAGAGCGCGGGCTCATAATTGGACACACCAGTCCAGCCGCTGCAAGGCACATGGGATTTTCCCGGGACAGGGATCGAACCGGTGCCCCTTGCACTGCAAGGCGGACTCTTTACCCACTGGACCACCAGGGAAACCCTAGTTTTAGTTCTTTGAGAAACTTCCATACTGTTCTCTATAGTAACTACACCAATTTGCATTCCCACGAACAGTGTAAGAGGGTTCCCTTTTCTCCACATCTTCTCTACCACTTGTTATTTGTAGATTTTTTAATGACGGCCATTATGATTAGTGTGAGGTAGTGTCTTATTGTAGGTTTGATTTGTGTTTCTCTAATAATTAGTGATGTTTAGCATCTTTTGATGTGCCTATTGGCCATCTCTTTGTCTTATTTGGAGAAATACCTATTTAGATCTTCTGCTTATTTTTGATTGGGTTTTTGTTGTTATTGTATGAGCTGCTTGTATGTTTTGGAAACTAAACCCTTGTTAGTCACATTATTTGCAAACATTTTCTCCCATTCTGTGTGTTGTCTTTTGCTTATGGATTCCTTGGCTGTACAAAAACTTTTACGTGCTTATTGCCTGAGGACATGACCTATGACAGTGTTGGTATGATTTACATCAGAGAATGCTTTATGTCCTCTTGTAGGACTTTTATGGAGTCTTATGTTGACATCCTTAATCCGCTTTGAGCTGGATTTTGTGCATGTTGTGTGGATGTCTTCTGACTTCACTGATTTACACGCGGCTGTCCAGCGTCACCAGCACCGCTCGCTGAGGACTGTCCTCTTCCCATTTTATATTCTTGCCTGCTTTGTCAGAGGTTAATGGCCTGTAGGTTTGGGGTTTGTTTCTGGACTCTGTTCTGTTCCACTGATCTGTGTGCTTGTTTCTGCACCAGGATCACCCTGTTTTGGTGACTGTAGCTTTGTCGTGTTGTCACTACTGTGGGGTTAACTCCCTGCCAAAGTCTGTGAGTTTGCCTCCTGCTTTGCTCTTGTTACTCGGGACTGGTCTGGCGGCTCTGGTCTTTTATGGTTGCATGCGTGAAATATATTTTCCCATCCCCTCACTTTCAATCTGTGTGTGTCCTTCACCCTAAAGTGGGTCTGTCGTAGGCAGCTTACTGGAGGTCCTTGTTTTACTATCCAGTCTGTCACTCTGTGTCTTATTATTGGAGCATTTAGGTAATTGATAGGAGGTAGTTATTGCTAGGTATGTTTTTGTTGCCGTTTTCAACCTCGTTTTGCAGGTGGTTTTGCACTTCGTCCTTGTTCCTTGCTCTTCTTGCTTTTCACGGTGGTGGGTGATGTGCCTCTCTCACTAGCCCACCTCCGTGACCTCCTCTCGCCCTGTTATGTCTGTGCTACTCAAGATGAATTGGCAGGAATAGCGAACACATTCATCTGTGAAGAAGTCGGAGGACCGCCGTGCTCTTGGTGGAGTGCGGCCACCGCGCTGGGCCCTTCAGCCGTCTGCCGCTTTGCCCCGCCGTGCCCGGCGGGAGAGCCGCGGCTCCCCTGTCCCCTCCCGCGGTGTCGCCCTGCTCTCGGGGCTGTTAGCTTATTTTCAAATTCTTGCTGTTGAGGCCTGGTGCGCATGTGCAGTAAATGTTTGCTGCTGTGCGCGTGAGGCTGCTAATCCTGTTTGCTTCTAAGCCTGTGTGAGATTACATTAAGCAATGTGAGAACATTAAAAACTCCACAAACATAAGATCTTGTTTTCCTTTTCATGAGGTTGCTTTCCCCAACGATTCTGCATTAAAGAAACAATACAAGCAAAAGTTATTTCTGATAATAATAGAAATTGTTTTTTAAGAAGTAAAAATAAGTGAAAAAGATGATTTAACAAAGAAAGGGGTATTTCTTATCTTTTTTCCAAGTCTTACCAATTTCTTCTGGAGAGAAAAATCTGGTGAAAATTTCTGTTCATAGCATCTTTTTTTCTGCGAAAAAAATGTGGCATCCTTACTGTGGGGTTGCAGAATCTATTAGAGATATTTCTAATTTAGAGACCTACTAATAAAATATATAGAACATGATTAACACTTGGTGAAGTCAATCTGTAAGTTGATTGTAATAGACTTTAATCAAGGTCCTTTTATTTAAAAAAACAAAACAGAATGAAACTGCTGTTGGATTCTCTAGCTTGTCTCCAATAACAACCAATATACATTTATAGTGAGAAAAAGAATATAATACATAACTCAGTGTAATAGATAATTCAGATGTCACGTTTGTTTATTTTCTCGTGTACTTTGTAAGCTTATTTTTAGCAGTTGTGGTATATTTATATCCCGAATGTATGTATTTCACTTAGATTGATTTTTATAAGGCTGACCTTATATTAAAAATTACAAAAGGTAGGGCTTCCTTGGTGGTTCAGTGGGTAAGAGTCGGCCTTGCAGCGCAAGGGGCACTGGTTCGATCCTTAGCCTGGGAAGATCCCATGTGCTGCAAAGCGGCTGGACCAGCGTGTCCAATTAGGAACACATTCATCTGTGAAGAAGTCGGAGGACCGCCGTGCTCTTGGTGGAGTGCGGCCACCGCTGGGCCCTTCAGCCGTCTGCCGCTTTGCCCCGCCGTGCCCGGCGGGAGAGCCGCGGCTCCCCTGTCCCCTCCCGCGGTGTCGCCCTGCTCTCGGGGCTGTTAGCTTATTTTCAAATTCTTGCTGTTGAGGCCTGGTGCGCATGTGCAGTAAATGTTTGCTGCTGTGCGCGTGAGGCTGCTAATCCTGTTTGCTTCTAAGCCTGTGTGAGATTACATTAAGCAATGTGAGAACATTAAAAACTCCACAAACATAAGATCTTGTTTTCCTTTTCATGAGGTTGCTTTCCCCAACGATTCTGCATTAAAGAAACAATACAAGCAAAAGTTATTTCTGATAATAATAGAAATTGTTTTTTAAGAAGTAAAAATAAGTGAAAAAGATGATTTAACAAAGAAAGGGGTATTTCTTATCTTTTTTCCAAGTCTTACCAATTTCTTCTGGAGAGAAAAATCTGGTGAAAATTTCTGTTCATAGCATCTTTTTTCTGAAAAAATGTGGCATCCTTACTGTGGGGTTGCAGAATCTATTAGAGATATTTCTAATTTAGAGACCTACTAATAAAATATATAGAACATGATTAACACTTGGTGAAGTCAATCTGTAAGTTGATTGTAATAGACTTTAATCAAGGTCCTTTTATTTAAAAAAACAAAACAGAATGAAACTGCTGTTGGATTCTCTAGCTTGTCTCCAATAACAACCAATATACATTTATAGTGAGAAAAAGAATATAATACATAACTCAGTGTAATAGATAATTCAGATGTCACGTTTGTTTATTTTCTCGTGTACTTTGTAAGCTTATTTTTAGCAGTTGTGGTATATTTATATCCCGAATGTATGTATTTCACTTAGATTGATTTTTATAAGGCTGACCTTATATTAAAAATTACAAAAGGTAGGGCTTCCTTGGTGGTTCAGTGGGTAAAGAGTCGGCCTTGCAGCGCAAGGGGCACTGGTTCGATCCTTAGCCTGGGAAGATCCCATGTGCTGCAAAGCGGCTGGACCAGCGTGTCCAATTAGGAGCCATTGCTCTGGAGCGCATGTGCCCAGAGCCGGTGCTCTGCAGTGAGAGAGGCCACTGCAATGGGAGGCCCATACAGGCCAAAGAATAATGACAGACGAAAAATAAATAAATAAAAAACCAATAAAAGAGGCCAAAATTAAAAAAAAAATTGCTATAGGTAATTAAAAGCTTGCTATTTAATGCCATTATTTAAAAATGGGCATTTCAGAGTGCTTGTTCTTAACTAAATAGGCACCCAAATTCTTCTGTATTATTAGTATATAGTTAAATTAAGGTTTTTTTTTTTTTTTAATCTTTCACTTCACTGGAATTCTTTATTGAATCAAGTAACATGATTGATAGAAGTGAATTTTAGTTTAAGGTTGGGAGTTTATTCAGATATAATAATAATAAAGTAATTAAATGGTTAGAAAAAAGTGAATGGAGAATTGGAAACTGTGGATTTAAACCTGTTGAATGCTATGTCTATTATATAATTCAGAGCTGATTATAGCTGCCTTAGAAACACTCAGTGTAGAGAAACTGCTCACTGGAAAAGCACAGTGTAGCCTGACTTCAAGATAAACAGGTTAAGGAGTGAAAGAGATTGAGTAAAGCAGATTAGATGGTGTGAGCCTGGGCAGTGTTTGAAGCAGGGCACAGACTCTGGTCATCTGGGGTCTTAGCAGCCTTAGGCAGATTACCAGGGCATCCTTGATGGGGTTTGAGTTCTGAGAGTGGGAGCAGCTGGTTGCTGTGATCATTTGACGACCTCTTACGGCATCTTTTTCTGAGAGATGAGTCGATTAAGAATGGTAGTAGACATGAAGAGAGTCTGTCTTAGTTAAGACAGTCTTTTTTATTTTTTTTTAAACCTTATTTGCTAATCTTGGCATTTAGAAACTCTAACAAACAGGACAGAGTAATGTCGTTCTGCTGTCTTCTCTGGGAGAAAGTGCTGAGTTGACCTCAGGTTATGTGTGTGTCCAAGGCCAGGGCTTTAAGATATCTCCATACAGTGATTTTTTTTTCTTGGCCACTCCTGTTGATCTTTCATTTGTTTATCTTTGTTCTTTGGCCTGTGTGGGCCTCCCATCTCAGTGGCCTCTGTCGCTGCAGAGCACTGGCTCTGGGCGCGTGCGCTGCAGAGCTCTGGCTCGGTAGTTGGACACATCAGTCCAGCTGCTCTGCGGCGCATGGGATCTTCCCAGGCCAGGAGTTGAACCGGCGCCCCTTACCCACTGGACCACCAGGGAATCCCCATACAGTGATCTTTAATTTCAGTGATATGCAAATGTAATTTTTCTTTTACGGCATGCTAGATCTTTAGGTGAGCCTGATAATAAGACAGGGCCCCGGATTTCTCACTTTCCTAGCTGCCACTCTTCCCCCATCTCACTTGGTGTGTGTGCCCAGTCGTGTCTGACTCTTTGTGACCCCTGGACTGTAGCCCACCAGGCTCCTCTGTCCGTGGGACTTCCCAGGCAAGAATCCTTGAGTGGGTCACCATAACGTTCTCCAGGGAATCTTCCCAACCCAGGGATCGAGTCCTCATCTCTTGTGTCTCCTAAATTGACAGATTCTTTTCCACTAGTACCACTTAGGAAGCCTTTAATCTCACTTTAATAAGTTTGAAATGAAGTTTTAGAATATTTTTAGTAAAAAGACAGCTTTTTTTTTTTCTTTCAGATAGACTGAAGATTGTTCATCAAGCACATAAATCAAAGGTACGTTTCATATGTACGGCACCTGACACACAGCCAGTAATCAGTTTCGGTTGACTTAGTGAGTAAATGAATGATCACATGTACTTCTAAGACAATTTTCATTATAATAGCATTTTTCATTTTGTATATACCCTTTAAACAGTCTTACTTTTCCATTAAAGGAAAAAACCCCTCTAAGTCGTATTCCTGTTAGTAGTAGATCCTTCAAAAAAGAAGTGTTAATTAAAAAAAAAAACAAAAACAGACCAACATGTTGTTAATTGAGCCAACGAAAAAGCTCGTTGGAGTTTTTCACCAAGATGATACAGAGAAACCTGAATGAATTTTCTGATCAACCCAATATATCAAGCAAGTGTTTAACATAAGCATAAAATACAGTCAAATAAATTCAGGTTATATATAAGGGAAGTCAAATATTATATCACAGTCCAGTTTCTTTGATTTTCCTATTTCTGTACCAGAAGAAGAGAGCACTATGCAAATAATGTGTTTTCTCTCATTTGACTCTGCGTGTGTAAGAGAAGGCCCGGCCCTGTGGCTCTCGGGAACAGACCTCGTTTCACAGAGGACATGCCCATCCCAGAGAGGACTGCTCAGTTATGTGCTTATAGTGTGCTTACTTTTCTGTCTTCTTTCTTTTTTAGAGCAGTGTTTTATGTTTGCATCTCATGTAGATAGACCAGTGTGATCTTTGTCTTGCATCTCAGTGACCTTGTATAGACTTCTCATTAAAGTAATAACCTTCTCTATAATACAGACTACTCTAGGACAAGGCACTGTATCTTAGTTCTCATGTCTCCAATACCTAGCACAATACCTCATTCGAAGGAGTGTTTCCATAACGATTTTTGAAGGAAGTATTTATTTATGAATTCATTTAATTTTATTCTCTTCTCTAGTCATAGATACCCCCATAAACTCAGCCAGCTTTCAAATAAATGTACAACAAAAGACCATAAAGAGGAAGGCATGAGGGTGTGTCTGTTGACTGGGGATTAGTAACTCAAACGTTTATTTTCTTGCACCTTGAAACACCACACATTTATTCTCTTAAAGTTCTGGAAGTCAGAAATCTGAAATCAGTTTCCCTGGGCTAAAATAAAGCTGGTTCTTTCCAGTAACTTTATTTCTCTTTACCAAGGATTATGTATACAAATTTGACAGTATCCATTTTCAAATGCTTTTAGATTTGGTGGTTGTGTTATGTCTGGGCTGTGGTGTGGTATCTGTGCTTTGTATGGATGCACGCGGAGTTTTATGTGCTCACCTCTTCATATCCTCCCCACAGCCCAGTAAGAAGATGCATCCCTCCCCTACTTTTTTTCTTTAAGGACGTGTAGTTTGTTGAAATCATGCGGCTGGATATTGGTGGACCGTGAACTGTAACCCCGCTCTAGCTCCAAAGCTCTGTGTCCTAGCACTGCCTCCCTAGTGCTTTATGTAATGTATATATTTAATAGGTGCTCCCTGCATATTTGTTTACTTCTCTCCTGATACTGATGGGAGCACCGTGTGACGCAGATTATTGCTGGGGCCAGAAGTAACAATTGGGTTGTGCTGGAGGAATCTCACCACACATGACCCAGATACAAGTACTGGTAAAATGTGGATTTCCTCTCTTTCCAGACAAACGAACTTGTGCTGAGTTTGGAAGACGACGACACACTCCTGTTAAAGGAAGACAGCACCCTGAAAGCAGCCGGCATCGGTGAGAAAGGGCGGGCGCGTCCGTGGAGCTGGAGGGGCCCTGGCTTCCGTGGCCAGTCTGGTGGGGTCTGGCTGATCGTTTTTGGAGAAGTTAACGCAAAGCAAATGCTGCCCCTGGTGCCCTTTACTTTCCCTGACAGCTCTTCAGAGGAGGAGGATGAGAATGATGTACGTTCAGATCATTTGACTGGGGGCAGGAGGTAGCTGCTCTCCAGACGCTCAGCATGCAAATAGCTCTTTCCAGAAAGTATGCTCAGAATTCTGCTGAGGGTTATTTTAAGTGATTGACAGGTTATTACTTACTTAATAACCTACTTCCTCATATCAGCATCATTTGAGCTGATAGCTGAAGAGAAAAGGGCCCTGTAGAGGTAACGGGGAATAATGAACTGAGATGTTGTTTGTCTAGCAAGCCGCGTGCCTTCTGGTAGTTATCCAGATCACTCTGAGCCATCCAAGTCATGGAATTTCAAATAGGAGCCCGGGCTGTGCAGTTGAAAAATGGCCTGATGTAGCCTTTCAATTTGGAATATACATATAGTTTTATTGTAAAGAAATGCTATGCGGCCTGTTTTGTGACCATTAGATGTCACTGTAATTCTACTTATATGTAAACTTACAGATGATGTGGCAGAAAGAAATCTGAGCCGTTGAAGGGTTCTGCCTCTGCCATAAGGAAGCGGCGTGGCTCCCACTTGCTTTCTGAGGTTTCTGTGCACTGGTTCAGGAGCACCCTTGTCTTCATAACGGCCACGTTGGGAAGCCTTCAGTTTTTTTGACAGATGTTTTATCGAGGTATTGTTGTCACCTCTGTCAGGAATTCATTTTTAAATGACTCATGTGGCTAAAGTGTGTTCCTGATGTCTCTTCTAATTTAAATATGATTTTGAATACCGTGTTGTGTAATCTCAGACTTGCTTTCTGTGTGTAAGTCTATACTCTTGGCTAGATTCAGTGTCTTTCTATATTGTGAATATATGAGATTGATTGCTTTTTTTATTGCTGTTATTTGAAAAAACTTTAATTTGGCATTTATTTCTTATTTATTTGACTATTATATTATTATAGCAGGCAGCACTTAACAACTGTTATTGTTAAGTATAGAGCTATACTTGATACAGAAATTGACTGCTGCATGGGAAAGACTGGAAGATTAAAAAACTGACTAGAAAACAGTTTCACAGTGTGACAAAATTTTGGGATCTCAAACATGTGGGGAGAAAGATGAATTAGAAAATGTTGGACATGATGTTGCCAAAACATTTGATAAAATAAAGCTTAAGTTCTTAGTTTTTGTTACAAAATAAATCCTGTATAGATTAAATGTGTACAA
The DNA here is from genome assembly GCA_022376925.1 of Tragulus kanchil. NCBI lineage: Eukaryota > Metazoa > Chordata > Mammalia > Artiodactyla > Tragulidae > Tragulus > Tragulus kanchil. The sequence goes on from JAIOJX010000026.1 coordinate 118,926,938, forward strand.
TGTAAAAAAGTTTTCAAGTAACATGTAGGTCAGTAGTTTCACACTCTTGAGGAGAAGAGCTTTCTCAGCATGCCCTTGAAACTGGAAGCCATAAAGCAGGGAGAAATTATGGAGTTACCACGTAAACAGAGCTAAAGGAGAAACAATGAACTGTGAAAAAAGTATTTGCAACATATATGACAAAGAAAAAGTTATTAGCCCGACTTTATAAAGAGGTCTTATCATTAGCATAAAAACAGACAAATAAATTCTACTGGGGGAAGAAATAGCTAACATAAAAAATAGTTCAGCCCTATTAGTAATGAGGGAAACACACATGAAAACAGAGAGTATTTTATGCAGTTGACCACTCTAGTGGGTAAGAGCTGGAGGCTGGAGGCAGAGGGCTTGGGGTCACAGCTTGGCTCGACCCCATACTTGGGCTTGGGCGGCAGATGATGTGGCAGAAAGAAATCTGAGCCGTTGAAGGGTTCTGCCTCTGCCATAAGGAAGCGGTGGCTCCCACTTGCTTTCTGAGGTTTCTGTGCACTGGTTCAGGAGCACCCTTGTCTTCATAACGGCCACGTTGGGAAGCCTTCAGTTTTTTTGACAGATGTTTTATCGAGGTATTGTTGTCACCTCTGTCAGGAATTCATTTTTAAATGACTCATGTGGCTAAAGTGTGTTCCTGATGTCTCTTCTAATTTAAATATGATTTTGAATACCGTGTTGTGTAATCTCAGACTTGCTTTCTGTGTGTAAGTCTATACTCTTGGCTAGATTCAGTGTCTTTCTATATTGTGAATATATGAGATTGATTGCTTTTTTTTATTGCTGTTATTTGAAAAAACTTTAATTTGGCATTTATTTCTTATTTATTTGACTATTATATTATTATAGCAGGCAGCACTTAACAACTGTTATTGTTAAGTATAGAGCTATACTTGATACAGAAATTGACTGCTGCATGGGAAAGACTGGAAGATTAAAAAACTGACTAGAAAACAGTTTCACAGTGTGACAAAATTTTGGGATCTCAAACATGTGGGGAGAAAGATGAATTAGAAAATGTTGGACATGATGTTGCCAAAACATTTGATAAAATAAAGCTTAAGTTCTTAGTTTTTGTTACAAAATAAATCCTGTATAGATTAAATGTGTACAATGTAAAAAAGTTTTCAAGTAACATGTAGGTCAGTAGTTTCACACTCTTGAGGAGAAGAGCTTTCTCAGCATGCCCTTGAAACTGGAAGCCATAAAGCAGGGAGAAATTATGGAGTTACCACGTAAACAGAGCTAAAGGAGAAACAATGAACTGTGAAAAAAGTATTTGCAACATATATGACAAAGAAAAAGTTATTAGCCCGACTTTATAAAGAGGTCTTATCATTAGCATAAAAACAGACAAATAAATTCTACTGGGGGAAGAAATAGCTAACATAAAAAATAGTTCAGCCCTATTAGTAATGAGGGAAACACACATGAAAACAGAGAGTATTTTATGCAGTTGACCACTCTAGTGGGTAAGAGCTGGAGGCTGGAGGCAGAGGGCTTGGGGTCACAGCTTGGCTCGACCCCATACTGTCTGGGTGACCTTGGACGAGCAGTAGTCATGAGACTAGCGGACGTGAAGGAAGGGACCTTAGAGAGCAGATGCTCCCTTGCACTACGGTTGGGAAGGTGTGTTTCCTCTAACTTTCCTGGTCAATTTGGCCATTAGACTTTCTCAAACTTATTGCGTGGTCTTCTGTCCGATATATGGTTAAGCCGACCGAAGCATTCCCCACCTCTGGGACTCCCCCGAGGCTGTGATACGCATTCTGAGGTGTTCTCTCTCACCTTCCCTGTTTGGCAGGGATTGGTGTAGAGCTTTGTTCCTGGAGTGAAACTAGGAACTGTACTGTGTGATGCCATTATTATTTTAAAGGGTGTTCACACATCTGCATATGTGTCTGGGCACGAGATCGATCATAGGCCACAGTTTACAGAAGTAGTTTCTTGGGTGGTGGCATTTCCAGGAATTGGTTTTTTCCCTTTATTCTCCTTATTATCTAATTGCTCTTATAATTTAAACTTTCTTGTATAATTTGCGTGTATTACTTAGAAAGTAAGGACCTAATTTTAAGGAATAAACTCCTGAATTTGGGAGAAGTTAGTTTGAATGAAGGCTTTTCATCTGTGACCTTCTAGAGGCCATTTAGATTCTCTGAACTTCTACTTTGATTTCTGTAAAACATAACAGACATAATCAACCTATCCCAGAGGGTTGTCACGGGGTTGAGTAAAAGAATACATATGAGAGCGTCTGGAACTATGCGCATAAGGCCTTCAAAACCAGCTTATTTGGAAACCATTGTGTAGAAAGCAAATGGCAAAGGCTTTGAATTTGTTAAAACCTCAAGTTTGTTGGTTTAATTGTCATCAGTTTGGACTTATGTAACAAACCACCTATAAGGGTATAAATCAGACCCCTTCTTTTTGGCCATTCTTGTTTTAAGGCCATAGATCTTGGATTAGCGTCGGGTCCTGTCTGTGGGTTCTCCGCTGGGTCAGGGTGTTACTTCAGGCGGCTCTCCGCCCAGGCCCGTCTGCAGCCCTGCCCGAGGCGGTGGCGGTCCCGTTGGGAGTGACCCCTCTTCTGCGCCTTGAGCAGCGTCGCGATGGGACTGAAGGAAGGGACCTTGGACGAGCAGTAGTCATGAGACTAGCGGACGTGAAGGAAGGGACCTTAGAGAGCAGATGCTCCCTTGCACTACGGTTGGGAAGGTGTGTTTCCTCTAACTTTCCTGGTCAATTTGGCCATTAGACTTTCTCAAACTTATTGCGTGGTCTTCTGTCCGATATATGGTTAAGCCGACCGAAGCATTCCCCACCTCTGGGACTCCCCCGAGGCTGTGATACGCATTCTGAGGTGTTCTCTCTCACCTTCCCTGTTTGGCAGGGATTGGTGTAGAGCTTTGTTCCTGGAGTGAAACTAGGAACTGTACTGTGTGATGCCATTATTATTTTAAAGGGTGTTCACACATCTGCATATGTGTCTGGGCACGAGATCGATCATAGGCCACAGTTTACAGAAGTAGTTTCTTGGGTGGTGGCATTTCCAGGAATTGGTTTTTTCCCTTTATTCTCCTTATTATCTAATTGCTCTTATAATTTAAACTTTCTTGTATAATTTGCGTGTATTACTTAGAAAGTAAGGACCTAATTTTAAGGAATAAACTCCTGAATTTGGGAGAAGTTAGTTTGAATGAAGGCTTTTCATCTGTGACCTTCTAGAGGCCATTTAGATTCTCTGAACTTCTACTTTGATTTCTGTAAAACATAACAGACATAATCAACCTATCCCAGAGGGTTGTCACGGGGTTGAGTAAAAGAATACATATGAGAGCGTCTGGAACTATGCGCATAAGGCCTTCAAAACCAGCTTATTTGGAAACCATTGTGTAGAAAGCAAATGGCAAAGGCTTTGAATTTGTTAAAACCTCAAGTTTGTTGGTTTAATTGTCATCAGTTTGGACTTATGTAACAAACCACCTATAAGGGTATAAATCAGACCCCTTCTTTTTGGCCATTCTTGTTTTAAGGCCATAGATCTTGGATTAGCGTCGGGTCCTGTCTGTGGGTTCTCCGCTGGGTCAGGGTGTTACTTCAGGCGGCTCTCCCGCCCAGGCCCGTCTGCAGCCCTGCCCGAGGCGGTGGCGGTCCCCGTTGGGAGTGACCCCTCTTCTGCGCGTTCTCCTCTGCTGCCTTGAGCAGCGTCGCGGTTCCCTGGAGAACAGGGCACGGTTACTGCACACGGGGAACGGGGACGGGAGGGTCGGCCCCTGGACAGCAGCGAGCGCGCTGGGTGGGAGGAGCGTTGTGAGAGCCACACCTGAAGTGTGGGCCTTCCTAGGCACTCGCCCTCCCCTGGAGCCCAGCCGGCTGGGTTTGTAAGAGGCCGCGGAAAAGCGTCCCGAGGCGCCTCTCCCTCCCCGCGGCCCCGCCGTGCAGCTCCGTGCGCTGCGCCAGCCAGCTGCCATGGGGCTAGTGCCCGTGCCACACGTGCACCACCATGACCTCCCTGTAAACGTCGTGAAAGAAGAGAGAGACCGTGAGGAGGGACACTAAGCGAACAAACTGGTTTGAAGGTTTCTTTTCTCACCGAGAAATTCTCTGACCTTGTATCTACATTGCAGACCCCAGTTGTACTCTATGCTTGACGTCAGGGGAGGTTTTTGCTTGTGGATTTAGTCCTAAAATACATCAATAAAAGAATTTGTTTTGCGGAAGGAAGAAGAAGGCCTTATCTAGAATTGTTATTTGTAATTGAAAGGTCTCGTTATTAACAGTTGTGGTTTTGTGGACTAATTCCCCTAAGTAATAAATTTTCATGTTAAGTATTTTTTGGGTTGTAGCTTATCGCTTTCATTTAGCTCCGTTCTACTATTGCTGACTTTTAAATCTTCTTAGGAAAGAAGCTGAGATATGGTAAGTTCTTTCTAAAATCAGTAATGTTTTACTGAAAATATTTGGAAACCATTGTGTAGAAAGCAAATGGCAAAGGCTTTGAATTTGTTAAAACCTCAAGTTTGTTGGTTTAATTGTCATCAGTTTGGACTTATGTAACAAACCACCTATAAGGGTATAAATCAGACCCCTTCTTTTTGGCCATTCTTGTTTTAAGGCCATAGATCTTGGATTAGCGTCGGGTCCTGTCTGTGGGTTCTCCGCTGGGTCAGGGTGTTACTTCAGGCGGCTCTCCCGCCCAGGCCCGTCTGCAGCCCTGCCCGAGGCGGTGGCGGTCCCCGTTGGGAGTGACCCCTCTTCTGCGCGTTCTCCTCTGCTGCCTTGAGCAGCGTCGCGGTTCCCTGGAGAACAGGGCACGGTTACTGCACACGGGGAACGGGGACGGGAGGGTCGGCCCCTGGACAGCAGCGAGCGCGCTGGGTGGGAGGAGCGTTGTGAGAGCCACACCTGAAGTGTGGGCCTTCCTAGGCACTCGCCCTCCCCTGGAGCCCAGCCGGCTGGGTTTGTAAGAGGCCGCGGAAAAGCGTCCCGAGGCGCCTCTCCCTCCCCGCGCGGCCCCGCCGTGCAGCTCCGTGCGCTGCGCCAGCCAGCTGCCATGGGGCTAGTGCCCGTGCCACACGTGCACCACCATGACCTCCCTGTAAACGTCGTGAAAGAAGAGAGAGACCGTGAGGAGGGACACTAAGCGAACAAACTGGTTTGAAGGTTTCTTTTCTCACCGAGAAATTCTCTGACCTTGTATCTACATTGCAGACCCCAGTTGTACTCTATGCTTGACGTCAGGGGAGGTTTTTGCTTGTGGATTTAGTCCTAAAATACATCAATAAAAGAATTTGTTTTGCGGAAGGAAGAAGAAGGCCTTATCTAGAATTGTTATTTGTAATTGAAAGGTCTCGTTATTAACAGTTGTGGTTTTGTGGACTAATTCCCCTAAGTAATAAATTTTCATGTTAAGTATTTTTTGGGTTGTAGCTTATCGCTTTCATTTAGCTCCGTTCTACTATTGCTGACTTTTAAATCTTCTTAGGAAAGAAGCTGAGATATGGTAAGTTCTTTCTAAAATCAGTAATGTTTTACTGAAAATATTTTAAAACAAGACACAGTCGGTCATGTGGTAAGCGCTCACCCGTGGGAAGAGTTTGCATCAGGGCAGGCCTTGTCATCATCCCCCAGCCCCTTGTGGTTTCTTTTCGTCTTGTGAGCCACTCCTTTGAGGTCTGCCCACAGCTGGAGCCCAGTCTTGGTGCCCAGCACCTCTTGGTGATCCTGGCTAAGCAGCTCATAGGGGGATTCCTTGGCACCCACTTCTTTATTGGGATTGTATTGGATTTGTTTCTTGAAGGTTTGGGCTCCTTTCCCGTTCTCATTTAGGTGGTAAGGTCCTGGGGCGCACGCACTTTCCTCCTTTGAGTATTCATGTTAACATCATACAGCTATGGTCTGGTGCTCGATCATAGGCCCAGGGAAGTTGGCATCTCAGAGCAAGAGGATCCGAAGGAACCTTCCAGACGTGACTCTTCCCCTTTTCACCCTCCCCTTGCTGTTGTGGAGATCCCAGTGTCCAGTCTATCAAAGGTCAGATTCATTTTTGCATTTGTTTTCTTCAAACTCTAGTTTAAAATCCTGACCAGCTTGAAAATAGCTGCTCAAGCAAGTATACAATGGAAGACACACAGCAGTGGGGAACGGCTTGTTGAATTGTCCACCTCCTTTGGTGAGAAGTTACAAGCACAGCTCAAGCGTGGTTTCGAATGATTCGTGGATCAGGCTTTTGTGAGGCTGCGAGGGTGGGATCTAGTCCTGGACCATGGGCCACTGTGAGATGTTGTCCTTTTGTTGTTAAACTGATGCAGAAAGCACACCTTGCCCTTCTGGGCTTTTTTGTTTGTTTGTTTTGCCAGTTTGTTGTCATTGTTCATTTGCTCAGTCGTGTCCAACTCTTTGCAGCCCTGTGGACTGCAGCACGCCAGGCTTCCCTGTCCTTCTCCATCTCCCGGAGCCTGCTCAAACTCATCACCTTGAGTCGGTGATGCCATCCAGCCATCTCGTCCTCTGTCGCCCCCTTCTGCTCCTGCCCTCAGTCTTTTCCAGCAGGAGTCTTCCAGTGAGTCGGCTCTTGGCATCAGGGGGCCAGAGTATTGGAGTTTCAGCATCAGTCCTTTCAGTGAATATTCAGGGTTGACTTCCTTTGGGATTGACTAGATTTTTTACCAATAATATGGAGTTGCTATCACGTTACAGCCTGCTCTGAGCATTAGTTGTCTGTGCTATAGTTAGGATGTGCGTCTCTGTCTCCTTCCTCAGACAGCAGTTGCTGTGCTGCCCACGGCTTCGGTATGAGCTCAGGTTTAGAACGCATACAGTAAGTCCTTGCTGATAGGCGGGTTTACTGAAATAAGTTAGTTGAGGAGTTTTAAGTACATTGCACTTCATTTTTCTGAAGAAAAATTGGTCTTTCTTCTTTTTCTTTTTGAAATTTGAAGTCATTGCTATTATTTTCCTGTTCAGGTATATATATGTGCATTTTATAATGGGAGAATTGTAAAATTCTTAATCTTCGATTCTGTAGCCAGCATTCAAATGTCCTGGTTTGCATTCATTTCATTACACTTGAAAGTCGGTATTAAAATGCTCCACAGATGTATTTGGAGAATTCTTATGTCGTTTCATTTTATAGTAAGGCAATGGGATGAGCTGGTGGTCTGTTTATTGGATTTGAGAATGCACATTCATTTCACATTCACCTGCCAAGGTACTATGCACACCAATGCACTGCAGCCTGTGGCACATTCAATTTAAAAATCAGGTGCCCTAGGGGGTCGACGTGTTGTAGACTTCCGGAGGGTTCTTCTGGAGCCGTTTTAAATAGAATTGGGGAAGCAGGAATTTAAGGGATAGTGGCGGAAAGGGTGATTATGTAGAGGTCTTGAAAATCTTTCGTAATTTGTTTTCACTTTAATTGACAAGGGAATTTGCAGTCTAAATACATGAAATCTTTGTCTCAGGCATTTTCAGATTTAAGGGAAAACATTATATTCTATTTTTGCTTAGGGACCGTATTACTAAAGTTTAAAGCACATTACTAATGTGCTTGGGGACCACATTAGGTCTTTCTTTCGAGTGTTCAAAACAGCTAACTCCTAATGTGTGTGTTATTGTCTGATTTGTTAAGGGTAAAAATTTGTGTCGGGCTGGACTGTTTGAGTTTAAACGCATTTGTCAATCTATTTTTCCTGAAAAAACAAAAAAAATCATTCATCTGAATTAAAATCTTTACCTTAGATGATCTCATTTTGAGCCTTTAGTGTATGCATTATGTAAATAATGGATTGATCTATAAGTTAATTAGACCCAAGAGAACTCGTGTGTCAAAACAGAAATGCTCTCTCGGTTCTTTCTATGCATCCGTTTAATTCTAACCCTACCATTGGTATCCTGAAGAACCGTACGCCATGTCAGTTCCTCCAGCGGGGTAGAGATAAATGTCAACTGCGGTTAGTGAAAATTGTAATTACAGTGAGTGTGTATGGAGCTAAGTGCTGTGTGGGCAGAGCATTGTGTAAAGTTCTGTGTGTAAATAGCACATCATGATTATTAAGAACAGGGGGCTTCTGCTCATTCTCCCAGCTATCACGAGGAGGATATTAGAATCACTTGCAAATTATATAGGTCTTCCTTTGGGCTTGCTTCTCTTCAAAAAAGGAACTTTTTATGTGAAGAATAGACCTCAGAATATCTTCTCTTTGAGTACTGAGTTTTTTGAAGCCTCTTTTTCAACATTTTACGGAGTCCTAGTATAGAGCTCATACCTGTTCTTTTATTTTTTAATTTTTTAACTTTTATTTTACTTTTAACTTTTACAGAGTTTTATTGTTTACAGACATGTATGTTCCTAGATAAGTCACATGTATATCCCTCTCATCCCACCCCTCCAGGCTGTCGTTAGCTAGTCTTTTAAATGCTATTTTCTTGTGAGATTTAATTGTATGTTAACTTACTATTTGCCCTGGGTGCATTTGTTTATGCCTCTCATTGATTCCCAGTTTCTTTCTGCTGTGTCTTCCCTGCCTCCCTCCCCCTCCCAGGCTTATTGTGACAAGAGTTTGTAGTCTGATTTTTATCAAGATTAATCTTCAGTTAATTTTGAAGATTTAGAAGGACTGGAAAGAGGATCTGAGATTATGGGTGATTCTGTTTTCTTCTTTCTACATTTCTGTATTTTCTGTAAAGACCACAGGAAATTTAGCTTTGAGAAACCATAAATTTGTATGGTTAAAACCAGCAAAAACATTTTTAATGAAATGTCATGCTAAGCTATTTAATTTCGTTCTTCTGTGATAAATTCTAATGATGAGAGCCTTAAACTGGGAGACTTCTTTCCTTATTATCCTACTTATTTGGCTTGAAGAATTTGTCTGTTTTTAGAGGCTATGTTAATTGAGTGATCAGTATTCATTACGAATAATCTTGTCTGTTTTCTTGTCAAGATTCCGAAAGCCCTTTTGCTCTTTCTGTAAAAGCTAAGCAGACTGTATTAACTTCTGGTCTAATTTAAAAAACAAACGTGCAATTTGTTGGCCCAACACCTTAAAGAATCGCATGTTTAATAATTGGAAGGCTTTCCATCAGATTTGTCTCCAGTCTGAATTAATAATGTTGCTGACTTATTGTTTTAGAAGACAGAGTCCTTGACCTGCTGGGTTGAAAGGATTGTGACTGCTCTGAACCTGTGTGGGTCCTTTAGCGCTGCTGAATCCCCTGCGAATAATTAGAGGTGTTTGACGGTATCGTGGTAGAAGCCAATTTGTGTCTTTCACTTTGCATATTGTTGAAGCCTCATGAATTAGTCATGAGCGGGCAAAAAATTAACTTCTTCAGACACATATTTTGATGGGTCATGAGGGAGAATGTAAAGTGATCTGTAAAATATTCTACTGATCCTCTAAGTATTAAACTGTTATACCTACAGGCTAATTTCAGAGAGGGGAAGAAAGAGTTTTCCTCCTCCTTCAGGAACAGAGTAACAGATTTGAAAAAAAAAAAAGGGCTTAGTATTTCTAGGACTGTCAAGAGGACTATAAATGAGCAATTTTATGATTTCCTAAAAACCAGATTCATGTGTTAATTCTTGTTTTTAATTTTTTGGATTATTTTTCTTTTTACTTTTAAATTAGTTGAATTCTACACTCTTGTTAACTATGACTTATACTTATTGTGACAAGAGTTGTAGTCTGATTTTATCAAGATTTCAGTTAATTTTGAAGATTTAGAAGGACTGGAAAGAGGATCTGAGATTATGGGTGATTCTGTTTTCTTCTTTCTACATTTCTGTATTTTCTGTAAAGACCACAGGAAATTTAGCTTTGAGAAACCATAAATTTGTATGGTTAAAACCAGCAAAAACATTTTTAATGAAATGTCATGCTAAGCTATTTAATTTCGTTCTTCTGTGATAAATTCTAATGATGAGAGCCTTAAACTGGGAGACTTCTTTCCTTATTATCCTACTTATTTGGCTTGAAGAATTTGTCTGTTTTTAGAGGCTATGTTAATTGAGTGATCAGTATTCATTACGAATAATCTTGTCTGTTTTCTTGTCAAGATTCCGAAAGCCCTTTTGCTCTTTCTGTAAAAGCTAAGCAGACTGTATTAACTTCTGGTCTAATTTAAAAAACAAACGTGCAATTTGTTGGCCCAACACCTTAAAGAATCGCATGTTTAATAATTGGAAGGCTTTCCATCAGATTTGTCTCCAGTCTGAATTAATAATGTTGCTGACTTATTGTTTTAGAAGACAGAGTCCTTGACCTGCTGGGTTGAAAGGATTGTGACTGCTCTGAACCTGTGTGGGTCCTTTAGCGCTGCTGAATCCCCTGCGAATAATTAGAGGTGTTTGACGGTATCGTGGTAGAAGCCAATTTGTGTCTTTCACTTTGCATATTGTTGAAGCCTCATGAATTAGTCATGAGCGGGCAAAAAATTAACTTCTTCAGACACATATTTTGATGGGTCATGAGGGAGAATGTAAAGTGATCTGTAAAATATTCTACTGATCCTCTAAGTATTAAACTGTTATACCTACAGGCTAATTTCAGAGAGGGGAAGAAAGAGTTTTCCTCCTCCTTCAGGAACAGAGTAACAGATTTGAAAAAAAAAAAAGGGCTTAGTATTTCTAGGACTGTCAAGAGGACTATAAATGAGCAATTTTATGATTTCCTAAAAACCAGATTCATGTGTTAATTCTTGTTTTTAATTTTTTGGATTATTTTTCTTTTTACTTTTAAATTAGTTGAATTCTACACTCTTGTTAACTATGACTTATACTTCTTGTTGACTTTGTGAAATGTGAAACCAAGCATGTAACTCCTTTTTCTAATTTTAGGCCCTGGAAGCACTGAATCAAAGACATACGGATTTCCATACTTATTTAAAATCTAGTTTTACATTAATTTTTTTTTTCAATTTTCTATTTTTCTTTCTTTCCTTTTTTTTTTCAGCTAACGAAACTGAAGTTGCATTCTTCTGTGAAGAAGACTATACAAACTACAAAGCTAATCCCATTTCATCCTGGTGAAAACCTCACGGGGCTTCCTTTTTGCATACTTGTATTAAGCTCTTTATTCCACTAGTGAGTTTTTGAAATTGACAAATAAACTTAAGAAAATTAATCCCAGGCTCTGCCATTTGAGGTAAAATCTGTGGTGTGTTCTTTCTTCTTCAGGTCTCTTTTCTTTCTTTCTTGTTGTAAAATAATGTATTTACTTATTTGTTTATTTTAAAAATTGTATATATTATTTATTTTTACTATTCTGGGTCTTCACTGCTGCCACAGGCTCTTCTCTAGTTGCAGGGAGTTGGGGCTACTCTCTAGTTGAGGTGAGCAGGCTTCTTGTTGCGGGGACTTCTCTTGTTGTGGAGCTCGGGCTCCAGGGCACACGGGTTCCACAGTTGCGGCTCCGAGGCTCTAGAGCACAGGCTCCACAGTTGTGGCTCACAGGTTTAGTTTCTTCGCAGCATGTGGGATCTTCCCAGGTCAGGGATCGAACCTGTGTATCCTGCATTGGCAGGCGAACTCCACCTCTGAGCTACCAGGGAAGCCTAGTAATGTATTTACTTATGGGAAAAGTAATCTGTAAAATATTCTACTGATCCTCTAAGTATTAAACTGTTATACCTACAGGCTAATTTCAGAGAGGGGAAGAAAGAGTTTTCCTCCTCCTTCAGGAACAGAGTAACAGATTTGAAAAAAAAAAAAGGGCTTAGTATTTCTAGGACTGTCAAGAGGACTATAAATGAGCAATTTTATGATTTCCTAAAAACCAGATTCATGTGTTAATTCTTGTTTTTAATTTTTTGGATTATTTTTCTTTTTACTTTTAAATTAGTTGAATTCTACACTCTTGTTAACTATGACTTATACTTCTTGTTGACTTTGTGAAATGTGAAACCAAGCATGTAACTCCTTTTTCTAATTTTAGGCCCTGGAAGCACTGAATCAAAGACATACGGATTTCCATACTTATTTAAAATCTAGTTTTACATTAATTTTTTTTTTCAATTTTCTATTTTTCTTTCTTTCCTTTTTTTTTTTTAGCTAACGAAACTGAAGTTGCATTCTTCTGTGAAGAAGACTATACAAACTACAAAGCTAATCCCATTTCATCCTGGTGAAAACCTCACGGGGCTTCCTTTTTGCATACTTGTATTAAGCTCTTTATTCCACTAGTGAGTTTTTGAAATTGACAAATAAACTTAAGAAAATTAATCCCAGGCTCTGCCATTTGAGGTAAAATCTGTGGTGTGTTCTTTCTTCTTCAGGTCTCTTTTCTTTCTTTCTTGTTGTAAAATAATGTATTTACTTATTTGTTTATTTTAAAAATTGTATATATTATTTATTTTTACTATTCTGGGTCTTCACTGCTGCCACAGGCTCTTCTCTAGTTGCAGGGAGTTGGGGCTACTCTCTAGTTGAGGTGAGCAGGCTTCTTGTTGCGGGGACTTCTCTTGTTGTGGAGCTCGGGCTCCAGGGCACACGGGTTCCACAGTTGCGGCTCCGAGGCTCTAGAGCACAGGCTCCACAGTTGTGGCTCACAGGTTTAGTTTCTTCGCAGCATGTGGGATCTTCCCAGGTCAGGGATCGAACCTGTGTATCCTGCATTGGCAGGCGAACTCCACCTCTGAGCTACCAGGGAAGCCTAGTAATGTATTTACTTATGGGAAAAGCATTTGGTTTTAAGTGAAAGAAATAATTATTCAAAAATTACCATGGGTGTTGGCTCTTTTTTTTTTTTTTTAAGATTTATGTATTTACTTATTTTTGGGTGGGGGTCGGGTTGGAGAGGGAGGGGAGCGGGCGGGCCACTTCTATTGGTCTTTCATTTATCTGTCTTCATCCGTCTTTGTTCTTTGGCTCCTGTGGGCCTCCCATTGCGGTGGCGTCTGTCGTAGCAGAGCGCTGGCTCTGGGTGCATGCGCTCCAGAGCTCCGGCTCGGTAATTGGACACATGGGTCCAGCCGCTCCGCGGCACGTGGGATCTTCCCAGGCCAGGGATCGAACCGGCGCCCCTTGCACTGCAAGGCAGTGCCCTTACCCACTGGACCACCAGGGGAAGCCCGGGTGTTGGCTCTTTAATTACAATTTGTTTTTCTCAATCAGAGGTAGTTTTGGTGACTTGCATGTCGGATACTTTAAAAAGATGGTAAGACTAAGATCATTTCTTTTTTTGTTTTGTTTTCTTCAGGGTTTCTAGTTGGAGCCCCTGTTGCTGTCTATGGCCAACAGGGGTTGTAAGAGTCTTTTATGACCAGAAGTGCCATCTTGTCACTCACCGTGATAAACGCCACCACCCATGAAATTGAATTGGGTCTATTTTAGGGAGGTTTTCTGATGTAAGAGAGTTTCTTCTTTTCATGTTATAGTTCACACAAATAACATTGCTGAAATGTTTTCCTGAGCTATGTTTTCTGACTTCAGGAGCAAGCTGTAATAGAATCAGAGTCATTTATTTGGAGAGAGAGGCAGCAGGATATGTGCACTTGGGTTATGAGTTAAGGCGTGGATGATACATTCTTTCAAAATAATGTAAAGCAGGCTTCTTGTTGCGGGGACTTCTCTTGTTGTGGAGCTCGGGCTCCAGGGCACACGGGTTCCACAGTTGCGGCTCCGAGGCTCTAGAGCACAGGCTCCACAGTTGTGGCTCACAGGTTTAGTTTCTTCGCAGCATGTGGGATCTTCCCAGGTCAGGGATCGAACCTGTGTATCCTGCATTGGCAGGCGAACTCCACCTCTGAGCTACCAGGGAAGCCTAGTAATGTATTTACTTATGGGAAAAGCATTTGGTTTTAAGTGAAAGAAATAATTATTCAAAAATTACCATGGGTGTTGGCTCTTTTTTTTTTTTTTAAGTTTTTTGTTTTTACTTTTTTTGGGGGGGGGGTGGGGTTGGAGGGGGGGGGGAGCGGGCGGGCCACTTCTATTGGTCTTTCATTTATCTGTCTTCATCCGTCTTTGTTCTTTGGCTCCTGTGGGCCTCCCATTGCGGTGGCGTCTGTCGTAGCAGAGCGCTGGCTCTGGGTGCATGCGCTCCAGAGCTCCGGCTCGGTAATTGGACACATGGGTCCAGCCGCTCCGCGGCACGTGGGATCTTCCCAGGCCAGGGATCGAACCGGCGCCCCTTGCACTGCAAGGCAGTGCCCTTACCCACTGGACCACCAGGGGAAGCCCGGGTGTTGGCTCTTTAATTACAATTTGTTTTTCTCAATCAGAGGTAGTTTTGGTGACTTGCATGTCGGATACTTTAAAAAGATGGTAAGACTAAGATCATTTCTTTTTTTGTTTTGTTTTCTTCAGGGTTTCTAGTTGGAGCCCCTGTTGCTGTCTATGGCCAACAGGGGTTGTAAGAGTCTTTTATGACCAGAAGTGCCATCTTGTCACTCACCGTGATAAACGCCACCACCCATGAAATTGAATTGGGTCTATTTTAGGGAGGTTTTCTGATGTAAGAGAGTTTCTTCTTTTCATGTTATAGTTCACACAAATAACATTGCTGAAATGTTTTCCTGAGCTATGTTTTCTGACTTCAGGAGCAAGCTGTAATAGAATCAGAGTCATTTATTTGGAGAGAGGAGGCAGCAGGATATGTGCACTTCTGGAGGAAAATTGTCCATTAAGAGCAAGTCTAAGGCGTGGATGATACATTCTTTCAAAATAATGTAATACTTTCATGTCTGACTACCAGCATCTGAAGAGTAGTGCATTCGGGGGCGGGGGTCTCTCAGCCAGCATGCAGCAAATCAGAACTCTGATGGAGGAGAGTTGGCTCTAGAATTAACTCCATGAAACCTTAAAATTGCTAGTAGGGCAGATTGGTTTCATTGTGGTGAGGCTAATGTAAGAAACTCTATTCTGCTAACAACAGCAAAACCAGACTTGACAGCCTAGTGAACACACCAGAGATGCGTTGCTTGGTTTAAAAGCAAAGCGCTTGGAGTAGGGAAGATGCAGGCGGCAGGTCCATGGAGCCAGGCCGCAGGAGTCGTGCCCGTGGGAAGATTTAAACAGGTAAATCACATGGTTAGATTTGTATTTTAGAAAATCAGCTTTGGCAGCTGTGTTCAGACAGCAGAAAGACAGGGAGACAGTTGCCCTAGACCAGGTGGAGGTTGGAAGGCCTCAGCCTAGGGCTTGGCAGAGGGGAAGGGAGAAGAGGGGCCTTGATGAAGCAGGGCCAACCTTTGGGCAGGCATCAGTTGGCAGGTGTTGTGTTAGGTGCCTACGTGTGTTAGTTAACTTTTACGACTCTTTAAGGGGCTTCCCAGGTGACACCAGTGGTGAAGGACCCCTCTGCCAGTGCAGGTGACATAAGAGATGTGGCTTCGATCCCTGGTCAGGGCATGGCAACCCACTCCAGTATCCTTGCTGGAGAATCCCACGGACAGAGGAGCCTGGTGGGCTGTGGTCCGTGGGCCCGCAAATAGTCGAACACGACTGAAGTGACTTAGCACGCACATCTCTTTAGTCTTTTTTTTTTTTTTTTAATTAAAGATTTATTTATTTATTTATTTTGGGCGGGGCTCGGGTTGGGGTGCGAGGGGAGCGGGCGGGCCACTTCTATTGGTCTTTCATTTCTCCATTTTCATTCGTCTTCGTTCCTTGGCTCCTGTGGGCCTCCCATCGCGGTGGCCTCTGTCGTTGCAGAGCACCGGCTCTGGGCGCATGCGCTCCAGAGCTCCGGCTCGGTAATTGGACACATCTGTCCAGCTGCTCCGCGGCACGTGGGATCTTCCCAGGCCAGGGCTCGAACTGGCGCCCCTTGCACTGCAAGGCGGTGTCCTTACCCACTGGACCACCAGGGGAAGCCCTCTCTTTAGTCTTGATAGTATCGTATCTATAGATGAAGAAAGTAGGACCAGAGAGGGAAAGCAGCTTACCTGAGGCAGTGAGTATTGACTAGTGGGAGTGGAGGCAGGTCAGTCTCGAGTTGCCGACCTTGCCCGTGTCATCCTGTGGCCTCTGGGGAGAGGCATGAGGGAGAGTCTTCAGGACTTGGTGAATGGCTCGTGTGGAAGGTGCAGAAGGGAGAGGAACGGAGACTTCAGTTCTTCCACATTCTTGCTGGAGCGAGTGACTGGGTTGATGGTGAATCCAAACTGAAAGTTTAGTAAGCAGAAGAATAAATTAGAGCATATTCAATTTGATTATTTTGTAAATATTCAATTTATCCACACTTTTTTTCTTTTCTAAGAAAAATTAAGCATACTTTGGGCTTCCCTGGTGGCTCAGTCAGTAAAGAATCCTCCTGCATTATTCAGGTTCAATCCCTGGGGCAGGAAGATCCCTTGGAAAAGGAAGTGGGAACCCACTCCAGTATTCTTGCCTGGGAAATCCCATGGACAGAGGAGTCTGGCTACAGTCCGTGGGGCCGCAAGAGTCGGGCACGACTTAGCAACTAAACCACCGCCAAGCATACTTTACCTGCATGTTTTCTTTTTAACAAATAATGCAGAATTGTGTCTGTGTGTCTGTTTGTTTTGGTGCGTATTTATTTTCCTTATTAGAAAGTTAATAGTCTTTTTCTCACCTGTAACACAGATGGAAAAAACAGAAAATTAAAATATATTATGACTGAAAAGAACTTTTACCAGAAGTGAAAGATGGATTCAGTTAACAAAAAAGTGGTCCATGTGCATAATTCACAGAATCTGTAAAGAAGAAAAAAATTGTGCTATCTCCATAGATGCTAGAAAGAAGCATCTGAGGACGTGCAGCCCTGTGTGTGGATAGTAATGAACAGCGTCCCCTAACCTGACGAAGGTTCCCCACAGACAGCCTCCCAGTGGAGGGGGCCTCTGCAGACCTGTCAGAGGAGCAGGCGGGGGAGGCCGTCACCACCAGCCCTGTCCAGATTGTCCTGCCCCGTGCGTGGCCAGCGCAGTGAGGAAAGCAGTGGGAGCCACAGCCGCTGGGAAGGAGGCGACAGAACGTTGACTTGCAGGTAATATGATTGTAAGAGAATCAACCGGCGAGCTATGAGAATGAATGAAAGACTCTTGAGTGCCTGACAGTGAGCCCGAAATGTGCATGAAAGCTGCAAAACTGTCACCTAGAGGACGTAAGAGACTCAGTGCTCTAGGTTCAGAGATGGAGGCTTCGGTGCAGTAAAGATGTAGATTTACACCTAGTCTGTAATTCAGTGCAACCTCAACCTTATATTGGGGTTTGACAGATTGATCATAAGGTTCATTTGGAAAAGCCAATGTATAAGAATAGCCAAGATCAATTTGGAAAAACAGAAAGGAGGGGGGATGGGCTGCCAGATGTCAAAATACATTTTAAAGCTGCAGTAATTAAAACGGCTTGGTTGTGATACAGCAAACCAGAAAATCAATGAATACAAACTGATTGATGGGACTTCCATGGTGGTCCAGTGGTTAAGAACCTGCTTTCCAGTGCAGAAGATCTGGGTTCAGTTCCTGGTTATGGAACTAAGATCCCACGTGCCTTGTGGCAACCTAACCTGCGTGCTGTGATAAAGACCCAGCACAATCAAAAATAAATAAAATTAAAAAAAAAAGGAAGAACCTGACTGATGTCTGTGGAAGCTTAGGATATAATAAAGGTCATATTTATAATCAGTGGAGAAAAGATGGGTATTTAGCACCTGCCTAGGCCAGTCACTAAAATTCCAGATAGACTAAGTAAACATGAAGAAAGAGATAAACTGATTAGAAAAAAGTGATTATTTGTATGACCTTGGCAGGGATGCCCTTTAGCGCAAAATGTGCAAGTGCCATAATTTGAAGAATTTCATGAATCTACATGAAAAGCTAGATTCCCCCTCCCCTCCCCAAATAGAAACAGATTGAAGGACAAAGACTGGGAAAAGCTGCTTGCATTTATAAGGTAGACAGAGGATTCATTTCCAGAATATATGATGAAGAGCTCTTACAAGTCTGTGAGTAACGGAAGAACCTGTCACAGAAAAATGGACACATTTTATAATGAAACTATTGGAAAAACGGAAACATACATAGCTTCTAAAAATGTGAAAAGATACAATCCTGTGATTCAAGGAAATTAAAACAATGGAGTATCATTTTCATTCATTAAAAGTTAAAGGTTTTGTTAGCAAGTACTGGCACTGATTCTGCCGGCTTGGCCTTTGGGAGTACGTGTTGGTGCGCAGCGCCTTGGTCAGGCAGCTTGAGGTGCTATCTGCTGAAATAACCAGCGTGCGTCTTCTATTGACCTGGCATTTCTACCCCAAAATGAATCCCAGGGAAGCCCTCTAGTGCCTGCAGAAGGAGGGATTTACGAGGGAATTCACTGCTGTGTTACTTATACAGAAAACCACTAAATGCTGTCAGTAGACAGTGGCTGAGTGATGTTTGGCATATCTGTATTTCATGTTACCAAATCTAAAACAGTGAGGCACACTCATATTTCTCAGTGACGTGGGACAGTCTTTGAGCTGTTATGATGGGTGAACTTGCAGAGGGTCTCATAAACGGATGTCGTGTGTTTAAAAAAGGCTCAAAATGATACTATATGTAATGTGTATGTATCTGTGTGCATGTATGAATACCCACATTGTATACACACATGTACAGATACACGGAAGAATGTGCAGCAGACTGATCACACGGGTTGCCTCTGGGGTGTGTGTGGGTCCCTCAGCCCTGTCTGACTCTGCGACCCCGCACGTGTCCCCTCCAGGCTCCCCTGTCCACCCGACTCTTCACGTGAGAATACTGGAGCGGGCTGCCGTTTTCTGCAGGGGATCTTCCCGACCGAGGGATCAAGCCCGGGCCTCCTGCGTTGCCGGCGGATTCTTTACCATCCGAGCCGCCGGGGAAGTCCCTGGGAGAAGCCTCGAATTAGGGGTGAAAGTAGTAAAAGACTATCTGTTGTATTTAAGGAGGATGTGACTGTGTTAAGAATTAGTAAAAGCTGGAGGCTTCCCTGGTGGTCCAGTGGGTAAGGACACCGCCTTGCAGTGCAAGGGGCGCCGGTTTGATCCCTGACCTGGGAAGATCCCACGTGCCGCGGAGCGGCTGGACTGGTGTGTCTAACTACTGAGCCGGAGCTCTGGAGCGCATGCGCCCAGAGCCGGTGCTCTGCAACGAGAGAGCCCACTGCAGTAGGAGGCCCACGCAGGCCAAAGATGGATGAAAATAGGTAAATGAAAGACCAATTGAAGTAGCCAAAAAAAAGAATTAGTAAAAACTAGTGCATATATAGATACTGAAAAAAACCCACCAGACAATTGCTGCTAATATTTTAGCATATTCCACCTAGGTTATTTTTCCATGAAATAACCAGCGTCGTCTTCTATTGACCTGGCATTTCTACCCCAAAATGAATCCCAGGGAAGCCCTCTAGTGCCTGCAGAAGGAGGGATTTACGAGGGAATTCACTGCTGTGTTACTTATACAGAAAACCACTAAATGCTGTCAGTAGACAGTGGCTGAGTGATGTTTGGCATATCTGTATTTCATGTTACCAAATCTAAAACAGTGAGGCACACTCATATTTCTCAGTGACGTGGGACAGTCTTTGAGCTGTTATGATGGGTGAACTTGCAGAGGGTCTCATAAACGGATGTCGTGTGTTTAAAAAAGGCTCAAAATGATACTATATGTAATGTGTATGTATCTGTGTGCATGTATGAATACCCACATTGTATACACACATGTACAGATACACGGAAGAATGTGCAGCAGACTGATCACACGGGTTGCCTCTGGGGTGTGTGTGGGTCCCTCAGCCCTGTCTGACTCTGCGACCCCGCACGTGTCCCCTCCAGGCTCCCCTGTCCACCCGACTCTTCACGTGAGAATACTGGAGCGGGCTGCCGTTTTCTGCAGGGGATCTTCCCGACCGAGGGATCAAGCCCGGGCCTCCTGCGTTGCCGGCGGATTCTTTACCATCCGAGCCGCCGGGGAAGTCCCCTGGGGAGAAGCCTCGAATTAGGGGTGAAAGTAGTAAAAGACTATCTGTTGTATTTAAGGAGGATGTGACTGTGTTAAGAATTAGTAAAAGCTGGAGGCTTCCCTGGTGGTCCAGTGGGTAAGGACACCGCCTTGCAGTGCAAGGGGCGCCGGTTCAATCCCTGACCTGGGAAGATCCCACGTGCCGCGGAGCGGCTGGACTGGTGTGTCTAACTACTGAGCCGGAGCTCTGGAGCGCATGCGCCCAGAGCCGGTGCTCTGCAACGAGAGAGCCCACTGCAGTAGGAGGCCCACGCAGGCCAAAGATGGATGAAAATAGGTAAATGAAAGACCAATTGAAGTAGCCAAAAAAAAGAATTAGTAAAAACTAGTGCATATATAGATACTGAAAAAAACCCACCAGACAATTGCTGCTAATATTTTAGCATATTCCACCTAGG
Organism: Tragulus kanchil; assembly: GCA_022376925.1. Classification (NCBI taxonomy): domain Eukaryota; kingdom Metazoa; phylum Chordata; class Mammalia; order Artiodactyla; family Tragulidae; genus Tragulus; species Tragulus kanchil. The sequence goes on from JAIOJX010000026.1 coordinate 118,947,316, forward strand.
TTATTTTTTCCATGTATTTCTTTAATAATTCTGATCTTTTTGATGTATTTTAAGTTATACAAGGAATACGTGCTTGTTGAAAACAACTCTGAAGAACCTCCCTGGTGGCCCAGTGGTTAAGAATCCACCTTGCAGCGCAGGAGACGAGGGTTCAATCCCTGGTCGAGGGGTGCCTCGTGCCTCTGAGTGACCAAGCCTGTGGGTTGCAGCTGCCGGGTCTGAGCGCTGTGAGGTCCAAGCGCCCCAGCTAGAGAGTGCCCCCCCAGCAGCGGAAGACCCCGCGAGACGCAGCGAGGGTCCCATGTGCCAGAACGGAGACTCGATGCAGCCTGAATCCATAAGTAAAAACAGCTCTAAGGCAAAGTAAAATCCCCTTCAAAGGTCTCTTTTTCGCCTGACTTGGGGTTTACACTTTAAGAGCTTTTTACCCCTGCACATGTATTATTATTTAAATGTGCATTTTAAAGTATTAGCGTTTGATTATTTTAAAACACCATTCTCTTATGTAAGTCTCATTTTCTTTTTTTTTAAACGTGTTTATTTTGGCTGTGCTGGGTCTTCGTGCTGCGGTTTTCTCTAGCTGCAGCGAGTGGGGCCTACCTCGAGCTGCGTGCGCAGGCCTCTCTTGGTGCCGAGCGTGGGCTCTGGGGCGAGCAGGCTGCGGTAGTTCTAGTGTGTGGGCTCGGGAGTTGGGGCTCAGGGGCTCAGCATTTCCGGGCCTGGTTGCCTCGAGGCACATGGAGGCTTCCTGGACCAGAGGTCAGATTCTTAACCGGCGTCCCCTGCATGGGCAGACGGGTTCTTAGCCACTGGACTGCCTGGGAAGTTCTTCTTGAAACATGACCGTGTATGAGACGCTGTGTGTGCTGTACGTATTGTTTAGGCCCTCGAGTTGGTTAGGGCTTTGGGTAGCCTCCGCTGTGAAGTGGACAGGAGGATGCCTCTTCACAGTCCTGGGGTCAAGCGAGACACGGCCCTCAGGGCACTTGCTAGGCAGGGCCTGGTGCGAGGTCAGTGCTCGTCGAACGTCTGAGTTGCTCACAAGCTGCGAAGCAGCATGATTGCTGCTAATATTTTAGCATATTCCACCTAGGTTATTTTTTCCATGTATTTCTTTAATAATTCTGATCTTTTTGATGTATTTTAAGTTATACAAGGAATACGTGCTTGTTGAAAACAACTCTGAAGAACCTCCCTGGTGGCCCAGTGGTTAAGAATCCACCTTGCAGCGCAGGAGACGAGGGTTCAATCCCTGGTCGAGGGGTGCCTCGTGCCTCTGAGTGACCAAGCCTGTGGGTTGCAGCTGCCGGGTCTGAGCGCTGTGAGGTCCAAGCGCCCCAGCTAGAGAGTGCCCCCCCAGCAGCGGAAGACCCCGCGAGACGCAGCGAGGGTCCCATGTGCCAGAACGGAGACTCGATGCAGCCTGAATCCATAAGTAAAAACAGCTCTAAGGCAAAGTAAAATCCCCTTCAAAGGTCTCTTTTTCGCCTGACTTGGGGTTTACACTTTAAGAGCTTTTTACCCCTGCACATGTATTATTATTTAAATGTGCATTTTAAAGTATTAGCGTTTGATTATTTTAAAACACCATTCTCTTATGTAAGTCTCATTTTCTTTTTTTTTAAACGTGTTTATTTTGGCTGTGCTGGGTCTTCGTGCTGCGGTTTTCTCTAGCTGCAGCGAGTGGGGCCTACCTCGAGCTGCGTGCGCAGGCCTCTCTTGGTGCCGAGCGTGGGCTCTGGGGCGAGCAGGCTGCGGTAGTTCTAGTGTGTGGGCTCGGGAGTTGGGGCTCAGGGGCTCAGCATTTCCGGGCCTGGTTGCCTCGAGGCACATGGAGGCTTCCTGGACCAGAGGTCAGATTCTTAACCGGCGTCCCCTGCATGGGCAGACGGGTTCTTAGCCACTGGACTGCCTGGGAAGTTCTTCTTGAAACATGACCGTGTATGAGACGCTGTGTGTGCTGTACGTATTGTTTAGGCCCTCGAGTTGGTTAGGGCTTTGGGTAGCCTCCGCTGTGAAGTGGACAGGAGGATGCCTCTTCACAGTCCTGGGGTCAAGCGAGACACGGCCCTCAGGGCACTTGCTAGGCAGGGCCTGGTGCGAGGTCAGTGCTCGTCGAACGTCTGAGTTGCTCACAAGCTGCGAAGCAGCATGAGCTCTAGTCTGAGGCCGCAAGTGCTGATGCTCCCGGGCGTGAGTCACTTGCCCAAGGCCTCGAGTCTGGAAGGTCAAAGAGCAGGCTTCTCCTGGCTGCGGATACTGTGTCCTGCCACTCGCGGAGAAACACGGTGTGTCAGGCACTTGGAGAAACATGATAGGAAGGTTGTCACCCGCCGGCTGAGAGGCGGTGTCCCGTTTCTGTTGGTTGTCACTCCTTCTCCAGGCATTTTTGCCATTCTCGGTTGAAGAGAACCTTCTTCCGCTTCTTGTGCCCGAGGAGCGTACGGGCCCTAGCCCCACCTACTGAGCACAGCTCATTCTACGTGAGTCTGAGGCTTGCTGACTCGGCAGAGGTGTTCTCCTTCCCTGCTCTCGCTTCCTGTCCCGGACGCCCGCGGGACAGGTGGTGACGTCTTGCCCGTGTGGGGCACCCAGAGGGCTGGCCTGGCCCGGGCCCTCGGGGAGACGGAGGCTCACGCGGAGGCGGGCAGGCGAGGGGAGGCTGTGCTGCTGCCTGAGCCCTGTCTCGAGGGCACGGGCACGTCCGAGGGTGGCAGTGACTGGGGATCCGGGCCTGGTCGTTCTCACTGTGGGCGTGCGTGTGGGCGGGGCACGGCTTCCGGTGATGGGCTCCGCGCAGTTTCCTTTCATCTTACTCGTAAAACAGTCTCAGGGTTGAGCAAAGGCAAGTGGCGTGGTGACTTCTTGGTTTGAGGTGAACATTTTGAACTCCATCATCACGACGGGGGCTTGGGCATCCAAGGGCCTGGAAAGTACCCGTCTTTCACTTTGGAGCCCCAGCGTGGCGCTCTTGGTCGCTGCTGGCCTTTCCCGCGGCGCTCCCAGCGTCCGTGGGCGGCGAGGACATGGCAGAGGAGAGAGTGGCTTTCGTCATTTCTCCCGTCGAGGGAGCGCCTTCAGTGACTCAGCTGAGACCCGTCCGCCCGCCCCAGGTGTGTGCTTGGGTTGTAACACCAACACTGGCTTTGGATAATGGCCTCTGGAGACTCCTTTTTTGATTGTTGGTGAGTGAGTGAGAAGATTGTGTAATGTGTAATGACTTACAAGAAACACACAGGCTGTGTGTCATGCGGCCCTACTGTGTGGGTGTCGAGAAAGCAGTGACTCGACTCCATTCTGTGTTCTGGCTTTTTACGTAAGTACTCAGTGAATCATGTCGTTCACTGCATACAGTGAGACCTAGGAAGGAAAAAGTCCTCTTCGGGTCCCAGGCGACGTCCTACAACTCCTGAAATACAGAAAGGCAAGCTGTTCGGGGAATGCTGGCAGTGCCTTCGAGAGGCGAGCCTTTGGTTTCAGCTTCCTTCATACCAAGTCCCGTACCCGGGCAAAGTGCCGCCCCCAGGGAGGTCACTGTTGGGGTTCTTGAGGGGGGTGACGGGGACAAGGTTGTGGGGCCTCCCCCCCACTTCTCACTTGGTGGGAGATGGGAGCCAGGAGGATGCAGGACTGCCGTCTGCGTTGCTTGCTGTGCTCCGTCCTCCTTAGTGAGCGCCTCCTTGTTGCTCATTTCCTCTTCGTTCCTGCCGCTTCCTCCTCGCGTGGCCCCGGTCTTGTGCTCTCTGCCATCCACCTGTGCGTCCCCTGCCGGCTGCCGACCAGCCCCCGGCCTTGCAGCAGCCAGCCAGCACCAGCCCCCTGGGTCCTGGCAGACTCGGGTCCCCTCTGACTCGTGCCGGCGCTCCTGCTGTCCCGACAGGGTGCAGACAAGCCCCGCAGCCCGTGGCCTCCCGGCGCGGCCGCCGCGCCACCTGCCCCTTCGGCCTCGCGCCTCTGTCCCTCCCGCGGGCCCCCGCCTCGCGGGCCCCCACCCCAGGGGCTCTCCTGGCTCCGCCGCCCCGCCCCTGGCCTCTCGGAGACTCTGGTCCTTCGGAGAAGACTCTGAAGAGCCGCCTGGACGGCAAGGAGCTCACGCCCGTCGATCTTAAAGGAGATCGGCCCTGAACAGTCATGGGCAGGACAGATGCTGAAGCCGAAGCTCTGTTCCCTCGGCCAGCTGATGCTGGGAAGGGTGGAGGGCAGAGGGAGAAGGGGACGGCAGGCCGAGGCGGTGGGATGGCGTCACTGAGTCGATGGACGTGAGCAGCCTCTGGGAGACGGTGAGGGCCAGGGGCGCTTGCGTGCTGAGTCGGACGCGACGGAATGAGCGCCCCGCTGGCCCCTTGCACGACCCTCAGCTCCCTGACCGCCCCGGGCCTCCGGGTTCCGCCGCCGCTCCGTCCCCACGCCCGCCCGGAGCCGCTGCCTGGCGGCCGGGCGCCCGGGACTGACAAGGCTTTGGCTCCGGACGGCGGGACGCGGGCTCCCTCTGCTAGTCCATCTCGCGCCCTGGGCCTCGGCTCTGACACCCGCTCCGCCCGCTGTGAGCTGCCGTCCCTGCGGCCCGCTGCACCCGAGAGCCGAGGCCGTCAGAAGCCGGCCCGCCCTGTCCCGCCACAGCGCGGGGTGGACGAGAAGACGGCCTCCGCGCCCGCCGTCCCCGCGCCCGGCGTCGTCCCCGGACCATCCCCGTGTGTGCACACGCCGGACGTCTCCCCGCCCGGCCCCGCGCGTGTCCCGTTTCCCCTCTGCAGCGAGCGCAGTGGCGGGTCAGCCACGCCCTCCTGCCCCGCTCGCTCTCCCCTCCTCTGCCCTGGCTCTCCCTCTCGCTGGGCGTCTCCCCGTCCCTCTCTGACCTGGGCCCCGTCAGCGTTACCGGTGGCTTCCCTCTTGCCAAAGGGATGTGCCGCTCTGTCTTCAGATCTCGTGACCTCGCAGAAGCACTTGACATGGGTTCACCGGGCGCCTCCTGCTTGTGAACCCTGCCTTTGTCTGCCTTCCTGGTGCTCCCCTGGCCACTGATCCTGGTTTCCTTGGCGGGTCCTTCCTCATCTTCATAACCTTTCTGTTCCCTGGAAGGCCCCGTGCGTCTCAGTTTTCAGTGACAACTAGACGCTGTTGACTCCTGATTTTTAAATAACTTGATGTATTCATTCATTCATTTTCAGTTGCACTGGATCTTTGCTGCTTTGCACAGGCTTAGTTCTCTAGTCGCAGGGCATGGACTTCGCACTGCTGTGGCTTCTCTTGTTACAGAGCACAGGCTCTGGGTGCGAGGGTTTCAGTAATTGCAGCGCATGAGCTCAGTATTTGAGGCATGTGGGCTTGTTGCCCTGAGGCATGTGGAATCCTCCCAGACCAAGGATTGACCCACTGCCCCTACATTCTCAGGTGGAGTCTTGTCCACTGTGCCACCAAGGAAGTCCCCTCTAACTCTACTCTTAAAAAATCTTTTTCTGGTCAGTCTCCTGCCAGGCTGTCCCTAGTGTATTTCTTCAATGAATAAGTGCCTTTGGGACTATATTTGGATCTTAAAGCAAAACATCTACAGACTGTGGAAGCTCATCTCTTAAGTAAATAGAGCCCGAGTAGGTGGGGTAAATTCTAGACACTGTTTTGCTTGAGCAGTCCCCTAGATCTGTATACTAACACAGGCTGGGCCCTGCCGTTTTTGGCCAGCCGGCCTTCATGCATGTGCGTTTCAAATGGTATTGAGGAAATGAGATCAAAACTCTAGTTACCTTTGGTGTTGATCCGTCTGAGCCTGGCTGCTGTCACACCTGCCTACGCCGCAGCCCGCGGCTCTCTCAGCCCCCGTGAGTACCCGGAGGCCGTGGCGCTCCTCCTGTGAGGGGCTTTACCAGCTAGAAAAAGGCACGGTGCTGCCTAGTCACAGCAGGCAAGACACGTTTCCCAGATTGTCATCTCTTTCTGTTTGAACGGTCCCTGGAAAGCCGAGTAGAGAATGGTACAGTGGAGTCTACAACTGCACAAATTACAGCAGCGTTCTTTCCCCCTCACTTGCCTTAAAGCAAAGTCGGCTGTTTTAAAAATGACCTACAAGTGATGACATTTAAAATTATATACATGGAAAAAGGCAAATGGTACATTTTTGCCTTTATTAGAATTGCTTATCTTTCAGTGTTTGCTTTAAGCAAGTGTGAGGAGTTGGAGAGAGCCTCCGCTTGAAGGCAGCCCTGGGCTGGAAGGACAGGCGCCGTGCCTGGCGTGGGCTGTGACCCTGGACAGGCGCCGTGGGGTGTCACCCTGGGCAGGCTGCTCGGCGGCTCCGGGTCTCAGTCTCTTCTGTTGTTGTTTAGTCGCTCAGTTGTGTCCAACTCTTTGAAACCCCACGGCCGGTAGCCCGCAGGCTCCTCTGTCCATTGGGATTTCTCAGGTGGGAATACTGGAGTGGGTTGCCATTTCCTTCTCGGGCTCTTCCTGAGCTAGGGATCGGACCCCTGTCTCCTGCACTGGCCGGCGGATTCTTTACCGCTGGGCTGCCTGGGAAGCCCTCTTCCCCTGTTAAATGGGGATGGTCACGCTGACTGCAGGATTGCTCGGAGCTTCAGCAAGATGGTGTGCTCCATGCCTGGCATACTCATACTGTATTTTGGGAAGAACTATTATTACGTTTCTATTTTCACAAAGATCATCCATCCCAATTAGGGCCAATATGAACAGAGAAGGGGATTGTCCCACATCAGACATTGAGAAGAAGAGCCAACACATTACAAGCCACATATCCCGGGTGCTTGCCAGTTCTCTCTCCTGACCCGTTGGCTCCAACGACACTGCCCAGTAATGTGCTTGGGACCTGGGGAAGAATTCATTTTCTTTGCCAAGAAATCTTTCTGGCTGCTGTCACACCTGCCTACGCCGCAGCCCGCGGCTCTCTCAGCCCCCGTGAGTACCCGGAGGCCGTGGCGCTCCTCCTGTGAGGGGCTTTACCAGCTAGAAAAAGGCACGGTGCTGCCTAGTCACAGCAGGCAAGACACGTTTCCCAGATTGTCATCTCTTTCTGTTTGAACGGTCCCTGGAAAGCCGAGTAGAGAATGGTACAGTGGAGTCTACAACTGCACAAATTACAGCAGCGTTCTTTCCCCCTCACTTGCCTTAAAGCAAAGTCGGCTGTTTTAAAAATGACCTACAAGTGATGACATTTAAAATTATATACATGGAAAAAGGCAAATGGTACATTTTTGCCTTTATTAGAATTGCTTATCTTTCAGTGTTTGCTTTAAGCAAGTGTGAGGAGTTGGAGAGAGCCTCCGCTTGAAGGCAGCCCTGGGCTGGAAGGACAGGCGCCGTGCCTGGCGTGGGCTGTGACCCTGGACAGGCGCCGTGGGGTGTCACCCTGGGCAGGCTGCTCGGCGGCTCCGGGTCTCAGTCTCTTCTGTTGTTGTTTAGTCGCTCAGTTGTGTCCAACTCTTTTGAAACCCCACGGCCGGTAGCCCGCAGGCTCCTCTGTCCATTGGGATTTCTCAGGTGGGAATACTGGAGTGGGTTGCCATTTCCTTCTCGGGCTCTTCCTGAGCTAGGGATCGGACCCCTGTCTCCTGCACTGGCCGGCGGATTCTTTACCGCTGGGCTGCCTGGGAAGCCCCTCTTCCCCTGTTAAATGGGGATGGTCACGCTGACTGCAGGATTGCTCGGAGCTTCAGCAAGATGGTGTGCTCCATGCCTGGCATACTCATACTGTATTTTGGGAAGAACTATTATTACGTTTCTATTTTCACAAAGATCATCCATCCCAATTAGGGCCAATATGAACAGAGAAGGGGATTGTCCCACATCAGACATTGAGCAGAAGAGCCAACACATTACAAGCCAGATATCCCCGGCTGCTTGCCAGTTCTCTCTCCCTGACCCGTTGGCTCCAACGACACTGCCCAGTAATGTGCTTGGGACCTGGGGAAGAATTCATTTTTCTTTTGCCAAGAAATCTTTCTGTCTTATTCCTTTTCCTGATGAGGCTTGTTTGTGGATGCAGCTAACCCTCAGCATGTTACTTATTGACTGTTTCTTCTTCTTCTTTTTTTTAAACACTTTTTTTTTTTTTTTGGCCTCTTTTATTGGTCCTTCATTTATTTATTTTCATCCATTTTTATTCTTTGGCCTGTGTGGGCCTCCCACTGCAGAGCACTGGCTCTGGGCATATGCGCTCCAGAGCACTGGCTCCATAGTTGGACACACCGGTCCAGCCGCTCCATGGCACATGGGATCTTCCCGGGCCAGGGATTGAACCGGTGCCGCCTGCACTGGAAGGCAGACTCTTTACCCACTGGACCACCAAGGAAGCCCATTGACTGTTTCTTGTCCATGTCCCCTTTCTTTTGGTTGGCATTGTTCCCAATTAGGATGGAGTTAATTAACAACAGTAGAACAATGTAAATGGCCCTTTAAAAAGAATAAGGACAGCCCTTTCTCTGTTCTCTGGGTATAACTTGCTTAAAATGGGGATAAGGGCGGGGGTGGTAGAATGAGTGGATTCCATAGACGTGCGTACAGAGGTGGTTCAAACAAATTTCGTCTTTGGGAAGCCCAATCTTGCAAAAGCAGGTTTTGCCATCTGAATTTTCTGGATACCTGCCTGGGCTTCTGTGTGGGTGCTGTGGATTGCTGGCCATTAATAAGAAGATTGTACGGAGCACTCTTCCCCTAATACCGCACCGCTCTTGCTGTTTCAGCTGGTATCTGCTCCGCAGACCCCAAGTCCAGGCAGCTGGTCAGGTGGAGGGAACCTGCTGCGCACTCGGCTGCGTCTCCCGCTCTCTGCCGCCAGGTGGCAGCAGAGGCCGCTGGGCCTCAGAGCCGGTCGGTGACGGTGCTCAGGGGGCCGGCCTCGCAGGGGGCGCTGATGGTCAAGAACCCGCCTGCCAGTGCAGGGGACTAAGAGCCCCAGGTTCGATCCCGGGGTCCGGAAGATCCCTGGCCAGTTCTCTCTCCTGACCCGTTGGCTCCAACGACACGGCCCAGTAATGTGCTTGGGACCTGGGGAAGAATTCATTTTCTTTGCCAAGAATCTTTCTGTCTTATTCCTTTTCCTGATGAGGCTTGTTTGTGGATGCAGCTAACCCTCAGCATGTTACTTATTGACTGTTTCTTCTTCTTCTTTTTTTTAAACACTTTTTTTTTTTTTTTGGCCTCTTTTATTGGTCCTTCATTTATTTATTTTCATCCATTTTTATTCTTTGGCCTGTGTGGGCCTCCCACTGCAGAGCACTGGCTCTGGGCATATGCGCTCCAGAGCACTGGCTCCATAGTTGGACACACCGGTCCAGCCGCTCCATGGCACATGGGATCTTCCCGGGCCAGGGATTGAACCGGTGCCGCCTGCACTGGAAGGCAGACTCTTTACCCACTGGACCACCAAGGAAGCCCATTGACTGTTTCTTGTCCATGTCCCCTTTCTTTTGGTTGGCATTGTTCCCAATTAGGATGGAGTTAATTAACAACAGTAGAACAATGTAAATGGCCCTTTAAAAAGAATAAGGACAGCCCTTTCTCTGTTCTCTGGGTATAACTTGCTTAAAATGGGGATAAGGGCGGGGGTGGTAGAATGAGTGGATTCCATAGACGTGCGTACAGAGGTGGTTCAAACAAATTTCGTCTTTGGGAAGCCCAATCTTGCAAAAGCAGGTTTTGCCATCTGAATTTTCTGGATACCTGCCTGGGCTTCTGTGTGGGTGCTGTGGATTGCTGGCCATTAATAAGAAGATTGTACGGAGCACTCTTCCCCTAATACCGCACCGCTCTTGCTGTTTCAGCTGGTATCTGCTCCGCAGACCCCAAGTCCAGGCAGCTGGTCAGGTGGAGGGGAACCTGCTGCGCACTCGGCTGCGTCTCCCGCTCTCTGCCGCCAGGTGGCAGCAGAGGCCGCTGGGCCTCAGAGCCGGTCGGTGACGGTGCTCAGGGGGCCGGCCTCGCAGGGGGCGCTGATGGTCAAGAACCCGCCTGCCAGTGCAGGGGACTAAGAGCCCCAGGTTCGATCCCGGGGTCCGGAAGATCCCCTGAAGAGGGCCACGGCAACGCACTCCAGTACTCTGCCGGGAGAGCCCGTGGCCAGAGGAGCCTGGCGGGCTCCAGTCCACGGGGCGCACAACGGCAGACGCGACGGAAGCCACTTAGCAGAGCCGCGGCGAGTGTTTTGGGTGCCTGTCCAGTCGGCCTTGCCGTCGTCAGCTGATCGTCCAGGCCTTCGACCAGTCAAGAGTATGTTGTCCTCATGTTCGACGTGATTGTGTGGTTTCCACGGCCTAAAATTTTAACTTGTGTCAGAAATGAGCTCCTAATGGCTTCAAAACCAGGGCCTGCTTTTCGTCAGTTACCCTTCATAATCTTCCCTGTTGCTACAGTGGATACCGATAATGTGTTCGCACTTCAGGAAACGCTCCTACTTATGTGTTGAGAAGGATGATTTTCTAAAGCTAAGGATTGAGAGGAGGCAAGCAAGTTTTAATAGATCCTTTGTGAAAAGCCTCCAAGTATACCGCATTATGTGCAACTTCCTTTGTTCGGCTGAGGGAAGATGCTGAAGCCAGTTCCTTCCCGAACCAGGGACGTCTGTGAATGCGTGCTGCTGGGGAGAAGGCCTTGGGAGCTCTCTTCCTTTGAGCTTCAAAGCAGTGCCCACAGCTCCGGGAGAAGGAGTGACTCGCACCTCAAGGACACAGACATCACTCTGCACAAGGGTGGTGTCTCTCTTCCCTTTTGAAGGCTGGATGATCTCACCCATGAGTAGGCAATGCCATTAACCCTGAAGAGTTTACAAAAACCCTTGAGTTTGTTTCTGAATTATTAAAAAATACTAAAACATCACTTTAAGTTTAGGATTAAAAACCAGCCTGCCACGGCACAGAGTTGCCTCCATGGGCTCTCTTCATGGTTCGGCTTCCGTCTGGCCATCAGAAGAGAACTTTCCCGGCCGACGGAGGATTGAGTGGGTGCTGGGAATGGGACCTCAGAGGAGACTGAAAAGATTGTTTTTAAATTTATTTCTTTGCTTATTTTTGGCTGTGCTGGGTCTTCGCTGCTGCAGGAAGGGTTTCTCTGGTCGCAGAGAGTGGGGGCTGCTTTTTGTTGCGATGCATGGATCTCTCATTGCAGGTGCTTGTTGCAGAGCACGGGCTCCAGGCATGCAGGCTTCAGCAATTGCAGCTTGTGGGCCCAGTAGCTATAGCGCATGGGCGTCGTTGCCCCACGGCATGTGAGATCTTCCCGGACCAGGAATCGAACTGGTGTCCCCTGCCTTGAAAGGTGGAGTCTTAACCCCTGGCCCATAAGGGAAGCCCCTGAGAGTAGATCTGAAGAAGCAGTGTCTCTTTAGAGCTTTAGGGACTCTGTAGATGTCTGATTTCAGCTCCAAGTGCTGTATCACTCAGCTCTTGAAGGCATGTACCGCAGCTGGTAAGGGCTTGCAGACTGTAATGTCAATGAGAGCCCTGGCCACGTGTAAGATGAAACACAGGACTTAGCGCCTGAACCAGATGAAACACAAAGGCTGGAAAGGAGGAGAACTCTAAGGCGCCTATTAGATGTAGAAATGAGTCCAACCCTTCCTCACGTCTCCCTTTTCCAAATTCTTATAAACCCTGGGCTGAATGGGGCTCCCCTGATCGAGTGAGCATTCTAGGGTCTTAGGTCAGCCTGTGTCTGATGGAAATGCGTTGGGCCTGTGCAGAGGCCTGGTCGCTGGCCTTCCTCATGGCCTCCAGTGCAAGGGGACAGAGTAGTAGAGAGACAGGACTTTGGGGCTCTGTATTCTCCCCTCATCTCATTCTCAGGGAGCTGGGCTCTCTGGTGTCTTAGCCCAGGACTGCTTGAAGGGTTGAAATAGAAGCAACCTGAAGATACGTTTTGTAAGTTCTTGCTGAAAGCCTTAGCTGGTCAGGCGTATTTTGGAAGGCAGGGTGGGGGAGGCTGGAGCGCTGGAGTGATTCCCCAAGGCAGGAAGGGTGGAGGCCTGTGAGTGCCACCATGGCAGGTGTCTGCATGCCTGGGTCGTGGGCAGGGGGATCTGACCTTGGAAACCAAGACATAGCCCTCAACGCCACCCGAGACCCCAGGCCTCCACCCTCATGGGAGCAGCCAGGCTGCGCAGCCTCTCAGAGCCACCTGGACTGAGTTAACAGGCCTGCTTGGAAAGCCAGTGTAAACCGAACACCAAGAGTCTCTGCGTGTTTTGCCCCAGGACCTTTGCATACCCATCAGGTAGGGGATAAGGAAGCTCAGTAACAACTGAGGTTGGAAGGACTTGCAATCAGACTTCAGAAAGCAAACAAATCTGAATTTCTCTTACACATACGTCTGTATTTGCAAATTCATGCATACTATATTAGGTTGGTCCAATCTAATATTTAAGGAAGAGCACTGTAGCCTCTTGGTTACCAAGCCAAAATGAAGGTTTAATAAAAGTGGACAGCAGAATTAAATTCTAATGCCAAATAACCAAAAGAAACACCTTTCTTTTTTATGAGAATTAAAAAATATATGTTTATTTTGACGAAGTTTAAAAAAAATCCAACAGTACTAAAGTCTTACACTGGCTTCCGGACTCCTCTGCCTAGCCTCAAGCCCTCAAGGCAACTACTTTATTTGTTTACTTTTATTTTTTCTCAAAGTAACGACTTTAAATTCGTGTGCTCATTCCTTCTGTTACCTGTCTATTTCATCTTACATATTCCTATTCCTTTCCTTGATTTGTCCATTTGGGTAGCGGTCCATTGACTTCCTACTATCGCAGGGAACTGACTCACCTATTCTAATCGATGAGGATGTGACTCTTTCTTATGTTCTCTCCACCCCTCTGTTCTCTGTCCACAGCGTGTCTGGACAGTTTCTAGTTGAGTCAGCATTCAGTGTTTACACTGGCATGATTGTGCACCTGATAACGCCTTTCCTTGCGAGTTTGTAGGTGCACTCCCCCTGCCCGTGGAACGCGTCTGCCCATCAGATTGGCCTGAGCCTTTGTCAGTCTCCCAGCTGTCACAGCTTATCAGATGACCCCTTCTCCTTGGCCTGCTGTGTCCCAACACCTCAGTCCCGCTGCTCCAACGGGGATGGGCTGCCTCTTGGGTCTGCTGTAGCGATATTACAGGGACTTCCCACTGCCATCATCTGGGCTCTCTTCCTTGCTTTCCTGTCTTCTTGCTTCTGAATCTTTTATCACTTTCTTGTCTTGCTTCTTGCGCTGTGTCATAGCAGCTGTTAGATTGGTGCAAAAATAATTGCGGTTTTGCGTTGTTGAACTTTGCCATTTGATATTGGATTACATTCTTAAATAAATGTGGCTATGTTATACATCATTTTCATGCATGTTCATACCTTTTGCTTTTTGTTTTTTGCTAATGAATTATTACTTGCTATTTATTTTACATTTATTTTAGACTGTGGAAATGAGGTTAGACAAAAAGTAGATTGGAGGGACTTCTCCGGTGGTTCAGTGGTTAAGACTCTGGGCTCCCAACACAGGGACTTGGGTTTGGTTCCAGGTCAGGGAACTAGATCCCGTATGCTGTTACTAAGACCCAGAGAGCCAAATAAATAATTTTTTGTTTTTCAAAAAAGAAAATTTGAATGATTTTCTTAATCGAGTTCAAAATGGGTCATAAAGCAGCAGAGACAGCTCGCAACATCTGCAACACACTCGGTGAGGGCCTCCCTGGGGGTCCAGTGGGTGGGGACACCGCCCTGCAGTGCAGGGGGCACCGGTTCGATCCCTGGCCTGGGAAGATCCCATGTGCCGTGGAGCGACTGGACCGATGTGTCCAATTACTGAGCCGGAGCTCTGAAGCACACGCGCCCAGAGCCGGCGCTCTGCAACGACAGACGCCACCGCGATGGGAGGCCCACAGGAGCCAAAGAACAAAGATGGATGAAAATAGAGAAATGAAAGACCAATAGAAGTGGCCCCCCCACAAAAATTTTTTTTAAAGGAACCCAGCACACTTGACCCAGAAAATTGCATGATTGTGCACCTGATAACGCCTTTCCTTGCGAGTTTGTAGGTGCACTCCCCCTGCCCGTGGAACGCGTCTGCCCATCAGATTGGCCTGAGCCTTTGTCAGTCTCCCAGCTGTCACAGCTTATCAGATGACCCCTTCTCCTTGGCCTGCTGTGTCCCAACACCTCAGTCCCGCTGCTCCAACGGGGATGGGCTGCCTCTTGGGTCTGCTGTAGCGATATTACAGGGACTTCCCACTGCCATCATCTGGGCTCTCTTCCTTGCTTTCCTGTCTTCTTGCTTCTGAATCTTTTATCACTTTCTTGTCTTGCTTCTTGCGCTGTGTCATAGCAGCTGTTAGATTGGTGCAAAAATAATTGCGGTTTTGCGTTGTTGAACTTTGCCATTTGATATTGGATTACATTCTTAAATAAATGTGGCTATGTTATACATCATTTTCATGCATGTTCATACCTTTTGCTTTTTGTTTTTTGCTAATGAATTATTACTTGCTATTTATTTTACATTTATTTTAGACTGTGGAAATGAGGTTAGACAAAAAGTAGATTGGAGGGACTTCTCCGGTGGTTCAGTGGTTAAGACTCTGGGCTCCCAACACAGGGACTTGGGTTTGGTTCCAGGTCAGGGAACTAGATCCCGTATGCTGTTACTAAGACCCAGAGAGCCAAATAAATAATTTTTTGTTTTTCAAAAGAGAAAATTTGAATGATTTTCTTAATCGAGTTCAAAATGGGTCATAAAGCAGCAGAGACAGCTCGCAACATCTGCAACACACTCGGTGAGGGCCTCCCTGGGGGTCCAGTGGGTGGGGACACCGCCCTGCAGTGCAGGGGGCACCGGTTCGATCCCTGGCCTGGGAAGATCCCATGTGCCGTGGAGCGACTGGACCGATGTGTCCAATTACTGAGCCGGAGCTCTGAAGCACACGCGCCCAGAGCCGGCGCTCTGCAACGACAGACGCCACCGCGATGGGAGGCCCACAGGAGCCAAAGAACAAAGATGGATGAAAATAGAGAAATGAAAGACCAATAGAAGTGGCCCCCCCACAAAAATTTTTTTTAAAGGAACCCAGCACACTTGACCCAGACATTGCTAACAGACATACAGTGCGGCAATGGTTCAAGAAGTTTTGCAAAGAAGACGAGAACCTTGAAGAGGAGGAGTGCAGCGGCCAGCCATCGGAAACTGACGGCGGCCAACTGAGAAGATCATACAAGCAGATCCTCTTACAGCTCACGAGAAGCTGTCCGAGAGCTCAGTGTCGACCATTCTATGGTCATGTGGCATTTGAAGCACCAGGTGAAAGAGCTCGATGAGTGGGTGCCCCATGAGGTGACTGCAAATCAAAAACGTTGTCATTTTGAAGTGTTGTCTTGTTCTTCACGACGATGGACCATTTCTCAATCAGATGGCGATGGGTGACAAAGAGTGGATTTTATATGACAACCAGTGACGACCAGCTTGATGTTTGGCCCTAGAAGCTCCAAAGCACTTCCCAGAGTCAAACTGCACCACAGAAGGGTCTGGGTCACTGTCCGGGGGTCCGCGGCCGGCCTGAGCCACCGCAGCTTTCTGAATCCCAGGGCCGTCGTCGCGTCTGAGAGGTCTGCTCAGCATATTGCCAAGGCTCACTAAAACCTGTGACGCCCGCGGCCGGCGTGAGTCGACAGACAGGGCCCGGCACTTGGCCGCAGTGACGCCTGACCGCACGCCGCACAGCCAGCGCTGCACAGGTTGAGTGAAGTGGGCTACGGGGTTTTGTCTCATCCACCGTGTTCACCGAGCGTCTCCCCACCCCTACCGCTTCTCGCAGGGAAAATGCTTCCACGACCAGCAGGAGGCATACAGTGCCTGCCAAGAGTTCGTCAAATCCCAAAGCATGGATTTTTTTTTTTAATACAAATGTTATTTATTATTATTATATTTTTTACAGGGTTTTGTTGTTCACTGCCACACGTCGACGCAAATCCGCCATAGGTACACATATGTCTCCCCCACCGAACCTCCTCCCCTCCCTCTCCCATCCTATCCCTCCAGGTCACCGCAGAGCCCTTGTTTGAGATCTCCCCGTCCCACGGCATATTCCTTCCCTCATGCCACTGTCCGTAAGACTGTTCTCCATGTCCACCTCTCCACTGCAGCCCTGCATGTTCATTTCTCAGCACCATCTTTCTAGATCCCATACACATGTGTCAGTACACAACGTTTATCTTTCTCTCTCTGACATACCTCACTCTGCATAACAGGTTCTAGGTTCATCCACCTCATTAGAATGGATTCAAATGCATTCCTCTTGATGGCTGAGTTATATTCCATTGTATACATGTACCACAGCTTCTTCATCCATTCATCTGCCGATGGGCATCTAGGTTGCTAAGCATGGATTCTTATGCGACAGGAATAAACTTCTCATTGGCAGAAATGTGTCAATTACATTGGGTTCCTATTTTGGTTAATGAAGATGTGTTTAAGCCGAGTTATAATGATGTAAAGTCCAGGACCTGCGGTTTCAAGAAGCTGCGGTTGCTTTTGCACCAACCTAATGGTAGCTTCCCCCAAAAGGGCACATAGATGGCCCATGTTTTGAAATGTTCGGAAATACCTTTGTTTTTTTTCCTAAACACTGGTAGTATTAAGGTCAAGAGTGAAACACTGATGTTTAGAATTTAGCAGGTACCCTCTGCTTTTATTTTTTATTTTTTTAAGATTTATTTATTTATTTTGGGCGGGGGGTTGGGTTGGGGAGGGAGGGGAGCGGGCGGGCCACTTCTATTGGTCTTTCATTTCTTTTGTTCTTTGGCTACTGCGGGCCTCCCATCGCGGTGGCCTCTGTTGTCGCAGAGCGCCAGCTCTGGGTGCATGCGCTCCAGAGCTCCGGCTCAGTGATTGGACACATAAGTCCAGCCGCTCCACGGCACGTGGGATCTTCCCAGGCCAGGGATCGAACTGGCGCCCTTTGCACTGCAAGGCGGTGTCCTTACCCACTGGATCACCAGGGGAAGCCCCGATCTTAGTTTTTTGAATGTTGGATTTTTAGCCAGCTTCTTCACTTTCCTCTTTCACCTTTGTCAAGAGGCTCTTTAGTTTCTCTTTGCTTTCTGCCATAAGGGTGGTGTCATCTGTATATCTGAGGTTATTGACATTTCTCCTAGAAATCCTGATTCTAGCTTGTGATGGAAAGATGTTGGTTGTAGTGTTATTGAAATGTTTTATTCTGTTCCTTACAGTGTTTCTGTTTCCTCTGGGCTCCTTTGCCCCGTCTGCTTCAGTTTCTTTCTTGTGTGGCAGAGGTATTCATCAGATGTCTGTCCATTTAGATTAAGCTTGAGGTGCAAGCAGCTTCTTCAGAGTGCTCTGTGGGCGGGCGGGAGCTGCCGAATGGTGCTCCAGGGCCTGGAGTCTGCAGGATAAATCTCCAATCTCCCGCCGGGGTGTGGCTCGAGGTTCCTAGCATGCATAAGGGTGAATCTGCTTGCATGCTTCTTTCCCTGTTTCTTTTTTAAAAGTCAAAGTATAATTCACATACAGTAAAATGTAAAGACCTTAAGTGGACAGTTCTGTGAGTTGTGACAAATGAGCAAACTGCATCCCTACCTGGAACTTCACAGATTGTGCCCATCCCCCCCAGACACTTCCTTTCCCTTGGAAAGCTCAAAAGGCCCCAAACATAGATGGCCCATGTTTTGAAATGTTCGGAAATACCTTTGTTTTTTTTCCTAAACACTGGTAGTATTAAGGTCAAGAGTGAAACACTGATGTTTAGAATTTAGCAGGTACCCTCTGCTTTTATTTTTTATTTTTTTAAGATTTATTTATTTATTTTGGGCGGGGGGTTGGGTTGGGGAGGGAGGGGAGCGGGCGGGCCACTTCTATTGGTCTTTCATTTCTTTTGTTCTTTGGCTACTGCGGGCCTCCCATCGCGGTGGCCTCTGTTGTCGCAGAGCGCCAGCTCTGGGCACATGCGCTCCAGAGCTCCGGCTCAGTGATTGGACACATAAGTCCAGCCGCTCCACGGCACGTGGGATCTTCCCAGGCCAGGGATCGAACTGGCGCCCTTTGCACTGCAAGGCGGTGTCCTTACCCACTGGATCACCAGGGGAAGCCCCGATCTTAGTTTTTTGAATGTTGGATTTTTAGCCAGCTTCTTCACTTTCCTCTTTCACCTTTGTCAAGAGGCTCTTTAGTTTCTCTTTGCTTTCTGCCATAAGGGTGGTGTCATCTGTATATCTGAGGTTATTGACATTTCTCCTAGAAATCCTGATTCTAGCTTGTGATGGAAAGATGTTGGTTGTAGTGTTATTGAAATGTTTTATTCTGTTCCTTACAGTGTTTCTGTTTCCTCTGGGCTCCTTTGCCCCGTCTGCTTCAGTTTCTTTCTTGTGTGGCAGAGGTATTCATCAGATGTCTGTCCATTTAGATTAAGCTTGAGGTGCAAGCAGCTTCTTCAGAGTGCTCTGTGGGCGGGCGGGAGCTGCCGAATGGTGCTCCAGGGCCTGGAGTCTGCAGGATAAATCTCCAATCTCCCGCCGGGGTGTGGCTCGAGGTTCCTAGCATGCATAAGGGTGAATCTGCTTGCATGCTTCTTTCCCTGTTTCTTTTTTAAAAGTCAAAGTATAATTCACATACAGTAAAATGTAAAGACCTTAAGTGGACAGTTCTGTGAGTTGTGACAAATGAGCAAACTGCATCCCTACCTGGAACTTCACAGATTGTGCCCATCCCCCCCAGACACTTCCTTCCTGCCCCTTTTCAGTTCCCTCCCTTCTTTTCCACCATTAAAAGCCACTGTTGAAATTTTCTGTCACCTTAGATGAGTTTGGGATCCTCATTTTTGAATATTTGAGGAAAGTGTTCATATGGTACAAATATTCTCCCAATGTATCTAACTGAAGAACAGCTCTTTTATCATAAGAAATTGAAATTTAAGTGAGAGTAATTCTGTTTTATTTTAAAAAAAAAGAAAGGCACAGGATTTTGTCCAGTCTCACATCCTCCTTCAGGAGTGAAGAGAGGTTCATTATTGCCTAGGAAGGCTTTTAAGGGAATCAGTTTCCTTCATAACCACCAGCGCTCCACATCACACGTTTAGTTAAAACCTCAAGTGGTCCTGAGCGATCCTTAATATCTTTGAACAGACATCGTGTCCTGTTTCCATAGCTTCAAGTTCACAGAACCAAAGCCAAGATCCCCTTGTGTTCACAGGGATATGTATTTAACCATCCTTTCAAATACCTTCTGGCATCTGTGCACTGTGGGGCCAGGCCCTCACGGTGGAGGTGGCGGGGAGGGCGGGTCCCGGGCGGTGCTCGGCGTGCGGGGCCGGAGTCTGTGATGCTGACAGGGTAAGGCTGGCTGTGTTCGTTGCTCAGTCATGTCCGACTGTTTGTGACCCTTTTTTATATGTTGATCTTCCTGACAAGATGGGGCTCTCCCCAGGCTTGGGAATTGGATCTTATTTACTGTTGGAGCTCCCTGGCCTGGCACATATCAGGACTTAATAAGTGTATGGTTCTATTTATTTATATATGAGGGAATGGATTTGCTTCCCCTGTTGCATTATATATACTTTTCTGAAAGTTACTTGACTTTCTGGAACTTACATTAAGAAATTCAGATACCAGCAATAATACCTCGTGAGCTCCGCCAGTGCCAGAAATGCCTGATGAACTGAGCCTCGCAGCCAGGGCCACTGTTTCCGCGTCTTTTATTTATTCTCCCCATGCCCTGGCAGTGTTGGACATGCATTAGCTGTTTAAAATGTATCTGTTGGTTTGAGCTGGGGAGCTGTTGGGGGAGGGAGACAAAAGGCAGAAAGGCTATGCCCCTACTGTTGAGGGCCCGACACAGCAAAGGGGAGACAGGACACTTCCTATGGGGAAAAGCCCCATTAAAGCCAGTTACCAAGGCCTTCCTGGTGGTCCAGTGGTTTAGAATCTGCTTGCCCATGCGGGGGACGTGGGTTCAATCCCTGGTCCTGGAAGATTCCACACGCCTTGGGGCAGTGAGGCCTGTGCACCACGACAGCTGAGCCCGCACTCTAGAGCCTGTGCTCTGAGGTGAGAAGCCCGTGAACCATAACTCAAGAATAGCCCATGCTTGCCACAACTAGAGAAACAACACACCCAACAACAGAGACCCAGGATGGCCAAAACAACAAAAATATTTCACATCACACGTTTAGTTAAAACCTCAAGTGGTCCTGAGCGATCCTTAATATCTTTGAACAGACATCGTGTCCTGTTTCCATAGCTTCAAGTTCACAGAACCAAAGCCAAGATCCCCTTGTGTTCACAGGGATATGTATTTAACCATCCTTTCAAATACCTTCTGGCATCTGTGCACTGTGGGGCCAGGCCCTCACGGTGGAGGTGGCGGGGAGGGCGGGTCCCGGGCGGTGCTCGGCGTGCGGGGCCGGAGTCTGTGATGCTGACAGGGTAAGGCTGGCTGTGTTCGTTGCTCAGTCATGTCCGACTGTTTGTGACCCTTTTTTATATGTTGATCTTCCTGACAAGATGGGGCTCTCCCCAGGCTTGGGAATTGGATCTTATTTACTGTTGGAGCTCCCTGGCCTGGCACATATCAGGACTTAATAAGTGTATGGTTCTATTTATTTATATATGAGGGAATGGATTTGCTTCCCCTGTTGCATTATATATACTTTTCTGAAAGTTACTTGACTTTCTGGAACTTACATTAAGAAATTCAGATACCAGCAATAATACCTCGTGAGCTCCGCCAGTGCCAGAAATGCCTGATGAACTGAGCCTCGCAGCCAGGGCCACTGTTTCCGCGTCTTTTATTTATTCTCCCCATGCCCTGGCAGTGTTGGACATGCATTAGCTGTTTAAAATGTATCTGTTGGTTTGAGCTGGGGAGCTGTTGGGGGAGGGAGACAAAAGGCAGAAAGGCTATGCCCCTACTGTTGAGGGCCCGACACAGCAAAGGGGAGACAGGACACTTCCTATGGGGAAAAGCCCCATTAAAGCCAGTTACCAAGGCCTTCCTGGTGGTCCAGTGGTTTAGAATCTGCTTGCCCATGCGGGGGACGTGGGTTCAATCCCTGGTCCTGGAAGATTCCACACGCCTTGGGGCAGTGAGGCCTGTGCACCACGACAGCTGAGCCCGCACTCTAGAGCCTGTGCTCTGAGGTGAGAAGCCCGTGAACCATAACTCAAGAATAGCCCATGCTTGCCACAACTAGAGAAACAACACACCCAACAACAGAGACCCAGGATGGCCAAAAAACAACAAAAAATATTTCAAATACCTTATTCAGGACAGTCTTTCTGAAAATGAATAAATAAACATATTCTCCTACAAAAACGTGACTAAGACTTTGCTCCAGAGTCCATGGAGGGCCTGCACACGCCCCCCGGAGAAGCAGCTTGGAGCTCTGTGACCCTGGCCAAGGTCTTCCTTCAGCGTATGATTTGTTGCAGTAAAAATAAGGAAGGAATCTCTGAGCAGCTAAGGTCACTTTGTCCTGAGACTGAGGTACTCTATCATGTTAAATACAATGCCAGTTGATAGTTATTGTGTCATTCTTTCCAAATGATTTTATGCCCAGCAAATGGTTTTATTATATATGTATATATGGATGAATTGGACTGGACTGTTGATTTTTAAGAATTTAGTCAGAATTTGCAAACAAATGTGTATATCTTATTTAAAGAAACCTAAGAAGGAAATTGCCACGGTTCTGGTGTTCAATGAGGACCGTGTTGGGTGTTTGGGACCTGAAGGTCCTTGTCTGATCTCCTCTGCAGTCCTGGGACAGTGATATTTAAATCACCTCTTTCCAGAAGGAAACACCGAAGCTAATTAATTTTGCTGGAGATCTGTACAGCCCCTATCACATACTATCAATAGACAGGCAAATCTACATCCATTCATGTGAAATCCTGGGTTAAGCCTTTTAGAAAATTGACAACCATAAGGTGATGTCACCCAGAAGATTCATCAATGTATATGTTTTTTAAAATTATATTAAAACAATTTTATAGGTTACTTTCCATTTATAGTTATTACAGAATATTGGCTGCATTCCCTCTGTTGTACAGTGCATCATTTCCTTGTGTATTTTTCATTTTAAAGAGTAAATCTGTTTATTTATTTTTGACTCTTTTGGGTTTTCACTACTGCCCCAGGCTCTTCTCTAGTTGTAAGGAGTGGGGGTGACTCTCTAGTGGAGGTGAGCAGGCTTCTTGTTGCAGTGACTTCTCTTGTTGTGGAACTTGGGCTCTAGGGCATACGGGCTTCAGTAGTTGCAGCTCTTTCACTACTGCCCCAGGCTCTTCCAATAACCTACCATGCTTGCCACAACTAGAGAAACAACACACCCAACAACAGAGACCCAGGATGAAACAACAAAAATTTTAAATTTCAGGACAGTCTTTCTGAAAATGAATAAATAAACATATTCTCCTACAAAAACGTGACTAAGACTTTGCTCCAGAGTCCATGGAGGGCCTGCACACGCCCCCCGGAGAAGCAGCTTGGAGCTCTGTGACCCTGGCCAAGGTCTTCCTTCAGCGTATGATTTGTTGCAGTAAAAATAAGGAAGGAATCTCTGAGCAGCTAAGGTCACTTTGTCCTGAGACTGAGGTACTCTATCATGTTAAATACAATGCCAGTTGATAGTTATTGTGTCATTCTTTCCAAATGATTTTATGCCCAGCAAATGGTTTTATTATATATGTATATATGGATGAATTGGACTGGACTGTTGATTTTTAAGAATTTAGTCAGAATTTGCAAACAAATGTGTATATCTTATTTAAAGAAACCTAAGAAGGAAATTGCCACGGTTCTGGTGTTCAATGAGGACCGTGTTGGGTGTTTGGGACCTGAAGGTCCTTGTCTGATCTCCTCTGCAGTCCTGGGACAGTGATATTTAAATCACCTCTTTCCAGAAGGAAACACGAAGCTAATTAATTTTGCTGGAGATCTGTACAGCCCCTATCACATACTATCAATAGACAGGCAAATCTACATCCATTCATGTGAAATCCTGGGTTAAGCCTTTTAGAAAATTGACAACCATAAGGTGATGTCACCCAGAAGATTCATCAATGTATATGTTTTTTAAAATTATATTAAAACAATTTTATAGGTTACTTTCCATTTATAGTTATTACAGAATATTGGCTGCATTCCCTCTGTTGTACAGTGCATCATTTCCTTGTGTATTTTTCATTTTAAAGAGTAAATCTGTTTATTTATTTTTGACTCTTTTGGGTTTTCACTACTGCCCCAGGCTCTTCTCTAGTTGTAAGGAGTGGGGGTGACTCTCTAGTGGAGGTGAGCAGGCTTCTTGTTGCAGTGACTTCTCTTGTTGTGGAACTTGGGCTCTAGGGCATACGGGCTTCAGTAGTTGCAGCTCTGAGGCTCAGGAGCACAGGCTCCATAGCTGGGGCTCACGGGCTTAGATGCTCCACAGCATGTGGGATCTTCCCAGATCAGGGATCAAACCCATGTCTCCTGCACTGGCAGGCGAACTCTTCACCACTGAGCTACCAGGGAAGCCCCTTCCCATGTATCTGTTTTTCAGTTTCAAACCTGGAAAACATTTTAGCCACTAGGCCGCAAAAATAAATGCATAGCATACAAAATGAATGTGGGCTGCTGTATATCAATATTTCCATGTAACTATATCTTCTCAGGTAAGAGCCTGAGGAATCCTGGTGCAGTATTTCACCGTAGAGAGAATGTGACAGTATATACCCACATCAACACTGCACAAAGCCAGTGACC
The DNA here is from genome assembly GCA_022376925.1 of Tragulus kanchil. Taxonomy (NCBI): domain Eukaryota; kingdom Metazoa; phylum Chordata; class Mammalia; order Artiodactyla; family Tragulidae; genus Tragulus; species Tragulus kanchil. The sequence goes on from JAIOJX010000026.1 coordinate 118,971,035, forward strand.
CAGTGGGGTCTCTTTATGGATTCTGAGTGATGCAGGGACACACGAATTAAGAGCAGAGGCTCTGGGATCCATATGGCTGGGGGACATTTCCTTTGATCCCCGTTTTACTCATCTGAAACATTAGGCTGATGGTGCCTGCCAAATGGGGTGTCCTCAGGATTAAATGTCAGCTGTGTGTGCAGTGCCTGAGTGTGGTGTGGCTTGGCCAGGGGTGGTGGTGGCTGTTCAGTCACTCAGTTGTGTCTGGCTCTTTGTGACCCCATGGACTGCAGCACACCAGGCTTCCCGGCCTTTGCTCTCTCCCAGCGTCTGCTCAATCTCATGTCCATTGAGTCAGTGATGCTGCCTCACCCTCTGATCCTCTGCTGCCCGCTTCTCCTCCTGCCTCCGTCTTTCCCAGCATCAGCGTCTTTTCCAAGGAGTTGGCTCTTTGCGTCAGGTGGCCAAAAAGTATTGGAGCTTCACCTTCAGCATCAGTCCTTCCAGTGAATATTCAGGGTCGATTTCCTTTAGGATTAGCTGGTTTGATCTCCTAGCTGAGGAAAGGACTCTCAAGAGCCTTCTCCAGAATCACAGTTCCAAAGCGTCAGGTCTTTGGCACTCAGTCTTCTTTATGGTCCAGCTCTCACACCTGCACATGACTGCTGGAGAACTCATAGCTGTGATTACTTGGACCTTTGTCAGCAAAGTGATGTCTCAGCTTTTTCATATGCTGTCTAGGTTTGTCATAGGTTCTCTTTTTAAGGAGCAAGCGTCTTTCAATTTCGTGGCAGCAATCACCATCTGCAGAGATCTTGGGGTCCACGAAAATAAAGTCTGTCACTGTTTCCATTTTTTCCCCATCTGTTTGCCATGAAGTGATGGGACTGGATGCCATGATCTTCATTTTTTAATGTGGCGTTTTAAGCCGGCTTTTTCACTCTCCTCTTTCAGTGGATCGGTAGCTCTTGTCATTGGCTGGAGGTGCCCTCTCCTTCTCGTCAGTTAATGAGGTGCATGCACTCTCCTGGTGCTGTGGATTGAGAGGACGTGGAGAAACTGAGGTTGGCTGCAGGTGATTGTGAACGGCTTCCAGGAGCTCCAGGAGGGAGGAGCTTCCTGTGTGGCTTATGGCGGAGTGAGCTTGACGTCTGAGACTGCCTTCACCTCGTGAGTGAGCGGCGAGGCTGGATTCTGTCGGTAAACCAGCCTTGGTAGTCTGCGTTGTGCCCCCAAACGTCTGTGGCCATTGCACCGTGGGAACAGGGCTTGTATTGCGGACTGCCTGGGAAGTCTCCATTTCCTGGATTCAACCCGATTGTCAAAGCCCATTTTCTAAGTTTTTGGATTTGATCATACGGAATCAAGAAGTGGAAAAACCCTTCCACAATCAATCTTTAAACACTGTAAATTAGATACGGGACATGGCACAGACAAAGGGGAGCTGGTGGGGGATTCGGACAGAACAGAGGGAGGAGAAGGGCAGGGCCAGGGCGGACCCTGGGCTGGACACCCAGGAATGCTGGGGGGGGCTGCTGCCCTGGGGCGAGCGAGCACATTCCCTAAACCAGACCGGGGCTCACGGCTGACGCCCACAGAGGCATCACCTTGCCCTGCTGCCCTTGGGTGCCCAGGGCATCCCGCCTGAAGCTTGGAGGAGGTGGTCACCAGCAGCTCTCTGGAGCCGGTCTCCATCAGGCGGCCCAAGGAGAGGTTTCCGCTTGGCATCACTCAGTCGTCTTTATGGTCCAGCTCTCACACCTGCACATGACTGCTGGAGAACTCATAGCTGTGATTACTTGGACCTTTGTCAGCAAAGTGATGTCTCAGCTTTTTCATATGCTGTCTAGGTTTGTCATAGGTTCTCTTTTTAAGGAGCAAGCGTCTTTCAATTTCGTGGCAGCAATCACCATCTGCAGAGATCTTGGGGTCCACGAAAATAAAGTCTGTCACTGTTTCCATTTTTTCCCCATCTGTTTGCCATGAAGTGATGGGACTGGATGCCATGATCTTCATTTTTTAATGTGGCGTTTTAAGCCGGCTTTTTCACTCTCCTCTTTCAGTGGATCGGTAGCTCTTGTCATTGGCTGGAGGTGCCCTCTCCTTCTCGTCAGTTAATGAGGTGCATGCACTCTCCTGGTGCTGTGGATTGAGAGGACGTGGAGAAACTGAGGTTGGCTGCAGGTGATTGTGAACGGCTTCCAGGAGCTCCAGGAGGGAGGAGCTTCCTGTGTGGCTTATGGCGGAGTGAGCTTGACGTCTGAGACTGCCTTCACCTCGTGAGTGAGCGGCGAGGCTGGATTCTGTCGGTAAACCAGCCTTGGTAGTCTGCGTTGTGCCCCCAAACGTCTGTGGCCATTGCACCGTGGGAACAGGGCTTGTATTGCGGACTGCCTGGGAAGTCTCCATTTCCTGGATTCAACCCGATTGTCAAAGCCCATTTTCTAAGTTTTTGGATTTGATCATACGGAATCAAGAAGTGGAAAAACCCTTCCACAATCAATCTTTAAACACTGTAAATTAGATACGGGACATGGCACAGACAAAGGGGAGCTGGTGGGGGATTCGGACAGAACAGAGGGAGGAGAAGGGCAGGGCCAGGGCGGACCCTGGGCTGGACACCCAGGAATGCTGGGGGGGGCTGCTGCCCTGGGGCGAGCGAGCACATTCCCTAAACCAGACCCGGGGCTCACGGCTGACGCCCACAGAGGCATCACCTTGCCCTGCTGCCCTTGGGTGCCCCCGGGGCATCCCGCCTGAAGCTTGGAGGGAGGTGGTCACCAGCAGCTCTCTGGAGCCCCGGGTCTCCATCAGGCGGCCCAAGGAGAGGTTTCCCCGCTTGGCATCACTCAGCTGTGAATGCCCCTTAGTTACTCAAGACGCGCCCCTGAAGTGGCCGGCTCTCCAGCCCCTCCTGTGCCCACCCGCAGCGAGAGACCCTCTGAATCGGTCACTGTCTCAAGGGCCTCGGGAGTGTTCTTCCCAGGGCAGGAATGCCGTCCCCTTCCTCAGGCTTGGGGTTTACAAGAGCGAGAGGAGAGAGAGCCTTTTGTGATTCGGGCTTCACGCTTTCTGCCTGTTCCCCATCCACCGCTGCCCTCCGAGCTATGAAATTTGGATTATTTTTTCATCTGCCTCTCTCATTTTTGTGGTGTTGAACTGATTATGCAGAGCTGTGTGTGGCTGTCTCTTGGCGTCTTCCCTCCAGGGAGGGAGCTCTGCTGTCGGAACCTCACCTTTAATCCTCTTAGGGAAGGAGACCGTATGGGGTGCTCACCCCGTCCATCGGGGCTCACAGAGGCCAGCGCTGTACAGGCCCTTGTGCCCCAGGCCACGCAGAGCGGCGGGCAGAGGCGCCGAGGTCCCGAGCCTGCTGCCGCCCCTCTGCCGGCGTCCCGGGGGACGCCGGTGGGTGAGTGAAGGCGCTCCGCCTGCCCAGGGGAGGGAGGGCGAGCGGGCGGCCACCTGGGGCCACCTGCTGGGCGGTGCCGAGTCCCGTAAGAGTCCCGTAAGAGGAAGGAGGGAGGGGAGGCCGGGGCGACGGGCCCCCTGGCGGCACCTTGTACAAGGAAGCTTCGTTCAAAGTGAGAACAGATCCTCTGCCTTGGAGCCGGCCTGCCCGTGTAGATAGTTTACTCTCAGCACAGGGCTACTTGTGATGAGCAGATCGACACAGGAATGCCTGGCTTCATTTTCCGTTTATTTGTGCTTCCTGGAACATCTCTCCCTTTCCCATCTCGACGGCCATTCCAGAACGTTCCAGGGCCTGTGCTGTCGCCGCCGGGTGTGCCTGGGGGTGGTTCCTGGTGGTGGCGCCCCGGGAAAGCGGCTCTGGTTCGCCTCCCTCCTGGTCTGCAGCTCATGGAGGAGAGGCCTCGCTCCGGTGTTGGCATACCGCAAGATTTCCCTCGCCTCATTCCTTCCTGTCTGCTTTATATTTTCAAAGATACTCTGGCCAGTCCACTAAGCGTTTTATCAGGCCATTATCCAGCTAGACTTTAGTAAATTCTGTTTTGTTTTCAAGGTTTTATTTGTTTTAACATTTTATGGCAGGTAACGCTGGTTTTCCATCTACATTAGAGGCATTTATTTAGCCAACATCCTTCTTCGGAAGCATTTATTCTATGGAAGGCATGTTTCAAACACGTTACAGAGAGACAACCCTGCGATTCTCACAGCCCGATTATAAACCTTTGTGTGTGTGTGTGTGTGTACGTTGCGCAGTCCCGTCCGACTCTGTGACCCCACGGACTGTAGCCTGCCTGGCTCCTCTGTCCACGGGACTGCCCAGGCTAGAGTACTGGAGCGAGCTGCTGTTCTCTCCTCCAGAGGATCTTCCCCACCCAGGGGTCAGCCCTCCGTCATGAGAACCGCAGTCACCCTTGTCATGTCGATGGGGAAGCGGAGGCACGGGGCTCCACAGGTACACGCACGCGCACGTGATCCACGTGTGCGGGCACGTGCCCTCTCACGGCTGTTGTGGACCAGGAGTGGAGCCGCCCACCTCCGGCAGCACGTTTCCTCCTCCTCTTTTCTGACGGAAGTGTGGTTGACCTGCAGTGTTGTGTTACAAAGGCAAAACAAAACAACGGAAGATACAGTGGGAGTTTCTGGTGTACAGCAGGGTGATTCAGTTTTATGTATGGGGGTGTGTGTGTGTGCTTTCCCATTACAGGTTATTGTAGGAGATCGACTGTGCCTCCCCGTGCTGTGCAGTAGGACCTGGTGGTTTATCGTATCTACAGTAGTGTGTATATGTTAATCCCAAACTCCCAACTTGTCTCCCCCCAGTGGTAACCTGAGTTTATTTCCTTTTTGACTGTGCTGGGTGTTTGTCGCGGTGTGCAGGCTTTCTTAGGTGCAGAGAGCAGGAGTGGAACATCTCTCCTTTCCCATCTCGACGGCTGGTTCCAGGGCCTGGCTGGGGTGGGGGGGCCCGGGAAAGCGGCTCTGGTTCGCCTCCCTCCTGGTCTGCAGCTCATGGAGGAGAGGCCTCGCTCCGGTGTTGGCATACCGCAAGATTTCCCTCGCCTCATTCCTTCCTGTCTGCTTTATATTTTCAAAGATACTCTGGCCAGTCCACTAAGCGTTTTATCAGGCCATTATCCAGCTAGACTTTAGTAAATTCTGTTTTGTTTTCAAGGTTTTATTTGTTTTAACATTTTATGGCAGGTAACGCTGGTTTTCCATCTACATTAGAGGCATTTATTTAGCCAACATCCTTCTTCGGAAGCATTTATTCTATGGAAGGCATGTTTCAAACACGTTACAGAGAGACAACCCTGCGATTCTCACAGCCCGATTATAAACCTTTGTGTGTGTGTGTGTGTGTACGTTGCGCAGTCCCGTCCGACTCTGTGACCCCACGGACTGTAGCCTGCCTGGCTCCTCTGTTCACGGGACTGCCCAGGCTAGAGTACTGAGCGAGCTGCTGTTCTCTCCTCCAGAGGATCTTCCCACCCAGGGGTCAGCCCTCCGTCATGAGAACCGCAGTCACCCTTGTCATGTCGATGGGGAAGCGGAGGCACGGGCTCCACAGGTACACGCGCGCACGTGATCCACGTGTGCGGGCACGTGCCCTCTCACGGCTGTTGTGGACCAGGAGTGGAGCCGCCCACCTCCGGCAGCACGTTTCCTCCTCCTCTTTTCTGACGGAAGTGTGGTTGACCTGCAGTGTTGTGTTACAAAGGCAAAACAAAACAACGGAAGATACAGTGGGAGTTTCTGGTGTACAGCAGGGTGATTCAGTTTTATGTATGGGGGTGTGTGTGTGTGCTTTCCCATTACAGGTTATTGTAGGAGATCGACTGTGCCTCCCCGTGCTGTGCAGTAGGACCTGGTGGTTTATCGTATCTACAGTAGTGTGTATATGTTAATCCCAAACTCCCAACTTGTCTCCCCCCAGTGGTAACCTGAGTTTATTTCCTTTTTGACTGTGCTGGGTGTTTGTCGCGGTGTGCAGGCTTTCTTAGGTGCAGAGAGCAGGAGCTCCTCTCTCCGTGCGGTGTGTAGGCTTCTCATTTCGGTGGCTTCTCTTGTTGGGGAAGGCAGGCCCTGGGCACGCGGGCTTCAGTCGTTGCAGCGTTGGGGCTCAGTACTTGGGGCTTGCTGGCTCCAGGGCGGGCAGGCTTCCGTAGCTGGGGCTCCCTGGCCCTGGGGTATGCAGGCTGCAGTAGCTGTGGCTTGAGGGCTCAGCAGCTACGGTGCTTGGGCTCTGGAGCAGGAGGTTGGTGGCTCTGCAGCGTGTGGGATCTCCCAGGGTTGGGGCTGAACCCGTTTCCCTGCCTTGGCAGTAGATTCTTACCCACTGTGTCACCAGGGAAGTCCAATAAGTTTGTTTTCTGTCTGTGAGTCTGTTTCTGTGTGATAAATAAGTTTATTTGTCTCATTTTTTGATTCCACAAATAAGTGATATCATATGATATCTATCAGTGTCTGACTGATGCTGCTGTAGGTCCATCCATGTTACTGCAAATGATATTACTTCATTGTTTTGTTGATGGCTGAGTGATCTTCCACTGTATGTATATGTACCAGGCTTTCTTCATCCATTCTTTCTGTCAGTGAACATTAGGTGGCTTCCACGTCCTGGCTGCTGGAAATGTGCTGCTGTGAGCACGGATCTTTTCACACGGGAGCGTTCATCTTTTCTGGATGTATTGGCTGCTTAATTTTAAGATGACCTCCTAAGAAGGAGAAGGGATGCCTCTCAGTGTTTGGACAAGGCCATCCGGCAGCACGTTTCCTCCTCCTCTTTTCTGACGGAAGTGTGGTTGACCTGCAGTGTTGTGTTACAAAGGCAAAACAAAACAACGGAAGATACAGTGGGAGTTTCTGGTGTACAGCAGGGTGATTCAGTTTTATGTATGGGGGTGTGTGTGTGTGCTTTCCCATTACAGGTTATTGTAGGAGATCGACTGTGCCTCCCCGTGCTGTGCAGTAGGACCTGGTGGTTTATCGTATCTACAGTAGTGTGTATATGTTAATCCCAAACTCCCAACTTGTCTCCCCCCAGTGGTAACCTGAGTTTATTTCCTTTTTGACTGTGCTGGGTGTTTGTCGCGGTGTGCAGGCTTTCTTAGGTGCAGAGAGCAGGAGCTCCTCTCTCCGTGCGGTGTGTAGGCTTCTCATTTCGGTGGCTTCTCTTGTTGGGGAAGGCAGGCCCTGGGCACGCGGGCTTCAGTCGTTGCAGCGTTGGGGCTCAGTACTTGGGGCTTGCTGGCTCCAGGGCGGGCAGGCTTCCGTAGCTGGGGCTCCCTGGCCCTGGGGTATGCAGGCTGCAGTAGCTGTGGCTTGAGGGCTCAGCAGCTACGGTGCTTGGGCTCTGGAGCAGGAGGTTGGTGGCTCTGCAGCGTGTGGGATCTCCCAGGGTTGGGGCTGAACCCGTTTCCCTGCCTTGGCAGTAGATTCTTACCCACTGTGTCACCAGGGAAGTCCAATAAGTTTGTTTTCTGTCTGTGAGTCTGTTTCTGTGTGATAAATAAGTTTATTTGTCTCATTTTTTGATTCCACAAATAAGTGATATCATATGATATCTATCAGTGTCTGACTGATGCTGCTGTAGGTCCATCCATGTTACTGCAAATGATATTACTTCATTGTTTTGTTGATGGCTGAGTGATCTTCCACTGTATGTATATGTACCAGGCTTTCTTCATCCATTCTTTCTGTCAGTGAACATTAGGTGGCTTCCACGTCCTGGCTGCTGGAAATGTGCTGCTGTGAGCACGGATCTTTTCACACGGGAGCGTTCATCTTTTCTGGATGTATTGGCTGCTTAATTTTAAGATGACCTCCTAAGAAGGAGAAGGGGATGCCTAAGAAGGCATCTCCCAGTCACCCTGAAATGAACTGTTGTGACTGTGGGTTGTACTGGCTCCTAGTTCCGTAGACTGTTCAAAAGCGGCCTGACGCTCACCTCCAACTGCAGGATGTGACGCGCCCCGGAAGCTGTGCGCTCTGCGAGGGAGGAGCAGCGCCTCGTCCCTTCACTGCCCTTTCCTAGAGCTTAGCCCGGGGCCTGGCACGCGGGAACCCCTTGTTTACTGAACGAATGAGTGAATGGTAGATGAAAGAGAGAATTGCGTTTTGTTTTTTTTTTAAAGATTTAATTATTTATTTTGGTGGGGGTGGGGTGGGGTGGGGAGGGAGCAGGTGGGCCACTTCCATTGGTCTTTCATTTGTCCATTTTCATCCATCTTTGTTCTTTGGCCCGTGTGGCCTCCCATCGCGGTGGCCTCTGTCGTCGCAGAGCGCCGGCTCAGTAGGTGGACACATCAGTCCAGCCACTCCGCGGCACGTGGGATCTTCCTAGGCCAGGGCTCGAACCGGCGCAAGGCGGTGTCCTTACCCACTGGACCACCAGGGAAGCCCGAGAATTGCGTTTTATTCTTAAATATTTATTTAATTTTTGGTTGTGTTGAATCTTCGTCGCTGCGCGGGCTTTTCTGCAGCTGCGGTGAGTGGGGGCTGCTCTCTAGCTGCTGGGCTTGGGCTTTTCACCGAGGTGGGTTCCCGTGCTGCGGAGCACGTGCGCTGGGCCCGTGGGCGTCAGGCGTGGAGGCTCTAGAGCACAGGCTCAGTGGTGAGGCTCATGGGCTTAGTTGCTCCGTGGCATGTGGGATCTTCCTGGACCAGGGATCGAACCTGTGCCTCCTGCACTTCTTTACCACTGAGCCACCAGGGAAGCCCGAGAAGTACATTTTAAATTTCATATTCTTTGCGCCCAGATCTGATAAACTTTTGATATAAATGTATCTGTAAATTATGAGACAGTAATGGGAAACACCCTGTTAACGCACTACAGAGCTTAAGAAAAGAGCATGTGGGTATCTTTTCTGTCGCACCGCCTTGCTTCCCTCTAAATAAAAACCACCCTGAATTTCGGGGTTTTCATTCTGTTGCTTTTTAAAAGAGTAGACAATGACAGATCTTTTCTAAATCTTATGTGTACCCTCCTTGCTTCCTTAAGATAATTTTAAAAATCACATATGTATGTAACCCACTTTATAAAAAAATGCTATCATATAGCATATTGTTTTTTACTTGATTGTTTTTCACTCTATATGATGTTTCTAAGTTTCACTGGAGCAATAGGTGGTTTATTTTCTTTACTGAATGAGAAACAGACCATCACCTGAATAGTACAATTTATTCATGAATTCACCTGTCAATGGAATTTAGGTTGTTTCTAGTTTGGGGCGATTAGGAACAATGTAGCTATAAATAGCCTTTAAAACAGATTTTTGGTTGTTATAATAACAGGATACATACACATATACACGTGTATATAGCATAAAAATGAAAAGTTCATGAATTAAAGATGAACCCCTTTAAACACGCCCGCGGCGAGGAGACCCGTCTGGCCCCTGCCCGCGATGCTCCCTGCGCCCGCGCTCCCCCGGAGGACGCTGCGCTGGTCAGCTCTTCACCGTGCTTTGGTGCACTGTGGCCCATCCTAGACACTACTGTTTAGCCTTGCCTGTTTTTTTTTTTTTCCTTTCTTAAATGTCTTTTCTAGATCTCCTTTAATCTGTAAGCCCCTGTTCCATCTCCCCTCCTTCCTCTGGCAGTTTTGAAATATTAGGCTTTTGTTTTCATCTCTGGCCTGCTTTTATTGTCCGCAGGGATGTGATTCTGCTCCTCTTTTTTCCTTTGAATAACTGTACGGGATTTGACTTCAATCCTTTCGCTTACTTATGCATACATGATCTTAGGTTTCCTGAGCTTGGAGGACGGATTTAAGAGTTGTTCAACTTTACAGCTTTAGAGCATCCTCTTCTGTCGTTTTTGTTAAGTATCTCACTTCCTGAGACCTGACTCCTTTCATCAGGATCTTCTCCCCTCTGCCCCCTTTCTCTCTTTCCCTGACCTGCTCCCTTTGGATTCTATTTCTGGCAGTTCCTCTTCCGGTGCAATTTTAAAAAATAACTTATTTATTTACTTTGGCTGTGCAGGGTCCTCATTGCTTGCAGGCTTTTCTCTAGTTGTGTCAGGCAGGGGCTGCTTCCTCCTTGCAGTGCTCCGGCTTCTCTCCTTGCAGAGCACGGGCTCTGAAGCACACACGCAACAGCATCCATTTGCGAATATTATCACCCGTCCTGTGGGTTACTCTTTCACTTCTTGGTGATGTCCTTTGATGTATAGAAGTTTTTAATTCCAGTTCATCTATTTTTGTTTGGTTTGCTTGTTTTCTTTCTTTATTCTATGCAAATTTTATTTATTATTATTATTGTTTTTACCGGGTTTTGTTGTTTACTGCCACATAACGACCCCAGTTTGCCTTAGGCGGTTCATCTGTTTTGTCTGTGTCTCTGCTCTGCGCGGCCTATTGAAGAAACTGTTGCCTCATCAATGGTCATGAAGGTCCGTGCCTATGCTCTATGCCAGGAGTTTTATCTGTTAGCTCTGATGTTTAGTTCTTCGGCCCTCTTGAGTTAGTTGTGGCGTGTGGTGTGAGGCAGAGGTCTAACTTCTGTCTTGTGTGATTATCCAGTTGCCACACCATGTGTTGAAAAGGTGCCCTTTACCGTCAGTTGGCACCCAGGTTTAACCTCAGTAGACCATAGGGATGTGGTTAATTTCTAGATCTCCTTTAATCTGTAAGCCCCTGTTCCATCTCCCCTCCTTCCTCTGGCAGTTTTGAAATATTAGGCTTTTGTTTTCATCTCTGGCCTGCTTTTATTGTCCGCAGGGATGTGATTCTGCTCCTCTTTTTTCCTTTGAATAACTGTACGGGATTTGACTTCAATCCTTTCGCTTACTTATGCATACATGATCTTAGGTTTCCTGAGCTTGGAGGACGGATTTAAGAGTTGTTCAACTTTACAGCTTTAGAGCATCCTCTTCTGTCGTTTTTGTTAAGTATCTCACTTCCTGAGACCTGACTCCTTTCATCAGGATCTTCTCCCCTCTGCCCCCTTTCTCTCTTTCCCTGACCTGCTCCCTTTGGATTCTATTTCTGGCAGTTCCTCTTCCGGTGCAATTTTAAAAAATAACTTATTTATTTACTTTGGCTGTGCAGGGTCCTCATTGCTTGCAGGCTTTTCTCTAGTTGTGTCAGGCAGGGGCTGCTTCCTCCTTGCAGTGCTCCGGCTTCTCTCCTTGCAGAGCACGGGCTCTGAAGCACACACGCAACAGCATCCATTTGCGAATATTATCACCCGTCCTGTGGGTTACTCTTTCACTTCTTGGTGATGTCCTTTGATGTATAGAAGTTTTTAATTCCAGTTCATCTATTTTTGTTTGGTTTGCTTGTTTTCTTTCTTTATTCTATGCAAATTTTATTTATTATTATTATTGTTTTTACCGGGTTTTGTTGTTTACTGCCACATAACGACCCCAGTTTGCCTTAGGCGGTTCATCTGTTTTGTCTGTGTCTCTGCTCTGCGCGGCCTATTGAAGAAACTGTTGCCTCATCAATGGTCATGAAGGTCCGTGCCTATGCTCTATGCCAGGAGTTTTATCTGTTAGCTCTGATGTTTAGTTCTTCGGCCCTCTTGAGTTAGTTGTGGCGTGTGGTGTGAGGCAGAGGTCTAACTTCTGTCTTGTGTGATTATCCAGTTGCCACACCATGTGTTGAAAAGGTGCCCTTTACCGTCAGTTGGCACCCAGGTTTAACCTCAGTAGACCATAGGGATGTGGTTAATTTCTGGACTCCAGATTCTGTTTCATTCCACTGATCTCTATGGCTGTCTTCACGCCAGTCTTGTTCACTGTAGTTTGGCAGTGAGTTTTAAAACTGAGGAGTGTAAGTCATCCAACTTTTGTTCTTTTCAAAATTGTTTTGGCTGTTCTGTGCCCTTCGTATTTCCATGTCAGTTTTGGGATCTGTTTGTCAGTTACTGATAAAACAAAACAGCAAAGTCAGATGGGATTTTGGTAGGAGGAACTGCCCCAAATCTGTAGATCCTTTGGAGAATACTCTCATCTTAACATCAAGTCTTTTAATCCATGCATTTTTCTGCTTACTTAGGTCTTCTTTAATTTCTTTCAGTAATGTTTTATAGTTTTCAGTGTACTTCACACCTTTTGTTAAGTTTATTCTTAAGTAGGTTAGTCCTTTTGGTGGCATTATTAATAGGAATATTTAATGTTTGTATTGTTTATTGCCAGGACATAGAGCACAACTGATTTTTACATACTCATCTTCTATCCTGTAACCTTGCTGGACTGATTTATTAGTTGCAGTTTTTTAGTGGCTTCTTTAGGACTTCCTATATTTAAGATCATGACATCTCTAAACCAAGGTAGCTTTACTTCTTCCTTTCTACTCTGAATGCCTTCTAATTTCTCTTCTTGCCTAATTGCCCGGGATAGAACTCCAGTACCATGTTGGTAAGAGTGTATATACTTGTTTTCTTCCTGATCTCAGGAAAAAATCAGTCTTTCACTGCTATGTTAGCTATGGATTTTTCCTAGATGCCATCTCTCAGTTTGTGGAAATTCCCTTCTACTTCTAAGCAGTTGTCTTTTTTAATTGTTTTAATTGGAGGATAATTGCTTTGCAATATTGTGATGGTTTCTGCCATACATGGTCATGAAGGTCCGTGCCTATGCTCTATGCCAGGAGTTTTATCTGTTAGCTCTGATGTTTAGTTCTTGACCCTCTTGAGTTAGTTGTGGCGTGTGGTGTGAGGCAGAGGTCTAACTTCTGTCTTGTGTGATTATCCAGTTGCCACACCATGTGTTGAAAAGGTGCCCTTTACCGTCAGTTGGCACCCAGGTTTAACCTCAGTAGACCATAGGGATGTGGTTAATTTCTGGACTCCAGATTCTGTTTCATTCCACTGATCTCTATGGCTGTCTTCACGCCAGTCTTGTTCACTGTAGTTTGGCAGTGAGTTTTAAAACTGAGGAGTGTAAGTCATCCAACTTTTGTTCTTTTCAAAATTGTTTTGGCTGTTCTGTGCCCTTCGTATTTCCATGTCAGTTTTGGGATCTGTTTGTCAGTTACTGATAAAACAAAACAGCAAAGTCAGATGGGATTTTGGTAGGAGGAACTGCCCCAAATCTGTAGATCCTTTGGAGAATACTCTCATCTTAACATCAAGTCTTTTAATCCATGCATTTTTCTGCTTACTTAGGTCTTCTTTAATTTCTTTCAGTAATGTTTTATAGTTTTCAGTGTACTTCACACCTTTTGTTAAGTTTATTCTTAAGTAGGTTAGTCCTTTTGGTGGCATTATTAATAGGAATATTTAATGTTTGTATTGTTTATTGCCAGGACATAGAGCACAACTGATTTTTACATACTCATCTTCTATCCTGTAACCTTGCTGGACTGATTTATTAGTTGCAGTTTTTTAGTGGCTTCTTTAGGACTTCCTATATTTAAGATCATGACATCTCTAAACCAAGGTAGCTTTACTTCTTCCTTTCTACTCTGAATGCCTTCTAATTTCTCTTCTTGCCTAATTGCCCGGGATAGAACTCCAGTACCATGTTGGTAAGAGTGTATATACTTGTTTTCTTCCTGATCTCAGGAAAAAATCAGTCTTTCACTGCTATGTTAGCTATGGATTTTTTCCCAGATGCCATCTCTCAGTTTGTGGAAATTCCCTTCTACTTCTAAGCAGTTGTCTTTTTTAATTGTTTTAATTGGAGGATAATTGCTTTGCAATATTGTGATGGTTTCTGCCATACATTGACATGAATCGGCCACATCTCTACATATATCTCCTGTCCCTGAAACCTCCCTCCCACCTCCCACCCCTTCCCACCCGTCTAGGTTGTCACAGAGCACTGGGCTCAAGTTCCCTGCATCACCCAGCAAGTTCCCACCAGCTCTTTATTTCATATATGGTGGCGTAGATGTTTCAGAGTTACTCTTGCAATCCGTCCCTCCCTCTCCTTCCCCGACGGCGTCCACAAGTCTGTTCTCTAGTCTGCGTCTCCACTGCTGCTCTGCAGATAGGTTCATCAAGACCATGTTTCTAGATTCGACATATATGCATTAATATACGATATTTGTTTTTCTCTTTCGGAGTTAACTTCACTCTGTATAATGGACTCTGGGTTCATCCACCTCATTAGAATGGACACTCAAATGTGTTCATTTCTATGATTAACTAGTATTCTGTTGTAGATATGTACCACAGCTTCTTTATCCATTCATCTGTCGACAGACCTCTAGGCTGCTTCCCTGTCCTAGCTATTGTAGATAGTGCTGCAGTGAACATGGGGGTCCGTGTGTCTGTTTGAACTATGATTTCCTCTGGGTGTATGCCCAGTAGTGTGACTGTTGAGTCCTATGGCAGTTTTATTCTGAGTTTTTGAAGGAATCTATATTGTTCTCATAGTGGCTGTATCAGTTTACATGCACACGGATTCCCAGTTCCTATCCTGTAACCTTGCTGGACTGATTTATTAGTTGCAGTTTTTTAGTGGCTTCTTTAGGACTTCCTATATTTAAGATCATGACATCTCTAAACCAAGGTAGCTTTACTTCTTCCTTTCTACTCTGAATGCCTTCTAATTTCTCTTCTTGCCTAATTGCCCGGGATAGAACTCCAGTACCATGTTGGTAAGAGTGTATATACTTGTTTTCTTCCTGATCTCAGGAAAAAATCAGTCTTTCACTGCTATGTTAGCTATGGATTTTTCCTAGATGCCATCTCTCAGTTTGTGGAAATTCCCTTCTACTTCTAAGCAGTTGTCTTTTTTAATTGTTTTAATTGGAGGATAATTGCTTTGCAATATTGTGATGGTTTCTGCCATACATTGACATGAATCGGCCACATCTCTACATATATCTCCTGTCCCTGAAACCTCCCTCCCACCTCCCACCCCTTCCCACCCGTCTAGGTTGTCACAGAGCACTGGGCTCAAGTTCCCTGCATCACCCAGCAAGTTCCCACCAGCTCTTTATTTCATATATGGTGGCGTAGATGTTTCAGAGTTACTCTTGCAATCCGTCCCTCCCTCTCCTTCCCCGACGGCGTCCACAAGTCTGTTCTCTAGTCTGCGTCTCCACTGCTGCTCTGCAGATAGGTTCATCAAGACCATGTTTCTAGATTCGACATATATGCATTAATATACGATATTTGTTTTTCTCTTTCGGAGTTAACTTCACTCTGTATAATGGACTCTGGGTTCATCCACCTCATTAGAATGGACACTCAAATGTGTTCATTTCTATGATTAACTAGTATTCTGTTGTAGATATGTACCACAGCTTCTTTATCCATTCATCTGTCGACAGACCTCTAGGCTGCTTCCCTGTCCTAGCTATTGTAGATAGTGCTGCAGTGAACATGGGGGTCCGTGTGTCTGTTTGAACTATGATTTCCTCTGGGTGTATGCCCAGTAGTGTGACTGTTGAGTCCTATGGCAGTTTTATTCTGAGTTTTTGAAGGAATCTATATTGTTCTCATAGTGGCTGTATCAGTTTACATGCACACGGATTCCCAGTTCTCCATACCCCCTCCAGCATTTATTGTTGTAGACTTTTTTTCTATTTTTCTTTTTTTTTTTTTTAATCTTTTTATTGTTGTAGATTTTTTGATGATGGCCATTCTGACCAGTGTGACGTGATACTTAATCGTGGTTTTGAGTTGCATTTCTCTAATAATGAGTGATGTTGAGCATCTTTTCATGTGTTTATTAGCCATCTGTATGCCTTTGAAGAAATGTCTGTTTAGGTCTTCTGCCCTCTTTTTGATTGGGCTATTTGTTTTTCTGGTATTGAGCTGCAAAAAACCCAGGGCCGGATGGCTTCATAGGTGGATTCTATCAAAAGTTTAGAGAAGAGCTAACACTTACGCTGCTCAAACTCTTCCAGAAAATTGCAGAGGAAGGAAAACTCCTGGACTCATCCTACCAGGCCACCATAACCCCGATACCAAAACCAGACAAGGATGCCACAAAAAAAGAAAATTATAGGCCAGTATCACTGATGAACATAGATGTAAAACTCCTTAACAAAATTCTAACAAACAGAATCCAACAACACATTAAAAGGGTCATACATCATGCTCAAATGGGCTTTATCCTAGGGATGCAAGGATTCTTCAACATACACAAATCGATCAATGTGATATACCATATTAATGAATTGAAAGATAAAAACCATATGATCACCTCAGTAGGTGCAGACAAAGCTTTTGACAAAACTGAATACCCATTTATGATAAAAAGAGAAAAAACTCTCCAGAAAGTAGGCATAAAAGGATCATTCTTTAACATAATAAAGACCTTATATGACAGACCCGTAGCAAAGACTATTCTCACTGGTGAAAAGCTGAAAGCATTTCCTCTAAGACCAGGAACAAGGCAAGGGTGCCTATCTTACCAGTATCGTTCAACAGAGTATTGGAAATCCTAGCCACAGCAATCAGAGAAGAAAAAGGAATAAAAGGAATCCAGGTTGGAGAAGAAGTCAAACTCTCACTGTATGCAGATGACATGATATTATACATACAGAAGATTACTAGGGCCAATTAATGAATACAGTAAACTCTCAGGGTATAAAGTTAATACACAGAAAGCCCTTGCATTCCTATATACTAACGTGAAAAATGAGAAAAAGTAAGGAAGCAATTCTATTCACCATTGCAACAAAAATAATGAAATGCCTAGGAATAAACCTACCTAAAGAAAGAAAATACTTGTTTGTAGAAAGGTATAGGATGCTAATGAAAGCTTTCAAAGACAACGAAACAGATGGTGAGATACACCACGCTCTTGGATTGGAGGAATCAATATGGTGAAAATGACTATCTGCCCAAAACAATTTACAGATTCAATGCAATCCCTATCAAACTCCCAATGGTATTTTTCACAGAACTAGAGCAAAAAAAAAAAAAAAAACAAAATCACAATTTGTGTGGAAACACAGAAGACCCCAAATAGCCAAAGCAATCTTGAGAAAGAAAAACAGAGCTGAAGGAATCAACCTTCCTGACTTCAGACTATACTACAAAGCTACAGTCATCAAGACAGTATGGTGCTGGCAGAAAAACAGAGAGAGAGACCAAAGGAACAGATAGAAAACCCAGAGGTAAACCCACACACCTATGGGCACCTTATCTTTGACAAAGGAGGCAAGAGTGTACAATGAGAAAAGACAGCCTCTTCAATCAGTGGTGTTGGGAAAACTGGACTGCTATGTGTAAAAGAGTGAAACCAGGACACCCCTAACACCACACACAAAAATGAGCTTAAATGGGTTAAACGCTTAAATGTAAGGCCAGAAACTGTAAAACTCCTGGAGGAAAACACAGGCAGTACACTCTTGATATGAATCACAGCGAGATCCTCTGTAGCTCACCTCCTGGAGTAATGGGGATAAAAACAAAAATAGGCAAATGAGACCTGATTAAGCTGAAAAGCTTTTGCACAGGAAAGAAAACTATAAACAAGGTTTTTTGAAAAGACAGCTCTCAGAATGGGAGAAAAATAACAGCAAATGAAACAACTGACGAAAGATTAATCCCCCAAATTTGCATGCAGCTCAATACCAATTGTGTGTTTTTATCATAAAAGAATGTTGGATTCTGTTATAAGCTTTCTGGTTTTTTTTGCATCTCGTGAGATAATTGTGTGATTTTTGTCCCTTATTAATATGATGTATTACATTGGTTTCCACTTGGCCATGATTTATAACTCGTATATGTTACTGAATTAAATTTTCTAGTATTTTGTTGAGGGTTTTGGTGTCTAAGGATATCGGTCTGTCATTTTCGGTCTCGCGGTCACGCTGGCCCACAGAACATGTTGGGAAATGCGTGGGTTTGCTGGAGCTGCTGCAGCTGGGTGGCGTAGCCCGGAGGAGCTCGCGGTCCCGTGGGCCTGGAGGGGGAGGTCCACGCTCCGGGTGACAGCGGCGTCGTTCCTCCGGAGGGCTGCGAGGGGCAGGCTCGTCCAGCGCCTTGGCTTGTGGATGACCATCTTCTCCCTGCGCTTCTTCACATTATCCTCCTTCTAGCTGTTTATCTGTGTCCAAATTTCCCCTTTTAATAAGAACCCTGTGTTACATATAACTGTAATATGTGATACTCACATATGGGATCAGGGCCCGCCCTAAGGACCTCACTGTAGCTTATTACCTCTGTGAAGATACTGTCTCCTAGTAAGGTCATATTCTGGGTTAGAAATTCAGCATGTGGATTTTAGGGGGACTCAGTTCAAAACCTATAATAGGAAGCTTACACACACACACACACACACACACATATTTGTATCTGGTAAGAGTTTGTGAAGGATTATTGTTAATTTTCTTTAAACATTAGGTAGAACCCATCTAATGAAGACTTCTTGCCAGGGCCTTTGTTTTGGTAGGAAGTTGTTCTGATTACTAATAATCCAGTGTTTCTACGTGTGCAGGTCTGCTCAGATGTTTTTCTTCTTCACTCCATCTCAGTGGCTTGTGCCTTTCTAGGAATTTGTCCTGGAAGACTGTGTTATATGTTGGCGTACAGGTGCTCATACTATTCCCTTATAATTTTTTATTTCTGTAAGGTCAGTACTAAAGTCTCTGTTTTCATTTGTGATTTTAAGGATTTAAGGCTTTTGTTTTTCTTAATCAGTCTGTTGATTTTGTTGATCTTTTCAAAGAGCCAGTTTTTTTGGTTTTGTTGATTCCATTGTTCTTCTATTCTCTGTTTCATTTATTTCCATACTAGTCTTTATTATTTCCTTTCTTCTGCTTTTTGAGATTTTGGTGTCTAAGGATTTTTGTCCCTTATTAATATGATGTATTACATTGGTTTCCACTTGGCCATGATTTATAACTCGTATATGTTACTGAATTAAATTTTCTAGTATTTTGTTGAGGGTTTTGGTGTCTAAGGATATCGGTCTGTCATTTTCGGTCTCGCGGTCACGCTGGCCCACAGAACATGTTGGGAAATGCGTGGGTTTGCTGGAGCTGCTGCAGCTGGGTGGCGTAGCCCGGAGGAGCTCGTGGTCCCGTGGGCCTGGAGGGGGAGGTCCACGCTCCGGGTGACAGCGGCGTCGTTCCTCCGGAGGGCTGCGAGGGGCAGGCTCGTCCAGCGCCTTGGCTTGTGGATGACCATCTTCTCCCTGCGCTTCTTCACATTATCCTCCTTCTAGCTGTTTATCTGTGTCCAAATTTCCCCTTTTAATAAGAACCCTGTGTTACATATAACTGTAATATGTGATACTCACATATGGGATCGGGGCCCCGCCCTAAGGACCTCACTGTAGCTTATTACCTCTGTGAAGATACTGTCTCCTAGTAAGGTCATATTCTGGGTTAGAAATTCAGCATGTGGATTTTAGGGGGACTCAGTTCAAAACCTATAATAGGAAGCTTACACACACACACACACACACACACATATTTGTATCTGGTAAGAGTTTGTGAAGGATTATTGTTAATTTTCTTTAAACATTAGGTAGAACCCATCTAATGAAGACTTCTTGCCAGGGCCTTTGTTTTGGTAGGAAGTTGTTCTGATTACTAATAATCCAGTGTTTCTACGTGTGCAGGTCTGCTCAGATGTTTTTCTTCTTCACTCCATCTCAGTGGCTTGTGCCTTTCTAGGAATTTGTCCTGGAAGACTGTGTTATATGTTGGCGTACAGGTGCTCATACTATTCCCTTATAATTTTTTATTTCTGTAAGGTCAGTACTAAAGTCTCTGTTTTCATTTGTGATTTTAAGGATTTAAGGCTTTTGTTTTTCTTAATCAGTCTGTTGATTTTGTTGATCTTTTCAAAGAGCCAGTTTTTTTGGTTTTGTTGATTCCATTGTTCTTCTATTCTCTGTTTCATTTATTTCCATACTAGTCTTTATTATTTCCTTTCTTCTGCTTTTTTGACAATTTTGTCTGCTCTTGATTTTCTAGTTTATTCAGATGATTACTTTGAGACCTTTAGTCTTTTAAATGTAAGTATTTACCAATACAGCTTTCCTCTAAGGACTGCTTTAGTTACACTCTAGACTTGGTATGCTTGTATATTCACTCATCTCAGAATATATTCCAATTTTCCTTGTTATTTCTTCTTTGACCCATTGATATAATAACAATAACCCATTGTTATTTCTTCTTTGACCCAAAAGAAATTAGAAACCAATAACAGAAATAAATTTTGTGAATGTCCAGGAGTTTTGAATTCACAAAATTTATTTCGGTTATTGATTTCTAATTTCTTTCCGTATGGTTTTAGTCTTAAAGTTTATTTGAACTCATTTTATGGTCTAATGTATAGTCTGTCCTGAGAACCTTTCGTGAGTACTTGGGAAGAGGGTGTTGAAGTGTTCTTTAGATAAGAACACTTTGTAAGAGCTCTTTGTTCTTTGTAAGTCTAGTTGGTTTATAGTGTTCAGATCTCGGATTTTTTCTTGTTCTTTTGTCAGGTTTTCTACCCATCACTGAAAATGTGCTGTTGAAATCTCCAGATATTATTTTGGGCAGGGATCGGGTTGGGGAGGGAGGGAAGCAGGCGGGCCACTTCTATTGGTCTTTCATTTATCTATTTTTCATCCGTCTTTGTTCTTTGGCCTGTGTGGGCCTCCCATCACAGTGACCTCTGTTGTCGCAGAGCACTGGCTCGATGATTGGACCCATCGGTCCAGCGCTCCGCGCACGTGGGATCTTCCAGGCCAGGGATCGAACTGGCGCCTTGCACTGCAAGGCGGTATCCTTACCCACTGGACCACCAGGGCAGCCCCAGATACTATTCGTGCCTTTCTAGGAATTTGTCCTGGAAGACTGTGTTATATGTTGGCGTGTAAAAGGTCAGTACTAAAGTCTCTGTTTTCATTTGTGATTTTAAGGATTTAAGGCTTTTGTTTTTCTTAATCAGTCTGTTGATTTTGTTGATCTTTTCAAAGAGCCAGTTTTTTTGGTTTTGTTGATTCCATTGTTCTTCTATTCTCTGTTTCATTTATTTCCATACTAGTCTTTATTATTTCCTTTCTTCTGCTTTTTTGACAATTTTGTCTGCTCTTGATTTTCTAGTTTATTCAGATGATTACTTTGAGACCTTTAGTCTTTTAAATGTAAGTATTTACAAATACAGCTTTCCTCTAAGGACTGCTTTAGTTACACTCTAGACTTGGTATGCTTGTATATTCACTCATCTCAGAATATATTCCAATTTTCCTTGTTATTTCTTCTTTGACCCATTGATATAATAACAATAACCCATTGTTATTTCTTCTTTGACCCAAAAGAAATTAGAAACCAATAACAGAAATAAATTTTGTGAATGTCCAGGAGTTTTGAATTCACAAAATTTATTTCGGTTATTGATTTCTAATTTCTTTCCCGTATGGTTTTAGTCTTAAAGTTTATTTGAACTCATTTTATGGTCTAATGTATAGTCTGTCCTGAGAACCTTTCGTGAGTACTTGGGAAGAGGGTGTTGAAGTGTTCTTTAGATAAGAACACTTTGTAAGAGCTCTTTGTTCTTTGTAAGTCTAGTTGGTTTATAGTGTTCAGATCTCGGATTTTTTCTTGTTCTTTTGTCAGGTTTTCTACCCATCACTGAAAATGTGCTGTTGAAATCTCCAGATATTATTTTGGGGGTGGGGGGCGGGTTGGGGAGGGAGGGGAGCAGGCGGGCCACTTCTATTGGTCTTTCATTTATCTATTTTTCATCCGTCTTTGTTCTTTGGCCTGTGTGGGCCTCCCATCACAGTGACCTCTGTTGTCGCAGAGCACTGGCTCGATGATTGGACCCATCGGTCCAGCCGCTCCGCGGCACGTGGGATCTTCCAGGCCAGGGATCGAACTGGCGCCCCTTGCACTGCAAGGCGGTATCCTTACCCACTGGACCACCAGGGCAGCCCCAGATACTATTTTTTAATTGTCTGTTTCTCTCCTCAGTTCTAACAGTTTTTAGTTCATATATTTGGGGGCTGTTAGGTGCATCTTATAACTGTTACATATTCCTGATATATTGACTCTTCTGTTGTTTTAGAACGTTATCTCCATTAGCTAATTTTGTCTTAAGTCTACTTGTCTTTTTTCCTAGAGTCCTGCTAGCTCTCTTTTGATTACTGTTTGCATAGACTACCTTTTTCTTTCTTTTTGCTTTCAAGCCTATTTGTGACTTTGAATCTAACTGTTTCTCTTGCAGCCAACAGATGGTTGAGTCATGTAAAAGATCCATCCTGCCTTTTAATGGGAGTGTTCCAGGGTTTTACATCTGATGTAATTATGGATAGGCAGGGTGTGTCTGCCATTTGCCACATGTCTTCTGTATATCTTCTTTTTGTGCCTCAGTTTCTCCATGGTTTGTTTTGTGTTAGACATGTGTAGAGTACCATTTAATTCTCTTGTCCTTTCTTTACTGTGTATTATTTTCTTACTGATTGTCATTAGAATGGTAGTTAATGTATTACTTATAACAATTTAGCTTGGGTTAGCTTAAGTTTAGTATTGTACAGAGCTCTGTCCTGTATATGCTCAATCCCATCCTCCATCCTGTGTGCTGTCACTGTTGTACAAATTGCAGCACTGTCTGCTGTGAGCCCGTCAGCTCGGATGATGACTGTTGCTTTATGTGCTGTCTTTTAAATCAGATGGGAGAGACTGACAAAAAAAAAAAACCTGTATGGTTTACCTTGGTCGCTACCTTTATTGGTAACTACAGAGGTTTATTTTTCATCTAGTTTGGGCGACTGTCTAGTGTGCTTTTAATTCAGTCCAAAAAAACTCCCTTTAGTATATCTGGTAGGGCTGGTTCGCTAGTGATGGATTGTCTCAGTTTCTGTTTCTCTGTGAATGTCTTCATTTTTCCTTCGTATCGGAACACATTTATAATGGGCATTTTGAGGTCCTTTCTGTGAACTTGTTATCTGGTTATTTCCAGAGGCAGTTTTGCTCTTTTCTCGTAATCGAACTGGCGCCTTGCACTGCAAGGCGGTATCCTTACCCACTGGACCACCAGGGCAGCCCCAGATACTATTTTTAATTGTCTGTTTCTCCTCAGTTCTAACAGTTTTTAGTTCATATATTTGGGGGCTGTTAGGTGCATCTTATAACTGTTACATATTCCTGATATATTGACTCTTCTGTTGTTTTAGAACGTTATCTCCATTAGCTAATTTTGTCTTAAGTCTACTTGTCTTTTTTCCTAGAGTCCTGCTAGCTCTCTTTTGATTACTGTTTGCATAGACTACCTTTTTCTTTCTTTTTGCTTTCAAGCCTATTTGTGACTTTGAATCTAACTGTTTCTCTTGCAGCCAACAGATGGTTGAGTCATGTAAAAGATCCATCCTGCCTTTTAATGGGAGTGTTCCAGGGTTTTACATCTGATGTAATTATGGATAGGCAGGGTGTGTCTGCCATTTGCCACATGTCTTCTGTATATCTTCTTTTTGTGCCTCAGTTTCTCCATGGTTTGTTTTGTGTTAGACATGTGTAGAGTACCATTTAATTCTCTTGTCCTTTCTTTACTGTGTATTATTTTCTTACTGATTGTCATTAGAATGGTAGTTAATGTATTACTTATAACAATTTAGCTTGGGTTAGCTTAAGTTTAGTATTGTACAGAGCTCTGTCCTGTATATGCTCAATCCCATCCTCCATCCTGTGTGCTGTCACTGTTGTACAAATTGCAGCACTGTCTGCTGTGAGCCCGTCAGCTCGGATGATGACTGTTGCTTTATGTGCTGTCTTTTAAATCAGATGGGAGAGACTGACAAAAAAAAAAAACCTGTATGGTTTACCTTGGTCGCTACCTTTATTGGTAACTACAGAGGTTTATTTTTCATCTAGTTTGGGCGACTGTCTAGTGTGCTTTTAATTCAGTCCAAAAAAACTCCCTTTAGTATATCTGGTAGGGCTGGTTCGCTAGTGATGGATTGTCTCAGTTTCTGTTTCTCTGTGAATGTCTTCATTTTTCCTTCGTATCGGAACACATTTATAATGGGCATTTTGAGGTCCTTTCTGTGAACTTGTTATCTGGTTATTTCCAGAGGCAGTTTTTGCTGGCGTTTTCCCATGGCGTATGGCTCACATTTTCCTATTTCTTGCATGGCTCATACTTTTTGGTTGGAAACTAGACATTTTAGATGATGTATTATAGTAAACTCTGGGTACTCGTCTCCCTTCACCCCCAGCCGAGACGTGAGTCCTGCTTGCTGTGTAGTCTTCAGTGACTGGATTCTGTTGGTGACAGGTGTTTCCTCCCTCCCGTGAAGTGCGAGGTCTCTGATGCTGCTCCTCAGGGTGCGACGCCAGGCAGGGCGTTGGGGGCTCCTGGGCGCCGAGCCTTTCTGAGCCCCACTCCTGTGTGTGTGAAGGGCACAGACTCCACCCTGAGTGCCCGGGGGCAGGTTCAAACAGGTGCTCGTTAGAGGAGGGAGGAGCAGCTGAGAAACAGCAGTGTCGCCCTCGGGCAGGGCCTGGTCTTGCCTTGAGAGAGACGCACAGCAGTATCTTTAAGCTCTCAAGAGAACCAAGTGTGAACGTCACTCGGTCGTGTCCAGCTCCGTGGACGGTAGCCCGCCAGCCTCCTCAGTCCATGGAATTCTCCAGGCAGTAATACTGGAGCTTGGTAGCCATTCCCTTCCCCAGGGCGTCTTCCCAACCCAGGGATTGAAGCCAGGTCACCCGCATTGCAGGTGAATTCTTTACCGTCTGAGCCACCGGGGACGCCCACAAATGCACGATGTCAGCGTTCTTCACTCCACAGAAGACCACCGAAATCTTTAAAGGAACTGGAAAAGCTCTTCACAAAGACCCCCTGAGGCCAGGCTGCAGGCGTGCCAGCCCTCACACACCCTCGTCCTAGCAGCAGCCCCACAGCTGAGGCTGCTGTGAAGCCCCTCCCCAAGTCCTGCCAGGCTGGGACGTGCAGTTGTCAGGGGCAGAAGCCTGCGCGGTCCCTCTGCCCGGCAGAGGAATGAGGCTGTGCTCTTCGCGTCCCCCACAACTCTGTCTCTGAGTTTCTGTTTGGAACTGGGGCCCAGAGGCGGCGCTTTGGGCATCAGGAGGCCCAGCTGGGATACTTGCGCCGTCGCCGTCGCCGTCGCCGTGGCACGCTGGAGGTGCGTTCTGCTCTCTCTCCCTGACCACACACAGGTGTAATGCCCCGCGAATGGCTAGCTCGCCGCTCCGTTGTTTCCAGCCACGCCCAGGGCATGAACTGTCCTGCCCGCGAATCCCATCAGAGCGCGGCTCTGGGAAGAGCTCCTCGGGCCTGGGTTCGATGTCCCTCGCAGCATCCTGCTCCAAGATTCCCTCAGAAACCGGCCACCCTGCCGTCCAGGTGGTGTTTCCTTAAGCACCCCTGAACCTCCTTCCGGTCTGGCCCCAGAGCTGGCCCCAGCCTGCGCAGCCTGCCGCGTGCGCGGCGCGGCCTCTGCTCTGAACGCGGGGGCTGAGCCGGAGAAGGGAGCCCCCGCCTCTCGGTGCCTCTTGCTTAGAATAGCCACAGCCATCGGCAGCCCCGAGTGTCCTCCCCTGCGGGCGTCTGGAGGCGTCCCTGAGCCGGGAGGGGCGGGGAAGTGGTCTCTGTTCAAAGGCGCCTTACGTGTGCCCGTCTTAACAATCTGGCGGCGGCGGGTGGGTGTTCTTCCATCCAGGCGCTAAGGCCACCTGCGCTCGAGCCTCAGCTCTTCTCCTGCCGTCTGGACCTTTGACCTCTGGCTCTCTTCGTCAGAGACTCCACTTTATCTTGTTTTTTTTTTTTAATATTTTTTCCATAAACATTTAAAACATGTTTAGGTCAGAACCATGGGAAAAAAATAACCACCTCTCTCTCTGATCCCTTATTTCTCCAACCTTCTCGGCCTCCCTACGTCACAGCCAAGTACCCAGCGTCCCCGAACCAGCCCCGCTTCCTCTGCTCGCTGATCCCCCATCGTGACTTTATTCCCAGCATCCCATTGGAATTCCCACCCAGGGTTCCATTTCCAAAGTCAGTGGACGTTCACCAGTCTTTACCCTACTGGACGTCTCCGTGGGATTCCACAGTTTCCAGCACTCCCGCGAATGCACATACACTCTCTTCTGCTCGCTGATGCTTCTTTAGCCCTTGTTTGAAAATGTCAGTGGTGTTTAGTTGAGTAGCACTGTATTTCTCTCAATACCAACTGACTCACCGTAAGATCATTACTTACACTAATTACTACTCAGTACGATGTATATGTTAGTAGGTGTTACTTTGGCCTCACTTCTACTTCCTGTTTCAGTTCAGCGCTTATGTGGATTTAAGGGCTTCCCCGGAGGCTCCGGCAGCGGAGAGTCGGCCTGCGGAGCGAGAGACCTGGGCTTGATCTCTGGGCTGGGAAAAAATGACATGCATAAGCAGGTCATATTATTTCTGAATTTCATCCTAGAAAGGAATTTTCAGCCCACTGGCTAGGAAAAGTCGGCGCTGGTCTGGAGGGCCGAGCGCCTCCTCTCCGCGAAGCCATCCCGGGCGCGCGCTGCCGCGCGTGCCCGGGCCCCGCCGCGGCCTCTGCGGCACGGTCAGCTTTCCAAGCCGCTGGCCGAGCATGCTCTCTAACTCACGTCAGTTATTTTGGCTGTCCTTTAGTTTTCACGTGAGCTACCAAAATAATGGATATATTTTCATCTATTTTATCCCTTCCTTTTAAACTTACTCTGTCATCAGCATTATGCGTGGGAAGATGCAGAGCAGAAACACAAAGCTCCCAGCACAGGAGTTTGATTTTGTGTTGAAAGTTACTTGTAGTGACGTTTCTCTCTGGCCATGGTTCTTACTGGGGAAAACTTTTTTTCACGGGCTCAAATGGCAAGGCCGTCTTTTGGTTAATGCTTCTAAGAAGTGGTTTTTAGCCACTAGACTGCGTTTTCCCCGTCGGTGTCTGTGTTCATTTCCCGCCTAGGCAGCCCGGGCTGCTCCGGGAGAGATGCTGGACAGCCCGCTGGTGGGCACTCGGTGCAGTCCCGCGTTGCCGGGGCCCCGGGGCTGAGCACGTGCGTGGGGCTCCGGGTGGTGCCCTCTCTGCCTCGGAGGGAGCCAGGGGCCGGCCGCCGCCTCGGTGTCGCGCCAGGGCAGCCAGGGAGCCAGCGTCCGGGGCAGCTCAGCGGGCAGAGGCGCCCCGGCCGCGGGCCGGAGACCGTGGCCGGCAGAGGCCGAGGGAGGCCTCTAGGCCCTCGTGACTCTGTCTGAGGATCAGTGTCGCGTGTGTCGCCTGGGAACTTACTAGCGATGCATCGGCTCGGGGCTCAGCCCACGAATCCACACCTAGGCCTGACCGAGATCCACACGCAACTCCTGCGCCCTTTGTAGCCCGAGGCGCGGCGCCGCTCTCGCGAGACCGCACCGCCGGCCCTGCTTCCTCCAGGAAGCCCTCCTGGTACTCTGCGCGCCCACCGTGCTGTGTCACTTGGATCTCGTGGCGTCCATACTGGCCTTGTCACTGCGGGCCTGCACGCCCCTTCCTCAGAGATGAGCGCCAACCCAGATCACTCGGTGCTCACCTTGCACACTGCCTGACTCAGAGGGCTCTCCGGACCGTGGAGCGAATGAACGTGCAGATGATCAGTGAGACAGAAACAACAGCCTGAAACTCACGGAAGACCAGGTGTTTATTTCTGCTGTTTTTCAGACAAGCTCTTCAAGCTAAAATCAAAATAACAGAGTTTCAGTCGCGTCGGTATTAAATGCCCAACCCTTCGGGTTTTCGCATTTCCAGAGCACGCTGGTTCAGGCACTCTTGTCCCCAGAGGCACGGAGGATTTCCTGGGCTGGGAGGGAGTGACTTGCTGTCGTGGGGGTGCGGTTGTCCGCCGCCTGATGAGGTAGCGACGTGCAGCAGGCCCAGGCCAAGCACGCCGCCCGCCCTGCCTTTCGAGAGCTGGCTGTCCAGCTGGAGGGCGGCCAGGCCCTCTGCCGCACCTTCCCCCCGGGGGGACCTGCAGCGGGAGGAAGGTGGGCGAGGGGAGGGAGCACGCTTGACCTGGCTCTGTGGCAGCGTCTCTGGTATAAGCGAACAGCCCAGCCTGAGAGGCCAGGGGAGAGGGTGGCCAACACTGACGGGAGTGGATCGCCTTTGGTGAGGGAGCCCAGCCGCCCAGGTGCTCCCTGCTTCCCCTCTGCAGGAAATCGACGGGCCCTCATTTTTGTCAGGCAGATGTTGAACTCCCTGCTTCACCCGCCTGCTTTCCAAAGAGCCTCTCTGGGCCGAGGCTGCTGCTTCATCAGGGCCCATCTGGGAGACAGTGAGGGCAGGGGAGCCTGGCGTGCTGCCGTCCATGGGGTCGCAGAGTTGGAACCGACGTAGCGACGGAACAACAAACCACAGCGGGATGCCCTCTAGCCCGGGAGACCCAAGTGTGGCCCGCACCCCCTTTCCAGGGCACATTCCACTGACGTCTCCCCTGAGGACCACGCCCCTTTGTGTCTGGAGATGGCACCCCATCCTGATTCTGCCGGGGGCGGGGGGCTCGGCCGAGAACAGCTGTGTCCACAGGGGAAACAGTGTGATTCGGGGACACGTGTCCTGCGGCCTCTTCTGCTTTGGGACAGTAGCGTTCACAGTTGGCAGCTTTGGTGGACAAGACCCCCCACAACTCTTTTGAAACATAACGCTGCGTTAGGAGAAACTTGCAGCCAGTGTGGTTTGGGGATGCTCAGAAGGCTGATTCTCTGGCGGGCAGCAGCAGCAGCAGAGCCTCAGAGAGTCCCCAGGGTCCTTCCACAGGACACTTCCGTGAGCACAGTCTGTCCTGCGTCCCCGGGGTGGGCCCCGAGACGGGCAGGGCTGCTGGGCTGTGGGCCTTGTTTTCCCTCCCCCAGCGCCCGCTTTAGAGGGTCTGCCTAGGCCTCCCTGGGAGACGGTCCAGCTGATGAGTTCCCGGGTGAGAAGGCACGCTGGCGCAGAGGAGAGCCACCCCCAACTTAAGGGAAGGGACGGATTCCGCTTGCTCACAAGAGCGGGCTCGTTAGTGGCTCCCGCGAGGAGGTGCCTTCACACTCCCACGGGGCGTCCATTTGCAGCTGCCGCAGTGACTTCTGACTCCCAGGAAAACCGGTCTCCCAGCTCAGGGAGGCTTGTGGGGAGCAGCCTCAGCCCCCCACCCTCCCCCTGCCCTCCGCCTGGCCTGGCAAAGGATGCACCTGCAGCCGGCCCCCTGGGCACAGACCCGGGCACCTCCACAGCGCCCTCCGTCTCACCCGGCCTCCCGCTGCAGCCAGTGGCGGGGCGGCGGCCCTGGTCCCTGCGGCTGGCCCGCCCCTGCACCCGGCCCGGGCTCCCGGCGGAACGCCTGTGCGTCCTGCCAGCCGAGAGCCGGCGCGCGGCAGTCGCCGCGGGAAAGCGGCCGAGAGGCAGGGGGCGGGCAGGCGCGCACGTGCACGGGCTCGCCCAAACGCCGGCCTCTCGCTGCCTTTTCTGTGCCAGGTCTGCCCCTCTCTCTGCAGACGTCACGAGTGCGAGCGGCTCCTGTAACGTCTGGCAATGGCTTTAAAATCCACAGGTTGAAACCTCAGGGACTCGACCTCTGAGCTAAGCAAGTGTAATTGTAAAGCCTGTTATATATGTGAAATACATGTGGACATACATGCCACACACAAGCGTGCCACCGAGCACGGCCGCACACCTCCCGGGAATCCAGACCTCAGCCCGCCCGCTCGCGTGTAGGTCTGTGCCCTGCGCGATCGAGACGTCCCGACGGGCCCCGGCGCTGCCTGCCTGCGTCTGGTCTCCGGCGCTCGGCGCGGCCCCTCACACGTGGCTCGTCTTCTCGGCCCGGGCGTGCTCCGCAGGCCACGTGACCCTGGCGGCGCCGGCCTTCTCCCAGCCCCGCCGGATCCTGGAGAGTCTGCGGCGGATACAGGGCAGCAGGAACAGGCCTTTGGCCAGGATGACCACGCAGGGCACCAGCAGCGTGAGGGTGAAGGTGGGCGGCAGGTAGAACTTGTAGCGGCTCTCCTCGAAGGCCCGGGTCCAGCCGTAGGTGAGCGTGTGCAGGGTGCTCAGCACCAGGCCCACGAAGCCCAGGGTGGACTGCGGGGAGAAGAAGGCAGAGTGAGGCTGAGGACGGACACGCGGTCCCCGAGGGCCAAGGGCGGGAAGCAGGGTGGCCTCGTGGAGCTCTGCGTGAAGACCCCAGCCCTGTGCCTCCCTCGCTGTGTGATCTCACGACTCCCCAGCTCTCACTTTCTTACCAGAAAAATGGAAACAATGTTGTACGCCCAGGTGTGTAAGAACTGATTCATTGGTAAGGATTCAATAAAATAACAATGCTTTTCCCCAAACTGTATTATCTGTACCTCTGGTGGCTGCCTGTGAACTTAAGATGGAATTAAATTCAAAGAACTTTAAAAGCATGTTCGTAGTCTTGTGTATATTTTCCTGCCTATAGAGTAATAAGTGCTAGCATATCAAAATCTTAATTTCACAGATAATATTTGGCATAAGATAAGGCCAGGTGAACAGGCAGTGGATTTTAAATGGATTTAAAGATAAACACAGGGACTTCCCTGGTGCTCCAGGGGTCAAGAATCCGCCTTGCAATGCAGGGAACGGGGGCTTGATTCCTGCTTGGGGAGCTGAGACCCACATGCCAGGGGGCGTGGCCAACGAAAAGAAAAAGGAACAAGTGTGCTTGGCACCAGTGGTGGAGACGGCGCCCCAGGGCCCGCAGGCTCGACGGGTTCATGCTGTGCACACAGCCCGTAGCTCCCCACAGACGAGACGGTGGGCGCTGACCCTCACCCCCCTGCCATGGGAACACCCGGGCACAAACCCTCCCAGGATCGCTCTCCCGCCTGGAGGGAGATTCGCGATGCCAGGGCGATCGGGACCATCACAGACCCACGTGGAAGTGGTCCAGGCCATCCTACAGCAGAGCGTCTCGCCCCTTGAGCCAGGGCTGGGCATCAGCGGGCGCTTCCAGCCGCGCAGCTCTGCATCCCCCGACGTGCTGTACGACCCAATTGTCTGAGGGGCCGGGACATGAGCGCGGCCAGGAAGCGCTCCTCTGTCCCTCCAGCCTCTGGGCGTCTGCTACACGTAGGGCTCCTTGCAAACTACAGACACCACCTTCCAGATGTGGCGCTCATCTCCACGGACTAGCCTCGGGAGGAAGAAGGGATCACAAAAGCTGAAGTCAGAAGTGTGGGGAGAGCGCCGTCCCCCGGACCTGGCGGGCAGCGACGCAGTGCAGAGGGCACCTCGGCCTCTGTGGCGGCGGGAGGAGGGCACGGGGCGCCGAGAGGGCAGGGCAGACCGTGGTCCCTGCCTGAGGAGCAGGCAGTGGCCCCTCGAGCAGTGGACACAGGGGCCCTTTCTCCACGGAGACCCGGCGAGGCATTAGTTGGAGCATGGCAGCCTGATGGCACCCCAGGGTGCTGTGTGCAGGCCGGGTCTGAGCTTTCCGCAGAGAAGCTGTATTTGGGCCTCCTGGATGTCCTCCCGGCCCAGCGTGGCAGCATCGATCCGGGGGCTTGGCTCAGAGGCACCGCCCTGTCAGCATTCCCTCTGACGGGCTCACGTGGGTCCGAGGGTGCCACCGGGCCTCAGTCTTGCTCCCCCTCATATGGGCGGCGCTCGGATTGCCTGCTCCAGCATCAACCCCAAGGGGAGAACCAGGGACCACGAAAGAACAGGGTTCAGAAGAATTGCTTGTAATGCTTTTACTACACACAGTAATAACAGTTTCTAATGGCTGTACATGCACGGTCATAGGTAGGTTCACACATATAACACTCTTGACCCTAAATAAACCACTAGCGGGGCTCCCCTGGTGGCCCCATGGTAGAGCACCTGCCTGCCGAGGCAGAAGACTTGGGGTCCATCCCTGGTCTGGGAAGGCCCCCCATAGAGCAGAGCGACTATGCCTGCCTGACAACTACCGAGCCTGTGCCCTAGAGCCCCAAAGCTGCAGCCAGACCTACGACCAGGGCGATCGGGACCATCACAGACCCACGTGGAAGTGGTCCAGGCCATCCTACAGCAGAGCGTCTCGCCCCTTGAGCCAGGGCTGGGCATCAGCGGGCGCTTCCAGCCGCGCAGCTCTGCATCCCCCGACGTGCTGTACGACCCAATTGTCTGAGGGGCCGGGACATGAGCGCCAGGAAGCGCTCCTCTGTCCCTCCAGCCTCTGGGCGTCTGCTACACGTAGGGCTCCTTGCAAACTACAGACACCACCTTCCAGATGTGGCGCTCATCTCCACGGACTAGCCTCGGGAGGAAGAAGGGATCACAAAAGCTGAAGTCAGAAGTGTGGGGAGAGCGCCGTCCCCCGGACCTGGCGGGCAGCGACGCAGTGCAGAGGGCACCTCGGCCTCTGTGGCGGCGGGAGGAGGGCACGGGGCGCCGAGAGGGCAGGGCAGACCGTGGTCCCTGCCTGAGGAGCAGGCAGTGGCCCCTCGAGCAGTGGACACAGGGGCCCTTTCTCCACGGAGACCCGGCGAGGCATTAGTTGGAGCATGGCAGCCTGATGGCACCCCAGGGTGCTGTGTGCAGGCCGGGTCTGAGCTTTCCGCAGAGAAGCTGTATTTGGGCCTCCTGGATGTCCTCCCGGCCCAGCGTGGCAGCATCGATCCGGGGGCTTGGCTCAGAGGCACCGCCCTGTCAGCATTCCCTCTGACGGGCTCACGTGGGTCCGAGGGTGCCACCGGGCCTCAGTCTTGCTCCCCCTCATATGGGCGGCGCTCGGCTTGCCTGCTCCAGCATCAACCCCAAGGGGAGAACCAGGGACCACGAAAGAACAGGGTTCAGAAGAATTGCTTGTAATGCTTTTACTACACACAGTAATAACAGTTTCTAATGGCTGTACATGCACGGTCATAGGTAGGTTCACACATATAACACTCTTGACCCTAAATAAACCACTAGCGGGGCTCCCCTGGTGGCCCCATGGTAGAGCACCTGCCTGCCGAGGCAGAAGACTTGGGGTCCATCCCTGGTCTGGGAAGGCCCCCCATAGAGCAGAGCGACTATGCCTGCCTGACAACTACCGAGCCTGTGCCCTAGAGCCCCAAAGCTGCAGCCACTGGGCTCGATCCCTGGGTTGGGAAGATCCCCTGGAGAAGGGAATGGCAACCTACTCCAGTATTTTTGCCTGGGAGGTCTGGTTGTCCGAGGAGCCTCACGGGCTACAGTCCGTGGGGTCACAAAGGGTTGGACACGACTTACAAACTGAACAACAGCAACAAAGTACCAGATGCCGAAAGACCCCCGTTTCCATCCTTCCTTAGCCATCTCTGGTTCTTCCTGGCTTTGTGACCACTCTAAGGATCTGTCGGTCACGTCCTTAGCGATTGCCTGGCTCAGCACAGCCTGCTGGGAAGGCTGGGGTTGGCTCTGCCATTAGCCACAGCTGTTGCACGCGTCCTGTGAAGATGGTTGGTCCCCGAATGGGAGCCTCCTTGCCTGGGGGTCACATGTGACCAGAGTCACCTCCAGACCCATCTATCAAGAATTCCAAATCTCCTAGCAGCTTCAGGACCACACTATCCTTTTCTAAGTTCTGATCTATATAACAGGGTTAAAAAAGCCCCCAGCATTGAGAAAATATTTGGGATTAATATCCCGAATATGTAGAGAACTCTTAAAGTGAACAACAAGAAAAACAAACTCCTCAATTCAAAGATAGGTAAAGGACGGGAATAGAAATTTCTCCAAAGAAGATACACGAATGGCCAGAAACTACTGGAAGCAGTGCCCAGCACCAGGGAGGTGCAAACCAAACCCACATCATGCCCGCTAGGAGGGCTGCTGTGAAGACCGGAACCGTGACGCGCTGGCCAGGGTGCGGCGGAGCCGGAAGCCTCAGCAGCTGCTCGGAAGGCCGTGCAGTGACTTCGCAGTGACCGGAGGCGCCGTCCCCACGGGCTTCGGCAGCTCCATGTCGGGCTCGCACCCCACGTGACGGACAGAGTGAAGCGTGCTGACTGCAGGCCCGGAGCCCTCACCGCAGGACCACCGGGGGGTTCCCCCCGAGGAAGAAGGCTTCAGCTCGCCCGACCACCAGCCCGGTCTTCCCCGCCAACCGCGAGTCCCAGACCGTCGTGCCCTTCCTCCGGGGATTCACCGGGCTCTGCCGCGACGGCTGGGAGGTGCCTTTCCACAGCCCGCGAGCGTGTGTCTTCCTGTCTGGCTGCATGGTACCGTCACCTGGGAGCCCGGCGGCCACCTGAATGCTTCCGCACCAGCCCAGGCCCCGCTGGCTGGCTGGGGTGGGGCTCCGGGGCTGGGCGCTTCCACGGGCTCAGCAGTGGCCTGTCTGCAGGCAGGACTGGGCACCGCGCCTCGAGGAGCTGCTCCTGCCCCGGGCCCTTCCAGCTTCAGCCTGAGACCTCCTCACGGTCCCTCTGCCCGGGCTGTTTGCTGGGGTGGACCGGGTCCTTTTTGTTCCCTTGACGAAGACCCACCCGGCCTGCAGAGGCTCACACTCTGACGCCTCCTGCCGCGGTGAGAACCCTCGCCGCGGAACCTGAGGGTCAGTGACCGCCCCGGCCCATTAGCCACAGCTGTTGCACGCGTCCTGTGAAGATGGTTGGTCCCCGAATGGGCCTCCTTGCCTGGGGTCACATGTGACCAGAGTCACCTCCAGACCCATCTATCAAGAATTCCAAATCTCCTAGCAGCTTCAGGACCACACTATCCTTTTCTAAGTTCTGATCTATATAACAGGGTTAAAAAAGCCCCCAGCATTGAGAAAATATTTGGGATTAATATCCCGAATATGTAGAGAACTCTTAAAGTGAACAACAAGAAAAACAAACTCCTCAATT
This sequence comes from Tragulus kanchil, assembly GCA_022376925.1. NCBI lineage: Eukaryota > Metazoa > Chordata > Mammalia > Artiodactyla > Tragulidae > Tragulus > Tragulus kanchil. The sequence goes on from JAIOJX010000026.1 coordinate 119,005,648, forward strand.
CAAAGATAGGTAAAGGACGGGAATAGAAATTTCTCCAAAGAAGATACACGAATGGCCAGAAACTACTGGAAGCAGTGCCCAGCACCAGGGAGGTGCAAACCAAACCCACATCATGCCCGCTAGGAGGGCTGCTGTGAAGACCGGAACCGTGACGCGCTGGCCAGGGTGCGGCGGAGCCGGAAGCCTCAGCAGCTGCTCGGAAGGCCGTGCAGTGACTTCGCAGTGACCGGAGGCGCCGTCCCCACGGGCTTCGGCAGCTCCATGTCGGGCTCGCACCCCACGTGACGGACAGAGTGAAGCGTGCTGACTGCAGGCCCGGAGCCCTCACCGCAGGACCACCGGGGGGTTCCCCCCGAGGAAGAAGGCTTCAGCTCGCCCGACCACCAGCCCGGTCTTCCCCGCCAACCGCGAGTCCCAGACCGTCGTGCCCTTCCTCCGGGGATTCACCGGGCTCTGCCGCGACGGCTGGGAGGTGCCTTTCCACAGCCCGCGAGCGTGTGTCTTCCTGTCTGGCTGCATGGTACCGTCACCTGGGAGCCCGGCGGCCACCTGAATGCTTCCGCACCAGCCCAGGCCCCGCTGGCTGGCTGGGGTGGGGCTCCGGGGCTGGGCGCTTCCACGGGCTCAGCAGTGGCCTGTCTGCAGGCAGGACTGGGCACCGCGCCTCGAGGAGCTGCTCCTGCCCCGGGCCCTTCCAGCTTCAGCCTGAGACCTCCTCACGGTCCCTCTGCCCGGGCTGTTTGCTGGGGTGGACCGGGTCCTTTTTGTTCCCTTGACGAAGACCCACCCGGCCTGCAGAGGCTCACACTCTGACGCCTCCCTCGCGGCTGCCGCGGTGAGAACCCTCGCCGGCCCGGGAACCGAGTCCGGCGGCCCCAGGGAGGCCTCCGCTCTCCCCTCAGTGACACGTCCCGGGGTTTCGCCCGCGCTCACCACTGTCCCGGCCCTGGCCTGGGGAGTGACGACCTGCACGGGGCGACAAGGCACGCCCTGGGGGAGAAGACAGACCTGCTCCCGCCCAAACAGCCTCTGCCCGTCGCCATCCAGGGTCCCACGACGACCCCGGAGGCCGGAGCCCCGGCCTCGGGCTCGCAGCTCACGGGGGGCTGACAGCCGAAGACCGGCCAGTGACAAAGGGCCTTCTGACTTTCCGGTCCCCGCGAGAAGCCTGGGTGACTCCAGCAAGTGTGTTTCCCTCAAACTCTGTCTCCTTGGGAACCATTTAAACATCCCAGAACAGCCCAAGGAAGCCAAAAGAAAAGGAGGCATGGTTCTGGGGCAAATAACGACCCAACCACCAGCCAAGGCCGTTGCTATGATATGTAAGCTTTTTAGAGGGACAGAAACAGCCAGGTCGTTCAGCCTGTGCTCAGGCACTGCAGGGGAAGGGCTTTGGACCACTGCTCGCGAGACTGGGCTCAGAGCCAGCCTCCGCTCTTGTGTCAGGCAGGGGGCTGGAGTGGGCAAGGCCACCGGAAGCCCCTCTAACGATGGGCAGACCTGAGGTGCTAAGCACGGAGCCCCAGGGTCTCTGTCCAGGTGAGCTGCAGGGATCTGGGTAGTCCGCAGTCTAACAGTGTGTAACCGGCTTCATTAGGAGCAGGTGGCCCAGCCCCAGACGTTAGCAACAACACCCAGACAAACAAAAGCCCAAATTAAACACTTCAGAAACAGCCTGCGGGACGTCAGCACAAGTGACCTCCGTGGAACCCGCCCGCTGCTTTGGTCGCTGGTAGCTCGGTCAGTCGTTACAGATGCCTGCCTTAGGCCAGGCCCGTGGAGAGCCGCGGGGTCTCCACAGCCCGTTCTCTGCGCTGCTGACCTGCTGCGGCTATTCTCGGCTGGGGACGGAAGCGGGGCTGGGGCACTCCTGGTGGTAAAGCAGGGCTCACCTTACAGGAGAAGGCGCAGCTCACCTCCAAAACTGCAGCCACTGTGGGACGGGTGTCTCGTGCACGGTGGGGCTTCCCGGCAGCGCCAGGGGTAAGGAACCCGCCGGCCAGTGCAGGGGATGTAAGCGATGCGGGTCGCTCCCTGCACGGGGAAGGCCGCTGGAGGAGGGCATGGCAGCGCGCTCCACTGTGCTCGCGCGGAGAGCCCCACGGACAGAGGCCGCCAGGGCCCCGGGGCCACAGGTCGGACACGACGGAAGCCACAGCCCGGCGATCGCGCACTGCGCACGTCCTCAGCCCAGGCTCTCCCGACGCCCCCAGCAGGCGGGTGCGGAGACTGTCAGGACGCAGCTGCTCGGAGAGGCCCAGGCACGACCTCGTGGCACAGGGCCGGTAGGGCTGGTCTTGCGACTGAAACCCAGCCTTGCCGGCTCCGCAGTCCCGGCGATGGCCACACGCCACGGGGCGTGCACGTACGTCACTCGAGGAGCGTGTCAGACAGACACCCGAGCCAGCCGGCAGGCCAGGGCCGTCCCGGGCGTCTGCGTTTCTCCAAGAGCTCCGTGACTTCCCGCTTTTTGATGGCAGCTCACCATACGAATAGCATTTTCAGACTTCCCTGGTAGCTCAGTGGTGGAGAGCTCACCTGCCCATGCAGGAGACACAGGTTTGATCCCTGATCCGGGAAGATCCCACATGCTGCGGAGCAGCTAAGCCCGTGAGCCACAACTATGGAGCCTGTGCCCTAGAGCCTCGGAGCCACAACTGTTGAGCCCGTGAGCCCTGGAGCCCGAGTTCCACAACAAGAGAAGTCCCTGCAACAAGAAGCCTGCTCACCTCCACGAGAGAGTAGCCTCCACTTCCTGCAACTAGAGAAGAGCCTGCGGCAGAAAACCCAGAAGAGCCAAAAATAAGTAAGTAAATAATCAGAAGAAAAAAAAGAGTGGTCGTCTCTAATTTGTTAAGAAGAAAAAGCACCGCATTTACATTACTGCCCAGCATACAGGGACGTCTACCCTCACACGTGTCTCTAAGCACTACGTCGACACAACGGAAGAAGGTGTCTGTGCTGAGAACACGTGAAGCGCCCTGACATCTGGGAGACTCCTTCCGCTCTTCCACGCTTAGAAAGCTTGTTGGGGCCACACAACTGGCTCCTGACCCACCCGCGAGTGTCCAGGGCAGTTTGCAAGCCCGGCCCTGAACCGTTCCAAGGCCCTAGGGGAGTCTCTTGGCCTGTCTCTGGCCGCTTCCTACTGGACTCAGAAATGCGGCTGGAGGCTTAGGGAACATGGCAATGCGGCCACGTGCCCTGAGAACAATAGCAGGTCGCTTTGTATCTTTCTTGTACACAGTATGGTGCCCCGTGGCTCACAACGCCTCTCTAGGGAATTCACCCCACCCTTCACGGTGTGAGTTAGGCTCGGGGGGTGTATGCGGTCGGCCCGGGGTTGCAGAGCTGAGGCGCATCAGGTCCTCCTCCGGGCCAGCCCTCTCGGAAGATACAGCATTTGAGGACGGAATGTGGGCCTTTGCTTTCCACAGGGAAAACCCTGCCTCTCCGCCCGTCTCCGGCCTGCTGCCCCCACTCCCGCACCAGCGGAAGGACTGGGCTCTTGGCGTTTCAGCTCCTGAGCATGTGAAGCAGAGGGCGGCTGAGGTGCCCGTCAGCTTTTTCTAACAAAACCAAATCCCCTGGCTTTCCCTGGCAGCTGGACCGGGGCGTGTAATCTACGGCTGCTTAAGGAAGCAGCGCTCCTGGTGAGAGGAGCGAACCCCGGTCTGTTTTAATTGTGGATACACCGTGCACCCCGCAGATTCCAGGCGGGAAGGGGAAAATCCCAGATTTGGATGTGTGACACGTGAGGATTAGTGGCAGATAAATAAGACCCCCTCTTCTCCTTTGCCAGCACGTGTCGGGCCTGAGCGCTACTCCAGAGGCCTTCCGAGATGAGCAGAGCCAGTGGGAGTCAGAAACAGACAGCCCCGTGTTGTTCTAGGGTGTGCATGCGTCCCTAATCAGGGAAAACTAATGTCCATTCATAAGAGCACACGGTCGGTGGCCCTGTTGGAATCCCACACTCGCGTGCTCACTGCGCAGATATACAACCGAGTGTTGCTGACCGTGGGGTGGATGGGTCTACCCTCACACGTGTCTCTAAGCACTACGTCGACACAACGGAAGAAGGTGTCTGTGCTGAGAACACGTGAAGCGCCCTGACATCTGGGAGACTCCTTCCGCTCTTCCACGCTTAGAAAGCTTGTTGGGGCCACACAACTGGCTCCTGACCCACCCGCGAGTGTCCAGGGCAGTTTGCAAGCCCGGCCCTGAACCGTTCCAAGGCCCTAGGGGAGTCTCTTGGCCTGTCTCTGGCCGCTTCCTACTGGACTCAGAAATGCGGCTGGAGGCTTAGGGAACATGGCAATGCGGCCACGTGCCCTGAGAACAATAGCAGGTCGCTTTGTATCTTTCTTGTACACAGTATGGTGCCCCGTGGCTCACAACGCCTCTGTAGGGAATTCACCCCACCCTTCACGGTGTGAGTTAGGCTCGGGGGGTGTATGCGGTCGGCCCGGGGTTGCAGAGCTGAGGCGCATCAGGTCCTCCTCCGGGCCAGCCCTCTCGGAAGATACAGCATTTGAGGACGGAATGTGGGCCTTTGCTTTCCACAGGGAAAACCCTGCCTCTCCGCCCGTCTCCGGCCTGCTGCCCCCACTCCCGCACCAGCGGAAGGACTGGGCTCTTGGCGTTTCAGCTCCTGAGCATGTGAAGCAGAGGGCGGCTGAGGTGCCCGTCAGCTTTTGCTAACAAAACCAAATCCCCTGGCTTTCCCTGGCAGCTGGACCGGGGCGTGTAATCTACGGCTGCTTAAGGAAGCAGCGCTCCTGGTGAGAGGAGCGAACCCCGGTCTGTTTTAATTGTGGATACACCGTGCACCCCGCAGATTCCAGGCGGGAAGGGGAAAATCCCAGATTTGGATGTGTGACACGTGAGGATTAGTGGCAGATAAATAAGACCCCCTCTTCTCCTTTGCCAGCACGTGTCGGGCCTGAGCGCTACTCCAGAGGCCTTCCGAGATGAGCAGAGCCAGTGGGAGTCAGAAACAGACAGCCCCGTGTTGTTCTAGGGTGTGCATGCGTCCCTAATCAGGGAAAACTAATGTCCATTCATAAGAGCACACACGGTCGGTGGCCCTGTTGGAATCCCACACTGCGTCGTGCTCACTGCGCAGATATACAACCGAGTGTTGCTGACCGTGGGGGTGGATGGGACAGCTGGCCCCTGTCCTGACGCCAGAACCCTCGGATTCATCAGCACCCGGCCCTGGAGGGGGCACGTTAGGGAGCGGGTCCTCGGGGGCTGACCACGTCCCCTGTAGGAGGCGCCAGAACATGCAAATGTCCTCTCCCAGTTGCCTTAAAATGAACACATGGCTCTGCCTGGCTTTGCAGGGTGAAATGGCAGCCCACTCCCATTTTCTTGCCTGGGAAATCCCCTGGACAGAGGAGCCCGGACAGGCCACAGGGTCGCAGAGTCTGACACGACTGAGGTGCCGGGCGTGCACACACGCATGGTGCGTCCCCACTGCGTCCCAGGTCGGGCACGACGCCAGGCGGGTGCACGTGTTCAGTCAACGCCGAGTGGATAAAGGCGTGAAGAGCCTCGACCCCTAGCAGCAGCTTCCCCAGTGTGCTCTGCGGCACGTGGGCAGCTGCTATGTGGGGAGAGGAGACAGGGGAGGGAGGGTGCCGACTCAAGTCTGCAGGGCAGCGTGTGCTTGGGATAGACGTGAACGTGGCACGCCAGAGTGCCCCGAGGCTCGCTCGGGGGAGGCAGGTCTCTTCCCACGTCTAGTGGACCACACACGCCCGCGGGGAATGCCGTGGCTTGTCTCCTGCCAGCTGGAGGGCCTCGTGCCCACCGCCCAGCCGCTCTGCAGGACTCTGGAGGCGGAAGGGAACCGCAGGGCCCGGCTGAGCTGAGGGTGCGGGACGGGCAGCTAGACTCGCTCCAGGGCTCGCTGACCCCCAGCCAGGCCAGCGACACGTCTGGTGACGGCACAGCACTGGGTTTTGTTTGGAAAGCCCAAGAAGGATAGAAACGGAGCCTGTGCAGCCCAGCGTCCCGCATTCTGCTGTCCAGTTTGTCCACATGCCCATGTCTGGCTTCCCCGGGGGTCGGAGGACAAGCTCGTCCCAGGCAGCCCGCTTATCAGGAGACGTTGAGCCCGCCAGGCTCCCGGGGCACCCGGCGGAGCGGGGCTGTCGCCCAGGGAAGCACGTGGACGGGAAGGTGCCCACCGGGAAGGGCAGGGCCAGGGCCACCCCGGGGCTCGTCCGCGGAGCCAGAGCCACCTTACCTGGACAAAGCTGAACTCTCTCCAGTTGAGCGAGTTTGCGACGGAGGGCAGCGAGGCAACGGCCAGCAGGGCCAGCGTGCCGAGGGCCAGCACTCCCAGGGACAGGTAGATCTCCATGCGCCACACGTCCTCCTCGTTCCAGAGGTGGCTCTTGTTGGTCAGGACCTGGTGCGGACGGAAGGAAGGCCGTGAACACCGTGGCCGAGGGCCGCGCCCTGGCACCCCAGCCACCAAGGGGTTGGGGAGGTAAATGTCTGAAAACCAAGCCGCACGTCCACTCTCCGCCTCGTGGAGCACGCGTCTGGCTCTGTGCTGAGGGCTCCTCGGGCACCGGCTCGCCTCCTCCTCAGAGCAGCCCCGTGAGGGAGGGGGCGCTGCTGTCCCCTTTGCTCAGGTGAGGGAAACGAGCGACGGAGGTCAAGTCACCTTGCCGTCCAGTCACACGCCCCGGGAGGCGGCAGAGCGGAGACCGGCAGCCGGGCCGAGGGCGCGGAGGACCTGGCTCCCAGCCCACGGCTTTCCCCAATCTGCCTGGGGCCCGGCAACTGCGTGAGCCCGAAACAAGGAGCCAGAGAACCTGACGGGGCACGGAGAGCCTCCCAACACGACCGCCTCACCCGGTGTTCAGGCGCCCGCGCCCCAGAGGAGGGAGAGGATCGCTTCACTCAGAAGCCCGTCAGCCGGGTGGGCTCCTGCCCTGCCGCCTGCCTCCCCCTGGACGCCGGCCCCCAAGCTGCCCATCACTGGCTCCTATTCCAGACCCGCCAGACCTCCAGCAGGTCCTCACTGGCCCCGACCCCGTCTTCCCACCCAGCTCCCCCTTCGGCCTGAGGCAGGTCGCTCTGACTCCACAGTGGCGCCCACAGCCAGGTCACAGGTGCAGCGCCCGGAGCCAAGGTCATCCCCAGAGCTGAGCCCCGTGGTAACCACCGTCCAAACCGCCCCCAACCCCACCGGCCAACTTCCTGACCCCCAATTAGGCAAAAGTGCCCCCGCTGTGCTCACCCTGGAGCACCCTGACCAGTCACCGAATCCCGCCCTTCCAGGGGGACGTGTCTTTGTCTCGAGGCTATAAAACTTGGCCACCAGCCCGTGAGAAGCGTCGGCTTCCCCAGGTCCATCGGCAAGTCGGCCCGCTGTGCTCGCAGGGCCCACGTCACCGCAGCCCTTTGATCTTCGTGGGCTCGCTCCCTTCCGGAAGGCTCTGTGGCTGGAAGTTCTTCCCGGCGGCACGCGGACTCACCGCGACACCCGCCACTGCCGGGCCACGGTGGCCGAGTCCGTGCACCACGCACACCCACGGGCGCTGATGAAGCACCTGCCCTGTGCCAGGCCCCGGCCGCAGAGAGCGCAGGCCCGGCCCTCCCAGAGGCCTGGGGTCCCCGCTGAGCCCCGGGGGCGCCCACAGGGAGCGCCCCTGCCCCGTGCCCGCTCCTCGCCCGGCCGACACGCGCTCGCTCGGCGCCTGCGGAAGAGCTCGTGTCAAGGTCCTTCTCTCAGAGCCCCCGCTGCCCACCCAGCCCAGGGCGCAGCGTCCCCGGAAGTCACGGTGTTCTCTCGGAAACGCCGGGACACGCCGGAGCTTCGGTTCTGCCCGCGGGACAAGGACAACCGTGTTTCCCTTAGGAAGGGTGGCCAGGCTTTCGTAGGCAGGTCTCTGCTTCGCCAAGCAGAGTGACTCAGGCTTCTGAGAACCTGTTTCAGCAGGGAACAGGAAAAATAACCCAAGTGCAGTTAGAAGAGGTAATAATGAAAAGGAATCAGTGGGCAGAGCAAAAATGGCTGGAAAGCGTATGAGAGAACGTTGAAAGAAACGGAGAAAATGCCCTCCACTGGGCACTTCTGCAGTTTGAGAAAAAACGGTGGGCTGTGCTCTCAGTCGGGGCAGGCGGGCTCTCACCGGAGGTGTGCAGCCACGGGAGGACCCGGAGCAAGTTCCCATGGTCGTCACGACTCGGGGAGCTTGAACAGGGGCTCCGTGACAGCCTGGAGGGGTGGGGTGGGGAGGGAGGGAACGCGTGTACGCTCACGGCTGGTTCCTGTTGATGTGTGGCAGAAAACAACAGAACACCGTAAAGCAATCATCCTTCAATGAAAAAAAAGAAAAAAAAAAAAGGACCCGGAGTCTGGGGACCGAGGTTCTCACGCTGACCCCAGTCCTGTGAGACTCTGGGCCTCCGATTCTCCCCTGACTGAGCCGGAAGAGGTCACGTCTCCAGTCCTAGGCTTTTGCTTGCTGAGCAAACACATGTCATCACTCGCTGGGCAGGCGGGCCGACGTCGCCCTGCGGGGGGCAGGCGGTCTCCCGCGTCCCCGGGCCCGGGCTTACGCACCCCTTCCCGGCACTGACAGCTGCCACTTAGGTAGTCCTGCCCATGCTGTGAGTTGTTTGCTCTTCACATACACCTCATTAGTCACTCCTTTTTGCATTTGGGTAAAATCAGACAGTGAATGTCACAAGTCAGGCTTTGGAGGATGACACACACCACGCTTGCTGGCTGCATGGCTTGTTGTTTTCCCTCTAATATTTCCCCAGCGATGCTGGGGAGCAGTGGGGTGAGGTGGGCGAGGGAGCCGTGGGTGGTAGGAACCTGCATGCGCATCTGGTCGGCTGCGGGCCCTCACCCCACCAAGCGAACCGCAGGGCCGTCCCGGGCGCCCAGCAACCAGGGTCACACATGACAAACCGGGACAGGGACACAGCAGCTGTCCTCTCCTCTAGTGATTCTCCCACGTGCAGAGCTAGGCAAGCCGGCACCCTAAGCACAGCCAGGATGCTGTCGTCAGCAGAGATGGAGGGCCTCCCGGTAGCTCAAAGGCAATGCAGGAGACACGGGTTCAATCCTGATCGGAAGTATAGAAAGGAATCAGTGGGCAGAGCAAAAATGGCTGGAAAGCGTATGAGAGAACGTTGAAAGAAACGGAGAAAATGCCCTCCACTGGGCACTTCTGCAGTTTGAGAAAAAACGGTGGGCTGTGCTCTCAGTCGGGGCAGGCGGGCTCTCACCGGAGGTGTGCAGCCACGGGAGGACCCGGAGCAAGTTCCCATGGTCGTCACGACTCGGGGAGCTTGAACAGGGGCTCCGTGACAGCCTGGAGGGGTGGGGTGGGGAGGGAGGGAACGCGTGTACGCTCACGGCTGGTTCCTGTTGATGTGTGGCAGAAAACAACAGAACACCGTAAAGCAATCATCCTTCAATGAAAAAAAAGAAAAAAAAAAAAGGACCCGGAGTCTGGGGACCGAGGTTCTCACGCTGACCCCAGTCCTGTGAGACTCTGGGCCTCCGATTCTCCCCTGACTGAGCCGGAAGAGGTCACGTCTCCAGTCCTAGGCTTTTGCTTGCTGAGCAAACACATGTCATCACTCGCTGGGCAGGCGGGCCGACGTCGCCCTGCGGGGGGCAGGCGGTCTCCCGCGTCCCCGGGCCCGGGCTTACGCACCCCTTCCCGGCACTGACAGCTGCCACTTAGGTAGTCCTGCCCATGCTGTGAGTTGTTTGCTCTTCACATACACCTCATTAGTCACTCCTTTTTGCATTTGGGTAAAATCAGACAGTGAATGTCACAAGTCAGGCTTTGGAGGATGACACACACCACGCTTGCTGGCTGCATGGCTTGTTGTTTTCCCTCTAATATTTCCCCAGCGATGCTGGGGAGCAGTGGGGTGAGGTGGGCGAGGGAGCCGTGGGTGGTAGGAACCTGCATGCGCATCTGGTCGGCTGCGGGCCCTCACCCCACCAAGCGAACCGCAGGGCCGTCCCCGGGGCGCCCAGCAACCAGGGTCACACATGACAAACCGGGACAGGGACACAGCAGCTGTCCTCTCCTCTAGTGATTCTCCCACGTGCAGAGCTAGGCAAGCCGGCACCCTAAGCACAGCCAGGATGCTGTGCGTCAGCAAGAGATGGAGGGCCTCCCGGTAGCTCAGTGGTGAAGAGTTCGCCTGCCAATGCAGGAGACACGGGTTCAATCCCTGATCGGGGAAGATCCCACATGCCACGGAGCAACGAAGCCCGTGAGCCACAGCTGTGGAGCCTGTGCTCTAGAGCCTCGGAGCCACAGCTATGGAGCCCGTGAGCCCTGGAGCCCGAGTTCTACAACAAGAGGAGTCACCACAACAAGAAGCCTGCCCACCTCAGCTAGAGTCACCCCCACTCCCTGCACCTAGAGAAGAGCCTGTAGTAGCCGTGAAGACCCAGAGAGTCAAAAAGAAAAAAAAAAGAAACCAAGAGGTGGAACGCTGGCCTCCATGCGTGGCATTTCCTGCCCCTACAGGGTACAGGTTGGAGGCAGAAGGGCCCAGGGGCAGGAGACCCAGAAGGTTCTCCATATCCCCAGGGGGGTTGGCAAGAGGGGGAGGCGGGCCTCGAGCCAAGCCGGGAATACGGTGAGGCGGGAGACGGGGCCGCCTCGGGTGTGGGGAGAAGGGCTTTGCGGTCCCTAGGCCCCGGCCCTGATGCCGGGGGGGCGGTCGTGAGACCCGGCGGGGGCTTCCCAGCCACCAGCGCCTGTGTCCATTCGTGCAGAGACTAACTGGACGGTGCTCGTGGGGCGAGTCACACGTGACTGCCACAGAGTAGGTGATGAACGTGCTAAATGGCGGAGGCTGTGTTCTTAATCACAGCTGGGGCGCTCGGCCAGTTCTCGCCCCGAGCTTTACCCAGACGCCTCCTAGAGATGCTTGTGCTGGCGTCCCGGCGGCCAGTGTAGCCGTCAGCCGCTCCGCGGGTGTGCCCTGGGCTCTGCCAGGAGCCAGGGGCCTCCAGGGCGGAGGAGCCCCCGGGCGGGGCTCTGGGCCGGGTGGAAGACAGGCGTGTAGAGATGCCCTCACACAGAGACGCATGCAGTGTGGGCAAACACAGCCGAGACCAGAGCGGGAATGCGGAGCGGGAGAGGGGCTTGACGGAGGTTGGGTTTGAGGGAGGAATAGGGGAGGTCCGGGGGCCCCGGGGCTGCCCTCAGAGGGGAGTTGTCCAGGTCAAGCCGGCACCCTAAGCACAGCCAGGATGCTGTGCGTCAGCAAGAGATGGAGGGCCTCCCGGTAGCTCAGTGGTGAAGAGTTCGCCTGCCAATGCAGGAGACACGGGTTCAATCCCTGATCGGGGAAGATCCCACATGCCACGGAGCAACGAAGCCCGTGAGCCACAGCTGTGGAGCCTGTGCTCTAGAGCCTCGGAGCCACAGCTATGGAGCCCGTGAGCCCTGGAGCCCGAGTTCTACAACAAGAGGAGTCACCACAACAAGAAGCCTGCCCACCTCAGCTAGAGTCACCCCCACTCCCTGCACCTAGAGAAGAGCCTGTAGTAGCCGTGAAGACCCAGAGAGTCAAAAAGAAAAAAAAAAGAAACCAAGAGGTGGAACGCTGGCCTCCATGCGTGGCATTTCCTGCCCCTACAGGGTACAGGTTGGAGGCAGAAGGGCCCAGGGGCAGGAGACCCAGAAGGTTCTCCATATCCCCAGGGGGGTTGGCAAGAGGGGGAGGCGGGCCTCGAGCCAAGCCGGGAATACGGTGAGGCGGGAGACGGGGCCGCCTCGGGTGTGGGGAGAAGGGCTTTGCGGTCCCTAGGCCCCGGCCCTGATGCCGGGGGGGCGGTCGTGAGACCCGGCGGGGGCTTCCCAGCCACCAGCGCCTGTGTCCATTCGTGCAGAGACTAACTGGACGGTGCTCGTGGGGCGAGTCACACGTGACTGCCACAGAGTAGGTGATGAACGTGCTAAATGGCGGAGGCTGTGTTCTTAATCACAGCTGGGGCGCTCGGCCAGTTCTCGCCCCGAGCTTTACCCAGACGCCTCCTAGAGATGCTTGTGCTGGCGTCCCGGCGGCCAGTGTAGCCGTCAGCCGCTCCGCGGGTGTGCCCTGGGCTCTGCCAGGAGCCAGGGGCCTCCAGGGCGGAGGAGCCCCCGGGCGCGGGGCTCTGGGCCGGGTGGAAGACAGACGTGTAGAGATGCCCTCACACAGAGACGCATGCGAGTGTGGGCAAACACAGCCGAGACCAGAGCGGGAATGCGGAGCGGGAGAGGGGCTTGACGGAGGTTGGGTTTTGAGGGAGGAATAGGAGGTCGTCTGGCTGCCCAGATGTCCCAGGTGGGCTGCCCAAGCTGGAGGCGCGAGCTCTGCCCGCTCAGAGGGGAGTATGGGACCCGCGTGTAACCCGTCGCTGGAGTCGTGGGGCGGTGAGGCTGGGGACAGAGCCCAGCTGCACCGGGGAGGATCTGTCCTCATCCTGAGGACGGGGCCGGCTCACTGAGTGCTTTTCAGCAGTGACATGGTCCTGTGAGAGATCCAACCAGTTCTCTCTCAGCCTAGGCTGGACAGGGGTGAGAGGGGGGAGAAACCAGTGTGGGGGTGAAACGGGTTCCTTGCTCTTGATTTTGATCTTGAAGTGTTTCTACGACACCAGAGAAGTAAATCAGAAAGCACTCTACAAAGACTAGTTACTACCGGTAATAGTGTTAATACTATCAGTCAACAGTCTCAGAGGTTTCTCTGCACCTGGGATACAGCTGTGTGCCCGGGGTTGAAGACCTTGGGGAGTTCCCTGCGTCCAGCCTAACGTGGTCCCCTTGGCCCTGTCGGGCCGCCGAGGTGGTGAGAGCCGGCCCCCAGGAGGCCCTGAGAGAGGGCAGGCTGGGAAGGTCACAGGTCAGGCACACATGCCCCCCAGAGCCCTGCGGTGAGGGGTGAATGCAGAGCAGCCTCAGATGCCCCATCCTGCTGCCCGGGGCATGGCTGACCCACAGACTGTCCAGCACCTGAACCCCCAGTTCGGGCAAATCCCCACTTCGTGGCTGCCATCCCACTTCCGGGCCACGCTGCTGCTGACTCCTCTCCCATGACCGCCGCGTCCCGACACACCCTCAGCGGCCTGGCTCTGCCCTCCAGAGCTCTGCAGGGCAAGGTTCAGTCCCTTTGTTTGACAGGGCTTTGTTCTCGCGGATCCCGTCCGGGGGGAGTGACCGTTGCCTGGCAACCTCCACGGGGGCCTGGCGCCATAAGAAAGGGCTTGGAAACTCAGAAAATGACCTTGCCTGTGCCCCTCGATGCCCTAGCACCATGGCGGAACTCTAGGTAACACGACATCAAGAAGAGCCTGGGGGACTCCCCTGGTGGCAGAGTGGATTCGAATCTGCCCGTGAGGCAGGGGACACGGGCTCCATCCCTGGCCCAGGGAGAGCCCCCCTGCCGCAGAGCCCTAAGCCCTCGCACCGCAGCTACCGAGCCCGGGCTCTGGAGCCTGTGCGCCGCCCCTGCGGGAGGCCCTGAGCTCCAGGGCCCACGGCCAACTGCTGACGCCCGAGGGCCCTAGAGCCTGCGCCTTGTCACCACCGAGCCCGTGCGCCTAGAGCGGGGCTCAGCCACGAGGGAAGCCGCCGCAGTGAGAAGCACGTGCACCCCAACTAGGAGCCCCCACTCTTGCAACGAGAGAACGCCCATGCAGCAACGTCAAAAATAAACGCATTGATTTTAAAAAAGAGGCTTTGTAGGGCAGAGAACTGGGAGAAAGGCAGTCTGAAGGTGAGCAGGGGAAGGTGCAACCAGGGGGTTGCCTTCTGCTCTAGCAGGGCGGGGCATTATCTTCTTCCCTGCCCATTGCCTGAAACACCCGGCCCCCAGGCCTGCCACCTCCTGGGCAGCAGACCTGTGCCACTCCCTGAGGAGCCAGGCAGAGCCTCCTGCCCCGTGGGAAAATATTAGAATCAAAAACACTAGCACTTGGGGAGACCCCCTCCCTCGACCCCGGCGCCGGAGACCACAGCGGGCTGGGACTGGCTCAAGGTCGGGATCTTTGCTCCTGTCAATGAGGCCAGAGGACAGGAGTCCGGGGCTCTGGCCTGCAGGCTGCATGCCACCCCATGCCCACAGAGGGGAGCACAAGACTGTCTCCTTCATCCTGTGGCCGCAGGGCCTGGTAGCGTAGAGCCCCCTGCATGAATGTGCTCTGGGTCCACTCGCTCGCCAGTGACGCTGGACTTGGTGTCCCTGTAGACATTCTGTGGGCAAGAGGGCTGAATCGGTGCCCCAGCCCAGCCACTTCCTGGCTGTGTGACTTTGGCCAAGCAACTTACACTGTCTGGGCTTCCTCCCTTTTAGCCCCTGTGACTCGAGGCAGCCCAGCAGCTGCCTCACAGAGACGAGGGCTGAGTCAATTCACGTGGGGTGTGGAACGCTCTTAGAATGCTACCTCAGAACGCAGCCCTGTTCTTAAGAGTCTGTGACTATCAGTTTTTTCCTTTCTCTCTCACTGCCTGCAGGTGTCTTGCATCTTTGCCTGAAGTCTGGGTTCCAACCTTCTCTTTTGAGAGCCCAAGCCTGCAGACGCAGTGACCCCAGGTGCCTCTGGGTGGAGAAGGACGAGGGCACTTGCGAAGCTGTCAGGAGGGAAGCAGGACCCCGAGGTCTGTGGTCCTCAGGAAGCAGCCCCGCCTGCCCCCAGCCCTGCTCCGGGGAATGGCCAGGCCGCCGCGCGGCAGGTGGACCTGGGGAGGCCCCGCCTCAGTGAGAGAGAGCGCTACCTCCCGAGCAAGGACGACGCTGCAGCTGGAACCAGGGGCAGATGAGAACCCTAGGGTCTCCCTGGGTGACCTGAGTGTCCGGGGGGGCGGAGGACCTAACGCCAGGCCAGAGGCTGAGGACTAGAGGTGGACGTGAGCAGGTTGGGGAAGATACAGAGGGCAGTGTTGCTTGCAGACCTGAGCTTAGCTGTCAGAATCAGGCCCTGTGAGTGTGCAAACCAGGAGGAGGCGTCTGGGGGGCTATCTCTGTGGGTGCAGGTGCCAGGGAGGCCGCCTGGGGTGCGCCTGGCTTGGTCTGAAGGCCCTCCATTCCGAGGAGCCCTGAGGGTAGAGAGGACCATCTGGCTTGCCTAGACGGGTCATTACTGTGCCTCCCCTCCCCATCCGAAGAAACGCGCTCTGCAGCCTTGCTCATGGCAGAGGAGGGCTGCTCCCCTCCTCCAGGCGCTCAGGCTGGAGCGCCTCGCCCGTCCGCGTCCATGACCGCGGCCCTGGATCCTCGGCCTTCGGCTTGGGCCTTCTGCACCTTCCTGTCTCCCTGCTGCTCCTGCCCGCTTCAGCCTCCGCCGCCCCGCATCGGGGCCCCTGCAGGGCCTCGCCACGGCCTCCCCGCTGCGTCGCGGGAGCGTGTGCTCCCTGTTCTCCGCCTGGCAGCAGAGTGACCCGGCTAAAACCCTGGATGCATCATCCGCCCGCTACTCAAAACCTTTCACGGGCTTAGACCCCGAGGCCAGAGCCCTTCCTTGGCCTTCAGGGCGTCTCTGGTGTGGCTTCAACCTCCCAGGCCTCACCCACCACGGCCTCCCTGGGCTCCACGAAGAGGCCCCCCTGCTGTGCCTCAGGGGGGTGGGCAGCTCCTCTCCTTCCCGCCGGTGCTCACACATCACCCACTCAGCAAGGCCTCCACCCACCCTCTAAGAATGCACCCCACCCTTCTCCCCCGTTTGCGATCTCCTTAGCAATAGGTTTGCGTGCTGAGTCATGTCTATTTGCGACCTCACTAGGCTCCTCTGTCCGTGGAATTTTCCAGACAAGAACGCTGGAATGGGTAGCCAGGTCACCCGACCTACCTGGGAGGCCCCGCCTCAGTGAGAGAGAGCGCTACCTCCCGAGCAAGGACGACGCTGCAGCTGGAACCAGGGGCAGATGAGAACCCTAGGGTCTCCCTGGGTGACCTGAGTGTCCGGGGGGGCGGAGGACCTAACGCCAGGCCAGAGGCTGAGGACTAGAGGTGGACGTGAGCAGGTTGGGGAAGATACAGAGGGCAGTGTTGCTTGCAGACCTGAGCTTAGCTGTCAGAATCAGGCCCTGTGAGTGTGCAAACCAGGAGGAGGCGTCTGGGGGGCTATCTCTGTGGGTGCAGGTGCCAGGGAGGCCGCCTGGGGTGCGCCTGGCTTGGTCTGAAGGCCCTCCATTCCGAGGAGCCCTGAGGGTAGAGAGGACCATCTGGCTTGCCTAGACGGGTCATTACTGTGCCTCCCCTCCCCATCCGAAGAAACGCGCTCTGCAGCCTTGCTCATGGCAGAGGAGGGCTGCTCCCCTCCTCCAGGCGCTCAGGCTGGAGCGCCTCGCCCGTCCGCGTCCATGACCGCGGCCCTGGATCCTCGGCCTTCGGCTTGGGCCTTCTGCACCTTCCTGTCTCCCTGCTGCTCCTGCCCGCTTCAGCCTCCGCCGCCCCGCATCGGGGCCCCTGCAGGGCCTCGCCACGGCCTCCCCGCTGCGTCGCGGGAGCGTGTGCTCCCTGTTCTCCGCCTGGCAGCAGAGTGACCCGGCTAAAACCCTGGATGCATCATCCGCCCGCTACTCAAAACCTTTCACGGGCTTAGACCCCGAGGCCAGAGCCCTTCCTTGGCCTTCAGGGCGTCTCTGGTGTGGCTTCAACCTCCCAGGCCTCACCCACCACGGCCTCCCTGGGCTCCACGAAGAGGCCCCCCTGCTGTGCCTCAGGGGGGTGGGCAGCTCCTCTCCTTCCCGCCGGTGCTCACACATCACCCACTCAGCAAGGCCTCCACCCACCCTCTAAGAATGCACCCCACCCTTCTCCCCCGTTTGCGATCTCCTTAGCAATAGGTTTGCGTGCTGAGTCATGTCTATTTGCGACCTCACTAGGCTCCTCTGTCCGTGGAATTTTCCAGACAAGAACGCTGGAATGGGTAGCCATTTCCTCCTCCAGGGGATCGTCCCAACCCAGGGATGATCTGCGCCAGCTCCACTAGCAGGCAGGTTCTTTACCACTGGGACACCTGGGAAGCCTTTCTTCGTGACAACCACCTTCTAAATACCCTCGGTGACTTCCAGCTCCGGTTCAAGTCTCCCTGGCTTGGGAGCATAGAGACCCTTCCGCTGTGTTCACGCATACTCAAAATCTTGGACAGCAGGATGCGGGCATGCCCCCGTCAGGACAGACTTGTGCCATGTGCTCATTCGTAGCAGCCCCTGCGAAGCTTCTGGCGGCACTGGAGGCACAGTGTGAGGGTGAGCACACAGACCTGCTCTAACAGGTGCGCGAGACATGAGCTGGTCGAGGACAATGCTGGGTTTTCAGCACGAGCGCCTGGAGGGACGGAGCTGCTGTCCACAGTAGCCACCAGGCTCCTCTGTCCATGGAATTCTCCCGGCAAGAATCCTGGCCTGGAGGGCTTCCCTGGTCGCTCTGTGATGAAGAGCTCGCCTGCCAGTGCAGGAGACACGGGTTCGATCCCTGATCTGGGAGGATCCCACATGCTGCGGAGCAACGAAGCCCGTGAGCCACAACTACGGAGCCTGTGCTCTAGAGCCTCGGAGCCGCAACTATGGAGCCCATGGGCCACAACGACTGGAGCCGTGTGCCCTAGAGCCCGAGTTCCACCACAAGAGAAGTCACCGCCACAAGAGGCCTGTTCACCTCAACCAGAGAGGAGCCCCCACTCCCTGCACCTAGAGAAGAGCCCGTGGCAGCAGGGAAAACCCAGAACAGCCAAAAATAAATAAAGTTGGAGAGTTACTTTAAAAACAAAGAATCCTGGGGCTTCCCTGGTGGTCCAGTGGGTAAGGACACCGCCTTGCAGTGCAAGGGGCGCCGGTTCGATCCCTGGCCCGGGAAGATCCCACGTGCCGCGGAGCAGCTGGACTGATGTGTCCAATGACCGAGCCGGAGCTCTGGGGCGCGTGCGCCCAGAGCCGGCGCTCTGCGACAACCGAGGCCACCGTGATGGGAGGCCCACAGGAGCCGAAGAACAAAGATAAATTGATGAAAGACCAATAGAAGAGGCCCCAAATTCAAGACTCCTGGAGTGGCTGCCATGCCCTTCCCCAGGGCATCTTCCCGACCCCGTGATCAAACCCGCACGTCCCGTGTCTCCTGCGTCGGCTGGCGGGTTCCTCCCCACCGGCCACCGGGCAGAACGGGCAGGGGGCCAGCGGCGGTGGCCCCCGTGGGCACCCCAGCCCCGCGACAGGCAGGGGACGGCGGGGGCCGTACCTGCTGGACGGCCAGGTTGACCAGCTCGTAGCGGTGGGCGCGGCGCAGCGGCAGGCAGAGGCTGTAGAGCACGTGCAGCGTGGCGCAGAGGAAGCCGAGCAGGCCCATCTGCTTGCGGTGCTGCAGCCAGTGGTCCAGCCAGTCGGGGAAGCGGCGGTACTTGGTGCCGCGGGAGAGCTGCAGCGCGGCGGCCAGCACCCCGGGCAGGTAGACCAGCGAGAGCAGCACGTAGGCCACGCAGGGCAGCGTCGTGTTGACCACGGACACGGGCAGCTTGTAGAACTTGTTCTTGCCCTCCTTCACGTAGGGCTCTAGCACGTCCCGGACAGCGTTGTAGGCAAAGAAGAAGACGAACAGCCCCAGGGCCAGGAAGGCGGGCACCCTCCAGCCGGGGAGGAGGCGCAGGGGCATGGCTTCCACCTCCCGGGCCGAGGCCAGGGAGCCCGCGTCCACGGGGCTGAAGCCCATGGCCCGCACCATCTCCAGGACGGCGTGCTTGGCCTCCGGCTGGTCACCGCAGATGGGCACCTGTGGGGAACAGGGCGGGAGGAAATCAGATGGCGTCGCTGGCAGGCGGGCGGGGGCCTCACGCCGTAGCTGAGGAGGCGGACGCCCGGCCCGCTGCCGGGTAAGGTCCAGCTGGAGCAGGAGGCGGCCCCGATGCCCAGGCCAGATGCCTTTCCTTGGCTCCTTGTGGTCTCCCGGCCTCTGGCCCAGCAGTGCCCTCCACTCAAGGAGAATGGCCGGCACTCATTCAAGAGTGAGCATCTCGCCCGGTTCAGAGCCATCAGCATCCACAAGCAAAATGCCCATCTCGGCAGCCCCCGGGGCCCTTGGACGAGGCTGCCCCGAGGGTCGCTCAGCACGCGGGCTCTGCGTACGGCCCAGAATGTGCAGCCGTGGCTGCGGCTCCGTTCCTCAGCGCATACGTGTCCTCTTTGATCGTGTCCTTTGGGCCCTCACAGCCCTTGGCCAACACCAAGGCACTCCACAAGCTGGCACCCGCCTCGTAGCCCACTGCTCCCCTGTGTGCGCCCCCACGCAGGCCCATGGGTGCCTTCCAATCCCCAAACACCCCATGGCTCTGGCTGCCACTGCTGTGGTCAGCTGGTCTACCAGCGCTGAGTCGGCACCCACACGTGCTGGCCCTCACACCTGTGCTCTCATCTCTCAGCCTCGCCACAGGCCTGCAAGTAGGTACTTACTGTCCCCATTTTTCAGGTGAGGAAACTGAAGTTTGAGAACACCATTTCTTACCTCTGTGCCTCTGCGGGTTGTCCACTCAGCTTGGAATGCAACTCCCTGTTTCCCTATGCCTAAGGACATGCGTTAGGCCAAGGCCAAGGCTGACCTCGAAGTCTTCCCCGGCCAGCTGCTAGCTCAGCTCCCTCTAGGCCCTGCTGCCCACACTCACCCACTGTCTCTTGCCTGTCCACACCGAGAGTGCCCAGGTGCAGGCTGTGAGGAGGGCCCTCCAACCAGCAGCGGCTGGGTGCCCATGGGCTCTCCCACAGCCTGGCATGGGGCTGGGCAGGGGAGGCCCCTGAACTGGACTCATTGGCAGAAGTTCTCGTACGCCCGTGGAGCCTGGCATCCATCCTCCAGGAAAGAACAGGTGACCTCTTGGCATTAAAACCACCCTGTCCTGGGTGGAGTTCCTCTTGCCAGCAGCTGTGTCCAGTGGCTGGCTTCTGGAGCTAGCTTCCACCCCCAGGAAACCCTGCTGCCAACTCCTCTGAGCAACTGCCTTGGTTCCTGGAAGGTCTTGGAATGAATGAGATAAAGGTGGGGACATGCCAGCTCTCTGGGGACCCGGAACATGTTGTTTCTAAGTCAAATCCTGGAAGCAACATCTCTTCTCTTCTTGACTCCAGATAGTAAAATCAAATCCAGCAACCTTTTCCCCCTCATCTCCTTGGAAATCCAATTCCCATAGGAGAACATGGATTTCAGGTTCAAATCCCACCTCACCGAGCTGTGAGACCTGCTGTAAGCTCATCAACATCTCTGAGCCACGGTTTCCTGCTCTGTACACTGGGCTCAGCAAGGGTGTGACTGAGCCATGATGCACATGAAGAGCCGGGCACGGGGGTTTCCCTGGTGGTCCAGGGGCTACGACTCTGTGTTCCCAATGCAGGGAGCCTGGGTTCGATTCCTGGTCAGGGAAGTAGATCCAACACGCTGCCACTAAGAGTTTGCAGACTGCCATTAAAGATTCCCACGCTACAGTGAAGACTGACAATCCCAAGAGCTTCAGCGAAGACCGGCAGAGCCAAAGAAGTCAATATTAAAAAAAAAAGAGCCCGGCACACCAAGGCCCTGAGCGGGAGTCAGCCGTGTACATTTAGCGTCAGGACACCGGGCACGCCTCCAGCACCTACCTGCCTGTTCCCGTCCCTTGGGCCGGCCTGCAGAGTCCAGGCAGAGACGACGTTGAGGGCCTTGACCACGGCGCAGGCGGGGAAGAGGGAGGCCAGGTACTCAGCGCTGGACTCACGGTGCCGAAGGTGCTCCTGCTCCGTGGGGTTGCTCACGTCCACCAGGATCTTGCCCGCCAACTGGTCGCTCAGGACGCAGAGTGTGGAGTAGTGTTCCCGGAACATGGCCACGAAGATGACCCCTGGGGAGCCCACGGCCTCCTCCCGGAAGGTCACGCATGCCCCGGAGGGGAACAGGCCCGCTGTGCGCTTGGGGTTCCGGCTCCCCACCACCACGCTGAAGCCGGAGCCCACCAGGCGGGTGGCCAGGGAGCGGGCGAAGTCCCCGCTGCCCAGGATGCCCACGCGGGGAGCCTCACTGGGGGTCTCGGCAAGGCTGCCGTCGCTGTCCAGTAGGGGGCGGCTGAGGAGCGGCTTGTTCATGGTGCCGGAGGCGCTGGTGGCTGGAAGAGAACACAGGAAGCTGGTGGGTGGAGAGCTTCTGGACTGCCCCTCCTAGCAGCCCCCTCGCGTGTCCGTCAGAACATGGAGGTCCTCGGTTTACCCCACAGGCCTTTATGAGTGCCAAGGCGCCAGCATGGGGGCACAAGCTGAGCAAGACCCGTCCCGTTGTGAGGAGGGCACGGAGCCCAGGAAAGGAGAGGGAAGGACCTCTGCCTCCACACTCTGTCCTCGTCTTGAATGACTTCCTTGGTACAAATTTGTGAGAGGAAGAGTGCCGAGCAAGAGGGCATGGAACATCTGTGAGTAATGTTATGTGTATGTCTTTTCAAAAGCATAATGTGACGGCCAGAGTTACTGTCCAGGAGTGACCCCAACCTCAGCATCGCTCCTGTGGGCAAAATCCCTTAGAAGAAATGGAGCCGGCCTCATCGTCAACAAGAGTCTGAAATGCAGCCTCAAAGACGACAGAATGATCTCAGTTCACTTCCAAGGCAAACCCTTCAACATCACGGTAATCCATGTCTATGCCCCAACCACTAATGCCAAAGAGTTGAAGTTGAATGATTCTATGAAGACCTATAAGATCTTCTAGAACTCGCACCAAAAAAAGAGATAGCCTTTTCATCATGGGGGAATGATGAAATGCAAGAGGAGGCAGTCAAGAGGAATAACAGGCAAGCTTGGCTTTGGCACAACGCGTTGGAAGAGAAGACACTAGCAAACACTCTTCCAACAACACAAGAGACAACTCTCTACATGGGCATCACCAGACGGTCAATACCAATATCAGACTGACTCTTTTCTTTGGAGTCAAAGATGGAGAAGCGCTATACAGTCAGCAACAACAAGACCTGGAGCTGACTGGCTCCGAGCATGAGCGCCCTTCTGATGTAAATTGAAGAAAGCAGGGAAAACCACTGGGCCATTCAGGGATGACCTAAATCAAATTTCTTACAGTTATACAATAGAAGTGACAAATAGATTCAAGGGATTAGATCTGACAGGCAAAACGCCAGAAGAAATATGGATGGAGGTACGTAATATTGTACAGGAGGTGGTGATGAACACCAAGAAAAAGAAATGCGAAAAGGCACAATGGGGCTTCCCCTGGTGGTCCAGTGAGTAAGGACACCGCCTTGCAGTGCAAGGGGCGCCAGTTCGATCCCTGGCCTGGGAAGATCCCACATGCCGCGGAGCAGCTGGACCCATGTGTCCAATTACCGAGCCGGAGCTCTGGAGCTCTGGAGCGCATGCGCCCAGAGCCGGCGCTCTGCCGCGACAGACGCCACCGCGATGGGAGGCCCACAGGAGCCAAGGAACAAAGACGGATGAAAATAGAGAAATGAAAGACCAGTAAAAGTGGCCCGCCTGCTCCCCTCCCTCCCCAACCCGAACCCCGCCCAAAATAAATAAATAAATAAATCTTAAAAAAAAAAAAAGGCACAATGGTTGTCTGAGGAGGCCTTACAAATAGCTGAGAAAAGAAGAGAAGTGAAAGGCAGAGGAGAAAAGGAAAGATACACCCATCTGAATGCACAGTTCCAGAGAATAGCAAGGAGAGATAAGAAAGCCTTCTTAAGTGAACAGTACAAAGAAATAGAGGAAAACAACAGAATCAGACAGACTAAAGATCTCTTCAAGAAAATTAGAGATACCAAGGGAACATTTCATGCAAAGGTGAGCACAATAAAGGACAGAAATGGTATAAACCCAACAGAAGCAGAAGATATTAAGAGGTGGCAGAAATACACAGGAGAAGTGTACTGAAAAGGTCTTCATGACCCAGGTATCCACGATAGTGTGATCACTCACCTAGAGCCAGACATCTTAGAAGGCAAAGGCAAGGGGGCCCTAGGAAGCATCAGTATGAACAAAGCTAGTGGAGGTGATGGAATTCCAGCTGAGCTATTTCAAATCCTAAACAGTTAAAAGTGTTATAAAGTGCTGCACTCAGTATGCCAGCAAATTTGGAAAACTCAGCAGTGGCCAAGGGCTGGAAGAGGTCAGTTTTCATTCCAGCCCCAAGGAAGGGCCATGCCAAACAACGTTCAAACTGCCGCACCATTGCACTCATTTCACACGCTAGTGAACATTTTACAGAAAGGAACATTCTTTCATCATAACACTCAACACATTAGATACAGATTTAGGAATGTACTTCAGGATAATAAAGGCCATATGTGACAAGATCACAGCCAACATCACACCTCACCTTCTCAGTGGCGAGAAGCTGAACGCTTTCCTCTAAGATGGGAAACAATGCAAAGACGCTCACTCTTGCCATGTCTATTCTATATAATAGTGGAAGTCCTAGCTAGAGCAATCAGACAAGAAAAAGAACAAAAGGCATCCGGGTTGGTAAGGAAGACATAAAACAGTCTTTCTTTGCAGTTGACATGACTATATATGTGTGTGTGTGTGTGTGTGTGTGTGTGTATAAAACTCTAAAGACAACACCAAAAAAAACTGTTATAACTAAGAAATTAACCCAGTAAAGTTGCAAGATACAAACTCAACATAAAAAAATGAGCTGTGTTTCTTTATTACTAACAATCAACTATCAGGAAAAGACATTCATAAAACAAGCCCATACACTACCATCGAAAAGGACTTCCCTGGCGGCCCAGTGGTTAAGCAGCCGCCTTCCAGTGCAGGAGGTGCGAGTCTGATCCTCCGTCAGGGAATTCAGGTCTCACATGCCTTGGGGCAACTAAGCCCATGTGCTACAACGAAAGATCCTGCGTGCTGCATCTAAGACCCAATGCAGCCAAATAAAATAAATAAATGTTTTTTTAAAAAAAGAATAAAATACTTAGAAATGAATTTAAACAAGGAGGTGAAAGATTCGTACACTTCAGACTATTGATGAAAGAAACTGAAGAAGATGCAAATATATGGAAAGACATTCAAAGTCATTTATACAAAAATTTCAGTAACATTTATCACAAATAGAAAAAAACCCAAGATTCCTATAGCACCACAAAAGACCTCAAATAGCTAAAGGAATCTTGAGCAAGAAGAACAAAGCTGGAAGCATCACACTTCCTGATTTCAGATTATATTACAAAGCCTTAGTAAATAAACAATGTATTATGGACGTAAAACAGATATAAACCAATGGAATGAATAGACCGCCCAGAAACAGACCCACACATATATGGTCAAGAATGCGCAACAGGGAAAGGACAGTCTCTTCAATCAATGGCACGGGGAATACTGGACACCCTCATGTGAAAGAATGAAGCTGGCCCCATATCTCATACCATACACAGAAATCAACTCAAATGTATTAAAGACAAACTCAAAAAAAGACTGAAACTGTATAACTGACCTAGAAAAAAACATGGGAAAAAGCTCCTTGACATTGGTCTTATCAATGGCTTTCTTTGTATTTGACACCAAAAGTACAGACAACAAACGTAAAAACAAACATGTTTAGTTTGACTCCATCAAACTGAAAAGATTTGCGCAGCAAAGGAAAAGTCAGCAACATGAAAGGCTAATCTATGGAATGGAAGACAATATTTGTACATCAAATATCCAATTAAGGGGTTAATTTCTAAACTATGAAAGGATATCATACAAGTCAATAGTAAAAACCCAAGTAATTCAATTAAAAAGGCAGAAGACCTCAGCAGACATTTTTCTAAGAAAGACACACAAATGGTGAAGTGTATAACATGCCTACCATCACTAATTGTTAGGAGAATATAAATTAGAACCTCATACCTGTTAGGATGACTAGGATCAAAGGGTCAGAAGAGGGCTTCCCTGGTAGCTCAGTGGTGAAGAGTTCACCTGCCAATGCAGGAGACACGGGTTCAATTCCTGATTCGGGAGGATCCCACGTGCTGCAGAACAACTAAGCCCCTGAGCCACAACTATGGAGCCTGTGCTCGGGAGCCTCGGAGCCACAACGACTGAGCCCGTGTGTCGCAATGACTGAAGCCTGTGTGCCCTAGAGCCTGAGCTCCACAACAAGAGAAGTCACCACAACAAGCCTGCTCGCCTCAACTGGAGAGTAGTCCCCACTCCCTGCAACTAGAGAAGAGCCTGTGGCCGCCCTGGGTTGGATGTGGGTGGGCGGGGTGCCAGCGTGGCACTCTGCCGCTGGCGGGTCTGCAGCCCAACTGGGGTGCCACCCACCCCCTCCCCGGTTGAGGCTGACAGAGCTAACCTTTCTGGCCTCGGGGACGGACAGAGGAATATGGCACAGCTCTCGCCCTCAAGCGGCCCAGTTATTTTTAAATTATAACATTAAACCCGGGCCGGAGGGGCGGCACATTCCTATGACTGCTCTGTGTGTGTGCTTAGCCGCTCAGTCGTGTCCGACTCTTGGGACCCCGTGGGCTGCAGCCCGCCAGGCTCCTCTGTCCATGGGAGTCTCCAGGCAAGAGCACTGGAGTGGGTTGCCATCTCTCCTCCAGGGGATCTTCCTGACCCGGGGATCAAACCAGAATGGATCTGTTTATTTAGAAATTAAGAACACTTTAATACGGCTTGTGCACTATCATGTTATATATAGAATAAATCATAAATAAACATATGGGAATGTAAAGAGATAAGGCTAAAATGTAAACACAAATAGAAGCTCTAAAGGATGATCCCGTACAAGCCTGGGGAGGGCCACACCCTCCAGACCCCAGGGTCCCCACGGAGGGACAGGCGCGACCCAGAACATCTCATGGGAAGGAGGCTGCCTGCACACAGGGCAGCGGGGTGGCTTCCTGCAGGAGGGGGGCCCGAGCTGAGCCTTGACGGATGGGAAAGCGCGCTCAGAGAAGCCTTCTAGAAAGAGGAGGCCATGTAGCAAAGGCCCAGGAGCTAAAGAGCAGGGATCCACGGATGCTCGAGGCCCGGAGACTAACTAGAGTGAACCTGCAGCCAGCCCCGAGAGTGGCAAGACGCAAATACAAATTCAAATTCTTGCCCAGAACTTTTTTTTTTTTTCCAAATCTAAAAAAGTATAGCGATGAAGGATCCGAGAGGCTGAAACTCTGGGCTCCATCCTGACGCTCTCCTCACTGGCAGACCCTGGACAGGTTCTTCCAGGCTCCTCACCAGTAAGAGCAGGGCGGGCTGTCTGGCCCCCTCAGCGGGCCCGGGGCCGGGGAGGGTGGCACGCACCCAGCCTGGCCTGGGACGGGGCTCTGGGGCGGTGCCTGTGGCCTCCCGGGCCCCGTCCCGTCCACCTCGGGAGCACAGAGGCCACCGTGCCTGCTCCAGCCCGGCGGCCTCCGGAGCCCCGCGCGGCGCCTGCCCCTCGGCAGAAGTTCTGTGCGTATTTGTGATGAGAGACACACGTCATGGGAGCTTGCAGTGTCAACATTTACTCTACTCGTCCTTGAGGGACAGAAATCCTTCCGAAATACAGCGCCTATTTCAAGAGAAGGCAAGCAGATCCTCACCCGGAACCCAGAGATGAGCCCGAGCGGCAAGGAGGTCTGTCCTGGTATCTGGTCTTGTTTTTGTAGAACCGTTTTATAAGCTTCTCTCCTCCCGCACTCTGAGGACATTTATCACAGCCGTCAGCCGGCCTGCCTCTTAATTAAAGCCCTCCCAGGTCCTGCTAATTGGCTGTGGACGAGAAATACAGATGACACAGTATCAAGAAAGTGAAAGGAAACCCCACAGAACAAGAGAACAACGTTGCAAATCATACACGGGATGAAGGACTTGTTTCTGGATATATAAAGACCTCTTACAACTCAATATTAAAAAGACGACCAATGTAAAACTGGGCAAAGGATTTGAGTAGACATTTCTCCGAAGAAGATATACCACTTGTCAATAAGCACACAAAAAGATGCTTAACATAATCAGCCCTCAGGGAAATGCAAATTATCAATAAAACCATGAGATACCACTTCATACCCACAAGGATGGCTTAATAAAAAAAAAGACAGAGAGATAATAAGTATTGGCGAGGACACAGAGAAATCAGAACTGTCAGGCCTTGCTTGTGGGAAAGTAAAATGGTACAGCCACGGGGGAAAGAATCTGGAAGCTCCTCAAACATGTAAGCAGAGTTTCTCCAAGCCTCAGTAACCCCACTTCTAGGAACACAGATATCCCAGAGAAATGAAAGCCTCTACACCCAGAGACCTAGGTGCCAGTGTTCCTAGTGGCGTATTCCCAGTACCCAGAGTAGAAACAGCCCGACGACCATTGCCTCATGAATGCACAAAGTGTGGTCTCTGAGCACAACGGAATAATGTTCAGTAAGACAGAGGACTGACACACTGTTTGCTACAACATGCTGAACCCTGAAAATATTACGTTAATTGAAAGGTTGTTGTTGTTTAGCTGCTCAGTCATAGCCGACTCTGCAGCTACCAGGCTCCTCTGTCCATGGGATTCTCCAGGCCAGAAGACCGGAACAGGTGGCCATTTCCTTCTCCAGGGGATCTTCCTGACTTGGGGATCCACCCTGCGGCTCCTGTACTGGCAGGCAGGTCCTTGACCACTGGGCCACTAGGGAAGCCCCTAAGTGAAAGCAGCCACTTACAAAAGGCCACACAGGGTACGATCCCATTGATCTGAAATGCCTAAAACAGGCAAGTCTACGGAGACAGAAAGTGGGTGAGGGGCTGCCAGCAACTGGGCAGGGGAGGCTGGGGAAATGGAGAGTGATTGCTCGCTGGTACGGGTTTTGGGGGAGCGACGAAGATGTTCTAAAATGGATGTTAGTGATGACTGTCCAGCTCTGTGCACATGCTAGGAATCACTGGGTTGCTACTTTTAAATGGGTGAATTATATAGCACATGAATTATAGCTCAATGAAGTTGTTGCAGAAAACCCCCAAAGATATCACACAGCCTGTTTCTAACGTGTGTAAACCAAGAATAAACACGCTGTGGTGAGCCTTTAAGGACTGACTCTTTATGAGTTGATGCATGGATTTTGTGACATTGATGTTGGTGATTCTGCTCCCTTCCCAAGTTCCTTCCTAATTGTTTCAAAACGTAAGGTTCCTAAACCCCACGACCTCCAGCAAAGCGAGGCTGATGTGATAAACACTATGAACTGTTGCTGTCGGGGGGATGGTGGGGGTCGTTCAGTCACTTAGTCCGACTCTCTGCGCCCCATGGACTGTAGCCCCCAGGCTCCTCTGTCCAGGGGCTTCTCAGGCCGGAGTGCTGGAGTGGGCTGCCATGTCTTTGAGGAAAGATGGTACCGTGGGCTAAATACACATAGCCCTCTTGGCTTTTGCCCACACAGAGTAGAAACAGCCCGGCGACCATTGCCTCATGAATGCACAAAGTGTGGTCTCTGAGCACAACGGAATAATGTTCAGTAAGACAGAGGACTGACACACTGTTTGCTACAACATGCTGAACCCTGAAAATATTACGTTAATTGAAAGGTTGTTGTTGTTTAGCTGCTCAGTCATAGCCGACTCTGCAGCTACCAGGCTCCTCTGTCCATGGGATTCTCCAGGCCAGAAGACCGGAACAGGTGGCCATTTCCTTCTCCAGGGGATCTTCCTGACTTGGGGATCCACCCTGCGGCTCCTGTACTGGCAGGCAGGTCCTTGACCACTGGGCCACTAGGGAAGCCCCTAAGTGAAAGCAGCCACTTACAAAAGGCCACACAGGGTACGATCCCATTGATCTGAAATGCCTAAAACAGGCAAGTCTACGGAGACAGAAAGTGGGTGAGGGGCTGCCAGCAACTGGGCAGGGGAGGCTGGGGAAATGGAGAGTGATTGCTCGCTGGTACGGGTTTTGGGGGAGCGACGAAGATGTTCTAAAATGGATGTTAGTGATGACTGTCCAGCTCTGTGCACATGCTAGGAATCACTGGGTTGCTACTTTTAAATGGGTGAATTATATAGCACATGAATTATAGCTCAATGAAGTTGTTGCAGAAAACCCCCAAAGATATCACACAGCCTGTTTCTAACGTGTGTAAACCAAGAATAAACACGCTGTGGTGAGCCTTTAAGGACTGACTCTTTATGAGTTGATGCATGGATTTTGTGACATTGATGTTGGTGATTCTGCTCCCTTCCCAAGTTCCTTCCTAATTGTTTCAAAAACGTAAGGTTCCTAAACCCCACGACCTCCAGCAAAGCGAGGCTGATGTGATAAACACTATGAACTGTTGCTGTCGGGGGGATGGTGGGGGTCGTTCAGTCACTTAGTCCGACTCTCTGCGCCCCATGGACTGTAGCCCCCAGGCTCCTCTGTCCAGGGGCTTCTCCAGGCCGGAGTGCTGGAGTGGGCTGCCATGTCTTTGAGGAAAGATGGTACCGTGGGCTAAATACACATAGCCCTCTTGGCTTTTGCCCACACAACTGCTTCTCTGCACTCTCCCGACAGCGGAGACCTATTCCAGGGCCACCCCGGAGGGCATGAAGGGTGGGCACTGAGGCCTGAGGCTCACCCTACTGGCTCCCAGGACGGGTCAGGGCACAGGGCAGATGTGTTACAGCAAGAGGGCCCAGGCTGGCATCATTTGGTCCTCATCCAAGTGGCTAAGGGTTGACATAGGGACCGGTGGCTGGAAACTGGAACACAGCTGCTCATCGGCTTGCATTAGATCCAATCCATTTGTCTTGCCCCACCGAACTCATGCCTTCCTTACTTAGGAAGACAACCAGCTCCTGAGAGCCATCGGTGGTCCCTGGAAGCTGGTCTGGCAGCAGGTGGTCTCGGGAAAACATCTGGATGATCTGGATTTATTCAGGATCAGTTGCCTTAGGAACACGCAAGGTGGGCCAGCAAGAAGGCAGGCAGCCACGGGGCACTTTCCCGCTGTGCCACTTACGAGCGAGGCGGCCACAGTTTACCTGAGCCTCAGTTTCCTCATCTATACAATGGTGTGATGTCACTTGAAAGTGTTAGTCACTCAGTTGTGTCTGACTCTTTGTGACCCCATGGATGGTTCATGGGATTCTCCCGGCAAGAAAACTAGAGTGGGGTGCCACTTCCCTCTTCGGGGGATCTTCTTGACCCAGGGATTGAACCAGGGTCTCCTGCATTGCAGGCAGATTCTTTACCATCTGAGCCACCAGGAAAGCCCCTCTGCATCTCAGTTTCCTCATCTGTACAATGGAGCGATGTCACTTACTTGAATGACATCTAGTAAGGACTATATGAGATAGCAAAGTGCCATGGTCTGCGCCTGGTAAAAGTCGCACGGGTTTCGTGTTGTTCCTCTCTGCCTAGGAGTTTTAAAAACCTTTGATCTGTGCAAAGCAGAAATAAGTGCACCTAAATCAATACAGGGTGTTCTCTGTGGGCTGGAAAATGTTACTCTAAAATTTTCTAAAAATATGCTCTGAGATAATGGTCTGGATATCTGCACATGCTTCCCACCACGGCAATTGTAGGG
The DNA here is from genome assembly GCA_022376925.1 of Tragulus kanchil. Taxonomy (NCBI): domain Eukaryota; kingdom Metazoa; phylum Chordata; class Mammalia; order Artiodactyla; family Tragulidae; genus Tragulus; species Tragulus kanchil. The sequence continues at coordinate 119,036,098 of JAIOJX010000026.1, forward strand.
AAGGTCACACTGCTGTTTGAGACTTGGAGGTAAGAGGGGCGGTCGAGCAGAGAGGGGTCCAGTGGGCAGAGGCTGGTGGCAGGGGCAGAGGCCGGGGGCTCTGGGACTGGGCTCTGCTGGTCCACTGGGCGCCCCGGGGCACCTTCCTCAGCAGCAACCCCAGCTCCTGGATCAAAGCCCGCCCGTGGCTGCTCTGCCTTTACCCTTTTTGAGAACAGCCCTTCCCCACCGACAGGGTCGCCGTCTTCCCCGCCTTTATCCTCCCTGGACCCCCCGGGGCCAGAACAGAGTCAAGTTCTCGTCTGTAAGCCCAGCAGGCAGCCCGGGGCCTGGTGTGTGTCAGGTCAAGCCTGAGCTACACCCGAGTCATCCAGAGGGCTCGTGCAAACACACTCCTGGGCGGGGCTTCCCTGGGCGTCCAGGGGTTAAGACGCAGCCTGCCAAGGCAGGCGACACAGGTTCAATCCCTGGCCAGGGAACTAAGATCCCACAGGCTGCAAGCAAGCAAGCCCTCACACCACAACTACCGAGCCTGCACGCCACAACTAGAGTCTATTCTCTGCAATAGACGGTCGTAGCTGCAGCTAAGACCCCACGCAACCATATAAACATAGTGAAAAACATTACTTTTGCTAGGCTGCACCCCAGGATTTTTGAGGCTGCTGGTCCCAAGACCACAGGCTGAAAACACTGCAGCGGATGCTCACGAAAGGCCTGTGTGAGGGAATGGGTGAATTAACGAAGTACTTGCATGTAAGAACCACTCTGGATTTGACTTTTTCCTTGAGTTCTTGTAGGCAGGCCCAGCTTTTAGCCTGCCTCCTGCTTAAGGCCCTCCCTGACCCCTGGGGCCCCTGGGACCAGTATCTCTCCTCATACTCCTCTCGGTCCTGAGGTCAGGTGTGTGCACCTCAACCTGGTACCTGCTTTGGCCTCCCAAAGCTGGCTTTTTCTGGTAAGGAGAGGGTGGTCAAGGCCACAGTGGTGTTGCCCGCTCAGCCAATGAGGCCACCCCCAGGAGAGCCCTCCCACGCCCCTGCCCTGAGATAATGGTCTGGATATCTGCACATGCTTCCCACCACGGCAATTGTAGGGAAGGTCACACTGCTGTTTGAGACTTGGAGGTAAGAGGGGCGGTCGAGCAGAGAGGGTCCAGTGGGCAGAGGCTGGTGGCAGGGGCAGAGGCCGGGGCTCTGGGACTGGGCTCTGCTGGTCCACTGGGCGCCTGGGCACCTTCCTCAGCAGCAACCCCAGCTCCTGGATCAAAGCCCGCCCGTGGCTGCTCTGCCTTTCCCCTTTTTTGAGAACAGCCCTTCCCCACCGACAGGGTCGCCGTCTTCCCCGCCTTTATCCTCCCTGGACCCCCCGGGGCCAGAACAGAGTCAAGTTCTCGTCTGTAAGCCCAGCAGGCAGCCCGGGGCCTGGTGTGTGTCAGGTCAAGCCTGAGCTACACCCGAGTCATCCAGAGGGCTCGTGCAAACACACTCCTGGGCGGGGCTTCCCTGGGCGTCCAGGGGTTAAGACGCAGCCTGCCAAGGCAGGCGACACAGGTTCAATCCCTGGCCAGGGAACTAAGATCCCACAGGCTGCAAGCAAGCAAGCCCTCACACCACAACTACCGAGCCTGCACGCCACAACTAGAGTCTATTCTCTGCAATAGACGGTCGTAGCTGCAGCTAAGACCCCACGCAACCATATAAACATAGTGAAAAACATTACTTTTGCTAGGCTGCACCCCAGGATTTTTGAGGCTGCTGGTCCCAAGACCACAGGCTGAAAACACTGCAGCGGATGCTCACGAAAGGCCTGTGTGAGGGAATGGGTGAATTAACGAAGTACTTGCATGTAAGAACCACTCTGGATTTGACTTTTTCCTTGAGTTCTTGTAGGCAGGCCCAGCTTTTAGCCTGCCTCCTGCTTAAGGCCCTCCCTGACCCCTGGGGCCCCTGGGACCAGTATCTCTCCTCATACTCCTCTCGGTCCTGAGGTCAGGTGTGTGCACCTCAACCTGGTACCTGCTTTGGCCTCCCAAAGCTGGCTTTTTCTGGTAAGGAGAGGGTGGTCAAGGCCACAGTGGTGTTGCCCGCTCAGCCAATGAGGCCACCCCCAGGAGAGCCCCTCCCACGCCCCTGCCCTCCTGTGGGTGGTCACCAGTCCTCTGCAGGCTGAGGGAGAGGACAGGAGAGAAGCTGGGAGACCCACAGGAGCCCCCAGCACTGCAAGGGGGTGATCTCCCCAGAGGACTGAATTTCCTGGAGGACCAAGAATTCAGACGGCCTGAAGCCATAGCCATGAACTTTTTTCACTAAGATTTTTTTTTTTTTGGCCACTTCTATTGATCTTTCATTTATTTCTTTGTTCTTTGGCCTGTGTGGGCCTCCCATCACAGTGGCCTCTCCTGTTGCAGAGCACTGGCTCCGGGCGCATGCGCTCCAGAGCTCCGGCTCGGTGATTGGACACATCGGTTCAGCTGCTCCGCGGCACGTGGGATCTTCCCAGGCCAGGGCTCGAACCAGCGCCCCTTGCACTGCAAGGCGGTGTCCTTACCCACTGGACCACCAGGGAAGCCCTTCTTTCACTAAGATTTGATAGGCAGGCCTGGAGGAAGTGCTCCGTGGCACAGTTCCTCTCCACCCATGGTCAGAAACAGGCAGAAGGGCCGTCAGTGCTGGTGGCGAGGGGGAGGGAGGAAGTCCAGTGGTCAGCGCCGAGGCCAGCAGTGTGAAGCGGCCAAAAGGCTGGGGTCCTCATGCTGCACAACCCCGGGCACCGTTTACGCTGTGATCCGTGTGTGCAGGGCCCTCTGGAGTTGTGCAGGGCACAGCCTGCCTGGTTCATGCCAAGGCTGGTCCTGAGAATCCTTGTCTGAACACACTCCTCCTCTGTGATTCCCTGAATGTCCACTGCGTACTGGGCAGGTGACCTGGCGGGAGACTAGCGGGTGGCTCGTCCACCTGCGGCTCTTAGGGAAAAGGCCAGCTCCACCCCGCAGCCAGGGCAAACTTGAATGAGGGCGTGCCCAGCGCTGTGGGAGCCAGAGAAGAACGCTTGTCTCCGCCCGTGAGGTCAGGGCTCTGGCTTGTGGAGGCAGCCAGCTCCCTGCGGAGCGGTTCATCCAGCCAGGCCGGAGGCTCTCAGGCAGCGGCGGCCGAATCTGCTTCCTCGGCGACCAGGCTTGGGTGGCTTCTTGCTTTCCAGGGACAGCTGGTGCTGCAGCCCCTGGGCCACACGAGCTGCGGCTTGGTGCTGCCTCCCACCTTCACCCCTCACTGTGGTGTACATCTGCACATCAGCAACGGGCCCGCCTGCTCTGGGGGTCCCCTGCCCCTGGGGAGGGTGAAGGGAGGGAGAGGCAGGTCCCTAGGCTTTTGCTAAGGAGCTCAGCCCGCCTCACGTGGTCAGATTCTTGGGTGTGGGGTCCACGTTGCCCCGGCTTTGCCCAGCTGATGGGTCAGCTTTTCCAGGCAGCCTCGCCCAACCTGACCCCAGGCCTCCTCCTCTGCGCGCCCCGGGGCAGTGGGAACCGGCCTGCCCTCTCCAGCTGCTGCGCGTGGGGCTGGTCACACCTCCTTCCCCACCACCTGCCGCAGGCCACGCAGAGCTCTGACTTTTGTAGGAGTCTCTGAGAGCTCAGAACACGGGTCCAGGCCGCCCTGGGTGCGCCTGCTGGCTTCCTCCTGGGCCCTGGAGGACAGAGGGGACCCCGTGCTCCCCTGTCACCTTACCCTCGACCACACGCTCAGTTCACTCATCTGTCATCCACCAGACGAGGCGCCCTTCTGAGTCATTTCTGTGTCTCTGGCCCCGGCCTGGGGCCTGGCGCCGTGCGGGCGCCCAGTCAGTGTCTGTGGCTTGGATGACGTCACTGCTGGACTCGGTGCCCGAGGGCACAGCGTGCTGGTGAGCGAGGCCCGGCTGCTCTGCCCAGTCCTGGCTGGGGTCCTCCTGCACCCAGAGCGGAGGAGCTCATACAATGAGTTCCGAATTCCCACTGTGGCCTGGTCATCCTGTGAGCACTGGCCGGACACGTCACTGTCGGATGAACTCAGTAGCACAGGCGACCAGTGGGCAATATTTGCCTCCACACGGCAAATACACAGAAGAACGCAACGGAGCTCAGGCAAGTCTGGCCAGAGCAGGACATCAAAGAGCCCCATCAGGGTGCAGCCTGATACGGACAAAGCCAGGGAAGGCGGCTGAGGGATGCTGGGCCAACGGCGCCGGCGTCTGTGGTCTCTGAGTCGGGGGAGCAAGCGTTCGGAGCCTTCTGCCCCGTCTCCACCGGGCAGGGGCGCCTGGGGCAGGCGAGGCCGGGTGGGGCTTCCGGCAGATGGCTGCCTTGGCCTCTCCCAGCCCAGGCCCACCTGGCCCGTGCTCTCGACTCTGGCCATCCCTCCTTCTGCTTTTTCCTGCTCAAGTCATGGACAGTCTCTGGGCCTGAAAAGTCTCTGCCTTCCAAACAGCGTCATTCAAGGTCCAGCAGAAAGGCCAGTCCTCTGAGAAGCCCTCGCCCTACCTCCTCTTCGAGGCAAGACTGACCCCCTCCCCCCGGTCCCCTCGGGTCCCCGCAGCGCAGGTGACAGGTTAGACCCTCCGCAAAACGGTAGGTGCTTTCTCTTAGAGGTCCAAGAGGTGGGTGGCGGTGGGGTCCCCTGCTCCCTAAAATCTCCATCACTCCTCCCCACGTGCTAATGTTAACATTAAAAACAACACCCTTTGAGATGAATAATTCACAATTCTCAGTCAGGTGAAGTCAGCTCCTAGAAAATCTTTCCCATTCTACAGATCGGAAAGAAACAAGCCAAGTACAAAGCCGGCTGCTTGCTATGCAAATAGATGCGGCTTTCAGGGAAGTCCCCCAGCTCCCCCTTCCCTCCCATGACTGTTCCTAAAGCCACATCATGTAGAAATCCCGGGCATCCCCAGGGCTGTGAGGTCTGCCTGCCTTCCCCTACTGGGATGCGGTTGGGAAGGCACATCCTAGCACCCAGCAGGCGCCTGGCATATCCTATGCCACATCGGCAACAATCAGGATCAGAGAAGAGAAGAGAAGGTGAGGTGAGGTCTAACTCACACCGTGGAGAGACTGACCTTGGGCTTGTACAGTCAGGGTATGTAATGATACCATTTTACAGATGGGAAAACTGAGGTCAAGTTAGGACTTCCTGAAGGTCCCATAGTTGGCTCTTGCCCTAGTCCCATCCAGTCCCTGAATTCAGGCTTTCTCTAGGCAGTGATGCCGGGCAGCGTGTGGCCACGGGCATGACTGATAGCTGGTCATCTGGTCTGCACGGGGCTCTGAGGTGGTCGTGGCTTCCTCTTTGCTCTCGCACCGCCCAGCTGAGCCACCCACACTCACACTTTCCCACCTCTCGTTCCCGGGCTTTCTGCAAATCCAGGGCTATCCTGTCTCCTAGCTCCTAAACCCCAGCGGCCCCGGCCCTCCTGCCCTGGTCTCAGGCCGAGCGGTCTGGGAGGCAAGAGGGAGGTGCTCAGTCCAGCTGCCGCCCCCAGCCCCCATGGCTGGCCTGAGGGGAGACTGCACCGGAGACGCCAGCCTGACAGCCAGGTTCTAGAGCTGGGTCACCGCCACACACGCGGAACTGGTGCGTGTCTGCTTTTCCCGTGGGCATTTTCCCTTTCTGATGGAATCTAAGGAACGGTTTACTGCTGTATTTCTTGCCATACTGCCTGCAATCGTTATTCAGACATCATTAAAAAACCATTATGCCTTAAAAGGAAAGCTGAGACGTTCCTACAGAAGAGAACACGGAAAGCAAAGGTGCACGCGCTCGGACACACACAAGCCTGTGCACACACAGACGCTTCCGTGCCAGTGTGGTCGCACAGAAAAGAGGGGTTGATCACCACACCACTTGGAAAACAGAAGTGAATGAATAATTTATAAGGCTTTTTACAAACATTTAGATTTTTTGAAACATTCTAGAAAACTCCGGTTTGACTACTTACAGCAGCAGTTCTCTGATAAACCAGCCCTGAAGCGGTTACCAATAAGTAACGTGTACAATTCCCAAACGGGCCTGCCTTCCACAGAAATACATCACAAACATCAACCTTTTCTTTTTTAACATATCAGAACCCACAGAGGCCTTGCTCACATTAACTGAAGGCACCATGTGTGGTGAATCCTTGAACCCTTCCCTTTGAAAAGGTTTCTGACTTAAGGTGCAGACGAGAGGATTTTCCTCTTTGGCAAGAACATCACCCGACTATGCTCTTTGGTGCCAGTTCTAAAACGGGGGCTCCTGAAGGTGCTGGGGTACACACACGCAGGCTGGAGGCAGGGCCCGCACACTGCCCAGGCCACAGGGCTCGGCCCCCTCCCCAGACGCCCCTGTGACAGGTGGACGCGAGGGTGAGACGCAGGCGCCCCTGACAGCCCCGAGCGCTCCGGCCGCCGTTCCCGCTGGGGTCCCGTCGGACCTGTGAGCAGCCTGGCCCTCGTCCGGAAGGCGGGACTGGGCGGCCGCTCAGAGGGCGTGGGACCCGCCGCGGCTGCCGCTGCCTGGGCCTGCGCTCCCGCTTCGGGCTGCAGGAGGGGACGGCGCAGCGCCGGATGCCTGGCTTCAGAGCGCCCTCGAGCCGGTGGCTCTGGCTCGAGGCTTCCTGTTTAAGGGGGAAGCCTCGCTGGTGATTATTAGCCACTCAGGCTCAAGTCTCTTTGCTGCAGGAACTGGGCAGGACAGCCAGCAGAACCAGGAGACAGAAACTGAATAAATGTCATCTAGCGCGGGGAGACTGCCTCCCCACAGGGGAGTGTGTGTGAGACAGAGAGAGGGAGAGAGGTCATTACTTCTCAGATGCAAAGCCAAACACAATGGCTGCAGAAAACGTCCATTTTCCAGTTGCCGAGGGGGTAATTTGTTGCCGTCCCTGCGGCTGTCACTGGCTCAGTGACAACTCTCTCTACATTCGGTGCCAACCAAGGCTCCACGGCCGCCTTCCCTGGCGGGCCAGTGCCCACGGCGGGGAGACAGACCGAGAGTGCAGGGGACCCCGCGTGGACGGGTAGGGCGCAGCGTCCCCGGGGGCCGCATCAGCCGCGCCCAGCGAGGCCAGAGACGTGGGGCTCTGGGGTCCCTGCAGTGCGCAATGCCAAGTCCAGCCTGCCAGCAAGTCTGTTGGATGGTTTTCCACTTGTTGGAGCACTGGTGCTCTCGGGAGACGGGCTCTGCGTAACCCTGGGTACCTGGGCCTCTGGCGACCAGACGGCTGTCCTTTTCTTGGCAGCCGCAGGCCAGGGCCTGTGGGGGTGTCTGCGGAGGCGCCTCAGCCGCGTCTCTTCCCCTCGGGCGCACCCTCCCGTGGGCCGGGAGGGGCACTCTGGGATCTCTCCAGAGTCCAGCCAAGCCGGCACGCGCAGACTGACCGCCCCTGCTCAGTTCCTCTGCCACCTGCCTCCTTCCTCCCCGCTGCTGCCCACTTGGGCCGATGCTGCTACCTCCACCTCCAATCCAAACGCCTCCCCGAGAAGATCCAGCTTGAGCCCTTGGCATGCAAGGCACCTCCAGCCACCCACCCGTCTCCCTCATTCTGAAGCTCTGCTTGTGGGGGACCTAGTTAGATCTAGATGTGAATTCAGGCTGGACCACGTATCAGCCGTACGACCCTGGGCAGGCTACTTTCCTCCTCTGCTCGGATGGTTAAGCTAGACAGGAATCATGAAAGCCCCCACACCCACATCTTAGGACTGCTTTCTCATATGCCGTGTCCTGCGCTCCGTTGAGGGCCCCTGGCCACGTCAGCCCTGGCCGCTTTCCCCGCTGCCGCCGAGCAGCATGCTGTGCCCTCGCTGAGCTTCCCTGGAGGCTGACCGTGAGCTCCCGGGGGGCGCTCCACTCCTGGTGCCTCCGCAGCCCCTCGGCTTCCTTCCGAAAGCAAGCCCTCCAGGGGAGCCCACCGGAGCTCCAGCCACGCCTCCGGGGTTCCAGCTGTGATGCCCCGTGTCGGGGTTCTCCCCGAGCCCCTACTTGTGGCCTCAGCTCCCCCACTGTTCAGACCCCCAACCTGTGCATGCCGCATAGAGTCATGCCAGATCAGAATGTTCTGGAAGAAGTGTAGCAAAAGATTGTTGTCTAGTCGCTCCGTTGTGTCTGACCACGTCTGACTCTCTGTGGCCCCGTCCATGGGACTCCCCAGGCAAGAATACTGGAGCAGGATGCCATTTCCCTCTCCAGGGGATCTTCCCAACCTGGGGACTGAACCCGTGTCTCCTGTATTACAAGCCAAATCTCTACCATCTGAGCAGCGAAGGAGGGAAGCCAGTAGCAAGAGCCGCGAGAAGACAAAAGCTGCCAAGCCAGGGCTCACAGCCAGCCACGTCTCCAGCTTCCAGCCCCGGGACACCAGGGGGCGGGGCTTTCCCGGGTTGGACCCCTGAACCCTCACCACGCCCCCTGGCCACCTGGCCCAGCATGTCTTGTTTCTTCCTCACCAGTTCTGGGCGCCACCTGACTTGCAGCCGTTGTGGAGCCATCCCTACGGAAGGCCACACAGGCTCTGCTCTCTCCTCCAGCAGAGGACAGCCCCGCACCAGGTCGCGGTTTATTCGCCAGACCCCACTCCCCTGTGTCCACGCGTTACTGACCCGCGTACGCGTCTGGCTGGGCACCTGGGCTCAGCACAAAATGCCCAATGGCCAGCCTGTCTTTGCACAAAGCCCACCTGGAGGGCCCATCTCACAGGGCCACCTGCAGCCCCTTGACCTCCTCAGCCGTGAGCCCTGAGGGAGCCCCCGTCACCCCGACAGCAGGCGTGACGTCACTCTCCCCAGCCCAGCAGTCAAGTGACAAGCCTACCCGTCCGACAGCCCGAGGGCCTCCATAAGCGCCAAGTGCTGCAGCTCTGAGGTCATTCCATCACAGACCGGACCGGCACACGGGCTCTGGGCCCCTTGCCGTCTGCACGTGAACCCAGACGGCCCACTCACCAGCCCATAAACTCCTTTACATTTACCTGTGACTGATTCAATCGCCTTGGGGCTGCCTTTCTCACAGCGTAACCTCCTAGTTGGGTAGCTCTAAAAGCCTTACAAATGTGCGGTGTGCTTCCACCGCACCCGGCTCGCATTAAGCGGAAGCAGGAAGAAGCCACTGCCTGATCGCAGGACGGTGAGTGCTCACCTGCTGCGTGATTTGCCAGGTGACAGTGGTGACGGATGAGGACGGGCTGGCTGGGAAGAGCTGCACATCAGGCAGTCCTCAGTGACAGGGCTCCTCACCCGAGGAGGAGGGCAACGTTTCGCTCTGGGTGGAAGAGACAGAGCTGGGGCTTATGATGCTCTGACCCCGCCCGACCGCAGGCAGCGGTCTACACCTCCTGCTCAGGGAGGAGCCGTCTCTGGTTTTGAATCCCGGCTCCCTCGCCTTCCCTGTGGGACCTGGGCCTCCTATTCAGAAAGAAGAGGAGGGTGCTGGGTTTCGTGTGACCACTGGCACTCATCCTGCCAGGAACGGGACTCAGCCAGGTCCCGGGTGCCCGGCACCAAGTGAGTGCACAGTTAGTGCTGAATGACTAAACCATGAGGCAGTTTGGACTCGCAGGAACAGTGGTCAGGAGACCAAATCTGGGATCGAAAGAATGGAGTCTCATGTGTTCTCAGGAATGGTACAAGGTTGGGAGAATAGCACTCTCTACTCAGGAAGACAGAAGGTTCAAGGGTGCTCACACCTATCACAGGTGGGCAGGGCCAGGTTATCTCCCTGTGAGCTGAACAAAGGCTTGAGTTTAACAGTCAGGCAGAGGGGCAGGGCTCTCCAGAGGCAGGCCCTAACGTATGACTACAATAAGAATAGCAATGAAGAGCAAGCCCACCTATAAAACGCTTGGCACATGGGAAGCCGACTATTCAGTGATGACGGTTGCATTTCAGAGGTGAAGGGAGTGGTGCTCGCTGCACGCCAGGGGTGCGGAGGGCTGACCTGCAGGGTGTGGGAACGGCAGGGCAGGCTGGACAGGGAGGGGCCCAGCTGCGGACGCAGACGGGCGGAAGAGACACTTCAGGAGCCAGATGGCTGCAAACCCCCTCGAGGCCCCTGTTCCCACCCCTTCCCTTCCCACTTCCAAGTGTTACCATCTTCTCCTCAGCTCCTAAATGGAGGCCTGGGCCCGAGGCCAGGTCTGCAACGGAGAAGGGGACTGTGGAAGCCACCCTCTGGGGCAATGAGCCTGGAAGGTCCCAGCCCGATCTGAACCCTCGACCCTGGGAGAGGGGACGGTCTGATGCTTACTGCATTTGCCAGGTGACAGTGGTGACGGATGAGGACGGGCTGGCTGGGAAGAGCTGCACATCAGGCAGTCCTCAGTGACAGGGCTCCTCACCCGAGGAGGAGGGCAACGTTTCGCTCTGGGTGGAAGAGACAGAGCTGGGGCTTATGATGCTCTGACCCCGCCCGACCGCAGGCAGCGGTCTACACCTCCTGCTCAGGGAGGAGCCGTCTCTGGTTTTGAATCCCGGCTCCCTCGCCTTCCCTGTGGGACCTGGGCATCCTATTCAGAAAGAAGAGGAGGGTGCGGGGTTTCGTGTGACCACTGGCGCTCATCCTGCCAGGAACGGGACTCAGCCAGGTCCCGGGTGCCCGGCACCAAGTGAGTGCACAGTTAGTGCTGAATGACTAAACCATGAGGCAGTTTGGACTCGCAGGAACAGTGGTCAGGAGACCAAATCTGGGATCGAAAGAATGGAGTCTCATGTGTTCTCAGGAATGGTACAAGGTTGGGAGAATAGCACTCTCTACTCAGGAAGACAGAAGGTTCAAGGGTGCTCACACCTATCACAGGTGGGCAGGGCCAGGTTATCTCCCTGTGAGCTGAACAAAGGCTTGAGTTTAACAGTCAGGCAGAGGGGCAGGGCTCTCCAGAGGCAGGCCCTAACGTATGACTACAATAAGAATAGCAATGAAGAGCAAGCCCACCTATAAAACGCTTGGCACATGGGAAGCCGACTATTCAGTGATGACGGTTGCATTTCAGAGGTGAAGGGAGTGGTGCTCGCTGCACGCCAGGGGTGCGGAGGGCTGACCTGCAGGGTGTGGGAACGGCAGGGCAGGCTGGACAGGGAGGGGCCCAGCTGCGGACGCAGACGGGCGGAAGAGACACTTCAGGAGCCAGATGGCTGCAAACCCCCTCGAGGCCCCTGTTCCCACCCCTTCCCTTCCCACTTCCAAGTGTTACCATCTTCTCCTCAGCTCCTAAATGGAGGCCTGGGCCCGAGGCCAGGTCTGCAACGGAGAAGGGGACTGTGGAAGCCACCCTCTGGGGCAATGAGCCTGGAAGGTCCCAGCTGATCTGAACCCTCGACCCTGGGAGAGGGGGACGGTCTGATGCTTACTGCACTCCTGAACCTCAGCACTTACTTCACACGAGGCAGCCTCCCCCAGCAGGCACCCTTGCTCCTGTTGTACAGGAATATCAGGCCCCAAGCCCTCAGCACGGTTTCATGGATGAAACAGGTTCAGAGAGCTGAGGCCTTGACCAGGGCCACATGGCAAAGAGCCGTGACTCAGACTTGGGGGCCGCTCGACTGCAAAGCCAGACCCCGTCCTCTGCAGCCAGGCTCTCCGCTGCTCAGGCCCGCAGCTGTGGCCTTCAGTCCCTGCACGTCCCCTTTCACCTCCCTGAAGCCCTGCCCAATACTCCGGATACGTCCTGCCAGGGAAGGGCCCTGAGTTAAGGACAGAAAACGTGAAGGCAAGAGGGGTTCACTCGTGCGGCCTCTCTAGGCTAGACAGGGCTCACCGCTGGCCCCTGCGTGAGCAGGCCTGGCCCTGGGCAGCTCAGCAGCTTGAGGCTGTCTGTCTAGCCCTCAGTGGACAAGCGGCCTGAACGGAGCTCCCTGTCAGCTCGAGGTCAGGGGTCACTGCCCGCCGGCGCCAGGCCTTCCGCCCCCAGGCCTGGCAGAGGCCACCTGTCCACCGTTCAAGGCTTCCTTCAGGAGGACTTTTCTGTCCCAGGAAGAGCCCCTGCCCCACTCAGTCCACTCGTCCACCAGCCATTGAGGGTTGCAGAGAAGAGCCAGTTCCGACTCCTCTCCTGGTAGGATCTGTCTCTTTGACCTCCTTTTCACTGCTTTTGTTATTATAATCATACTTTAGGGCCCGCCTCTAGAGAACCCGCTCGCTGACTGTTAAACTCAAGTGCCTCTGTTCAGCTCACAGGGACATAACCTGACCTGCCCATCTGTGAAAGGCTGCGAGAAAGGAGAGATTAGCACATCCCTTTCCCAAGGCTGGCCATTCCCAGGGATAGTTCTCAAGACTGATAGCCATTTTTATTTTACTTCCTCATTACCCCCTTCTCTAGTCTGCCTTTTTTAAAAAAATTCGATTTATGTATTTATTTTTGGCTCTCTGGGTTTTCACTGCTGCCACAGGCTCTTCTCTAGTTTCAGGGAGTGGGGGCTCCTCTCTAGTTGAGGTGAGCAGGCTTCTTGTTGCAGGGACTCCTCTCGTTGAGGAACTCGGGCTCTAGGGCACACGGGCTCCACAGTTGCGGCTCCGAGGCTCTAGAGCACAGGCTCCACAGCTGTGGCTCGCGGGCTTCGTTGCTCCGTGGCATGTGGGATCTTCCCCGATCGGGGATCGAACCCGTGTCTCCTGCATTGGCAGGCGAACTCTTTACCACTGAGCCACCAGGGAAGCCCCAGTCTGCCTTTTGACGTTAGTTCCTCACGGCTCTATCTCTGGTTCTATTAAAGACCCTGGCATCCAGACCCCACAAGATGGTGTTTGGAGACACTGGTCTACCATCTTAGTTAGCCGGCTTTCAGAATGCAGTCATACTCCTCGTCTCAGCACCTCCGTTAACTGGCCTGCCGTGTGGGGAGTAGAGCAGGCTGGACTTGGTACCAGAAGCACCTGCTCCAGGCCGGCCCCTCTGCAGGCCACTGGGGACAGAGACGGGAGCAGAAATGAGTTAGACACAGTCTCGAGGTCAGGGGTCACTGCCCGCCGGCGCCAGGCCTTCCGCCCCAGGCCTGGCAGAGGCCACCTGTCCACCGTTCAAGGCTTCCTTCAGGAGGACTTTTCTGTCCCAGGAAGAGCCCCTGCCCCACTCAGTCCACTCGTCCACCAGCCATTGAGGGTTGCAGAGAAGAGCCAGTTCCGACTCCTCTCCTGGTAGGATCTGTCTCTTTGACCTCCTTTTCACTGCTTTTGTTATTATAATCATACTTTAGGGCCCGCCTCTAGAGAACCCGCTCGCTGACTGTTAAACTCAAGTGCCTCTGTTCAGCTCACAGGGACATAACCTGACCTGCCCATCTGTGAAAGGCTGCGAGAAAGGAGAGATTAGCACATCCCTTTCCCAAGGCTGGCCATTCCCAGGGATAGTTCTCAAGACTGATAGCCATTTTTATTTTACTTCCTCATTACCCCCTTCTCTAGTCTGCCTTTTTTAAAAAAATTCGATTTATGTATTTATTTTTGGCTCTCTGGGTTTTCACTGCTGCCACAGGCTCTTCTCTAGTTTCAGGGAGTGGGGGCTCCTCTCTAGTTGAGGTGAGCAGGCTTCTTGTTGCAGGGACTCCTCTCGTTGAGGAACTCGGGCTCTAGGGCACACGGGCTCCACAGTTGCGGCTCCGAGGCTCTAGAGCACAGGCTCCACAGCTGTGGCTCGCGGGCTTCGTTGCTCCGTGGCATGTGGGATCTTCCCCGATCGGGGATCGAACCCGTGTCTCCTGCATTGGCAGGCGAACTCTTTACCACTGAGCCACCAGGGAAGCCCCAGTCTGCCTTTTGACGTTAGTTCCTCACGGCTCTATCTCTGGTTCTATTAAAGACCCTGGCATCCAGACCCCACAAGATGGTGTTTGGAGACACTGGTCTACCATCTTAGTTAGCCGGCTTTCAGAATGCAGTCATACTCCTCGTCTCAGCACCTCCGTTAACTGGCCTGCCGTGTGGGGAGTAGAGCAGGCTGGACTTGGTACCAGAAGCACCTGCTCCAGGCCGGCCCCTCTGCAGGCCACTGGGGACAGAGACGGGAGCAGAAATGAGTTAGACACAGTCTCTGGCCTCCAGAACCTCCTGCTTGGATGCAGGGGGTCACTCGCAGAGCTGGATTCAGCCGGCTGTGGGTAGGACCTTGTTTAGTTGCTAAGTCGTGTCTGACACTTTGCGACCCCGTGGACTGTAGCCCGCCAGGCTCCTCCGTCCATAGGGGTCTCCAGGCAGGAGCACTGGAGGGGGTTGCCCGCCCCTCCCCCGGGGATTCCCCTGACCCAGGGACGGAACCCAGGTCTCCTGCACCGCAGGTGCATTCTTTACCCCCGAGCCCCAGGGGAAACCCTGTGCTACCTGTGAATGCTTATAAAACACCCTGCTCTCCGCGGCTCAGTTTCTCCCCGTGAAATGAGACAGTAATGGTGCCTTCCTATAGGGAGGATTAACTGGGATATTATGTGCAAAGCAAGCTTTCAGGCGTAGATCAATGTACAGTAAATGTCTGCTATTGCTTATATCATCCCTGGACTGCGACGGACAGAAAGACTTCCCCGGGTATACTTCCAGACTCCCTACTCCGGAACCTGTTCTCGGAGGCGGCCCGAGAAAGCTCTGAGGCCTCTCCCCGGAGCCCGCTGCCAGGGCTCCGGCATGACCCGTCCCATTTTCCCGGAGGACCCGGCGCCCTCAAAGACCTAGCTGCTTGGCCTCCCCTCCCCTTGCCCTCCCCAGAGTGAACAAAGTTCCAGCCACGCCTCTCTGGGCAGCCTGCCCCGAATTTCGGGGAAACGGGTACGTTTGCCAGGCAAGAGCTCCGCGGGCAGAGGCCCATCGGGATCGAACCCGTGTCTCCTGCATTGGCAGGCGAACTCTTTACCACTGAGCCACCAGGGAAGCCCCAGTCTGCCTTTTGACGTTAGTTCCTCACGGCTCTATCTCTGGTTCTATTAAAGACCCTGGCATCCAGACCCCACAAGATGGTGTTTGGAGACACTGGTCTACCATCTTAGTTAGCCGGCTTTCAGAATGCAGTCATACTCCTCGTCTCAGCACCTCCGTTAACTGGCCTGCCGTGTGGGGAGTAGAGCAGGCTGGACTTGGTACCAGAAGCACCTGCTCCAGGCCGGCCCCTCTGCAGGCCACTGGGGACAGAGACGGGAGCAGAAATGAGTTAGACACAGTCTCTGGCCTCCAGAACCTCCTGCTTGGATGCAGGGGGTCACTCGCAGAGCTGGATTCAGCCGGCTGTGGGTAGGACCTTGTTTAGTTGCTAAGTCGTGTCTGACACTTTGCGACCCCGTGGACTGTAGCCCGCCAGGCTCCTCCGTCCATAGGGGTCTCCAGGCAGGAGCACTGGAGGGGGTTGCCAGCCCCTCCCCCGGGGATTCCCCTGACCCAGGGACGGAACCCAGGTCTCCTGCACTGCAGGTGAATTCTTTACCACCGAGCCCCAGGGAAGCCCTGTGCTACCTGTGAATGCTTATAAAACACCCTGCTCTCCGCGGCTCAGTTTCTCCACGTGAAATGAGACAGTAATGGTGCCTTCCTATAGGGAGGATTAACTGGGATATTATGTGCAAAGCAAGCTTTCAGGCGTAGATCAATGTACAGTAAATGTCTGCTATTGCTTATATCATCCCTGGACTGCGACGGACAGAAAGACTTCCCCGGGTATACTTCCAGACTCCCTACTCCGGAACCTGTTCTCGGAGGCGGCCCGAGAAAGCTCTGAGGCCTCTCCCCGGAGCCCGCTGCCAGGGCTCCGGCATGACCCGTCCCATTTTCCCGGAGGACCCGGCGCCCTCAAAGACCTAGCTGCTTGGCCTCCCCTCCCCTTGCCCTCCCCAGAGTGAACAAAGTTCCAGCCACGCCTCTCTGGGCAGCCTGCCCCGAATTTCGGGGAAACGGGTACGTTTGCCAGGCAAGAGCTCCGCGGGCAGAGGACGCTGGTCAGCCCTGCCTCTTCCCGGTCAAGGTCGGGAGCCCCCGCCCTGCCGCGCCCGGGGCGGCCACCCGGCAGCCGCGCCCGGTGGGGAGGTCCCGGCCCGCGCTCCCTCTCGGCGCTCCCCGGAGACCGCGGCGGGAGCCGCGGGGCGCAGGGCCGGCCGGACGCAGCGGGTCCGCGGGGTGGGGCCCGAGAGGCAGCGTCCTGGGCGCTGAGCTCGGTGCCCTGCGTCCGGCGCAGCCCGCCCTGCCCACCTCGGGCGCGCCGGGGCAGGAAGGCACGCGCGCAGCGGTGGCCCCGGGGCAGGAAGGCAAGCGCGCGGCTGCCGGGCACACGCGGCGGGCCCCCAGCCGCCCGGGGTTCGGCGCGCGTGGGGCGGCGCGGGCGCCGGTGCTGCGGGCGGGGTCCCGCGGCGACCGGGCGAGGGGCCACTCACCTCTCAGACCGCCGCTCGGAGCCGCGGCGGCGGCGGCCCGGCCGGAGGCTCCTCCCCTCCGCGCGCCCCGCCCGCCCGCGGGGCGGACCTGCCGGGGGCGGCCTCCTGCCCGCCCGCCCGCGGCTGCCGCGGCTTATCCGGCGGGCCACCTCCCCCGGGACGCAATCGGCGGGCGGCAGGGTCTTGATCCCCCGCCTGGTCCTGCAGCTGCGGCGGAGGTGGCGGGCGGCAGGGACGACCGACCCCCGCCCCTGGGCGGAGGTGCCTAAACTTTCGGATCCGCGCCTCCACTTCCCCATTAAACGGGGCACAACTCAGGACCCGACTCTTAACCGGGACAAGCAGGGGCCCCCGGCGCCTCTGCGACGGACAGAAAGACTTCCCAGGTATACTTCCAGACTCCCTACTCCGGAACCTGTTCTCGGAGGCGGCCCGAGAAAGCTCTGAGGCCTCTCCCCGGAGCCCGCTGCCAGGGCTCCGGCATGACCCGTCCCATTTTCCCGGAGGACCCGGCGCCCTCAAAGACCTAGCTGCTTGGCCTCCCCTCCCCTTGCCCTCCCCAGAGTGAACAAAGTTCCAGCCACGCCTCTCTGGGCAGCCTGCCCCGAATTTCGGGGAAACGGGTACGTTTGCCAGGCAAGAGCTCCGCGGGCAGAGGACGCTGGTCAGCCCTGCCTCTTCCCGGTCAAGGTCGGGAGCCCCCGCCCTGCCGCGCCCGGGGCGGCCACCCGGCAGCCGCGCCCGGTGGGGAGGTCCCGGCCCGCGCTCCCTCTCGGCGCTCCCCGGAGACCGCGGCGGGAGCCGCGGGGCGCAGGGCCGGCCGGACGCAGCGGGTCCGCGGGGTGGGGCCCGAGAGGCAGCGTCCTGGGCGCTGAGCTCGGTGCCCTGCGTCCGGCGCAGCCCGCCCTGCCCACCTCGGGCGCGCCGGGGCAGGAAGGCACGCGCGCAGCGGTGGCCCCGGGGCAGGAAGGCAAGCGCGCGGCTGCCGGGCACACGCGGCGGGCCCCCAGCCGCCCGGGGTTCGGCGCGCGTGGGGCGGCGCGGGCGCCGGTGCTGCGGGCGGGGTCCCGCGGCGACCGGGCGAGGGGCCACTCACCTCTCAGACCGCCGCTCGGAGCCGCGGCGGCGGCGGCCCGGCCGGAGGCTCCTCCCCTCCGCGCGCCCCGCCCGCCCGCGGGGCGGACCTGCCGAGAGGCGGCCTCCTGCCCGCCCGCCCGCGGCTGCCGCGGCTTATCCGGCGGGCCACCTCCCCCGGGACGCAATCGGCGGGCGGCAGGGTCTTGATCCCCCGCCTGGTCCTGCAGCTGCGGCGGAGGTGGCGGGCGGCAGGGACGACCGACCCCCGCCCCTGGGCGGAGGTGCCTAAACTTTCGGATCCGCGCCTCCACTTCCCCATTAAACGGGGCACAACTCAGGACCCGACTCTTAACCGGGACAAGCAGGGGGTCCGGAGCCCAGGGTCGCCTCTGGCACCCGCTGCTCCATGCATCTGGGGGACACCTCACATCCACACGCCTCTGTCATAACCGGGTTAGGACAGGTGGGAGGAGGCCAAGGCAACCTGGCTTCCTTCCTGCGAGGCAGCAGAGGCCTTGATGAGGCTGCCACCAGGCCTCTGCGCGTCTGATGCGCCTTAGGGCAGACTTTTGACCCTTCCCACTAGTTTTCAGTTCCAGGGCCTAGGAGCTTGCGGAGGGCCCTCAGGGGTTAGTCCCCCATCTAGACTTCCTAGGTCTTCCCGGTGACTCAGAGGATAAAGAATCCTCCTGCCGTGCAGGAGACCTGGGTTCCATCCCTGGGTGGGGAAGATCCCCTGGAGAAGGGAAAGACCGCCTACTCCAGTATTCTGGCCTGGAGACGTCCATGGCTCGGCCAAGGGTCACGAAGAGTTGGACACGACTGAGTGACGTTCACTTCTGGACTCCCTGGGCTCAAGCTCCCACCCTGCCCCTGAGGAAGATGGTCTGCAGCCCTGGCGTCCTCTCATGCAGGTGGCCTCCCAGCACGGCAGAGAGTCTGGTCTAAGGGGAGGGCATCTTTCGAGAACCTTTCCAGAGGTGTGTGCCTTCCCGTGGAGCCCTTTCTCACCTCCCGCCTCCCATCACGTGCTGCTGACGGCCACGTGCCTCCTGTTCCAGGGGAGCACGTGGGGGCGCGGATGCTTGTGGGCGCCAAGGTCACGCGTCTTCTGGGAGGCTGCCTGGGGCTTCCTGACCCCGGGGACTCTCTCTGGACGATTCCTCTAGGACGGGCTCCACCAGTCTTTGATAAAGAGCCTCTAACTGCTCCAGGATCCCAGTCTGTTCTAAAAGATAACTCCGAGGGAGGGGTTATCGGAACCCTGAGACCAAAGAGGCAGGGGCTGGGCCCTGGGGAGGCCCCACAGCTATGGCGCAGGGAGCACCCTGCGGGGGAGGGACAGGGCTCTGGCGGGTGGTGGGGTGAGGGTCCTCTCCTGCCTCCTCTCACTCTGCCAGGACCCACCTCTGAGCATCGTGCGCCTCCTCACTCCCACAGGTCCCTCCCGCCCCAGCTCTCTGCCCGGCCGTGAGGCCCGTCCTCTCCCCACCTCCTGTGCCACCCGGCCCCAGGCCCTCATCCTCTGGGGTCCTCATCGTCCTTCGTGCACTCGGCCTCCCCCCCGCAGGGTTCCGAGGCGGGGACACAGGGCCCCACGCCTGGGAGGAGGCCAAGGCAACCTGGCTTCCTTCCTGCGAGGCAGCAGAGGCCTTGATGAGGCTGCCACCAGGCCTCTGCGCGTCTGATGCGCCTTAGGGCAGACTTTGACCCTTCCCACTAGTTTTCAGTTACAGGGCCTAGGAGCTCGCGGAGGGCCCTCAGGGGTTAGTCCCCCATCTAGACTTCCTAGGTCTTCCCGGTGACTCAGAGGATAAAGAATCCTCCTGCCGTGCAGGAGACCTGGGTTCCATCCCTGGGTGGGGAAGATCCCCTGGAGAAGGGAAAGACCGCCTACTCCAGTATTCTGGCCTGGAGACGTCCATGGCTCGGCCAAGGGTCACGAAGAGTTGGACACGACTGAGTGACGTTCACTTCTGGACTCCCTGGGCTCAAGCTCCCACCCTGCCCCTGAGGAAGATGGTCTGCAGCCCTGGCGTCCTCTCATGCAGGTGGCCTCCCAGCACGGCAGAGAGTCTGGTCTAAGGGGAGGGCATCTTTCGAGAACCTTTCCAGAGGTGTGTGCCTTCCCGTGGAGCCCTTTCTCACCTCCCGCCTCCCATCACGTGCTGCTGACGGCCACGTGCCTCCTGTTCCAGGGGAGCACGTGGAGGCGCGGATGCTTGTGGGCGCCAAGGTCACGCGTCTTCTGGGAGGCTGCCTGGGGCTTCCTGACCCCGGGGACTCTCTCTGGACGATTCCTCTAGGACGGGCTCCACCAGTCTTTGATAAAGAGCCTCTAACTGCTCCAGGATCCCAGTCTGTTCTAGAGAGATAACTCCGAGGGAGGGGTTATCGGAACCCTGAGACCAAAGAGGCAGGGGCTGGGCCCTGGGGAGGCCCCACAGCTATGGCGCAGGGAGCACCCTGCGGGGGAGGGACAGGGCTCTGGCGGGTGGTGGGGTGAGGGTCCTCTCCTGCCTCCTCTCACTCTGCCAGGACCCACCTCTGAGCATCGTGCGCCTCCTCACTCCCACAGGTCCCTCCCGCCCCAGCTCTCTGCCCGGCCGTGAGGCCCGTCCTCTCCCCACCTCCTGTGCCACCCGGCCCCAGGCCCTCATCCTCTGGGGTCCTCATGCGTCCTTCGTGCACTCGGCCCTCAGGGAACCCCACCCCACCGCAGGGTTCCGAGAGCGGGGGACACAGGGGCCCCACGCCTGGTTCCGGCCCCAGCAGGGCAGGTCGCCCCTGCGTTGGCCCTGGGGAGGCAGGAAGGACACCGAGCCGCTTCGGTGTCCCTAGCCCGCTGCCCTGCACGCGGTGGGCGCTCTTTGGATAGCTGCTCTGTCTGGGGGGTCTCTGAGCACCCTTCCCGCAACTCCAAAGGAGCTGGCGCCCAAGGAGGTGCAGCTCGGGAAATGCAGACGCCGAGAGGTCCTCCAGGATTCTCGAAGGATCTGCCGAGCCTCCTTCCAAAGAGACCTGCGTGGCCTCCGAGGGCCCCCGTGAGTGAGCGCGCGAAGGCTGGAGTGGCCAGGACGCACGGCGGGCGTCTGCCCGTGAAGAACCAGGGGCCTGCCGGGCAGGGACGGAGGCGGCGCCCCGCTGAGGCCAGGCACCCTGGCGGACAGAGCGCCATTCCTGCCTTTGGCCTTCGGTGCTCAGCCCGGTCTCGCCTGGCCTGGGGCCGGGGAGGGGGGAGAGCTGGACCACCGGAGTTCCCTGGGGTCAGACTCCCGGGAGGGGCTGCACTGACGTCGGCTGAGCCCGCCTCTGGTCCCGACTCACGTCCACGGCCAGGCCAGGGGCGGAGGAGGGGAGCCAGCCTTTGAGACATTCATCAGACGCCGCTACTCCTTGGCTCAAAATCTGCTCCTAGCTCCCCGGTGTCCCAGAGGCAAAGCAACGCGCGCGCAGGGGTGAGCAGGCCCAGCAGGACCGGCTCCCGGCAGTCCTCCTGGTCTTCTCCCTCCCTCCTGTGGATTCTTGAGGAGGAACTCACCTCCATGCGCCCCGCCTGGTCATCTGCGTCCCTCGTCTGTGCACCCTGCCCTCTGTCTTTTCACAGGGCTCTGGCGGGTGGTGGGGTGAGGGTCCTCTCCTGCCTCCTCTCACTCTGCCAGGACCCACCTCTGAGCATCGTGCGCCTCCTCACTCCCACAGGTCCCTCCCGCCCCAGCTCTCTGCCCGGCCGTGAGGCCCGTCCTCTCCCCACCTCCTGTGCCACCCGGCCCCAGGCCCTCATCCTCTGGGGTCCTCATGCGTCCTTCGTGCACTCGGCCCTCAGGGAACCCCACCCCACCGCAGGGTTCCGAGAGCGGGGGACACAGGGGCCCCACGCCTGGTTCCGGCCCCAGCAGGGCAGGTCGCCCCTGCGTTGGCCCTGGGGAGGCAGGAAGGACACCGAGCCGCTTCGGTGTCCCTAGCCCGCTGCCCTGCACGCGGTGGGCGCTCTTTGGATAGCTGCTCTGTCTGGGGGGTCTCTGAGCACCCTTCCCGCAACTCCAAAGGAGCTGGCGCCCAAGGAGGTGCAGCTCGGGAAATGCAGACGCCGAGAGGTCCTCCAGGATTCTCGAAGGATCTGCCGAGCCTCCTTCCAAAGAGACCTGCGTGGCCTCCGAGGGCCCCCGTGAGTGAGCGCGCGAAGGCTGGAGTGGCCAGGACGCACGGCGGGCGTCTGCCCGTGAAGAACCAGGGGCCTGCCGGGCAGGGACGGAGGCGGCGCCCCGCTGAGGCCAGGCACCCTGGCGGACAGAGCGCCATTCCTGCCTTTGGCCTTCGGTGCTCAGCCCGGTCTCGCCTGGCCTGGGGCCGGGGAGGGGTGAGAGCTGGACCACCGGAGTTCCCTGGGGTCAGACTCCCGGGAGGGGCTGCACTGACGTCGGCTGAGCCCGCCTCTGGTCCCGACTCACGTCCACGGCCAGGCCAGGGGCGGAGGAGGGGAGCCAGCCTTTGAGACATTCATCAGACGCCGCTACTCCTTGGCTCAAAATCTGCTCCTAGCTCCCCGGTGTCCCAGAGGCAAAGCAACGCGCGCGCAGGGGTGAGCAGGCCCAGCAGGACCGGCTCCCGGCAGTCCTCCTGGTCTTCTCCCTCCCTCCTGTGGATTCTTGAGGAGGAACTCACCTCCATGCGCCCCGCCTGGTCATCTGCGTCCCTCGTCTGTGCACCCTGCCCTCTGTCTTTTCACTGAGCGCTTTTCTCCTAGTGCATGTTAGTCACTCAGTCGCGTCCGAGTGTTTGCAACCCCACGGACGGGAGCCCGCCAGCCTCCTCTGGTCATGGAATTTTCCAGGCAAGAACACTAGACTGGGTTGCCATTTCCCCCTCCAGGGGGTCTTCCCGACTCAGGGGTTGCACCTGGGTCTGCTGCACGGCGGGCAGATTGTTAACGATCTGACCTACCGGGGAAGCCCCTTTTTCTCTCCTAACACACTGTGAAACACAGCTTCTCTGTTTGCTGTTTGTTGACTTTCTGCTCCCGCAGCCAGGGAAGCTCCTTCAGGGCAGGGAGTTGCGTCAGCCTCCGACACGGCCCCGGTGCCCGGATGAGAGCCCGCGGACGGTCGGCACTCCTCTGTAAACAAGTGTTGAAAGGATGCATGGCCATCCTCAAGCTTCCGCACCTCCTCCCGGCCTCTCTGGGACACCGTCCCCAGGGTCCCCCACCTCTGGCCTCCTTCTCTGCCTGTCCCAGAGCCAGCCCTGCAGGCACACGGGCGGCGCTCAGGACACGCCCTGCGGCCCCTGCGTGTCAGTCTCCCGGAGACAGGCTCCTGCTCTGGCTTAGCAGACGAGAGGATCGGGGAGAGACTCTAGATTCATCTCCCACTTGGGCCAGAGAGAAGGACGTAGTTCACACTCAGCTCCTTGGATCGATCTAGTCCTTCTGAGCTCGGACAGAGCACGTCCATTTCACAAAATAAATTCTCTAATTGATGGCTAAATCCAGATGGTCACTAGGAGCCACGTCCTGGATGTCCTCTGCCTGCCTGGCCGGGAGCCGCACCACCTGGACCTTGTTCTGCTCAGGCTGGGCTGCGGCCCCAGGAAGGTGCCCTGCCCTCCGCTGCCCAGCGCTGGTGGGGGGAGGCTCCCCCAGCCAAGCCTCTGGGCACAGGAGCTGCTTCCTTCCGTGAGGGAGGGCGTGGGGCTGCAGCGTGGGGCAGAGATTCTGAGGGAAAGTGAACAGGTGGTTTCTTCTTCCACAAAGACCCCACGGGTCAAGCCACGTCGGAACCATCCAGAGGTGAGGCAGCGGTGGTGGGTGACGGGGATGGTCTGTAGGGCGGGGATGTGAGGGGGCGAGCTGCCAACGTGTGCCCAGGGCCTGGGGTCTAAGCCCACGGACTCTCTGACGTGGCGGCTGATTGTTGGAAGGCGTGGCTGCCAGGGCGCTGGGCCCTCTGCTTTGGCATCTGTCTCCTCCTCCGAATCCTCCACTGAAACATGAGCTCTCTCCAGAGGAAAGAGAACCCACGTATCCACAACAGATTTCACTGTGGCAGCACACGGGCATGGAGAAGGTTCTAGAGGCTGGTGCTGGGAGGGGGAGGGCTGGGCAGGTCAAGGACAAGGGGAGGCTGGGTGGGAACAGCCGTTTTGCTAAGGAAGCTCTGGCACAGGGTGAGCACTTCATCAGTCTCCCTGAGTCAGGCGCCGTGGCTTGTGGCGGGACAGCCCTGGCCAGCGGGCGGTGGGCAGCGCTGCCCTCGGCTGGGGGACGCCCCACAGGTGCCCAGCTAGCGAGGTCTGGGCTTCTGCTCCTTGCTCCAAGTATGGCACGGGCTTCCCTGGTGGCTCAGACGGCGAGAGAATCTGCCCGCAATGCAGGAGACCTGGGCTCATCCCTGAGGCAGAGAGATCCGCCGGAGAAGGGAGTGGCCATTCGCGCCAGCACTCTTGCCTGGAGACTCCCGCGGACAGAGGAGCCTGGCGGGCTACAGTCCACGGAGTCGCCAAGAGTCAGACACTGAGCGACTAGCGCTTTCCCTTTCTCAGTATGGCACACGTGGGAGGTTTGCAGAACTGCCCAGCCCAGATCTGAATCAGAAAGGCAATTTCAGGACGTCCCTGGTCCAGTGGCTAAGACTCTGGGCTCCCAGTGCAGGGGGCCCAGGTTCGTCCCCTAGTCAGGGAACTAGATTCCACAGGCTGCAACTAAGACTCAGCACGGCCAAATACACATATATTAAGATAAAAGAAAGGCATTTTCACAAGACCTGCTAGAGACGGAAGGCGCATTAAAGTTTGAGAAACGCGGGGCTCCAGCACAGGGGAGAGAAGGACCCTTGCTTCACCCCCAGGCCAGGGCAGACCCTCAGAGACCTTCTGTGCTGGGATGCAGTCACCCTCACTGGTGGTACCTGAATACCACTTCCTTTGCTCTCTCGAAGACCCCAGTGAGCCCAATAGCCTGATTTCACCTGCTGCTGAAGCTTTAGAAATACGAAGTAAACGGCTGTCTTTGAAAACACTCAATGCCTATTATATAAAGCTCTAAAGAGAAAAAATAAGACTAGAGTGCTTCTTCCTTTCCAGCTGGGATCCTGTTTCCCTTTTTACTGTGGCAACTAGGATACTCAGACCCATATTTGGGACTACCTTGTCTTTCCTAAATTTATTTAAGTTCTACTTTATTTTTCCCCGACCTAGTTTTTCTGTGTCTAGTTTGCTATTAACCTCATTGTGAAACTTTCCATTAGAAGCTGTCCAAAGTTGCTTTGGGAAAAAGACGATTGTTTAAGCAAAATGAATAGGTAACATCTGCGCACTCCAACGGCAAATTCTGTCCCCGCTGGTGACCACGACCCTCCATTCCCACCCTTGACCGGGTTTTTGAGAAGAAGGTGGGAGGATCGGGAGAAGGTTGAGTCCTTGGACTTCGCCAGAAGTTACTGAGGAAAGAGAGCTCCCCAGCTAGGGTCACCGGGCGCCGGTGGAGGGGCTGGCGACACCGTCCTGCGCTCCTCCCTGCCCTCTCCTTGCCCGTCCGCGCCCGACTCACCTGACCGGGGCTGCAGGGTGCTGTCCTCCGCGCCAGGGGACTCCTCTTCCCCCGGGGCAGGGGCTCTGCGCACCAGGGGCGCCAGCGACCCGCGCTCCATGGCGGTCTGCTGGGTCTGCCTCTGGGCCCCGAACCCGGAGGCCGGCGCGCACGCCGCTGGGCCGGCTCGCAGTGGGCGGAGCGTGGCGGCGCCGGGGCTGCTCGGCGCAGGAGCGCGCAGAGCCTCCCCGCCCAGGTGCGGCCGCTGACCTCGGGGTTATCTGCACACACGCTGCGGTCAGCAGCCAGATAAGCCCTCCCCAAAGAATCCGCCTGCAGAGCGGGAGGCCTGGGTCTGACCCCTGGGTTGGGAAGATCCCCTGGAGGAGGGCGCAGCTACCCACTCCAGGATTCTGGCTTGGGAAATCCCCCCGACAGAGGAGCCTGGTGGGCTCCAGTCCAGGGGGCCGCAAAGAGACGGACTCGACTGAGCGACTTTTACTTCCTGGCCCGGGGATGTTTCATCCCACCCAATTCTCTGCCTCCCAGGTCTTGGCTCCCGAAGGGAGGACGGTGGGGAGGTGACATGTTTGAAGTCCCACCTTGAGGCGAGGACTGTGCCATGTTGAAGTCACCCGCGTGAAGCCCCATCCAGACCTTGTGAGGTGAGTGGAATCAGCCGTGTTTTCAGATAAGGAAACCATCAAGCAGTGAGGAAACAGCTGGGGTTTGAACCAGGTCTTCCCCACCCAGGTGTGTCCGCTGCCTCTGCCTCACAGGTGGACGGCTCCGGAGGCCAGGGGCCAGCACACCCTGGTGCCGAGGGCTGGCGTCTGCCCGGTGCAGGTGAACCTGGGCGGGGAAGCACCCGCCGCTCTGCGCCTCCTGAGTGAGAGGCGAGGAGCCGCCCCGGCCCCTCGGAACTGAGGCTCGCCCGTGCCCGCCTGAGATCTGGAAGCAGGCCTGTGAAACGCCAGGTAGGTGATCAGGAGTCTGGTTCTGTCCAGCGTCCTGCCTGGTTTCCGTCGTGCCTGTGCGTCCCTGGCAGCCCCCGAGCAGTTGGATCCCCGCAGGATGAATGTACCCCTTGAGGCGGTCGTAAGAACGCAGTGATACATTGCCAGGGAAGTGCCTGGCACCTAGCAGGAGCTCTTTCAAAGGCAGTCCGTCAATTAAGAGGAGAAGGAAGAGGAAGGAGGGCAGACCCCTGAAAACGCCATTTCCATCAGAGATGCACTTCCAGGCAGCCCCCCTGCTTTTCTTTAGGAAAGTCTTCTTTCTGAGTCTTGATCTAAACTCTCCCATCTCTGAGAAGCCTTTAGGGAACTCACTCTCCTCTGACCCCATGGCAAAGAGTCTCAGGTGGGCAAAGAATGGCAGCCCCTCCCGCTCTCTGCGGTCAGCAGCCAGATAAGCCCTCCCAAAGAATCCGCCTGCAGAGCGGGAGGCCTGGGTCTGACCTGGGTTGGGAAGATCCCTGGAGGAGCGCAGCTACCCACTCCAGGATTCTGGCTTGGGAAATCCCCCCGACAGAGGAGCCTGGTGGGCTCCAGTCCAGGGGGCCGCAAAGAGACGGACTCGACTGAGCGACTTTTACTTCCTGGCCCGGGGATGTTTCATCCCACCCAATTCTCTGCCTCCCAGGTCTTGGCTCCCGAAGGGAGGACGGTGGGGAGGTGACATGTTTGAAGTCCCACCTTGAGGCGAGGACTGTGCCATGTTGAAGTCACCCGCGTGAAGCCCCATCCAGACCTTGTGAGGTGAGTGGAATCAGCCGTGTTTTCAGATAAGGAAACCATCAAGCAGTGAGGAAACAGCTGGGGTTTGAACCAGGTCTTCCCCACCCAGGTGTGTCCGCTGCCTCTGCCTCACAGGTGGACGGCTCCGGAGGCCAGGGGCCAGCACACCCTGGTGCCGAGGGCTGGCGTCTGCCCGGTGCAGGTGAACCTGGGCGGGGAAGCACCCGCCGCTCTGCGCCTCCTGAGTGAGAGGCGAGGAGCCGCCCCGGCCCCTCGGAACTGAGGCTCGCCCGTGCCCGCCTGAGATCTGGAAGCAGGCCTGTGAAACGCCAGGTAGGTGATCAGGAGTCTGGTTCTGTCCAGCGTCCTGCCTGGTTTCCGTCGTGCCTGTGCGTCCCTGGCAGCCCCCGAGCAGTTGGATCCCCGCAGGATGAATGTACCCCTTGAGGCGGTCGTAAGAACGCAGTGATACATTGCCAGGGAAGTGCCTGGCACCTAGCAGGAGCTCTTTCAAAGGCAGTCCGTCAATTAAGAGGAGAAGGAAGAGGAAGGAGGGCAGACCCCTGAAAACGCCATTTCCATCAGAGATGCACTTCCAGGCAGCCCCCCTGCTTTTCTTTAGGAAAGTCTTCTTTCTGAGTCTTGATCTAAACTCTCCCCATCTCTGAGAAGCCTTTAGGGAACTCACTCTCCTCTGACCCCATGGCAAAGAGTCTCAGGTGGGCAAAGAATGCCGGCAGCCCCTCCCCGCTCTCTCACCCCTGTCCCAGGGGTCAGTGGGCACCGTGGGCCCCTCGTCAGCTTTTGGGCTCACTGTGGAATCTTCTTGCCCAGTGCCTTACTCCTGCCAGCCCCAGGGTCTGAGAACTGAGTGTCTGAAATGCCCCTGAGTGCCCCTGTGAACAGGCCTGGCCCTGGGCGTGATCTGGGGGTTCCCTGCAGCCGATGGGGCTGGGGACCAAGGGGACAGCTGAAGAGAGGCCAGGCCTGCCTTTGGGTGAAAGTCAGGGCTTTATCCTGCCGGCCGTGGGCGCCCAGGAAGATCTGCAGAGGCGTGAGAGCATGCGTGTGATCATAAGGACAGTTTATGAAGCGTGCTATGGCACCAGGCACCTTTCTTAGCGTGCTGTAGTCACTCATGTAGTCCTCGCACGGGCAGTGCCAAGCACAAATTGGCACTTGCCGAGAGCATTACCGGCGGCTGAACAAGGGCCCTTGCCGTCCACCTCTGTGGAGACTGGCCCCGCAGCTGCTGCCCATCGGCAGCCCTGCCCGGGCTTAGGGGCATGGCGGCGCTCTGGGCTCCCAGGGATCAGGTGGGGCGGGTCTCTAGACAGGTGGATGTTTTCAAGAACAGATTTCATGATCCCCATCCCTGCAACTCCTCAAATCTAGGAAAGCACAAAGTCCCTGCATGGGGACCTCGCGGCTAGCAGGACACCTTTTGTAAAGTGCTCAGTTGCACGGAATGCCCCTTTACCAGAGTCCTAGGTACTGACCTTCCCCCACTGCCTACTGGGACCCCTCTCTCAGAGCTCTCTGAGGCGCTGCCTCCCAGGCCACGGCCCTCATTCTGCCCCAAATGAAACTCAGCCGACAGCTCTCAAGTTGTGCATCTTTTTGAGTCGACAGCAGGTCATGCACAATGGTTGTTCATTGTTCTCTGTATATCTGCTCTTCAGCCCGGCCTTGCTGCAATCACACAGCTACCTAATCCTTTTAGTCCCTGGGCATCATTAGTCCCTGGTAACTGATGAGCCCACCTGACTTCAATTCCTCTATGAATAGTAGCCTCCATCTCCCCTGAGTAGTAAAGACGGCTGTCATGTCCCATCCACCGTCTGTCACACAGGGTGGGGGGCTCTCCAGGACCCTCTGCGTAAGGTTCCCTGTCCACCAAACACCGCTGTCTCCATCGCTGTCTCCAGGCTCTCTCTTTGGTCTCGAGGCTGGGCAACAGCACGGCTTGCCGGCCCGCGGGGTGCAGCCTAACGATAGTCACAGCACATTTTCCCCATTTTCAAATAGGAGACAGTGATGGGGGGTCCAGGCACCTGACGTGAAATAGCCCAGAGAGTGGTGGAGCTGGGCTTGGGAGCCCGAGGGTATGTTTTGGTGCCCACCCCCTGCCACGGCCTTCCTGTCTCCCGGAAGCCGTTCATTTCCACCTCTGCTCTGTCTCTGGCAGCCATGGGAGGTGGATCATAAAAGGCACGTGAGAGGCTGAGAGGGGTGTGTTTTGACGTCTACTTAGGGGACCAGATAAGCCTGGTAAGTCGTGTGCGTTGGGAGCGTCTTCCCCGGGCCTGCGGGCTGCATGTTTAGTCAGAGTCACGCCCCAGCGGGCCTCGGGCCAGGGTGCGCGTTTAGCCGAGATCAAATCTCTTGCCTTCGGGAATCCAGGGAGGGGAGTGACCGGGGGACCCGTGGCCCATTCACTGGCTGTGATTCCTGGAGAGAAGGAGGCTTTGATGTGAGTCTTTGAAGTTGACTCCTGAGGCTCCGTGTGCCGCGTGATAAGTGGCTTCAGGTGTGCCCGACTCTTTGTGACCCCGTGACGGTAGCCCTCCAGGCTCCTCTGTCCCTTGAGTCCTCCAGGCAAGAGCACCAGAGTGGGCTGCCGTTCCCCCCTCCAGGGCATCTGGTGGGACAGGGCTTTAGATAGTTGGCTATTCTCAGGAATTGACTTTAAGATCCTAATCCTTGCATCTTGTCAAATCTAGAAAAGCACTAAATCCCTTCACGATGACATCAGCTCCTCAGACTCGCAGAAAACCTCTTGTAAAATGAATGTTTAATGGTATTGAACTCCCTTGTCACCAACTCCATATATATCGACCTCCCCCCGTGGCCTCTTTGGAGTCGTCTCTCAGACTTATCTGAGGTGTGGCCTCTTGGGCTGCAGTCCTCATTTTGCCCCAAATAAAACTTAACTCACGACTCTCACGCCGTGCGTCTTGTTTTAGTCGGCACCAGTATCAGCATCTTTGCCAATGAGTTGGCTCTTCCCAGCAGGTGGCCAAAGTATTGGAGCTTCAGCTTCCGCATCAGTCCTACAAATAATATTCAGGATTGATATTACTGCTGGCGAAAATCTTGGCTTTCTCTGCACACTGAAGCTGAATAAAAAATATGGAAACATGGAGCTTCCCTGGTGGTCCAGTGGGTAGAGAGTCAGCCTTGCAGTGCAAGGGGCACCGGTTTGATCCCTGGCCCTGGAAAATGCCACGTGCCGTGGAGCAGCTGGACCGGTGTGTCCAATTATGGGCCAGTGTTCTGGAGCGCATGCGCCCAGAGCCAGTGCTCTGCAATGACAGACGCCACCGCGATGGGAGGCCCACAGGAGCCAAAGAACAAAGACGGATGAACGGAGAGAAATGAAAGACCAATAGAAGTGGCCCGCCCACTCCCCTCCCTCCCCAACCCGGCCCCCGCCCAAAGTAAATAAATAAATAATTAAAAAAAAAGAAAAAAATATGGAAACAGTTTGGAGGAAATAGAAAGGTGGCTTTAATCCTCAGCCGGCGGCGAGGGCAGCACGGTGGGCTCACCCTCCGGAACTGTGCCCCATCCCTTTGAGGAGTCCAGGGGCTTATACAGGATGAGGGCTCACGGTCAGGAGTCTGTGATGAGGACCAAGGGTGACAGGATCTTGAGTTCTTCCCGTTGTGTTGTTTCCAAGACAGTCCTAGGCTGGTCTCAGGAGCCCAGTGATTGAGTCTGGCAGTCTGGTGGCTCTGGCCTTCTTTCTGATACGTAGCTCCAAGGGGAAGGGTGGTGTAAGGGCAGGCGCCAGCTGGGGGATGTATTTAGCAGAGTCAAAGCAGAAAAGGTGTGAGAGTGTAGCTCCTGCAGAGTGAGGGGGCAGGAAAGCAGACTTAGGTACAGACGTGCAGCATTAGGAGCAGTTAAAGTACTAGGACTGTCCAGGCCTGCTCCCTGTTCTGTTTACCTTCTTTGCTCTCAGGAAAGGGAAAGACTCATTTCCTTTCCGCTGCTGGTTTGATCTCCTCGCAGCAGGGAAGGCAAGGAGTGAGGGAGGCAGAAGGGGGACCCTCTTCCCATCAGCCCCAGGCTCCTCTGGCCACCCGGACTCTGGAACTGCTCCGTGAGGCCTGGATGTATCCCCTGGGTGTACTCTCTGGCTCTGCTGGTGTCGTTAATCCAAGTGTGTGTGCCTGACGCACAGGGAGGCTGAGCAAACCAACACACGAGTGTGGAGCCGAGAAAGGCTCAGTGCAGGGCCGGGCAAGAAGGACAGGCCGCGCGTGCTCAGGGGACCGCACCCCTGACTGGTCTCAGGGAAGAGTTTATTTTTTAAAATATTTATTTATTTTATTTATTTATGTGGCTGCACTGGGGCTTAGGAGTGGCCTGTGAACTCTTAGTTGCAGCGTGTGGGATCCAGCTCTCTGACCCGGGACTGAACCCAGGCCCCCCGCGTTGGGAGCTCGGCGTCTTAGCCACGGGACCGGCAGAGAGGTCCCCAGGGGAGAGTTCTTCTGGACAGCTTTTGGGGTGGGGGCTGCAGGGTGCATGACTCTCTTCCACTTAATTGGTGGTGAGGTCTCAGGTGGTGTCCTGAGAATCCTGAGCGTCGGGGTCCACGTGCGGGTTGGAGAATTGCCAGACATAAGATAGGATGAGAGAATGAAGTTTACTAGAGTGGGAGACGCCGTTAGACCAGCGATCTGGCTCCCTGAGAGTCAGGGAGAACCGACCTTGAACAGGGGTCTCTGATCCATTTTTATAGCTGGGGTCCAAGGAGTGGGATGGGCCTTAGGGGTCCCTGGCTGATTGGATGAGGTGCAGGTCCTGGGCGGGGGAAGGTGCGCTGGGGAGGGACGAGGGGCGGCTATCGCGTGGGGCAGGGAGGACGGTAGGATCCGCTTGATCTGTGGGGGATGTATTTAGCAGAGTCAAAGCAGAAAAGGTGTAGAGTGTAGCTCCTGCAGAGTGAGGGGGCAGGAAAGCAGACTTAGGTACAGACGTGCAGCATTAGGAGCAGTTAAAGTACTAGGACTGTCCAGGCCTGCTCCCTGTTCTGTTTACCTTCTTTGCTCTCAGGAAAGGGAAAGACTCATTTCCTTTCCGCTGCTGGTTTGATCTCCTCGCAGCAGGGAAGGCAAGGAGTGAGGGAGGCAGAAGGGGGACCCTCTTCCCATCAGCCCCAGGCTCCTCTGGCCACCCGGACTCTGGAACTGCTCCGTGAGGCCTGGATGTATCCCCTGGGTGTACTCTCTGGCTCTGCTGGTGTCGTTAATCCAAGTGTGTGTGCCTGACGCACAGGGAGGCTGAGCAAACCAACACACGAGTGTGGAGCCGAGAAAGGCTCAGTGCAGGGCCGGGCAAGAAGGACAGGCCGCACGTGCTCAGGGGACCGCACCCCTGACTGGTCTCAGGGAAGAGTTTATTTTTTAAAATATTTATTTATTTTATTTATTTATATGGCTGCACTGGGGCTTAGGAGTGGCCTGTGAACTCTTAGTTGCAGCGTGTGGGATCCAGCTCTCTGACCCGGGACTGAACCCAGGCCCCCCGCGTTGGGAGCTCGGCGTCTTAGCCACGGGACCGGCAGAGAGGTCCCCAGGGGAGAGTTCTTCTGGACAGCTTTTGGGGTGGGGGCTGCAGGGTGCATGACTCTCTTCCACTTAATTGGTGGTGAGGTCTCAGGTGGTGTCCTGAGAATCCTGAGCGTCGGGGTCCACGTGCGGGTTGGAGAATTGCCAGACATAAGATAGGATGAGAGAATGAAGTTTACTAGAGTGGGAGACGCCGTTAGACCAGCGATCTGGCTCCCTGAGAGTCAGGGAGAACCGACCTTGAACAGGGGTCTCTGATCCATTTTTATAGCTGGGGTCCAAGGAGTGGGATGGGCCTTAGGGGTCCCTGGCTGATTGGATGAGGTGCAGGTCCTGGGCGGGGGAAGGTGCGCTGGGGAGGGACGAGGGGCGGCTATCGCGTGGGGCAGGGAGGACGGTAGGATCCGCTTGATCTGCTCCTGCATTCCAAGACCCTCCGCGTTTGCCTCATTCTTTCATCCTTTGGACACACTGAGCCCAGCACAGAGTTGAGGTGGGGTGTTTCCTGTGGAGCAGCTCAGAGATGCGCATCGGACTGTCGCCCCTGGCGAAGGCGCTCGGAGCCTGCTTTATCCCTGCACTGTTGCTTCTTGACCACCTGTTCTCTGATTTCTGGATTCCCTTACTTTCCTAATTAGCACATGTTTGGACCTGCCCTTTGGCACTCTGGAAGGCCTAGGAGGGTGAAGCCTTTCTCTACAAATAAGACTGGGGAAAGGCTTTTGCATGTAGGAGGGTCCTGCGTAGTCCTGCTCAGTCTCAAGCCCTCCTCTCCTTTCTCCTCGATCTTGAGAACACGAAAGGGAATGAAGTTTTGGACTAAGAGGTACTGTAGCTGGGAAGGCTTAATTTTAAATTTACACTGGATCTGCTTCTGTGCTTTAACCTTGGCTTTATTATTATAAGCCTACCTACTGGCCCGCCTCAGGGAGCTAACCTGAGCTCCCCATGTGAAGGGCTGTAAGGAAGTGAAACTGACCCATCCACTGCCTGAGGCGTGCCATTCCAGGGGACACATGCAAGGACTGAGGAGACTTTCTACACTGTTTCCTTACCTCCCCCCATCTCTGATCCATAAAAGAGCCTGGCATCCAGGCCCTGGCAAGATGGCTACTTGGAGGCGCCAGTCAGCCATCTTCTCAGTCAGTCGGCTCCCGGATAAAGTCTCTTCCTTGCCTCAACCTCCTGTCGCGTGGATCCATTGGTCTGTTGCGCAGCGAGAAGACTGAGCTTGGATTCAGTAACAGTATGAACTTGGCAGAGGAGCGGGGCTTTGCTAGGGACTCAGCTTCAACGGGTCCACAGGCACAGCCTGAATATTCATTGGAAGGACTGATGCTGAAGCTGAAGCTCTAAGACTTTGACCACCTGATGCAAAGGGACGACTCATTGGGAAAGAGCCTGATGCTGGGAAAAATAGAAGGCGAAAGGAGAAGGGGACGGCAGAGGACGAGATGACTGAATGGCGCCGCAGTTCGTCAGCTGGGTGCATAGAGAAGAGCGGATATGACGAGACTTTAAGAAATACACACACGGGCTTCCCTGGTGGTCCAGTGGGTAAGGACACTGCCTTGCAGGGCAAGGGGCGCAGGTTTGATCCCTGGCCTGGGAAGATCCTGCATGCCACAGAGCGGCTGGACCGATGTGTCCAACTACCAAGCCGGAGCTCTGGAGCGCATGAACCCAGAGCCGGTGCTCTGTGACAACAGAGGCCACCACGATGGCAGGTCCACAGGAGCCAAAGAACAGAGATGGATGAAAATAGATAAATGAAAGACGAATTAAAGTGGCCCGCCCGCCTCCCTCTCTCCCCACCCCCCAAAAAAGACAAAAAGAAAACAAATTTTAAAAAAGAGAAGAAAAGAAATACACACACACACACAGAGACAGAGAGAAAGGATGGGAACGGGGGTTGGGGCCGGGGTGAGGGGGACTCAAGACCTCCTGGGTCAAGGCCCCGAACACATTCACCAGTCCGTTTTTATTCAGTGCTGAAGCCTCCAGGTGTTTACAGGGAATGATCTTAGCACGGGCTGGGGATCAGTCACAGTCCTATTCAATGGTCACCCTTTGTGACTCTAAGACGCTCACATTATCCTCCCAGTGGACAGAGTGCAGTACAGCTGGGGGGCAACAGTACCAGCAGGAAGTTAAGGAGTCTGCCCAGACCCAGCGTTCCAAAGTCCACAGCAGGTCTCCCACCTGTTGCTGGTCCGTATGACCCCAGCTAAGGAGCCCATGTGAATCGAATCAACTTGTTTTGTTTTAGTTTTTTCATTTCTAAGATCGTTTTCTCCTGGCTCGGCCAAAGCTGCAAAAACCTTCACGAGCTTGTTTCTCGGCAGGATGGCATCAACGAGTCAATGGACATGGGTTTGAATAGGCCCTGGGAGATGGGCGAAGTTGTCTAGACCCAGCCTTCACGAAAAAAAATTTTTGGAATATCATTGGAAGGACTGATGCTGAAGCTGAAGCTCTAAGACTTTGACCACCTGATGCAAAGGGACGACTCATTGGGAAAGAGCCTGATGCTGGGAAAAATAGAAGGCGAAAGGAGAAGGGGACGGCAGAGGACGAGATGACTGAATGGCGCCGCAGTTCGTCAGCTGGGTGCATAGAGAAGAGCGGATATGACGAGACTTTAAGAAATACACACACGGGCTTCCCTGGTGGTCCAGTGGGTAAGGACACTGCCTTGCAGGGCAAGGGGCGCAGGTTTGATCCCTGGCCTGGGAAGATCCTGCATGCCACAGAGCGGCTGGACCGATGTGTCCAACTACCAAGCCGGAGCTCTGGAGCGCATGAACCCAGAGCCGGTGCTCTGTGACAACAGAGGCCACCACGATGGCAGGTCCACAGGAGCCAAAGAACAGAGATGGATGAAAATAGATAAATGAAAGACGAATTAAAGTGGCCCGCCCGCCTCCCTCTCTCCCCACCCCCCAAAAAAGACAAAAAGAAAACAAATTTTAAAAAAGAGAAGAAAAGAAATACACACACACACACAGAGACAGAGAGAAAGGATGGGAACGGGGGTTGGGGCCGGGGTGAGGGGGACTCAAGACCTCCTGGGTCAAGGCCCCGAACACATTCACCAGTCCGTTTTTATTCAGTGCTGAAGCCTCCAGGTGTTTACAGGGAATGATCTTAGCACGGGCTGGGGATCAGTCACAGTCCTATTCAATGGTCACCCTTTGTGACTCTAAGACGCTCACATTATCCTCCCAGTGGACAGAGTGCAGTACAGCTGGGGGGCAACAGTACCAGCAGGAAGTTAAGGAGTCTGCCCAGACCCAGCGTTCCAAAGTCCACAGCAGGTCTCCCACCTGTTGCTGGTCCGTATGACCCCAGCTAAGGAGCCCATGTGAATCGAATCAACTTGTTTTGTTTTAGTTTTTTCATTTCTAAGATCGTTTTCTCCTGGCTCGGCCAAAGCTGCAAAAACCTTCACGAGCTTGTTTCTCGGCAGGATGGCATCAACGAGTCAATGGACATGGGTTTGAATAGGCCCTGGGAGATGGCGAAGGACCGGGAAGCGTGGTGCGCTGCCGTCCACGGGGTCGCAGAGAGTCGGACACAACTGAGCGACTGAACTGGCCTGAGCAGGCACGCCAGCTTCCCTGGTTCGGGTTCCAGCTCGGCTGCAGCCCCTGTGACATCCGTGGAGAACTTCCCCCCTCTTTGGGCCTCTATTTACCGAGATATCAAATGGGGGAAGGTTCAAATGCTCTGAGAAGCCTGGGGCCCCTGCGGATGCCTCTGTGAGGTGAGGGACTAGCCGTGGCTTCCCTGGTGGCTTAGATGGTAAAGAATCTGCCTGCGATGCCGAAGACCCTGGTTTGATCGCTTGGCTGGGAGTTCCCCCGGAGAAGGAAATGCAACCCACTCCAGTATTCTTGCTGGAGAATTGCACGGACAGAGGAGTCTTGCAGACTACAGTCATGGGGTCATAAAAAGTTAGACACAGCTGAGTGACTAACACGTTCACTTTCCTTTTCCAGGCTGTGCCCAGCCCTCATCAGCAGCAGGGCCACCCTTACCTGTCTGAGGGTGTTCGTCACCCTGAAACTCCTCTCCACCTTTAAGATCCTAGTATGGTTAAATGAGGGCTGCTGAGGAGTGGGGAGGGAGTGGAGTTGCCAACACCTGCCTTTCCCAGATACTGGGAACTTCTGGTGGTCACAGCCAAAGGCAGGGTGCAGGAGGTCCTGACGGGGTTCAGGGGTAGCCGGTGGGGGCGGGGGGAGTGGGAGTGCAGGCCTGTAGGAGACGTTTTCTGCCAGGGGCAGGGCAGAGGCTCTGGGTGCCCTCCTGCAGGAAGCCCAGGGGACCACACCTCTGCAGGTGCCCTTTCCTGGAAAGCAGAGATGCAGGAATGAAGTAATTGGCTAAAAGACACAGAGAGACAGTGCTCATGTAAATTTATGCAAATTCAATGCAAATGAACCTGGCCTTAGGCTGGGTTCCCTGGGATGGCAGCTGGTCAGGGATGGGGTGCCTCCCCTTTCCTTCTGACTTTGCCTTGGGCCTCTGAGGACCTCACAGAGAGAGGCCCAGAGCCTGCCCTTTGCACAGTCCCTCTTCTCAGTGGGCTTAAGACAAACAACTAAGGAGGGCATACCCTGGCTCAGTCCCGCTGTGTAGAAGGCACCAGGGCCACCAAGGGGCCTCCAGAGAGGAAGAGTGCAGGCGGTCTGATTCAGGACAACGTCCTCATTCCACAGAAAAGGACAGCGAGGCTTGGAGAGGAGGATTTCCCATCACCCAGCTAGAAGTGGCAGAACTGGGATTCAATCCAAGGCTGATTCGGAGGCTCCCTGCGATGCCGGAATCTTGGATTTACCCAAATGGGGAAGGTTCAAATGCTCTAAATCCCCGCTTGGGGGCTAGCCGTGGCTTCCTGGTGGCTTAGATGGTAAAGAATCTGCCTGCGATGCCGAAGACCCTGGTTTGATCGCTTGGCTGGGAGTTCCCCCGGAGAAGGAAATGCAACCCACTCCAGTATTCTTGCTGGAGAATTGCACGGACAGAGGAGTCTTGCAGACTACAGTCATGGGGTCATAAAAAGTTAGACACAGCTGAGTGACTAACACGTTCACTTTCCTTTTCCAGGCTGTGCCCAGCCCTCATCAGCAGCAGGGCCACCCTTACCTGTCTGAGGGTGTTCGTCACCCTGAAACTCCTCTCCACCTTTAAGATCCTAGTATGGTTAAATGAGGGCTGCTGAGGAGTGGGGAGGGAGTGGAGTTGCCAACACCTGCCTTTCCCAGATACTGGGAACTTCTGGTGGTCACAGCCAAAGGCAGGGTGCAGGAGGTCCTGACGGGGTTCAGGGGTAGCCGGTGGGGGCGGGGGGAGTGGGAGTGCAGGCCTGTAGGAGACGTTTTCTGCCAGGGGCAGGGCAGAGGCTCTGGGTGCCCTCCTGCAGGAAGCCCAGGGGACCACACCTCTGCAGGTGCCCTTTCCTGGAAAGCAGAGATGCAGGAATGAAGTAATTGGCTAAAAGACACAGAGAGACAGTGCTCATGTAAATTTATGCAAATTCAATGCAAATGAACCTGGCCTTAGGCTGGGTTCCCTGGGATGGCAGCTGGTCAGGGATGGGGTGCCTCCCCTTTCCTTCTGACTTTGCCTTGGGCCTCTGAGGACCTCACAGAGAGAGGCCCAGAGCCTGCCCTTTGCACAGTCCCTCTTCTCAGTGGGCTTAAGACAAACAACTAAGGAGGGCATACCCTGGCTCAGTCCCGCTGTGTAGAAGGCACCAGGGCCACCAAGGGGCCTCCAGAGAGGA
The DNA here is from genome assembly GCA_022376925.1 of Tragulus kanchil. NCBI lineage: Eukaryota > Metazoa > Chordata > Mammalia > Artiodactyla > Tragulidae > Tragulus > Tragulus kanchil. The sequence goes on from JAIOJX010000026.1 coordinate 119,074,154, forward strand.
AGAGTGCAGGCGGTCTGATTCAGGACAACGTCCTCATTCCACAGAAAAGGACAGCGAGGCTTGGAGAGGGGAGGGGGATTTCCCATCACCCAGCTAGAAGTGGCAGAACTGGGATTCAATCCAAGGCTGATTCGGGGTCCCAGTGCCTTCGCCATGGCTGCTGTCTGTAGTGCTGTGCTACCTGAGAGCTAAATCTTGTTGCAGGTGCGCATCCTTGAGACTCAGCGCCCTGATGCCAGCCGGGGCCAGCCTCTAACAGGGTAGCCCTGGGCCACCCCTCCGCTCCCAGACTATGGGCTGGCAGGTGCTCAGTAAATGTCTTCATGAATGCACGAGTGAGCTGAACGTCTCAGTCCTTTCAGAACCTTTGCGGGACTGCAGCCCACCGGGCGCCTCTGTCCGTGGGGCTTTTCCAGGCAAGAACACTGGAGTAGGTTGCCGTGCTCTCCTCCGGGGGATGGTTCCAGCCCGGGTCTCCTGCGCTGCAGGTAGATGCTTTACCTCTGAGCCACTACGGAATGCATGAGAGCTCATTTTTACTGTAGGTGCTTAAAGCCTATTTTAGCTACTCGAGGTATTTTTTGCTCTTAAGTCAGTCTGGTCTAGGCGACCCTCTGTTGCTGGCCTTCTTTGCCCACTGAAGCAGAATAAAAAAATACAGAGATAGAGGTCGGAGGAAATAGAAAGGTGGTCTTAACTCTCAGCCGGCGGCGAGGGGAGCACAGTGGGCTCACCCTCCAGAGTTGTGCCCTCCCCTCCACTGAGGAGTCTAGGGGCTTATACAGGATGAGGGCTCACGGTCAGGAGTCCGTGATGAGGACCAAGGGTGACAGGATCTTGAGTTCTTCCCGTTGTGTTTTTTCCAAGACAGTCCTAGGCTGGTCTCAGGAGCCCAGTGATTGAGTCTGGCAGTCCGGTGGCTCTGTGGCCTCCTTTCTGATACGTAACTCCAAGGGGAAGGGTGGTGTAAGGGCAGACGCCAGCTGGGGATGTATTTAGCATAGCGTCAAAGGAAATGAGGAATGAAGTTTATGTAGCTCCTGCCCTCAGGAGTTAGGGGCAGGAAAGCGACGTAGGCACAGACCTGCAGCTTCAGGAGCCGGTACAGTAAGAAGACCGGGACTGCTCAGGCCTGCTCGGGAGCTTCACGCTTGCCTCAGGAAAGGGAAAGAGAAAATTCATCTCTCAGTCCTTTTCAGGACAACGTCTCTCACAGGGGCTTGAGGGAGGATTTCCCATCACCCAGCTAGAAGTGGCAGAACTGGGATTCAATCCAAGGCTGATTCGGGGTCCCAGTGCCTTCGCCATGGCTGCTGTCTGTAGTGCTGTGCTACCTGAGAGCTAAATCTTGTTGCAGGTGCGCATCCTTGAGACTCAGCGCCCTGATGCCAGCCGGGGCCAGCCTCTAACAGGGTAGCCCTGGGCCACCCCTCCGCTCCCAGACTATGGGCTGGCAGGTGCTCAGTAAATGTCTTCATGAATGCACGAGTGAGCTGAACGTCTCAGTCCTTTCAGAACCTTTGCGGGACTGCAGCCCACCGGGCGCCTCTGTCCGTGGGGCTTTTCCAGGCAAGAACACTGGAGTAGGTTGCCGTGCTCTCCTCCGGGGGATGGTTCCAGCCCGGGTCTCCTGCGCTGCAGGTAGATGCTTTACCTCTGAGCCACTACGGAATGCATGAGAGCTCATTTTTACTGTAGGTGCTTAAAGCCTATTTTAGCTACTCGAGGTATTTTTTGCTCTTAAGTCAGTCTGGTCTAGGCGACCCTCTGTTGCTGGCCTTCTTTGCCCACTGAAGCAGAATAAAAAAATACAGAGATAGAGGTCGGAGGAAATAGAAAGGTGGTCTTAACTCTCAGCCGGCGGCGAGGGGAGCACAGTGGGCTCACCCTCCAGAGTTGTGCCCTCCCCTCCACTGAGGAGTCTAGGGGCTTATACAGGATGAGGGCTCACGGTCAGGAGTCCGTGATGAGGACCAAGGGTGACAGGATCTTGAGTTCTTCCCGTTGTGTTTTTTCCAAGACAGTCCTAGGCTGGTCTCAGGAGCCCAGTGATTGAGTCTGGCAGTCCGGTGGCTCTGTGGCCTCCTTTCTGATACGTAACTCCAAGGGGAAGGGTGGTGTAAGGGCAGACGCCAGCTGGGGATGTATTTAGCATAGCGTCAAAGGAAATGAGGAATGAAGTTTATGTAGCTCCTGCCCCTCAGGAGTTAGGGGGCAGGAAAGCAGACGTAGGCACAGACCTGCAGCTTCAGGAGCCGGTACAGTAAGAAGACCGGGACTGCTCAGGCCTGCTCGGGGAGCTCTTCATCTGCTTTGCTCTCAGGAAAGGGAAAGAGAAAAATTCATTCTTCTTCAGTTTTCCTTTTCACGGCAACAACTGCACCATGTGGATGGCTAGGGGTGGTTTTCTTGCTTCAGGGAATGGACTCCTACCAGCTGGTCAGGTCGGGGGGAAAGACGCTCGTCTGGAGGTGGGGGAGTGCGGGGCCTTAGGATTGGGCCAGGAGGCCCCGCGCTGGGCAGAGCGTGCTGGCCTGGGTGCTCAGGGGTGGAGGAGCAAGCGTTCCAGCAGTGGGGGTGAGTCGTGCGTGACTTCCTTCCTCCCCTCTCCAGCCCCTCCCTGTTCCGACTGCCGTTCTAGGGGCTCACGTGGGCGTGGCAAGCAGTGAGTGGAGTTGTCACGCCTTTGAGTTGTAAGATCATGGACGGAGAGTGAGTCGTGTGGTTTGTGTGCCTGTAGAGTGCTGGACTTAGGTTATCTCCAAACACTGAGAGATGTTTCGCTTAGACTCATGGCTGGGCCTCGTTGTGCTGTGGGGAATCAGGGACCCCATTCCTTCTCCCCGGCCGGCGGGGTCATCAGGGGTCCCCATGGAGAGAGCGTGCACACAGGAGTGCCCACGTGACCGTCTCACAGGGTCACTGACAGATGTGGTGCTCAGACCAGAGGCTGGAGGAAGGCCCTCAGGCAGGAGCCCGTGGAGGCAGCTTTCTGGGAAATTAGTTGTTCAGTTGCCTGCGATTTGTCCAGCTCTTTGCGAACCCTTGGGCTACAGCACATCAGGCTTCCCTGCCCTTCGCTAGCTCCCCGAGTTTGCTCAGACTCATCCACTCAGTCAGGGATGTCCTCCAACCACCCGCCTCCATCTTGCCCAGCCTCAGGGTCTTTTCCATGAGTCAGCTCTTCGCATCAGGTGGCCAGAGTATTAGAGGTTCAGCTTCAACATCAGTCCTTCCAATGAATATTCAGGGTTGATTTCCTTTATGATTGAGTGCTTTGATCTCCTTGCTGTCCAAGGGACTCTCAAGAGTGTCCTCTAGCATCACAGTTCAAAAGCATCCATTCTTTGGCAACTCAGCCTTCTTTATTTCTGGGAAATATTCGGACATAACGGAGGGTGGTGGCAGGTGTAGTCTGAGAGGGAAGACTCTGTGGATAGATGGTGGTAGGCACCTGTGCTACAAGGACGGCAGCCTATAAAGTGAGGGCACTTTCTTTTGGGGTCGCCGGCTGATGGGCTCACGGAGCCACGTGTCCTAGCCTCGTCTCTGGCCGGCGGACAGGTCGAGCACGCCCTGGAGGAACACACGCTGAGGCTGGGAGGGGGTGGCAGAGGGGCAGCCAGAAGCGGCAGGGTCTGGGGGTCCAGGCAGAGCTGCTGGCCAGTGTGCGGTCCCTGGGCCCAGCGTCCAGTCTCCTTTTTCTGCCAGCCTTGGGGCCCTGGGAATCCTTCCAAGTCGTGTCTACTTCAGAGTTTCACTGGAGCTTTCCTGATGGCTCAGGGGTAAAGAATCTGCGGGCCAAAGCAGGGGACATGGACTCAGTCCCTCGTCCTGGAAGATCCCGCGTGCCGAGGGACAGCTAATCCTAAACAGCACACCCAGTGGGCCTGTGCTCTAGGGACCTGCAGCCGTGAGAAGTCCGTGCCCCGTGACTGGAGAACAGCCCCCGCTTGCTGCAACTAGAGAAAAGCCCGTGTGGCAGTCAAGACTGAGGATAGCCAGAGATATACATAAAATAAAAAAAAGAGAAGCATTTGACCGGTTATCCAAGTGAAATAAGACAGTTTTTCACTTCCCCAGACTTCTCACGCAGGGACCAGGTAAAACGGCTGGCACCGCGCGAGGCGAAGCCCCAGAGCAGAGGCTCATGTTCCTGGCGGAAGGCAGACGGCAGAGGCTGGCAGCGTGGGCCCGGCTGTGGGCAGCGCCGGCTTCCCGCCCAAGCCGGGGTGGAGGTGGGGGTGCCGGCGCCCTTCGGCAGGAGTCCCTTTCCCAGACCGTTGGCGAGGCGAGGGGCCTTTGAAAATTGACCACCGACCTGGGTAAATGCACTTTGGAGGGGAACATCCCCTCCGAGGCTAAAATGCACGACAGGGGCCAGAGAGGCGAGAGGCAAGCTCCGGCGGACGGGCTTTTGGCAAAGAGGAGAGAGTGGAGAGATGTGGAGGCTGGCCCCGGTGGCCTTCCTCGGGAGCGTGGTTGAGGCAGTGAGCTGAGGGCCGGGCCTTCCCTTTCACAGACAGCCGTGAGCCGCAGACCTAGGACTCCGTCCCCCGTGCTCCCCCAGGGCCCTGCCCTCTCGTCTGGAGGGCGGCCTCTGTGGCGCACGTGCTGAAGCAGGCTCAGGCTTTCCAGTCAGCCCCCAGAGGCGCGTTCTTGAGGCAGGAGTCCCCGTGGGCGTGAGCACTCCTGAGCCAAGATCTCATCTCGGCTGGGGCCGGAGAGCAGCTGGGTGAAGGCCAGGAGGCCCTGGGGCTGCCTCTGCTTGGCACTGGGTCCCCTCACCTGCCGGCCAGCTCTCCTGGGCCTGTGCCAGCCACTCCACTTCCATTATGTCTAACATCTTCAACGCCCTCAGGACGGCCCTTATCATCTGCCCATTTCTCAGGCGAGAGCACTGATCCTCCAGCAGGGAGAGCTGAAGAAGCCACGGGGCAGACGGCGCTTCAAGCAGGCAAGCTCAGCGCAGCCTGGAGCGTGTGTGTGGCTTCAACCTGCTCGCCTTGTGGAGGGAGACAGCGCCCGAACCATGGGGTTTCTTCCACGCTCAGTCTCTCTTCATTCCGTTGGCAAATGTCCAGAGAGCCTGCAAGGCAGAAGACACAATTCCTGGGTTGGGAAGATCCCCTAGGGCAGGAAATGGCAACCCACTCCAGTATTCACGCCTGGGAAATCCCATGGACAGGGGAGCCTGGAGGGCTACAGTCCATGGAGTTGCAAGGGTTGGACACGACTTGGTGACTAACCCGCCACCACACTGTGCTGGAAGCGTCTGATGGACGGTTGGTTTGTCAAATGGATACAAGGCAGTGGGTTTCAGGCTTCTTCACCGGGTCCTATAGCAAAGCCAGGACATACGCACTCAAATAGAGGTTATAGATCCACACCTGAAACGACAGTGTGAAGAGACAAAACATCCTCACCCTGTGTCATAAGATCCGATATATAAACTCCTCTTCTCGTCCACTTCATGAAAGAAGAAGCTCGCTGGCCTCAGAGAAGGCCATCCAGCCGTTTGCTTCTCAAGTCTGTCGCCGGCAGGCGCCTGGGGCCGAGGCATCCCCTCTGCGTCTGGGAGGGACCGGCCTCCCGCCCGCCTGGGTCCTGGGCACTCGGCCCCTCTCTCTGTCCTCAGTCTTCTGGCAGAGCACTGAGATGGCAGCTCTAACGCCATGGGCTCTCCCAGCTTGAAGCTTCCGGGATTCCTCCGGCTTGAACTTGACTTTCTAGGTTGTAAAACCCTGCCCACTGAGGGTCAGGCTGCCGGGGCTGGGGCTGGAGGGAGGGAGCGGGCCGCCGGGCTGGAGGCCTCGGGTTGTTGCCCGGGGTTCCCAGGAAGCAGCGCAGGTGAGGAGCCGTGGGTCTGTGGCGTCCCCCTTCGGTGAGCCCCCTGCAGCCCTTCCGGCGGCCAGAATGCTAGAATATACTCAGTTACACCCCGGACACCCCGGGTGAGCTTCCTACCCGCTCACCCTCTTCTCAGGCCTCCTCACCGCCGCGGGCCCCTTCTGTCTCGTTTGTGCTGGTGCAGGTGGATGTTTCTTTAACGTGAAGAAGAAGTGTATCATTCTTAACGACAGGCTCCAATGTGAGCACCCTGGGCCAGGAGGATGGCAGAACTCATCTCAGAGAGGGAAAGAGAGAGGTCTGCTCCTCTGGGACGCCCCCTTTGCCACGAAAGGCAGCCCCTCTCTAAACGCTCTGCTCACATTAGGAACAGAGGGAGCAGACGTGTGGAAGAGAAACTCCCCCCAGCTTTCTCTTTTTTAGTATTTTTATTATTTATTTGGCTGCACTGGACCTGCGTCTCTGTGGCCCTGTGTGGGGTTTCTCTCGCGGTGGGGAGTGGAGGCCGCTCGGGCCGTGTGCAGGCTTCTCGCGGGCTGGTGCCTCTCGCTGGAGGGCACGGGCTGCAGAGGGGGGCACAGGCTTCGCTGCCTCACAGCATGCGGCATCTTGCCAGACCAGGGATCAAGCCCGCTATTGGGGATTTGATCCTGGCTGCGATAGAGGTTATAGATCCACACCTGAAACGACAGTGTGAAGAGACAAAACATCCTCACCCTGTGTCATAAGATCCGATATATAAACTCCTCTTCTCGTCCACTTCATGAAAGAAGAAGCTCGCTGGCCTCAGAGAAGGCCATCCAGCCGTTTGCTTCTCAAGTCTGTCGCCGGCAGGCGCCTGGGGCCGAGGCATCCCCTCTGCGTCTGGGAGGGACCGGCCTCCCGCCCGCCTGGGTCCTGGGCACTCGGCCCCTCTCTCTGTCCTCAGTCTTCTGGCAGAGCACTGAGATGGCAGCTCTAACGCCATGGGCTCTCCCAGCTTGAAGCTTCCGGGATTCCTCCGGCTTGAACTTGACTTTCTAGGTTGTAAAACCCTGCCCACTGAGGGTCAGGCTGCCGGGGCTGGGGCTGGAGGGAGGGAGCGGGCCGCCGGGCTGGAGGCCTCGGGTTGTTGCCCGGGGTTCCCAGGAAGCAGCGCAGGTGAGGAGCCGTGGGTCTGTGGCGTCCCCCTTCGGTGAGCCCCCTGCAGCCCTTCCGGCGGCCAGAATGCTAGAATATACTCAGTTACACCCCGGACACCCCGGGTGAGCTTCCTACCCGCTCACCCTCTTCTCAGGCCTCCTCACCGCTCGCGGCCTCTTCTGTCTCGTTTGTGCTGGTGCAGGTGGATGTTTCTTTAACGTGAAGAAGAAGTGTATCATTCTTAACGACAGGCTCCAATGTGAGCACCCTGGGCCAGGAGGATGGCAGAACTCATCTCAGAGAGGGAAAGAGAGAGGTCTGCTCCTCTGGGACGCCCCCTTTGCCACGAAAGGCAGCCCCTCTCTAAACGCTCTGCTCACATTAGGAACAGAGGGAGCAGACGTGTGGAAGAGAAACTCCCCCCAGCTTTCTCTTTTTTAGTATTTTTATTATTTATTTGGCTGCACTGGACCTGCGTCTCTGTGGCCCTGTGTGGGGTTTCTCTCGCGGTGGGGAGTGGAGGCCGCTCGGGCCGTGTGCAGGCTTCTCGCGGGCTGGTGCCTCTCGCTGGAGGGCACGGGCTGCAGAGGGGGGCACAGGCTTCGCTGCCTCACAGCATGCGGCATCTTGCCAGACCAGGGATCAAGCCCGCATCCCCTCCATTGGCGGGCAGATTCTGGACTCCTGGACCGCTGAGGACGTCCACATTTTTTCTTGTATTTTAAATTACAGGACTTTTGCATTTCGGGCCACCTGGGCGAGAGCGTGAGGATCCAGAGCTCCAGGCTGGGCACAAGGAAGATCTAAAGAGAAAAGGGGTCCCGGAAACAGGGTGGAATCTAGGAGCGTCTTTCTAGAAGCTGTGCTGTGCACATTCAGCTCAAAGGTTTCCAGTCCCACGTGTCGGTTATGGGTCCCGGGTTCTCAACAGTCGGTATGTGGTGAGCGCCTGTCCCGAACACCTGCGTAGTGAGCAGGCCCCTGGGCCTGAGGAAAGGGGAACAGACCGAGTCCACGCCCAGACGAGGAGCTGGAGCTCTGCGGGCCCCACCAACAGCTGGGAGCAGGCCGCCGGGTGCACGGGCCGGGAAGCCGTGAGCCCCTGGACACTCAGGACACTCGGGGCTCCGGAAGGTTTGGGCGGCCCTCTGCTGGCTTCCTGGCCGTTTCCCCAGCCCTCCCTCCAGGGGGTCACGCCCCTCAGCATCTGTCTAGCCGGCCCTGTTCTTGGTTGAATGTTTGCGAACTTCTGCCCACGTATTTTTCTTTTTTGTTTTTTAGTTAAAGCAAATTTAATATAACAATTGAGCTTCATAACCTCAAGAAATTTGTCAAATATCATCGAACTAAATTATTTGTCTCAGTCTTGCACTCAAAATAATATAGTTTTGAATTTGAAAATGCTAGGCATCCGCTCAGCTGGACCCCCTGTCTCATGGCCATGGAGGGCCGCGCCGAGGCTTGCCCGCTGTCCTGCCCGTCTGAGCCGGGGGCAGACTGAGTACCACTGTGCTCAGAGGGAAAGTCGAGGCCACAGGAGACGGGACACTACACCAAGGGACAGAGCAGCGCGGAGCCTCCCGCCACCCACCCCCAGATGTTGACACACAGGCCCGGTGAACGAGGCAGGGGCACAACCCCCGCCTCAGGCACACCGTCGTCCAGCTGGGGACAGAAGACAGGATGCCGCCAAACAGCCGGTGAGGCCAGGACCTTACACAGCCCAGCTGCACGCCTGCCGAGCCGTGAGGACATGTCAGAGCTGCAGGGAGCTTCCAGGAGCCTCTTGTTAATTCTAGCCCAACCTTCTCCCTTGCAGAGAAAATCAGGGTGCATGTGTGCACGTGTTCGACAACTACGGGCACTTGGTGACTGTAAGATGAGAGAGCAGTTGCGTGTCTTCGGAAGGCAGCCTATGCTCCGGGTGATTCACCAGGAAGTCCTAGAGGGCTGGGCAGGCTGGGGAGTGGGCAGGGCCAGCTCGCGTTCCTCTGCCGACTTCCCGCACCGCCTGGAAGGGGCCTCCTGCTTACTTTGGACGCATCAAGGAACACCTGACTTTTGCCGGCATCCTGGCCCTTCTCCCTCAGTGGTTAATGGGTATTGATTGGCAAGCAAACTTAAGAGGACACTGTGGAAAGAACCAGCATTCGCTCGTGTCGAATTTGGAGTCCTACAGGAGCATGGAGACTCCTTCCTGTGTCTGTCCTTCGGTTCTCTTTCACCTTGGGCAGTTCATCTTCCCTTTCTCTGAGCCTAAATTTCCCCGTGTTTTTAACTCAGCTGGAGTCTTCCAGAAAGGCATGCTTTGTTGATGGCATGAACCGACCCATAAAACAGGCCGTGAAAGCAGCCTCGGAGATACTCTGACCGGATTTCTTGTTTAAAGATGGGGACGTAGGAGAGGTCACGTGTTTGCTGGTGCTCAGCAGAGCCCACCGGGATAGCACCGCCTGGTACTTGGCTGAGAAGTGATTCTCACACTTCACTGGCTGTGTTATAAATGTTAATTTTCTGAATGCGAAGCGTTTTGTCAGGGCTTTTCCCATTTGATGGCAGAATTGGTCTCAAGGGCCTCTGTGAGCCCTCGGGGTGATGGCTGTCAGGGTAAAGGAGGGACAGCAGAACTTCCCCTGGCCACGTACCCGCCTGCCTTTCAAGCTGATTGTCCCCGTGGCGTGTTTATTGCTCAGCCAACAGGAAATGGCAGCAGCCCAAATAGATCACTCCGCAGCAAGCATTCCTTCACTTGCTCCCTAGCCCCATCCGTCAGTTCCTCTGTCCGTCTGTCTGTCTATTCATCCATCCATCCCCCTCTTCTTTCATGAAACACGTATGACTGCCTGGTCTGAGTTAGGCACTGGTGTATGCGCTTCAGAGCCATGAGGTGATGGGGAAGGATCTGGAAATGCAAAGAACCAACAATCCTGTGAGGCAGAGGAAGGCTGGTTACAACAGATGCACTCATTGCAGAGCCACACGGTGCTGAGTGCTTGAACACAGGATGCAGGGAATGGTGGAGGAAACCCTCAGCCTTTCCCTAAGGGAATCAGGGCCCCCTAGGGAGGAAGGGCAGTCATGCAGAGATCCAGAATCAGGGAAATGCCCTTCCGGGGTAGGAACATTGAAGAAGGGATTTGCTCTTGCTGGAGGTGAAAGAATGTCACATTATTTGCTTTAAATCAAGTTAAGCTAGCTGCAAGCCCCTGTTTGTCTAGATAGATGAGAAATCCGTATCTGCCATGTCCTGGGCAGGCCTCCCCCAGGGTGAATGTTCAGGGGACAGCCCCCTGGTCTTCTGCGGTCACTGGTTCCTCTAAGTGCACATCCCAGCTGGCATGGTTCCTGCCTCCATGTGGACTGAAGCTGGAGGCCTTTGCTGAGGTGGGAAGCCTCAGGATTTAAGGTCAGCCTCCTTCAGCATCTCCTCTCTGAGGTCTGCTGTCTGCAGGGGAAGGTGTTCAGTCGAAGGCCTGGTTCAATTCCAATGTCCTAGGAAGAACGAAATCCTCCCTTCTCCCTGGATTCCAGCCTTGCCAAACTTCAGCGTCCCTTCCAGGGAAATCAGCTCAATCAACTTTATGAGCACAGACTTTGAAAACAAACGCCTACTGGGCACTGTCTCTCTGGGTGCCCGGGCAGCTTCTGATCTCAGCTGGCTGAGCACACAGAACAGGGAAGGAGCCAGGGAGTCCGAGGCCCGGTCCCTGCTCTGTGGGGAGGTGAACATCCCTACAGAACGCAGAGGATGCGGCTCGGATCCCCTCACCTGTTATCTGTGTCCTGTGCGCCCATCCTCTGGGGTCTGAGGGCCCGTTTTCTAAGGCCCTGCACCTGCGACCTCTGTACCTTCAGGGCTCTGGACCCGCCTCACCTGCACGCGTGCGCAGTTGGCCGAGCACCAGGCCGGCACCGCGGAAGCCCTGCCACCCAGCCTCAGGTGGCGTAACTGACCTGGAGCAGAGGCTGGAATTTTGCCCAAAGCACAGTCTTCTTCTGTTTTTCTGTTCTGCTCCCCCGACTCCCTACTGGGTCCTCCTGGGAGCACTCTCTCAACCAGCCTCATGAACTTCCATCTCATGGTTCTGAGGAAGGCACCCGTGGCAACCAGGGGGAACAAAACACAAATATGGACTTTTCCTGGTACTCCGCTTGGACGTGCAATGAATGTGTTCTTTCAAAGCAGAGTACTCTGAACCGACCCTAACGGGACTCCTGAATCGACCCCTTGGCTCAGTTGGGTAGACCAGATGATCAGCAAAAGCCAAGACGAGGCGGCTTTCTAGGACACAGATGAGAATAGTGTAATGTACTATTGGTGACTACATGCTCAGACCCCGGTGCGGCTCAACTGCCCTGGATGAATAAGCTGTCCTGAGGGCAGGGTGTGAGCAAAGCCAGAGTTCAGACTAAGAGAAGTACAATCCTGCCCTAAACCAGGAAAGTCACCGGGCTGGACGGTGCCTGCTTCATCCTGTCCTGGGTGGAGAAGGAGCTAGAAACCATGGTGTGTGTCCCAGGGGCAGCTTTCTCTCTGCAGGCCAGGTGCGGGGACCTCATGTTCCCGAGTGCTCACTTGCTCAGTCCTGTCCAACCAGACTGGAGTGGGCTGCTGTTTCCTCCCCCAGGGGATCTTCCTGGCCCAGGGAGGTCACCCTAGAACCTGAGTCTCTTGTGTCTCCTGCATTGGCAGGCAGATTCTTCACCACCAGCACCACCTGGGAAGCCCCTGGTGTTTCTAAAAGGAATGAAGAAGCCTTGGTAGAACGAGTGGGGATTGAGCTTTGAAGGATGAAGGGAGGTCACTAGTGAGAAAGGGCAGGCATAGGCAGCCGCCTCTTACTTACTGTGTGACCTTGGCCAAGGTTTACCTCTCTAACCCTGGCTTCCTTTTGCGTAGGATGAGGACAGCAAGAGTACTCAATTCCTAGGGTGTCGTAAAGGTGAACTACGCTGTGCAGGTGAAGAGCTCAGCACAGGGCCTTGTTGCTAAGTTGCGTCTGACTCTTTGCAGCCCCACGGATGGCAGCACGCCAGGCTTCCCTGTCCTTCACCGTCTCCCGTAGTTTGCTCCAACTCTTGTCCATTGAGGCAGGGATGCCATCCAACCATCTAATCCTCTGTCGCCTCCTTCTCCTACTGCCTTCAGTCTTTCCCAGCACCAGGGTCTTTTACAAGAAGTCAGCTCTTCACACATCAGGTGGCCAAAATGTCGGAGCTGCAGCGTCAGTATCAGTCCTTCCAATGAATATTCAGGGTTAATGTGCTTTAGGTTTGATTGGCTTGATCTCCTGGCTGACCAAGGGACTCTCAAGAGTCTTCTCCGGCCCCACAGCTTGAAAGCACTTAGGCCCTCCGCCTTCTTTATGGTCCAGCTCTCACCTCTGTACGTGACGACTGGAAAAACCGGAGCTTTGACTATATGGACCCTTGAGGGCAAAGTGACGTCTCTGCTTTTGAATATGCTGTCTAGGTCTGTCATAGCTTTTCTTCCAAGGAGCAAGCATCTTTTAGTTTCATGGCTGCAGTCACCATCCGCGGTGATTTTGGAGGAAGAAAATGAAATCTGTCACTGTTTTCACTTTTCTCCCACTTATTTGCCATGAAATTATGGGCCCAGATGCCATGATCTTCGACTTTTGAACACTTAGTTTTAAGCCAACTGTTTTACTTTCCTCTTTCACCTTCCTTAAGAGGCTCTGTAGTTCCTCTTCATTTTCTGCCATTAAAGTGGTATCATCTACAAATCTGAGGTTGTTGATATTTCTCCTGGAAATCTTGAGTCCAGCTTGTGAATCGTTCAGCCTAGCATTTTGCATGATGTACTCTGCGTATAAATTAAACAAGCAGGGTGACAATATACATCCTTGATGTACTTCCTTCCCAAGTTTGAGCCAGTCTGTTGTTCTATGTCTGTTTGTAATTGTTGTTTCTTGACCTGCATACAGGTTTCTCAGGAGGCAGGTAAGGTGGTCTGGTATTCCCATCTCTTTTAGAATTTTCCACAGTTTGTTGTGATCCACACAGTCAAGGGTTTTAGCATAGTCAATGAAGCAGAAGTAGATGATTTTAAAAGAAATTCCCTTGCTTTTTCTATGACCCAACCAATGTTGGCAATTGGATCTCTGGTTCCTCTGCCTTTTCTACATCCAGCTTGTACATCTGAAAGTTCTCGGTGAACACACTGCTGAAGCCTAGCTTGAAGGATTTTGAGCATAATTTTGCAAATGTATGAAGTGAGTACAACTGTATGGTAATTTGAACATTCTTTGACATTGCCTTAGGCCTGGCACAGGGCAAATGCAGAGAAAATGTTAGCTATTATTGCCATGTTTATATGAGGAAGAGCTGATGGATCTGAAGATGTTTGGATGATCTACTTGACAAAGACCTATTCATGTATTTCAAGACCCAGTCCAAACAGGAAGCTCGCCTGCTGTCCACTTATTTCTTTTCCTTGAACATAGAATTGGCCATCGCCGCTTGAGGCATCCTTGTGTGTGCCCTGGAGTGGGTGCTGTGCTGAGTCGTCCAGACCCCCCTGGACAGAGGCACTGGCTTCCCCTGCTGCCGGGAGTGTTGGCTGCAATGGTTGGAGGGCTGCAGCCCTTTGTGGGGATTGCCTTCAGCTGGAGGGAGACACCCTGTCTCAGCCCACATCCCTGCTGAGAGCAGCCCACCCTCCAGGGGATGGGAGCAGGAAAGGCCAGGTACTTATAGCCATACCATGTTTGTGAACACTTAGTTTTAAGCCAACTGTTTTACTTTCCTCTTTCACCTTCCTTAAGAGGCTCTGTAGTTCCTCTTCATTTTCTGCCATTAAAGTGGTATCATCTACAAATCTGAGGTTGTTGATATTTCTCCTGGAAATCTTGAGTCCAGCTTGTGAATCGTTCAGCCTAGCATTTTGCCTTATGTACTCTGTGTATTAATTAAACAAGCAGGGTGACAATATACATCCTTGATGTACTTCCTTCCCAAGTTTGAGCCAGTCTGTTGTTCTATGTCTGTTTGTAATTGTTGTTTCTTGACCTGCATACAGGTTTCTCAGGAGGCAGGTAAGGTGGTCTGGTATTCCCATCTCTTTTAGAATTTTCCACAGTTTGTTGTGATCCACACAGTCAAGGGTTTTAGCATAGTCAATGAAGCAGAAGTAGATGATTTTAAAAGAAATTCCCTTGCTTTTTCTATGACCCAACCAATGTTGGCAATTGGATCTCTGGTTCCTCTGCCTTTTCTACATCCAGCTTGTACATCTGAAAGTTCTCGGTGAACACACTGCTGAAGCCTAGCTTGAAGGATTTTGAGCATAATTTTGCAAATGTATGAAGTGAGTACAACTGTATGGTAATTTGAACATTCTTTGACATTGCCTTAGGCCTGGCACAGGGCAAATGCAGAGAAAATGTTAGCTATTATTGCCATGTTTATATGAGGAAGAGCTGATGGATCTGAAGATGTTTGGATGATCTACTTGACAAAGACCTATTCATGTATTTCAAGACCCAGTCCAAACAGGAAGCTCGCCTGCTGTCCACTTATTTCTTTTCCTTGAACATAGAATTGGCCATCGCCGCTTGAGGCATCCTTGTGTGTGCCCTGGAGTGGGTGCTGTGCTGAGTCGTCCAGACCCCCCTGGACAGAGGCACTGGCTTCCCCTGCTGCCGGGAGTGTTGGCTGCAATGGTTGGAGGGCTGCAGCCCTTTGTGGGGATTGCCTTCAGCTGGAGGGAGACACCCTGTCTCAGCCCACATCCCTGCTGAGAGCAGCCCACCCTCCAGGGGATGGGAGCAGGGGAAAGGCCAGGCCGCTTGCCTCATTTGAGGCAACTCTGAAGGGCCGTCTGGCTCAGAATTCCTCACAGAATTGGAGGAGGGCTCTGTCGTGACTGCCACCCAGCTCAAGTCTGCCCTCTGTCATTCCCTCGGAAGCGTCAGCCTCCTGTACGCAAGTCCAAGGCACACCGTGCACATTTTCTTTGTGTCTGTTTCCTCCAATAACACAGGGGCCATGCATTCTCCTCACCAGGGTCCCCAGCACCTGGCAGGACAGCCATGCATTAAGACCAGTACAGGTGCTTCAGAGTCCAGAGGAGAAAGTGCCTGGGGGACTTCCAGGCGGAGGTGACTTCTGAGTCAAGTCTACCGCTAACTGTGCAGGTGCAAACTTGAGTTGCCAGCAAAGCACAGAGGTCTCAGCTCAGACGAGGGGCGCAGGACGAGTACCCCCCGTTAGGCTGCAGGTTCCTGAAGACAGTGGTGATCACAAGCCCCCAGTGGCCTCCAGGCGACACCCAAGCCTCAGGATGAAGGCTGAGAATTCACAGGGAGGAAAGTGTGAGCAACCAGTTCCGTCAGTGCACAGTATGGGAAGATGTGTGGAAGCAGAGCTGACCTGGGCTCCCCAGCCCGTGTGGGCAGGGAGAAGAGGGCAGGAACGTCCAACCGCCCTTCTGGCCAAGACAGTGTGGGAAGGAAGGGTGAATCCTTTGCAGACACACATCTAGAGCCGAGGAGAAGTTTGGGGAGAGATGTTTACACAAGTTGGACAGATACGTGGTAGAGATAAGAGTTGAAACTCAGAGCCAAGTAGATAAAGTAGAGGAAGAAGAGAAGAAGGCTAAAAAGATCTGACTTGGGGTGGAGGAAGGGGTGGGGCCCTGAGGGTTAAGAGGGGAGGGCTGAGGGGAAGAGACACAGAGGAGAGCCAATGAGAGCTCAGAGCCCAGAGGGGTCAGCTGTTACTTATTTCCATCATGGTGGCTCAGGCAGTAAAGAACCTGCCTGCAGTGCAGGAGACCTGGGTTTGATCCCCAGGTCAGGAAGATCCCCTGGAGGAAGAAATGGCAACCCACTCCAGTATTCTTGCCTGGAGAATCTCATGGACAGAGGAGCCTGGTGGACTACAGTCCATGGGGTCACAAAGAGTTGGACAAGACTGAGTGAGTAACACTTGCACGTTCAATTGCTACTTGATGTCAAGGAGGCTGAGGCCAACGAGGGTCACAGGTCGGTCTGGGGACGTTCCTGTGGGGGCCTGTGTGGGGGCTGGCTAGGGCAATGACTGAGGCTCAGGTGTTAGAATCAGAGCTGGATTCAGGTGGTTTCCTGTCTGTGTGACCTTGGGCAAATCACTTAACCTCTCTGGTCTCCCTACCTGAATCTGTAAAGTGTGGATGTTACAAGGACTAAAGGACACAACAGTTATAAAAGCCCTGGACACAGTGCCTTGCCATGGATAGTTCCAATCGCTGGCAGTTTCTGTGGAAGGTGAGGGCAGGGAAGTGAGGATGCTTAAGAGGGGCCAGGGTGAGAAAGGCTATGTAAGCCTGGGGGTGGGGTTGCTGCTGTGTGGACAGGCCCAGGAATGGCCAGAACTGAAGTTTCAAATCTGGGCTTGGTAGCGGATCCTGGAGGCATGGCAGGAGCGAGGTGCAGAGCTGAGGGACGGTGGACGCGTCTTTGTCCCTCTAGGCTCGGAGGAGGCAGGCCCCTCCCGGGCAGTGACCTGAAGCCATTTCCCCTCATCATGGGTCTGCTTACAGCCATCAAATATGGGATGACACTAGGTTTGATCATCAAGTAAATGGCATAAAGAGAAAATTGGAAAATGGATCCGGAAGGAGTGGAATTTCCCCTGTGCCGTTGTGGCATGCGCACTGCTCCCTGAGTAATCTACAAAGCCGGGCAGGGAAGTGTGTCAGGCTTAGGTGTGACGAGCTGCTCTGCCTTGAAAAGGGCCTGAAATTATCCGTGACACGGTGAGCGCCTTTGTCTCCTGAACAGAAGGAAGAAGAAAGACCCTGAGTGTGCCCTGGGTGGGGAGGGGAGGAAGGAGCCGGAGCCCCTGTGTGCGCAAGGGGCACCGTGGCACCCTCCGTGGCCGCACCTGGGGAGGGACAGGGCGCCGGGGTTGAGGGAGGAAGTGGCCACGTACGAGGAGAGCGGGCCTTTGCCTGCAGGGCAGGTCATCCATGTCTCGGCCCTACTGTTTATGTCTTTACACTCGACCCTCGGCATGCCTCCAAACCAGAGCTCTTGCTTGGACTCTTGGGGGCAGAAATGAATGCACGTTCAATTGCTACTTGATGTCAAGGAGGCTGAGGCCAACGAGGGTCACAGGTCGGTCTGGGGACGTTCCTGTGGGGGCCTGTGTGGTGGCTGGCTAGGGCAATGACTGAGGCTCAGGTGTTAGAATCAGAGCTGGATTCAGGTGGTTTCCTGTCTGTGTGACCTTGGGCAAATCACTTAACCTCTCTGGTCTCCCTACCTGAATCTGTAAAGTGTGGATGTTACAAGGACTAAAGGACACAACAGTTATAAAAGCCCTGGACACAGTGCCTTGCCATGGATAGTTCCAATCGCTGGCAGTTTCTGTGGAAGGTGAGGGCAGGGAAGTGAGGATGCTTAAGAGGGGCCAGGGTGAGAAAGGCTATGTAAGCCTGGGGGTGGGGTTGCTGCTGTGTGGACAGGCCCAGGAATGGCCAGAACTGAAGTTTCAAATCTGGGCTTGGTAGCGGATCCTGGAGGCATGGCAGGAGCGAGGTGCAGAGCTGAGGGACGGTGGACGCGTCTTTGTCCCTCTAGGCTCGGAGGAGGCAGGCCCCTCCCGGGCAGTGACCTGAAGCCATTTCCCCTCATCATGGGTCTGCTTACAGCCATCAAATATGGGATGACACTAGGTTTGATCATCAAGTAAATGGCATAAAGAGAAAATTGGAAAATGGATCCGGAAGGAGTGGAATTTCCCCTGTGCCGTTGTGGCATGCGCACTGCTCCCTGAGTAATCTACAAAGCCGGGCAGGGAAGTGTGTCAGGCTTAGGTGTGACGAGCTGCTCTGCCTTGAAAAGGGCCTGAAATTATCCGTGACACGGTGAGCGCCTTTGTCTCCTGAACAGAAGGAAGAAGAAAGACCCTGAGTGTGCCCTGGGTGGGGAGGGGAGGAAGGAGCCGGAGCCCCTGTGTGCGCAAGGGGCACCGTGGCACCCTCCGTGGCCGCACCTGGGGAGGGACAGGGCGCCGGGGTTGAGGGAGGAAGTGGCCACGTACGAGGAGAGCGGGCCTTTGCCTGCAGGGCAGGTCATCCATGTCTCGGCCCTACTGTTTATGTCTTTACACTCGACCCTCGGCATGCCTCCAAACCAGAGCTCTTGCTTGGACTCTTGGGGGGCAGAAAGGTTGGGTTACCAATGTCTAAGACAGTTAGATATTAGTTAGTTCTTCCTTCCCTGGGAGGAAGAACTGGTTTTCCAGCAGATGGGGTGTGGAGAGGCTGGGCGGGAGCCCCCCTTTCCCATGCCCCCACATCTTTTACAAAGAACCCACAGGGCTGCATGGGAATGCCACTCTGAGGTGCCTCTCTGTGGCTTCAGGCCTCGTCTCCGGCCCCGTCCCCTCAACCTGGTGCGTCTGGTGCTCACAGCCCCGAATCCCACTCACCCCTCCCACGGTCCCTTGTCAGAGTGTGACAGAACCTGTGCTTTCTCCCTCTGTCGTGACTTTGGGGCAGGAATCACTGGTTTAGGGACTGCTGGTGTTTCTCTTTCCGCCTCCAAGAACGAGTCAGGGGCAGCCCCACAGGGAGCTTCCTAACGCCAGTCAAGCACACGAAGCGGGGCCTCAGTTCTCCCATCTCTGGATGAGCGCGGCAGGTCCCACAGGCGGGTGGACGTCCACAGCATCGGCCTCACCACTGGCATTTGTTCAAAACACAGATTTCTGGGATTTCCCCAGAACTCCAGAATCGGAATTGTATTTGAAAGCTTGTGTACTTGACTTGGGGCTCCCCAGGGGGCGCTAGTGGTAAAGAGCCTGCCTGCCAGTGCAGGAGACCGAAGACACGCAGGTCCATCCCTGGGCTGGGAAAATCCCCTGGAGGAGGCAGGCCAAGGCCCTCCAGTTCCCTTGCCTGGAGCATCCCATGGACAGTGGAGCCTGGCGGGCTGCTGTCCACAGGGTCGCAAAGGATCAGACACCTGAAGCAACGTCGCGTGCCCGCATACTTGACTTGAAGGCAAAAGCCTTCAAGCGTCGTATCCGCAGCTGAAGGCAGATTATTTTACATGAAATGGTCACATGCCAGAAAGTTACACAATAGCCCTGCGCTTTACCAAAAATGGAAAACACCAAAATTCTCCGAAGAAGATACCCAAGGATTTGCTGTTGCTACACATGCAGAGCGAAACGCTTAATTTACTAAAAGACGAAGGTACAAGTGGAATGAGCAAATCGGTCATGAAGAGAGGGAGGATTTCTACAAATTCTGTTTTTCTTCATCCCCGTGTGATGTACATTAAAATGAATCATTCACTGTATAGCAAAAAAAAAAAAAAATTAAAATAAAAATGCGATACACGTGTGCACACGCCTTAACGGCTTTGTGGGCCGTAAAGGAAACGGAAGGAGAGCGGGCGCTGGAGCAGAGCCACCAGGATGCGGGGGCGCGCGGCTCAGTGCTCGGTGGGCGCGCCCCCAGCAGCCGTGGGAGCCGTGGCCCCTGGGCCGGCTTCGTCCATCCGGTGAGCGGCTGTGCACGAGGAAGCGCTCACCCAGCAACGCGTGCCTCCGGATCGCACACCTCGCTCGAGGAGCCCCCCGCCCTGCCGCTAGCACATCCATGCGACAGTCGTTCTCAGTCCCGACCTCGTCCTTTGGCTCCTCCGGGCCCGCGGCCCGTGCGGGGGCCTCCTCCACCGCCCTCACGAAAGGAGAGCACACGAGAAGCCCCAGAAGGGATCTGTCGGTCTAACGCGTCCTCCAGATGATTCTCGGACACATCCAGGGGCGCAGCCGTGGACACGCTGTCTGGGGTCTGGGGCCCCCTTCTGGTTCCCGCTGCCCTGCTGGCTGCAGCCCTCCTGGGTCCTCACCGGCGCCCTGCCCGCCCCCGCCCGCTGCCCGGCCTCCTGCACAGGCTGCTCCAGCCCGTGTTCCCTGACCGGCATTCGGACCCAAGTTTAGAGGCCCGCTGCAGCCTGACCTGGCTCCCGCCCCACCTGCAGTCAGGTGCCACATACCCTCCTTTTCCATTTTTTTTAAATTATAGGAAAGTTCACCCTTTATTGGTATATGAATTTTAGCAAATACATGTAGTCATGTAATCCTCTCATATATAAGACACAGAATTGTTCTGATTCCCCCCAGGATGACCTCATACTCGCCCTTGGTGGTCATTTCCTCCCCTAGCCTCTAGCCCCTGACAACTGCCGATTTGTTCTCATAATTTGGCCTTTCCAGAATGTCCTAAATGTCTTTGACATTTTCCAATATGTCATAGCATGGAAAACACCAAAATTCTCCGAAGAAGATACCCAAGGATTTGCTGTTGCTACACATGCAGAGCGAAACGCTTAATTTACTAAAAGACGAAGGTACAAGTGGAATGAGCAAATCGGTCATGAAGAGAGGGAGGATTTCTACAAATTCTGTTTTTCTTCATCCCCGTGTGATGTACATTAAAATGAATCATTCACTGTATAGCAAAAAAAAAAAAAAATTAAAATAAAAATGCGATACACGTGTGCACACGCCTTAACGGCTTTGTGGGCCGTAAAGGAAACGGAAGGAGAGCGGGCGCTGGAGCAGAGCCACCAGGATGCGGGGGCGCGCGGCTCAGTGCTCGGTGGGCGCGCCCCCAGCAGCCGTGGGAGCCGTGGCCCCTGGGCCGGCTTCGTCCATCCGGTGAGCGGCTGTGCACGAGGAAGCGCTCACCCAGCAACGCGTGCCTCCGGATCGCACACCTCGCTCGAGGAGCCCCCCGCCCTGCCGCTAGCACATCCATGCGACAGTCGTTCTCAGTCCCGACCTCGTCCTTTGGCTCCTCCGGGCCCGCGGCCCGTGCGGGGGCCTCCTCCACCGCCCTCACGAAAGGAGAGCACACGAGAAGCCCCAGAAGGGATCTGTCGGTCTAACGCGTCCTCCAGATGATTCTCGGACACATCCAGGGGCGCAGCCGTGGACACGCTGTCTGGGGTCTGGGGCCCCCTTCTGGTTCCCGCTGCCCTGCTGGCTGCAGCCCTCCTGGGTCCTCACCGGCGCCCTGCCCGCCCCCGCCCGCTGCCCGGCCTCCTGCACAGGCTGCTCCAGCCCGTGTTCCCTGACCGGCATTCGGACCCCAGTTTAGAGGCCCGCTGCAGCCTGACCTGGCTCCCGCCCCACCTGCAGTCAGGTGCCACATACCCTCCTTTTCCATTTTTTTTAAATTATAGGAAAGTTCACCCTTTATTGGTATATGAATTTTAGCAAATACATGTAGTCATGTAATCCTCTCATATATAAGACACAGAATTGTTCTGATTCCCCCCAGGATGACCTCATACTCGCCCTTGGTGGTCATTTCCTCCCCTAGCCTCTAGCCCCTGACAACTGCCGATTTGTTCTCATAATTTGGCCTTTCCAGAATGTCCTAAATGTCTTTGACATTTTCCAATATGTCATAGCATCGTGCAGTGTGTACCCCCTTCGAATCCGCTTCTTTCACTCAGCATAATGCCCTGAATTTCATCATGTTGTCGAATCTATCAGTTGCTCATTTCTCTTGATTGCTGAGTAGTATTTCATTCTGGGAATGAACACAATGTGCTCATTCATTCGTCAGTTGAAAGAAGTGTTGGGTTCTTTCCAGTTTGGGCTGATTATGAATAGAGTCACTATAAATCCTGGTGTGCAAGTTTTCGTGTGAACATATGTTCCATGTCGCATGTTACCTAGGAATGGGATTGCTGTCATGTAATGAGTTTGTGGCCAATTTGATAAAAAACGACTATTTCTTTTCCAAAGTGGCTATACCATTTTGTGTGTATGTATACAAAAGCAGTAATATGAGTTTGTAGGTATATATAACAAGGAGATCAAACCAGTCCATTCCCAGCAAGAATATTGGAATGGGCTGCTATTTCCTTCTCTGTGCAGTGTTCCTGACGCAGGGACAGCACCAGCGTCTCCTGCATTGACCATGAGCCGCCAGCGAGGCCCTAGCGTTCCTGTGTTTCCTACAGAACCCTCACTTTGTCCAGGTGTCGCCCCGCTCTGAAGTCACATGGACCAGGGGAACGTGTCTGTCTAAGCCAAAGAGGGGCTATTATTCCCTATGTGTGTTCCGGAAATTGGTGGGGACGTTTATGGTGGGGTGGAGGGCCCTGCTGAAGGTACCAAGTGAGTGGGATCTAGGAATGCCAGGGATCCCACAGTGTGTGGGACTGTCCTTGAGAAAATGGCCCCATATCTCATGAGAGGTTTTGATGTCCCTTGAGACACTGATGCAGGTGAAAAGCCCATTTCTAAGACTAAAGCTTCATCTATTTGACATATACACACTCCAGAGATCTTTTTGAATGTTTTGGCATTTTTATTGGAGTATGATTACTTTACAGTAATATGTTAGTTCCTGCTGCACAGTAGAGTGAATCAGCGGTATGTATACATATATATGTGTGTGTGTGTGTGTGTGTGTATACATACACATAGCCTCTCTTTTTAAATTTCCTGCCATTTCTGTCACTGCAGAGCACTGGGGAGAGTCCCCTATGCCGTGCAGCAGGTTCTCATTCGTCTACTTTATACGGAGCAATGCACACATGTCGTGCCCACCCCCCACGTCATCCTCCCACCCCAGCTGTGCCGGTTTTTAACACACCCTGATGCTCTGGGAATGCCCCTGCTGTGTGAACCAAGGGGCGCTGGCACTGGGCTTGGCGGAAGGGCTGGGCAGAGCTGTTCACCGTGGTGGAGAGCCGTGCTGTCCGTGGCAGCGGCCTTGTGCCATCTGAGTCATCTCCCGCCTCTGTCGGCAGCCTTGGCCTTTCCATGTGTAGCTGCCGGCGTCTCCCTGCTTCCTCACGGCCTACCTGATACAGCCGCTGCCCGTGTCTTCGCTGATTAAGAGACATATTCATTTGTCATAAATTAGTAATGCCTTCTTTACGTTACAAGCATCATTTTGAATCCCTTTGAAAATACCTATGGGGGGGCGGTCCCTGGCGGCCTAGTGGTTCGGATTCTGGGCTTTCACTGCTGTCCTGGGTTCTGTCCTTGGTTGGGGACCTGAGATCCAGCAAGCAGGGTGGGGCAGCAAGACATATATATGTATATATTGTGATCTATGACTTCTGTTTCTGAATCAAAGAACAATTGTTGTAAGAACAATTGTTTTCATGAGGGCTAGTGGAGTCTAAGATGTTTTGTTTGGTTTGGGCCGTGCTGGGTCATCACTGCAGTAGGGCCTTTTCTCGAGTTGCAGTGAGCGGGGGCTCTTCTCTAGCTGCAGCGCTCAGGCTTCTCCCCGCCGTGGCTTCTCTGGTCACCGAGCATGGGCTTAGGGTGCATGGGCTTCAGGAGTTGTGGCACATGGGCTTAGCTGTCCCGAGGCAAGTGGGATCTTCCCAGACCAGGGCTTGAGCCTGTGTCTCCACATTGGCAGGTGGAATCTTGACCACTGAGCCACAAGGGAAACCCAAGTCTAAGATGTTTGAGGTGGTCCGTTTTTCTCACCAGTGACAGGGAGCACTTCCTTAACATGGGCCCCCAGGGCTTCGGCCAAAAGCCTTACAACGTGAGGACCTTTAATCAAAGAGTGAAGAGGAGCGGACGAAGAGTTCATATGTGAGGAAGTAGATGGAGGACACGAACAAGTTGGTCAGCAGCACATTTGATGAAACAAGACTCGTTTGAATATCACTTGATCAGAGTGGTTTCTATGGTAGAGCCTTGGATCCCTGGCATACTCTGTATTTTGTATGATCACTAGGACTCAGGGTGGAGGAGCTTAGGTCGTTTCACAGGAAGAATTTGTATCACATATATTCAAAAGGTATTCGATATATTAAAACCCAAGCCAAACCAGTGGCTGGTCTGGGCGTGGACCTGTGACATAAACTGGCCAGTGAGAGAGATGGGTACATGTGAAGAGGGGCTTTAGGGAAAGGAAGAAGTGGCATCGTTTCTACCTGAGGGCATCGTCCTCTTTATCATAGGCGCGGCTCTTGAGAGCAGGCAGCCTGAGGACTAGCTCTACACCCTTAGAGAGTGGAGTAGAAGGACAGAAGGGATCGAATCTTTGGTCGCAGAGTTGTGCCATTAAGTCGCCAAGCCTAGGGCCACCCCTCATTTGCATTTAATTTTGCAGTATATCTGCTGATATGATCTGAAACTATGGTTAAATTTCATGGCTGTTTCTTTTGTTGATGAAATCTGCCTCTCCAGACAAGCCAGAACAAACCCCAAATCTCTTCCAAAGGAAAAAAGTAATAATGCACATGACAGAAAAACCAAACACTACGAAATGCTTATACTGAAGAGTCAGTCTCATTCTGCCAGTCTTCCTGCGCCCTCCACCAGCTTGTTCACCTCTTTCCCAGGCGCGATGACTGTCACTAGTTTTCGGGCATTCTTCTAGAAGTATTCCACGCATAGACGAACATATATGTGCACACACATGCATTTCCTTTTCAAATGCATAATCATGTGTTATAAATTCTTACCTTTTCCTTTTTTCTTGCCATGTGATTATAGAATCAGAACAGTAATTATGATCCTACTCTGCTGAAAGGCTCATTAGAGAAGTCATCTTCTTGGCATGCTAATGTGGAAAGCTCTGCGTTAATAATCTTTTTCAACACATTTTGACTTTATTTTCTTATGACGTCATTTTACTTTCAAACTTTCAGCTTGCAATGCCCTTTACAGAAAGAAAGGTCAGGGGCTTCTCTGGTGGCTCCGTAGTAAAGAACCCATCAGCCCACGCAGGAGACAGGTTTGATCCCTGATCCGGGAAGATCCCGCATGCTACGCGGCAGCTAAGCCTGTGCACCGTGACCACCACGCCAATGCTCTTGAGCCCGGGAGCCACGACTGCTGAGCCCGCACGCCCCAGCGACGGAAGCCCAGGTGCCCTGGAGCCTGTGCTCTTCAACGAGAAAAGCCACTGCAGTGGGAGCCTCGTGTACAGAAATGGTCATGTGAAGAGGGTATTCGATATATTAAACCCCCAAAGTTGTTAGGGAAAGGAAGAGGGGTTGGGGGCATCGTTTCTACCTGAGGGCATCGTCCTCTTTATCATAGGCGGCTCTTGAGAGCAGGCAGCCTGAGGACTAGCTCTACACCCTTAGAGAGTGGAGTAGAAGGACAGAAGGGATCGAATCTTTGGTCGCAGAGTTGTGCCATTAAGTCGCCAAGCCTAGGGCCACCCCTCATTTGCATTTAATTTTGCAGTATATCTGCTGATATGATCTGAAACTATGGTTAAATTTCATGGCTGTTTCTTTTGTTGATGAAATCTGCCTCTCCAGACAAGCCAGAACAAACCCCAAATCTCTTCCAAAGGAAAAAAGTAATAATGCACATGACAGAAAAACCAAACACTACGAAATGCTTATACTGAAGAGTCAGTCTCATTCTGCCAGTCTTCCTGCGCCCTCCACCAGCTTGTTCACCTCTTTCCCAGGCGCGATGACTGTCACTAGTTTTGGGGCATTCTTCTAGAAGTATTCCACGCATAGACGAACATATATGTGCACACACATGCATTTCCTTTTCAAATGCATAATCATGTGTTATAAATTCTTACCTTTTCCTTTTTTCTTGCCATGTGATTATAGAATCAGAACAGTAATTATGATCCTACTCTGCTGAAAGGCTCATTAGAGAAGTCATCTTCTTGGCATGCTAATGTGGAAAGCTCTGCGTTAATAATCTTTTTCAACACATTTTGACTTTATTTTCTTATGACGTCATTTTACTTTCAAACTTTCAGCTTGCAATGCCCTTTACAGAAAGAAAGGTCAGGGGCTTCTCTGGTGGCTCCGTAGTAAAGAACCCATCAGCCCACGCAGGAGACAGGTTTGATCCCTGATCCGGGAAGATCCCGCATGCTACGCGGCAGCTAAGCCTGTGCACCGTGACCACCACGCCAATGCTCTTGAGCCCGGGAGCCACGACTGCTGAGCCCGCACGCCCCAGCGACGGAAGCCCAGGTGCCCTGGAGCCTGTGCTCTTCAACGAGAAAAGCCACTGCAGTGGGAGCCTCGTGTACAGAAATGAGAGCAGCCCTGGCTTGCCGCAGCTAGAGAAAACATGTGCCCGGCAACAAAAAGCCAACACAGCGAAAAGAAGAAACGAAGTCAGGTCTTTTAAGAATATAAAGTTAAGATTCTTGGAAGAGGGGCACGTGGGCAATGCTGTTGCTGTGAGGACACAGCAGCCTGGAGCCAGCACCCTCCTGGGTCTTCCTTCCCCCTAACCCGAGGCCCCCAGACGGTCTGAGGCTGTGGGTTGAGGGTGGGGGCAGAGGCCTGGGTGTGGAGCTGCTTCACCCCCCAGAGCCTCTGTTTCCTCCTCTCTAGATCTCCACGGCCTGCTGCCTCCCTCCTCTATTCTTCCATCTTAAATAAAGTCACACAAAATGTGGGAGGGGAGGGATGAATCAGGAACTCGGGTTGAACACACGTGCACACTGCCACGTGTAAGATAGATGGCCAACAGGGACCTACGGCAGAGCCCCGGGATCTCTGCTCAGTATGCTGGGATAGCCTCTAAGAGAAGAGAATCTTAAAAAGAATGAATATACAGTTATGGAGGGCCAGGTATTGACCCGGACAGTGGATGCCGGCCTCCGCACGACACGGCTCCCCGCTTGCGGATGCTCCTACACTCCGGGAGCTGGTGAAGAGCAGGAATGTGCAGCCGTCTGTCTGGTCCCCTCCTCCTACCACTCAGGGGTGTCCCCAGCACAGAGGGCCTGAGGCGTGGTAGGCGCCCGGCCACACGGACGGCCCGGGAGAGGCCCACATTGCACCCGGTCAGCAAGTGACGCTCGCCCTTCCCCCTCACCCTCTTTCTGGGGTCTGACCTCCGAGGGAGCGAAGGCCTGAGCGTGGAGAGGCAGGCGTGGGAAGAGCAGAGCCCGGGTGCTCGTTTCCCTCCAGAACCAGAGGCCTGGCCCCGGCTGGCCAAGGGCACAGGAAGCGTCTCTAAGTGGACACGAGGCTGAAGAGTTCCTAGGACCGGACACCTGTCTGCGACATCCTTCGGGACGGAGCCGAGTGAAGGCAGGGCAGAGAAGACGAGCCCCATGATGCCCTGCTCAGTGCGGGTTAGTTGGTTTGAGAAAAGCCACTGCAGTGGGAGCCTCGTGTACAGAAATGAGAGCAGCCCTGGCTTGCCGCAGCTAGAGAAAACATGTGCCCGGCAACAAAAAGCCAACACAGCGAAAAGAAGAAACGAAGTCAGGTCTTTTAAGAATATAAAGTTAAGATTCTTGGAAGAGGGGCACGTGGGCAATGCTGTTGCTGTGAGGACACAGCAGCCTGGAGCCAGCACCCTCCTGGGTCTTCCTTCCCCCTAACCCGAGGCCCCCAGACGGTCTGAGGCTGTGGGTTGAGGGTGGGGGCAGAGGCCTGGGTGTGGAGCTGCTTCACCCCCCAGAGCCTCTGTTTCCTCCTCTCTAGATCTCCACGGCCTGCTGCCTCCCTCCTCTATTCTTCCATCTTAAATAAAGTCACACAAAATGTGGGAGGGGAGGGATGAATCAGGAACTCGGGTTGAACACACGTGCACACTGCCACGTGTAAGATAGATGGCCAACAGGGACCTACGGCAGAGCCCCGGGATCTCTGCTCAGTATGCTGGGATAGCCTCTAAGAGAAGAGAATCTTAAAAAGAATGAATATACAGTTATGGAGGGCCAGGTATTGACCCGGACAGTGGATGCCGGCCTCCGCACGACACGGCTCCCCGCTTGCGGATGCTCCTACACTCCGGGAGCTGGTGAAGAGCAGGAATGTGCAGCCGTCTGTCTGGTCCCCTCCTCCTACCACTCAGGGGTGTCCCCAGCACAGAGGGCCTGAGGCGTGGTAGGCGCCCGGCCACACGGACGGCCCGGGAGAGGCCCACATTGCACCCGGTCAGCAAGTGACGCTCGCCCTTCCCCCTCACCCTCTTTCTGGGGTCTGACCTCCGAGGGAGCGAAGGCCTGAGCGTGGAGAGGCAGGCGTGGGAAGAGCAGAGCCCGGGTGCTCGTTTCCCTCCAGAACCAGAGGCCTGGCCCCGGCTGGCCAAGGGCACAGGAAGCGCTCTCTAAGTGGACACGAGGCTGAAGAGTTCCTAGGACCGGACACCTGTCTGCGACATCCTTCGGGGACGGAGCCCGAGTGAAGGCAGGGCAGAGAAGACGAGCCCCATGATGCCCTGCTCAGTGCGGGTTAGTTGGTTTAGTAGCCTGATCCCAGGACTGCCCTCATGCTGGAGACCTGGACGACGGGCACAGGGCTTGGAGACGCCTCCCAGAGCCCACGCAGCCAGGAAGTGCGGCCTCAGCGCCGGCCCAGCGCCCTCGCCCCGTGTTCCCGAGTGATGCCTCTTCCTGCGGGTCAGGGGTGGCCCGCGGGCCAGCCGCGTGGGGCCGCGGGGGCAACAGCGGCGTGGCTCCCAGAGCAGGTCAGGAAGAGCCTGGCCGCGTCTGCCTTGGCCTCTCGTGCCCTTGGCTCCGGGGGACGTCACTGCTGGGCCCCGAGGTCTCTCAAAGAGCCTGTGGCGAGGAATCAAGGCCCCGAGGTGACCGCGTGCCCGCCAGGAGTGTGAGGGAGGTGCAGGGGAGACTCCCGCCCCGCCGGGCCCACCCGGGGGAGCGCCGTCCCCGTCGACTTCTGACGGCACCTCGGGACAGACCCCACGCCAGCAGCCAGCCCCGCCTGGCCCGGCCCCTCCCGAGTTCCTGCTCACAGAAACTGGGAGATGACGCAGGTGACGGTTGTCGCAAGATGCTAGTGTCAGGATAACGTGTCACAGCGTTAGAAAACAACCACAGTGGCAGAGCCGGAATTGGAGACCAGCTAACCCTGTTCCAGAGTCTGAGCTCTTACTGACTTCATCGGGGTGGGGCGCGCAGTCCGTGGGGTTGGGGGAAAGAGCTTGCCGGAGCTTACGAAGGCAAGACTAGACCTTTGGTTCCTCGGCCTTTTTAAAAATGGGCTTTCCTGGTGGCTCGAACAGTGAAGAATCTGCCTGCAGTGCGGGAGACCCAGGTTCAGTCCCTGAGTCGGGAAGATCTCGTAGAGGAGGGCATGGCAGCCCACTCCAGTCTTCTTGCCTGGAGAATCCCATGGACAGAGGAGCCTGGCGGACTATAGTCCTTAGGGTCTCTAAGTGGACACGAGGCTGAAGAGTTCCTAGGACCGGACACCTGTCTGCGACATCCTTCGGGGACGGAGCCCGAGTGAAGGCAGGGCAGAGAAGACGAGCCCCATGATGCCCTGCTCAGTGCGGGTTAGTTGGTTTAGTAGCCTGATCCCAGGACTGCCCTCATGCTGGAGACCTGGACGACGGGCACAGGGCTTGGAGACGCCTCCCAGAGCCCACGCAGCCAGGAAGTGCGGCCTCAGCGCCGGCCCAGCGCCCTCGCCCCGTGTTCCCGAGTGATGCCTCTTCCTGCGGGTCAGGGGTGGCCCGCGGGCCAGCCGCGTGGGGCCGCGGGGGCAACAGCGGCGTGGCTCCCAGAGCAGGTCGGGAAGAGCCTGGCCGCGTCTGCCTTGGCCTCTCGTGCCCTTGGCTCCGGGGGATGTCACTGCTGGGCCTCGAGGTCTCTCAAAGAGCCTGTGGCGAGGAATCGAGGCCCCGAGGTGACCCGCGTGCCCGCCAGGAGTGTGAGGGAGGTGCAGGGGAGACTCCCGCCCCGCCGGGCCCGCCCGGGGGAGCGCCGTCCCTGTCGACTTCCGACGGGGCCTCGGGACAGACCCCACGCCAGCAGCCAGCCCCGCCTGGCCCGGCCCCTCCCGAGTTCCTGCTCACAGAAACTGGGAGATGACGCAGGTGACGGTTGTCGCAAGATGCTAGTGTCAGGATAACGTGTCACAGCGTTAGAAAACAACCACAGTGGCAGAGCCGGAATTGGAGACCAGCTAACCCTGTTCCAGAGTCTGAGCTCTTACTGACTTCATCGGGGTGGGGTGCGCAGTCCGTGGGGTTGGGGGAAAGAGCTTGCCGGAGCTTACGAAGGCAAGACTAGACCTTTGGTTCCTCGGCCTTTTTAAAAATGGGCTTTCCTGGTGGCTCGAACAGTGAAGAATCTGCCTGCAGTGCGGGAGACCCAGGTTCAGTCCCTGAGTCGGGAAGATCTCGTAGAGGAGGGCATGGCAGCCCACTCCAGTCTTCTTGCCTGGAGAATCCCATGGACAGAGGAGCCTGGCGGACTATAGTCCTTAGGGTCGCAAAGAGTTGGACATGACTGAGTGACTAGCAGGTCCACTATTTGAAAAATAAACCTAGAGTAAGAATGGTCTCGTGCGGAGTTCCCGGACGGCCTGCCAGGCATCCTTGGCCAGGGTGCTGGCTGTCGAGGGACAAACACAGCCCTCCTCGCCAGGTGTCCCCGAGGAAGGGGGCTGCCCAGGCTGGGGGTGGAGGGGTGTGCCCACTGGGACACATGCCGTTTACACACGCTCGTGCCTCGCTGGGCACGCCTCCTGAAGTGGACGCAAGCTTAGAAGGTCGTCCCCCGGGGCGTCCAGGGCACAGATGAGGACAGCCGGGTGGACAAAGAGAAAGGCAGAGGGGACGCCGGCTCCCGTGAGGAGCTCTTCAGCAGGCACGGGAGGGGAAAAGAAGGACTCTCTAGTCAAATCCTACACGATCCATCTCCTGGCTCTCACTAGCAATGAGATCAACGTGGTTGATGAGAACACAAGAAAGGCCTCTACAGGGACCATTAACGAGTCAAATTAGAACAGTATCTTAAACTGTTTGATCACTGTATCTTCCTTGGGCTTCCCAGGCAGTGCTAGTGGTAGAGAATCCGCCTGCCTATACAGGAGACCTGGGTGTGATCCCTGGGCTGGGAAGATCCCTGGAGAAGGGAGTGGCTACCTCTTCCAGTATTCTTGCTGGAGAATCCCATGGACAGAGGAGCCTGGCGGACTATAGTCCTTAGGGTCGCAAAGAGTTGGACATGACTGAGTGACTAGCAGGTCCACTATTTGAAAAATAAACCTAGAGTAAGAATGGTCTCGTGCGGAGTTCCCGGACGGCCTGCCAGGCATCCTTGGCCAGGGTGCTGGCTGTCGAGGGACAAACACAGCCCTCCTCGCCAGGTGTCCCCGAGGAAGGGGGCTGCCCAGGCTGGGGGTGGAGGGGTGTGCCCACTGGGACACATGCCGTTTACACACGCTCGTGCCTCGCTGGGCACGCCTCCTGAAGTGGACGCAAGCTTAGAAGGTCGTCCCCCGGGGCGTCCAGGGCACAGATGAGGACAGCCGGGTGGACAAAGAGAAAGGCAGAGGGGACGCCGGCTCCCGTGAGGAGCTCTTCAGCAGGCACGGGAGGGGAAAAGAAGGACTCTCTAGTCAAATCCTACACGATCCATCTCCTGGCTCTCACTAGCAATGAGATCAACGTGGTTGATGAGAACACAAGAAAGGCCTCTACAGGGACCATTAACGAGTCAAATTAGAACAGTATCTTAAACTGTTTGATCACTGTATCTTCCTTGGGCTTCCCAGGCAGTGCTAGTGGTAGAGAATCCGCCTGCCTATACAGGAGACCTGGGTGTGATCCCTGGGCTGGGAAGATCCCTGGAGAAGGGAGTGGCTACCTCTTCCAGTATTCTTGCTGGAGAATTCCATGGGCAGAGGAGGCTGTCCAGGTACAGTCCCTGGGGGTGCTAGAAGGACGTGCAAATATCAGGACATTTCTAGAAGAACCCTGGCTGTTCCCCTGCCACCCTTCCAGGACCCCTGGCCCAGGGCTAGCCTTCAGCCCCTGGACTGTTTCTCTCTCAGTGAGGGGGGCCCTCATCACCTGGGAGTTGGCAGGGAGGTGGTCCATCCATGGAGGCCATATCCTAGCTATTCAGCCGTCCCTCCGACAGCCCAGCTAGGCTGGATGTCCCCTTCCCCCCTGACAAAGATGACCGCAGACAGGGAGGCTTCTCCCTGAGCCTTGTTCTGTTTCTTGATCTGAGCTCTGAAAACACTGCGGAGAGATGTTCTGGGGCTGGAGGAGGTGGTCACAGGTCCTGGAGCTGACCTCCCAGGGCCGAGGGCGCGGAAGACGCCTTATGATGGCAGGAAAGGACGCTGCTGGTGAAAGACCGTGCTCATCCAAGATCGTCCCTCGAGACAGCCGCTTTCATTGCCCCATCTTTTCTGCTGTTGTTCGCATGAATATCTTTTTTAAAACATAATTTATTTATTTATTTTTGGTTCTTCTGGGTTTTCACTGCTGCTGCAGGCTCTTCTCTAGGTGCAGGGAGTGGGGGCTACTCTCTAGTGGAGGTGAGCAGGCTTCTTGTTGCGGGGGCGTCTCTTGTTGTGGAACTCCGGCTCTAGGGCACATGGGCTCCATCATTGTGGCTCCGAGGCTCTAGAGCACAGACTCCATAGTTGTGGCTCACAGGCTCAGTTGCTCTGCAGCATGTGGGGTCCTCCTGGATCAGGGACTGAACTCGTGTCTCCTGCATTGGCAGGCGAACTCTTCACCACCGAGCTACCAGGGAAGCCCTGCATGAATGTCTTTAAAGTTTTAACTCAGGTCCCACCCGTCCTCAGACCACACCCAGCCCCTTTCTGTGATGACCACTGTTCTCTTGTCCAGGGCTCCCCCAGCCTTCCTGCATGACTAGACACTTAGATGGGTCCAGTTGTTACAATTATGTACAGGATTGCAAGGGACTGCCTTAACAAACGGTGCTTTTAAAATATTTTTTAACCGTTTTTCTCAGATAACTATTGGCTGCGCCTCTTAGGAGTTGATCCCCAGCCCCTCCTGGTTCTCTTGGCCTCTTTTCTGGAATCGTCCTCCCATTCTCCCCTCCCCGACAGCCCTTTCTCTTCTTCCTGCCTGTCCTGTCTCCTGCCCCCCCTATCTACAGGGCTCAATAAAAAGAAAATTGGGTGTAGAGTCAGAAGAGATAAATTCAAGGTAGGATTTGCCACTTTCCAGTGTGTAACTCCCAGGCAAGTCACTTGATCCCCCTAGCTCTTGCTTTATTTCTATCTTTAAAAATAAGGAAAATATAGGCTGAGCACAGAGAATTTTTAGGGCAGTGAAAATACTCTGTCTGAGCCTCTAATGCTGGCCAGCAGGCGCTACCCATTTGTCCAGACTCGTACGTGTACAACACCAAGAGCGGGTCTTCGTGTAAACTATGGACTTTGGACGCTCATGAGCGTCCGTGCAGGCCCAGCATTTGTAAGAAGCGTGCCACCCTGAGGATGCTGCTGACGGGGAAAGCTGTGTACGTGGGGACAGGGACACACGAGGAACCCCTGCACCTTTCCCTCGGTGTTAGTGGGAACCTCTAAAAAAAAGAAAGGCTTTAAAAATACATAAGAAAGGGGCTTCCTGGTGGCTCCATGGTAAAGAGGCCACCTGCCAGTGCAGGAGACGGAAGAGATGTGGGTTCTGTTCCTGGGCTGGGAAGATCCCCCGGAGGAGGGCATGGCCGCCCACTCCAGTAGGCTGGCCTGCAGAATCCCATGGACAGAGGGGCCTGGCGGGCTGCAGTCCCGGGGGTCACCGAGAGCCAGACAGGGCCCGGTGACGGAGCACAGTCACAGCTGTGACGAGCACGTAAGCTGCCCAGCCACACGCGTGCCACCATCTCCCTTTCAGTTATTATTGCTCCGAACATGAATGCACCGAGGAAGAATACACAGGCAAAGGCTGAATTATTCATGATATAACCCCGGGGTATCAGGGGACTAGACACTTAGATGGGTCCAGTTGTTACAATTATGTACAGGATTGCAAGGGACTGCCTTAACAAACGGTGCTTTTAAAATATTTTTTAACCGTTTTTCTCAGATAACTATTGGCTGCGCCTCTTAGGAGTTGATCCCCAGCCCCTCCTGGTTCTCTTGGCCTCTTTTCTGGAATCGTCCTCCCATTCTCCCCTCCCCGACAGCCCTTTCTCTTCTTCCTGCCTGTCCTGTCTCCTGCCCCCCCTATCTACAGGGCTCAATAAAAAGAAAATTGGGTGTAGAGTCAGAAGAGATAAATTCAAGGTAGGATTTGCCACTTTCCAGTGTGTAACTCCCAGGCAAGTCACTTGATCCCCCTAGCTCTTGCTTTATTTCTATCTTTAAAAATAAGGAAAATATAGGCTGAGCACAGAGAATTTTTAGGGCAGTGAAAATACTCTGTCTGAGCCTCTAATGCTGGCCAGCAGGCGCTACCCATTTGTCCAGACTCGTACGTGTACAACACCAAGAGCGGGTCTTCGTGTAAACTATGGACTTTGGACGCTCATGAGCGTCCGTGCAGGCCCAGCATTTGTAAGAAGCGTGCCACCCTGAGGATGCTGCTGACGGGGAAAGCTGTGTACGTGGGGACAGGGACACACGAGGAACCCCTGCACCTTTCCCTCGGTGTTAGTGGGAACCTCTAAAAAAAAGAAAGGCTTTAAAAATACATAAGAAAGGGGCTTCCTGGTGGCTCCATGGTAAAGAGGCCACCTGCCAGTGCAGGAGACGGAAGAGATGTGGGTTCTGTTCCTGGGCTGGGAAGATCCCCCGGAGGAGGGCATGGCCGCCCACTCCAGTAGGCTGGCCTGCAGAATCCCATGGACAGAGGGGCCTGGCGGGCTGCAGTCCCGGGGGTCACCGAGAGCCAGACAGGGCCCGGTGACGGAGCACAGTCACAGCTGTGACGAGCACGTAAGCTGCCCAGCCACACGCGTGCCACCATCTCCCTTTCAGTTATTATTGCTCCGAACATGAATGCACCGAGGAAGAATACACAGGCAAAGGCTGAATTATTCATGATATAACCCCCGGGGGCCTGAGAGTCAGGGGGAGAAATGTTTGGGGGTACTTTTTACTTCATCCTCTTCTTGAAAGGTTTTTTTAAACAAACACATATTGATCGGTCGTCTAAATAATGTGTGAAGACAAAACCCATTTGTTTGTCCTTTCCCGGAGAGCTGGCTGTCCAGGGACGCACTTTATGCGAGCGCCTCCGTGTGCGGTCCCAGCTCTCCGACGACGGCCGGGCTCCTCCCTCCCTCCAGCCTCTGTCTCCCTTTCCAGCCCTTCCCTCCTTGTGCGTGGCAGCGATGCCGGCGGAGGGGCAGACGCATCTCAGACGCAGGCGTGCCGGCTCCGCTCGTCCCGCCGCAGGTTCTGCCCGGAGAGCCCAGCGGGCCGCGGTGCAGGCCAGCTCCCTGGGGCTGCTCTCCACAGCCCTCGCCGTCTCCTGGAGGCCACCCGGCTGCCCCGGCTCCCCTCAGGGGCCACGAGGGTCTGCTCCCCAGAGCAGGGCAGGAGCCCGCTGGACCGAAGCCCTCCGGAGCTGCTATGCGGCGCGAGCTCAGAGCAGACAGATGGAGTCATTCAGGGACGCTACGTGTACTTTTTCATTTTGTTCCTGGGCATTTGTGAGTCTGTGGGAGCTTCGTTTATGTATTAACAACACCTCGGAGCCAAATGAGGGGCTGAGGTGCCCCCGACAGCCTTTCCATTGTATTAGGAGACACTGCGAACACATTTGGCTTCCGAGGGAAGCAGCTACGAAAGCTTCCTTTGGGGGAGCAGGACTCTCCGGGCAGCACGGGTGGGGCTGCGCGGGGTCTGCGGCCCACCCTGCACCATGCGGTTAACCCTGCTCAGCTGCTCTGCTGCCCGTCCGCCGCAGGGAGCTAGCTCCTTCCTGGTTCCCAAAGCCCCGGCTCCCGTGGGGCTGGTGGGTCCGCCTGGTCGGGGGTGAGGTCGCTGTGTTGGGCTGAGCTGGTGTCCCCTTGCTGTGGCCCAGCAGGGAGGCCAGCAACCTGTTGCTAGCGGCTGGGGCTCCTGGAAGGGCGTGACCCCCACGGGCTCCCCACCCGGGAGCCATGTATGTGAGGTTCGACTCAACCAGGCAGGAGGAGAGAGGGCTGGCTTTCTCGTCTTGGATTTGGACTTGGAACAGGGGTAGTCTTGGTGTGGGGGTGCAGCCCGTGTGCAGGAGGCCCTTCAGACCGTATTTGGACCCAACAAACTCGTGACTATAACAGAAAAGAAGCAGACTCGCAGACAGAGAGAACAAATTAGGGGCTACCCGTGGGTAAGGGGTGGCAATATAAGGGGACGAGATGAAGGGGCACGAACCACTGTGTGTAGATCGGCTACAAGGATGCACTGTGCAGCACTGGGAATGTGGCCCATAGTTTGTGGTAAAAAAAGAAAAGAGGTCATCAGGAAGAAAGCCACGTCTCTGAAGCAGCACTGTCAGGGCTCTGGGCTCCTGGATCCCCCTTCCTTGTCTTCCAGCTCTCTCCCAGGCCTGTGGAAGCTCCTCGTGTTGCTGGCCTGGGTCACGGGGCGGGCTTGGGAGGAGGCCCGCAGGTGTTCTTTGACCACTTTTCAGGGGGAAGCCGCAGGGAGGCCTTGTGGTGGGGCTGCTGATGTCAGAGTGGTCACCCAGGGAACGACTAGAGCGAAAAGCCGTCCTAGCTCAGAGCCCTGACGGGGTCAGCTCCGGAGGTTCAGCATCTCAGGAAAGCGCTTCTTAAAAGAGCTCCAGGGAGGCCCCAGGCTCTCGAGTGCCTTCAGGACGACAGGCAGGTGCCGGCCCTGGACACTGAATTGAGGGGCCTCCCTGGTGGTCCTGCCGCGGAGCTGGGGGCGGGCCTGCCGTCTGCACCCAGCCTGGCCCCATCCTGGCGCTCCGGCTCTCCTCGGTCAGCAGGGGCGGCCGCCTCCACGCAGCCGGGCAGGCTGCGGTCACGCGGAGCGGTGACCTTGAGTGGTGTGCCTGGAGGCACTCTGGTCTCGTGAATGCCTATGAACAGGAAGGCGCGGCTTGGGGCACGCACACCCACTCCCACGGAAGCCCTCCGAGGGCAGGAATTGGTGTTTTCTTTGTTCGCTGTAGTCCAAGAATGTAGAAAAATGCCAGGCACAGAGCAGGTGGTCATTCAGAGAGGGGCTGGGCGGCGGCGTTGGGAAAGTCGGCTCCAGCTGCTCTCAAATCATCTTTTTGGGCAACGGGTTGTGGGGGGATGAGACGTGGACGAGTTTCCTAGAGGCTCTGGCCCCTGCCCAAAGTCTTACAGCGAATCATAGGCCAGGCCAGGTCAGCGGTCATGGCCGAGAGTGATTCTAATAATAGCCTAATATTTATTCTCTAATCCGTTGCCTTAGGAACACCAGAAGGTTTCTGTTTTAGTTTATTTTTTAACATTCCTAGAGGCTGGAAAGTCCACGATGGAGGCTCTGGTGGGTCCAGTGCTTGGTGAGCGCTCTTAAGGGCTGCGGACGCCAACTTCTCCTATCCTCATGGGACAGAGTGGAGACCAGAAACAAGCTCTGCCGTGACTCTCACAAGGGTGCTAATCTCATTGGCGAGGGCTCTGCCCCCATGATGTCGCCAAACCCAGCCCCTGCCCGGGGTCCCCACATCCTAACACCATGCTGTGGGGCGGGATTCTAGGACACGGAGTCTGGGCGGGTGGGGGGCACGAGCGTTCGGTTCACAGGTGCCACAGATCAGTCAGCTGAACTAATTAGGAACCTGCTTGACCTGACGCGTAGGTGATGCTCAGTCGTTCTTGGCCCCCAAGATGGCCCCATGCGTGGAAATTCTTCTCAGTGGGGTTTCATCACCTTGGTGAAATGTTTTGGCTTTTTTCTTCGTTAGTTTATTTAGTTGCACCGGGCCTTAGTTGCAGCATGTGGGATTTAGTTCCGTGAGCAATATTGGACCCGGTGCCCCTGCGTTGGGTGCTCAGAGTCTTGGCCGCTGGACCCTCAGGGAGGCCCACCTCGGTGAAGGCTGTGGCTCTTGCGTGCATCAGGGAAGGTGAGGGAGACGGGGACGAGGGGACGACCCCTCGGGACGCTGACAGGCCGAGGACGGCTGGGCCTTGTGGAAGGGCCCTCGGCAGGCTCCCCCGGGGAGGGGCTCAGAGGCTTGTGGGCTTCATTCCGGCTCATTCCGCCCAGTGTGCCTGCCACCTGCTGCCACACCAGCGAGTCTGTGCAGGAAGCATGTCGGAGCGGAAGGTGGGTGGCGGCCTCCACGGGACACGGGCGCGGCCCCCAGCGCGGGGTGTGCTCAGGCCGCCCTCAGCCCTCCACAGCCAGACCGGGGCCCGTGCGGCCATCAGCCCAGAGTCAGGTGCCTGGCCCGCCTCCTCTGGGGCAGAAGGTGCCGTGCGGGCCGTTCCACGAGGGTCCGGGTGGAGCACCTCTCCCCGAGGGCCTCCCGCCCGCAGGCCCCTGCTGCCTCTGTCCCCTGCTGCCGCCTCAGGCCAGGACGCCGGCCTTCGCCAGACAGGATGGATGGCGCCCGCCTGATCCTCCCAGGGAGCGCGCCGCCAGAGAGGTGGCCAGCATGTTTGACAGATAGCGCTCTGGATCTGGGCTGTCTGAACGCATTTGTCTCGTCCCCCGGATCCAGCCAGCCCAGGAGACAAGTCTAACGTTTCCTGACAGATTCAGTTCAGGCTTGTCCTCTGAGCAGGGCCCAGGGTGGGCAGGGGGCTGGCTGGGGCCAGCTGGGCTCTCTGACCAGAGCTGCCAGGGGCCTGCTGGCCAGGGGAGGACACACGGGGAGCCCTGATGGGCCCAGCGGACAGGCTGCAGCCCAGCGCACGGGGCAAGCGCCGGGAGAAGGGGTGAGGGGCCCCTGCCTCCGTGTCTTCTCCCCACCGCAGGGCTAACACCGGAATGGGGGGCGGGGAGAGAGGGCTGCTTTTCCCCTTCCGTCCTGTCTGTATTCCGATTCTGAGGCCCGACTCTTGTGAGAAGCCCGTGTTTTGGGCGGGGGGCAGATGAGCCTGGATTGAATCTCGGGGTAAAGGCTGGGGGAGAGGGGCGGCCTGGGCCTTTGTGGGAGCACGGTGGTCCCTCCACTGGGCCCCAAAGGGCCTTGGGCACCCCCTCCCTGTGGCTCTGGCCACCTCAGGAGACGGGGGGAGGGACGACCCCTCGGGACGCTGACAGGCCGAGGACGGCTGGGCCTTGTGGAAGGGCCCTCGGCAGGCTCCCCCGGGGAGGGGCTCAGAGGCTTGTGGGCTTCATTCCGGCTCATTCCGCCCGGTGTGCCTGCCACCTGCTGCCACACCAGCGAGTCTGTGCAGGAAGCATGTCGGAGCGGAAGGTGGGTGGCGGCCTCCACGGGACACGGGCGCGGCCCCCAGCGCGGGGTGTGCTCAGGCCGCCCTCAGCCCTCCACAGCCAGACCGGGGCCCGTGCGGCCATCAGCCCAGAGTCAGGTGCCTGGCCCGCCTCCTCTGGGGCAGAAGGTGCCGTGCGGGCCGTTCCACGAGGGTCCGGGTGGAGCACCTCTCCCCGAGGGCCTCCCGCCCGCAGGCCCCTGCTGCCTCTGTCCCCTGCTGCCGCCTCAGGCCAGGACGCCGGCCTTCGCCAGACAGGATGGATGGCGCCCGCCTGATCCTCCCAGGGAGCGCGCCGCCAGAGAGGTGGCCAGCATGTTTGACAGATAGCGCTCTGGATCTGGGCTGTCTGAACGCATTTGTCTCGTCCCCCGGATCCAGCCAGCCCAGGAGACAAGTCTAACGTTTCCTGACAGATTCAGTTCAGGCTTGTCCTCTGAGCAGGGCCCAGGGTGGGCAGGGGGCTGGCTGGGGCCAGCTGGGCTCTCTGACCAGAGCTGCCAGGGGCCTGCTGGCCAGGGGAGGACACACGGGGAGCCCTGATGGGCCCAGCGGACAGGCTGCAGCCCAGCGCACGGGGCAAGCGCCGGGAGAAGGGGTGAGGGGCCCCTGCCTCCGTGTCTTCTCCCCACCGCAGGGCTAACACCGGAATGGGGGGCGGGGAGAGAGGGCTGCTTTTCCCCTTCCGTCCTGTCTGTATTCCGATTCTGAGGCCCGACTCTTGTGAGAAGCCCGTGTTTTGGGCGGGGGGCAGATGAGCCTGGATTGAATCTCGGGGTAAAGGCTGGGGGAGAGGGGCGGCCTGGGCCTTTGTGGGAGCACGGGTGTGGTCCCTCCACTGCAAGTCAACCTGCCCACCCCAAAGAGGCCGACCTTGGGCACATCCTGTCCCTTCTGCATCTGAACGACACCCTGTGTGTCCCACTACCAGAGCCAGAAAGTCCACATGCGTGGCCCCCACCCTGCTGTCTCCAGCCTTTTTAGGAGGCTGCAAACCTACTTTATCTGTGAAAGTTATCTTTTCTTGGAAGGGCAGAAGCAGGGGCCCCAGACGGGGGCTGTCACTTGGGGCTGGGGAGTGACTGGGGTCTGGGGTGGGAGCAGGGATGCTGAAGAGAAGCAGGCCGTTCAGGAAAGGAGAGCAGCGTGGGCCCAGCATCCCCAGCCTCTCTGGTTTCTAGACTGTGGAAAGGGGGCTACGGGGCCTTGGAAGGACTCGCCTCTGGCCTTTCCAGGTATCAGAGAGGAGGGCTAGGGGCTGAGAGGTGAGTAGAGGCCCAGCCAGGAGCCGGGGCCAGGGATTTCTCCTGTACCCAACCCCAGTTTGGCACAGGGGCCAAATGGCAAAGTAGGGAGCTCAGTCAGGCCGCGGAGTGCCCTTCTGGCCATCCGAAGAAGAGATGCTAGAGCCTGAGACTGTTCTGGGGGCTCAAAGAGAGGCAGGTGGACTCCAGGGACCTGCAACACTCTTGGGTGATCAGAGAGCAGAAGAGATGCAAATTCCCAACCCAGAAGTAGTATACATTTAGAAGGGTCCGGTCCCTGGGTCAGGAAGAGCCGCTGGAGAAGGGCATGGCAGCCCCCTCCTGTATTCTCGCCTGGAGCATCCCGCGGGCAGAGCCCATAGGCTCACAGAGAGCTGGCTGCGGTTGGAGCGCCTTAGCAGGCATGCGCACAGCTGACCATAAAGTAGCGAGCCACGGACGTGCACGTGTGAGCTCCTATGGTTCCCTTCACGGCCGGGAAGCAGAGCCGGAGGCAAGCACGCGAACCAGGGTTCACTTGGGAGATGAAGCCAGGAGACGCCAGACAGGGTGCGGGGAGGCAGGCTGGGGTGGAGAGGCGGCGGCGGCAGCGTGGAGTTGCCCCCGTCCAAGGAGCGCGTGCGTGCAGCTCCCGGCGGCCGCCGGAGAGGGCTGCTCCAGGGGGTCTGCCTCCCGGGCGGACAGAGAACCAGCGTGCCTGCCAAGTTCTGGCCACTGCCCGCCGGCCTGCGCCTCGGGCACCTCCTGGCCGCTGGGAGGGTGGACGGCGCACGATGGTGTGGGCTCGGGGGGCGCGCTCCGGGGCGGTCCAGCCCAGCGTCCAGAGGGTGAAACTGGAGGCCTTGTCCGAGCTCTCCCGGCTGCTGGGGTCCAACTCACCTCCGGGCCCCAGTCTTGTGTGTCAAACGGGGATCACGGAGGCCTATGACTGCAGCATCCGTGGGAACGCTCCCCATCTTCCAGGCGCTCGTGAGGGCGGCTGCAGACCTTCTGAATGTCCAGACTCTGGTGGAAGGCAGCGAAAAGACACGAAGCCTGGGTTAAAACAGTACTGGGGCTACGTAACGGCAGTGTGGTCTTGAGGGGATCCCCAGCTGTAAAATGGGGCTGAGGATGCATTTCTGGAGGCATTGTTATGAGGATTATGTGAGAAACTACCTGACAGGACTGATGCTCCCCAAGGACTGTGGACACGCCTCCCCTGCTCTCCTCTGCACCTTGAAACCCCGTTACAACTGAACAGACAGGCGTGCGGTTCTGCAGACAGGTGTGGTGTTTAAACCCTCTCATTGCTCTCTGGGTGGCAGCAGGACTGGGGTGGAGGTCTCATTACTGGGCAAAGACCTGGGCTTGATGGGGCCTGGCTTCCCTGCCCAGTTCCCTCGTGGTCCCAGGAGCCCTTCTGTTGCTGGTGAGCTGGGTTTTCTCCTGCCTGAGGCCGAGTTAGGAGTCACAGAAAGGAGGGCCCAGTGGGGATTCTTTAGAACAAAGGTTTTCATGGCCTCTAAAGGCCCTGCCTCTTGGTTTCCATGTTACTGCGGTTGGAGCGCCTTAGCAGGCATGCGCACAGCTGACCATAAAGTAGCGAGCCACGGACGTGCACGTGTGAGCTCCTATGGTTCCCTTCACGGCCGGGAAGCAGAGCCGGAGCACGCGAACCAGGGTTCACTTGGGAGATGAAGCCAGGAGACGCCAGACAGGGTGCGGGGAGGCAGGCTGGGGTGGAGAGGCGGCGGCGGCAGCGTGGAGTTGCCCCCGTCCAAGGAGCGCGTGCGTGCAGCTCCCGGCGGCCGCCGGAGAGGGCTGCTCCAGGGGGTCTGCCTCCCGGGCGGACAGAGAACCAGCGTGCCTGCCAAGTTCTGGCCACTGCCCGCCGGCCTGCGCCTCGGGCACCTCCTGGCCGCTGGGAGGGTGGACGGCGCACGATGGTGTGGGCTCGGGGGGCGCGCTCCGGGGCGGTCCAGCCCAGCGTCCAGAGGGTGAAACTGGAGGCCTTGTCCGAGCTCTCCCGGCTGCTGGGGTCCAACTCACCTCCGGGCCCCAGTCTTGTGTGTCAAACGGGGATCACGGAGGCCTATGACTGCAGCATCCGTGGGAACGCTCCCCATCTTCCAGGCGCTCGTGAGGGCGGCTGCAGACCTTCTGAATGTCCAGACTCTGGTGGAAGGCAGCGAAAAGACACGAAGCCTGGGTTAAAACAGTACTGGGGCTACGTAACGGCAGTGTGGTCTTGAGGGGATCCCCAGCTGTAAAATGGGGCTGAGGATGCATTTCTGGAGGCGTTGTTATGAGGATTATGTGAGAAACTACCTGACAGGACTGATGCTCCCCAAGGACTGTGGACACGCCTCCCCTGCTCTCCTCTGCACCTTGAAACCCCGTTACAACTGAACAGACAGGCGTGCGGTTCTGCAGACAGGTGTGGTGTTTAAACCCTCTCATTGCTCTCTGGGTGGCAGCAGGACTGGGGTGGAGGTCTCATTACTGGGCAAAGACCTGGGCTTGATGGGGCCTGGCTTCCCTGCCCAGTTCCCTCGTGGTCCCAGGAGCCCTTCTGTTGCTGGTGAGCTGGGTTTTCTCCTGCCTGAGGCCGAGTTAGCAGTCACAGAAAGGAGGGCCCAGTGGGGATTCTTTAGAACAAAGGTTTTCATGGCCTCTAAAGGCCCTGCCTCTTGGTTTCCATGTTAATGAGGCCTGGATTGACCCAGGATTTGGCAAAGGCTGGTTCCCACTTTCAGCCTCGTCCGCAGCCTCTTTCACGCTCCTCATTCCCACTCTATTTTTTACCAGTGGGAATGAAACGCCTCCTGTCTCTGCCCCGCCATTTTTTACCAGGCTGGAGGGTGAAGACCTCCTCTCATAAACACCCGGTGCCTTTGCTCGTGGATTTCCGAGGCCCAGATTCGACGTCCCGTTTCTCCCGTAAACCTTCCCTGGCCTCCCAGACAGAAGCTTGGCTTACTGCTGTGGGGCTGAGCCGGCAGGCA
Source organism: Tragulus kanchil (assembly GCA_022376925.1). Classification (NCBI taxonomy): domain Eukaryota; kingdom Metazoa; phylum Chordata; class Mammalia; order Artiodactyla; family Tragulidae; genus Tragulus; species Tragulus kanchil. Next base: position 119,117,458 of record JAIOJX010000026.1, read on the forward strand.
CCTGGGCGAGCAGGGATTAGGCTAACAAGCAGCCTCCGCCACCAGGAGCAGCCCTGCAGAGAGAGTCCCGCCTCGAGCAGGCCGTGACCCCCGCATAGGATACGGGACCCTGGGGGCAGCAGGCAGAATGCCGCAGGCCCTGCTGCGGGCAGAGGGGCAGGGGCAGGGACCCGCCGGCCGCCGTGGCGGCTCACAGAGACTCAGAGCTTCCTGCTTCCCTTCCCTGGAGAGAGGCAGAAGCCGACATGGGCCCCGTCCGCAGGTCATCCAGGATTCTCTGCAGCAACACGCCCGGCTCACTCAGAGCCGCGGGGCTGAGGGGAGGGGTGCCCGGCAGGGAGAATCAGGCGTGTGGTCTCGAGGGGCTGGACCAGCATGGCAGACGCCTCCCAGACACCATCCCGAAGAGGCTGCTGTCCCCCTGAGCGAAAACGTAGGAGAGCTCTTGTCCCCGAGCTGTCGTGTCCCCGACCAGGAGGCGGCCGTCGCAGGACGACTTACTTGCCCTGGCGTCCCAGCGAGGCCTGGACCAGAAGCTCCCCAGGGCTGCACGGAGCGGCTCAGACCTCACTGCCTTTCCCGTGGGCACACGGAGGGGCCCGGGGGTGCCACACAGAGGCGAGGGGCAGGGCCGGGCCGGGCTCTGAGTGAGACGGAGCCGGCACACGGAACGCTGGCCCACGCTGCCCCGCCCTGCGGTGGCCCTCTGGTCCCTCCCTGTCCCCACATCCCTGTGGGGGGTGGTCCCTCTTATGTAGCCACTCAGCTCGGCTGTAGTCCCCCGGTACTCCATCAGACGTGAATCCAGGCACTGCTGTGGAGGCGTTTTGTTTGCTGATTCTTTTTTTAAGACGTGATGGATGTCTATGATCAGTCAGTTTTAAATAGGGGAGGTCCCCCCGGGTGAGCCTGACTCCATCTGTTGAAAGGCCTTAAGAACAGACCCGAGGCTGCTCCGAGAAGTTCCGCCTGTGAGAGCCAGCAGCTGTAGCCGTGCCAGCAGGTTCCCGCCTGCCCTGCAGAGTTCAGATTTAGAACTGACCGAACCGTCCACAGTTACATAAGCCAATTCCTTACAACAAATCTCTTAATAGAGGTCTCCTCTTGGTTCTGTGTCTCTGGTGGACTTCCACCCAGCTCGGGGGGGCTGGGTGAGCGTCCCGTGCCCAGGGAGGGCAAGGCGAGTCAGGTGAGAGAAGCAGCTTGGTGCCAGGGCCCTCGCTGTGTGGCAGGCAGCCTGCTGAGACTCTGACCGCGCCATCTCCAAGCATCGTTTGTCGTAAGCACTGTTACCATCCTGATTCTATAGACGAAGCCCCCGAGGCTCCGAAATGCTAGCTGATGGAATGCTCAAGGTCACACGGAGTGCTGCAGGTGGGGCCGGCAACTCCCGACTCTGGAGCCCAAGCTCTTCTTTGTACCAGCAACCTCTGTTGCAGCCTTTTGAGGCCGTGAACCTCTCCTTGGAAAGACTCTTCTGTACGCATAAAAGAAGATGCATCAAGTTACAAAGGAAGTCATTAAAAATAGTTTTCAAAGTATGTTACAGCACAAATTCCCGATGTCAGATGGCCTGTGCTTTCCTGTGAGTGCATTCCATCAACTTGACCCGGGAGGGTCTATGTGTCGTGAGCGCCCCGTACGCCTGGGGTCAGGGAGGGTCCACGTGTTGCTTGACCGCCCCATACGCCCGGGGTTGCTCTGCCCTGCGCCGTGAGCATGCCCGCGGCTCCTCCCGGTGAGGAGCATGGCCAGCACCACCTGTGGTTCCTGGTTTACCCCCCTGATGGAAGGAAATGCTGCATGTCCATGAGGGTGATAACCAAGATGTAATTTTTCTCCTTCCAAGTTCACTTAAGGTCCCTTGAGTGCTCCCTGGCAGGAGGACAGGCTTCATCCCCTCGCGGGGGGTCTGCTGTGCAGAGGCGATGGTGGGCCGGTTTCACGGGCACAGGGCTGACGGGCCTTCCTTCTCTCCACTCCAAGCCTCTGACGGGCAAGAGGCGCCAGGGTCCCGGGGCAGGACATGGTCAGCGGGAACGGCTTCTGTGTCACGCCCAGCCCCTACGACCCCGAGTGCTCCGAGAAGTTCCGTCCGCTGCCTCAGCAGGGAGTTCAGATTTAGAACTGACCGAACCGTCCACAGTTACATAAGCCAATTCCTTACAACAAATCTCTTAATAGAGGTCTCCTCTTGGTTCTGTGTCTCTGGTGGACTTCCACCCAGCTCGGGGGGGCTGGGTGAGCGTCCCGTGCCCAGGGAGGGCAAGGCGAGTCAGGTGAGAGAAGCAGCTTGGTGCCAGGGCCCTCGCTGTGTGGCAGGCAGCCTGCTGAGACTCTGACCGCGCCATCTCCAAGCATCGTTTGTCGTAAGCACTGTTACCATCCTGATTCTATAGACGAAGCCCCCGAGGCTCCGAAATGCTAGCTGATGGAATGCTCAAGGTCACACGGAGTGCTGCAGGTGGGGCCGGCAACTCCCGACTCTGGAGCCCAAGCTCTTCTTTGTACCAGCAACCTCTGTTGCAGCCTTTTGAGGCCGTGAACCTCTCCTTGGAAAGACTCTTCTGTACGCATAAAAGAAGATGCATCAAGTTACAAAGGAAGTCATTAAAATAGTTTTCAAAGTATGTTACAGCACAAATTCCCGATGTCAGATGGCCTGTGCTTTCCTGTGAGTGCATTCCATCAACTTGACCCGGGAGGGTCTATGTGTCGTGAGCGCCCCGTACGCCTGGGGTCAGGGAGGGTCCACGTGTTGCTTGACCGCCCCATACGCCCGGGGTTGCTCTGCCCTGCGCCGTGAGCATGCCCGCGGCTCCTCCCGGTGAGGAGCATGGCCAGCACCACCTGTGGTTCCTGGTTTACCCCCCTGATGGAAGGAAATGCTGCATGTCCATGAGGGTGATAACCAAGATGTAATTTTTCTCCTTCCAAGTTCACTTAAGGTCCCTTGAGTGCTCCCTGGCAGGAGGACAGGCTTCATCCCCTCGCGGGGGGTCTGCTGTGCAGAGGCGATGGTGGGCCGGTTTCACGGGCACAGGGCTGACGGGCCTTCCTTCTCTCCACTCCAAGCCTCTGACGGGCAAGAGGCGCCAGGGTCCCGGGGCAGGACATGGTCAGCGGGAACGGCTTCTGTGTCACGCCCAGCCCCTACGACCCCGAGTGCCAGGCGCACCCTCCCACTGGCCCCGGGCCCAGCCTGCTCGCACTCCCCACACGTCCGCGGGGCCACGGGAACGCCCGGCTCCGACACTCCCTCACGGTCCTTCCTGGAGACAGAGGCCGTGGCCACCTGTGTCTCTGGCAGATGCTTTTTGGGCTTGTGTTCACGCGGCCGTGCTTGGCTGGCTGGCTCGCCCTCCTGCGTGCAGAGCAGCCCAGCCAGCCTGCGGCCGAGGAGGCCCGGCGGGGCGCCTCCAGGTGGAGAACCAGGAGCGTGGTCAGCGCGGGGCAGGCCACCGGCCTCCCTCCCCTCTCTGGAGTGGGGAGCCTGATGAAGGGCAGCGGGAAGGGGCCCTCGCCCCATACCTGCCGCCAGGCCAGCTCTGATGACGACTGATCTCCTAAGGGACACACGTACATGGATGCCTGAGTCCCTTTGCTGTTCCCCCGAAGCTATCACAATATCCTGAACTGGCTACACCCCAACACAACACAAAAAGAGAAAGAATTAACCCCCCAGCAGGACAGCTAGCTTCAGCCCGCGCCTCACTCCCCCTCTGCCCCGTCCCCGCTTCAGGTCTCGTCTCTACTGGGCGAAGGCAGGAAAGAGGGACCTGAAGCACCCGAGCTTTAGCGCCGGGCACTGTGAATGCCGACCCACGAGCTCTCTGCAGCACCTGGGAAGCGCTACGACAGCAGCTGGGTGGGTGAGGACGCCCAGGCTCCGACGGGTGTTGCCCCTTAGCAAGAGGCCGGGAGCTGCACCCCGCGGGCACCGAGCCCACGCTCCACTTCACAGACTGCCTTTTCCTGGTCTGCCTTTACCGGTCCCTGGTACCAGCTCCCAGGCTGCGCAGGCATCTTCTAGTGCTCAGAAAACCTCTGCCCGGGTAATTCCGACTAAATTAGGGACTCAGTAGATGACCCTCCCCTAGGGTATATGCATTTTAAGAGGACTTTAGGGAGGTAGCTATGCTCAGTTCTCAGAGAAGGACTTGTTGTGGCCCAGGGACCGAGCAGGCCTTGGGGGGTAAGTGGATGAAGTACGGCGTATGAAGCCTTCGGGGGCGCTGGAGTTGGGTGGCGTTAGGAGCTTGGAGATACGTGTGTGCACGTGGGGGGTGTGTGAGGGGACGGGCGGGGCTGACGTTTATCTCAAGTCCTCAAGCTCCAGGAGGTAAGGCGTACTGCTAGCTTTTTTATTCTTCTTCTCTTTTTTTGCTTGTTTTTGTTGTATTCTTTTAGGAGTACTGCTAATTTTTTAAGATGAGGAGCGGGTTTAGGGAAGGGAAGCGACTTGCTCAAGATCACACAGCTGACCGTGGAGGAGGCGTGAGACAGGCAGGCTTTTCACGTCACTGCGCTGGCGCGCGGTGGAGGACTGTGTGTATCGTCTGTTCCAGGCAACATGCGAGCACTGTCCAGTAATTAGCTATGTCCACGACGAGCACGTGTGCCCCGCACGTTGTCCTACGTGCTGGGGTCCTGGAGAGAAATGCAATGCAGGTCTTGCCCTTGAAGAGCTCAGTCACTGGGGGGGAAAGACACTCAGTCACTGCAATTTACTACAGCAAGGTCTCTGACCAAAGGCTGCTCCAAGCCAAAATATTGCTTTAAGATTTTAGAGAGGGACTAGTGTTCTGAATAGATTCACAGAAGGCTTATCTGAGGAAGAGACTCTTGAATTAAGTTTTGAAGACTGAAAGGACTTCATCAGATGTTTGAACCAGGGCATTCCAGCTGGAGAAAAGAAACAGCTTGTGTGAAATACCCGTGCAGCGTCTGTGGGGCCTTCCATGGACAGTGCCGTTGCCTCGCCTTTCCCAAACGATCCCCCGATCGGGGGCCTTCCATCCGGACTAAGTTAAGCCGTGAGCCCACGCTATCACAGACTGCCTTTTCCTGGTCTGCCTTTACCGGTCCCTGGTACCAGCTCCCAGGCTGCGCAGGCATCTTCTAGTGCTCAGAAAACCTCTGCCCGGGTAATTCCGACTAAATTAGGGACTCAGTAGATGACCCTCCCCTAGGGTATATGCATTTTAAGAGGACTTTAGGGAGGTAGCTATGCTCAGTTCTCAGAGAAGGACTTGTTGTGGCCCAGGGACCGAGCAGGCCTTGGGGGGTAAGTGGATGAAGTACGGCGTATGAAGCCTTCGGGGGTGCTGGAGTTGGGTGGCGTTAGGAGCTTGGAGATACGTGTGTGCACGTGGGGGGTGTGTGAGGGGACGGGCGGGGCTGACGTTTATCTCAAGTCCTCAAGCCCCAGGAGGTAAGGCGTACTGCTAGCTTTTTTATTCTTCTTCTCTTTTTTTGCTTGTTTTTGTTGTATTCTTTTAGGAGTACTGCTAATTTTTTAAGATGAGGAGCGGGTTTAGGGAAGGGAAGCGACTTGCTCAAGATCACACAGCTGACCGTGGAGGAGGCGTGAGACAGGCAGGCTTTTCACGTCACTGCGCTGGCGCGCGGTGGAGGACTGTGTGTATCGTCTGTTCCAGGCAACATGCGAGCACTGTCCAGTAATTAGCTATGTCCACGACGAGCACGTGTGCCCCGCACGTTGTCCTACGTGCTGGGGTCCTGGAGAGAAATGCAATGCAGGTCTTGCCCTTGAAGAGCTCAGTCACTGGGGGGGAAAGACACTCAGTCACTGCAATTTACTACAGCAAGGTCTCTGACCAAAGGCTGCTCCAAGCCAAAATATTGCTTTAAGATTTTAGAGAGGGACTAGTGTTCTGAATAGATTCACAGAAGGCTTATCTGAGGAAGAGACTCTTGAATTAAGTTTTGAAGACTGAAAGGACTTCATCAGATGTTTGAACCAGGGCATTCCAGCTGGAGAAAAAGAAACAGCTTGTGTGAAATACCCCGTGCAGCGTCTGTGGGGGCCTTCCATGGACAGTGCCGTTGCCTCGCCTTTCCCAGAGACGTCTCCCACATGCCCGCGCCCTGATAACAGGGGTAGGCAATGGTTTCCTAAGGCTTACTACATACCAGGCACTCTTCTAAGTTAATACGCTTCGTGTATTAACACAGTTAGCTTTTGGAACAGACCTCTGAGGTAGGTGTTCTCGTCTCCATTTCACAGAGGAGGAGACAGTGGCTGAAGGCGCGTGAGTGCAGAACGTCTCTCAGGAACGTGCTCAAGACAACACAAGTGGTCCATGGCGGGGCCAAGACCAGATCCCAAGCAGGAATGTTCTAGCAGCCATGCTCCAGGGAGTGCCTCACAGCTAGTCAGGGGAAAATAGCATAATGAATAGTGGCTTAGGGAAAATTCCGGAGAGTGCCTCAGCTCAACAAGCACACACATGTAAAATTTTCCACTCTGAGTTTTCCAAACAAAGTTTACCTAGGAATGCTCTTTCTTTTCTTTCGTGAATGAGCTCGTGGAAAACCCTTGGTGAATTGCGTCCACATCCCTGAGAGAGACTCCACTGGAGGCCTGGGCAGGGGGATGGGAACTGGTGGGCTTTTCTGCTTCCTGACGGTCTCCCATCGGGCCCACCAGGGGGCCGCAGCTCTGCCGCCCTCCCCCGTGGATGGAACCCACCAGCATCGGGTGCTCCTTCTACGTGCTTTACAATGCAAGAAAAGAAAAACGAGTTGAGTTTGCAAGAAGCCCTTTGGGTTTGTCTCAGCTGCATTTCTCGCTCTTTTGATTGAGACGAACGCCAGTGCTGGGGCGGGCTAGCAGCTGCCTCACTCACAGCTGTGGCCCACGGTGAGCGTAGCAGCACAGGCACACAGGGCGGCCGGCCAAGAGGAAGGGCGGTGGGGAGCCAGAGAGGGGAAAGACCCCCAACCCGGTTCTTCTCAGCTGCCAAACCTCCATCCTTGTTGGAGGGGAAGTCTCCCACGCAGGGGTGAGACTGGGGCGGGGGGGGGGGGGCATGTGTGGAGCATCTAATCTTTCCACACAGAGCCATGGCTTCACATCGAAGTCTGGAAACGAGAATAAGTTCTTGGATTTCTGAAACCCGAGCCCTTCCTGCAAAGGGAAGCCTGGCCGCCGCAGCCATTAGCACCATGGACAGCGGCGAGCTCGTAGGGTGCACCCTGGGGAGCGACTGGACCTCCCTTGCTCAGGAAGCAGGCAGGCGCTGGTGGGCTGAGTTCTCATGGGGCCCTGGGATATGTCTGCACTGTGAGGTAGGGTCTTGGTAGACTCACTATCATGCACACGCACCCCTCCTGCCCTCATATCAAGCCAGTGAACACGAGGTCCCAGAGAAAAGAAATGCCAGGCACTCAGCAGATAGAGGCAAGGGGAGGCATGGCAGGGTGGTGCTGGGAGAGACCTCCAAGGGCTGTGGGGTGGCGCTGGGAGAGACCTCCGAGGGCTGCGGGCTGCCCAGAGACGGCTAAGGTCCCCGGAGCTTGGCACCACTGGGTCGCATGTTGCCTCGCCTCGTCTGTGTCTTCAGGGCCAGGAGGTACCTCTGTGCCTAGCCTGTCCCGCTAATGTTGGTGCAGAAGGAGGGCCCTGCTCCATGGCCAAGCTCGACACCTGCATAAACAAAGAACCAAGTCTCCCTCTAGGGGAAATCTTATGGTCTCGGGCGAACTTCTGAATCAAAAGCCTGCTTCCTCTGGCAATGTACAGGCACGTTCTCAGGATGCGGAAACTTGCTTTATTAATAGCAAGCTTGCAAAGAAAACAAAAGCAAGAAGCTACACTCATATCTCTGGTGGCCTCTGGGGCTGTCGGCGGCTTGCTGCGCTGCCCAGAGAGAAACCACCGAGCCCCAGATTTCCTGCCTTGTTCTGCTCCATTCCACACACGCGCTCGGAGCGGCCCACCCAGGACCAGGCCTGGGAGCACGAGGAGAGCCGACGGCAGTGTCTGTGCCTGAACAGATGGGACAGTCACCCAGAGACGCAGGACGCCACGAAGGCCATCTGAGACGGTCGCTCGTCACATGTGCCGTCTCAGCCATGGGCACGGATGGTTTGGGTGAGGTGCACTCTATATCTATGGGGGCTCTCAGGAAGGCGAGAGAGGAGGTAGGAAGTGAATCTGTGTGAACACACTTGGTCAGCAGGGGCAGGAAGCTCCACTTGAAGCTGTACCCCCCTGTCTGGTGCACAGTAGGCACTCAGTGAATACTCGCTTGTGTTGATGAGTAACTGGAGGGCCTGTTAGAGGACCAAGAGGTGCGGGATCGTGTGGCTTGACTGGCTGGCACATCACAGCTTCCTGGGGGCGTCCCAGCTTAAATCACCATTCCCTGGGGTTCTAGAGAGCGCTGTCTTTGGCAGCTGCGGTGTTGCAGGGAACTTGGGTCCTGGAGAAGACAGACAAGAGGGAGCCACAGGCCCACAGCTCTGTGAAGACCCAGCCAGGGCCAGCTCATCAGAGCAGCCACAGCCTGGGCTCCTCGCCTGGGAGAGCGAGGCGAGAACTCTCAAGGGCTGGCTGACCCTGTTGACTCAGATGTGTTGCTGCAACTTCTCCGCTAATGGGCCCGGCGGGCACGTCCTCAGCGGCCCTGAGCAGGGCGGTCCGCAGATCTTCGGGGACGGAGGCTGGAGTGCTCCTCCTCCTGCTTCAGCATCTCAGGAGCTGGAAATGGAAGCAGCGTCCTCAGGTCACGGTGGCCCCGTCTCTCAGAACAGTGGGAGCCTGTGTACTCAGCCCCAGCCTCCCACTGGCCCGCATCTGTGGGGGATCTGTGCCCGCCTGAAAGGTCCGGGGGAGGCCGGGTACCCGTACCCTGTAGAATACCTAGCTCAGGGCCACGCACAGAGCAGAAAATGTTATTTCCCTTAGCTTTTTCCCTAAGTCATCACTCAATAAACACAGTGAAATGTACAAAGAGAGGCACAGGGTAATGCTTACAGTAACATCCCTAGAAAGTCTGTAAAGAAAATGGAGCCAGAAGACAGAGAAGTCAGCGTTTGCAGGGAGCCGGGGCTTGTGGGAAAGGGCGTGCACGCAGCTCACTGGCTCCACCAGCCTCGCACTGTCCCCTCCGCCCCAGATAGACCAGTCTCTTCTTCACTCCTTAGAAGGCTCGGCCCCCATCCCCTGTGTACCGAGTTGCTTCAGTCGTGTCCGACTCTGCGACCTCATGGACGGTAGCCCACCAGGCTCCTCTGTCCATGGGCTTTTCCAGGCAAGAGCACTGGAGTGGGTTTCTATGCCCTCCTCCAGATCTTCCTGACCCAGAGATCGAGCCCGTGTTTCATGTCTCCTGTCTCCTGCACTGACGGTGGGTTCTTTACCACTAGCGCCCCCTGGGAAGTCCACTTATCCGGCCAGATACCTGATCAGTTCAGATCTCCTCTGTCCATTAAGGTTATCCTTTGCCTTTTCATCTTGAGACAGATTTCCTCAAGAGCCATGGCCACAGAGCCTTGATCTGAGCCACCTCTTCCTGTCTGCACCCTGGTCTCTGCCACCTAAATGATGTCTTCCATGGCTACTTGGGTGCCTTCGATTTGTTAGTCTCTCCAACTAGTCTGTAAGCTCTCTAGCAAAGACCCTCCTTGAGTCCTCACTTCCACGCACCCCCCCACCCAGCTCCAGCACAGTAGGGCATTCTGCATATAGTAGGTGCTCAGTAAAATTCTTATCAAGAGAATGAATGAGCAAAGATATGAGTGAGTAAGGACAGAAGAAAGGGAGAAAGGGAGAGGGGGAGAAAGGAAGGAAGGAAGGAGAAGGAAAGAAGGGTAAGAAGGAAGAGAGGAAAGAAGAAAAACCAATCTTTTTTTTTTTTTCCCCTAAACCCTGTAGCTTAGATGGTAAAGAATCTGCCTGCAATGCAGGAGACCTGGGTTCAATCCCCAGGTCAGGAAGATCCCCTGGAGAAGGGAATGGCAACCCACTCCAGTAGTTTTGCCTGGAGAATCCCATGGACAGAGGAGGCTGGCCGGCTACAGCCCATGGGGTCACACAGAGTTAGACGCGACTGAGTGACTAACACTAAAAGACACTCACCTGGCTGCCGCACCTGACTGCCGCTTCTTTGCCCTCGTTTCTTACTCTTCCATGATGAAGAGTATCTTTTAAACAACTAAAAAAGGTATCTTTTACCTTTTAACCATTTTTACTCCTTGAGCAAATCGTGACATGAGCTAACATAAGTGAAATTTTCAAGCAATATAAAATAATAAAAACTATGAATGTTTATTGAACATCTGCTATGTTGTCATAATAGTTCCTGACTTTGAGAGGCTTCTGGTTTAGTTGGGAGCGCAGAGTAAATACACACAAATTCTTTAGCCAGAGTGACCTCGCGTCTGGCCTTCCAGATCTGGAAATACACATCTGGAATCGCCACATGGCTTGGAGCCACTACTAGGAAAATGACATGCAATGGTGATATTTGTCAATATAGTGACTTACCTGCCCCGTTTCCTCAGCTGTAAGTTGGGTACCTATTTCATAGATCATTACAGGAATGAGCATACCTAAAATTCTTGGCAGAGTACCTGGGCAGAGTTAGTGTCCAATAAATATCACCCATTATTATTATTGCTAAAGATACCCAAGTTTTATTGAATTTCTGTCATGAGTCAGTTACTAAGAACTTCAGGTGTTGGATTATCTCAGCTTTCTCTTGATTGTTACTGTAATTTTCGCTAGCAAATCAGCATGCTCAAGGGTCTCCCGTCTTTAACCTTAAGACCTTGTGTGACGTGGCCCCAGTCTACCCCTCTAACCTCATACCGTGATTCCCAAAATCTCTCAAGTAAAATTCTTACCAAGAGAATGAATGAGCAAAGATATGAGTGAGTAAGGACAGAAGAAAGGGAGAAAGGGAGAGGGGGAGAAAGGAAGGAAGGAAGGAGAAGGAAAGAAGGGTAAGAAGGAAGAGAGGAAAGAAGAAAAACCAATCTTTTTTTTTTTTTTTTTCCCCTAAACCCTGTAGCTTAGATGGTAAAGAATCTGCCTGCAATGCAGGAGACCTGGGTTCAATCCCCAGGTCAGGAAGATCCCCTGGAGAAGGGAATGGCAACCCACTCCAGTAGTTTTGCCTGGAGAATCCCATGGACAGAGGAGCCTGGCCGGCTACAGCCCATGGGGTCACACAGAGTTAGACGTGACTGAGTGACTAACACTAAAAGACACTCACCTGGCTGCCGCACCTGACTGCTGCTTCTTTGCCCTCATTTCTTACTCTTCCATGATGAAGAGTATCTTTTAAACAACTAAAAAAGGTATCTTTTACCTTTTAACCATTTTTACTCCTTGAGCAAATCGTGACATGAGCTAACATAAGTGAAATTTTCAAGCAATATAAAATAATAAAAACTATGAATGTTTATTGAACATCTGCTATGTTGTCATAATAGTTCCTGACTTTGAGAGGCTTCTGGTTTAGTTGGGAGCGCAGAGTAAATACACACGAATTCTTTAGCCAGAGTGACCTCGCGTCTGACCTTCCAGATCTGGAAATACACATCTGGAATCGCCACATGGCCTGGAGCCACTACTAGGAAAATGACATGCAATGGTGACATTTGTCAATATAGTGACTTACCTGCCCCGTTTCCTCAGCTGTAAGTTGGGTACCTATTTCATAGATCATTACAGGAATGAGCATACCTAAAATTCTTGGCAGAGTACCTGGGCAGAGTTAGTGTCCAATAAATATCACCCATTATTATTATTGCTAAAGATACCCAAGTTTTATTGAATTTCTGTCATGAGTCAGTTACTAAGAACTTCAGGTGTTGGATTATCTCAGCTTTCTCTTGATTGTTACTGTAATTTTCGCTAGCAAATCAGCATGCTCAAGGGTCTCCCGTCTTTAACCTTAAGACCTTGTGTGACGTGGCCCCAGTCTACCCCTCTAACCTCATACCGTGACACTCTTCCCCTGGGCACTGAGGCAGACGACTGGCCAGTGTGTTCACGATGCTGTCTCTAAAGAGCTTACAGTCCATCTGGCTCAGAAATCTCCCTTAAAGCAGTACCAGATAGCAGCTGCTTAGATGCAAACTCAAATGACTCAAGTGAAAGAGGTGGAGGGGGTTAAGGAAGGCTGGCGGGAGCGCAAGACTGGAAAGAACACAGCGGCATGGCTCTCCACGGCACATCCAGCACCCAGGACAGTGCCTGGAGTCAATACCTATCTGTGGGACGGACAAATGACACAAAGCATTAATGCACCCGTGGTGTAATTTCTGCCTGCTGGAGCTCACAGCCTGGCTGGGGAGGCTAGCAAGTAAACAAATGTTAATCTGAGACAGGATAGCTGGGATTCGTACATTCAAGATAATATGAGGGTGCATGGGCAAGAATGGTCCGTTCTGCTGGGGAGAGATCAGGGGAGACTTCAGACAAGAGACTCAGCTGGGACCTAAAGGAGAGTTAGGGATGAGTCCAGGCAAACAGGGGGGCGGTCACCCCGGGTCGGAAGGCCTGCAGGGCGCAGGAATGAAGAGCGGGGCTCACGTCATTAAAGCAGCAAGTGGAACAGTGCCCTGTGGAGTGGCACACTGCGTGTGTGGCCCTCGGGGCTGGGTGGTGTGGGAGGGGGAGGGGGCCGGCTGGCAGAGAGTGGACTGTCAGTAGAATCAGGGTGGAAGGAAAGCAGGCTGCATTAGTAAGGGCAATTTGGGGCAGATCTGAGTCATTACTGAGCCTTGAAGTGTAAAGTACAGTCTAAACGGAAGGCATTATGCTAATAAAGGTCATAATTAATATTAATGAGAAGACAGTCACTGGTGATGACGTAGATCCCTCCGAGGGGGAGCAACACCGGGAGGTGTGTCCAGCACGCCAGCAGGCGGCTCCGTCCGCCTCGGCCGGTGGCAGGGAGGGAGGGCCGGCAGGGAAGGACGCCGCGCCTCGCGGGGCTGCGGGGAGGAGGCCGCCCGGTCTCGCGTGCCCAGCCGCGGCTGTCCCTGCCCTTGGTGGAGGACTCGCTTGGCGGGCGGCCCTCCTCCCTGCAGGTCTACCGTCGCGCGCGGGCATGCTGGTCCCCTGGAAAGGCTGCTTTGCCTGAGGCCTGCGGAAGTAAAAGCCTGAGTAGCAGACATTTGCCCTTCCTTGCTTCTGCCCAGACCCTGGAAGTGGGAGATGGGTGGTCTGCAGGGCTGAGGCACTCAGACCGAAGGTACAGCTGGAAAATGTTTGTCCAGGCAGAACCGGTGACTGAAAACACTCTGGATCGAGGGCAGGAGCCAGAGCAGGGCAGAGAGGGGAATGTGGGACAGACCGGGGAGGGGGGGGTCCTCCTTCTCTGCTTCTCAGAAGGAGGATGCGTGGATGAGCTCAGCGTCTCCTTGTCTGAAATAAACCCACTTCCCCACCCCCACATGGGCTTCTGCCCACATGTCTCACTTTAGGGGTGGTCTTCGGTGTGATGGTGGAGGTCCGAAGTATCAATAGTTAATAATAATAGTGATGGGGAATGAACAGTGGGTGGGAAGCATAAAGGAAGTAGCATGAAAACCTATACTATCATACGAGAAAAAATAGCTATTGTCATTGCGCTGTGAGAAAAGGGGATCCCGCAGGGGCGCTGTGCGAAGGCCTGGAGGGGTGGGATGGGGAGGGATATGCATATGACTAGTCTGGGATCATACATATCTGTAAACAACAAAACTCCGTAAAAGTAAAAAGTCAAATAAAAATTAAAAAAAATAATAGTGAACCTACCAGCGATTGTTCTAAGGCCTTGGTATTAATTAACTCATGCAATCTCTCAGTGGGGCTCCCCAGGGGGTCAGTGGTAAAGAATCAGCCTGGCAGTGCAGAAGGCAGTCCCTGGGTCGGGAGGATCCCCTGGAAAAGGAAACGGCACCCCCCTCCAGGATCCGTGCCTGGAGAATCCCATGGACAGAGGAGACGGAGCGGGCTACGGTCCCTGGGGTCAAAAAGAGTCAGAAATGACTTAGCGACTAAACAAAGAACAAATCCCTCAATAACCTGAAAGGGCTGTTTGTCGTTCCCACCACACACACAGAGACTGAGGCTCAGGGAGGCACAGCAATCTGCCCAAGGTCACACAGGCGGGAAGGTGCGGAGCCCAGGCTGGAGCCCGCCGTGCAGCTCCTGGAGTCGCCGTGGCTCCTGGCTCCGGGGGCGGCCCGAGGGAAGGGCAGGGAGGCTCCCAGGACCCAGGGGTCGATCGTGAGCGTGTGGCCGGGAGCCATTTGAGAGCCTGGCAGTGAACCCCGCTCCGGCCACTGGCGCTCCAGGTCCTCAGGGCCCCCGGCCCGCAGGAGGAGTCCAGCCCTATTAAACGGGTGGAGGGCTGGGCAGAGACTTCACACTTTGAACCCCCTTGTCTGGACTATGAGAGAAGGGCTGCGAGTCCACAGGGCTGTTGGGAGGAGGAAGGCAAGCAGCCTAGACAGGAGGCCGAGGCATCACAGTAGAGGCCCATCAGGGAGCCCCTTCTCCCGTCCCTCCAAGCTCCATTCAGTCTGAGTCGAGGCCCACCAGGTGCCAGATCTTCTGCTACCGTCTCTCTGGGAGAGACCCCAGCGCAGGAAGAGGCTGGCCCTGTGTGGTGGGGGAGGGGAAAGGACCCAGAGTAGCCGGAGAGAAACTGACTGCATTTGTAAGTAACCCTGAGAACACAACCCCTGATAAATGCAGGCTCTCCTCAAAAGCCACACCCTCAGGAAGACACACGGTCGCTCCAGCCACACTGACGCCCTGCCAGGCCCCGGCCTCAGCCCCTGGCTCTCCGCCAGCATGCCCTCTTGGTGCCCTGCCCTCGGGGCAGGAGCCCGCCTTCCAGAAAACAGAGGCTCCTAGGAGGGAACCTCCTGCCCAAAGCCACACGCAGGTCCAGAGAAGAACCAGAGAACAGGGCACTTGCTTTCTGAACTGGGGGTGAACTTCCCAGTTCTTGCCAAAATTAGGTGTCACGGCTCTGGCTCAGACTGGCTTTGGACTAGTACTTTTAATAATTCAAGGCAGGTCAGTAGGAGGGGGAACTGGGAATGGCCCAAGGGACCTGCCTAGGGCTCTGCCTGGCGCTACCCGGATCGGAATGAGGCCGACCCCACCGCGGTTACCACCAAGTGCTGGGGCCCGCGATCTGGACTTAGATGAACCAGGCGTACAGAGCACAGGGCCAGGACATTGTCTGGGTGGAAGAACAGAGTTGAGAGTAGTAGGTATCTCTCTCTCTATATTTTTGGCCGCGTGGCAGGCAGCGCCCAGGACTCTAGTTCTGCGAGCAGAGGTGGACGCTGCGGGCCCTGCAGTGGAAAGCCATAGGCCTAAGGACTGGACCCCCAGGGACATCTCGCTAGTAAACCCTTGTATTTGGGGGCATTTCAGAGAGTCATTCCAAGAGCTGGTGGGCTGGTTTCCGGGAGCCTCTTGGGCAGGTTGGAGCCCTCGGGTTAGGCGTGCTAAAACCCTGAAGAGGGCTTTAGTCCATACTGAGGGCCGAACTCTCAAGGGCTTTGAGAAAGTTCTCCCCCTGGGCGTCAGGGACCGAGGTCCTCCTGGAGCAGGCGGGGTGTCTAAGTCTCGTCCTGCTTGCAGGCAGGGGTGGATGAGGTGACCCCGCGAAGCACCTCGCCGGCGTCGGGATTCCGGGCGCCTTCGTGGCCGTGCGGACGTGTGCGCCCGTGCGAGTGTGTGGCGGGTGGGAGGCGCGTGAGTGTGGCCGCGGGTGGGGGTGCCTGGGGAGCTGCGCCCGCGGCGCCCACTTGTGGCTCCCAGGCGCCGCCCGAGAGGAGGAGGCCCGAAGGCTGGCGACGGGAGGGCGCCGTCTCCCCAGCGATGGCAGCGCGCGCTGCTGGCTCGCCGCCTCCGCCGCTCGGCCCCGGGCTCCTGACGTCAGGGTGGCTGGGCGCCCCCTCCGCGCGGGCGCCGGCGAGCAGCGGGAGAGCAGAGCAGAGCGCGCCGCGGAGCCCGGGCGCCCTCGCCGCGCGCTGATCGCCGCGGAGCCGGAGGCAGGGCGGCCGAGCCCTCGCGGGGCGCCGCCTCTTCGCACCCGCGGCCGGCCCGCCGCGGCCGCCGGGACCCGCGGGGCGCCGGGCTCGTCCGTGCGCCCCGCGCCATGCGCGCCGGGCTCCGCGGCTCTCCCGAGCAGCCCCAGCGCGGCCGGCGCCGGCGCCCGGGCCGGGGCGCCGCTCGCTGAAGTAGCTGCGCGCCCGGAGCCGGGGGTCGCCACGTCGGGGGCGCGGCCGGGACCCGCGGAGTCCGCCCCCGAGCGCGGGGAGCGGGGCCGCCCGCGCCGCCCGACCATTACCTCCCCGGGCGGCAAGGAGGAGCTGGTGGCGGTCGCCTCCCGGCTGTGGCAGCGGCGGCGGCGCGCCTGCCTGGCGGCCGTCGGCGTGCTCCTGGCCATGGCGCTGGGCCTGCTCATCGCCGTGCCGCTGCTGCTGCAGGCGGCGACCCCCGGCGCGGCGCACTACGAGATGATGGGCACCTGCCGCATGATCTGCGACCCCTACACCGCCGCCCCCGGCGCGGGGCCCGCGGGCGCCAAGGCTCCGCCGCCGGGACCCAGCACCGCCGCCCTGGAGGTCCTGCAGGACCTGAGCGTCCACCCTCCGCCGCCTTTCATCCAGGGACCCAAGGGCGACCCGGGGCGGCCCGGCAAGCCGGGGCCGCGGGGCCCCCCGGGAGAGCCGGGCCCGCCTGGACCCAGGGGTCCCCCCGGGGAGAAGGGCGACTCGGGGCGGCCCGGGCTGCCTGGCCTGCAGCTGACGGCGGGCGCGGCAGGCGGTGTCGGGGTGGCGGGCGGCGGAACCGGGGGCGGCGGGGACTCCGAGGGCGAAGTGACCGGCGCGCTGAGCGCCGCCTTCAGCGGCCCCAAGATCGCCTTCTATGTGGGCCTCAAGAGCCCCCACGAAGGCTACGAGGTGCTCAAGTTCGACGACGTGGTCACCAACCTCGGCAATCACTACGACCCCACGACGGGCAAGTTCAGCTGCCAGGTGCGCGGCATCTACTTCTTCACCTACCACATCCTCATGCGCGGCGGCGACGGCACCAGCATGTGGGCGGACCTCTGCAAGAACGGGCAGGTCAGTGACCCCACTCCCGCCGCCAGCCCCGCCGGCCCCGGGCCCTCGCTCCCACCCTGCGCCCCACTCCTCCGGGAGCGCGGCCTCCCTTCTCCCCGCGGGCGGGGAGCGCGCCGCAGCCTGGCGGATCCCGGTGCGACCCGAGAGCGCCCCGGGCGGTGCGGCTCCCAGAGCCCCGCATCCTCGCTGCCCAGCTTGCGCGCTCCTGCGGTGTGCAGACCCGCCTGAAGCCGCGCGCGGTTCCCGGAAACCTCATTCTGCTGGATCCCCCTGTTTGCCCCATTCTCCCCTGGGCCCTCCGGTCTCCTTTCTTCCTGGCCCCGGCCCCTTCCTCCCGCCCTCTCCCGCTGGGTCGGGGTCCGCAAAGTCCGCTGTCCGCCTCCTTCGGGGACTTGGCCACCATGGAGAAGAGCGGGCGGGAAGGCGCTGGCTAAGCTGGCCAGCGAGCGCAGAGGCTGGGTGGGAGCTTGGGCCCGGGAGCCACCGGGCGGCCAGGGGGCCCGCCGCCTGGGGGACGGGCGAGGGCCCAGGCGGAGGGGCCCGGGCCCACCGGCGCTGCCGGCTCGCCCCAGGTCCGGGCCAGCGCCATCGCGCAGGACGCCGACCAGAACTACGACTACGCCAGCAACAGCGTGGTGCTGCACCTGGATTCCGGGGACGAGGTGTACGTGAAGCTGGACGGCGGGAAGGCGCACGGAGGCAACAACAACAAGTACAGCACGTTCTCGGGCTTTCTGCTCTACCCGGACTAGGGGCGCCGCGAGCCTGTGCCCTGGGGGCGCTCGGCGCGCCGGCGAGGACCGCGCTCGCTGCCGGACGCTTCCTGACCGCGTTGGAAACGACATCCCCTGCCGTCCTGCCCGCCCCGCTTCCGACCTCAGCCTGTCTGCGCCGTCTCGCCCCCCTCCGGCTGGGCTCCTGGTCCCCGTCCGCAACCCGGGGCGGGAGAGGGTGACGCCCGAGCGGAGAAAGGCGCGTGAACCTGAAACCCCAGCGAGGCGGCCGCGCAGACTTTGCAAAGCTGATTGGACTGGACAGGCCCCGGCGGGACGCCTGCGCGCTTCCAGCCGCGTCCTCCGCCTCCCAGCCCTGGCCGCGGAGGTAGGCCAACGCGAGCACGAGCTCCCGGGGGCGTCCTTCTTTGTGACCTGAAATACTTGTGCAGATGTCCCCGTCCACCGAAGCCCCCACCCTCAGCCGAATCCCAGCAATTGGAAACCCCATCTTGGCGCCGCTCTCCCAACTCCGACCGACCCCATTAAATGATGTTTCTAGACTATGGACTCTGATGTCTCTGTCAGACCCGCCTGAAGCCGCGCGGTTCCCGGAAACCTCATTCTGCTGGATCCCCCTGTTTGCCCCATTCTCCCCTGGGCCCTCCGGTCTCCTTTCTTCCTGGCCCCGGCCCCTTCCTCCCGCCCTCTCCCGCTGGGTCGGGGTCCGCAAAGTCCGCTGTCCGCCTCCTTCGGGGACTTGGCCACCATGGAGAAGAGCGGGCGGGAAGGCGCTGGCTAAGCTGGCCAG
Source organism: Tragulus kanchil (assembly GCA_022376925.1). Taxonomy (NCBI): domain Eukaryota; kingdom Metazoa; phylum Chordata; class Mammalia; order Artiodactyla; family Tragulidae; genus Tragulus; species Tragulus kanchil. Next base: position 119,136,103 of record JAIOJX010000026.1, read on the forward strand.
CGAGCGCAGAGGCTGGGTGGGAGCTTGGGCCCGGGAGCCACCGGGCGGCCAGGGGGCCCGCCGCCTGGGGGACGGGCGAGGGCCCAGGCGGAGGGGCCCGGGCCCACCGGCGCTGCCGGCTCGCCCCAGGTCCGGGCCAGCGCCATCGCGCAGGACGCCGACCAGAACTACGACTACGCCAGCAACAGCGTGGTGCTGCACCTGGATTCCGGGGACGAGGTGTACGTGAAGCTGGACGGCGGGAAGGCGCACGGAGGCAACAACAACAAGTACAGCACGTTCTCGGGCTTTCTGCTCTACCCGGACTAGGGGCGCCGCGAGCCTGTGCCCTGGGGGCGCTCGGCGCGCCGGCGAGGACCGCGCTCGCTGCCGGACGCTTCCTGACCGCGTTGGAAACGACATCCCCTGCCGTCCTGCCCGCCCCGCTTCCGACCTCAGCCTGTCTGCGCCGTCTCGCCCCCCTCCGGCTGGGCTCCTGGTCCCCGTCCGCAACCCGGGGCGGGAGAGGGTGACGCCCGAGCGGAGAAAGGCGCGTGAACCTGAAACCCCAGCGAGGCGGCCGCGCAGACTTTGCAAAGCTGATTGGACTGGACAGGCCCCGGCGGGACGCCTGCGCGCTTCCAGCCGCGTCCTCCGCCTCCCAGCCCTGGCCGCGGAGGTAGGCCAACGCGAGCACGAGCTCCCGGGGGCGTCCTTCTTTGTGACCTGAAATACTTGTGCAGATGTCCCCGTCCACCGAAGCCCCCACCCTCAGCCGAATCCCAGCAATTGGAAACCCCATCTTGGCGCCGCTCTCCCAACTCCGACCGACCGCGATGCATTAAATGATGTTTCTAGACTATGGACTCTGATGTCTCTGTCAGACTGGCCCCAGGACCCGGCCTCTGGACTCTGGCCTTGATCTAGTGACCGAACCTGGGCCCTGAATAGCCCACCGCCACCCCACGTGTCAGCCACAGCCACCCGGGGTGGGTGAAAACATAAGGTGAGGTGGGCGAGCAGCCCCTCACCCTTGAGGCTCCGCTGCAGCCTTGAATTGGAGGCGCGCGGGGGAGGGGGGTGGAGCCAGAGGCTGGCTGGAGGGGAGGTCTGTGTCTTCAGGGTCCCAGCCTGGTGAGAGGAGGTCAGGGGCCGAGGGCTTCTGGAGAAAGGACAGGCGGGAGGAGGCATTTCTGCAACATGAGAGTCATGGAGGAGGTGTTTGTGTTCATCTCTGAGACCTAGGAGGGAGTACAGAAGTCCCCAAGGAAACCGTCCTGTGCTCAGACATTTCTGTCTGCTTACACCAGTTCCTGGGTCCATAACCTCCAAGCCGCGGGTGCACTGAGGCCATTCTGTGGGCCGTCCAGCTCCCGGAATTCACCCGGAGCTGTCTGGTACCTGCGCTAGGTTCTAGCCCTTGTGGTGGGACACCTCCCCTTTGGGGGTCTTCCCAGGGGCACAGTGGTGGGGGGGCACCTGCTCTGAACCCGGCTTCATCTGTTTGGCCCTCCGCTTTCCTCCCCGTCACTCTTCACACACGAGGTAAGAAGACACTCTACATCGGGTCTTGTGTTTTTTTCACTTTTTGGTTCTGCTTTTAGATACTGAGTTCCAGTAAACACGACGCCATCTACGAAATAACTAGTTAGCAAGCTGTTAGTATTTATGGAGCTCATTTGGACCAGGTGTTTGCCGAGAGATGTGAGTGTGTACCCGCAGGCGAGCCCAGAGTGGGCTGCCTGTGTCGGCCTGGATCTGTGCACCCCACCCCCCGCCATGTGGATACAGATTCGTGGTTGTCAGCGCTGATCCATGTTACTCACGCGCACACACACACACGCATGCGCAGACTCATGTTGGTGGGGTGGGCGACATGCTTGTGGCTGTCCGCAGCCCCCAGATCACAATGTGCTCACTGTTTCCTGGAGGATGCTGAAACCTGTGATTCCGATTTAAAAGACAATTACACCCCCTGCCTCGAGTCTCTTCTCTGTCGCTCTCCCTCTTTCTGCTCTCATTTTGTTTGAATAATGCTTCCTTGTCGTTCACTTGAATATTAGCCGTGATTGCATCTACTTCAGGTCCAGGGATAAGGTACTCAAAAAGATCGAGGAGGAAAACAACATCCGTACCAAATGACCATCTCGCGCTTCCAGACCCCGATGAGCCCCAGTTCCCCACCCGCCTCACCCCAGTGACTGTGGAGCCCAAGCCCAGCTGAGTCCAGGAGCTGGGGAGGCCAGAGTCAGCCCTGCCTACAGTCGCGTACATATCAGTTTCTGATGCCTTGTCGATTGTATCATCCAGAAACGCCATGAAAACCAAATATCTGAGACCCAAATGAAGTCTAATTGCTATGGATCTACAGTCCCCAGTGGGCCCCTAATCCTTTCTGACTTATTCCTCCCCTTCCTCCGATGAGATGGAGCTGAGGCCTTTGGGCCGTCCAGCTCCCGGAATTCACCCGGAGCTGTCTGGTACCTGCGCTAGGTTCTAGCCCTTGTGGTGGGACACCTCCCCTTTGGGGGTCTTCCCAGGGGCACAGTGGTGGGGGGGCACCTGCTCTGAACCCGGCTTCATCTGTTTGGCCCTCCGCTTTCCTCCCCGTCACTCTTCACACACGAGGTAAGAAGACACTCTACATCGGGTCTTGTGTTTTTTTCACTTTTTGGTTCTGCTTTTAGATACTGAGTTCCAGTAAACACGACGCCATCTACGAAATAACTAGTTAGCAAGCTGTTAGTATTTACGGAGCTCATTTGGACCAGGTGTTTGCCGAGAGATGTGAGTGTGTACCCGCAGGCGAGCCCAGAGTGGGCTGCCTGTGTCGGCCTGGATCTGTGCACCCCACCCCCCGCCATGTGGATACAGATTCGTGGTTGTCAGCGCTGATCCATGTTACTCACGCGCACACACACACACGCATGCGCAGACTCATGTTGGTGGGGTGGGCGACATGCTTGTGGCTGTCCGCAGCCCCCAGATCACAATGTGCTCACTGTTTCCTGGAGGATGCTGAAACCTGTGATTCCGATTTAAAAGACAATTACACCCCCTGCCTCGAGTCTCTTCTCTGTCGCTCTCCCTCTTTCTGCTCTCATTTTGTTTGAATAATGCTTCCTTGTCGTTCACTTGAATATTAGCCGTGATTGCATCTACTTCAGGTCCAGGGATAAGGTACTCAAAAAGATCGAGGAGGAAAACAACATCCGTACCAAATGACCATCTCGCGCTTCCAGACCCCGATGAGCCCCAGTTCCCCACCCGCCTCACCCCAGTGACTGTGGAGCCCAAGCCCAGCTGAGTCCAGGAGCTGGGGAGGCCAGAGTCAGCCCTGCCTACAGTCGCGTACATATCAGTTTCTGATGCCTTGTCGATTGTATCATCCAGAAACGCCATGAAAACCAAATATCTGAGACCCAAATGAAGTCTAATTGCTATGGATCTACAGTCCCCAGTGGGCCCCTAATCCTTTCTGACTTATTCCTCCCCTTCCTCCGATGAGATGGAGCTTAGACACAAAGCCCTCGGTTTAAATTTCAAAAATTAAAATTGACATGCAGCGGTGGCTTTCCTGGGAACGGGAGGAATTTCTAAGGAGGTGCCGGGCCGACTTTATCCTCTGTGTTAAGAAGCAATCTGCGCTCTAGCAAAACCCCCACCGCTCCCCTTTGGTGCAGGGGCAGTGGAAGCGCCTTGCCCGGGCCTGGCCGTTCACAATACTTAGACACATTTGAATCCGAGATTCCCCCATCTGTATTCCCCGGTGCGAGCGGGCTTCTTGCAATTCTAATGCCCAGGGTGCCGGGAGGTGCTGCCAGCGGTGTCAGCTGCTGAGAGGATGATAGATTGATGAGGCGGCGGGCGGGAGGGGCGGCCGGTGACGGGAGCCCGCCGGCTCAGGAGCAACCTCTCCAACCTCTCCCTGTATCGGCTTGCTCTCTGGGTCCCAGGCAGACCCCCATGACCCACGGAGGTCTACAGTCCCGCGACCTTTCTGGAGGACTCCCTCTCCCAGGAGGGAGGGAAGGGGAGACCTCTCCCCCTGTGACTACCCACCGTCTCCTGGGGCACGCGAAAGGAAAGAAACGGTCTGCCCCCTGATACCTTTCCTTGTTGTCTCTTGTTGGGTTGAGAATCATTACCAATCAGTTGTGAAGTATCGTGTAGATTTCCTAATTGCTTTTGCGTCCATTTTCTGCTTTTAGGTTGGGACAATCACATTGGGGTCCCCTGGAAGTAGAAAAGGTGTTTCTCTGTCCAGTTAGGAGGTGGAGAAATGAGGATGCAGAGAGGCCTAGTGACTTGCCTACATTCATAAAGTTTGTAAGAGACCGAGGCTGCCCTTGAATGCAGACCTTCAGGCCGTGGCCTGCCGGGGGGCAGAATGGGGCACAGTCCCCTCCCAGAGCTTCCAGGTGTTTGAGAGGAGAGCAAACGGGTGGGACACACGTCTCACTCCTTTCTCTGATTTAGCGAGTCTCAGCACCGGTAACAGGATCAGACGGGAAGAACCAGCCTGCTTCTTGGACCCAGGCTGCCCCCCGGGAGAGCACCCTAGGCTCCTGAGGAATTTGGCTGAACTGTCTGTCTTGGGGTCCCTGTCGATGGCGGGACCCTTTGGTCCCTAAGTCCCGGAGCTCGTGTTTGCCTGTGTGTCTCCACCAGCAGCCCCACCGCCACCCTTCTCCTTCGGGGCCACCGACCACCTTCTCCTCTGAGAGCACGCCTTCCTCCTTCTGATGGGGAGGGTTTAGCTGAAGTGAGCCTGCCTGTCCCTAAGGGCTGCAGGCTCCTTTTCTCCTTCTCAGAACCACCTCCAGGTGGCTAGCTCTTCTCAGGAGTGCCTGAGAGTGTGCGGTACACACCTAGCCCTGGAAACTTGGAAGCACGGGTGCTACATTTTTCTCCTGTTTGCGTGAGCAGGTGGCTCTCTTGGGCACCCAGGACCAAACATCTAGGCCCTCCTCGGCGTGGAGTTAGGAGCACCCCGTGGAGAGGTCGTATTGCGGACACGGATTGCTTCAAACTTCGCTGACCATGCGTTCCTATTGGACAAACATTTTTTGAACACTCATCCCTGATGTATGTATTTGACTTATGAATAATGTATGTATGCTGCTGTGAAGCTATACTTTAAGAAGTCTTTTTGTGTTTATATTCTTTAAGGATCTCCACCTTCAAGTCTATGTATATTCTGGCTGGCTAACCAAGTTTGGGGACAAGTGTCTCATTGCAACTGAAAAAAAACAAGGGTTAGTCCTTGTGTTTCACTTCAACTTGCCGTTTTTTTCAAAATCTGAGGCAAAAAATATATTCTTCTAAGAGTCCCAGGTGAGGCTGTGTGCACGTTAATTCAGCTTCCATCCATATTCTAAATATTGTTGTTTAGTCACTTCAATTATGCGCTAAGTTGTGTCCGACACTTTTGTGACCCCGTGGACCGCAGCCCCCTAGGCTCCTCTGTCCATAGCATTCTCCAGGCAAGAATACTGGAGTGGGTGCCATTTCCTTCTCCAGGGGATCTTCCCGCCCCAGGGATCGAACTCTTCCTCTCCTGCGCTGGCAGGCAGATTCTTTACCACTGATCTACCAGAGAAGCCCATTTTAAGTGTTAGTATTGCTTAATTCCACTCCCCCTCTTTTTTTTAGATAAAAATAAATAGAACTGAAGTTTCAATATTTCCTTTTCTCATCTAATTTTGAACACTGATGTTGGAACCAAATTAGAACCCAGTCCTGGAATCGGGATGGATTGGGCGCCGGCAAGGTCTCTCCCAGGGCCATGCTGGGCATCGGGGAGCGTGAACCTGGCAGGCGGAAATGTGGAATTTCAGAGGCATGCTCTGGTCGCCTGCTATTGCCAAACTCTAGTTTCCTTCAACCAACGACGCCTGGATCCCAGCAGCAGTCAAAGTAAATGATAAGGAGCAGACATTAAAAAAAATAAATTCTGTCTCAGAGAGTTTGAAAATTACCCCGAAGTACGCAGAACAGGGCCATGACCTCTGTGTGCCCGTCCTCTGCCGTGGACACCACCGCACGGTGGCCGTGGCCAACCCAGCAGAGCTCCAGTGCTCACGGATTAAAGCCTCGTGGTGTGCCAGGATGCGCGCTCAGGCACAACGGGCTCTTCCCAACACCCCGTGAGTAAGGACTGCGGTTGTCCCACTTTACGGACGGGGAAACGGAGGGGCAGAGCTGCCAGGAGTTGCTCAAGGCGGGGACCAGGACTGGCCCTGACGGCTGCTGGAGGCTGGGGACCAAGCGCTCCGGGGAGTCCGGGCGGGGCAGGGAGGGGAGGCCTTCAAGACGGAGCACGAGCAGGCACGGGGCTCCCCCTCAGGCCCTCCACAGGGGAAGCCACCTCTCGTGGAGTTTCCTAAGTGTCTGCTCTCTGCTCACCGTGGCATCGGCTTGCTTCCAGACCTCCCACGCTCTTCTCTCTCGCCGTCTCGTGTCCCAGCCGTGCCCTCCCTGTGCCGGGACGCCTCTCCCCTGGGTAGCTCCCACCCTCCTCAGGGCTCAGCGGGCCCGTCACTTCCAGCAGCCTCCTAGCCCCTTCCCCAAAGACTGGTAGCCCGCTCGTCTGTCTTTCCGTGGTGCCTGCCCCAAGGCTGTGCTGCCATGCTCTGTGGTTGGTCATGCCCACGGACGGCTGGCTTCACGAGGCAGAGCCAGCCTCGGCGGGAGCCCCCACGGAGACCACGCCCCAACTCCAGCGCTTGGAATGTGCCTGGGGACCGCTAGGTGCTCAGTAAACCTTCGTGAGAAGTGGTTGGATGGGTGTGGGAATCCTGGGGCATCCTGACGGGCCAGGTGTTGGAAAGATCTTGGGTGTCTGACTTCATGGTGGGGTCACGGGGGATCTGTTTAATCAACGGGTGCCCGTCCACCTCCACCCCTGGCCCTGAGCTCTTTAGGTCTAGGTGAGTGGCGAGGATGGCAAAGGAGCGTTTACGGCAACCTTCAAGGCCGCGGGGACATGTCTAGAAATCCGCAGAACCATCCGGTTGACGTGAAATTGTGACTTCTGCCCACTGTGGTTTCTGGGCTGAGTTGGTCTTTTAATTAATTAGTTCGGCTGCATCGGTCTTAGTTGTGACCCATGGATTCTCTAGTTGTGACAGGCGGGTTAATTGCTCTGTGGCATGTGGGATCTTAGGTTCCTGCCCAGGGATAGAAGCCACGTCCCTTGCCTTGTAAGGCAGATTCTTAACCACTGGGCCACCAGGGGCGTCCCCTGCTGGGCTGATTTACGTCCCCTCCCCCCAGGGCTCCCAGGACGTCCCTCAACTTTCTGCTGGGGCACTCGCCTGACTTCCAGCAGGGTCCCTCGCTTGATGCTTTTACAGTGATGATGCATTTATTTTCTCCAAATGGAAAACATCTTTTGAAAAACTGTTGATGCAATCCGCACTTGCAAAAAATATAAACAATGTATGGAAACATAAGACAGAAAACAAAAATTCTCTCTTGCCTCATGCAATCTCCTTCCCCAGAGGTGATTTCTGCTAAGAGCTTGGTTTGTATTCTTCCCAACTTTTCAAATGTACATATGCGTGGATTTGTTTATGAAGAATATAAAACGCTAAACCCCCGGCAGCTTTGGCACTCTCTCTTCCCTCTGATGACTGCCCTTGAACAATAGTTTGTGCCGACCGACTCCTGTTCCCTTCCCGCTGACGTTTGTGCCATTGACTGGAGATGAGGAGCCTGGATGGGTTAAACGGGATTTGCGTCACTAGGTCTGGAAGCTGTTTCCGAGGTCTGCTCTAGCAGAGGAAGGGCCTCAGCTTACAGGATTGCTTCTCCAATTGTCTGTATACAATTACATGTATACAGGTTCTGTCCTCAGCGGGGAAAACCCTGCCTTAGTTTCAAAGCCGTGTGAACTGTGTCTTTGGTTTTCAGATGTTCAAATAGGCCCCTCCTGCTGTTCTTACCGTCTACCTCTGGGTATGTTACTTACGCCCAGCAGCCCTTGGCCTGGGACTCAGGGAATGAAAGATGGAGATCAACTCCCACTGGCCCAGTTTTGCTCCCATTGGCCCCGAGAAGAAGGGAATTCCTTCCACTTGGCTACTCCGTTGTGTCCCCAGGTCCCCAGCCTGAGGCTTGGAGAATGGACCCTTCTCTTCTCCCTTTTCCTTGCAGTTCCCGTGTCCAGGGCGGGGTGCTTCCGCCTCTCCCCCAAGCTCTGCGCGTGGAAGGCAGCAGGGGCGGGGGGCGGGGCATTCTGCGCGGGTGCCTGGTGACCTCAGGGCGGCTGAAGAGCCTGACGCAGGGACGGGGATGCCAGGCTGCACGGGCATCTGATGGGTGCTCTGGAGCCAGGCTGAGCCCTGGGCACCGCTGAGTGCACCGAAATAGCTCAGCCCTTGACACGTAACCAGGTCACAACACAGAGTGGAAAGAGGAAATAAAAATGGTATTGACTCTTTTTTGCTTTTAAGTCGAGTTGAACCCTTTATCTGTATTATCTTTCTTGATATCCACGAGAAAGGCAAGCAAGACTCAGCAAGTTAAATAGCTCAGAAGTTCTCATGCCTCGGGAAGGGGTCAACATGGAAGTTCAGAGAGGTCTGACCACACAGCGAGGCAGTGCCTAAGTCTGAAGCCGTCTGTCTGTCTGATCCAGAGGTTCCGTTTCTTGTAATCTAGTGCCCAGTCTCCCATTCTGGTGCTCATCAGATAGCCTCTTTGAATGGTGGTTTCCTCTTCCATAAAAAATCCTACCTGTTCCACAAGACTAATGGATGCTCTGTTAATGGGAAGGACTTGATATAAGTTGGTGATGATCAGCATTTAAATATTTTTTGGCCTCTTTTATTTTTACTTTTTTGTATATATTTATTTTCATCCATCTTTGTTCTTTGGCCCGTGTGGGCCTCCCATCGCCGTGGCGTCTGTTGTTGCAGAGCGCCGGCTCTGGGCGCATGCGCTCCAGAGCTCCGGCTCGGTGATTGGACACATCGGTCCAGCTGCTCCGCAGCACATGGGATCTTCCCAGGCCAGGGCTCGAACCGGCACCCCTTGCACTGCAAGGCGGTGTCCTTACCCGCTGGACCACCGGGGAAGCTCTAAGTATTTGTTCTGAAAAGCTCGCTCTTTCACCTCTACCACTTAGCAGCTTCTCTAAGCCACTGGTATTCAGTGCAACAGTGGCCTTTGAAGTTGGAGTCAAACCCACCTTCACCATAAACCCCGAACTTCAGGTTTTGATGCCCCGAGAAGAAGAATTCCTTCCACTTGCCCCGGGATCCCCAGCCTGAGGCTTGGAGAATGGACCCTTCTCTTCTCCCTTTTCCTTGCAGTTCCCGTGTCCAGGGCGGGTGCTTCCGCCTCTCCCAAGCTCTGCGTGGAAGGCAGCAGGGGCGGGGCGGGGCATTCTGCGCGGTGCCTGGTGACCTCAGGGCGGCTGAAGAGCCTGACGCAGGGACGGGATGCCAGGCTGCACGGGCATCTGATGGGTGCTCTGGAGCCAGGCTGAGCCCTGGGCACCGCTGAGTGCACCGAAATAGCTCAGCCCTTGACACGTAACCAGGTCACAACACAGAGTGGAAAGAGGAAATAAAAATGGTATTGACTCTTTTTTGCTTTTAAGTCGAGTTGAACCCTTTATCTGTATTATCTTTCTTGATATCCACGAGAAAGGCAAGCAAGACTCAGCAAGTTAAATAGCTCAGAAGTTCTCATGCCTCGGGAAGGGGTCAACATGGAAGTTCAGAGAGGTCTGACCACACAGCGAGGCAGTGCCTAAGTCTGAAGCCGTCTGTCTGTCTGATCCAGAGGTTCCGTTTCTTGTAATCTAGTGCCCAGTCTCCCATTCTGGTGCTCATCAGATAGCCTCTTTGAATGGTGGTTTCCTCTTCCATAAAAAATCCTACCTGTTCCACAAGACTAATGGATGCTCTGTTAATGGGAAGGACTTGATATAAGTTGGTGATGATCAGCATTTAAATATTTTTTGGCCTCTTTTATTTTTACTTTTTTGTATATATTTATTTTCATCCATCTTTGTTCTTTGGCCCGTGTGGGCCTCCCATCGCCGTGGCGTCTGTTGTTGCAGAGCGCCGGCTCTGGGCGCATGCGCTCCAGAGCTCCGGCTCGGTGATTGGACACATCGGTCCAGCTGCTCCGCAGCACATGGGATCTTCCCAGGCCAGGGCTCGAACCGGCACCCCTTGCACTGCAAGGCGGTGTCCTTACCCGCTGGACCACCGGGGAAGCTCTAAGTATTTGTTCTGAAAAGCTCGCTCTTTCACCTCTACCACTTAGCAGCTTCTCTAAGCCACTGGTATTCAGTGCAACAGTGGCCTTTGAAGTTGGAGTCAAACCCACCTTCACCATAAACTGCCTCTGCAGTACTTTGACAGGTATTTAACTTGCTGGGCCTCACATTCCCCATCTGTAAAATGGGGCCAGTGCTCCTGCCACCTGGGGTCGGGAAGGATGAATGAGAGAGCACAGGACGGGGCACGGAGGACGTGTGTGAACCTGGGGATGGCGGCAGGTGGGGCTGCTGTGGAAACCATGATTAGGGATCGTGCTGTTTTCTTTGAGCTGACACGTCTCAGGAGACATCAAACCTAAGCTGCCTCGAAAGAGAAACAGCAGGATTTCAGAGACACCCGCTGGCGTTTACCAGCACGCCCGTGGCATAGGAGCCGCCGAGGGCATTGCCAAACTTCTCTACAACCCTTTCAGTGAGCCCGTGAGGCAGGCATGATTGCACCCATTTCACAGAGGAGCAGGTCAGCGGACCATTTTCAGCAGCCATATGTTGGAGTCAGTATTCAAACCAGTGTCCCTCTCCCTGTTTGAGCCTTGGCTTCCCAGCGCGGGGGAGCACACGTGGGGAGCTTGCCCCTGCCGCCCGGCCGCTGTTTGCGGGTGCGCCTGCCCTGGCCCCGTGCAGATCCTGCGAGGCTTCCTTGCTGACTCCGGGCTAATAAGCCCCTGTGTACCTGGGCCTGGAGCTGTGGCTGAGGCTCAGGCATCTGAAGCACAAATATGCGGACTGTCATTGACGACCAGCTCGATCACAGCCTGATTTCAGATGGACCGGCACAGCCCAGTGGCTCAGGACCTGTCCTCACGCGTAGTAAGCACGCCCTCGAATCCCCGTCAAGGCTCCTGGAGCCGGGGCCGGGGAGTCTGGGCACGGCCCACTGGAGAGGGCACCCCGAGCGCCTGCAGTCCAGGCCGTGGCCTCTCTCAAGGCCTGCCCCGCCTCCGCGGGATCCACGTGGACCTCACGAGTGTACGGAAGGTGGGTGTCTTCTTGCACGCCCCTGCCCCCGGTGTGCACCCGGGAGCCCGGCCCTGCTCGAGGCTGCGGAGTCTGATGGGAGAAGCGGGCTGATCTCCGGACTCTGGGAACCAGCTTTCCCCGTGTCCACTTCAGTCTGCCTCCGGGGTGTCCGCCGTGCACCCAGCACTGCGGCAGGGGACCCGATCACGACCCTCTTTCTGTCTGTCTGGCGACAGGAATGGTAATTATCAGTGACGGCAGCAACAGCGCCTCCTCCCACTGCTGAGTCCCCGCTGGGAGGCAGACGGGGCCTCGGTGGAAACGCCCGCGGCCCTGCAAGATGGGCGTGATTGTCTCCATCTCGGAGCCGAGGGTGCGGAGACCGAGAGGCTAACGCAACTGTGCTACAGCCCTGTGTGTAAGAGGTGATGGGCTTCCAAGTCAAGCCAGATCTATCTGCTCCCATCCCAGCACGCTGACAGCCAAAAAGCCGTTGCTTTAGGGAGGCCGCCGAGGGCATTGCCAAACTTCTCTACAACCCTTTCAGTGAGCCCGTGAGGCAGGCATGATTGCACCCATTTCACAGAGGAGCAGGTCAGCGGACCATTTTCAGCAGCCATATGTTGGAGTCAGTATTCAAACCAGTGTCCCTCTCCCTGTTTGAGCCTTGGCTTCCCAGCGCGGGGGAGCACACGTGGGGAGCTTGCCCCTGCCGCCCGGCCGCTGTTTGCGGGTGCGCCTGCCCTGGCCCCGTGCAGATCCTGCGAGGCTTCCTTGCTGACTCCGGGCTAATAAGCCCCTGTGTACCTGGGCCTGGAGCTGTGGCTGAGGCTCAGGCATCTGAAGCACAAATATGCGGACTGTCATTGACGACCAGCTCGATCACAGCCTGATTTCAGATGGACCGGCACAGCCCAGTGGCTCAGGACCTGTCCTCACGCGTAGTAAGCACGCCCTCGAATCCCCGTCAAGGCTCCTGGAGCCGGGGCCGGGGAGTCTGGGCACGGCCCACTGGAGAGGGCACCCCGAGCGCCTGCAGTCCAGGCCGTGGCCTCTCTCAAGGCCTGCCCCGCCTCCGCGGGATCCACGTGGACCTCACGAGTGTACGGAAGGTGGGTGTCTTCTTGCACGCCCCTGCCCCCGGTGTGCACCCGGGAGAGCCCGGCCCTGCTCGAGGCTGCGGAGTCTGATGGGAGAAGCGGGCTGATCTCCGGACTCTGGGAACCAGCTTTCCCCGTGTCCACTTCAGTCTGCCTCCGGGGTGTCCGCCGTGCACCCAGCACTGCGGCAGGGGACCCGATCACGACCCTCTTTCTGTCTGTCTGGCGACAGGAATGGTAATTATCAGTGACGGCAGCAACAGCGCCTCCTCCCACTGCTGAGTCCCCGCTGGGAGGCAGACGGGGCCTCGGTGGAAACGCCCGCGGCCCTGCAAGATGGGCGTGATTGTCTCCATCTCGGAGCCGAGGGTGCGGAGACCGAGAGGCTAACGCAACTGTGCTACAGCCCTGTGTGTAAGAGGTGATGGGCTTCCAAGTCAAGCCAGATCTATCTGCTCCCATCCCAGCACGCCCCGCACGACAGAGGTGCTTCAGGGCGGGGGAGACGGTCCAGGCGGCGGCTCTGAACACAGGAGTCTCCACCTGGAAGTGAGAGGACCGGGGGAGGGCTGGGCTAGTCAGGAGGGCTTCCTGGAGGTGGTGAGCTCTTTGCCCTGTGCGGTCTAGTCCTCTTCCTTATGGGACTTGCAATGAGACTGAGCAGGAAAGACTCTAACACCGAACATTTGCTGGTTATTTGTTCATTTTCCCAAAGATTTGTTGAGTGCTACCCTATCTATAGCTTAGTTGGTAAAGAATCCGCCTGCAATGCAGGAGACCCGTGTTCTACCCCGGGGTGAGGAGGTCCCCTGGAGGAGGCAATGGCAACCCCTCCCGTCCTCTTGCCTGGAGAATCCCGTGGACAGAGGAGCCTGGCGGGCTGCAGTCCATGGGGTCACAAAGAGTTGGACACAACCGAGAGATGGAGCACGCACAGACGCACCCTGTCTGTATGTGGGACTGGACCAGGGTCCAGACGTCCTGAGATGGGTCCTGGTCCCACAGGACGCTCAGTGGAGGGGAGGAGCCACGCCAGGGCCCAGGGCGGGCCACGTGTCACCCTCAGCAGAATGGGAGCTGCTAAGCCTAGGGTGGGGCCACGAGTGTACGGAAGGTGGGTGTCTTCTTGCACGCCCCTGCCCCCGGTGTGCACCCGGGAGAGCCCGGCCCTGCTCGAGGCTGCGGAGTCTGATGGGAGAAGCGGGCTGATCTCCGGACTCTGGGAACCAGCTTTCCCCGTGTCCACTTCAGTCTGCCTCCGGGGTGTCCGCCGTGCACCCAGCACTGCGGCAGGGGACCCGATTACGACCCTCTTTCTGTCTGTCTGGCGACAGGAATGGTAATTATCAGTGACGACAGCAACAGCGCCTCCTCCCACTGCTGAGTCCCCGCTGGGAGGCAGACGGGGCCTCGGTGGAAACGCCCGCGGCCCTGCAAGATGGGCGTGATTGTCTCCATCTCAGAGCCGAGGGTGCGGAGACCGAGAGGCTAACGCAACTGTGCTACAGCCCTGTGTGTAAGAGGTGATGGGCTTCCAAGTCAAGCCAGATCTATCTGCTCCCATCCCAGCACGCCCCGCACGACAGAGGTGCTTCAGGGCGGGGGAGACGGTCCAGGCGGCGGCTCTGAACACAGGAGTCTCCACCTGGAAGTGAGAGGACCGGGGGAGGGCTGGGCTAGTCAGGAGGGCTTCCTGGAGGTGGTGAGCTCTTTGCCCTGTGCGGTCTAGTCCTCTTCCTTATGGGACTTGCAATGAGACTGAGCAGGAAAGACTCTAACACCGAACATTTGCTGGTTATTTGTTCATTTTCCCAAAGATTTGTTGAGTGCTACCCTATCTATAGCTTAGTTGGTAAAGAATCCGCCTGCAATGCAGGAGACCCGTGTTCTACCCCGGGGTGAGGAGGTCCCCTGGAGGAGGCAATGGCAACCCCTCCAGTCCTCTTGCCTGGAGAATCCCGTGGACAGAGGAGCCTGGCGGGCTGCAGTCCATGGGGTCACAAAGAGTTGGACACAACCGAGAGATGGAGCACGCACAGACGCACCCTGTCTGTATGTGGGACTGGACCAGGGTCCAGACGTCCTGAGATGGGTCCTGGTCCCACAGGACGCTCAGTGGAGGGGAGGAGCCACGCCAGGGCCCAGGGCGGGCCACGTGTCACCCTCAGCAGAATGGGAGCTGCTAAGCCTAGGGTGGGGCCAGGAGAGGAGCCAGAGAGAGACGGAAGTGTCCTCTCTTGGAAACCTGGGTCGGGGACAGCAGGAGGCTAGGGTGCCATTCCCCGGGGAGGGACCAGCATAGGCAAAGGCATGGGGTGGGGTGTGCCTCTGGGAGGGGGTCTCCTGGAGCCGCTGTTTCTGTGAGGGGGTGGGGTTGGGGGTTAATCACGGCTGGGACATTCGTGTGTATGATGGGCGGGCCTGTGTGTGAGTGCTGGTATATACGAGGGGCAGCTGTATCAATTTGAATGGTGATATATCTTGGGCTTAAACCCTTCTTACTGGAAAGATGGAATGATTTCACTCCTTTAGTTCACTCCTTTGCCTTCAACACACTCAGTGCACCTGTGACTGACTCCCCTTCAAATGAGTGTGGACCTTGCTTTGGGGCGGGTTGGAGGTTGGGCTCTGTCCTGGGCTGAGGGCTGGACAATGGGGGCGGGAGGGGCTGGAGGTGAGGAGGGTCCCTGAATCGCCTAGAGGACCCAGATCTAGATGTCCTGGGGACACAAATGCAGATACCTGACAAGTAGCAGCAGCAACTTAACATTTTCATTGATTGGAGTGGATTGATACTGTCTAAAGCGCATTGGCAGCCATGCGCTGTCTCATGCGTGCTGACACTCCAGCCCCACGGTCCCCAGCAAGGGAGGGGACAGAGCGCGCCTTCCCGTTCGGTTTCTGGATGATCTTGATCCCTGGGTGAGTTAGTGTTTACATATCCGTTTCCTGGTAGAGGAAGACAGGCTAAAGTAAGTGAAGTGATTGGTCTGAGGCTACACAGGTGGTTACCAGTCATGCTGGAATGGTCTCCTGGTCAGATGTTAAGGGCATCTGTTTGCTTAAAGTTTGGGGTCTGGATGTAGACACATGAGAAGGGTAGGAACAAGCAGAAAGTTTCCTGCTCCGATTTTGGGCTATTTGGAGTAGACACCCTCCTGCGTGTACCTCAGCCCTCTAATAACACCCTGTATATACCAGCTAAAGTGTCTGCCTGTCCATCCTCCATCCCTCATCCATCTATCTCCCATCCATCCATCCATCCATCCATCCCCCACCCATCCATCCCCCATCTAACCATCACCCATCCATCTATCCATCACCCATCCATCCATCCATCCCCCACCCATCCATCCCCCATCTAACCATCACCCATCCATCTATCCATCACCCATCCATCCATCCATCCCCCATCCATCCATCCCCCATCCATCCATCCCCCATCTAACCATCACCCATCCATCCATCCATCACCCATCCATCCATCATCCATTCATCCATCCATCCCCCATCCATCCATCCCCCATCCATCCATCCCCCATCTAACCATCACCCATCGATCCATCCATCATCCATCCATCCATCCATCCATCCCCCATCCATCCATCCATCCATCACCTATCCACCCATCCATCCCCCATCCATTCATCCATCATCCATCCATCTATTCATCACCCATCTATCCATCCATCCACCCATCTATCCATCATCCTTCCATCCATCCATCACCCATGCATCCATCCATCCATTCATCATCCATCCATCTGTCCATCACCCATCCATCCATCCATCTATCCATTACCCTTCCATCTATCATCCATCTATCACCCATCCATCCACCCATCTAGCCATCGCCTATCCATCCATCCATCATCCATCCATCACTCATCCATCCACCCATCTATCCTTTACCCATCCATCCATCTATCATCCACTGTTCATGACTTTGGTGTATACCTGTGCACCAGGCACTGTGTATGTGCTGGGAAGAGAGTCCTCACTCAAAGCATCCCCCCCACCCCGTGACCGAGCTTCTGGAAGCCTCCATCCATGTCACTTTTTTTCAAATAGCTCCTTACTGAGAGAAATGGGGTTAAGGATCTCGCTTGTTGGTGAGCTCACCCAGCCAGGAGCACGGCAGCCTCTGACAGGTCCACTCCTAAGTGACTGGCATCGGAAAACACGAAGTTCCCTGCTGGTGACACCAGAATTGTGAGGCCAAGCTCAAGATCTGTCCTATAAACACATGATGTGGTGGGGATCTGGCGCCTCTCCCGAGGCAAAGCCCAAGGTGCTCTCTGCCGCTCTGCAGGACGTAGGGGTCCAGGGCACTGCAGGCTTCTTGCCCTGAGTTTGGTGGCACTGAGTGCCCGGTGTGGAGTTGGTCTGAGCCCTTGGCCACTGGCTCCAGCCTCCACTCAGTGGGCCATCTTTGCCAGGGGTGTGCAGGTGTACCTTGTATGTGTGTCCTTGTATCTGGAGGGTCTTTCACAACTCCTACACTCTCATCTGCATCATCCATTGTACTGGAAGGTCTAGCTGCAGAGGGGAAAACGTGGGCTTGTGTCTTACTTCTGCTGCTAAGCTAGTAATTGGACAGAAGGACGTCATGCAGAAATAAAGAAGGAGCAAGCCCAGCACCTCGCCGGGTGCACCTGTGGCCAGGGGATGGAGGAGGTACTTGTTGAGCTCTAGGACATGAAGACGATGAGAGGCTGGCTCTGAGAGGTGTGTTCTGGAATGTCCCTGCTGGCATGGTGGATGAGAACCCGCCTGCCAATGCAGGAGATGTAAGAGACATGGGTTCGATCCCTGGGTTGGGAAGATCCCCTGGAGTTGGAAATGGCAATCCACTCCAGTCTTCTTGCCTGGGAAATCTCATGGATGGAGGAGCCTGGTGGGCTACCGTCCACGGGGTCCCAAAGAGTTGAACATGACTGAAGCGACTTAGCACACATGCATGCCAATGCAAGGGACGTGGGCTTGATCCCTGGTCCGGGAAGATTCCACCTATCTCAGAGCGACATAACCTGTGCATCCCAGCGGCTGAGCCCACGTGTCTAGAACCCGTGCTCCACAGCAAGACAAGCTGCCACAGTGAGAAGCCCCCGCTGACCCCAGCTAGAGAAAGCCCTCATATAGCAACAAAACCCCTTCATAACCCGAAATTGTGTGTTCTGCGGATCTGACTAGCTAGTCCTCACCGCCAGCTGCCAGCTGCCCCCTTAGTACCGCTGGATGAATGGGCTGCCAAGTTGGGGTCCCGTGGCCCCAGCCCTCAGACACCAAGTAATTGTTTCCGCCACGACAGCTGAC
The DNA here is from genome assembly GCA_022376925.1 of Tragulus kanchil. NCBI lineage: Eukaryota > Metazoa > Chordata > Mammalia > Artiodactyla > Tragulidae > Tragulus > Tragulus kanchil. The sequence goes on from JAIOJX010000026.1 coordinate 119,153,758, forward strand.
AATGATCCATGGGTGTTTGCGGGCAGCTGCTAGGGGCCAGGGGCTCAGCCAGAGTTTTCCTAATTAGCTCTCCATTATTCCCATCCCAGGAGGACGAGGCGAAGGAGGTCCGGGCACCGTCAAATGGCGGGCGTCGCTCTCAGCTCCTTGCTTGCTCTCTGCCGCTCTGCAGGACGGGGGTCCGGTTTGCCCTGAGTTTGGTGGCACTGAGTGCCCGTGTGGAGTTGGTCTGAGCCCTTGGCCACTGGCTCCAGCCTCCACTCAGTGGGCCATCTTTGCCAGGGGTGTGCAGGTGTACCTTGTATGTGTGTCCTTGTATCTGGAGGGTCTTTCACAACTCCTACACTCTCATCTGCATCATCCATTGTACTGGAAGGTCTAGCTGCAGAGGGGAAAACGTGGGCTTGTGTCTTACTTCTGCTGCTAAGCTAGTAATTGGACAGAAGGACGTCATGCAGAAATAAAGAAGGAGCAAGCCCAGCACCTCGCCGGGTGCACCTGTGGCCAGGGGATGGAGGAGGTACTTGTTGAGCTCTAGGACATGAAGACGATGAGAGGCTGGCTCTGAGAGGTGTGTTCTGGAATGTCCCTGCTGGCATGGTGGATGAGAACCCGCCTGCCAATGCAGGAGATGTAAGAGACATGGGTTCGATCCCTGGGTTGGGAAGATCCCCTGGAGTTGGAAATGGCAATCCACTCCAGTCTTCTTGCCTGGGAAATCTCATGGATGGAGGAGCCTGGTGGGCTACCGTCCACGGGGTCCCAAAGAGTTGAACATGACTGAAGCGACTTAGCACACATGCATGCCAATGCAAGGGACGTGGGCTTGATCCCTGGTCCGGGAAGATTCCACCTATCTCAGAGCGACATAACCTGTGCATCCCAGCGGCTGAGCCCACGTGTCTAGAACCCGTGCTCCACAGCAAGACAAGCTGCCACAGTGAGAAGCCCCCGCTGACCCCAGCTAGAGAAAGCCCTCATATAGCAACAAAACCCCTTCGTAACCCAAAAAAGTGTGTTCTGGGGAGCTGGCTAGCTAGCCCTCACCGCCAGCTGCCAGCTGCCCCCTTAGTACCGCTGGATGAATGGGCTGCCAAGTTGGGGTCCCGTGGCCCCAGCCCTCAGACACCAAGTAATTGTTTCCGCCACGACAGCTGACAATGATCCATGGGTGTTTGCGGGCAGCTGCTAGGGGCCAGGGGCTCAGCCAGAGTTTTCCTAATTAGCTCTCCATTATTCCCATCCCAGGAGGACGAGGCGAAGGAGGTCCGGGCACCGTCAAATGGCGGGCGTCGCTCTCAGCTCCTTGCTTGCTAAACCTCTCGTGCTCCCAGCACTCGCAGGGTGCCCTTCAAGTCCCAGAGCCAGTGGACCTGGAGACGGTGAGCCGCCCCGCGGCCGCGCAGCCCTCCTCTCTGCCCCGCCTCCCTCCCCAGCCAAACGCAGCTTCCCGCTTCCCTACAGGCAGGTTTCAAGCAGGGCTGGGACTAGGCAGAGGTGCAAATTTAAGGAGGTGCGCAAACTTCTCAGTACTCAAGATGAATAATCTTTCTTTTTCTTTTTTGGCCACTTCTATTGGTTTTTCATTTATGTATTTTCATCCATCATTGTTCTTTGGCCCGCGTGGGCCTCCCATCGCGGTGGCCTCTGTTGTCGTAGAGCGCCGGCTCTGGGCGCAGGCGCTCAGAGCTCCGGCTCGGTAGTTGGACACACTGGTCCAGCCGCTCCGCGGCACGTGGGATCTTCCCAGGCCAGGGATCGAGCCAGCGCCCCCTGCACTGCAAGGCAGTGTCCTTACCCACTGGACTACCGGGGAAACCCCTAAGATGAATAATCTTAATGCTACATTTAATGCCTAGAAATCAGTGCAGCTCATGATAAGCAAAATATCCAAATTTTAAATAACGAGGCCATCACTTCAGCAAATTAAACATTTTTTTTCCCGTCAGGGTGGGTTCCTGATCCTCATTTTATCCCAGATAAGTGTCAGGCTGTAGGAGGAAACAGGGAAAAGAAGATGGAAACAGGACTGCTGAGAACTCAGGGGAGGAATGAGGAACTGCATTAATTTTAGCGAGGAGCTCTCCTGTTACTCACCACGCATTGTCCATTGAGCACTTGGTGCCAGCTGGGTGCCCGCGGTCCACTTTACATGTATGGTCTCATTTTTTTCAGGTAGGAGTAGGTGTGACTGCACTCGGTTCATGGACTTGGGGTCTGAGGAACAGAAAGTTCAGGTAGCTTACCCAGGGTCACACGGCGGGCCAGTGGAGCTGGCACTGAAGTTCAAGTCCTGTCCTCCACGTGGCGTCTGTCTTTGCCTTTCTCCCTGTTCCAGCGACGACTATGGCAATGAGTCAAATTTCCTAGGCTCTTGCTGTGTGCCAGGCACTCTTCTAAGGATTTTAAATATGGTTATCTCATTGAATCCTCCCAACAACCCCGTGAGCGGTCTACCACTAAGGAAGTAGAATTATCCCCATTTTACATGTGAGGAAACTGAGGCACGGGAAAGGTCAGTAACTCACCCAGCATCCCAGAGATCCTAAGTGACAGACCCCCACAGGCAGGTGCCAGGGCCTGAATGTGCCATCTCAAGGATGGTTGGGATACTCCAGGGAGCTGAGGTGGGAAAGATATCAGCAGTGCCCAGCGCTGGCCCAGGCCCGGAGCCCCAGGGTTCCCAGGAGGGTGCCCAGGCCAGCGGCTTTCCCACCCACGCGCAGACCGGAGCCTCGCACGGCGGCCCCTTCCGCGGCCGCTGCCACCCTCAGCAGAAGCCGTCATCCTGGTGGAAACCTGCCAGGGGGACAATGAAGGCATTCAGGGGCTGTTATTTATTTATTTCTCAATAAAGAAACTTCATGAATAGATGGATATTTATTCACCTAATTCACTTTTGCAAATGCAGTGTCCTTCAAAGGATGATTTGTTTGCTGAGCGGGGCTGAGGCGGGAGGTTAAAAATAGCTCCCGGCAGTACCGTATTTCTCAGTAAATCAGTGTTGATAATTTAATAATAAAATTAGTCTTACATCAGGTACCAGATATCGCTCCTCTGACATGCAAATCGAATTCAGCTTCCTACCCAGTGTGGACCGTTTGTGAGGCTACAAATCCACCAGCGTCCGTTTGGGGGCACTAAATTCAGAGCCTTTCTTGCAGGGGTCAATACGAGTGCCTCTGAAACTGCCTGCCTGACTCACCCGGTCGTTTGTGACAGTCACTTCCTTCAGAAGGCAGACGGCCAGCCTTCCCCTCCCAGCCGAGTGGCCACCTGCATCAGGCCACCCGTGCCCCGTCAGATCCCGACACATGGCTCCGAGCTTCTGGGCGGAGGGGCTGTCGCCTCTAGAGCACGCTTCATTTCCTCTCAGTAGACGTTTCATGGCCACCTACTGTGTACCGGGTTGGGCTGAGGGGCTGGGCTGACTCTTCTTGGGTGCTCTTTCTAAGAAGCACATGCATGGTCTGGTCGGGGGACAGGACGGACACATCAAGGGCATCATGGTGTAAGGGCAGTGAGGTCTGGGGGCACAGAGCAGAAGGAAGGGCTGGCATCGTCTGTGAAGGAGAGGTCACATGATGCAGGAAGGCTCAACCTCTAAAGAGACTTCTACATGGGGTTTTGCAGGATGAATAGGAGTTCCCAGGCCAGGGACTGAACTGGCGCCCCTTGCACTGCAAGGCGGTATTCTTACCCACTGGACCACCAGGGAAGCCCCTACTCCAGTATTTTTGCTGGAAAACTTCCATGGACAGAGGAGATTGGTGGGCTAATTTCCGTGCGGTCACGAAGAATTGGACACGACCATGTGATCAACACACACTTGTCTGGCATAGGAAATTCACGAGCCATTCTCTTGTGAACCGTGTAAGTTGATCCGGACCGTAGCCCCTGGGCTTGGCAGGGTCGGAAACCTGCCAGGGGACAATGAAGGCATTCAGGGCTGTTATTTATTTATTTCTCAATAAAGAAACTTCATGAATAGATGGATATTTATTCACCTAATTCACTTTTGCAAATGCAGTGTCCTTCAAAGGATGATTTGTTTGCTGAGCGGGGCTGAGGCGGGAGGTTAAAAATAGCTCCCGGCAGTACCGTATTTCTCAGTAAATCAGTGTTGATAATTTAATAATAAAATTAGTCTTACATCAGGTACCAGATATCGCTCCTCTGACATGCAAATCGAATTCAGCTTCCTACCCAGTGTGGACCGTTTGTGAGGCTACAAATCCACCAGCGTCCGTTTGGGGGCACTAAATTCAGAGCCTTTCTTGCAGGGGTCAATACGAGTGCCTCTGAAACTGCCTGCCTGACTCACCCGGTCGTTTGTGACAGTCACTTCCTTCAGAAGGCAGACGGCCAGCCTTCCCCTCCCAGCCGAGTGGCCACCTGCATCAGGCCACCCGTGCCCCGTCAGATCCCGACACATGGCTCCGAGCTTCTGGGCGGAGGGGCTGTCGCCTCTAGAGCACGCTTCATTTCCTCTCAGTAGACGTTTCATGGCCACCTACTGTGTACCGGGTTGGGCTGAGGGGCTGGGCTGACTCTTCTTGGGTGCTCTTTCTAAGAAGCACATGCATGGTCTGGTCGGGGGACAGGACGGACACATCAAGGGCATCATGGTGTAAGGGCAGTGAGGTCTGGGGGCACAGAGCAGAAGGAAGGGCTGGCATCGTCTGTGAAGGAGAGGTCACATGATGCAGGAAGGCTCAACCTCTAAAGAGACTTCTACATGGGGTTTTGCAGGATGAATAGGAGTTCCCAGGCCAGGGACTGAACTGGCGCCCCTTGCACTGCAAGGCGGTATTCTTACCCACTGGACCACCAGGGAAGCCCCCTACTCCAGTATTTTTGCTGGAAAACTTCCATGGACAGAGGAGCTTGGTGGGCTACATTCCGTGCGGTCACGAAGAATTGGACACGACCATGTGATCAACACACACTTGTCTGGCATAGGAAATTCACGAGCCATTCTCATGTGAACCGTGTAAGTTGATCCGGACCGTAGCCCCCTGGGCTTGGCAGGGTCGGCACTGTGAGTCCCACTTTACAGAAGAGAAACGCTGAGGTTCGGGGAGGGGAAATGACCCTTTCACTTTCAGGGCAGAAATGGGACTCCTGATCAAGTCCTCTTAATTCCTAGTCTGGGCTTTTAGGGGGCGTCATTCGCATTTCAGTGAGTTGGGCCCCTGTGATGAGCCTCTTTCTAATGTGGGAACGGGAAAGGGACTTGCTTGAGATCACGGAGGTGACGCGAGGCCTGAATTTCGACGCTCTCCTCCCAGCCTGACTCGTTCATTCCATGTCATCGTCCTCCCCGCTGGCTCCACGGTCCCCCGGCCCCACTCACTGCCCCTGGCATCACTGGTCTCCCTGACGTTTTGGAGCTTGCAAGCATTCTCCGGTCATGACCTTCGCCCTGCTGCCCTTCTGTCTGGATGACGTTCCCCCGGGTGTCACCGCAGCTGCTGACATGGCTGAGGTCTCCGCTGAAACGTCGCGGGCTGTGAGAGGCCGCCCCGAGCTGCCGCCACAGCACAGCCCACGGCTCCGCCCGCTTTCCAGCTTGCGTTTTCTCGAGAGCACCTGCCCCTTCACGGCTGTTCCTTCACCCGTTTGTGACCGCCTTCCTCCCTAAAAAATACGTTCCAGGAGGGCAGTGACTTTGTTTGCTTGTGCTGTGTATTTGCTGTCTTGTTGCCAGGAGGCACTTGATAAATGTTTGTTGAGTGAAAGCGTGTTGAGTGCTTGCAACGCGCAAGGCGCCGTCCTTGGATCCAAGGTGAGCCCCGCCCCCGGGAGCCGGGCCCCCGCGCGCTGGGAGGCGGGTGTGCCGGCCCGCACGCTGGACGGGCGTGGCAAAGGCTGCGGCGACGTTCGTGGGAGCTCTTCTCGTAGATCGTCCGCTGTCTGGGGATCTTTTCCGTGAACAGTATTGGGGTTATTGTTCAGTGTCTCGGTCGTCTCTGACTCTTTGCGACTCTATGGCCTGCAGCACCCCAGGCTTCCCCGCCCTCCACTGTCTCTCTGAGTTTGCTCAGACTCATGTCCATTGAGACGGTGATGCCATGCGACCGCCTCGTCCTCTGTCGCCCCTTCTCCTCCTGCCCTCACTCCTTCCCAGCACCAGGGCCTTTTCCAATGTGTCGTCTCTTTCCATCAGGTGGCCAAAGTATCGGAGCTTCAGTCCTTCCAGTGAATATTCAGGGTTGATTTCCTTTAGGATGGACTGGTTTGATCTCCTTGCTGTCCAAGGGACTCTAGTCTTCTCCAGCCCCACAGTTGGAAAGCAGCAGTTCCTCGGGGCTCAGCCTTCTCTCTGGGCCAGCTCTCACATCCACACGCGCCTGTGGAAGGAAAGAAGAGTGCAGAAACGCTGGGCTGTGGCGGGCTGACCCGCACAGGCTGAGGAGTGTTTTAGGAGGAATGCAGGCCACAGACAGCTGTAGAGAAGACATCCCAGAAGGCGAATGCTCGCTTTCAGCACTGCTATTTAGTCACGTCCGCACCTCTTGCTCTCGTGTCGTGTGTGTATGTTCGGTCATGTCTGCTCTTCATGACCCCGTGGACTGTAGCCCACCAGGCTCCTCTGTCCATGAGGTTTTCTAGGCAAGAATACTGGAGTGGGTTGCCATTTCTTCCTCCACCCAGGGCTCCAACCTGAATATCCTGCATTCTCCTGCACTGCAGGCAACTTCTTTACTGCTGAGCCACTGGGAAAGCCCTGGGTCTCAGTTTATCTGGCAACAAAGTGGGTGGAAATGTCCTGTTTTGCTTAGCTCACCAAGCTTGCCATTTCTGTCACTCCTTCCAGGGGAAGTCAGCTGGAATTTCCTTTCCTTTCTTTTCTCTGTGTCTTTATCACCTGCTGAACATTCAGCTCTGTGCCGGCATGGGAAATGCTGGAACCCTCTCCCTCCCCTCTCCCGCTGAGTGGCCGGGGCCTGAGGCCCAAGGTCCTTTCCAGACCCACAGAGTCTCAGCAAAGGAACAAAGGAGGCTGCCCAGGAGCAGCTCTGCAGTCTTGCAAGCCGGCTTCAGCAAAACGTCGTCAGATGACGGGTACATGTTATTCTGTAATAAGAGGCTTTTAAGAAAAGCACAGAAACACTTAGGGGAAAGTTAAGGGGAAAAGGAAGGCGATGGAATTGTTCACACTCCATCAGTGCCTGAGAAGAGCCGGCTTCATGACGCACGCTTCCAGGTGTTAGGATGGTGGGGGCGGGCGGCGTGCCAGCCTCTCCGCTGTGCACACGCCCCCTCCGTGGTTCTAGAGACCTCTGCTCCCAGCTCCCTGCCCAACAGCCACGTCACTTCCAAATGCTCGAAACCAACTCCTGAATGTTACAACCCGGAGCAGAGAAACTGCTGGGAGACACTGGATACCAGGGAGGCCATATTCGTGGGTCAAGATACTTGCACACCAGCTTCGCTACCTTGGCCGCCTGATGTGAAGAGGCGACTCGTTGGGAAAGCCCCTGACGCTGGGAAAGGTTGACGGCAAAGGCAGAAGGGAGGCGACAGAGGGTGAGACGGTTGGATGGCATCATCGAGACCGTGGACGTGAATCTGGGCAAGCTCCAGGAGGCAGGGAAAGACTGGGAAGCCTGGCGCGCTGCCGGCCGTGGGCTCGCAGAGGCAGACCCAGCCGAGCGACTGAACAGCAGCTAAGTATTCCCCTCGTAGCGCGTGAGCAGCCCCTGGCCTGCGCCAGCCCAGCCGCCCCGGCCTCTGCCCGGACCCCAGGCCTCCCCGTGCTGCGGCAACTGCAGGGTCGGCCACGGGCACCGCTGCGGTCTCAGAGGACCCCGCTCCAGCCCCGTTTCTTCTGACGGGTCTGTGTCAGCGTCACAGTCATTTCTGACATGTTGACGGTCCCTCCACACCCAGCCCGCCGCTCATGTTTGCTCTCCCTTTCCACGTGAGCACCCTGCCGACCGACCCAGGCGCCCAGGGGAGCACGGGGAGGGGTCGTGGACACCCCCAGCTCCATGCACAAGGCAGGCTCGGGGCTCCGCTCAGCGCCCAGACTCCACGAAGGCAGGCACTGGGCTTGCCTGTCCACCACGGACTCCCAGCTAGGAGCCTGGCGCTCAGGGGGTGCTTGACCAAAGGTACACCGCGGTGCACGCCCAGCCTGCGTCCAGGCCCCACCACGGACACCGTCCCCTCGGTCTCACCCGACTCGCTCTCATGCCTTGGGACCTTTGTCCCAAACCAAGTCATCAAATGTTCTTCACGTGGTCGCCATCCACGCGTCCGTCAGGTCCGCTGGGCGTCTCCTCTTCCAGCCTCCTCTGCCGGCCTTGGAGCTGGCCCCCTTCCTGCTCCCACGGCCCCTGGGGCTGCTGAGGCCTCGGCACTGCCTGCACTCCCCGCAGGGCCGCCTTCTCTCGCCCCCGGGGAGGGGAGCCCCTGACGGCAGGCGGAGGAAGGCGGTGACTGCCTCCACCCCCGACGGTGGCCGCCTTTGCTGGCTCAGCCCAGCTGGCCGTGGCCAGGACTCGTGACTCACGTCCCGTGACGCGCAGCTGGGTGGCTTCGTCCAGGGCAGCACCGCAGGTGTGAGCCCCACCGGGGGACCCGCCGTGGGGAAGGGAAGGCCCGGTCCCCCAGCGCTGCTTGACATCTCTTCCAAGGGCTTCCACTCTGGTGACAGATCAGATAGGAGGCATTTGCATCTTGCCTTTTCCTCCACGATCCTATGGGGGATTTTTTTTTTTTTTTTGGTAGCAAACAGATGTCCTCTAGATAATACATAAGTAAACACAGGGTGAAGACACTTTTATTTTTCTTTACTCCAAATGACTTTGGTGATTTCTTTCCTGCTCGTAAAAATCCTACGCGTTCACCAAAGACCGTTGGGACACTATGGGACTGAGACTGTTCGGAAGAGGTCGGGGCCCCGCAGTGCTTCCTTCCTCTCTCCACTGTGCCTCCGGGGCTCCCGCGCCCCACGCCCTGCCCGGGGCCCCCACGCTGGGCTGAGCCTTTCCCGCCAGTGTCCTCAGGGCTGGCTCAGCCTCCAGACTCCACACGGCTCCGTCTCCACATCCGCTGCTCTCTGCCAGGCCCCCGTCTCTCGCTCAGACGTCTGCCGTGGCTCCCACTTTCCTTCCCGTCTGGTCTCTCCCTCTATCCTCCCGAGGCCTCCCATCGTCGCCTCAGACAGAGGCTTCGCAGGAGGGCCATCTCACCTCGCCCCCCGGCCACCCAGCCCCGCTGTCTGACCGCCCCTTCTCTCACCCCCAGGTCTCTGCGGTTGCTCCCGCCGTGGGCTGATCTAGCTGTGGGTGCGGGCTCTCTCTCACGGGACGCTGCTGGGGTGGGGGTGGGGAGCAGCCCTGCTCCAGACCCTCTGCAAAGTCAGGGTTCAGTTGGACCCGTGGAGTCTCTCTCAGCTCTGGCGGCCGAGGTCCTGGGACTCTGAGCCCAGTGGGGTTGTAGAGCAGCGCTGGGAGCCCCGCGGTGGCAGGGCCACGCCCGTCCATCTCGCCACGGCGCGCAGGGCCTGGTGCCTCAGAGCTGGGGACCACCAAGAGGACGGCAAGGGGCGCCCTGCAGGTGGGAGGCCCCAGCGCTGGACAGGAGGTGGGAGATGCACCTAGGTGGGGGACCTAGGTGTTCCTGCCCAGGGGACCCCGCCAGGGGGTGGGGCCCCAGGTCCCCGGGGACCCGCTGGGAAGGAAGGCCCGGTCCCCAGCGCTTGACATCTCTTCCAAGGGCTTCCACTCTGGTGACAGATCAGATAGGAGGCATTTGCATCTTGCCTTTTCCTCCACGATCCTATGGGGGATTTTTTTTTTTTTTTTGGTAGCAAACAGATGTCCTCTAGATAATACATAAGTAAACACAGGGTGAAGACACTTTTATTTTTCTTTACTCCAAATGACTTTGGTGATTTCTTTCCTGCTCGTAAAAATCCTACGCGTTCACCAAAGACCGTTGGGACACTATGGGACTGAGACTGTTCGGAAGAGGTCGGGGCCCCGCAGTGCTTCCTTCCTCTCTCCACTGTGCCTCCGGGGCTCCCGCGCCCCACGCCCTGCCCGGGGCCCCCACGCTGGGCTGAGCCTTTCCCGCCAGTGTCCTCAGGGCTGGCTCAGCCTCCAGACTCCACACGGCTCCGTCTCCACATCCGCTGCTCTCTGCCAGGCCCCCGTCTCTCGCTCAGACGTCTGCCGTGGCTCCCACTTTCCTTCCCGTCTGGTCTCTCCCTCTATCCTCCCGAGGCCTCCCATCGTCGCCTCAGACAGAGGCTTCGCAGGAGGGCCATCTCACCTCGCCCCCCGGCCACCCAGCCCCGCTGTCTGACCGCCCCTTCTCTCACCCCCAGGTCTCTGCGGTTGCTCCCGCCGTGGGCTGATCTAGCTGTGGGTGCGGGCTCTCTCTCACGGGACGCTGCTGGGGTGGGGGTGGGGAGCAGCCCTGCTCCAGACCCTCTGCAAAGTCAGGGTTCAGTTGGACCCGTGGAGTCTCTCTCAGCTCTGGCGGCCGAGGTCCTGGGACTCTGAGCCCAGTGGGGTTGTAGAGCAGCGCTGGGAGCCCCGCGGTGGCAGGGCCACGCCCGTCCATCTCGCCACGGCGCGCAGGGCCTGGTGCCTCAGAGCTGGGGACCACCAAGAGGACGGCAAGGGGCGCCCTGCAGGTGGGAGGCCCCAGCGCTGGACAGGAGGTGGGAGATGCACCTAGGTGGGGGGACCTAGGTGTTCCTGCCCAGGGGACCAAGGCCAGTCTCTGCCCGCAGTCAGGGAGGCACAGGGAGGAGGCCCTGGTCCGCCCCTAAGGCTTCATCCTGTGAGCCCTGGCAGGGAGGCCCTCATTACTTACCTCTGAGTGGTTTTACATTTCAATTAAAGTCATCAAGTAAACCTCAGAAATTAGTGCCCTTGTTAGGCATTAGCAGCACAGCGGACTCTTCTCAGAATGCCGGATGGAAGCTGGCCCAGGCGGAGGCTGGTGGGGCTGCCCTGCCCCCGGGCATCTCCTCCGCCAGGGGCTGGGGCTGAGCTGGGGCCCTTGATCCTGTAGGAGAGCGGGGGGCGGGGGGCCCCGAAGCGGCTTCCTTTCCCAGCCACGGAGTCCCTCCAGGCTCAGGTGGGCGGGGGCGTCCGCTCAGACCACGGCCAGAGAGCGAGCAGTGACGGTGGCCATGACAGGCCTGTGCACACAGCAGGTGCTCAACCAGCACTTGCCACGTTGTCGGTGGGTGGAGAGGGGCGCCCCGGGACTCGGAACTGGGGCTGAGGGCTGTGGTCGAGGCCCCGAGCCAGACGCGCGTGCTCTGCGGGGGCATGCTGGCTTGTCCCAGGCTGGGCTTTCCAGGAGCTAAGCTGGCGGGAAGAGTGGGGACAGAGAACCAGCGACGCCAGCCTGGGCCGCTGGGGGCGCTCCGTGGCCACGAGGTAACCAGTGCCGGGCTCGGCCTAGCCAGAGACCTAACAGCGCTCTCCGCTCCATAAAGCAGAGCTCAAGCCACGGGCTGCCTCCGGGAAAGCACGCTGTCCTCCTGGACGCTGAGGCGTCCGCCGCGTCTTCACGGCTCCGTCACCAGTGTGAGAGACGCGCTGTGACCCCTCAGAATTCACAACTCAAAGCCCGAGCCCCAGTGTGACTGTACGGGGAGCAGGGCCTACACGGAGGCGTGTGTGCCCCAGCCAATCATGCCCGACTCGGCGCGACCCCAGGGACTGCGCCCGCCAGGCTCCGCGGCCCACGGGGCTCTCCAGGCGAGAACACTGGAGTGGGCTGCACGCCCGCCTCCAGGGGATCTTCCCGACCCGGGGATCGAACCCGCATCTCCTGCACTGGCGGGTGGATTCTATCCTTGTGCCACCCGGGAAGCCCCCAGACAGAGGTTAAATGAGGTCATAGGAAGGGTGCGGCCCTGATCCTGTAAGAAGAAACGCAGGGGAGCTCACTGTCTTCCTCCCCGCCGTGTGAGCGTGTGGTAAGAAGGTGGCCCGTCCTCTAGCCAGGAGGAGGACTGTCACCAGAAACTCAGCCTGCTGGCCCCTTCTTCCTGGGCTTCTAGCCTTCAAAACGGTGAGAAAGGCATTTCTGGTGCTTACGTTACCTGCCCTGTGGTGTTCTGTTCTGGCAGTCTGAGATGACTAATACCGTCACTGACATTTCGTGCGGAACTCTGGCTTCCAGCCGCTCTGGGAGGAGGCTGAGCAACAATGTGAAAGGGTCAAGGGTGCCGTCGGGAAGGGGCGGTCAGGGCCAGAGGCAGACCAGAGCTCACAGCTTCGAAGGCCAGAGCCTTGAATGCCGGGGCTGCTGCCGAAGATGCCGGTGACGGTGAGAACAGCGGCAGAACCCACGTGGAACCCAAGAGAACAAAGACGTAGAGCCGGCTGTCCAGTAAGGAGGTCACCAAGGCGCGACCCCAAACAGGCTCGGAAGTGGTCAGAGGCATTTGAGGATGGCAGCGCCCCGAGGTTCCCGGGCCAGAGTCCAGCCTTTCCAGCCGGGGTTTACGTGGGGACCACCTGCCTCCTCTCCTCATCCTCTCTTTAGGGCCCGAGTCCAGGGTGTAGAATCAGCGTGCGTGACTGGATCCTGGGGGAAGAGGATCCAAACGGAAAGTGCCATGACGAAGGCCAGGCACAGCCCAGTGAGTAAATATTCAGAAACTAGCAGCGCTTCCCTGGTGGCTCAGGGGTCAGGATCCGCCTGCCAATGTGGGGTCGCGGGTTCCGCTCCTGATTCGGGCAGACGGCACGTGGTGTGGAGCGACGAGGCCCGCGTGCCGCCCCGACGGAGCCTGTGCCCTAGAGCCCGGGAGGCGCGACGGCGGAGCCCACGCAGCTCACCTGCTGAAGCCCACGCCCTCCAGAGCCGGTGCTCCGCGGCAAGAGAAGCCGTGCACACAGCCAGAGAGGCGCCCCACAGCAGCGAGACCCAGCACAGCCGAAAAGAAAATAAATATTTAACCCACCCCCCCGCCAAACCAACCAAACAAAAACCACAGAGTGGGAACCCTCGGACACGACCCGTTCTGGACTCCTTTCCAGCTGGAGGTCTGAGCTGTCCTGAGACGCTCCTCCCGGTGCACAAGGCACCCACGGCCCGTGGCCCCGTCTTCCCAGGCTGGCTGCCTTCTTGTGGACAGAGCGTCCGCAGGGACCCTTTCATTCTGCTACAGACACCAGGGTGACCACCGATGAGATGCCAGAGACGGCATTCGCCCTGGCTGCGGGAGGGGGGTCTGAGGAAGTCAGGGTGAACAGAGGTATGTCCACACGGTCCCGGGGCTCATGCCTGCTTAGAAATAGTTCACTGCTAGGATACTATTTTCCCCCAAAGACCTCCTCTGAAAAGTTTACACTAATGCTCCATGCCACCCTTTCTGGGGTCACCTTTGAGATCGGAAGCCTTGCCCCCGCACTGCTCAACACCACGAGGCTGATTAAGCAAAATGTCAAGCACTGAGATGATGCTATTAGGCCAGCAGGGGCTCCGAACGTGGGCTAACAAGGGGAAACTGGGGCTCGGGAAGAGGGGCCCCCTACTGCTTTCAGGCCGTCTGGTGGCCTGCCGCATCCGTTGGAGGTCTGGAGGCTTGGCTCCGTGGCTAGGTGTGCTGCTTGCTCGCTGTGTGACTTGAGGTAAACAAGCGCCCTCTCTGAGTCCAGTCTCCTCACCTACGAGGGGTGGATGTCTCCAGGGTGTCTTCGAGGTTTGTGCTTCTCTGAAGCCTGTTTAACATGATTATGCTGTACGGAGATTTGTGGCCATTATACTTCTTAAATCATGTTTTTTGATGTATGTATCTCTGTTTTCCACACACGCTCATGACCAATTACGCGCTGGTCTTTGGGGAAGATTTGGGACTTTGTTCTTGTTCTTCTAATTATCCTGCTGACAGCTGTGATCCATCTAGTGGGTGGGGCGGGGCCGTGTCTTCTAGGCTCTGTGCTGACCAGCTCCCAGGGAGGGGTCCCGGGTGATCTCGGGAGAGAGAGTGGGTGTCGGACTCGCGCGGAGCTGCTCTGAATCCAGTCCCTCTGTGTGACCAGGGGCAGGTGTGCAAACTTATGTGTGGTAGGCGCTCAGTCGTGTCTGACTCTCTGTGACCTCATGGACTGTAGCCCGCCAGGCTCCCCTGTCCATGAAATTTCCCAGGAAAGAACTTCCTGAGCCTCCATTCCTCGTGTATGAAATAGAACGAATAGCAGTTACCCCGCGGGGCTGTTGGAGGGGTGAATGACGTGCCCTGGAGACGCTCGTGTCTGAGAGGGGACTCCAGGTAAGCGGTGGCCAGATACGGAGGCGCACTTGCCGCTCTGTTTTCAAATTTTATTTTTAATGGTCTTACAATGTTGTGTTGGACTTCCTTTCTTCCCCCCTGTACTGGGGTATAGCCGATCAACCGTGTTGTGATAGTTACGATGGACAGCGAAGGGACTTGGCCATGCAGACCCATGTGATCGTTCTCCCCAGACTCCCCTCCCCCCCAGGCCACCTCGCAGCGCTGCGCAGAGCGCCCTGCACTGCACAGGAGGTCCCTGTCACTCTCCGGCTTCTGTCAGTAATTCATCTTTCCTTGTCTTGTCCTCCCAAATAGCGTCTCAGCCGCGGGCAGGCAGGCACGTGGATCTCTGGTAGGCTCCCGGGGCCTGGCACAACGTGCAGGCAGTGGTCACTGGGTCTTCGCCCATGCAATGGCACGAGGGGACCCTTTCGGCCCACCTGCCCACCTGTGAGCCGTTGTCCCCGTCACTCCTGGTCTGTGGGACCCCTCTCAGCAGCCACCCCTGTACTGACAGATACCATTAATCCTGAGTTCTAAGACTTTTTGGAAAAAGTTAAACAAGCACCTACTTGTCCTTTTTGTCCATTATTTGTTTGTTTAAGTAATGAGAACAATGCTAGGCTAATATAGATGATTCAGATTGAGATGCATATAGACTAAAATATGGAAGACCAGGCTAATATAGAAGACTGAGATGTACATAAACTAAAATATGGAACAGTAGGCTAATACAGGTAATTCAGACTGAGATGTATACAGACTAAATATGAAAGACCTTCTTCACCCCTCCCAGCCCTTTCCCAGCCCCAGAAGTAACCAGTCAATAAAAAGGGCTTTAATATTACCCGACCCTTTCTCTCTATATGACAAACTATCTGAATAACCTGCGTGAACTTACACAACATAAAAGCTTTCTAAAAACATACATGGGTCATTTCTGAGACTTACTTTGTTGTTTACTTTTTTTGTGTCAAACATACTGCTCTTTTAAACATTAACCGTATTCTTTAAATTATAATACAGTAACTTCTGGGTGTACAGTCTGAATTTTAGCACAGCCTCGGATTTGTGTGACCGTCACCATCACCCCCGGGGTGTGAACCCTCTCAATTCGCCCGGATGGCCCTGGTGCTGTCCTTTCAAGGCCCTCCCTCCCCGTCGCTCACCTCTGGAAATCGCTGCTCTGTGTCTCCACCGCACACTTTTATCTTTACAAAGATGTTACATAAAGGGACTCGTATACTTTGTAACCTTTTGAGACGAGTTTCCTTCATTTAGCATAATGCCTCTGAGAGCAGGCGAAGCTGTTGTATCCGTTTTTTTTTTATTGAAGAGTGTCTCATTATGTTTCATTATGTTTATCCATCATCGGTTGACAGACGTTTGGGTTGTGTCCAGTTGCTGGTGATTATAAATAAAGCCCTGTGAACAATCACGTACAGATCTCTGTATGGACATGGGTCTTCATCTCTTTGGGATAAATCCTTTAGGTAAATCAATATGTACTTTCAGTCTGTGTTGTTTATTGAGGCTGCGCCCAGCCCTCTGCAGGAATAAGGACCCTGAGGTGCTCCTGATCTCCAGGGGGGAAAGAGGTTGGGCCAACATGAAGATACCATTAATCCTGAGTTCTAAGACTTTTGGAAAAGTTAAACAAGCACCTACTTGTCCTTTTGTCCATTATTTGTTTGTTTAAGTAATGAGAAGAAAGCTAGGCTAATATAGATGATTCAGATTGAGATGCATATAGACTAAAATATGGAAGACCAGGCTAATATAGAAGACTGAGATGTACATAAACTAAAATATGGAACAGTAGGCTAATACAGGTAATTCAGACTGAGATGTATACAGACTAAATATGAAAGACCTTCTTCACCCCTCCCAGCCCTTTCCCAGCCCCAGAAGTAACCAGTCAATAAAAAGGGCTTTAATATTACCCGACCCTTTCTCTCTATATGACAAACTATCTGAATAACCTCGTGAACTTACACAACATAAAAGCTTTCTAAAAACATACATGGGTCATTTCTGAGACTTACTTTGTTGTTTACTTTTTTTGTGTCAAACATACTGCTCTTTTAAACATTAACCGTATTCTTTAAATTATAATACAGTAACTTCTGGGTGTACAGTCTGAATTTTAGCACAGCCTCGGATTTGTGTGACCGTCACCATCACCCCCGGGGTGTGAACCCTCTCAATTCGCCCGGATGGCCCTGGTGCTGTCCTTTCAAGGCCCTCCCTCCCCGTCGCTCACCTCTGGAAATCGCTGCTCTGTGTCTCCACCGCACACTTTTATCTTTACAAAGATGTTACATAAAGGGACTCGTATACTTTGTAACCTTTTGAGACGAGTTTCCTTCATTTAGCATAATGCCTCTGAGAGCAGGCGAAGCTGTTGTATCCGTTTTTTTTTTATTGAAGAGTGTCTCATTATGTTTCATTATGTTTATCCATCATCGGTTGACAGACGTTTGGGTTGTGTCCAGTTGCTGGTGATTATAAATAAAGCCCTGTGAACAATCACGTACAGATCTCTGTATGGACATGGGTCTTCATCTCTTTGGGATAAATCCTTTAGGTAAATCAATATGTACTTTCAGTCTGTGTTGTTTATTGAGGCTGCGCCCAGCCCTCTGCAGGAATAAGGACCCTGAGGTGCTCCTGATCTCCAGCCTGGGCGGGTCTTTCTGGCTCAGAGCAGTAACTGAGGTTGGGCCAACATGAAGGTACCACTAACTGAAAGAGAGAATCTCAGGATCCTTGGTTTTTATGCCCGTTCTCTTCTGACCTTCTCATCAATAAGAAAGCAAACATTAAGATAAAAACGTACATATTTTCAGTCGCTTGATGTATGGAAATGGGCTGACCAGCATCCTGACACTTCACTCCATGGCTGTTTCCATGCATCCAAATTGATGTCACCTAGACACAGCTTAAACCACTGAGATCTTCTTTACATATTAAGCGTTATTGTCATCGCAGATTGAGAGATTCCTCAACTCAGACGAGCTTTCAGGGGTCACTCTGCCTTCTGTTTCAGACAATTGCTCTTCAGCTGCCTGTGAGAGTCATCAGTCTGGTGTAGGTGGTGCGGAACTCAGTAGAGTCCTTCCCCAGGTGACTTAGTTGTTAGTTTTTTATTTTTCCTGAGCTGAAAATCACCTCTTCCGACTTCCTTCTGTTGGTCTCTGGGTTGTCCCAGGAGCCAACCGAGCTTCTAAGTTCCCTCTTCCTTTTCACCGCACTTGATATAGTCTAAAGGCGATATGGCATCTTGCTCCCTTAGCTTTCTCATCCCCAAGTCAACAGCCCCAGGGTCCGTCCTGTCCCACAGCCGAGAGTGTCCATCCCTGGTCCTCTCCTCCGGACACGAGGCACTGACCTGCTTGCGGAAGAAGTCCTTCATCCCTGCCCCTCCAGTGTGCTCCCTTTCCAAGTGTGAGTCAGGGGACGAGAGCTTCCGGGGCTGCGGGCGGCTCCCTCCTGCTCCAGGCAGGTGGCAGAGGGCGTGGATCCTGGGAGACCAGGGCCCGAGCCGGAAGCCAGCTTTGATCCTTACTAGTTGTGTGACCTTGAGCAAACTCAAGCCCCTCCGTGCCTCAGTGTCTGCATGCCTCAAAGGGGTGCAACCACCTGCTAGCAGACAGAAGGTGGTCATCTGCCCACAGGCACACGGTGGTCTGTAGCCCAGGCTGGGGGCATGGCCTGGGTGTCCCCCCTACAGAAGGCAGAACCTCCCTGGGAAACCCTGCTGCCATCATAAAAGAGAGCCTCAGAAGGAGCCGCTCAGTGTTTGTGGGGTCACAGCACAGGCCTGGGCTGTCAGGAGGCACGGGCTCCAACCCCGTCCCCCCCCGGACGGTCCCGGGTCTATGGATCTCAGCTTCCTGTCATCGGGAAAGTCAACCTCGCCTCGCTGCTCAGCACGACCCTGAGTCTCAAACGCTGAGTCACCCCGCTGCGGGGCCAGGGCCTCCGCTTTGGGGTCACAGAGACCTTGACTCGAACGCTACCTCTGACATACACAAGCTGAATGACACGGGCAAGTGGCCGACCCCTTCGAGTCCCTGGGTTTTCTCTTGGATGAGAGACCTGGCATTATGCACCTTGAAGGGCTGTGGGAAGACGCGACATACCGCATGCCAAGTGGTCAGCTTAGCACCTGGCACCTGGTGGGGACTGAGCCGTGGTCGACCTCCCTGTGAAATCTGAGAAGAGTGTTTGGCGCACAGCATCGCGGGGACGGTCACGACACGGGGTGGAACGGAGGTGGGCGGGAGCTGCCGGGGAAGGCTGAGGCCCAGGGATGCTGGGCCAGAGCCCCGACCCGTGTTTCCCAGAGGGCCCTGCGTTTGGTCCTCCTCATCCAGTGAGCTCAACTGGGGACCCAAGACCTGCAACAGCTGGAGCCTGAGGACTGAATGCGGAGACCTTGGTGTCTCTCCTTCTCGCGTCTAGACCCTCGTCATGCCATGCTGCAGGGCTCCGGTGCTGGGACACCCCGGGCTTTCTGATCACAAGCGACTGCACCCTCTGAGCAGCCTGGTGGCTAACGCCGTCCCGCTCTGAGTAGCAGCCTGCCTGGCTTCTGGGGCACGGTGGCAGGTGGGGCCTCTTAAATATTATATCGCCTCTCCCAGGCCCCATTCCTGCTGATCTGACTAAAGGTTCCAAGCCTTAAGTTTGTTTAATCACCTCCTGACACTAAACAAATAAGCTAAAGTCAAAAAACAGAAGGTGGTCATCTGCCCACAGGCACACGGTGGTCTGTAGCCCAGGCTGGGGGCATGGCCTGGGTGTCCCCCCTACAGAAGGCAGAACCTCCCTGGGAAACCCTGCTGCCATCATAAAAGAGAGCCTCAGAAGGAGCCGCTCAGTGTTTGTGGGGTCACAGCACAGGCCTGGGCTGTCAGGAGGCACGGGCTCCAACCCCGTCCCCCCCCGGACGGTCCCGGGTCTATGGATCTCAGCTTCCTGTCATCGGGAAAGTCAACCTCGCCTCGCTGCTCAGCACGACCCTGAGTCTCAAACGCTGAGTCACCCCGCTGCGGGGCCAGGGCCTCCGCTTTGGGGTCACAGAGACCTTGACTCGAACGCTACCTCTGACATACACAAGCTGAATGACACGGGCAAGTGGCCGACCCCTTCGAGTCCCTGGGTTTTCTCTTGGATGAGAGACCTGGCATTATGCACCTTGAAGGGCTGTGGGAAGACGCGACATACCGCATGCCAAGTGGTCAGCTTAGCACCTGGCACCTGGTGGGGACTGAGCCGTGGTCGACCTCCCTGTGAAATCTGAGAAGAGTGTTTGGCGCACAGCATCGCGGGGACGGTCACGACACGGGGTGGAACGGAGGTGGGCGGGAGCTGCCGGGGAAGGCTGAGGCCCAGGGATGCTGGGCCAGAGCCCCGACCCGTGTTTCCCAGAGGGCCCTGCGTTTGGTCCTCCTCATCCAGTGAGCTCAACTGGGGACCCAAGACCTGCAACAGCTGGAGCCTGAGGACTGAATGCGGAGACCTTGGTGTCTCTCCTTCTCGCGTCTAGACCCTCGTCATGCCATGCTGCAGGGCTCCGGTGCTGGGACACCCCGGGCTTTCTGATCACAAGCGACTGCACCCTCTGAGCAGCCTGGTGGCTAACGCCGTCCCGCTCTGAGTAGCAGCCTGCCTGGCTTCTGGGGCACGGTGGCAGGTGGGGCCTCTTAAATATTATATCGCCTCTCCCAGGCCCCATTCCTGCTGATCTGACTAAAGGTTCCAAGCCTTAAGTTTGTTTAATCACCTCCTGACACTAAACAAATAACCTTGCAAAAGGAGTAATTTGCGAGTCAGAAAGAAAACAAGTCGCAAGGACACGGCACGGCCATGGCCAGGCTGATTGCATTCCGGGGGCCACCTAAGTCCGACATCAACTGAGAGCATATAGATCTTGGCTCTTTTCCACTCTGGGAAGTCTTCAGAAACACGGGCAGGGGAAACTTTGCATCAGGCCTCTGGTGACGACGCGTCATTAGAATTCCGGGGGCATATTAAATGCCATCTAGTTGCTAACACGATGCATCATTTTCTGCTAAATAATTGATCACGGTGCAGAGATTGTGTTTGTGGAGTTTAAAAAAGTGATTAGAGCAGGGAACATTTCTGGGAGGGAAGCTGCCTCTCTAACCCGGAGCCTGCTCCATGCACCCTCCCGGGGGACCTTCTGGCTTCAGGGGACTCTTGCCCCCCGGGTGCTGGGGTGCAGCGCAGGATGCTGACGCTGTGGGGGGAGGGGCGGTGGGGGGCCAGGTCAGCGTTATCCAAGGCTGACAAGGAGGAGGGCGGGAGCAGAGCCTTGCCGCGGCCTCGGAGGCGGTGCCAGCCTCGGACCCTGCCCGGAGAGGACGCAGCGGCTGCGCCCTGCCCCTCTCCACAGACCCGCCTGCCGTTGGCCTCGCCCAAAGCCGCGAGGCAGGTCTGGACGTCCTGAAAGAACGTGTCCCAGGAGCCCCCCGTCAGCGTGTCCTCCCTTTTCCTGCCCGCGGTGCTGGGCTGTGCTTCGTCGCTCAGTCATGTCTGACTCTCTGCAGCCCTGGGGACTCTTAGCCCGCCAGGGATTCTCCAGGCGAGAACGCTGGAGTGTGCTGTCATGCCCTCTCCAAGGGATCTTCCCGACCCAGGGATGGAGCCCAGGTCTCCTGAGATACAGGTGGATTCTTTACCCTCTGCACCACCAGGGAAGCCCCTCCAAAGAGAATCTCTTTCTCCTTCCTCTCCTAAGAAAGAATTTAGGACCCCCCGGCTTCACCTCTCGCCGAGGGCCGTGTCGTTGTCAGACTGAGGATGTGTGGGAGAGACCTTGCCCTGGCAGATGGAGAGGGATTTCAGAACGCACTGGCTTGGGGGGAGGGCTTCCCCGGTGGTCTGCCTTGCAGTGCACGGGGCGCCGGCTCCATCCCTCGCTTGGGAAGATTCCACGTGCTTTGGGGCAACGGAGCCTGAGCACCACACCTGCTGAGCCAGCGCTCAAGAGCCCCAGAGCCCCGCGAAGCCGGACCCGGTGGTCCCCGCTCTGATTGCATTCGGGGCCACCTAAGTCCGACATCAACTGAGAGCATATCGATCTTGGCTCTTTTCCACTCTGGGAAGTCTTCAGAAACACGGGCAGGGGAAACTTTGCATCAGGCCTCTGGTGACGGCGCGTCATTAGAATTCCGGGGGCATATTAAATGCCATCTAGTTGCTAACACGATGCATCATTTTCTGCTAAATAATTGATCACGGTGCAGAGATTGTGTTTGTGGAGTTTAAAAAAGTGATTAGAGCAGGGAACATTTCTGGGAGGGAAGCTGCCTCTCTAACCCGGAGCCTGCTCCATGCACCCTCCCAGGGGACCTTCTGGCTTCAGGGGACTCTTGCCCCCCGGGTGCTGGGGTGCAGCGCAGGATGCTGACGCTGTGGGGGGAGGGGCGGTGGGGGGCCAGGTCAGCGTTATCCAAGGCTGACAAGGAGGAGGGCGGGAGCAGAGCCTTGCCGCGGCCTCGGAGGCGGTGCCAGCCTCGGACCCTGCCCGGGGAGAAGGCAGCGGCTGCGCCCTGCCCCTCTCCACAGACCCGCCTGCCGTTGGCCTCGCCCAAAGCCGCGAGGCAGGTCTGGACGTCCTGAAAGAGCGTGTCCCAGGAGCCCCCCGTCAGCGTGTCCTCCCTTTTCCTGCCCGCGGTGCTGGGCTGTGCTTCGTCGCTCAGTCATGTCTGACTCTCTGCAGCCCTGGGGACTCTAGCCCGCCAGGGATTCTCCAGGCGAGAACGCTGGAGTGTGCTGTCATGCCCTCTCCAAGGGATCTTCCCCACCCAGGGATGGAGCCCAGGTCTCCTGAGATACAGGTGGATTCTTTACCCTCTGCACCACCAGGGAAGCCCCTCCAAAGAGAATCTCTTTCTCCTTCCTCTCCTAAGAAAGAATTTAGGACCCCCCAGCTTCACCTCTCGCCGAGGGCCGTGTCGTTGTCAGACTGAGGATGTGTGGGAGAGACCTTGCCCTGGCAGATGGAGAGGGATTTCAGAACGCACTGGCTTGGGGGGAGGGCTTCCCCGGTGGTCTACCTCGCAGTGCACGGGACGCCGGCTCCATCCCTCGCTTGGGAAGATTCCACGTGCTTTGGGGCAACGGAGCCTGAGCACCACACCTGCTGAGCCAGCGCTCAAGAGCCCCAGAGCCACCACCGCTGAAGCCCTCGGACCCAGGAGCCTGGCTCCACGGCAAGAGAAGCCGCTGCCACAAGAAGCCCGCATGCGGCACCGAAGAGGACCCCCGCTCTCTGCAGCTACAGAGCCCACACGCCGCAGTGAAGACCCAGCACAGCCCGTCCATCCATCCGTCAATGCTAAAGAGAGAAACGTGCATGCTGGGGAGGGACTGTGGGTGTATTTGGGAGGTAAGGTGGTGACATTTCACTGGGCTGGAAAGTAGGAAGATCTGGTTTACAGTAAAGCGCAAAGGTGTTTTTCTAATGAATGACACAGCCCTGAACAAAGGAGTCAGGGTTTGCAGACTCTTGACTGGCTGTGTGCACTTGAAAAAGACCACTGAACCTCAGTTTCCCAGTTTGAAAAACACACACGAGTGTGTGTGAGTGTGAGCGGGGTTGGTTTTTAAGGGCCCTCCAATCTTGACACTCTGTGCTTTGAAATCAGCTGTTATGCTCTCTGGCTTCACACGAGAACCTCTCGGGGACTTTTAACAAATGCCAACGCCAAGGCCCGAGCCCCGGAGCTTCCGACACAGCTGATCCAGATCAGAGCGTGGGTGTCTGTGCTCGTGGGGTCTTCCCAAGACGGGCGGCCAGGGGAAGGGTGGGCGGCGTGGGAAAGGCCAGCCCAGCTCTGGGCCAGCTCGCTCTGGCCGGGTGTGAAAGTCTCAACTCTGGAGCAAGACGGACAGGCCAAGCACTGCAGAAACAGTTTCCCATCTCTGGCTGATGGGGTGAGCTGGGCAGACAGGGCAGCTTGGAGCTTGGCAGGCGCGGCGCTGGGGAGGGGCCGGGGTCTGCAGGAAGAAAAGAGCCCTTCTGTGCTCTTTGAGAAGAACAAGCTTCATGGAGAGGCTTGCTGGAGACTCTGGGAAGAAACCATTGTTGTGCCTCGGTCCCGCATGTTCTTAGAAGGAGGCCTGCTCTCTCCTGAGGGCCCAGGGCTGGGACAGAGGACTTTAGATGGCCCCACTTTCAGGGGTTTGTCCTGCCTCCGCTCCCTCCTCTCCAAGTGACCCCGCTTCTCCAACACTACTCAGGATGGTTCCAGCCCTCCAATCCCAGCAGGAGGAAGGGTCACTTGGAGTCCTCTGTCCCAGGAGGTGGAGCTGTGGACAGGTCGCCTCTCTCCAGCTGGACCTCTGGTTCCCTTGAGTCCAGACCAGTCCTCCCCTCTGCCTGGCAAAAGTGAAGCCTGAGATGCTCCTGGGAGTTCATTCTGATGCATATTGCACTCAACAGGCTCCACCCCTGCTCTGGACCCCCACCAGGTCCCCTTTCCTGCTCCAGACCCCTATCTCCTGACCTGAAAAGAGTGAGTCCAGCCCCTACAGACTGATGGGTTCTGTGAGGTAGACCGAGACGACCATTACTCCTTCCATTTTACAGATGGAATAACTGAGGCTCAGGGATGACCTGACTTCACCAGTGTCATTCAGCCAGAAGGGGGGAGAGCCAGAAAGGGAACCCAGGGCCCCCAGATCCCTAAGACAGCTGGCTATGGAAACAGAGAATACCTTCCAAGGTCCTGGGGAACCTCTCAACCCCCCAGCCCGAGAAAACTAGTTCCTCTTAGGAGTCAAGCATCTACTTTGAAATGACCCGTCTCACTTTCCGTCTCTCTGGGCCAGACCTGACTGACTCGTATCCTGCCAGCGCTGGGGTCTCTCTGGGCCTTCAGCTGTCTGGGACCTGCTCCCCAAGGGGCGGCGGCCACACCTCCAGGTCGACTTTGTCCTGTCATCTGCCGCCGGGGTCAGCCAGGCCGGGACACCCGTGTGGGATCCTAGGGAGACTAGTTTTAGCTAAAGCTCACAGGCAAATGGCTCAGGGATCCCCGGGAAGGCTTCCTGGGGACGCTCTTGCCAGCCCTGGCCAGCAGAGGGTACTCAAGGCGGAGGCAAGAGCCCTTCTGTGCTCTTTGAAGAACAAGCTTCATGGAGAGGCTTGCTGGAGACTCTGGGAAGAAACCATTGTTGTGCCTCGGTCCCGCATGTTCTTAGAAGGAGGCCTGCTCTCTCCTGAGGGCCCAGGGCTGGGACAGAGGACTTTAGATGGCCCCACTTTCAGGGGTTTGTCCTGCCTCCGCTCCCTCCTCTCCAAGTGACCCCTCTTCTCCAACACTACTCAGGATGGTTCCAGCCCTCCAATCCCAGCAGGAGGAAGGGTCACTTGGAGCTGAGTCCTCTGTCCCAGGAGGTGGAGCTGTGGACAGGTCGCCTCTCTCCAGCTAGACCTCTGGTTCCCTTGAGTCCAGACCAGTCCTCCCCTCTGCCTGGCAAAAGTGAAGCCTGAGATGCTCCTGGGAGTTCATTCAGATGCACATTGCACTCAACAGCCTCCACCCCTGCTCTGGACCCCCACCAGGTCCCCTTTCCTGCTCCAGACCCCTATCTCCTGACCTGAAAAGAGTGAGTCCAGCCCCTACAGACTGATGGGCTCTGTGAGCTAGACCGAGACGACCACTACTCCTTCCATTTCACAGATGGGATAACTGAGGCCCAGGGATGACCTGACTTCACCAGTGTCATTCAGCCAGAAGGGGGGAGAGCCAGAAAGGGAACCCAGGGCCCCCAGACCCCTAAGACAGCTGGCTATGGAAACAGAGAATACCTTCCAAGGTCCTGGGGAACCTCTCAACCCCCCAGCCCGAGAAAACTAGTTCCTCTTAGGAGTCAAGCATCTACTTTGAAATGACGCGTCTCACTTTCCGTCTCTCTGGGCCAGACCTGACTGACTCGTATCCTGCCAGCGCTGGGGTCTCTCTGGGCCTTCAGCTGTCTGGGACCTGCTCCCCAAGGGGCGGTGGCCACACCTCCAGGCCGACTTTGTCCTGTCATCTGCCGCTGGGGTCAGCCAGGCTGGGACACCCGTGTGGGATCCTAGGGAGACTGGTTTTAGCTAAAGCTCACAGGCTCAGGGATCCCCGGGAAGGCTTCCTGGGGACGCTCTTGCCAGCCCTGGCCAGCAGAGGGTACTCAAGGCCACAAGGTCAGGATGGGAAGCGGAGATGGGAGGCTGGGGTGGAGGCAGGGGCAGCGCCCACGCCCAGGCTGCCCACTGAGTGTGCCCCAGACGACTGCCAGCCGCTGCCCCCAAGTGCTCCTGTGGGCTGGGGTGTCAGATAGTCATCCAGCCACCAGGCCCCCAGGTCCCACAGAGCACAGCTGGGTGACTTTGGAAATTGTCCTCTGAGCTGTTTCAGTTTGAGATGCAGACTTTGGAACTGACGTCCATCCTTTCTGCGCACAGGGGCTGGCGGGGTCTAGCCTGGTCCCGTCTGTGTCTTTCACATGCTCGTCTTTTCCTCAACGACAACGCGGTCCAGCCCAGCACTCCTCCAGCTTCAGGGAGCACCCGCATCTGCAGGGACTCACCGAAGCACAGATCCCCGAGTCCCACCTCCGGGGGTCTGCCCCAGGAGCTCTGGGGTCTAGCCTCCCCTCTCGGTTTCCAGACGAGCCGCAGGTTTCCTGGACGTAAGCACATCGGCTGTAGATTCAGACTGACGTGGAATCTTGGCTCTGCTGCAATCTAACTGTGTGACCCTGGACTAGTCTCTCACCCTCTCTGAGCCAAGTTTTACTGAGATGTAGGGAAGGCCATGCCCACCCCAGAGGCTCCAGGTGAGGTCTAAATGGGCTGCTGAAATATCTGTGAAGACGCTTGTGCATCGCAGGCAGGCACTCTAAAATCCTCCTTTCTAGAAGGAGCGTTGAGGCAGACGTGTGGAGGGCAGAGGTCACGCAGCCAAGCCTCATCCTTGCGCCAGTGGAGAAAGGGAGGGCAGGAGCCCAGCCTGCGTCCCGCTGGGGGTGGCGGAGCTGGCGCAGGATGCCAGTTCTTGTCGTGTGTCCTCTCTCCAGCGAGAGGCTGTCGCCCAGAGGCCCAGCGGGCAGCGCGTCTCCCCGCTGTCTGAGCAAACACTGGTGTTGAGAGCAGCCTCGCCCGCCGTCCGGCGCCCTGTGCAGGCGGTCACCCCGCGCGGCCGCCGAGTCACCCCTCCTCTGCCCTCCTCCCTGCAGCGCCTCCCGGCCTCTGCGGGCCCCACCAGGGCTGGGAGCCGGCGAGGAGCTGGCCTCGCCCCTGCTTCCCCCAGAGCGCAGGGGTCGGGCGGGGCAGCTGCGCCCGCCCGGGCGTCCTGGGTCCCTCCTGGCACACTCTGCAGCCCGGCCTCCCTGCGCCCCCTGGTGCTGGGGCTGCTTTTTCTCCTTCTAGGGCTTCCCATCTCAGAGATGGTCAGTGGGGTGTCTGCATGTGCTCCCTGGAGCGGAGTCTCTGTCTCAGGGTCCTCTTGCTTCTTTACCTTTCATATTATTTACTGAACTGGAGAGAGGCTGGGGGTCCACAGGCCTCCAGATCTAACTTTTGGAAGCAAGGATTTCTTTCTGAGGAAGCCAAAGTTGAGGCATGACCTCTTACCTTCCCAGCGCTCACCTCCCGTCCACCCGCCCTCCTTCCCCTCCCCCGCGCACACACTGTGTGCGAAAGGGGCTTCCCTGGGCGCTCAGACAGGAAAGAATCTGCCTGCCATGCAGGAGGCCGTGGGTTCGATCCCTGGGTGGGGAAGACCCTAAGGAGAAGGAAAAGGCAACCTCACTCCAGTACGCTTGCCTGGAGGGGTTCACGGACAGAGGATGCTGGGCCCGGGGTGTCCTCCGTCTGTGCTCTCCTCTCGGGAAGGAGGCCTCGGGGCCTGCGTGCTTCTTCGCCAGTCGCTGCCACCTCCACTTCAGACAGGCGGGCTCCTCCAGCTCCTCAAATCCTCCAAAGACCCTCCGGCGTTGAGCTCAAAGGAGCCCTTTGATGTCCTAAAGGACACAGCCGGCCTCACGGAGGCTGCGTGGAGAGAGCTCCCTGCGGACACGCTGGGAGGGGCGGCTGCCTGGCTGTCAGCCCTTCGGGGCGTCTGAAGTGTTTTGTTTCAGCTTCCTGTGGGCGTCTTTGCTGTCAGAGCCGCCCGGCCTGGCTTCTCCCGGGCTTCCTTGGGGAAGTGCGGCGCCCCGTTGAGCCTGGGGCCAGGCTGCGCCGGGGTCTGTCCCGGGAAGCGGGAGCCCTGTTTCGACCCCCGGCCGCGTCCTCTCCTCCCGCCAGGCTGTGCAGCCTCTGGAGGCCGAAGGGGTGGGACTCGTGCCTCCAGGACCTTTGCATAGCCTGGTTCTAACCCCGTCTTTGGAAAGTGTCCGTTTCCTCGCTGTGGAGCTGGGAAAACAAGGGTGATCCCTCCTCTAGAAGATGGGCCGGCACAGCACGGGCTCTGCAGAGGCCCTGGCACAGGCCGGCTTGCCATGGGTCCAGCTCCTGTCCCCGTGCCGTGGCGTTCTTCCTCTTGACTTCACAGTTCTCAGTCGGGCCTGTTCATTCAACCCTCCCGAGGGGCATTCAGCAAGCCCCAGCCTCCAGCCAGACCAAGGACGGCGGGGCTCGGAGGGAGAGGTGTGCTCCGGGCGGTGCTGAAGCTCCCGGACAAGGCCAGGAGGCCGCTGGGGGCAGAGCTCCCGGCCGCACTGTACCTGGGCCCCAGCCCTCACGCCTCGCGCTGTCCCTGGCTGTCGCAGGCTCTGTGCGCCTTATTTCCAAATCACCTGCGCACCCAGGACCCATGGAGAGGTACAGCCTGAATCTCTTTGGTCTCTAGCCTTTTCTCCCTTCCTGACTTACACTCAGGCCTCCCCACTCCCGGTGCAGGTTGTGGCTGGGCCCCCGGCGCGCCCGCCGCCCCAGGTCGGCCCAGGCTCCACTGGTGGACAAGGAGGCCCGACTCCAGTCGCGTCCCTGATCACCCTAGCCGGAGGATGCCGGCAGGGCACGTGAGGCACTGCAGGAGCACGGCAGCCCTTCACAGCCAGAGCCTGCCGGCGGGGCCAGGCGGTTCTCTCTTAGCCATCTGACGAATGCCCAAGGAGCCCCAGATCCACCCTGTGCCAGCCCGGGGCCTCTGATCCGGCCGGCTGTGCCCGCGCGCATTGGTTTTGGATCATGGGCTGATGAATCAGGGTCGTCCAAACGCCTTTCTCTTGCACTGAAATGTCCAAACGCCAGGCAGCTCTGGTCAGGGACTTGGAGCATAATGATCCCTCCCAGAAAATCAGAATCCATCCATCTCCCCTTTCACGACCATCAGTCAGTGTTCAGAGGCCACAGCTGCCTTCTCGTTCCAGGGGTTTTCAATCAGGCTGCGCGGGGTCTGTCCCGGAAGCGGGAGCCCTGTTTCGACCCCGGCGCGTCCTCTCCTCCCGCCAGGCTGTGCAGCCTCTGGAGGCCGAAGGGGTGGGACTCGTGCCTCCAGGACCTTTGCATAGCCTGGTTCTAACCCCGTCTTTGGAAAGTGTCCGTTTCCTCGCTGTGGAGCTGGGAAAACAAGGGTGATCCCTCCTCTAGAAGACGGGCCGGCACAGCACGGGCTCTGCAGAGGCCCTGGCACAGGCCGGCTTGCCATGGGTCCAGCTCCTGTCCCCGTGCCGTGGCGTTCTTCCTCTTGACTTCACAGTTCTCAGTCGGGCCTGTTCATTCAACCCTCCCGAGGGGCATTCAGCAAGCCCCAGCCTCCAGCCAGACCAAGGACGGCGGGGCTCGGAGGGAGAGGTGTGCTCCGGGCGGTGCTGAAGCTCCCGGACGAGGCCAGGAGGCCGCTGGGGGCAGAGCTCCCGGCCGCACTGTACCTGGGCCCCAGCCCTCACGCCTCGCGCTGTCCCTGGCTGTCGCAGGCTCTGTGCGCCTTATTTCCAAATCACCTGCGCACCCAGGACCCATGGAGAGGTACAGCCTGAATCTCTTTGGTCTCTAGCCTTTTCTCCCTTCCTGACTTACACTCAGGCCTCCCCACTCCCGGTGCAGGTTGCGGCTGGGCCCCCGGCGCGCCCGCCGCCCCAGGTCGGCCCAGGCTCCACTGGTGGACAAGGAGGCCCGACTCCAGTCGCGTCCCTGATCACCCTAGCCGGAGGATGCCGGCAGGGCACGTGAGGCACTGCGGGAGCACGGCAGCCCTTCACAGCCAGAGCCTGCCGGCGGGGCCAGGCGGTTCTCTCTTAGCCATCTGACGAATGCCCAAGGAGCCCCAGATCCACCCTGTGCCAGCCCGGGGCCTCTGATCCGGCCGGCTGTGCCCGCGCGCATTGGTTTTGGATCATGGGCTGATGAATCAGGGTCGTCCAAACGCCTTTCTCTTG
Organism: Tragulus kanchil; assembly: GCA_022376925.1. NCBI lineage: Eukaryota > Metazoa > Chordata > Mammalia > Artiodactyla > Tragulidae > Tragulus > Tragulus kanchil. The sequence continues at coordinate 119,183,426 of JAIOJX010000026.1, forward strand.
CACTGAAATGTCCAAACGCCAGGCAGCTCTGGTCAGGGACTTGGAGCATAATGATCCCTCCCAGAAAATCAGAATCCATCCATCTCCCCTTTCACGACCATCAGTCAGTGTTCAGAGGCCACAGCTGCCTTCTCGTTCCAGGGGTTTTCAATCAGCCCCCCTTTCCCTCACGCCGGCAGAACAATGCAGTGACACTGGGAAATTGTGTTTTGACATGAAATCATTATGTGTTTTAAAACCTCTCCTTCAGTCTTTTCCTGCCGTCTGCTCTCCCCCGACACGTCTCCTGCCGGGACCGTCAGCGGGCGCCCCGCGCCTTCGCTCAGCCCTCAGGCCCAGGGGAGGGACGCACGGGCCGAAGGGAAGGCAGAGGAAAGACTAAGCTGCCCGTGTGATTCCGGCCGTACCACAGCTCTGATGAGAGCATCTCCTCGAGTCGGAGCCCTCCTCATACACTTCCCGCATGGGTGTTTGAGGGGCTGGTGTCGGGGGGAAGGGTGAGGCGGGGCGTGCGCTGGGGCAGGTGTGTGCAGAGAGGGAGCGTCATAATCAGGTGCATGTAATGGGAATCCGCTGTAGGCACTCAGCGTTCGGCCAGTCAGGAGCGCAGGGAGGCTGAGCCAGGTGCTGGTGGTAAGGTGATTCTGCCTATGGGCCCCGCACGTGAGCCCAGAGGAGGGCAGACGGGAGGTGATGTGCACGCTGCTCCCTGACCACGTCCCGGTCCCCGTGCACCTTGGCGGGCAGGAGCAGCTCCCTGTGCGGATGCCGATTTAAGCGTTTGGAGGCGAGTCTGCTTGGCACAGCGAGCCCCTAAGGGCGCACCTGTGACTGATCTGACGCTCATCCCGAGAGGAGGGAGATGGACAGAGCTGGACTTCCAGGCAGGTATGCTGCGTCTCTCCTGTCTCTCTCCCGAGGACTTTTCACGGGAAATTTTGGTTCTGTGGAGATACCTGCTCCCTGGGCTCTGAGGACGGGTTGGAGCCATTTGGGGAGGCTCCGCACCGCAGAATCAAGGAGCCTCCATGTGGATCCCCTTAAAAGTGTCCTCTTGGGCAATCACGTCACCTCCCTGGGCCTCAGTCTTCTCATCTAGACATGGGGGCGTCTTGGTAGGGTCTGATGTGGGGGCTAAAGATAACTCTGCGTCTGTGGGCCCTCAGGAGGGCGCCGCCCCTCGGGTCCCGGGATTGCGGTGGGTAGATGCGTTCTCGCTGAGGCGTGCTGAGCGGCCAATGTCACCCGGGTGCTCCGTTTACAAACAAAAAGAGGCGGGGGGGGAACAATGATCACTGGGAAATTGTGTTTTGACATGAAATCATTATGTGTTTTAAAACCTCTCCTTCAGTCTTTTCCTGCCGTCTGCTCTCCCCGACACGTCTCCTGCCGGGACCGTCAGCGGGCGCCCGCGCTCAGCCCTCAGGCCCAGGGAGGGATGCACGGGCCGAAGGGAAGGCAGAGGAAAGACTAAGCTGCCCGTGTGATTCCGGCCGTACCACAGCTCTGATGAGAGCATCTCCTCGAGTCGGAGCCCTCCTCATACACTTCCCGCATGGGTGTTTGAGGGGCTGGTGTCGGGGGGAAGGGTGAGGCGGGGCGTGCGCTGGGGCAGGTGTGTGCAGAGAGGGAGCGTCATAATCAGGTGCATGTAATGGGAATCCGCTGTAGGCACTCAGCGTTCGGCCAGTCAGGAGCGCAGGGAGGCTGAGCCAGGTGCTGGTGGTAAGGTGATTCTGCCTATGGGCCCCGCACGTGAGCCCAGAGGAGGGCAGACGGGAGGTGATGTGCACGCTGCTCCCTGACCACGTCCCGGTCCCCGTGCACCTTGGCGGGCAGGAGCAGCTCCCTGTGCGGATGCCGATTTAAGCGCTTGAGGCGAGTCTGCTTGGCACAGCGAGCCCCTAAGGGCGCACCTGTGACTGATCTGACGCTCATCCCGAGAGGAGGGAGATGGACAGAGCTGGACTTCCAGGCAGGTATGCTGCGTCTCTCCTGTCTCTCTCCCGAGGACTTTTCACGGGAAATTTTGGTTCTGTGGAGATACCTGCTCCCTGGGCTCTGAGGACGGGTTGGAGCCATTTGGGGAGGCTCCGCACCGCAGAATCAAGGAGCCTCCATGTGGATCCCCCTAAAAGTGTCCTCTTGGGCAATCACGTCACCTCCCTGGGCCTCAGTCTTCTCATCTAGACATGGGGGCGTCTTGGTAGGGTCTGATGTGGGGGCTAAAGATAACTCTGCGTCTGTGGGCCCTCAGGAGGGCGCCGCCCCTCGGGTCCCGGGATTGCGGTGGGTAGATGCGTTCTCGCTGAGGCGTGCTGAGCGGCCAATGTCACCCGGGTGCTCCGTTTACAAACAAAAAGAGGCAGTGAAGTTGGTTTCTGCTGAGCAACACTAACTTACCCTGTAAATAATTGATGCTGCGAGCAGGCTTCCAGTGTTCACACCCAGGGAAGGTTCAGGAATGATGGCTCCACATTCTAAATCGCCTCATCCTTCCCTTCTTAAATAAACGGAGTCTGGGTGGAGGTCACAGTGAAAGTCACGCCAGTGTGACTTCCGAAGAAAGTGCCGCTGGAGAGCCTGGGGCGTGCTCCCCGGCTGCGGGGGCCGGGGACGCGCCCTGGCCGCCCCGGTGTGGTCAGCAGGCTGGCCCGGGGCGTCTGGTGCCGGAGCCCCTCCTCTCAGGGACTCTCCCTTCTTTTGTTTTATTTTATAATTTTTTGCAGAGTTTTGTTGTTTACTGCCAAGCATCCACGTGAGTCAGCCATAGGGGTACACGGGTACCTCCCTCTTGGCCTTCCCCGTTCCACTGTTGCAAAGCCGCCGCCGCTTCAGAGGTGTGCCCACAGCTTCTCGGCCTCACCGGGAGGTTCGGGTCTCGTCCGTTATTCTTCGGCAGGGCCTCGCTTACCTCCGGCCCCGTCCCCCATCCTGGTGTCGTGGGACCCGACCTTGGCTGGGGACCGTCACCATGAGCTTTCATCGTGTTTGGAGTAGTTAGTGGTGCCTTCTGTTAGAGCTGGAAGGCTCCATTCTCCAGCTGAGCGAGATGAGCCTCCTCAGTCGGGCAGTGGCTTGCAAGGTGCTGAAGCAACGCCGACCCTCTGTGTGCACACTCGGGTCACGCGGGAGGCTGGAACCAGGAGGCTTGGGAGCTGGGAGTCAGGAGCCGACGATGGGAGTGAGCGATGGATAAACGTGACATAAACCAGGGTTCCCATATCTACCGAAAGTGGGGCGCGCGGCCTGGCTTCTCTGTCCTGGGGCAGACCTCTGTCTACAGGGGTCTGATCTGGAGTGCAGGGGGGCACCGGTAGCCTGTGGGCGGAGGTGGCTGTGAGGTCAGGTGGGAGGTCTGTCCATGATCTGGAGGCTCAGCCGCGAAAGAGGTAAGGTCGGGGCGGGCCCGGCAGGAGCTGGCTGACGCCCCCTCCGCTTGCTGGGTGCCTAGTGTGCCGTGGAGTTTCTTATGTTCACGCCTTAGACCCCAGCACAGCCCTTGGAGGCTGGCGCTGCTGATGCATGCGGATGAGAGACCCGGAAGCACAAGATCCCCCCTCCAGAAGGGGGAGCCGGGACTCTGAGCCAGCCCTTGGAGCCCTCAAAGCCCGGGCTCTGGCCCCACTCCTCCCCGCCTCCCCAGGGCTCACGCATGGCTGCAGTCAACAGGAAGAGAGAGGAGAGGGAAACCTGGCCAGGAGGTGGACCACGTTCCGGCGGGGAGGCGGGGGATGGCTGCAGCCGGACGCAGCCCGGGTCCCGGAGCCGGCCTGCGTGCCGGTGGTGGAGGCCAGCCTGCTCCCGCTTGGCGGGGGGAACCCGAGGCGCTGCCAGGCCTGCACGTGAACCAGGGACGCCTGGAGGCGCGGGGAAGGGGGCTGGTGGTGGAGGTGGGGTCGGGGCGGAAGGAGCCTTTCCCCTGGGGTCCCGTGGATGCCCCCCGAGGTGAACGGCGGCCCTCCCCCGCACGGGCAGACATGAAAGGCCAGCCTGCGGGGCCTGGGGGAGGCCCTGCCAGCTCTCTGTTAGGGAAACTTGCCTGCCCCAGCGGTTTTTCAGTCAAACTGCCGGTAGGGCCACCTGCTTTTTAGTTCAATGAGACTCCCTGGGGAAGGAACTTAAAAAAGATTTCAAATCATAACAACGCGCTCCTCTGCTCAAATCGACAAATGTTTTCCTCCCCTCCATCACAGCAAGGGCACCCGCAGAGGAGGCCGACACTGAGACAAGGCCGTGGCCGGCTGTCAGACCAAGCGGGGCCAGTTAACCCTTCCGTAGGCACGGCTCCTGCTGGAGCAGGCTCCTCTGACGCGCGGGCTCCTCCCCGCAGCACCAGGGCGGCCTCGCCGGGGCCTGCGGATCGTCCGCCCAGCCTTGCTCTACAGCCCTCCTTGCTTCATAGTCCCGAGACCGTGACCGTGGCCGCTCTCATCGTCCCTGCTGGATTTCCACAGTGGCCTTGTAATGGGACTTCCCTTCCTCCCTCCTCTTCCACGGGGCCACCTGTGCACCCCAGTATCCTGCTGAGGATGCTCAGGGCCGCGAGGGTGTGGGCCCCCGCCTGCACCCTTTCCTCCCGGAGGGGCTGTCAATGACCAGGGGAGGCGGCTCACCTCGGGGGAGCCATTCAGGGGACCCCACAGGGAAAACGCTCCCGTCACACAGAGCCCGCCTCCCTCGTGAGCCCCTCCCTGTGCTTCCAGGGGTCTCCTGTTCGAGCGCAGGCCTGGGAGCCAGGGCTGGGCCTGGGAAGGGCCTGCGAGTTCTCCGGCCAGGCAGGAGCAGGCCGGCCTCCACCCCTCTTCAGGGTAGTCAGAGCGCCTGATTCTCCCAGCCCTGGAGCTGGACCCGAGGGGTGGGCTGGTCGGAGCCTTCCTGGGACGTCGCAGCCGCAGGCAGGCAGCACCGCCTAAGAAGCAAGGCCTCTGCCCTCGTGCTTGGCTACGGCAGTGCTTCCAGCCTCCGGTCCGGGCGTCATAGGCGCTGGGTGACGACCAGCCACAGGGGTGGGTCCCCAGAAGAGTGCCGAGGCTGCGGCATTGCCTGGCCCCTCTGTTCTCGCCTGAGCAGGGTCAAGTTCTGTTCTTTCGCCTGCCCCAGCGGTTTTTCAGTCAAACTGCCGGTAGGGCCACCTGCTTTTTAGTTCAATGAGACTCCTGGGAAGGAACTTAAAAAAGATTTCAAATCATAACAACGCGCTCCTCTGCTCAAATCGACAAATGTTTTCCTCCCCTCCATCACAGCAAGGGCACCCGCAGAGGAGGCCGACACTGAGACAAGGCCGTGGCTGGCTGTCAGACCAAGCGGGGCCAGTTAACCCTTCCGTAGGCACGGCTCCTGCTGGAGCAGGCTCCTCTGACGCGCGGGCTCCTCCCCGCAGCACCAGGGCGGCCTCGCCGGGGCCTGCGGATAGTCCGCCCAGCCTTGCTCTACAGCCCTCCTTGCTTCATAGTCCCGAGACCGTGACCGTGGCCGCTCTCATCGTCCCTGCTGGATTTCCACAGTGGCCTTGTAATGGGACTTCCCTTCCTCCCTCCTCTTCCACGGGGCCACCTGTGCACCCCAGTATCCTGCTGAGGATGCTCAGGGCCGCGAGGGTGTGGGCCCCCGCCTGCACCCTTTCCTCCCGGAGGGGCTGTCAATGACCAGGGGAGGCGGCTCACCTCGGGGGAGCCATTCAGGGGACCCCACAGGGAAAACGCTCCCGTCACACAGAGCCCGCCTCCCTCGTGAGCCCCTCCCTGTGCTTCCAGGGGTCTCCTGTTCGAGCGCAGGCCTGGGAGCCAGGGCTGGGCCTGGGAAGGGCCTGCGAGTTCTCCGGCCAGGCAGGAGCAGGCCGGCCTCCACCCCTCTTCAGGGTAGTCAGAGCGCCTGATTCTCCCAGCCCTGGAGCTGGACCCGAGGGGTGGGCTGGTCGGAGCCTTCCTGGGACGTCGCAGCCGCAGGCAGGCAGCACCGCCTAAGAAGCAAGGCCTCTGCCCTCGTGCTTGGCTACGGCAGTGCTTCCAGCCTCCGGTCCGGGCGTCATAGGCGCTGGGTGACGACCAGCCACAGGGGTGGGTCCCCAGAAGAGTGCCGAGGCTGCGGCATTGCCTGGCCCCTCTGTTCTCGCCTGAGCAGGGTCAAGTTCTGCTCTGAGAATCTTGTGAAGATGCGGAGAGCTAGCCAGTGAGCTTCAGTGAATCCATCCCATTAAGGGGAGTCTGTTCACCACAACTCGGCATCCCGACCCACACAGAAGGTGACAAAGAGGAGCCCTGGTGACAGCCCTCGGCCTCTGGCGACAACCGTGTTTGACCCCAGATGTTCCCCATCCTTCCTGGCTCTGGGAGCGGACCAGCCCCTTCCTTTTCTCGTGGGGTGAAGTAGGGCGCGTTTTTGAACTTGGTACTCAACAGTCAGAATTACGTCGCATCCCGCCTCTGCGCAGGCATCTCCAGCGACTCCCATGGCCCCGGGTCGCCCGTCCGACAAAGGCGTTTGTCTTCCCAACTGCCCCCCTGCCTCCTTACCTGCTCCCACCTGCTCTTCGTCTCATCACCCCCACCTCGCCTTTCACACCCCTCTCTCCCTTGGTTTTGGCTCATGCAGCGCCCCCTGCTGGAAGGCAGTCCCTCTTCAGTCAGCCAGCTTGCAGGTTGCTCCTGGGAACTGCAGAGCCGTCTCTGGTCTCTGAAACCCTAAAGAGTGTGCGATGCAACTTCGTTCATCCACGTCCTTCTCAACGTTCAGGGAAACAGTATGGACGTCAGGGTCTGACCAATTATAAGTGAAGGGGTGGGTGTCTCCTGGGTCCTTCGTGCCTGGCACCTCCAAGCCAAGTGCTTCTTATGCCTTCTCATTTAATTCGTGCAAATCACAGGAAGGAGACCAGTAGTGTCATTCGGTGACTGTGGGAACTGGGGTTCTTGGACTTTAAGTAACTTCCCCAAGGTCACAGAGCTGTAGCGTAGAATCAGCTCCTGGGAGTGGGGGTTCCGAGATGGCTCTGTCCGTGTGGCCTGGCCCCCAGTCTTAAAGGAGACACACTCACAGGTGAGACCAGGATAGTCTCCTAGACAAGGAAATGGCTGCCACAGGCAATTTGGCAACACGGCCGAGTGTCTGCCATGTGCATACTGTTGGGCTATTTTTTTCAGGAGCAAAATCATGATTCAGCCCCTGACCTCAGTGCAGAAGGGAGAGAGGAAAGGCATTCAAGGTAATCCAGGCTGGAGAGAACAAACAAGCGCCAGCGGAGGGAAAGACAGTGACTTTGAGCTGGAGAGCCCTTGAGCCGGGCCCCGAGACCCGGCAAGTTCAGATAAATAGCCAAGACCCTCTTGCAGAGACTTACGCGGCAGCTACGAGAGCCGTGGCCTCAGGAGGGGGGAGCTTCCCCAGGGAGGCGGGCCTTCCCGTGGCCTCCAAGTCTGAGGAGGCTGGCGGTAATTAGGGATGCCGCCTATTTCTCCTCCCTTGTGAGTTTAAAGACTTCTTTCTTAATAAGAATTTGGTAAACTTGAAAAAAGTTCTATATGAAAACTTACTTGCATTCAGTGAGATCCTTCCATATACCAAACACTGGTGTTTCTAAGCCCAGGTTTTCTTGTCTGAAAAGTGAGAGTGATTCCCGTCATCACTGGAAGGATCTGAGCCCTTAGTATATGAAGGTAAATGCTTATGCTGCTGACGATAATGGCTTTAATAAAGGATAGATGACTGTATGTGCAATTTTTAGTTTCTTAAAGTCTGTAATTGATACCTTTTATAATTCTATACATTTAATTTATGCATTTAATAATGTTAATTTCATTTCACTTGACTGCTAAAGGATCCATGATCTCTGCTTTTCAAAGATTATTCGCGTAAAAAATGTTTTTGTATCTGTTTCCATGTTAAAAAAAAGAGAGAGCGATTCTAAAAGCTAGGTCGTAGAGGGAGATTAGCCATAAGGTATAGAAACCGTTTGGCCTTTGGCAGTGCTCAGCAGAGGGGAGCAGCTGGGGCTGATCATTACAAGGACCCCGTGTGGAGGGACGAGAACTTTCCACGACAAGCTGAGCACTGGGGCCTGGGGAGATGACAGGACTTCCTGGGGCCCTTTGGCTTCTCACAAGCAGAATAGAGCTATCGAGCCAGAACTCCTTATGCTTTTCTCTCTGGATTGGACTCTCTGGCCTCAATAGCCAGCCTCTGAGCCAAGAGGGTGTCCGTGGAGGTCAGCGTCCTGGTGATGGAGAAGACACCTACTGGCCGCGTCCAGCAGGCTGTCCGCCAGCAGCCTCGACATGGCCTAGGCGGCTGCGACTTGCTGGGTGGCATTCGTCCAGAATCTTGGGCCTTGGCTCTGATATTGGAGGCTGACACTCTTAGGGTGCAGATGGGGCAGCCGGGGTCCTGCTGTGGGGGAGGGGGAGGGGGGACCGTCGTCTCTCATCTCGTCCCTGGACTCCCGTGTGACCCCTGCGACAGGCAGAGGGACATCGGCTGGTGTCCCCGCTCAGGTCCCGTGGCAGGAGCAGCGATGGTTGCCCCAGCCGGCAGTGTTCTCCACTCGGAAGGGCCCCTGCCTCCTGAGGACTGTATGTAGCGTGGGGCTCCAGCGGGCAGCAGCCCAGCCACAGCAGAGGTGACCCCAGCCGCCGGGGTGGGGGGGCAAAAGCTCTTTGGCTTTCTTTTTAGACCTGTCGTCCAAAGGAAGCCAGATTGGGAGGGGTCTCTCTGACCAGCGATGGGCCACAGGGCAGCAGAGAGGACTTGTGGGGACAGTCTTGCCTTTCAGGATTTCCAGAAATGATCAGCGAGATGTAAGTCCTGGGTTGCATGCCTGTGGGTTGCCATGCCCTCCTCCAGGGGATCTTCCTCCCCCAGGGATCAAACTCAGGCCTCTTGCTCCTCCTCCATGGGTAGGCGGATTCTTAACCACTGAGCTACCTGGGAATCCCGTAAGATCTTGGGGTAGTGGGTAAAATCAGTCCAAGAAAAGCCTCATCATAAAGCCTGTGCCTGGCACGGTGCGGGCACACAGCATGTCCCCACAGCCCCTTCTGGTTACGGCATTCACTGGCGTTGTCTCCTTAGCTGGGATGCACTTGCTGACCGCTCTCTGCCTCCCAGTCAAGTGGAAACCCGCCTGGATTCTGAGGAGGCGACGCCGGGGCGGTGGCTCTGGCTCCCTGGGGAGCTGGTGTGCCTGCTTCTCGCCTGCTGGGGCGGGGGCGGCTCCCGCCAGTGGCTTCCTTTGCACTGGGAAGGCTCAGCTCCAGGTGGCTGCAGACTCCTAGGAGGATTGCTGGGGTCTCAGGAGGAGAGCAGGTCGGCTGCCGTGTCTGCGGGCTCTGTCGAGTTCGTCTCTCGTTGGGTCTCCCGGAACGAAACCTTAGAGCCATGCAGCCCTGCCTCCGCTTCCCACGCACCTGGTCCACCCTCGCCGGGAGGGGAGGAGGGAGGGGACCCGAGCAGCAGCCGGCAGCGATGGGTGGGCGGGCCCGGGCGGGCCCCGGGCCCTTTCCCCTCAGCTGGGCAGGGCTGCCTTCCCATCGCTCAATTCCAGTCCATTTGATTCTGAGCCACAAGTGGCTCGTTCGTCTCCGAAGAAGCATTTGAATTTGAATTTTGAAAGATGACCCAGGAGAGGAAACACTTAACCCAAAAGGAAGGGCCCCTGCCTCCTGAGGACTGTATGTAGCGTGGGGCTCCAGCGGCAGCAGCCCAGCCACAGCAGAGGTGACCCCAGCCGCCGGGTGGGGGCAAAAGCTCTTTGGCTTTCTTTTAGACCTGTCGTCCAAAGGAAGCCAGATTGGGAGGGGTCTCTCTGACCAGCGATGGGCCACAGGGCAGCAGAGAGGACTTGTGGGGACAGTCTTGCCTTTCAGGATTTCCAGAAATGATCAGCGAGATGTAAGTCCTGGGTTGCATGCCTGTGGGTTGCCATGCCCTCCTCCAGGGGATCTTCCTCCCCCAGGGATCAAACTCAGGCCTCTTGCTCCTCCTCCATGGGTAGGCGGATTCTTAACCACTGAGCTACCTGGGAATCCCGTAAGATCTTGGGGTAGTGGGTAAAATCAGTCCAAGAAAAGCCTCATCATAAAGCCTGTGCCTGGCACGGTGCGGGCACACAGCATGTCCCCACAGCCCCTTCTGGTTACGGCATTCACTGGCGTTGTCTCCTTAGCTGGGATGCACTTGCTGACCGCTCTCTGCCTCCCAGTCAAGTGGAAACCCGCCTGGATTCTGAGGAGGCGACGCCGGGGCGGTGGCTCTGGCTCCCTGGGGAGCTGGTGTGCCTGCTTCTCGCCTGCTGGGGCGGGGGCGGCTCCCGCCAGTGGCTTCCTTTGCACTGGGAAGGCTCAGCTCCAGGTGGCTGCAGACTCCTAGGAGGATTGCTGGGGTCTCAGGAGGAGAGCAGGTCGGCTGCCGTGTCTGCGGGCTCTGTCGAGTTCGTCTCTCGTTGGGTCTCCCGGAACGAAACCTTAGAGCCATGCAGCCCTGCCTCCGCTTCCCACGCACCTGGTCCACCCTCGCCGGGAGGGGAGGAGGGAGGGGACCCGAGCAGCAGCCGGCAGCGATGGGTGGGCGGGCCCGGGCGGGCCCCGGGCCCTTTCCCCTCAGCTGGGCAGGGCTGCCTTCCCATCGCTCAATTCCAGTCCATTTGATTCTGAGCCACAAGTGGCTCGTTCGTCTCCGAAGAAGCATTTGAATTTGAATTTTGAAAGATGACCCAGGAGAGGAAACACTTAACCCAAAAGTATGAATATTTAACGCTGGCATTTCAGGTGCTGTCGGGAGAGGTCTTCGTGGGGCCTTTCCCCGTGCGCCTCCGTGCACCCCACAGCTGCTTGCCTCTCCTGCCCGGGAGGAAGGCCAGCCCGGCAGAGACCCTCGGGGGAGCCTGCGGGGGAGGACGAGGCACTGGCTGGCCCAGCTTCCAGCTAGCTCTGCGCGTCCCGCAGGAGCCAGCTGGGGTGCTTGCTGGGCCGCTGCGGTTCCAGTGTTAGGAGTCTCAAAGAGGTGGCTCCAGGCTCCAATGGGGTCTCGATTTCTTTTTTCACTTAGGCCTATAAGGCCTTTCAGGGGAAGCTGCATGGTGGGGAGCACCCTGGGATTGGTAGATACGAGCTCCCCAGGGGACAGAGAAGGGGCTTGATTTTCCGTCTTCCTCAGAAGGGAATTCAAGGCCCGGGGATGTTTGCTCCAAGGGTTTCTGGGAAATGGGGCTGCCATTCAATGTGCTCCTTGGGTCCTTCCGGTTGAGGGGCTTGGAAGAGAAATTCAGGGTTGTTTGAGTCGGTTTCTGTCTTCTGAGGTGACAGAAGCCCTTTACCCACGTCCAGCTTGCTCATACATCCCAGCCGTGGCTGCGGCCACATCAGGACCCCTGCTGGCAGGGCTGCCCCCGGGTACAAGCCCACAACCCTTCCCTCCTCCACCCAAGGAAGCGGCAGCCACAGGGGCAGCGGGCAGTGGTCCCGTGAGGCCTGCTGCTTCTCTGTCTGGCCTCAGTCCCCTGCCCTTTCCTCAGGATCCGGCTCTGGTCTCAGGCCGACCCCTTTGCGTGACCCCCCAGCGCTCACAGCCCCCTGCTCCCAGATGATCGAGTCAGGTGGTGTTCCCGGCCAGCCCGGGCCACAGAGCCACGGCAGGACTGGCCGTTAGACCCGCGTGGGTGGAGCCCGGTCCTCTGGTTTATGCTGTGACATTGGGCACGTTGCTTCCTCTTTCTGAGAGGTGTCCTTGTCTGCAAAATGGAATAATGCTGCTTCACGGGGTGTTTAGGCAAACCAAGTGCAGGTAGAAATAGATGTAATTTTTCTCCTTGCTTTTCTCTTTTCTTCAGGTACAATTGACCTATTAGCTTCAGACGTACAACTTAAGGATTTGATATTTGTAAACAACACGCCATATTTTTAGATCATTGCTCTACGATTGGCAATTATTCCTCACCTTGCTTCTTCCCACCTTAACACTGTATCTTGGACTATTCTATATTAGTACATAAAGGGCCTCATTAATATTGTTATGTTTGCCTGGTGTTCCTTTGTACGAATGGACCATAATTTATTTAGCAGTCCTTTTCTGATGGACACTTAGGTTGTTTACAGTATTTTGCTCTTATAAATACTGCTGGGATACCAGCCTTGTATATTCATCATGTACACACGCCTCTGTGGCTATGCACAGGCTGTCCCTGTGTTAGGACTCTTCTCTCCTTGGTCTACCCGGCTGGTGGGGCAGCCTTCCCATCCTTCAGGTACAGCCTCAGGGCTGTGCTCCCAGGAGGTCCCTCCTGGCGTTCCGGGAGAGTCTCACTGCCCTCTGGCCGTGCCTGGCTGTCCTCTCTTTACATCCCTGAGAGATTCTGCTTCTCACTTTTCATTTATTTGTGTGTCTGCTTTTCCTTCTAAAAAGTGAAATTCTTTTTTTTTTTTTTTTTTTTCTTCAAATCCGTTTTGATTTATTTGGCTGTGCCAGGTCTCACTTGCAGCATATGGGATCTTAGTTCCCTGACCAGGGATCGAATCCAGGTCCCAACTACACTGGGAGCATGGAGTTTTTGCCACTGGACCACCAGGGAAGTCCTAAAATGTGAAATTCTTGATGACAATCACTATGTCTCTCCAACAGCGGAAGCTGCAAATGCGTGTCTCCAGGGCCCAGCCCGGGGCTTTTCACTGTTCAGTCGCTCAGTCGTGTCAAACGTTTTGCGGCCCTGTGGGCTGCAGCACGCCGGGGCTCCCTGTCCTCCACCATCTCCTGGAGCTTACCCAAACCCATCCATTGAGTCAGTGATGCCATCTAACCATCTCATCCTCTGTTGTCCCTGTCTACTTCTGCCTTCCATCTTGTTTTTAAAATTTTTTTGGCCATTTCCCTTGGTCTTTCATTTATTTATTCTCATCCACCTTTGTTCTTTGGCCTGTGTGGTCCTCCCATCGCGGTGGCCTCTGTGGTCACAGAGCACCGGCTCTGGGTGCATGTGCTCCAGAGCCCCGGCTCGGTAGTTGGACACATCGGTCCAGCCACTATGCGGCACGTGGGATCTTCCCAGGCCAGGGATCGAACCGGCGCCCCTTGCACTGCCAGGCGGTGTCCTTACCCACTGGGCCACCAGGGAAGCCCTGCCTCCATCTTTCCCAGCATCAGGGTCTTTTCCAGTGAGTTGGCTCTTCGCATCAGGTGGCCAGAGTACTGGAGCGTCAGTCCTCCCAATGTATATTCAAGGTAGGCTTCTTTCAGGATGGACGGTGTGATCTGCTTACCGTCCCAGGGACTCTTCTCCTTGGTCTACCCGGCTGGTGGGGCAGCCTTCCCATCCTTCAGGTACAGCCTCAGGGCTGTGCTCCCAGGAGGTCCCTCCTGGCGTTCCGGGAGAGTCTCACTGCCCTCTGGCCGTGCCTGGCTGTCCTCTCTTTACATCCCTGAGAGATTCTGCTTCTCACTTTTCATTTATTTGTGTGTCTGCTTTTCCTTCTAAAAAGTGAAATTCTTTTTTTTTTTTTTTTTTTTCTTCAAATCCGTTTTGATTTATTTGGCTGTGCCAGGTCTCACTTGCAGCATATGGGATCTTAGTTCCCTGACCAGGGATCGAATCCAGGTCCCAACTACACTGGGAGCATGGAGTTTTTGCCACTGGACCACCAGGGAAGTCCTAAAATGTGAAATTCTTGATGACAATCACTATGTCTCTCCAACAGCGGAAGCTGCAAATGCGTGTCTCCAGGGCCCAGCCCGGGGCTTTTCACTGTTCAGTCGCTCAGTCGTGTCAAACGTTTTGCGGCCCTGTGGGCTGCAGCACGCCGGGGCTCCCTGTCCTCCACCATCTCCTGGAGCTTACCCAAACCCATCCATTGAGTCAGTGATGCCATCTAACCATCTCATCCTCTGTTGTCCCTGTCTACTTCTGCCTTCCATCTTGTTTTTAAAATTTTTTTGGCCATTTCCCTTGGTCTTTCATTTATTTATTCTCATCCACCTTTGTTCTTTGGCCTGTGTGGTCCTCCCATCGCGGTGGCCTCTGTGGTCACAGAGCACCGGCTCTGGGTGCATGTGCTCCAGAGCCCCGGCTCGGTAGTTGGACACATCGGTCCAGCCACTATGCGGCACGTGGGATCTTCCCAGGCCAGGGATCGAACCGGCGCCCCTTGCACTGCCAGGCGGTGTCCTTACCCACTGGGCCACCAGGGAAGCCCTGCCTCCATCTTTCCCAGCATCAGGGTCTTTTCCAGTGAGTTGGCTCTTCGCATCAGGTGGCCAGAGTACTGGAGCGTCAGTCCTCCCAATGTATATTCAAGGTAGGCTTCTTTCAGGATGGACGGGTGTGATCTGCTTACCGTCCCAGGGACTCTTGAGAGGCTTCTCCAGCACCTCCATTCGAAAGCATCAATTCTTCGGCGCTCAGCCTTCTGTGTGGTCCAGTTCTCAGAGCTTGATACATTTTTGTTGCATAAATGAGTAAATACGTAGATTCTGTGTATTAAGCGAGTTTGCAGGCCAGTGGAGGAGGCAGGATATGCACAAAGATGCTGACCGTGCAAGCAGCAGGCATCCAGTGCCACCCGGGGCACAGAGGAGTGTTCTGTCCCATGGTTCCCAGCCAGGACTGCAGGGAGAGCCGCTGGGGAGCTTTGAGAAGTGCTACTGTGCCAGGACTGCTCCTCAGAGAGCCTGGTTTATTTGGTTTCCAGTGAGGCCCCGAAACTGGTTATTCAGAAACTTCTCCAGTGGACGCACCTGGCATCCCGTGTGGAGGGCCACTGCCTTGTGGCTCTCGTCAGTGCCTCGGTGGGACTGGTTAAGACACAGTGTCTGATTCGGCAGGTGCGGCTGGGGCCGGAGGCTCTGCTGTTCTATCCAGAGCCCAGATGGCGTCCATGCCGCTGGCCCCGGGACCAGGCTTTGAGTTGCGGTGCTCTTCTCGAGCAGCTCTGGTCAACCCTGGCTTTGCCTCAGCACGCCCCTCCCCGCGGGTCTCCAGGCAGCCGCGTCAAGGTCTCAGTCAGCTCTGCAGGCTCTAACAGCAGAGCAGGGGCAGCGTAGCTTCCACAGACGCTCATTTCCTTGGTCTTTCATTTATTTATTCTCATCCACCTTTGTTCTTTGGCCTGTGTGGTCCTCCCATCGCGGTGGCCTCTGTGGTCACAGAGCACCGGCTCTGGGTGCATGTGCTCCAGAGCCCCGGCTCGGTAGTTGGACACATCGGTCCAGCCACTATGCGGCACGTGGGATCTTCCCAGGCCAGGGATCAAACCAATGCCCTTTGCACTGCCAGGCGGTGTCCTTACCCACTGGGCCACCAGGGAAGCCCTGCCTCCATCTTTCCCAGCATCAGGGTCTTTTCCAGTGAGTTGGCTCTTCGCATCAGGTGGCCAGAGTACTGGAGCGTCAGTCCTCCCAATGTATATTCAAGGTAGGCTTCTTTCAGGATGGACGGGTGTGATCTGCTTACCGTCCCAGGGACTCTTGAGAGGCTTCTCCAGCACCTCCATTCGAAAGCATCAATTCTTCGGCGCTCAGCCTTCTGTGTGGTCCAGTTCTCAGAGCTTGATACATTTTTGTTGCATAAATGAGTAAATACGTAGATTCTGTGTATTAAGCGAGTTTGCAGGCCAGTGGAGGAGGCAGGATATGCACAAAGATGCTGACCGTGCAAGCAGCAGGCATCCAGTGCCACCCGGGGCACAGAGGAGTGTTCTGTCCCATGGTTCCCAGCCAGGACTGCAGGGAGAGCCGCTGGGGAGCTTTGAGAAGTGCTACTGTGCCAGGACTGCTCCTCAGAGAGCCTGGTTTATTTGGTTTCCAGTGAGGCCCCGAAACTGGTTATTCAGAAACTTCTCCAGTGGACGCACCTGGCATCCCGTGTGGAGGGCCACTGCCTTGTGGCTCTCGTCAGTGCCTCGGTGGGACTGGTTAAGACACAGTGTCTGATTCGGCAGGTGCGGCTGGGGCCGGAGGCTCTGCTGTTCTATCCAGAGCCCAGATGGCGTCCATGCCGCTGGCCCCGGGACCAGGCTTTGAGTTGCGGTGCTCTTCTCGAGCAGCTCTGGTCAACCCTGGCTTTGCCTCAGCACGCCTCTCCCCGCGGGTCTCCAGGCAGCCGCGTCAAGGTCTCAGTCAGCTCTGCAGGCTCTAACAGCAGAGCAGGGGCAGCGTAGCTTCCACAGACGCTCATTTCTGACAGTTCGAGAGGCTGGAAGTTGGAGATCAAGGAGACCCTCTTCCTGGGCATGCCCTCAGATGGCTGTCCTTGATGCAGGAGGAGAGAGAGACAGAAACAGAGAGAGTTCTGGTGCCTCTTCTTCTAAAGGCATTAATCCTGTCTTCAGGGCCCCACCCTCAGGACCTCATTTAACCCTACGTACCCCACAAGGCCCATCTTCAAACACCATCACATTGGTGGTAAGGGCTTCGACATGTGAATCAGGGGGATTACAAACATTCTGGGGCTGGGAACCTAAGCATTCATAGTTTTTAAAGTTTCCAAGTGATTCCAATGTGGATGTAGCAGTCCTTTTTAGCTTGTGGGAGGAGTCCACTTTTCCTGGAAGAGACGGCGCCGTGGAAATGATGAAGAGAACATTTCGGGGGAGGGAACCTGCTTATGTGACCTCTGATGGCTCTCTAGTTCTAATACTCTTGGATAACCCTGGTTAGATTGGAGGATAGGAGACACAGGATCTTGGTCTGTATGCACTTAGGCAATTCATTCCTGCATGCGTTGACTCTTATGTGTGTTTGCTGAGTGCTAGGTGCTGGGGAAATAGCAATGGCCAAGGCATTTCTGAAGGTCTGCTCCATTCTTGCATGGGGTCCACTGGAAAGCAGGGAATTCAGGCGGGTGAACTGGTAGTCATCACAGAGCAGAATCTATTTTACGATAGAAACCATGGAATCAAGTTCCAGGTTTCTAGCTGATTAAATAGATGATCCTGGCATCCCGTGTGGAGGGCCACTGCCTTGTGGCTCTCGTCAGTGCCTCGTGGGACTGGTTAAGACACAGTGTCTGATTCGGCAGGTGCGGCTGGGGCCGGAGGCTCTGCTGTTCTATCCAGAGCCCAGATGGCGTCCATGCCGCTGGCCCCGGGACCAGGCTTTGAGTTGCGGTGCTCTTCTCGAGCAGCTCTGGTCAACCCTGGCTTTGCCTCAGCACGCCTCTCCCCGCGGGTCTCCAGGCAGCCGCGTCAAGGTCTCAGTCAGCTCTGCAGGCTCTAACAGCAGAGCAGGGGCAGCGTAGCTTCCACAGACGCTCATTTCTGACAGTTCGAGAGGCTGGAAGTTGGAGATCAAGGAGACCCTCTTCCTGGGCATGCCCTCAGATGGCTGTCCTTGATGCAGGAGGAGAGAGAGACAGAAACAGAGAGAGTTCTGGTGCCTCTTCTTCTAAAGGCATTAATCCTGTCTTCAGGGCCCCACCCTCAGGACCTCATTTAACCCTACGACCCCACAAGGCCCATCTTCAAACACCATCACATTGGTGGTAAGGGCTTCGACATGTGAATCAGGGGGATTACAAACATTCTGGGGCTGGGAACCTAAGCATTCATAGTTTTTAAAGTTTCCAAGTGATTCCAATGTGGATGTAGCAGTCCTTTTTAGCTTGTGGGAGGAGTCCACTTTTCCTGGAAGAGACGGCGCCGTGGAAATGATGAAGAGAACATTTCGGGGGAGGGAACCTGCTTATGTGACCTCTGATGGCTCTCTAGTTCTAATACTCTTGGATAACCCTGGTTAGATTGGAGGATAGGAGACACAGGATCTTGGTCTGTATGCACTTAGGCAATTCATTCCTGCATGCGTTGACTCTTATGTGTGTTTGCTGAGTGCTAGGTGCTGGGGAAATAGCAATGGCCAAGGCATTTCTGAAGGTCTGCTCCATTCTTGCATGGGGTCCACTGGAAAGCAGGGAATTCAGGCGGGTGAACTGGTAGTCATCACAGAGCAGAATCTATTGTTACGATAGGGAAACCATGGAATCAAGTTCCAGGTTTCTAGCTGATTAAATAGATGATCTAATGAGGCCTTTCCTTTCTACATCACAAGGTGTGATGAACGTCACATGGGACAATGGGTTTGGGGACACCGTGCAACATTGTACAACGTCTGAAGGGACGTGACCCATAGGAGCTCAGCGTGTGTGTCCAGTGGGACAGAATGGATCTACTTGACACCTCAGCCAGCAGCACGTATTTTTCTGGATGGCTTTGGGTCTTCGTCAGAAGACTTGCATTTAACCCCAGGCTCTCCATACCACCGACACCCACGTGGGCGTTTAGTAGAGTGTGGTTCATCAGTGGGGTTGATTTTGTATGGACTCCCCATGGATCACAGCTGTGGAGATAACACAGCTCTTCCAGCAGCGGTGTGCAGAGCGAGCCAGGCAGAGCAGCGAGAGAAGGGTGGGCCGCCCCCTGTTGGCTCCTCGGGACCCTCCACCCGCCTCCAGCCTGTCTCTGAGGCAGCTGGCTTGGCAGGGCCCGGGATTCACAGCGGAAATTGTAGATGGTCCTGAGTCCAAGCTGCCCGTGTGGGAGGACAGGCAGATGACTTCACTGACACGCAGGGGAGAGGCCAGCGCTTCCTGTTCGCTCCATCTTTCTCGCTCCCAGCTGGCGTGCCCCACCGGAGACCACAGAGTGCTGCGGGAAATGGGGCGAGGGGCATGCAGGCCGCCTCGGGGGGCTTGTGGCTGCTTGTTCTTTGGTGTTAGTGATTCGCCGCTATTGACGATGGCCTCTAGCTGCCCACCGTGGACCCTCCGGTCTCTTCTCTGCTGCCGCCTTCTCCAGCTCAGACCCTCCCTGCTCAGCTCTGACTCCTACAGCCACTCCTGACCTGTGCGCCGGTCCCAAGACCGGCCCGCCCATGCACCCTGCGCGCTGCTGATGGACTGCGGCCCACGCTCTGATCCCGACCCCTGGCTCCACTGGTCTTTGTTTTCTCTGTCCCCTCAGGTCCAAACTGCGCTGCCCGCTTCCAAAACCCTCCCCCACTCTGCCTTCCCTTACACCCTGAGCTCCAAATAGCTGACCAGGCAGAAACCCACCTGAGACGGCCAGCACCGACGTCTCCTCCCTCCACTGTTTCCACTTCAGCCGCACAGGGGCACGCTCAGTCAAACACACAATCGCACACACACCAAGCGCACACGTGGAGATGGAGGATACTATGACCTCATCTGGAGAGGTTTTTTAAAAAAAATTTTATAAATATTAAAAAAAAGTGTATTTATTTATTTTTGGCTACTCTGGGCTTTCGCTGCTGCCGCAGGCTCTTCTCTAGGTGCAGGCAGTGGGGGCTCCTCTCCAGTGGAGGTGAGCAGGCCTCCGGCTGCAGGGGCTTCTCTCCGTGTGGCGCTCGGGCTCCAGGGCTCACGGGCTTCAGGAGTTACGGGCTCCGCAGCGGCGGCTCCGAGGCTCTAGGGCATGGGCTCAGCGGCTCCGCAGCGTGTGGGGGCCTCCCGGATGAGGGACGGTGTCCCCTGCACTGGCAGGCGAGCTCTCCACCACTGAGCCGCCAGGGAAGCCCTGGAGTGTTTTACAGCCCCGTCTCCTTACCGAGGCCTTGTTGGTTCCGTGAGGCTCGCCTTCCCCTCCCCGGCAGCACAGGGCGACTCTGCCGGCGCCGCTCGCTGTCACTGGCTCCCTGGCCACGGCCCCTGCGGCAAGTGTCTTCCCCGCAGACAGCTCGCGCCTCGAATGCGGGGCTGTGCTCTGGTACGCGCCTCTGCGGCCACTGGCACCGAGCGGGCCGCAGGAGCTCCGCGGATTGAATGATTCGTAAATCCTGTTAACAGACAGCACGTGGGTAGAAGAGAACGGGAAAGCTCGGGAAGAGGTGTGATGGAGAGAGACGGAGTCCGAAGAAGGTAAACTGGAGAAAGGAGCAGGAAGGTTTTGAAGGTCCAAGTTCCATGAGTCCTCAAGTGGCGCTGAGCCGTGAGCCCGTCTTTTTAGATCCTCCCCTGAGGTCTCGGGGTCCAGCAAAGTCAGAGGGAGCGGGACCCACAGTGCCAGCCTGTTGCAGACTTGTGAGTTCCCACAAGCTCCAGGGAGCGCTCAGCCTCGCCCTGGGGGCAGGCACCCTGGCTCTCCACTCAGCCACGCCCACTCCTCCGCCCCCCGAGCTCCGTGCAGGCAAGCCTGTCCTCTGGAGGAGGGAAAGGGAAAACATGGATGCCTCTGTGTCTAAAGTTTGTGTTTGCGGGTCATGAGGAGAGAAGGGTGCGTATCACTCAAGTCTTCCTTTTATTTATTTATTTTTTAAAAACCAGCTGCAACTAATTTTCTGCTCTCAAGGATCAGGAAGCATTTAGTAAGCATTTATACATGCTTGACATTGTGCCAACTGCTTTTGCATACAGAGTCTTGTGTAATTCTCACAAAGACCCCAAGAGGTAGGCATTATTAGTCCCCAACTTTGTGGGTAAGAAGCTGTGGTCAGGAGAGGTTAAATAACTTATGCAAGACCATGCAGCTAGTAAGCGGTAGAGCTGGGAACCCATTTATTCAGTCTTCAAGGCCTTCATTCTTTCTATAATGAGTGAAAATTATGTCTTAATGTTGTCTCCAGAAGGGGCGACGCCTTTTGCCATGAAATGGGAAGCTCGAATGTGAAATAGTTGAGATCAGGAAAGCCTTGCCTGTAAGAAATGCTTCATTGCCTCAATAGAGGCAGAAATCCCCCGAGAACCCAGTCTATCATCGGGCCTCTTGGGGTCCTGGACAAGTCCCCTGGTTCTGAGCCTTGGTCCTCTCCGACCCCCTCACCCTTCATCAGCAAAATAAGTTCAGAAGCTTCACAGAACCCTGACGTCTAGTCTAGGATGAACTCAATGAGGGTTTGAGTTTCCTAGGCTAAGCTTTTAGCTTTGCTCCTACATTCAGGTTCTCTTTCATAACTTAACTCTTTGGGGACCCTCGTAAGCCTCCAGAATAATACTTTCAATGTGGCAAAGTCACATGCACCAAACATGCATCACTTATAACAATGACAGTGTTCAGTCACCAAGGAGAAAGTCAGACTGAAGTAGTTTTTTCATAGACTCCTTGCCTTGGGCAAAGCACCATCATCGGGAATGTTCTTCCCCCGGGGCTGCTGACGGCTCTTGTAACCGGCTGTGAACTGCCGAGAAGCCCTCCAGCCGGAAGGGCTGAGGGAGTGCTGAACGCTCTCCTGGACCCCCTCGCCGATCCGTGTGATCCAGCACGAGGTGTCGGTCCAGGAAATGGGGAACCTGTGGGTAGTTGCTCTGTCCGGGGAAGGTGCCTTTCGTATTTCACTAGGCAGGGAGGAACATACTAACTTTCACAGAGGCTCAAGAACAACCGTACCCCTATTCCTCTTCATTTGAAAAATCATTCCCCAGGCTTTGCTTCCGTAAATTGTGCTAGTCATGTTGAAGTGACTGGCTTTCGATTGACCTACTCACAAAAGCAAGAAACTATAAACGGGACACAATACATAAAGCAACTGTTTTCCGATACTGGACAACAGGAAGCATAGGATTTTGATTCCTGAGAGAAGGCAAACACAGGAATGTGCACCAATGTTTGCCATGACTTTCTGCCTGGGATCAAGTTTCTGGATTTGAAACAGGGAGGTGGAGCCCATAAAAACAGGGAACGCTACAAAAACCTCTACATAGAGGTAAAGACACAGATATACTGAAAGCAAAAGGATGTAAAATTGTACAGTGGAAATGCTCAGCATAAGAAAGCTGTTGTGTGGCTATTTTAATATCAGACAGAGCGCATTGGAAGATAAGGATCGTCAGCTAGAGACGAAAAGATTTTCCCTAATGATGAAACCAAAAAGGCAAACGTCAGGTCTGCACTGCGTAACAGGGCTGTGATACACATGAAACAAGAAGTGATAGAAACAAGAGAACTCTTCAAGCCAACGATAACATGAGGAGATTCGAACACTCTTCCCTCCGTAACGGCTGGAGCATGCGGGCAAGCCAGAGCGGATTCAGACGACAGCGGCTGCCAGCTCGGCCTAACTGACGGCGGGAGACCGCATGCCCCGACTCCTACACGTCCTCACGTGCCTAGAGAATGCCCGCCCAGAACTCCTACTGGCCATAAAATAAATATCAGCATGTTTTAGGCCAGCAAAACTTCATATATGTTTTCTTATACTAAAAGGGAATTACATTTGACTTCACTAAAAATAAAATATCTCAAATATTCCAAATATTTGGAAATTATACAACATAGTTCTCAATAATCCATGGGTGAAAGAGGAAATTATAGGAAAAATTAGGAAATCTTTCAAGTGGAATGATAACAAAGAACACAGCTGAAGTGTGTAGGATAGAGCTAAAGAGGTGCTTGGAGAGAAATTTCTACTTTTATGCTTATACTAGGGGCTTCCCTGGTGGTCCAGTGGGTAAAGAGTCTGCCTTGTGGTGGAGGGGGCACCGGTTCGATCCCTGGCCTGGAAAGACCCCACACCGTTGGACCGGTGTGTCCAATTGCGAGCCAGCGCTCTGGAGCGCATGTGCCCAGAGCTGGTGCTTTGCAGCGAGAGAGGCCACTGTGATGGGAGGCCCAAACAGGCCAAAAAATAAAGATGGTGAAAAAAATAAACAATAGAAGAGGTCAAAATTTAAAAAAAACTCTAAATGCTTATATTAGAAAAGAAGAAAAAATTTAAGAGTCAAATTTCCACTGGAGGAAGAAAAAAAGACATTAAAAAAGTGAATAAATACAGAAGCGAAAAACAGTGAAATATACAACAAACAATAAAGAATATTAATAAAGCCAAACACTGGTTTTTTGAAAAGATTAATAAAGTTGATAATCCTTCAGTGCTACTGATCAAGAAAAAGGAGAAAAAACATTGATTATAACAGAAAAGAAGCAGAGTCACAGATCCAGAGAACAAACCAATGGTCAGCAGCGGGAGGAGGGAAGTGGGGGGCAATATGGGGTAGATGAGGTAGCAGGTCCAAACTATTATAAAATAAACTATGAGGATACACTGTACAACTTGGGGAACATAGCCAATATTTTATTACAACTGTAAGTATAATACAACCAGAGGACACTGCCCTCTCCTTCCACTGAACGTTGGGGGGAAGAACTGAGAAAAACAATCTCTGATAGGTGCCCTAGGAAAAATCCCTCCCCACCCACCCCCAACCACTCTGTCCTCAGGTAGGCTGTGGGAGGTATAGAGGACAGGGCCCTTGACCTTTAGGCCAGCAAAACTTCATATATGTTTTCTTATACTAAAAGGGAATTACATTTGACTTCACTAAAAATAAAATATCTCAAATATTCCAAATATTTGGAAATTATACAACATAGTTCTCAATAATCCATGGGTGAAAGAGGAAATTATAGGAAAAATTAGGAAATCTTTCAAGTGGAATGATAACAAAGAACACAGCTGAAGTGTGTAGGATAGAGCTAAAGAGGTGCTTGGAGAGAAATTTCTACTTTTATGCTTATACTAGGGGCTTCCCTGGTGGTCCAGTGGGTAAAGAGTCTGCCTTGTGGTGGAGGGGGCACCGGTTCGATCCCTGGCCTGGAAAGACCCCACACCGTTGGACCGGTGTGTCCAATTGCGAGCCAGCGCTCTGGAGCGCATGTGCCCAGAGCTGGTGCTTTGCAGCGAGAGAGGCCACTGTGATGGGAGGCCCAAACAGGCCAAAAAATAAAGATGGTGAAAAAAATAAACAATAGAAGAGGTCAAAATTTAAAAAAAACTCTAAATGCTTATATTAGAAAAGAAGAAAAAATTTAAGAGTCAAATTTCCACTGGAGGAAGAAAAAAAGACATTAAAAAAGTGAATAAATACAGAAGCGAAAAACAGTGAAATATACAACAAACAATAAAGAATATTAATAAAGCCAAACACTGGTTTTTTGAAAAGATTAATAAAGTTGATAATCCTTCAGTGCTACTGATCAAGAAAAAGGAGAAAAAACATTGATTATAACAGAAAAGAAGCAGAGTCACAGATCCAGAGAACAAACCAATGGTCAGCAGCGGGAGGAGGGAAGTGGGGGGCAATATGGGGTAGATGAGGTAGCAGGTCCAAACTATTATAAAATAAACTATGAGGATACACTGTACAACTTGGGGAACATAGCCAATATTTTATTACAACTGTAAGTATAATACAACCAGAGGACACTGCCCTTCCCTTCCACTGAACTTTGGGGGGAAGAACTGAGAAAAACAATCTCTGATAGGTGCCCTAGGAAAAAAATCCCCCCTCCCCCACCCACCCCCAACCACTCTGTCCTCAGGTAGGCTGTGGGGAGGTATAGAGGACAGGGGCCCATCCTCAGACTTCCTCTGCTCCCACGCGGAGCTACGGCATATGCCCCAGGAGGAGCAATGTTGGATGAGAACCAAAGGAAGCAAACAGGGAGGAAGGAAGGTTGAGGAAGGCAGATGCAGACTGGAGGGCTTCCTGGAGGAGGTGGACCTTGTAAAGAAGAGTAGGAAGGACTCTTTTTGTTTTTCTCCTGATTTTTTTTTTTTTTTTCTTTTGCTGTGCTGGGTCTTCCTTGTTGTACATGGGCTTTTTTCAGTTGTGGCGAGCAGGGTCGACCCGCTAGTTGTGGTGCGCGGGCTTCTCGTTGCAGTGGCTTCTCTTGTTTTGGGCACAGGCTCTAGAGTGTGGGTTCAGGAGTTGTGGGGCACAGGCTTCGATGCTCTGTGGTGTTGTTAGAGAAAACCTGGCTCGCAGGGTCTGTCGGAGGTGCTGGCTTGATGTTATTGGCTGCGGGGCTCCCGAAGGTGCTGAAGGATTTGGGAAACTGCACACAGGGCGTGGGGGAGGGGGGGTGTCGGTGCAGAAGGCGTCCCGGAGCGGCGTGCGAGCTAAGGGAGCCCTCAATCCCCCCACGCCCAGCGCAAGGAGTTCTACTTCCACAAGAATGCCGCACGCTCCACCCTCTAAGAAAACGCCTAATTCCCCCTGGGTGGGAGCTTCCGTGGGCTTCCCAGGTGGCGCTGGTGATAAAGAATCCAGCTGCCAATGCAGGGGACACAAAAGACGCGGGTTCAATGCCTGGGCAGGGAAACTGACGATCCCCTGGAGGAGGGCGTGGCAGCCCACGCCGGTAGCTTGTCTGGAGAATCCTGTGGACAGAGGAGCCTGGGGGTACGGTCCGCAGGGGCGCAGAGCCCGCGGCGTGGCAGCGACTTAGCCTGCAGGCGGCCCGGGTCTCCACCGTGGAGCCCACCGTCGGGGAAAGGCTGGGAGCTTCACAGAGCCCGCGGTCTGCCCAGGCAGATACGGCCCGGGCTCCCTTCCACTGCACTTTGGGGGGAAGAACTGCGAAACACAATCTCTGATAGGTGCCCTAGGAAAAAACACCTCCCCCCCCCACCCACCCCCAACCACTCTGTCCTCAGGTAGGCTGTGGGGAGGTATAGAGGACAGGGGCCCATCCTCAGACTTCCTCTGCTCCCACGCGGAGCTACGGCATATGCCCCAGGAGGAGCAATGTTGGATGAGAACCAAAGGAAGCAAACAGGGAGGAAGGAAGGTTGAGGAAGGCAGATGCAGACTGGAGGGCTTCCTGGAGGAGGTGGACCTTGTAAAGAAGAGTAGGAAGGACTCTTTTTGTTTTTCTCCTGATTTTTTTTTTTTTTTCTTTTGCTGTGCTGGGTCTTCCTTGTTGTACATGGGCTTTTTTCAGTTGTGGCGAGCAGGGTCGACCCGCTAGTTGTGGTGCGCGGGCTTCTCGTTGCAGTGGCTTCTCTTGTTTTGGGCACAGGCTCTAGAGTGTGGGTTCAGGAGTTGTGGGGCACAGGCTTCGATGCTCTGTGGTGTTGTTAGAGAAACCTGGCTCGGGGGGTCTGTCGGAGGTGCTGGCTTGATGTTATTGGCTGCGGGGCTCCCGAAGGTGCTGAAGGATTTGGGAAACTGCACACAGGGCGTGGGGGAGGGGGGGGTGTCGGTGCAGAAGGCGTCCCGGAGCGGCGTGCGAGCTAAGGGAGCCCTCAATCCCCCCACGCCCAGCGCAAGGAGTTCTACTTCCACAAGAATGCCGCACGCTCCACCCTCTAAGAAAACGCCTAATTCCCCCTGGGTGGGAGCTTCCGTGGGCTTCCCAGGTGGCGCTGGTGATAAAGAATCCAGCTGCCAATGCAGGGGACACAAAAGACGCGGGTTCAATGCCTGGGCAGGGAAACTGACGATCCCCTGGAGGAGGGCGTGGCAGCCCACGCCGGTAGCTTGTCTGGAGAATCCTGTGGACAGAGGAGCCTGGGGGTACGGTCCGCAGGGGCGCAGAGCCCGCGGCGTGGCCGAAGCGACTTAGCCTGCAGGCCGGCCCGGGTCTCCACCGTGGAGCCCACCGTCGGGGGAAAGGCTGGGAGCGTTCACAGAGCCCCCGCGGGGGTCTCGCCTTATTCTCAACAAAGGAGCCGAGATAACGGGTTCTGGCCGAGGGTCCGCTTTCATGAAGACGGGACTCTCCCCGCTCTGGGCGCTGAGGGCCTCATAGTCAGAGAGGACCCCCCTTCCTCCCCCAGGGGGCTGCCGGAGCACCCCGCCTCACTCCCTGTCGCTGTCAGCTTTGGAGCAATCAGCTGCTACTCTGCACTAACTAGGGAGAGCACTCCAGCCACCTCCCATCTGTCTTCGTTAGCGCCCACAGGAGGCGGGCGGGGGCTCGGGCGGCCTCCCCCCCCCGCTGCACCTGGGTCCGCGGTGCAATCACTCCGCCTCCCGAGCCCTGGGAGCACTCCGGAGAGGCTCCCCTGGCTGCTCAGGCGGCGCCCGGCGGGCATGGCTGGCGTGCAGGGCAGCTCTGGGGAGGGCCCCAGGCAGAAGGCCACCCTGATGTCGCCCCCCGCGCCCCTGTGTGCGGACTCCTGGGCTGGCGCTCAGTGTGGCGAGTTCACTCAGTGAGCACGGGCTGGGCTGAGGGCTGGCGCGCCCCCCCCACCCCCCGCCCCTGCACTCTCAGCCCGCAACCTGGGCGCCCAGGCGACCCGCGCACATGTGCTCTTCAGCCGCGCCATCGGCGCCAGAACAGAGGTGGGTGCTCAGCCTTGGGCCTCCTCTCTCCCTGCCAGGCGATGGCAGGAAAGGCCTCGGGAACTGGGGCGAGCGGGAGAAACCGAGGCCGTCAAAGGGCCGGGGCGGGGCGCTGGGGGCAGGAGCTGCGGAGGCAGCCTGCGCCAGGCTCAGGGCGGAACGGGAGCAGGCTGAGCCGGCTCGCTGGCCGGTGGGTCTGGCCGGAGTACTACTGAACGGTCATGTGTCTATTATTTAGCTGTGAGCAGTCTATTCCTACCTACTTCTCTTGTTCTCTTTTTCAAAAGAAGAACTATTTAATTGGAAGGCAACTGCTTTACAGCGTTGTGTTCGTTTCTGCCATATGGCAACATGGATCGGCCACAGGTACACCTGTGTCCCCTGCCTCAGCCTCCCTCCTCACTCCCACCCCACCCCACCCCTCTAAGTCGCCGCAGAGCACCCTCTTGTTCTCTTTATGGATCTGCCTACACGTGCATTGCCATCCACTCAGCTGTGATTTATCTGTCTTCCATCCATCCATGCACGCCCGCATCCATCTCTTCATGTCGTGTTCCAAAGCAGATCTGTCTTCAAAGGACTCTCTCTCTCTGCTGACCCAGGGCCTGACACCTCTCTGTCAGGGATGGATTTCTGCCTTAGGGACTGATGTCTCTCAGCACTTCTAACAAGTACAGGACCCAAGGAGAGGCCATGGAGATCACAAGCACTGAGGCCTGTGTGATGCTGAGTAAATCACACATCTCTTTTATGGTCAGGTCCCGGGGTCTGTGGGTAAGGATCACACAGGCTGGGGGTGCGGGCAGGCCCTGGCACAGAGGCTTAGGCCCACTAGTAAGGATTTCTGCTGGTCACGTCCCCGGGACCAGCCTTCCCCTGACTTTCAGCTCCATGGAGGCAAGTGGAGGGCCTTCTCTCTGCCCCTCTATTTATTACAGTGACAGTACATAGCACAGACTCAGTGAATGCTTTGAGTGAATGCCAAGGAACCCTGGGGCGAGCTATGGTGTACCCCAAGCCTGACCTGCCTCGCCCTGGCAGCCTGGGTGCTGGCCTTAGAAAGCACGCAGGGCCCAGACCTCAGGCTGCATGACCTGGGCTCAACAGTGTCTGGCCTTGAGTAAGAATGTAGCCACTACCCGACTGTGCAATTTGAAGAGGATACACAACCTCTCTGGAGTTCAGTTTCCTCAGTTGCAGAACAAGACCAAGGCTTTGTATTTGTGCGGTCAAATGATATTGCGGCTCTTTGCGGACGACACAGTGCAGAACCAGCTGTGGTGAGGGTTAGTCCACTTTGCATGTGGATAGAAGGCAAGACCAATCAGAAGACATTTTGCTTCTCCCAAGGAGGAAGAAAAATTTCAGAACATATCAGACACATTTCTACCTCTTTTCGGAGCTGTCCTCTTACCATACTGGAAACTTCTATGTCCTTTCTTTAAGGAGCAATTTCTTTATAACCTTCAGGGCAAAACATTTCCAGTGCAGTGCCTGGAATCCCATCAGTAAATATTCAGATTTTTAGGCAAGACCCTTAAGACAGGCTTTGTTAATCTATACGAGTGTCCTTCTTAGAGGGCAGTATCTTTGGTTTTTAAGCTAACACCTGGAAGCGTATCTGTGTCATACATGAGGAGGAGAAGATGGGAGGGGACGATCGCCGATGGCCAGCTAAAACCCAGTGTTCTGTGAGGCCAGGTCGGCTTCAACACCAGGCCGCTCTGTGTTGGTGAGCAAGGCCGATTATGTTGTAAATGCCTTCACGTAGTGTCTTCTTCACAGCCCTTTCCCCTTGTTCTCCTCTGGGCTCTGAATAGCTCCAGAAGGACGCTCAGGAAGTTAGCCGTCCAAGGAACTGTCCGTAGAGTGTCCAGGCACAGGAACACGTGGCTCGGGTCAGGCAGGACGTGAGCGTGGCCACTGTTCCTCACGTTTGGGAGGGGGCGTCTGTACCCACTCCCTCCAGAGGGAGGACCCTCTGGCACCTCCAGTGCCTCCTCTGGAGGCAGTGAGGGAATGCACAGAGCAGCCCTACGCCCGGTGTGGGCGGAGCCCATGCAAGCTGCAGGATCCCCAGTGAGGCCAGCCCTGTGCGCCAGATACCATCCGAAGCCCTTATTCACAGAGGTCTTCTTAGACACGTGGTGTCCTCACGTGAAAATCAGAAATGTCCCCGCTCCAGCCTCCGTCTCTCAGCTCTGGCTCCTCCCCGATGCCCCGGCTCCTCCCCAGTCAGGGGTACAGGGAAGGACACTGTTGGCACCTGTGGTGGACGGGGCCATGCCCACTTCCGCGTGATGGTCCTTGTCTCGGTAAAATCCAGTGACATCAACCTTCTTGAACCAATGGGACAAACCGTGTTCTCTTTTTGCTCCTGATTCAGTTAGTCTGGTGGCCTGAAATCCAATCTGCTTGTCAGGATGGAGGTGAAGGAAGAACAAGAATCATGCTGCTTAAAGCAAGAACCCCATCCTCCACTCCCATTTCCCCAGGAGATTCTGATTAGTGGCCAGAAAGCTTCAGAAAATCTTCCCAGGTGATTCTTCTGTGCAGTCAAGATTGAGAACCGCCGAGGCAGTGCCTGGAATCCCATCAGTAAATATTCAGATTTTTAGGCAAGACCCTTAAGACAGGCTTTGTTAATCTATACGAGTGTCCTTCTTAGAGGGCAGTATCTTTGGTTTTTAAGCTAACACCTGGAAGCGTATCTGTGTCATACATGAGGAGGAGAAGATGGGAGGGGACGATCGCCGATGGCCAGCTAAAACCCAGTGTTCTGTGAGGCCAGGTCGGCTTCAACACCAGGCCGCTCTGTGTTGGTGAGCAAGGCCGATTATGTTGTAAATGCCTTCACGTAGTGTCTTCTTCACAGCCCTTTCCCCTTGTTCTCCTCTGGGCTCTGAATAGCTCCAGAAGGACGCTCAGGAAGTTAGCCGTCCAAGGAACTGTCCGTAGAGTGTCCAGGCACAGGAACACGTGGCTCGGGTCAGGCAGGACGTGAGCGTGGCCACTGTTCCTCACGTTTGGGAGGGGGCGTCTGTACCCACTCCCTCCAGAGGGAGGACCCTCTGGCACCTCCAGTGCCTCCTCTGGAGGCAGTGAGGGAATGCACAGAGCAGCCCTACGCCCGGTGTGGGCGGAGCCCATGCAAGCTGCAGGATCCCCAGTGAGGCCAGCCCTGTGCGCCAGATACCATCCGAAGCCCTTATTCACAGAGGTCTTCTTAGACACGTGGTGTCCTCACGTGAAAATCAGAAATGTCCCCGCTCCAGCCTCCGTCTCTCAGCTCTGGCTCCTCCCCGATGCCCCGGCTCCTCCCCAGTCAGGGGTACAGGGAAGGACACTGTTGGCACCTGTGGTGGACGGGGCCATGCCCACTTCCCGCGTGATGGTCCTTGTCTCGGTAAAATCCAGTGACATCAACCTTCTTGAACCAATGGGACAAACCGTGTTCTCTTTTTGCTCCTGATTCAGTTAGTCTGGTGGCCTGAAATCCAATCTGCTTGTCAGGATGGAGGTGAAGGAAGAACAAGAATCATGCTGCTTAAAGCAAGAACCCCATCCTCCACTCCCATTTCCCCAGGAGATTCTGATTAGTGGCCAGAAAGCTTCAGAAAATCTTCCCAGGTGATTCTTCTGTGCAGTCAAGATTGAGAACCGCCGAGGCAGCCTAATGTCTAATTTGACTCACTTATTTCCTTCCCTAGCACATACACCTGCCGGTGGAAGAGTGGTAAAGAATCTGCAAGTCAATGCAGGAGACTCAGGTTCAATTCCTGGGCGGGGAGGATCCCCTGGAGAAGGAAATGGCAACCCCCTCTGGCAGTCTTGCCTGGAAAATTCCATGGACAGAGGAGCCTGGTGGGCCCCAGTCCATGAGGCTGCAGAGATGGACGTGACTGAGCGTGTACCTGCCACACACACAAACACACACAGACACACACACACACACACACATTCTGCTACGTACAATCAAAGCTTCAGACACACGCTGTGCTTGGCTGGAATTTCTGTGTCTCTCTGTTGACTCCCTAAATTTGGGAAGTGCTTGACTTTTGCATCTGTTGTCTGTTGCCAGCTAGGATGTAAATGCATTTTAGGGGTGGAGTGGGCCCATCCTCACGGGACCCTGTCCTTTCAGGATCGTCTTTGAGAATATTCCCTTCCTGGCTCCCCTTGGCTCTTGTGAACGCTGGGAATACCCAGGAGGCTCGGGCCCCTCCGCCTTGCCCCCAGCCCCAACACTGTCAGTTCAAATTGCGCGACTCACGTCGCTGCGGAACTTCAAGGTATCTTTGTACTGAGCTCATCAAAAAGCAAACACTCAGGCACTTGAATAAGATAAGCAATTTGTGGCTTTGTAAAAAGTCAATGCAATTCAATTTAGACCTCTTAAGGAGTGCTGCTGCCTCTCACATTTATTGTTTCCTTGTATAACCTGCTCCAGCGAAGGGACTGCAGATTTGTCTTCTGTTTGCGAAGTGGGATGAAGTCCCTGGAATGAGTGACCTTCAAGAGAAGCACAGAACTTACAAATGAAACTGTCGCCGAGAAGCCTCACTCCTGCCTCAGCTCGCAGCTTTCTTTCTTTATATAGATTTGATTTTCCAAATGGCAGATTACAAAACTAGCTATTTTTTCCTCCCAAACACAAACACTTTAATTTCTTGTCTTTTTTCCCCACTTTTAACCAAGAATGATGTTTTTAAAATGCAGTCCTCACGCTAATCTTTACCACTTCTGAAAGCCTCCATTTTTTCACCCATGAAGGCATCTCTGGTGCCTCTGGAGTCCCACCCCATCCCCCGAACATGCGCTTTTGTTCTCTCAGCCTTCTCGGGCCGGAGGTGGATATTTTTCTGGTTTTTGTTTTTCTTTTTGTCATAGAACAAATTGCTCATGGCTTCTCTTTGATTCTTTGTTGGTTTATTTCGAGAATAGGCCCAATGTAGTCCCATCTGGTCAAATAAATCCAGGGCCCATGAGAATAATAGTATTTGTAATAATGAGAGCAGTAATAATGCTGATGGAGATTCTCTATTCTGTGCTAGGCACTGCGCTTGGTATTTCACGTGTGCTTTTTTGATGAATTTTTGCAACAGGTCACGAGGTAGGTACTCCCACCTCATCGTACTGATGAGGCTCAGAGAGATTGTAGAACTTTCCCAAGGTCACACAACTAGTAAATGTCAAAGCTGTAGGTCAAGCCTGTGCCTGGTTGAGTCTGGAGCATGACTCCTGGGCCCCATGGTTCACAGACACGGACCATTTCACGCTGTCTTTCAGGATCGTCTTTGAGAATATTCCCTTCCTGGCTCCTTGGCTCTTGTGAACGCTGGGAATACCCAGGAGGCTCGGGCCCCTCCGCCTTGCCCCCAGCCCCAACACTGTCAGTTCAAATTGCGCGACTCACGCCGCTGGAACTTCAAGGTATCTTTGTACTGAGCTCATCAAAAGCAAACACTCAGGCACTTGAATAAGATAAGCAATTTGTGGCTTTGTAAAAGTCAATGCAATTCAATTTAGACCTCTTAAGGAGTGCTGCCTCTCACATTTATTGTTTCCTTGTATAACCTGCTCCAGCGAAGGGACTGCAGATTTGTCTTCTGTTTGCGAAGTGGGATGAAGTCCCTGGAATGAGTGACCTTCAAGAGAAGCACAGAACTTACAAATGAAACTGTCGCGAGAAGCCTCACTCCTGCCTCAGCTCGCAGCTTTCTTTCTTTATATAGATTTGATTTTCCAAATGGCAGATTACAAAACTAGCTATTTTTTCCTCCCAAACACAAACACTTTAATTTCTTGTCTTTTTTCCCCACTTTTAACCAAGAATGATGTTTTTAAAATGCAGTCCTCACGCTAATCTTTACCACTTCTGAAAGCCTCCATTTTTTCACCCATGAAGGCATCTCTGGTGCCTCTGGAGTCCCACCCCATCCCCCGAACATGCGCTTTTGTTCTCTCAGCCTTCTCGGGCCGGAGGTGGATATTTTTCTGGTTTTTGTTTTTCTTTTTGTCATAGAACAAATTGCTCATGGCTTCTCTTTGATTCTTTGTTGGTTTATTTCGAGAATAGGCCCAATGTAGTCCCATCTGGTCAAATAAATCCAGGGCCCATGAGAATAATAGTATTTGTAATAATGAGAGCAGTAATAATGCTGATGGAGATTCTCTATTCTGTGCTAGGCACTGCGCTTGGTATTTCACGTGTGCTTTTTTGATGAATTTTTGCAACAGGTCACGAGGTAGGTACTCCCACCTCATCGTACTGATGAGGCTCAGAGAGATTGTAGAACTTTCCCAAGGTCACACAACTAGTAAATGTCAAAGCTGTAGGTCAAGCCTGTGCCTGGTTGAGTCTGGAGCATGACTCCTGGGCCCCATGGTTCACAGACACGGCTTCCTGTTTCCATTCCTCATGCCTCCATTGTGAGAGCTTCTCCGTGTACATTTTCTCATAGAGACTCTTTTTTTTTTTTTAATTGACGTATAGTTGATTTACAATGTTGTGTTAGTTTCTGATGTACAGCAAAATGATTCAGTTTTACATATATTTATATACATATATACACACACACACACACATATATATTCTTTTCTAGTGTCTTTTCCCTTATAGGTTATTACAAAATATTGAGTCTAGTTCCCTGGGCTAGCCAGTAGGTTCTTGTTGGTCCTATTTTACAAGCAGTCGTGTGTATATGGGGCTTCCCTGGTGGCTCAGTGGTAAAGAACCTGCCTGCTGTGTGGTAACTGCAGGGATGCAGGTTCGATCCCCGGGTGGGGAAGATCCCCTGGAGGAGGGCACGGCTACTCACTCCAGTGTTCTTGCCTTGATAACCGCGTGGACAGAGGAGCCTGACAGGCTGCCGTCCACGGGACCCCATGGAGTCAGGCCTGACTGAAGCGTCGTAGCACGCGTGCACGCACGCAGTGTGCACCGACTCATCCCAAACTCCTCACTTACCCCTCCCCTCTCGTTCCCCTTTGGCAACTGTAAGTTTGTTTTCTATGTCTGTGAGTCTGTTTCTATTTTGAATATAAATTCATTTGTATCATTTTAAGTAGTTTTTATAAGTGATACCATGTGATTTTTTCCTTTGTCTGGCTTCCTTCACTTAGTACGGTAATCTCCAGGTCCATCCATGTTACTGCCAATGGCATTATTCCACTCTTTTTGTTTGGCTGAAGAATATTCCATTGTGTGTATGTGCCGCCTTTCCTGTGCGCGTCTGCTGATGGACGTTTGGGTTGCCCCCAGGTCGTGGCTGTCGTGAGCAGTGCTGCCCCAAGCATAGGGGCACTTGTGTCTTTCCACACTGTTGTTTTCCTCTGCACGTGTGTTCGGGGTGGGACTGCAGGATCACATGGCAGCCCTGTTTTCAATTTTTAAAGAACCTCTGTGCAACAGTGAAGGAGGGCTCCTTTCTCCACATCCTCTTCGGCATTTATTACTTGCACTCTTTTTGATGATGGCCATTCTGGTAGGCGTGGGGTGATACCTCATTCCAATTTTGTTTTGCGTGTGTCTAATAACTGGGTTTCCCTGGTGGCTCAGAGGGGAAAGACTCCACCGGCAATGCAGGAGACATGGGTTCGATCCTTGGACTGAGATGATCCCTTAGAGAAGGAGATGGCAACCCAGTCTGATATCTTTGCCTTGAGAATTCCGTGGACAGAGGAGCCTGGTGGGCTACGGTCCATGAAGTCACAGAGTTGGACAAGACTGAGCAACTAAGCATTCATTCATTCAGCAATTAGCAATGCTGAGCATTATCATGTGCTATCTTCTTTGGAGAAATGTCTACTGAGATCTTCTACCCATTTTTTGATTGTTTGTATTTAATATTGAGCTCTATAAGCTGACCGTAAATTTTGGAGGTTGACTCCTTGTCAGTTGCATTGTTTCCATCATATAGAGTCTCTTCTTGGCCCATTTACCTGGGCATTAAGAGCCACCTTGCCATGAAGGTCTCAAGGGAGCAAAAGGTGATGTTTATGAAGCTTCATTTGATCTCATGTAATCTATCTCTTGGTTGCAGGCTTCCGTGTCACTCTTAGGGTTAGAACTGTTGCTGGCGTGTTTTGATCTATTTTAATAACTTCATTTCCTCTCATGTCCCCTTGTAGAAAACCCCATCAACTACCCTCTCTCCGCCAGTCACCCCGGCTCCCCCTTGGCCTTGGGAAAGCCTGGGACTTGTCGTTGTACCTCAATACATGGGTACAGCCCCTGGGAAAAGGGGAATGTTGTGGCCATACTTTTGGCCCAAGAATCCTGACTCTAGGAAAAGCAATTCTTCCTGCCTAAGTTCAGAAGGTCCCCTACTCTCATCCGCCACCTTCCCAGAACACCAGGAGAGCCAAAGACAGAAGAGCCAAGCATCCTGAGGACTCCAGGCCGTTAGAGCAGAGCTCCAGCCGGGGGGGAAACGGAAAATGCTGGACTGTGAACTTCGATTCCTCCTGCCTGTGTTGCATTTGGGCCAAATACAGAGCCAGGCACCTCTGACTGAGCTGCCTAACCGAGTCTCAGTCTTCCCACAGGTCCCCACTCCTAGGTGCCACCCTCTTGGCCCTGCGAGAGGCTGACGACCTCCCACTGTCCCCACACTCTGCTCCTTTATCATAATTCTGCCCAAAGACCGTGCACCACGCAGCATGGGATCGCCAGGGTTTGGTCTTCGCATGTTTTGTCCATGGCTTTTCCTGACAGGGATCCTTGGACTGAGATGATCCCTTAGAGAAGGAGATGGCAACCCAGTCTGATATCTTTGCCTTGAGAATTCCGTGGACAGAGGAGCCTGGTGGGCTACGGTCCATGAAGTCACAGAGTTGGACAAGACTGAGCAACTAAGCATTCATTCATTCAGCAATTAGCAATGCTGAGCATTATCATGTGCTATCTTCTTTGGAGAAATGTCTACTGAGATCTTCTACCCATTTTTTGATTGTTTGTATTTAATATTGAGCTCTATAAGCTGACCGTAAATTTTGGAGGTTGACTCCTTGTCAGTTGCATTGTTTCCATCATATAGAGTCTCTTCTTGGCCCATTTACCTGGGCATTAAGAGCCACCTTGCCATGAAGGTCTCAAGGGAGCAAAAGGTGATGTTTATGAAGCTTCATTTGATCTCATGTAATCTATCTCTTGGTTGCAGGCTTCCGTGTCACTCTTAGGGTTAGAACTGTTGCTGGCGTGTTTTGATCTATTTTAATAACTTCATTTCCTCTCATGTCCCCTTGTAGAAAACCCCATCAACTACCCTCTCTCCGCCAGTCACCCCGGCTCCCCCTTGGCCTTGGGAAAGCCTGGGACTTGTCGTTGTACCTCAATACATGGGTACAGCCCCTGGGAAAAGGGGAATGTTGTGGCCATACTTTTGGCCCAAGAATCCTGACTCTAGGAAAAGCAATTCTTCCTGCCTAAGTTCAGAAGGTCCCCTACTCTCATCCGCCACCTTCCCAGAACACCAGGAGAGCCAAAGACAGAAGAGCCAAGCATCCTGAGGACTCCAGGCCGTTAGAGCAGAGCTCCAGCCGGGGGGGAAACGGAAAATGCTGGACTGTGAACTTCGATTCCTCCTGCCTGTGTTGCATTTGGGCCAAATACAGAGCCAGGCACCTCTGACTGAGCTGCCTAACCGAGTCTCAGTCTTCCCACAGGTCCCCACTCCTAGGTGCCACCCCTCTTGGCCCTGCGAGAGGCTGACGACCCTCCCACTGTCCCCACACTCTGCTCCTTTATCATAATTCTGCCCAAAGACCGTGCACCACGCAGCATGGGATCGCCAGGGTTTGGTCTTCGGCATGTGTATTTCATAGTCACTGTCTATTTAGGGAAGATGATGCTTGTTTTCCATGAAGGACAGTGACCTGACGTTAATGCTTTTTGATGTATTTAAGCAAGAGTGGACAGTCTGGTTAAAAATACGATGATCTGGTAATCCAGATGAGAGGAGGAAGTGAAAACTCAGTGCAGACGGTGCAGCAATGACTGATGGAGGGGACGCGGGCCTGTGTGATTCTGAGGAGTCAGCCTGAGGTCACGGAATCAGTTTGAGACAAAGCCCCGCACGGATAGAGCGCTGCGGTGGCCGTGGGGAGCGGCGGGGGTGGGGCCAGTGTGGTGCTGGGATCCGGTGAGCGCGAGCCCCAGGGAGTGGTCTTGGCCATAGGGTCTCTCTCCAGGCGCCCGGCCCATGGGCGCGTGGTTCCAGCTCTGGCGCCGACGTGGGAGACGCTAGTGTGTGAAGAGCTTCTGCGCTCTGGAAGCAGGACCAGGCTGACTCCTGGCCCCGTGGACAGCGCCTCCTCGCGAGGAGCTCACCGCCGCAGCCCCTCGCCGGGCGCTGCGCACCGGGGCCCCGCGCGGGAGCTGGACAGGCTCCGGGCGCCACGGTGGTCCCTGTGTGGTCATCTCCTTCGCTGGGCCGACGTGGGGTCTGTGGGGACTGTGAGGCAGGGGACAGGCCTGTGAGGGGAGGAGACGAAGCCAGGCGGCCTCCTGAGCCTCGCGCACTCGACTGATGGATTGAAAGGAGAGTGTTTAAGGAGAAAATGTAAATAAGCGTCAGCATGTGAGGCAGAGCCAGGCAGGATAAAAGCAGAGAGAGGCACCGGGCTGTGTTTATCAACATGCGGGGCTGTAACAACTTGTCAGATTTTGACCCATCAAAATATTAGTCGTATTAGGAAAATCAGCTTTGACTGATGTTGACAAAGTAGTTGATTTCTGCACAGGCCAAGGGGACGGAGGAGGTGGGGCCCACACGTGGGGGAGAGGAGTTTTTGGGCAGAAGAACTGGAGGGAGCAGGAGGGAGCATGGAGGGGGACAGGAGGCTCGTGGGGACCATGGCCATCGGGAGGGGCCTTGCCCCCCGCCCTGGGCCGGGCACTGCTTGCTGTCTTCCTGATGCCCATTGCTCCCTCTTTCTGGCTAACAGAATCTAATTCAATTCTGGGCAGCAATTTGCTAAGCAGCGGAGCATGGCTGTTGAAGCCACTCGTGACAGCTCTGTTTGCCATTTCCCCGCGTGTTCCTCTGACTGGTGGGGGACATAGCTCGTCAACCCTGAGGTTTATTTCCAGAAGGCTCTGAAGGAGCTGTAGCTTCCTTGTAAGAAGCCCGGCTGAAGCTGGTGCTGTGTCCCAAGCTTCTGCCCGTTCCCCGCCCTGAGCACAGCTATGGTTCCTAGAAAGACATTATGTGGCCCCAAGGTGACAAGACAATACACCCAATTGCTCGCAGACCAGAGCAATAGTAGAGATTGAAACTGTTTTTTAATTTATTTATTTACTTTTGGCTCTTCTGGGCTTTCCCTGCTGCCACAGGCCCTTCTCTAGTTGCAGGGAGTGGGGGCTCCTCTCTAGCTGAGGCGAGCAGGCTTCTTGTGGTGACTTCTCTTGTTGTGCAACTCGGGCTCTAGGAGACACAGGCTTCAGGAGTTGCAGCACGTGGGCTCCATAGTTGCAGCTCCGAGGCTCTAGAGCACAGGCTCCATAGCTGTGGCTCACGGGCTTCGTTGCACTGCAGCATGTGGGATCTTCTCGGATCAGGGGTCAAACCTGTGTCTCCTGCACGGGCAGGTGAACTCTTCACCGCTGAGCCACCAGGGAAGCCCTGGAGCAGTTGATGACGTCTTTAAGTGGTCGCACCATCTCCTTACCCAAAGCAGCCTCCCTCTGGATTTCTCCTTATGAGAGACAGTCTCTTCATTGCTTAAGCCATAGCTTGTCAAGTATTTTATTATTTGCAGCTAAAAGTACCCCTAACAGATGAGCACTTGATTTTACAGAAAAGGATACTAAGGCCCATCAATACTCAGAACTTTCCAGAGTTACATGGTTGGTTGTACATCTCCCTCCGCTGACCTCAGACAATTTCCTGACACCCTCGCCCTACACGGCAGCCGCCCCATTCTTCCTTCGGTCCCATCTCTCAGCCCAGTGCTCTCCCCAGTTGCTACTGTCTTTGGTGTTCAGCATATCTTTTTCAAATGGAGTTTTCTTCACGTTATCTCCCATCTGGGCCTTATCGTGGACCACATTGGAAGCAGGTTTTAATGCGAGACCTTCTGCTTGGCTAAGTGCATCCATGTGTGTGGATGCAGTAAATCCTTGAGGTCCTGCTTCAGGACCAGGAGGCTAAAATGACTTCCAGAACTATCCTGGGCACAGAATCCTCTCGTCCTCAAGATAAAACAAAGCTCTCAATTTATTCCTGAGGAGGCTGGTAGAACGTATGACCCAGTCCCCTATTCTTCAACCAAGGACATTGCTCTCTGTCTTCCTGGAAACCTCCCAAGACCTGGATCAGCCAGAAACAGCTGGCATTCTCGGCTGGTTCGGGAGCAGCAGGAAAGCAGAGCTTTGCTCACAGCCGCCAGCCGCAGCTCCTGACTGACTCTCCCTGGAGCAGCCAGGGTGTATACCGGGGCGCAGAATGGGTCTTGATCCATTCTGGAGGTCACCACCTGCGTGCCGTTCCATGGGAGCCCTGCCGCCCAGTGGGTCTTGAAACCTTGTGGGTCATCCATCCTGTCAAGAACCTGAAGAAATCTATGGATCCTACCCGGAAAGCAATCCACGAGTGAGGATCCACATGTGTGTACACACACACATTTGCATATAATTTGGGGAGGGAAGTTCACAGACTCCCTAAAGTCCAAGTACGTGGACCCAAAGTCAAGCACCCTTTCCACAGGCAGAGTTGGATTTCATCTGGGTCATGCTACAACGTCTCTAATTTCATTTTTTAAAACGGGACTTCAACGACTGCCGAGCTGGTGGGAAAAAAACACGATCAAAGAGACTTGGTTAACCAACGGCCTTTATTCTGGAGGGAAGTCTGAACGGAGCACCTGAGGTTCCGCTTTTGGCCTTGTCCTATGTGACATATGTTTAAAATCAGTGATTTAATATTAGGAAACCCAAAATTGATAGAGTACTTATAGGGATAGCTAGTATATTGTATATAAAGATCAATATTCAAAAATATGTCAGCAGATTAAATGACAGGAAATCAGTTGCTCACCCACAGTTTGAGCTGACTGATGGAGCAGTGGACCCCTCTTGTCTGGAAATGTTGAGGAAAGACTTCCTGATCACCTATCAGGGTGGGGGTGGTGCCGCCGGAGGGGCCACCCGCGTTTTATGCGACCTTCTGGGCTACATCCATGTGTGTGGATGCAGTAAATCCTTGAGGTCCTGCTTCAGGACCAGGAGGCTAAAATGACTTCCAGAACTATCCTGGGCACAGAATCCTCTCGTCCTCAAGATAAAACAAAGCTCTCAATTTATTCCTGAGGAGGCTGGTAGAACGTATGACCCAGTCCCCTATTCTTCAACCAAGGACGTTGCTCTCTGTCTTCCTGGAAACCTCCCAAGACCTGGATCAGCCAGAAACAGCTGGCATTCTCGGCTGGTTCGGGAGCAGCAGGAAAGCAGAGCTTTGCTCACAGCCGCCAGCCGCAGCTCCTGACTGACTCTCCCTGGAGCAGCCAGGGTGTATACCGGGGCGCAGAATGGGTCTTGATCCATTCTGGAGGTCACCACCTGCGTGCCGTTCCATGGGAGCCCTGCCGCCCAGTGGGTCTTGAAACCTTGTGGGTCATCCATCCTGTCAAGAACCTGAAGAAATCTATGGATCCTACCCGGAAAGCAATCCACGAGTGAGGATCCACATGTGTGTACACACACACATTTGCATATAATTTGGGGAGGGAAGTTCACAGACTCCCTAAAGTCCAAGTACGTGGACCCAAAGTCAAGCACCCTTTCCACAGGCAGAGTTGGATTTCATCTGGGTCATGCTACAACGTCTCTAATTTCATTTTTAAAGCGGGACTTCAACGACTGCCGAGCTGGTGGGAAAAAAACACGATCAAAGAGACTTGGTTAACCAACGGCCTTTATTCTGGAGGGAAGTCTGAACGGAGCACCTGAGGTTCCGCTTTTGGCCTTGTCCTATGTGACATATGTTTAAAATCAGTGATTTAATATTAGGAAACCCAAAATTGATAGAGTACTTATAGGGATAGCTAGTATATTGTATATAAAGATCAATATTCAAAAATATGTCAGCAGATTAAATGACAGGAAATCAGTTGCTCACCCACAGTTTGAGCTGACTGATGGAGCAGTGGACCCCTCTTGTCTGGAAATGTTGAGGAAAGACTTCCTGATCACCTATCAGGGTGGGGGTGGTGCCGCCCGGGAGGCAGCCACCTCTGCCTGGAGGTGACGTTGAACTTGATCCAGGAAGGCCGCTGTAGTGGACGGGCTCTCCAGAGAGCAGTGATGAGAAAGCTCAGGCGGCCACCTCTGGGTTCAGCACGGTGCTGAGTGATGTCTGGGAGCAGGGCTGGGAAGTGGAGGTGCTTGTGCTGTTTATTGGCCAAGGTTCCTCGTTGCTCAAAGACCCCGAAGTTTCCCTTTGTGCCCCCGGGACATCTTGGTGGCCCTGCCCCTGCACCCACAGACGGTCCGTGTGCTGTTGAGGCATGCGGTGTCGTCTATGTGTGTGTCTTTGTCATGGGGACCAGGTCAGCCGTCAGGGTGAGACTGGAACCCGCAGCAAGCCCCCGAGGCCGAGTCTGTCCAGCTGACCTCACCCCGCACGCTGGATCCCCACCTCCACCCCACCCGTGTGGGTTCCTCCTGGTTCTGAGCACAGACCATACGCTTTGCTATCTCTGCAACTTCCCTGAGAGTCCTCTCTCCTAAAAACAGTCCTGCCTGGTCCTTCCAACACAGTCAGGCCAAGACCTGCCCCTCTTCCTCCTGCTCAGACACGCAGCACTTAGCTGCACGCTGGACCTCTAAAGGCACGAGGACAAACTGCTAGAATGGTTGATGGAGACTAGCTTGTTCAGGTGTCCAGGTTCGTTGTCCCAAAATTACAGCCTGAGACTTGGGTGCAGGAAATGCACCTGGGAGGATTCCATAGGAAACAGGAGGAA
Source organism: Tragulus kanchil (assembly GCA_022376925.1). Classification (NCBI taxonomy): domain Eukaryota; kingdom Metazoa; phylum Chordata; class Mammalia; order Artiodactyla; family Tragulidae; genus Tragulus; species Tragulus kanchil. Next base: position 119,225,385 of record JAIOJX010000026.1, read on the forward strand.
GGAGGGTGGGAAATGGCGAGGGAGGAAAAGTCAACAGAAAGGCAAGTGACGGAGGCTCCAGGGGCTTGGCTTGCAGGTCCTCTGTGAAGCGTGCAGAGCCCCTCCGGGAGCTATTTGGTGGGGACTGGGGCACGTACTGACTGGCTCCCCGCCCCCTGGGTCCGGTTGCCTGTCAGGACTCTAAGCCCCTGCATTTCTGGGTCGCACGAGCTTGCATGCTGAGGGGAGTCCCTTCAGAGCTGGCCCCGAGGCAGGAGACGGAAGAGCCGAGCTGCTTGTCCTGCAAGCCTGTGAGCCCTGCCCCTGTCCCCAGCTCCCGTCCTGCGACCGCCCCTCCCACAGAGGCAGCAAAGGGGACTTCACGGCCACGCCCTGCAGTGGACCAGCTGGCCCTCTGCCGCTTTGTGTTCCCCACAACTGCTGACCCTATGCTTAGTTCAGCAAGCATTTATTGAGCACCACTGTACCCCCAGTTTTAGGCACCAAGATATAGAGTTCTGATCTGTTTCTTATCTCCTCCCATTTCAACAGTACAGGGAATACAATATTTTGGACATATCGTAGGCATGCAAACAGGTTTGTTGATGGATTAATTAATTGAATTTTATGAAACTAAGCGTTCATGGTTTCTATATTAAAAGTCATTCCTTATGATAGGAAAAGAAGTTTCCTTCCAGGCCCCTGGGGCCTTCTAACCTGAGGTGTATGCAGTACACATTTCAATGATAAAGTCCTTAATAACTACAGGATGAGTTGGCAGAATGATTTAGATCTAAAGTCCAGAGCAAGGCAATTACATCTGGCTCCCAGTTTAAAAAAAAAATTGAAATAATCTTTATCTGAATTTTAAAAAGTATGTTAAAATGATAACACCAAATGTCAAATGTGGCGATGACATCCCGCCCATGTGACAGGGGCACGGACGAGGGAGGACCTTAATATGCACGTTGCTACCGCCTAAAGGTTAGAAACGTCCGATGCCATCTGGGCGCTAATCATACTTTTATCGATCACATTGGGAATCTGAATAGCATCAGGGAAATGAAATTCTTTTGGCCAGCCATTCTGCCATAGACTTCCCTCCTCTCCTCTGGACAAATGAGACGTCTGGAGAAGGAATTCGTCTCCGGGGACTTGCTGTCCTGCTAAATTATTTTCTATTTCTCATTAGTTCTTGCCTTCCTCTTGCTCCCACCACCCACCCGCGACACCTCCCGGCCCATCTGAGTCACATCCACGGGTCAGATTCACCTGCTCCAAGCTCTCGCTCCCTGCTCCACTGAGCTCCCTTCCCCCGAACCAAGGCTCCTGGGACCTGGCAGTCAGGGCTTAATTATGTCCTTCTCATGTTACTTGCTAATCGTGGCTTCTGTGACTCTCTCGGCTCCCGGGTGATACTGGCTTTGGATGCAGAAGGCATGTTTGAAGTAATTGCAAGACGATAGGAGTGGATGCCTGTGAGAACGGCTTTGGAATTGCCAGAGGAACATAGCAGGGTAAATCCAAAACCTAGAACCAAAGCTGTGGATCTCGGCTGTTCCTTCCAGGGTGACCAGGATAGGCACTGGCGTGACCACTCCGGAGGTGGCGTCGGGGTGGGGGACTGGGCTCCACCTTGCTGCGGCCGTGTGTCCGGGGGTAGGAACCCGTCGTGCTGTAGCTTCCCTGTATGTGCCAGGACTGACAGGAGGCCCCGTGACCTCTGTCCCAGCTACCAAGGGCTACTCCCCTTGCGAAGGTTCCATCCCTTCCTGCCAGACGACATACCTTTGTGCAAAAGGCCGATAAGGAGCAATACTGGGTTCATGACCCCTGTGGTGGTCAGACCAGTAGTTCACGTGTCCCACCCCACCCCCCACAGTTCCATCCAGCCCGCCAACATTTCTTCCCGCCCAAGCCCGGAGTGTATAACATCTGTAACCAAACCTCCCAGAGGCTGCTCTCCCTCTCCAGAAAGCCCACTGCCCTCCTGAATAAACTTCTGTTTATTCCCAGCCGGCCTTCTCTTCCTCTTTACTGCCGCCTTGCACCCTTCTAACCTTACCGCGTGTGCATAATACCTCACTTAAAAAGTGACCACAGCGGAAGTAGTGACCCGGGGGGACGTTTGCGGGGCCTCTCCTGTGCCCCCTGTGCCCAGCTTGGTGGAGTCGCCTCCCTCTGGTTCTATTTGACAGCTTCCAGGTGGCTCAGCGGGTAAGGACCCCCCGGCTGATGCAGGAGACTTAAGAGACACCGGTTTGATCCCTGGGTCGGAAAGATCCCCTGGGGGAGGAAACAGCAACCTGCTCCAAGATTTTTTTTTTATTATTATTTCTTTTTGTTTTCCTCTGGCTTTTTAAAATTTTTATTTATCTATCTTTTGGAGGGTGGGGTGGGGAGGGAGGGGAATGGGCGGGCCACTTCTGTTGGTCTTTCGTTTCTCTATTTTCATCCGTCTTTGTTCTTTGGCTCCTGTGGGCCTCCTATCGCGGTGGCCTCTGTTGTCGCAGAGCGCCGGCTCTGGGCGCATGCGCTCCAGAGCTCCGGCTCGGTGATCGGACACATGGGTCCAGCCGCTCCGCGGCACGTGGGATCTTCCCAGGCCAGGGATGGAACCGGCGCCCCTTGCACTGCAAGGCGGTGTCCTTACCCACTGGACCACCAGGGAGAGCCCTGCTCCAGGATTCTTGCCTGGAGAATTCCGTGGACAGAGAGCCTGGTGGGGTGCAGTCCCTGGGGGGAGCAGGGTGTGATGTGTCACATGACGTCAAGTTCAAGGAAGGAAGCACAGCTCCACGGGAGGCGGGGCACGGCTAAGGGTGCAGAGAAGGGTGTGGAGGGGCCTCTCTGAGGAGGCCTGACGGGAGCACGCGGTTCATGGGCCAGGGGACAGCGGGCCGGGCAGGGGCCCCGCGGTGCAGAGGCCCGCGGTGGACAGGAAGCCCCAGCGCTGGAGGAGCAGCAGAAGGCCCGTAGGGGTGGGCGAGGGAAAGACAGCAGTGATTGAAATTAGAACTGGCAGGCACCCAGGGGAGGAGTTTTTTGTTTTTTTTTTTTCTATTCTGAATATAAGGGGACCTTTGGTAAGTTTCTGCAGGGGCGAGGCTCCATGAGAATTTCTTAGAAAGATGGTCCCGGCTGCAAGTGGGGAAGGACCTGGTCCAGGCAGGGTGGAGGTAGGGTGGCCGGGAGGCGCTTCCTGCAGAGTCGAGGCGGGCCGGGCCAGGGGGACGGGCGCGAGGCCCTAGGGCGAAGCTGCCTCCCGCTGTGGAATCGCACACAGTGGCCCTGCGATGTGGACTAGCTCCTGCTATCCCGACAGACAAGCATGTCCTAGCCACCCGCCCTTGCCTTCCAAGGCTGAGTCCGGCCCTCCAAAGGTGAATTTCTGAGCCCGGAGGGCCCTCCGAAGGGAGAACAATGCCTAGGACAGGCGGGGCAGGGATGTGAGAACAGGGTGCTGGCCCCAGAGAGCCGAGGTGCGTAAGAAAGGAGTGCGCTCAGTGAGCCCCAATGTTTGCATCTTCCCCTACATAGAAGAGCGCTACAGGGCTTCCCCTGGTGGTCCAGTGGGTAAGGACACCGCCTTGCTGTGCAAGGGGCGCCGGCTCAAGCCCTGGCCTGGGAAGATCCCACGTGCCACGGAGCTGCTGGACCCGTGTGTCCAATCACCGAGCCGGAGCTCTGGAGCACATGCGCCCAGAGCCGGCGCTCTGCAGCGACAGAGGCCACCGCGATGGGAGGCCCACAGGAGCCAAAGAACAAAGACGGATGAACATAGAGAAATGAAAGACCAATAGAAGTGGCCCGTCTGCTCCCCTCCCTCCCCAACCCGACCCTCCCCCTCCAAATAAATAAATAAATCTTTAAAAAAAAAAAAAAAAAAGAGCGCTACAGTCCTTAATTTGAGATATCTGGTTTTCCTTAATTAACAATAATCCCGGATGCTCAGACTATCTGTCCCCTTTGTTGCAAACTCTGCCTCCTTGGAGCAGTTTCTCAGGCCTACTTGAGAGGCTTCCTCCTGGGCTGGAGGACCTAAGAATTCCCACTGAATAAGCATAGTCTCAGCTTTCAGGTGGGAATTATTTTTTAGTTGACACCCCTGAAATGCTGTACATAAGCCTGCCTTGGGGCCTCCAGACCCCTGCCTGAGGACCTCACTGGCAAAATGACAGTTCAAGAGCAGGACGTTTACAAGGAGCAAAACCCCCGTCTCCGGGCTCATGAGGGTCGGCAGAGGACCTGGTCCAGGCAGGGTGGAGGTAGGGTGGCCGGGAGGCGCTTCCTGCAGAGTCGAGGCGGGCCGGGCCAGGGGGACGGGCGCGAGGCCCTAGGGCGAAGCTGCCTCCCGCTGTGGAATCGCACACAGTGGCCCTGCGATGTGGACTAGCTCCTGCTATCCCGACAGACAAGCATGTCCTAGCCACCCGCCCTTGCCTTCCAAGGCTGAGTCCGGCCCTCCAAAGGTGAATTTCTGAGCCCGGAGGGCCCTCCGAAGGGAGAACAATGCCTAGGACAGGCGGGGCAGGGATGTGAGAACAGGGTGCTGGCCCCAGAGAGCCGAGGTGCGTAAGAAAGGAGTGCGCTCAGTGAGCCCCAATGTTTGCATCTTCCCCTACATAGAAGAGCGCTACAGGGCTTCCCCTGGTGGTCCAGTGGGTAAGGACACCGCCTTGCTGTGCAAGGGGCGCCGGCTCAAGCCCTGGCCTGGGAAGATCCCACGTGCCACGGAGCTGCTGGACCCGTGTGTCCAATCACCGAGCCGGAGCTCTGGAGCACATGCGCCCAGAGCCGGCGCTCTGCAGCGACAGAGGCCACCGCGATGGGAGGCCCACAGGAGCCAAAGAACAAAGACGGATGAACATAGAGAAATGAAAGACCAATAGAAGTGGCCCGTCTGCTCCCCTCCCTCCCCAACCCGACCCCCCCCCCCCAAATAAATAAATAAATCTTTAAAAAAAAAAAAAAAAAAGAGCGCTACAGTCCTTAATTTGAGATATCTGGTTTTCCTTAATTAACAATAATCCCGGATGCTCAGACTATCTGTCCCCTTTGTTGCAAACTCTGCCTCCTTGGAGCAGTTTCTCAGGCCTACTTGAGAGGCTTCCTCCTGGGCTGGAGGACCTAAGAATTCCCACTGAATAAGCATAGTCTCAGCTTTCAGGTGGGAATTATTTTTTAGTTGACACCCCTGAAATGCTGTACATAAGCCTGCCTTGGGGCCTCCAGACCCCTGCCTGAGGACCTCACTGGCAAAATGACAGTTCAAGAGCAGGACGTTTACAAGCAGTGAGTCCAACACAAAATTCTTCCTCTTCAGTTCTCCTTTCATCCTTTTGTTTACCTTGAGGGAATAGGTCCGTGGCATTCTGTCTCTTGCCTAGAGAATCCCATGGAGGGGACTGAAGTGACCTAGCACACGAGGGCACGGGATTTCCCAAGGCTTACAGCAGGGTCCCCCGGGTGGGATGCATCAGTCCCAAGGCTGTGCAAGGGAGTCTCTGGGGGCAAGAGATGAAAGGGCAGGAGTGTGTGTTTATAGCTAGTTCTTATCGCACAGATCCTAGGTGATTCAGTCTATGTGCGGGTTAGTCACTCAGCTGTGTCCGACATTTTGCGACCCCGCGGACTGTAGGCCGCCGGTCTCTTCTGTCCCTGGGATTCTCCAGGCCAGAATACTGGAGTGAGCTGCAATTTTCTCCTCCAGGGGATCTTCCCGACCCAGTCTCCTGCATTGGCAGGTGGGTTCTTTACTGCTGAGCCACTTAGGAATCCTGACTCAGTCAGTTTATGCATACGTGCAAAGTATATTAGTAAAACTGCACATGTGTTCAATTTATAGATATGTATACTGGGAAGTGTTATTAAAATATTTGGTATAGAAGGGGCAACAAAAATGCACGTGGAGTTCACTGACCCACAGGGTAAAAATCCCCAACTGCATGACATGGCTTTCGGCTGCCCCGCCGCGGCTTCCTGCTTCCCTCCCCTCTTCCTCCTGCCGCCTCTGTGTCACAGCAGTGTCTCCAAACGGCCCCTGTTCACCGCGGGGGTGGGGGCACGGAGTGCGCTGGGAAACTGTTCATAGACTGTCAGACTTCAGCCTTCCCTGAGCCAGCTCCCCCTGCCTCCGCGGCCACCTTCACGCCGGGACAGACTCCTAGCACAGCCCCTGAAACCCTTCCCTGCTTCTGCTAACCCCAGCACGTGTCTCCTCTGGTCGTGAGCTCCTCGGGGCTGGGGTGGTGGCTGACTGGTCTTCGGATCTCAGGGTTGCCAGAATTAGCAAATGAAAATACAGGGTGCCTAAGGAACATATGTTTTAGTCTACACGTGTCCCCTGGGGCATACTTGGAACACACTGATGCTATAAAATTATTATATTTGTTGTTTATGTGAAACTCATGCTTAATCAGGATCCGATATTTTAACTAACGGTCCTCTTGCACCCAGGGCCTGGCTTAGGTGTTGTCACGGTGGAGATGTTTGATACTTACCTTTTGAATGAAGAAGTCAGGTCGCAGGTGTAAAGATTCTCTCCCTGCACCCCTATAACAGAAACATGTGAGGATTTTTTTTTCTGTTTAATAATTTGATTCTTTTTTTTTTTTTGAGTTTTTCTTTGGTTACATACTGAAGACAAAGTTAAGCTGGACTTATAGTCAAAACGGATAGGGGTGAGGAAGGAATCTGGTACTGTTGAGTGAGAGAGAGAGAGAGGTATGTGTGTGTGTGTGCGTGTGTATTTTCAGCTCTGTCCACTTACTGGGTCTGAAAGAAATAAGCAATGTCTCCTTAGTTGCATGAACACACCTCGTATCTATGTCTTGGTTTCTGAATGTGATTTCTGTCTAAATGTTACACGGAGAAATGGCTGGAAGTCTCAAGGGCTGCCTGGACCATCTCGCTTTGTCAGAAAAACAAGGGTGAACTTAAAGCTTGAGTTCAGTATAAAAGGCATAGAACCCACTGGAAGAGGTTTCACACCCATCTGTGGTGATTTGAGCATCACAAAGGATAATGTCTGTAACGAATATTAACACATTGAAAAATTAATGCATTCATAGTGATGAGAGAGAGGTGGGAGTGTGGAAGGGAGAGAGAGAGAGAGAGTGGGGAAATGAGAGGGAATAAAAAGATGAAAAGATCCTTCTTTCTAAGAGAATGTTAGCTAATAAATATGGAAGGAAAATTTTTAAAAAATAAAAAGTAAATACAGATGGAACAATAGAATTGGAAAAATCACCATTTTGTAACCAGCAATATAATAACTGATTCAGATAAATGTAATCAGGATGATAAAATAATTTGATGCAAACAGGATATTCACATGGACTTAAGTTATCCCCTCACAGATTATGTATAATTGCCAAGGGCGAAGTGAATGTGACCACGGTAAGATCTAGCATCCTTGCCCTAAAATCCGTGCAATTAAACATCACTTGCAAGGATCCTGGGGCCATGTGTTCTCTGATGTGAGTCAATAAGAAGGACCAACAAGGCTTACATAACATTCTTAGCCAAAATGCTTAACCAGAATATACACGAGGAAATAGGCAAATCCAGAATGTGGAAAATCTCCAAGGACAACTGGCTTGAAATCTTTGGTAAATACCGATGTCATAAAAGGCAAAGAATATGGGAATCAGCTGTAAGACTCAGGGAACTCAAACAGGGGCTCTGTAACAGCCCAGAGGGGAGGGCTGGGAGGGAGACGGGAGGGAAGTGCAAGAGGGAGGAAACATACGCATGCCTAGGCTGATCCATGTTGATGTTTGGCAGCAAACAACAAAACTCTGCAAAAATAAAATAAAATAAAATAATTAAAAGACAAAGAGCAGGGCTTCCCTGGTGGTCCAGGGGTTAAGAATCTGTCTGCCAATGCAGGGGACATGGGTTCGATCCTGGCCCAGGAAGATCTCACACGCCAGAGGACAGCTAACCTGCACGACAACAACTGAGCCTGTGCTCTAGAACCCGCAAGTTGCAATTTCTCAGGCCATGGGGCACAACTATGCAGGCCTGCACTGCCAGCCTGAGCTCTGAAACGAGAGACACCACAGCAACAAGAAGCCTGCTCACTGCAATGAAGCCCCGCTTCTCCGCAACTAGAGAAAACCGGGCGCACCAGTGAAGACCCAACACAGCCTTACAGAAAAGCTCAGAGAGCTGCACATACACACACAACCCCCAGACACAACTGAGTACATGTGAAACTGGTGAAACAACATTGGTGAATGTGACAATGCCCATTTCTTTAAAAAAACAAAACAGTGAGAGAGCTGTTCTAGGGAAAAAAGACACTAAAGGGACACAGCCCCCAGAAGTGGTGGGTAAGCGCTGCTCGGGTCCTGGACTGATGGAGAGGAACAAAAACTACCAAAGACACTTGGAGGACAACTGAAAAAAGTCACATGATATTGAACTGCTGTTAGTGTTCTTGCACGTGAGTGCTATTGGGTAATTCTGTAGAAGAACGTATTCTTGCTCCAGGAGATGCCTGCTTACGGATTAGAGTTAAAGTGTGGTGATGTCTGTGGCTTAATTTCAAATGGTTCAGGGAGAGAAAATGAACCCAGATGAAAGGTTTTAAAACATTAAAAATGAAAAAGGCAAGAACATGAGGATATTCAGAGGAGAAAAGATCCCGAAATTGGAGACAGACTGGGACAAGGAGAGGAAGGGCAGAACACGTGTGAATTGCTAAACAGGCTATGGGAATGGAGTGGTCTGAGACCCTTCTTGCCCTTTTCATCTCCTTCCAGAACATTCGGCCTACCCAGTCCCAGCCAAGCCTTCACATGTAAGATACCCTGACTGGAGCAAGGTGAGCAGGTGAGGAAGGAGCTAAACACTTCTGTGATTAGATGGTCCTTCTAATCAGAGCTTAGTCTTGCCAAGTGTCACACTGCCCTTTAATGCCTTTATTAAAACACATACATCACATGCACGTGCACACACACACACACACACACACACACACAAGGACCATCCCACAATCCCACAGTTACCTGCAGCCCGCACCTCCCTCCCCTCCCCCGCACCCTCTGAGCCATGACTCCTTTCAAGACAATAATTACAAAACACTTAGTGGTATTTCCAAATGATTATACATTTTATTTAAATATTTATCTTTCTCAAATTTGACTTAAAATCTATAAGTAATTAGTTACCAGTCCAGCTACCGGTCTGAGGGGCGGTTGTTTCCTTAATTTCCTATGCAGTCGACGGGTTTTCACTCTGAAATTATTCTAGTCACAGGATACTTCAAAGGTCTAAATGAAAAAAAAAGTTAAACGCCTTAATATCTTTGAGATTTGCAAAGATATTTGAGGATTTGCTGAGGGATTCGGTGTAGGGATGAAGAAAGTGTTTTGTTAGTAGGCAGACGAACTTGCATCTCCAATTTGAAAGGAAATGTGAAATCCAAATGCACAAAGATGATTCAGATGAGAGAGCGCTGAACAGCCTTTGTTATTCCTCCGCAGCCCGGGCCTCTGAGAGCTGGGTTGCGCTGGCTTGGAGAAAGTGAGAGAGGATGTTCTCCCCTCCTCTGCCAAGGGTAACCGTGTTTTCCCGGGCATAACAGGCAAATGGCGCGCCCTAATTACAGAGCGTCTAAACTAAACTCAGGCCGAAGCTCAAGCCCTCTCCTGGACAAACACACCCTCTGGCTACCTTTGAGCCGCTACCTTTGGCTTGAAAAATCGGTGACTTCTCAACGTCCCCCGGGCCTCAGCCTCCCTCCCACGCCCGTCCCGCTCTGCTCTGTGTTCCCGTACACGCTTCTGCTCCGGGGCGCCCGTCCTGCCTCGACCACCTGCTGCTCCTGGGCCGGTCGGGAAGCTCACCCAAGAGACGCTGCGGCCACGCCCTAGAGGCGGGGCCTCGCCGTCCGTGTGTCTGCTACGGGCCGCGTCCTGCGCTCTGCAGGTCACGTGTGCTTTGTGCGGCAGAGGCCCCGTTCCTGCCAGTCAGTCCCTGAGACGAATTTGGGTGCTTTAGGTGTGCACCTGTGTGTGCATATGTGTCTGTGCGCACGTATAGATGTGTGTGTGTCTACATGTGCTTCCTATGTGCATGTGTGTGCACATGTTTTCTGCATGTGTGTGTGTGTGTGAGAATGCATGTGTACTCACATACGTATCAAATACAATTGCTGAAATGCCACGTGTAAAGCGCCCTGCCGCCCTCTGAGGGACGGTGGGTCCTGTTAGTGGTCCCCTGCGGTCCCTCAGCAGAGCTGCGGGAGTCTGGAGGGGCTGGAGGGGGGTTATGAACAGCAGCGCCGGCTGAGCGAGCCAGAGCGCTCGGCGCCCTTCCCGCCTCCTCCCTTGCGGCGTGCGCAGGTGCTCACAGCATCCCCAGTGCACTGGCGTTACTGTGGCTCCGCTTTTCTAGATGAGAGAACTGAGGCACAGAGAGGCTGAAGGACCTGCCGAAGGTGCCAGGTTAGCAGGGGTGCGTTAGGCTTTGCATCCTGGTAGTCTGGCTCCAGAGGCTCCACTCTGACCGTGGACCCAGCGCGGCTGCGAGCAGCACGGGCGGTGGATGGGAGCCTGCGGGCGGCCGCGGAGGGCGGGGAGACGAGAGCTCGGGCTGGCCTCAGAGCAGGTGGACAGGTCCACGCACCAGCCATTAGAGACAGACGTGCTGGACGTCAGAGCCCTGCGGACAGGTCTCCCGATTTAAAAATATCAGAGCGCTCGCTCCGGCTGCACACGTGCTAAAACTGGAACGGCACAGAGGAGCTTAGCATGGCGCCTGCGCAAACAGGACATGCAAACGTGTGAGATGTTTCATGTTTTTAGGCTCAAGAGGGAGGGGACATATGTATACCTATGGCTGATGCATGTTGATGTTTGGCAGAAAACAACAAAATTGTGTAAAGCCATTATCCTTCAATTGAAAATAAATTAATTAAAAAATCAGAAGTGTAGACGTGTAAGGGAAATTTCTGTATTTTGCAAGAGCTTTGCATGTACTCTATAGGAGGTCCTTATTGGGTATCCATTTTGAATGCAGCCATGTGCACATTTCTATCCCAAACTAAGTCTGCTCGTGTTACACGGCAGCCTGGGTGGGAGGGGTTGGGGGAATGGAAAGGAGTGTGGCTGAGGGTCAGAGGGCCCCTCTCATCAGAGACTCGGTGTGGCCAAGTCCCTTGGCTGTTCACCTGGAATTATCACAGCCTTGGTACCTGGCTGTACCCCACCAGAAAACGGGCTTTACAGGTGGTGCGGTGGCGAAGCTCCGGCCTGCCGATACAGGAGGCGCGAGAGACTCAGGTTTGATCCTTGTCTCTAGAAGATGCCCTGGAGAAGGAAATGGCAACCCACTCCAGCATTTTTGCCTGGAACATGCCATGGACAGGGGAGCCTGGCTGGCGACAGTCTGGTAGAGCAATACAAAATAAGTAAATAAAGAAATAAAGGATATGTGTCTGGCAGGCTAAACAAAATATGTCCATCAGTCAAAAGGGGCCACGGGGTACCAGTGTGCCATCCCTAAGTGTGGGGCGGATGAGGCCTGGGGTAGGAAGGGATTTGCCCAGGCCACCCCGCCTGTGCTGGACACACAGCGAGCCCAGGGACCCAGTCGCCCTCCCGAGAGCCTTCCTCAGCATCTGCCTGCGGGGACTCCACTCCCTGCTCCCCACCTGGAGCCCCAGCCTCACAAGGGCTCACCTCCCGGTCAGCCCTGCTAGAGGCTCTGTAATAAGCACGCAAGAACAGGGCTTCTGACTGTTAGCCCACAGCAACCCCCTCACAATTCTCACAGACTCTTACAAGAACATTTTGGCGGGGCTGCCTATGAATCCGGAGTCATCATGGAAGGATTCTTTGGTCCCGCTCCCAGGTGAGCAGGGAGCACCTTCACAGACCCGAGACGCAGTGCCTGTTTGTGCCCTGCTTGCCCTCCCCACAGGCCGCCTGCCCGTGCCACTTCCTCTGTCACCCTGCCGGTGAGGGCTGCCTCCAAGAGACAGGCTTTGTCTTCTGTTATTTCAGCCAGGGGTCTGCATCTTTGGTGTCAGAGCGGGAAGGAAATCCCCTTGTGGGGTCTGGGCTCCAAGAATCAGAAAGGGGCAAGGGATCCCCCAGTCGGGGCAGAGGAAGACTGGCACCCCATAGGTCCTATGCCTGACCTCGTGAGCCACCCAGCAGGCTGCCTCTGGGCTGACTCAGGCCCGGGGAGGCCGGGTTCAGGACCCTCGGCCCTTTGCCACCTGGCCCCGAGTCATGGAAACGGAGAGGCCTGGGTTTGGGCTGAAGGTTCAGCATGGAGCAGGGTGAGCGTGGAACCCATCTCTCTCCTCTCTTCTGTGATCTGGGCCTGCAGACATCCCCGTCAGAATGCCAGCTCCCCACCCCGGCCTGCCGTCCTCTCCCTCCTGCTCCGACCCCCTGCTCACTCGAACTTGTGGCCCACGCGCTCTCTGACCCGGCCGCATCCTTTAAGTTCAGTCCTCACGGGCCGAGTCACTGCTTCTCAGGGTGTGTTTTCTCATCGGAGTTTTCCTGACATTGCAGGCTGAGCACTTGATACCTTGGACCGGTCAGACCTCGGCAAAGCTCTGACCTCAAGGAGGGCGCCTGCCTTTCCCAGCCTCTCCCTCCTCGGCTGGGGCTCCCTCCTCCCCGGCCACCACCCGTCTACCACTTCCCCCGGTTAGGCGAATCCCTCCTTGGCATCCACACCCACCAACCTGCTCTCCAGAGGGCTTTGCTTTCTTATGTGCACCCTGTCGTGAGCTGGTGATACCAGTCCTGGGGACTGACTCTAAATCCAGTCCCTGGATGCAAAAGGAGCTTCAAGTCCCAGGGAGTGGGAGGGGGACCGTGGCCCCGTGGCTGATCACCTTCTGGATGAGTCAGTCTCAGGCCATCCAGGCAGAAGTGAAATCAACAGCTCGAGACAGCTAAGTGAAAGCCCCCTCTTCCTGAGAACCAGCAGGCAGACCGGGAGGTGGGGCGCTTCCGTGTTGAGCATCAGCTGTCTGAATGGCAAGGCTGGCAGAGCCATGGCGAGCGATGGCATTGGTGCGTTCATTTCGCAGGAGCAACCGTGGGCTGGCTTGGGGGGCTCAGCAGAGAGCAGGCGCACCGAGCCCCCGCCCTTGCCGAGCTTGGATTCGAGTGCCAGAGGCAGCCCTGGAGGGCTTCGCCTGCCTGGGAGGGCAGCGAGGAACTGGGGCTTTGTGTTTAGGGATTTGGAACCGTGGGGTGCTGAGTGTGGTCAGGCTCGCCGAGGCCACGCTGACTGCTGGACACAAGGAGACGAACGAACTGAGGGGCACAGAGTGTGGGTCAGAGCTGACGGCCCAGGATCAGGGCCAGGCAGGCAAGACAAGGAAGCACGAGGACTGGGGAGCCTTGGTGAGGATGCGGAGCCTGGGGAACCTCGCGGGCGGTGGGTGCAGCCACTGTGGGGACCGTGTGGAGGCTCCACCGGAGGTTAAAGCAGACCTGCCTGTGATCCAGCGACCCCATTCCCGTGTATTTCTCCAGAGGGGAGAAAACCCCACTAACTGGAACAGACCGCTGCCCTCCTAGGCTCACCGCAGCCTCATTCACAGCAGCCGCGATACGGAAGCCGTCTAATAAGATCAACCAGTGCGTGTAAGACCTGTTGGAAGGAGATACGCGTTCAGAAGAAGACAGTAAAGCAGGAAGGAGGATGCCGTGCTGAGACGGGGCTGAGTTTTAAATCTGCTGGCCAAGAAAGCCCTTGCTGAGGAGGTGAATCTTCAGCAAAGTTTTGAAACAAGCAAGACAGGCCACGGAGAGGCTGTCTGGGGGCCGATTCCAGAGAGAGCCGCAGCAGGTGCAAAAGTCCTGGGGAACGCGCGTGGAGCAGAGAGGAGGCCAGCCGCCAGCACAGCAGAGAGAGACGGGGGAGCCTCAGGAGGTGGGGTCGGGGCCGGAGGGTCGGCGAGGACGTCAGGGAGGGACTCGGCCTCGCCACTGAGACGGGAGCTGGCGAGGAGGATGCCCGGTGTGGGGAGACGATCTGAGCGGTAGTTTCAGAGTCATTTGAGACACTGTGTGGCGGAGAGATGCCAGAGGGGTGAGGCGGCGAGGAGGCTCCGCAGGGATCCAAGCGGAAGAAGACGCTGCCTTCAGCCGGCCCGGACAGGGGAGGGTGGAAGGGGTCGCCACTGAGGGTGGGAGGGATGGAGGGAAGAAAGAAGAAGGAAGGAAAGAAGGCACGAAGGAGGGAGGGAAGGAAGAAAGGAGAGGGAGAAGGGAGGGGAGAGGATGGAGGGAAGGAGAGACATGGTGGCTGCTGTTAGTCACAGGTATATACGCTGCTAGTCATTGGAGCACGTTGGCACCTGGATTTACAGCCTGCTCGTGTTGGTTAGCTTTGTGATGACAAGGCAACATCACCACCCCGAGACTCAGCGGCTAAAACAACGACCGTGCTCGCCCGCTCTTGCTGCTGAGCCTCTGGGGATGTGGGCTGTGCTCCGCAGTGCCCCTAGGAGGCCCTTGGCTCCAGCTCTGTCTGCCCCAGGGCTTGGGCGTGTTGGCCTCACTGCAGCTGCAGAAGCAGGGTCACTCAGACGAGGGCAGGCCCCGATGCACAAGCACAGCTCACGTGGCGTCACGCTCACCAGCGTCTCTTCAGAGAAGCCAGTCAGACGGCCAAGCCCAAACTCCAGGAGCACAGAAATCAACCATCTAGAGGGAGGCAGCTAGCACCAAGGGCACGAGCGTGGGGAAGGTGGAAACGTAGGGCCAATGACTCGGTCGTGTCCCTCTTCACTGCCTCCTGCCTTTCTACGAAGCATCACTGGGGACTGTCAAGCGAGAGGGAGGTGTCTGGTGGGACCCGAGTCTCTGTCACTCCAGTTTCTTCCACTGCTTTCTTCCTCTCGGCTGTGCTTTTTCAGGGCTGTGACTTTGTGTTCCTTTGAAGCAGCGTCAGTCAGCGTTCTTTGCTTGCAGGCCTTAACAGCCTCTGGTAGATTTCATCACGCAAGGGAATGGGGTGAAGGGCTAGCAGGCCGCTCACAGAACCTGGTAGGTGGCTAGAGAACCAGGCCGGAGCCAGGCGGGGACAGGGCAGCCTGGGGCTCCAGGGACTCTGAGCGGTAGTTTCAGAGTCATTTGAGACACTGTGTGGCGGAGAGATGCCAGAGGGGTGAGGCGGCGAGGAGGCTCCGCAGGGATCCAAGCGGAAGAAGACGCTGCCTTCAGCCGGCCCGGACAGGGGAGGGTGGAAGGGGTCGCCACTGAGGGTGGGAGGGATGGAGGGAAGAAAGAAGAAGGAAGGAAAGAAGGCACGAAGGAGGGAGGGAAGGAAGAAAGGAGAGGGAGAAGGGAGGGGAGAGGATGGAGGGAAGGAGAGACATGGTGGCTGCTGTTAGTCACAGGTATATACGCTGCTAGTCATTGGAGCACGTTGGCACCTGGATTTACAGCCTGCTCGTGTTGGTTAGCTTTGTGATGACAAGGCAACATCACCACCCCGAGACTCAGCGGCTAAAACAACGACCGTGCTCGCCCGCTCTTGCTGCTGAGCCTCTGGGGATGTGGGCTGTGCTCCGCAGTGCCCCTAGGAGGCCCTTGGCTCCAGCTCTGTCTGCCCCAGGGCTTGGGCGTGTTGGCCTCACTGCAGCTGCAGAAGCAGGGTCACTCAGACGAGGGCAGGCCCCGATGCACAAGCACAGCTCACGTGGCGTCACGCTCACCAGCGTCTCTTCAGAGAAGCCAGTCAGACGGCCAAGCCCAAACTCCAGGAGCACAGAAATCAACCATCTAGAGGGAGGCAGCTAGCACCAAGGGCACGAGCGTGGGGAAGGTGGAAACGTAGGGCCAATGACTCGGTCGTGTCCCTCTTCACTGCCTCCTGCCTTTCTACGAAGCATCACTGGGGACTGTCAAGCGAGAGGGAGGTGTCTGGTGGGACCCGAGTCTCTGTCACTCCAGTTTCTTCCACTGCTTTCTTCCTCTCGGCTGTGCTTTTTCAGGGCTGTGACTTTGTGTTCCTTTGAAGCAGCGTCAGTCAGCGTTCTTTGCTTGCAGGCCTTAACAGCCTCTGGTAGATTTCATCACGCAAGGGAATGGGGTGAAGGGCTAGCAGGCCGCTCACAGAACCTGGTAGGTGGCTAGAGAACCAGGCCGGAGCCAGGCGGGGGACAGGGCAGCCTGGGGCTCCAGGGACTCTGATCGCCTCTCTGCAGGTGCTGAGGCTGAGGGGAGGCGGATCTGGTGGGGCTTTCCATGCTGGTGTCAGGCTCGCGTGTTGGCAGAGAGTGTCTCGTTGGCCTGATACCCACCTCTTGGTGAGGGTGGGGAAGGCTGTCACAGTTCATTGCTTGCCGAGGTTGCCCACCGTGAGGAAGAGTAGTTTCCCACAAGAACGTCAGGAAGCAACAGGAGGGAGAGAGGAGCAGGATGACCAGAAAAAACCCCTCCGTGTCGTCTGGACAGGCTTCTCGGGAGACGGACGTGACAGAGAGAGGCCTGGCGTGCTCAGAAGAGGCCAGATTCGCCCCCTGCTCTGCGACCCGCTTGCTTAGAATATCGAAACCGAGGTGGATTTCTTCTTTAACAAACACTTGAAAGGCACTTAGGATGTTCCAGGCACTGTTCTGAGAACTTGACGCGTACTAACCCAGCAGTCCCTGTCTCGAGCATCGTTACGAGGGGGACGTGGGCCTGACCTCACGGCTGGTTGTGAGGACCAGATGAACCGCAGGTGTGACACGTCTGGGAGGACGCTGGCCGGCAGCAAACGCTCAGCGCCCCGCTCTCCCAGCCGGCTCCCACCGCCGCCCCGGCAGAGAGCGCCACGAGAGCGGCGGTGCTGGTGGTCTCAGGGACAGTCCGAGGCCTCTAACATCAACACTAGGGACCCCGCCCCCTCCAGCGGGCCAGCCAGGCCACCCCCGAGAGCCCGGGAAGAGGTAGGCCGTTCGGTAAGACACACGAGGGCGTCTTCAGAGTGGAGCCCGTGAAGCCTCAGGGCATCTTCAGCAGTCCTGCTGCCAGGGAAGCCCCGGGTCTATTTCCTGGGCTGTACGGTCTCCGGCGTGGCGGGCTCCACGTTCACAACCTAATGGCTCCAGAGGTGGCGCCTGCCGGCACCATCACACGGAACTGGGTTTCTACAAGTGAATTCTGAGGAACACACGTTGCTGGAGTTCTGTGCTTCCTCCAGAGCCCGTGTCTCTGCCCTCTCATGTCCCCGCTAGAGGTTTACTGTTTGTTTTTCCTGGTAGGTGGCTAGAGAACCAGGCCGGAGCCAGGCGGGGGACAGGGCAGCCTGGGGCTCCAGGGACTCTGATCGCCTCTCTGCAGGTGCTGAGGCTGAGGGGAGGCGGATCTGGTGGGGCTTTCCATGCTGGTGTCAGGCTCGCGTGTTGGCAGAGAGTGTCTCGTTGGCCTGATACCCACCTCTTGGTGAGGGTGGGGAAGGCTGTCACAGTTCATTGCTTGCCGAGGTTGCCCACCGTGAGGAAGAGTAGTTTCCCACAAGAACGTCAGGAAGCAACAGGAGGGAGAGAGGAGCAGGATGACCAGAAAACCCTCCGTGTCGTCTGGACAGGCTTCTCGGGAGACGGACGTGACAGAGAGAGGCCTGGCGTGCTCAGAAGAGGCCAGATTCGCCCCCTGCTCTGCGACCCGCTTGCTTAGAATATCGAAACCGAGGTGGATTTCTTCTTTAACAAACACTTGAAAGGCACTTAGGATGTTCCAGGCACTGTTCTGAGAACTTGACGCGTACTAACCCAGCAGTCCCTGTCTCGAGCATCGTTACGAGGGGGACGTGGGCCTGACCTCACGGCTGGTTGTGAGGACCAGATGAACCGCAGGTGTGACACGTCTGGGAGGACGCTGGCCGGCAGCAAACGCTCAGCGCCCCGCTCTCCCAGCCGGCTCCCACCGCCGCCCCGGCAGAGAGCGCCACGAGAGCGGCGGTGCTGGTGGTCTCAGGGACAGTCCGAGGCCTCTAACATCAACACTAGGGACCCCGCCCCCTCCAGCGGGCCAGCCAGGCCACCCCCGAGAGCCCGGGAAGAGGTAGGCCGTTCGGTAAGACACACGAGGGCGTCTTCAGAGTGGAGCCCGTGAAGCCTCAGGGCATCTTCAGCAGTCCTGCTGCCAGGGAAGCCCCGGGTCTATTTCCTGGGCTGTACGGTCTCCGGCGTGGCGGGCTCCACGTTCACAACCTAATGGCTCCAGAGGTGGCGCCTGCCGGCACCATCACACGGGAACTGGGTTTCTACAAGTGAATTCTGAGGAACACACGTTGCTGGAGTTCTGTGCTTCCTCCAGAGCCCGTGTCTCTGCCCTCTCATGTCCCCGTCTAGAGGTTTACTGTTGTTGTTTTTGACCGAGTGACTTTACAATGTATTTCATTTGGCCAGTGGGGAGGGGCGTGTCCGGCTCTGGTCTCCGGAGCCTCCTGGACAGTGAGTATTGATCAGGAGTGTGGTCTCATTCCTGAAAGCAAACCACTTCTCGAGAGGCGTCCCCAGCTACATTATGCTGCCTTGTCCTCTGGGCGGCTGGCCACGTGTGAAGGGAGGTGGGGCTCCCGGTGGACGGCCGGGAAAGGTCAGGAGCCCCACGCAGCATCCTGGATCACTGTGGGGCCTGCCCCGCACAAACGAGCGTCTCAGCAAAGAGCGCTCCTGCCTGATTAATAGGCGCCCACTTGGCTCGATGGGGCTGGGCGCAAGCGGCTGGAAATCATCCTACCTCCCGCCCGCCAGGGAGTTCCCAGGGCCGGGGCCGCCAGGGCTCAAACCCTTCGAGATGCCAAGCCACCTGTCTTCTGTCCACGCTGTGGCTGCCCAGCAGCCCTGTGAGGGCTCGAAGGGCCTGGCCCTAGGGCGGCTCGTCCGCCTCCCTCGCTGTACAGCCCCTGGAGGGTGAGCCCTGGAAGGTGTCACCTGTCCCAGGAGTTGGGAGAGAGGGGGCACGAGGTTGGACGTGCCTGGGGGAGGGAAAGGCGAGCTTTCCACAGAGGCCAGAAGGCGTCACTCCCTTTTCCAATAGGACAAAAAGAGACGGTCTCGGTTTTGTTTTCATTTTGTTTTGCTTTATTGTGGTGAAACACACACACACACACGTACACGCGTGCACACACACACACATATAAATATATAATTCCTGGTTCAAGAGGGAGGGGACACATGTATATGTATCACTGATCCCTGTGGATGCATGGCAGATATCAACACAACCTTTTAACGATTCCTCAATTAAAAATAAATAGATTAAGAAAAAAATTGATTGGTTCAAGAGTGAGGGGACATATGCATACTGGTGGATGATTCGCGTTGTTCTATGGCAGAAGCCACTGCAATATTATAGTAAAAGCAATTATTATTATAATTAAAGCAATTATCCTCCAATTTAAAAAATATAAAAAATTAAAAACAAAATAAAAAATTGCCATTGGTGGTATTGAGCACATTCACACCTGGTGCAGTCATGACCTATAATAGGCTTAGGACGTTTTCATCGTCCCCAGAGGAAATATACTTATTCAGCTGTTGCTACCCATCCCCTCCTCCCCCACCAGTCTGCTTTCTGTCTGTGTGGATTTGCCTGCTCTAGACATTTCCTATAAACAGAATCACAACGTATGCGACCTTTCGTGTCTGGAGTCTTTGAGTTGGCTTCACGGTTGTAAGGCTCATACAAGTAGCAAGTGTTGGTATTGTCTTCCTTTTTGATGGCCGAATAGCATTCCATCGTGTAGATAGAGTAAAGCTTATTTATCAGTCTAGCTGCTGATAGACGTTGGTTTATTACTACCTTTTGACCATTATGAATAATGCAGCTGTGAACACTCATGAGTTTTTATAGGAACCTCTGTTGTCAACAAAAGAGACAACATTGTTTTATATGTTTGCAACAAATGAACTCGATCCTCTACTATTCCCATATGGTGACCACTGGCCACATTATAGATATTTAAATTTAATTTAAATATATTTAAATTTAATTTAAATATATTTAAAATTAATTAAAATAAGACTTCTCAGATGGCTCAACAGGTAAAGAGTTCCTCCAGCAACTCTCTTCCCTGATGGAAACATCAGTGAGTGGATCCGTCAAGTGCTGCCACCCCAGAGCAGCGTCTGAGCTTCCGGTGCCAGAGAGGCAGGGCAGCGGTGTGGCGGTAGAGACGGGCAGGTGGCGTTTCCCTGGGACGGAGGGCAGGCCCCGGCAGGGGCGCTGGGCCGGCCTCCTGTCGGCAGCGGAGGTGGGGGGCCGAGCCGAGCCAGCGCTGCTTAGCCAGGCGAACCTGGTGGGAAGCCAGCCAAGCAGCAGCCTGCCAGCTTCCCAGCACGCGGGGTCGCCTCAGGCACCCACAGGGGGCCCCAAATGGGCTTTTAGGCTTCTGGGGTGGGATGCGCTACCTTCTGGAAAAGCAGACGCACTCAGGAAAGACTGGCAGACCCCCGAGGCCTGTCAGGCCCCGGCTCTCTTCAGAGGAGGGACAGGAGAAGCGGCCCTGTGGGTCAGGCCTGTGCCCAGGGCTGAGACAGAGGCCCCGTGGGCCTTTCCATGTGAAAGCCCCTCCCCCGGGACAGCCCAGGCCTGGGGTCAGAGCCACGGGAGAGACCCAGGCTGCGCTGGCCTGGGGCGTGGCTAGACTGGGCTTCCAGAATCCAGTCCATTCGCTGCCCCCTCAGCATCCTGTTTTTCTTGTGTATATAAGAGAGACCAAGCCAGAGACGAATGAGCTCGTTGGTGGTCAAGTTTCTTTCTCAGCCAGGGAATCCTTAATTCAAATGGAGTCTTACAAAGAAGAAAGCAGAAAATTTACAAATAATAAAGCAAAAAGATAGAGTAAAGCTTATTTATCAGTCTAGCTGCTGATAGACGTTGGTTTATTACTACCTTTTGACCATTATGAATAATGCAGCTGTGAACACTCATGAGTTTTTATAGGAACCTCTGTTGTCAACAAAAGAGACAACATTGTTTTATATGTTTGCAACAAATGAACTCGATCCTCTACTATTCCCATATGGTGACCACTGGCCACATTATAGATATTTAAATTTAATTTAAATATATTTAAATTTAATTTAAATATATTTAAAATTAATTAAAATAAGACTTCTCAGATGGCTCAACAGGTAAAGAGTTCCTCCAGCAACTCTCTTCCCTGATGGAAACATCAGTGAGTGGATCCGTCAAGTGCTGCCACCCCAGAGCAGCGTCTGAGCTTCCGGTGCCAGAGAGGCAGGGCAGCGGTGTGGCGGTAGAGACGGGCAGGTGGCGTTTCCCTGGGACGGAGGGCAGGCCCCGGCAGGGGCGCTGGGCCGGCCTCCTGTCGGCAGCGGAGGTGGGGGGCCGAGCCGAGCCAGCGCTGCTTAGCCAGGCGAACCTGGTGGGAAGCCAGCCAAGCAGCAGCCTGCCAGCTTCCCAGCACGCGGGGTCGCCTCAGGCACCCACAGGGGGCCCCAAATGGGCTTTTAGGCTTCTGGGGTGGGATGCGCTACCTTCTGGAAAAGCAGACGCACTCAGGAAAGACTGGCAGACCCCCGAGGCCTGTCAGGCCCCGGCTCTCTTCAGAGGAGGGACAGGAGAAGCGGCCCTGTGGGTCAGGCCTGTGCCCAGGGCTGAGACAGAGGCCCCGTGGGCCTTTCCATGTGAAAGCCCCTCCCCCGGGACAGCCCAGGCCTGGGGTCAGAGCCACGGGAGAGACCCAGGCTGCGCTGGCCTGGGGCGTGGCTAGACTGGGCTTCCAGAATCCAGTCCATTCGCTGCCCCCTCAGCATCCTGTTTTTCTTGTGTATATAAGAGAGACCAAGCCAGAGACGAATGAGCTCGTTGGTGGTCAAGTTTCTTTTTCTCAGCCAGGGAATCCTTTATTCAAATGGAGTCTTACAAAGAATAAAGCAGAAAATTTACAAATAATAAAGCAAAAAAGAATAAAGCACTGCTGCCCTTGTTAAAGACGAGGGTGGTGGTGGTGGCCGAGGACCCAACCCCTGGGCTCCAGCTGCACCCTGACTTCTTAGTCCTGATTCCTCAGCTCTAGGTATCTGTGATTTTAAAGTCCTATTCACTCTCTCTCTAGCTTTCTGGGGGGTATTTTGGACTTGGGCAAACCTTGAATTTAAAGCTCTGTGCTTTCTTTCAGTCTTTTGTCATTTGCAGAGAGTAAAATACCTACTTTGCACTCAGTTTCTTCGTCTGTGATGTCTATCCTGTATTACTCGCTGCCCAGGGCTCTCAGGGTGTGAGAGTGCCCAGTGAGGAGTCTGGCCTCTACACTGGCATCCGTCACATCTGTCAGGCCACCCCTTGGCACAGGCTCCATTTTGCATTCCGTCTTTCCTATAGACTCTGGTCTGGATGGATCATGGGCCAGGCACGGTGCTGGGCGGGGGCTGTTTGAACATAAATAAGACAAGACCTCACAGAACAAGAAACTGAAAATTCCCATGCAATTGGTTTAAGCATGTGGATATGTTCAAACTTAGATGCAGACCTTCTTATTTATCTTGACTGATGTTCTCTCTATAGCTTTGGGCTATGTCTTCTGACTTGTTTTGAATCTTATTTCTGTCTCATAACATAATCGCTCTCTCATCTTTCTTTATCTACAAGTATAATCAGAATGGTTCCCCTGTCTTCCTGGTATCATGACCAAGACGTGGAAAGAGCTGGGCCAGGAGCCAAGGTCTCCTCTTCCTGCCAACCCGTCCCGTCTTTCAATCAGCCCGTGGCGGTTCAGCCAGTTCAAAAGTTCCTCTCTCCTATACCTATAAAATAACAAAATGTATAATGCTGTAGAATAAATTTTCATATACTCACCCATGATTTTACACGTGTGTGTAAATATAACTAACTGCTTCATACATATTTTCAGAAGAGCCTCATTTTGTCTGGCTCTTCTCTTCCCCTCTCATCCTCTGCTGGTAACATCATCCACCACCAGCCCTTCGCTGCCCCTCAGCATCCTGTTTTTCTTGTGTATATAAGAGAGACCAAGCCAGAGACGAATGAGCTCGTTGGTGGTCAAGTTTCTTTTTCTCAGCCAGGGAATCCTTTATTCAAATGGAGTCTTACAAAGAATAAAGCAGAAAATTTACAAATAATAAAGCAAAAAAGAATAAAGCACTGCTGCCCTTGTTAAAGACGAGGGTGGTGGTGGTGGCCGAGGACCCAACCCCTGGGCTCCAGCTGCACCCTGACTTCTTAGTCCTGATTCCTCAGCTCTAGGTATCTGTGATTTTAAAGTCCTATTCACTCTCTCTCTAGCTTTCTGGGGGGTATTTTGGACTTGGGCAAACCTTGAATTTAAAGCTCTGTGCTTTCTTTCAGTCTTTTGTCATTTGCAGAGAGTAAAATACCTACTTTGCACTCAGTTTCTTCGTCTGTGATGTCTATCCTGTATTACTCGCTGCCCAGGGCTCTCAGGGTGTGAGAGTGCCCAGTGAGGAGTCTGGCCTCTACACTGGCATCCGTCACATCTGTCAGGCCACCCCTTGGCACAGGCTCCATTTTGCATTCCGTCTTTCCTATAGACTCTGGTCTGGATGGATCATGGGCCAGGCACGGTGCTGGGCGGGGGCTGTTTGAACATAAATAAGACAAGACCTCACAGAACAAGAAACTGAAAATTCCCATGCAATTGGTTTAAGCATGTGGATATGTTCAAACTTAGATGCAGACCTTCTTATTTATCTTGACTGATGTTCTCTCTATAGCTTTGGGCTATGTCTTCTGACTTGTTTTGAATCTTATTTCTGTCTCATAACATAATCGCTCTCTCATCTTTCTTTATCTACAAGTATAATCAGAATGGTTCCCCTGTCTTCCTGGTATCATGACCAAGACGTGGAAAGAGCTGGGCCAGGAGCCAAGGTCTCCCTCTTCCTGCCAACCCGTCCCCGTCTTTCAATCAGCCCCGTGGCGGTTCAGCCAGTTCAAAAGTTCCCTCTCTCTCCTATACCTATAAAATAACAAAATGTATAATGCTGTAGAATAAATTTTCATATACTCACCCATGATTTTACACGTGTGTGTAAATATAACTAACTGCTTCATACATATTTTCAGAAGAGCCTCATTTTGTCTGGCTCTTCTCTTCCCCTCTCATCCTCTGCTGGTAACATCATCCACCACCAGCCCTGGGCCTTCTCGGGGTAACCCAGGTTAACAAACAATACACACACACACACACACACACACACACACACACACACACACACACATAAAAATACTGTTTTTCAAAAAGCATTTATGTATTTCCTTCTGGCTGCGTTGGGTCTTGGCTGCCGTGCACGGTCTTTTTCTAGCTGCGGCCAGCGGGGGCTCCACCCTCGGCGCGGCTTCTCTTGCTGTGCGGCGCAGCTCCGGGGCCCGCGGGCTTCGGTGGTTGGGGCGCGTGGGCGTAGTGGTTCAGCTCACGGGCTGCGTCGTCCCGTGGCATGTGGCGTCTTCCTGGACGAGGCGCTGAGGCAATGGCTCTCCTGCATCAGCAGGTGGATTCCTAAGCACTGACCACCAGGAAGCTCAACCATTGGAGTTTGTGCCAGTGTTTTGCATCAATTGAATCCTATCTTTCACACTTCTCTTTATCTTAGTTTTCTTATCATCAGTAACTTGTAAAAAGTACTCCTCGTCAACCATCAGAGCCCTGCAACACTTTGCTAAAGGGTTCCGTGACAGGCTATCAGATGGAAAGCAGGCCATCATTTATTCAGCTACTCCTACCTGAATCGGCAGGTATCTTTCTTCTATAACAAGCAGTAACTGCTCACGCATGTGTGTCCTTTAGATCTGGTATGTCTATTTCTATGGGATACATGAGAAGAAAGAGATGGCTCTTAATGTTAATATATAATTTTAATAGATGTTTCTGGATCATTTTCCAAAATGGCCATAGTAAATCAGATTTCCACATCCAAGCCTACAGTGGGTGTTCACACTGCTAGGTCCCTAAAGTAGGTCTTTTTAATTTTGGCAGCCTTGGTATATTCACTTCTGTATTTTAATATCTCATCTTTGTATTTTTGTTTACTTTTGCATTACTAATCTCTTTCATTTATCCCTAATCAAGTTTGTGAGGATCTATTTCACCTTGTTGTTCTTTCCAAAATACTGATTTTAGGTTTATTTTCCCTTTCTCTTATTTGAAATCTTTTTCTATTTGCCTTTCAGCTTTTGTCTTTATGGTTTTCCTATTCCTAGATTAAAACCAAAAATTTTTAGATTATATGTTTTAATTTCTTGAATTCTGAAATATCTTAACTTTAATTTTAAATAAAAGAGGCATTTTAAGCACGTTCATTTTTATTAGCATGGGTTTTTCTGACTCATAGGTTATGTAAAAGTGTTCTTTTCACTGGCTTGTGCAGAATTTGTAATGTATCCTTTGATTTTTCTCTCAATCCAATGATTTTTTATGTTAGTATATTTTAACTTTTGAGTGGTTAAGATACTGGTCTATTTATTACATATTTCTATCCTATTGGAATATCACCAGAGAATGCAGCCTCTATTTTATGTCCCTATAATGTCTACTTTTTAGAATATTCAAAATGTTTCTTTTGGGGGAAAGAACATGATCCATATTTTACATGGTTTGTGAACATAGCAATATGGTTTGTATTCGATGCAATTATAGATTTTACATATAGTCAAGATAATTAATTTAAAAAAATTTGTCTGTGCCCATATTTAATTTAATTTATCAGATAGGAAGTATTCAGATGGAATTATACTGAAATCTTTCTGTATAATTAAAAAATCAAGTTATCCTTATATTTCTAACAGCTTTATAAGTTTAGCTGATACATTGCTTTGGGCATACCTTTTATGAAAGATCTTCTTCATAAATTGTATCGCTTGTGTTATGTAACGGCCCTTTCTTTGTCCTGATTCGTGTTTAACCTTGAATTCTACTTTATTATTTAACATGGCCACTCTTGCTTTTTATTTGTTTGCATTTGCCTGGTCTTCCTCTTCCTATCCCTTTAATTTGAATCTTTCATTAACTATTTCTTCTAAGTGTATTTATTTAAACAGTGTATAAATGGTTTTGGTTTTGAACTCTCTCTGACATTTAATGAGATAATTCTGTTTGCTCACATATGGGTTAATAACGTATATTCCTGCTTTTTCTTCTCTATCATGTGGCTTTATCATTATAATTTATCTTACACTGCTTTTCTCCGTCTTTATTTTCATTGGTTTAATTGCATTGTTACTCATCTCATTTTTCCCTTTGTTCATTTATAGGTCCTACCACAACTGTGAGATTAGATTACTGTTTTCTTTTACTTTTCATGCATTCAGAGTTGAACACTGTTTTCTCTATTATTATATGAAGCAAAATATCAACTAGTTAACCAAGGAAGACATTCTGTTTCCATGCTGCTCCTTTCCTCCTTCTGTGAGACGAAACCATTGGGATCTCATCACTCTCCACTCCCCCGTTGCCTCTTTCCCGGTCCTGGGAGAGGCCTTCGGGACGCCTCTCTCCTGCTTCCTCGCCCACTGCCCTGCGGACTCGGTGCTGCAGAAAGAGTTCAGTGCTGTTGCTTCTAGACGAGGGGGAACCGAGGATTGCTGGGGCCTGTTTCCACAAGCTCCACTGCTCTCCACGAGGAAACGTTCTCCTGTGACTTCATTATTATTTGTTTGTCATGTGGTTCTTATCTTTCTTCTAGAACCCTAATACCTGCCCATGAGGTTTCACGGTTCCATCCTTCAAACTCTTATTCCTTCACGATCTTCATCTCTTTATATTTTTGCTGCATGCATTAGTATCTGTTACTTCGATTAGACTCTCTAGACCACTCATTCGGGTTTCAGCCCTGTAATCTTTTCCTTTTCTTCCCCTGTCATGTTGTTTAGTGGGAAACCTACATTTAGCTTCAGAACGTCTTCGGGTGTGTGTTTACCACTCTTGATATCAAGAAGGGCTTTGTTTTTCAGTTCCGTCTCAGAGATAAGGAACTTGGAGGCAGACAGGGCCACAGATAGAGCAGAAACTAAAATATTTACAAGAGAATAATCGATGCAACTTATGGGCCATAATTTTGAAGTCTAGAAGAAATGGATGATTTCCTGGGCAGGAGATTTTCAAAATTGACGCTAGAAGAACTTGAATTTAATGAGATAATTCTGTTTGCTCACATATGGGTTAATAACGTATATTCCTGCTTTTTCTTCTCTATCATGTGGCTTTATCATTATAATTTATCTTACACTGCTTTTCTCCGTCTTTATTTTCATTGGTTTAATTGCATTGTTACTCATCTCATTTTTCCCTTTGTTCATTTATAGGTCCTACCACAACTGTGAGATTAGATTACTGTTTTCTTTTACTTTTCATGCATTCAGAGTTGAACACTGTTTTCTCTATTATTATATGAAGCAAAATATCAACTAGTTAACCAAGGAAGACATTCTGTTTCCATGCTGCTCCTTTCCTCCTTCTGTGAGACGAAACCATTGGGATCTCATCACTCTCCACTCCCCCGTTGCCTCTTTCCCGGTCCTGGGAGAGGCCTTCGGGACGCCTCTCTCCTGCTTCCTCGCCCACTGCCCTGCGGACTCGGTGCTGCAGAAAGAGTTCAGTGCTGTTGCTTCTAGACGAGGGGGAACCGAGGATTGCTGGGGCCTGTTTCCACAAGCTCCACTGCTCTCCACGAGGAAACGTTCTCCTGTGACTTCATTATTATTTGTTTGTCATGTGGTTCTTATCTTTCTTCTAGAACCCTAATACCTGCCCATGAGGTTTCACGGTTCCATCCTTCAAACTCTTATTCCTTCACGATCTTCATCTCTTTATATTTTTGCTGCATGCATTAGTATCTGTTACTTCGATTAGACTCTCTAGACCACTCATTCGGGTTTCAGCCCTGTAATTTTTTCCTTTTCTTCCCCTGTCATGTTGTTTAGTGGGAAACCTACATTTAGCTTCAGAACGTCTTCGGGTGTGTGTTTACCACTCTTGATATCAAGAAGGGCTTTGTTTTTCAGTTCCGTCTCAGAGATAAGGAACTTGGAGGCAGACAGGGCCACAGATAGAGCAGAAACTAAAATATTTACAAGAGAATAATCGATGCAACTTATGGGCCATAATTTTGAAGTCTAGAAGAAATGGATGATTTCCTGGGCAGGAGATTTTCAAAATTGACGCTAGAAGAAGCGTTGATACTTGAAATGACTAATTATCATAGAAGAGAAGGAGAGCCATTGCCTCCCATCTAGGAGCCCACCTTCTAGGGCCCGGGGAGGACTACCGCTGGGTTGTGTCTAACATTCTAGGATCAAGGGAGGAGCTCTCTTCGCCGAGGTATGCATGTTGTCTAATAGGTGGTCTCCCCGAATGGTTATTGCAGGTGAGGTTCCCTGGGAAGGAGACGGAGAGGGAGAGGCTTACCAGGAGGTCCCCTTGGGCTCATCCCTGGAGGGGAGGGAAGGCAGCAGGAGTGAGGAGAGAGAAGCTGGACGGCCCGCACCGCCTCCCTGGAGCCTGGCACTAGGAAGGGCTCTGAGGCTGCAGCCCTTCAGGGCTGACGTGAGGGGCTAAGTTTTGCACCCCCGCACCCACCCGGGGTTTGAGCTGGCTACCGCAGGACTCTCAGAAGCTCAGGGGGGAAGGAGGGGAAGGCCCTCAGTCCTCTCGGGGAATCTGGGTGGTGTGTGACAGCGTCCACTACCGAGGGGCTCTGGGTTCCCCCGAGATGCTGGCTGGTTAGCAGGCTGTCCCCATAGCCATCAGTCCCGCAGGAGGTGGAGGGTGAAGCAGGCCCCTCACACGGCCCCCTGCTGTTCACCGCGCAGCAGAGAAGGTGACAGTCCTTGGGGGGTGCCCGGAGGACATCTCCTGCGCCCTTCATTCCTCTCAGCCACCAGAACAGGGGACTCAGATCACTGGTCCGGCTCCCACTTGCCAGGCACCTGGGGACAGGCTGCATGCTATCTGTTACTTCGATTAGACTCTCTAGACCACTCATTCGGGTTTCAGCCCTGTAATCTTTTCCTTTTCTTCCCCTGTCATGTTGTTTAGTGGGAAACCTACATTTAGCTTCAGAACGTCTTCGGGTGTGTGTTTACCACTCTTGATATCAAGAAGGGCTTTGTTTTTCAGTTCCGTCTCAGAGATAAGGAACTTGGAGGCAGACAGGGCCACAGATAGAGCAGAAACTAAAATATTTACAAGAGAATAATCGATGCAACTTATGGGCCATAATTTTGAAGTCTAGAAGAAATGGATGATTTCCTGGGCAGGAGATTTTCAAAATTGACGCTAGAAGAAGCGTTGATACTTGAAATGACTAATTATCATAGAAGAGAAGGAGAGCCATTGCCTCCCATCTAGGAGCCCACCTTCTAGGGCCCGGGGAGGACTACCGCTGGGTTGTGTCTAACATTCTAGGATCAAGGGAGGAGCTCTCTCGCCGAGGTATGCATGTTGTCTAATAGGTGGTCTCCCGAATGGTTATTGCAGGTGAGGTTCCCTGGGAAGGAGACGGAGAGGGAGAGGCTTACCAGGAGGTCCCCTTGGGCTCATCCCTGGAGGGGAGGGAAGGCAGCAGGAGTGAGGAGAGAGAAGCTGGACGGCCCGCACCGCCTCCCTGGAGCCTGGCACTAGGAAGGGCTCTGAGGCTGCAGCCCTTCAGGGCTGACGTGAGGGGCTAAGTTTTGCACCCCCGCACCCACCCGGGGTTTGAGCTGGCTACCGCAGGACTCTCAGAAGCTCAGGGGGGAAGGAGGGGAAGGCCCTCAGTCCTCTCGGGGAATCTGGGTGGTGTGTGACAGCGTCCACTACCGAGGGGCTCTGGGTTCCCCCGAGATGCTGGCTGGTTAGCAGGCTGTCCCCATAGCCATCAGTCCCGCAGGAGGTGGAGGGTGAAGCAGGCCCCTCACACGGCCCCCTGCTGTTCACCGCGCAGCAGAGAAGGTGACAGTCCTTGGGGGGTGCCCGGAGGACATCTCCCTGCGCCCTTCATTCCTCTCAGCCACCAGAACAGGGGACTCAGATCACTGGTCCGGCTCCCACTTGCCAGGCACCTGGGGACAGGCGGCAGGCAGGGGCGAGCAGGCCCCGCCCTGGCGGCACAGAGCTTTCTTTCCTCTCTTTTCCACACTTGCTGCCTTCATCGTCCTCCATCCCGAGGGAGAAAGTCCTGTGTCAGTGTTTGTGGTCATGACTCCCCTCGCCCAGGGCCGCACCCAGTCCCTGGCGGCGGTGGGACTTGGAGACTCAGACAGATGAGAGCTGACAGGCTGCTGGTCCTCACAGTCCCCCCCTCCCCACCTTTCTCACCTTGTCCATGAGAATCATGTAAAATATTTTGCTCGTTGAGTAGCTGAGATCAACACGCAGCTCCGCAGCCAGTGGGACCCCTGAGAACGGAGCTGAGATGGCAGAGAGACACACACACTCTGTGTGGAGGTACAGCAGCCATTTTCCCAGTCCCCAGACAGCTTCTTATGGCACTAGCGGTGAAGAACCCACCTGCCCATGCAGGAGACACAAGAGACGCGAGTTCAATCCCCGGGTCAGGAAGATCTGCTGGAGGAGGGCATGGCCACCCACTCCAGGATTCTTGCCTGGAGAACCCCACGGACAGAGGAGCCTGGGGGGCTGCCGTCCCCGGGGTTGCAGAGTTGGGTGTGACTGAAGCGACTTAGCACACGAAGAGAGCTCCTGACGTGTGAGCCCCCTGGCCCTGAGTCAGGACCTGAGCAGAACTTAGAACAATGAGCGAATTCCAGGAGACAGCGTTCTCTGCATCTACTTCCGTCCAAACAGATCAATGTTTGTGCGTTTAAGAAAAGCCTTGTCTTATCTGTGAGCGTGAGCAGGTGGGCATGTGTACTCAGCCCGAGCCCCCGGCTGAGGAGCTCTCTCTGACCCTGCTCCTTTGAAATTCAGACGTATTCATGAGGCTGAAACAGGGAAGCTCTTGATTAAGGCAGAAGAGGCTGTCTATGACCGAAAGGAGCTCTCAGCCCCTTAGATGAGCTTGGAAATAGCTGTGTGATTGGAAGTGGCCCTGTTGCGGAGGAGCCAGGAGTCGGTGGGTCCTGGAAGGGCTGCCCCGGACCCCACACCGCGGGCGGGGGCTACACAGTCCCAACAGAGCCTGAGGACAAGGAAGAAGAAAGGCAGCCGAGGCGCAGGAAGGGAGAGCCGTGGGTGCTCAGGGAGCTCCGTCTGCGCGTGAACGAGGGAAGGAGCCATACAAAAGGCAGACTCACAGCCAAGGACAAACGCTGAACAGGACGCTCTGGGGCGGCAAGAGTGTGGCCGGGAAGCCTCAGTCTTGAACGCGCTGAGGTTTCGGAAGAAAGAAAGCCAAGGACAAGAGAAAATTACTTCTTTTCTTCATTTGGTTTGGAGCCAGGGCGGTATGAATTTGGCCGCTCCCTGGGGGCCCGGGGTCCCCTGGCACAGGGGGCAAGGTGTTCCTCCAGCCCTGGGGGGCAGGTGCGTACAGGCGACCCTGCACGTGGGACGCAGAGGGAAAGCACCAGGAGCCGACCCTCTTTCATCGTCTTCCCTGTGAGGGGTTTTCACGAGACCGGGAGGGGTCGAGGGCTTGACGCGGGACGTGAAGCTCAGGAAAGGCCCAGAGGCGGAGGGCAGCGGAGAGCGGAGGAGGGCCGCCGCTGAGCCCCTGAAGACCACCCCCCCACCCCCGAGCCCGCGGCGTGGGTGCCCGCAGACTGATCAAACAGGACGTCAGCTCGATGGTACGAGCTCAAGGGGCCCACTGTCTGGACTTTCTCAAGACTCAGAAAGGCCTAGGGAGGGACAAGCATGCTCACACGGCAAATGCAGCGCTGGTGCTAAAAACTGAAAACCATAAAAAGTCCATTTCCCAATAGGAAACTGAAGGCCGCTGACTCTAGAGTGCACTTCTGGAAAAGCCTCTAAATCCAGTGTGTTTGTGAGTGTTTACGGAAGAAAGCGGGCCAGTCAGTGAGGGCTCACGAAGAGAGGAGGTTCTGTTGTTATGGGGTGAATCTGGTTGATCAGGGTGTCTGAACTTCAGCCAAACATGTCTCTGTGTCTCTGGTCCCCAAGAGAAGAGCAGGTGGGCTGTGTGACTGTAAGAGGGGTTGTGGGGGGCTGAAGCAGCAGCCCAAAGAGTGCCGGCGAATGGCAGGGTTTCCTACAGTCTTAACAAGGATCAGCTTTCGGCCAGGCTCTGCTTGATTTAATAGGGAGACAGGTCAGCCCAGTGGTTGAAAGCAACATTTGACTGGAATGAACTTTCTACACTTAAGTCTTGGCTCCGTCACTTACCAGATGGGTGATCAAAGAAACTTACTTTATTTCCCTTAGCCTCCATTTTTCCATCTGTAAAATGGAAGACAGTTCTACCCCTTAGTGACTCATCACATACGTCCACATACATGTGCATACGTGTGTATCTATGTTGTGTAGGGGTATGCGTGCTGCGGGAGTGCTACGTCACTCAGTCGTGTCCAGCTCTGTGCAGCCCCATGCACCGTGGCCCGCCAAGTCCTCTGTCCAGGGGACTCTCCAGCACGAAGACTGGAGAGGGTTGCTGTGTTTTCCTCTGGGGGAATCTTCCTGACCCAGGGATTGAACTCGCATCTCTTAAGCCTCCTGCATTGGCAGGAGGGTTCTTTACCACTAACGGCACCCGGGAGGCCCCATGTATGTGTGTATGTGTCACACATGGTCAGTGCCCGTGTGGAATATCGCGTCCACTGAACGACGGGCTTTGGGCAGCGGGCGTTCGAGTGCACCACGGCCTCTTGCTCCAGAAGGAGGGGCAGGAGCTCATGCCCTTGAAGGGCAGGTCTTGGTGGCCCCCAGGGCGTAAATGCAAGCAAACATCAAGGATTTTATGAAAGGGGAAAATTTAAGGTTGGAGAAAGTCGAAAAGAAAATCGTAAATCCTGAACAGATTTGCTAAATGAGAATGGACAGCGGTGCTCTGGCCAGAGGGAAATTCAGCAGTTAGCGCGGCAGTTACAGCCTTCTCAGAGTTATGGGGCGCACCGAGAGTCTTTAACCAATGCCCTGTGGCTGCAAGAGTAATTCACCCAGCTGGGCTGTACGTCTACAGAGCAGCCTTGCTTGAGACCAAGCGGTTTTTTTCTTCCAAATTAAAAAGCAATTTACATTCCTAAATCACCAGCTGCTGAGTTCTCCCCACTCCACTCTGCAAATCTTATTCTATAGGCATATAGATTGAGACAGCAGTAAAAAGAAAAAAAAAAACCAAAACCACAGTTCCATACATTTAAATCTCTTCTGCTCTCTGCTTAGGACGGAGTAGAGCGTATGCCCCCGTCTCCGCCCACACGGCTTCAAGAGCCCAGCTGTGCCTGCCCCGCTCCCTCCGTCTGGCCCCTTGCCGAACATCTGCTGGGTGCGAGGCCAAGTCTGGGCCTGCCTCTGAACTGCCAGCTCAGTACAGGAGGCAGAGAGCTAACGCAGTTCTCGATGTCCAGCGGGCCCCCAGGGAAGAGCTGTGTGTGTGCTCAGCCTCTAAGCCATGTCTGACTCCTTGAGACCCCATGCGGACTGCAGCCCGCCAGGCTCCTCTGTCCACGGGATTCTCCAGGCAAGAAGACTGGAGTGGGTTGCTATTTCCTCCTCCAGGGGATCTTCCCAACCCAGGGATTGAACCTGGGTCATCTGCATTGGCAGGTGGTTTCTTTACCACTAAACCACCTGAGAAGCTGAGGCAGAGTTCGGTGATATTACAATAAAATGGAAGCAATTAATAGCTGTTGGGCGTCTCCTATGCAGTCTGAGCTCTTTAGTGGTGAATCTCACAAAAGCAAGCCCGGATCATTATTCTCATTTGACCAGGGAGGACACTGAGCATCCCTGAGGTGAGAACTTTCCCAGGTTCCAGTGAGAGAAATGCAACTCAAGCAAATTCGGGGACTTCCCTGGTGGCTCAGTGGGAAAGAAACCAACTCCTAATACAGGAGACCAAGTCTGGTCCCTGATCCGGGAAGATCTCACATGCCACGGGTCACTAGGCCTGCGTACCAAAACTGCCAAGCCTGTGCTCTTGAGTCTGGGAGCCGCAACCATGGAGCCCACGCGAGGCAACAGGTGAAGCCCACGCACCCTGGAGCCTGTGATCCCAACGAGAGAAGCCACCACCATGAGAAGCCTGCTCACTACAACGAGAGAACAGCCCGTGCAGTCAGAAAGGCCTGGCACAGCCAAAAATAAACAAATAAAATGATATTTTATAAAAGCAGATTCAGCAGGGAAGGGGTTCAGAGGAAGGATGCCGGCGTGATAGGGGGGCGCCCGTCGCAGGCCTTCCTTTGGCGCTCTGGGCTGTGTTAGCCACAAGGCGCACTCCTGCCAGCCAGGCATCTGAGCCCCTCGCCCCTGCTCACTTGCAGCCCACAGCTCGTCACACGGCAGCGGAGGGAGGGCTTGCAGACCAATCCCTGCCATTGCCCTCTGTCCAGGGCAGGGCTGTGAGGGAGCCAGCTGGGGAGGAGAGGCGAGGGCGGTGGTTTCCTCGGAGCAGGGGCGAGCCTCCGGTGGGCGGGACGCGGGTGAGCTCAGCGACGTGGCCGGCGGTCCTGACAGCCGAGCCCTGAAGGGGCAGGCGGCCTGCCTGGCCACCCCAGTCCTCGCAGCCTGAAGACAGACACCCTGCCCCGACCGTGGGTGTTCTCTTTCCCCTCGGAACTCGCGTCCCCCGGCCCTTGCCGAGCTGCAGGAATCCTCCGGGTCCTGGGTGACAGGCTGTGGATCCCCGGCTGTGGCCTCCCTGGGGGGCGCACTCTTCCGGAGCACCCGGCTTCTTGCTGCTTCTGAGTTGCTGGACGCGTAGCCCAGTCTCTTGGGTTCTCCTCGGGGAGAGCGGATTCTCACAAACACCCAGGACCTGGCGCCCTCCCTGGCGGGTCCCCTCTCACCTAAGGACGCCGTCTCCCAAGCAGCCTGGAAGGAGCTGCCCAGCCTGGGTTGCATCCGGGGCCTTGCATCGTCTCTCTGCAGCTAGATGAGCAGCCCCTCCTCCGTCACCAGCCGGGTGTGGCCAGTCCGCACCTCCGTCCCTGGCTGGGGCTGCAGGGTCCGCAGAGAACCGGGAGAGGGAGGCCCTCCTTCGATGACTCTCTTCGGACATGAAGTGTAGGGACTGCCACGCCCTCAGAGAACTGCGCAGAGCGGACTGGGCTGCAGGCGGGCCGGACACCCAGGAGGCTGGGGCTGGAGCGCCTGGTCAGGGAGGGCGTTGCAGGCAGCTGGGTCAGAGCTGTGGGAGAGGACATGCCACAGGGAGGTGAGCGGGCACAAGGGAAAAAGGCATCTGCAGGGACGGCAGGCTGCTGACAGGGCACCCTGGGCCTGCTTCTCAGGCTCAGAGCCTATGTATGGCCCTGGGGACTGCAGGCGCTGGTTCCCATTCTGGCGCCTTAGCCATGTATGTCCCCTGTCCAAATCCCTTTCTCCTCCTGGAGTTCCTTCAAAACCCTGCCAGGGGCCTTCTCCCTGGAGCCCACAGACCAGGCAGAGGGCAGACTGGAGCGTGAAGGCAGGAGGGAGGCCCAGGGAGGTGGGCTGCAGGGAGACTGACACCCACTCAGCAGGCCCGTCCCCTTGCTCCCGCGCTCCGGGGCGTGCGTCGCGGCTGAAGGAGGAAGGCTTGCCCGGCTGTAGACGGTCCAACTCTGATGAGACAAACATAACAGGGACCACGCAGGCCCTGGGTCCAATGCTGCTTTGGCCACCTACTGGGCTGTGTGATCTCTGGCAAGTTAATCTACCTCTTTGAGCCTCAGACACCTCAGCTAGGAAATGAAAATGGCGCTAGGACCATCTTTAAAGAGAGTGACTCAAAGAACAAATGCAATCATGCTGATGCTGTGATTAGCAAGATGCGGGGGATGTGGGGAGCATGAAATGAATCACATGAATTAGTGAACATGTGTATTTTTATGGCTTGACCAAGCCCAAAGAACAGGATTACCCATAGGGAGTATGAGGCCTGAGGAAAATATTTGATTAAAAATATGTGATAAAATCCATGTGGAGTGTGATGATTTATTGATGAAGATTTAGAATAATGGGCAGAGAAGAGACACTTCTTTGTTTATTGTCCAGTCAGAGCTCATGAAGCCTCTCGAGTGTCCCCAGGCTCTGCCCCTCCCTGTTCAGGCCCTGGGCTATCTCTTTGTGTTCTCCATTGTCACATGCACACTCCTGGTTAGTTTCCTGTTTCCCACTGCAAGGAAAAGGAGGCAACACTGCTGAGCTCTCAATGCCGTGGCTTTCTGGACCCTGTAGGCAGACCTTCTGACCTCTGCAGGTCCCCGAGGCCGTGTAATTAAGGCCGGTGTACGTCGTCACTCCCGAAGCTCTGTCAGCCACTGCGCTGCCCGTGACTGCGGACTTCACCGACTTGAAGCGGTTCTTGCGCTTTGTTTACTGATGACCACGTGGGCAAGCTTTGCCCGAAGACGGCAAGAAAGTGGGGGCAGTAATCCTTACCAGACCAGTTACATTGACTCTCTGGGGGCTCCCGTGCTCAGAGGATGAATGAAGAGGGAAGAGTGGACAAGTGCTGGTCGCTCAGCTGTGCCTGACTCTCTGACCCCCTGGACGGCAGCCCGCCAGGCCCCTCTATCCGTGGAATTCTCCCGGCAAGAAGACTGGAGAAGGGAGTAGTCCCCTTCTCCAGGGGCTCTTCCCGACCCAGAGATCGAGTCGGGGTCTCCTGCACCGCGGGCAGATTATTCATCGTCTGAACCACAAGGGATGCCCCTTAGGGTCAGCAGACCTGAGTTTAAATCCTAGTTCCCCTACCTACATGCTGTGTGACCTTGAACAAGGTAACTCTCCCCTCTGAGATTCAGTTTCTGCCTCTGTAGGTGGGATAGGACCCTACTTCTTAGGACCGTCAGGAATGTAGTAATGGAGACCATAGGCTTGGAGGCCAGGCACGTTCTCTGTTCTTTATTAGCTCTGTGACCTTGGGCAATTATCTAACCTCTCCTGAACCTTCCTTTCTCCAGTTTTAAATGGGCATCATAGTGTTACGTCCTAGGGCTGTGGAGATGGAGTAGGATAGTGTTTTAAATACCTAACATTGTACCCGGTGCATTAGTAGGAATGTTTTAAAAGGATGCCTCTCTTCCCTGTAGACTTGCCTTTAAGGAGAGGATGACCCGAATCCCTCAGCGGCTTTTGGCTGTTTCCACTGTGGCCGCCTGCCTCCGCCGCCCCCAGGCCTGACAGCACACACCTCATC
Organism: Tragulus kanchil; assembly: GCA_022376925.1. Taxonomy (NCBI): domain Eukaryota; kingdom Metazoa; phylum Chordata; class Mammalia; order Artiodactyla; family Tragulidae; genus Tragulus; species Tragulus kanchil. The sequence continues at coordinate 119,262,595 of JAIOJX010000026.1, forward strand.
AATCCTTCTCTCCCCTAACTGCTCCAGTCATATTAATCTTCCTTGTTCTTTCTTATCTCCCAGCCTTTGCTCCTGTCAGGTGCAACAGAATGAGCTCCTCTCTCCTCCCTGCCAAGCGAGGCTGAGCACCTCATTCATGCCTTTGTCAAATTAAAATTTTCTCCATGGCAAAAACAGACCGTGAGCACAGTAAGAGGACAAACCAAGGGAATCTACTTACGTATTCATATCCGTGCAATACGAAGAGCTCTTACAAATTAGCGAAAAAGAATGATCACTCAATTAACAGCTAGGAAATGGACACAGAAGGCAGTTTTCCAAAAGGGACACCAACAGTCAATGAACATATGAAAAGCAGCTCAGACTCACTCATGAGGAAAAAGTGCACATCCAAACAGCGACACACCATTTACACAGTCACGTTGGCAAAATAATGGTGAGCTCGTAGGCTCGGGCAAGAGCGGGGGTGGAGAAAGCCGGTCGTGTCCTGTTAACAGGGATGCGGACTGGTGCAGCTACCTGGACGGCGGCGAGACGGGTTTACCAGGAGTTAAGCGCTCGTCGCTTTGAGAGGGCCAGGCTGCTGCTAGGAGCTGCTTGCGGGGTGTCACGATGTGCGCGCCCCTGTCCGTTCAGCGGTCTGCCGCTGGCCCCCCGGTGGATGCCGCTCAGGGCCCTGGGCGCAGGAGGGGCGGGCAACACACAGCGGCTTCCAGGTTGGCTTCCTGCGGCTGCTGTACCACGTGACCTTAGACCAGTGACTCAGAGCCGCAGGACGCACCACTTTGCAGGTGTGGAGGTCAGAGGTTCTGCAGGCAAGGTTTCAGCGGGGCTGAGCTCCAGCGGAGGCTCTGCGGGGATGCTCCTTCTCCTCGATTTCCCAGATCCTAGAGGCTGCCTGCACTCCTTGGCTCATGGCCCCACCCTTTCTCTGACCCTGACCTGCCTGCCTTCCTCCTAGGGGGCACTGTGAGACCTTTAGGGCCCATGAGGACAGCCCAGGGTGATCGTCCCACCCCCAGATCTTTATTTTATGTTTTTATTTATTTTTGGCCACGCTGGGTCTTTGTGGCCGTACAGCTTTATCGCTGGTTGGGGTGAACGGAGGCTGCTCTCTCGTTGCGGTGCGTGGGTGTCTCATCGCGGTGGCTTCTCCTGTTGAGAAGCACGGTCAGGTGCAACAGAATGAGCCCCTCTCTCCTCCCTGCCAAGCGAGGCTGAGCACCTCATTCATGCCTTTGTCAAATTAAAATTTTCTCCATGGCAAAAACAGACCGTGAGCACAGTAAGAGGACAAACCAAGGGAATCTACTTACGTATTCATATCCGTGCAATACGAAGAGCTCTTACAAATTAGCGAAAAAGAATGATCACTCAATTAACAGCTAGGAAATGGACACAGAAGGCAGTTTTCCAAAAGGGACACCAACAGTCAATGAACATATGAAAAGCAGCTCAGACTCACTCATGAGGAAAAAGTGCACATCCAAACAGCGACACACCATTTACACAGTCACGTTGGCAAAATAATGGTGAGCTCGTAGGCTCGGGCAAGAGCGGGGGTGGAGAAAGCCGGTCGTGTCCTGTTAACAGGGATGCGGACTGGTGCAGCTACCTGGACGGCGGCGAGACGGGTTTACCAGGAGTTAAGCGCTCGTCGCTTTGAGAGGGCCAGGCTGCTGCTAGGAGCTGCTTGCGGGGTGTCACGATGTGCGCGCCCCTGTCCGTTCAGCGGTCTGCCGCTGGCCCCCCGGTGGATGCCGCTCAGGGCCCTGGGCGCAGGAGGGGCGGGCAACACACAGCGGCTTCCAGGTTGGCTTCCTGCGGCTGCTGTACCACGTGACCTTAGACCAGTGACTCAGAGCCGCAGGACGCACCACTTTGCAGGTGTGGAGGTCAGAGGTTCTGCAGGCAAGGTTTCAGCGGGGCTGAGCTCCAGCGGAGGCTCTGCGGGGATGCTCCTTCTCCTCGATTTCCCAGATCCTAGAGGCTGCCTGCACTCCTTGGCTCATGGCCCCCCACCCTTTCTCTGACCCTGACCTGCCTGCCTTCCTCCTAGGGGGCACTGTGAGACCTTTAGGGCCCATGAGGACAGCCCAGGGTGATCGTCCCACCCCCAGATCTTTATTTTATGTTTTTATTTATTTTTGGCCACGCTGGGTCTTTGTGGCCGTACAGCTTTATCGCTGGTTGGGGTGAACGGAGGCTGCTCTCTCGTTGCGGTGCGTGGGTGTCTCATCGCGGTGGCTTCTCCTGTTGAGAAGCACGGTCTCCAGGGGAGGGGGCTTCAGCAGTTGCGGGTCACGGGCTCTAAAGCATGAGCTCCGTAGACGGGGCATACGGGCATCGCTGCTCCGAGGCATGTGGGATCATCTTGGACCAGGGGTAGAATCTGTGCCCCTGCCTCGGCGGGGGTTCTTGCCCACTCTGCCACCAGGGAAGTGTCGTAACTCTAATCACAACGGCAGGGGCCCTTTTGCTACAGAGAGAAACATGGCCCCGGGTCCTGAGGACGAGGTTGTGGGCATCTTCCCAGGCGGCCTAGTGGTAAAGAATCTGCCTGCTGAGGCAGGAGGCATGAGAGACTCAGGCTGTGTCCCTGGATCAGGAAGATCCCCTGGAGCAGGGCACAGCAACCCACTCCAGGGTTCTCGCCTGGAGAATTCCATGGCAGAGGAGCTTGGTGGGCTACGGTCCATAAAGTTATAAAGAGCTGGCCACGCCTGAAGCCAGCTTCGCACGCGTGCACGTCTGTCAGCAGCACAGCCTCGTGGCGTTAACATTCTAGCGATATTCGTGGCAGCATTGCTTGTAACGGCAAAGAACTTAGCAAAGAAAAGCCTGAGCATCAGGAGGAGTGGACCAGTTAAACCAGTCACGATACATCCACTCAGGGACTCCCGGCTGCCGAGGACTTGCACGGCAGAGCTGTGTGTGATCCGGGTTCCACCTCCTGGACTCTGGCGTGAAGAGCGACTCCAGGGCAGGATGAAGAGAAAGCTGGACCTCTAGCCAGGACGACCTTGGGGGGAGGTCGGGCTCAGAAAGGTTTCAGCGGGCTGAGCTCCAGCGGAGGCTCTGGGATGCTCCTTCTCCTCGATTTCCCAGATCCTAGAGGCTGCCTGCACTCCTTGGCTCATGGCCCCCCACCCTTTCTCTGACCCTGACCTGCCTGCCTTCCTCCTAGGGGGCACTGTGAGACCTTTAGGGCCCATGAGGACAGCCCAGGGTGATCGTCCCACCCCCAGATCTTTATTTTATGTTTTTATTTATTTTTGGCCACGCTGGGTCTTTGTGGCCGTACAGCTTTATCGCTGGTTGGGGTGAACGGAGGCTGCTCTCTCGTTGCGGTGCGTGGGTGTCTCATCGCGGTGGCTTCTCCTGTTGAGAAGCACGGTCTCCAGGGGAGGGGGCTTCAGCAGTTGCGGGTCACGGGCTCTAAAGCATGAGCTCCGTAGACGGGGCATACGGGCATCGCTGCTCCGAGGCATGTGGGATCATCTTGGACCAGGGGTAGAATCTGTGCCCCTGCCTCGGCGGGGGTTCTTGCCCACCTGCCACCAGGGAAGTGTCGTAACTCTAATCACAACGGCAGGGGCCCTTTTGCTACAGAGAGAAACATGGCCCCGGGTCCTGAGGACGAGGTTGTGGGCATCTTCCCAGGCGGCCTAGTGGTAAAGAATCTGCCTGCTGAGGCAGGAGGCATGAGAGACTCAGGCTGTGTCCCTGGATCAGGAAGATCCCCTGGAGCAGGGCACAGCAACCCACTCCAGGGTTCTCGCCTGGAGAATTCCATGGCAGAGGAGCTTGGTGGGCTACGGTCCATAAAGTTATAAAGAGCTGGCCACGCCTGAAGCCAGCTTCGCACGCGTGCACGTCTGTCAGCAGCACAGCCTCGTGGCGTTAACATTCTAGCGATATTCGTGGCAGCATTGCTTGTAACGGCAAAGAACTTAGCAAAGAAAAGCCTGAGCATCAGGAGGAGTGGACCAGTTAAACCAGTCACGATACATCCACTCAGGGGACTCCCGGCTGCCGAGGACTTGCACGGCAGAGCTGTGTGTGATCCCGGGGTTCCACCTCCTGGACTCTGTGCGGCGTGAAGAGCGACTCCAGGGCAGGATGAAGAGAAAGCTGGCGACTGGGGAGAAAGGAAAGCACATGCGTTTCTTCAGGTATAGACTATTCTGGTCCTTGGAAGAAAAGCTATGACAAACCTAGACCGTGTGTTCAAACGCAGAGACGTCACTTTGCTGACAAATGTCCATATAATCAAAGCTATGGCTTTCCACTGGTCAGGTACGGATGTGAGAGCTGGACCATAAAGAAGGTTGAGCACCAAAGAATGGATGCCTTTGAACTGTGGGGCTGGAGAAGGCTCTTGAGAGTCCCTTGGACAGCAAGGAGATCAACCCAGTCCATCCTAAAGGAAATCAACCCTAAATACTCATTGGATGGACTGATGCTGACGCTGAAGCTCCAATGCTTTGGTCACCTGCTGAGAAGAGCCAGCTCATCGGAAAAGAGCCTGGTGTTGGGAAAAATAGGGGCAAAAGGAGAAGGGGATGACAGAGGATGAAATGGTTGGACGGAATCACTGAGTCAATGAACATGACTCTGAGATGGTGAAGGCACATCCGGGAGCTGGTGAAGGACAGGGAAGCCTGGCACGCTGCCGACCATGGGGTTGCAAAGAGTCGGATACCACTGAGTGACTGAGCTGACCTGAACCGGAGCTGCACACGAGAAGGGGCTAGCAGAGACTGAGAGGGAGACCTAGAGTCAGACTCACTCTTCATAATATATCCACTTGTAGTTCTTTTCTTTCTTTTTCTTTTTTTTTTTTTTTACCGTTTGTGAAAATAACTTTTCAATTAAAAGAAAGATCTAGCTAAAGAAATGAGAGGAACAATACCTTCAGTGTCTTGCCTGGGCCCCGTCATTTCCCCAGAGCTCAGCTGCATCCTCTTCCTCCACGCCCTCCCCTCTCAGGCGCCCTGGAGCAGGAGGGCGTTGTCTGCAAGCCTGAAGCAGCAGGTGCCTGCGTCCTCCGAGGACCCGTTAGAGGGGCAAGGTGCTCAGAAACTTCAGGCTGAGGCAGCGGCGGAGGGCAGAAGCAGCCTCTGACGGGGAAAGGAAGAAAAGGCAGAGCAGAGCCTAGTGGGTCGTCTTTACTCATTCATTCAATACGGAGATGCGGGAGACCACCGTGTGTAGCGCCCGCCTCGGGCCTGGGCGCGGGAGCTTCAGGACGTCCCGGGGGAGGTGAGGTCCCCCATCTCGGGAGGTCTCCCGTCTCCCGTCAGACGCACAGACATTCGTCGGCTGCCCACTCTGCCTGGTCCTGGGGCTGGGATCCTGCCCCGTGGCATCATGGAGTGAGGTTTGAACAGCAGGGACCCCTTTGGGTGGCCCGGGGCACAGAGATTGGACAGGCCGAGGAATGAGGCCGGCGATAAGCTGGGGGGCGGCTCAGGGGAGCGAGGCCTGAGATCCAGACGAAGACAGCTGCGGCCTGCAGGGGAGAGGCAGCGGAGGCCTGGGGACCATGAGCGCGCGCTCCCTGAATGGTGGCGGGGCTGAGAGCCTGCCCGGACGACGGCGTCTTCGAGTGGAGACGCGATCTGCTGAGAAGTCCGGTTTGTGTCTGTGCAGTAGAGTAGAGGCCCCCGCGGGGCCCCCAGAGGGTGCAGAGGCGGCAGCGGGGAGAGGTGAGGGGCCCCAGGGACCGAGCCGCGCGCTGCTGGGAGGGGAGGGGCCGTGCGCGGCGGCTGGGGCTCGGCTCGGGCTGCTGCTGCTGCCCTTGTTGCTATTTAATTGCTAAGTTGTGTCCAATGCTTTCGCCACCCCAAGACCATAGCCCGCCAGGCTCCTCTGTCCGTGAGATTTTTCAGGCAAGACTATTGGAGTTGGTTGCCATTTCCTTCTCCAGGGGTTCTTCCTGATCCACGGACCAAACCCAGGGCTCCTGCTTTGGCAGGTGGATTTTTTACCTCTGAGCCACCTGGAAAGCCCCCGGTTCCGTTCATAGAAACAGTAAGGCCTTCTAAGGTGTGCTCAGTCAAGCTCTACAGGAGAATAAGACTCGCACTTCACTTGCTTTTGTCCTCTCCTGTGTCTTCTTCCTCTGCTTTGGAGGGTGCCTTGGGAGGAAGCAGATGGAGCTGCAGGGTAAACCGCCCCTAGACACCCCTCAGCCTCACCCCTGCTGGGGTGCCTCCTGCAGTGAAGAGAGAACGTCCATCTCTAAGTGTCAGCTAACGGGGAAGAGGCTGGGGAGGAAGGCTGAGGGGGAGTCAGGGAGACACGGGGTGAGACTCCAGAAAGGGCTTGAGGGAATCAGGGAAGAATGTTGCCAAAAGCACACCGTATGTTTTGAATTTAAAAAGCATGTTTTGAAAGGAGGCAACGATGACAGAGATACCTCCAATATCTTTGTATCTGCCTATCTATCCATCCATTCATCTAGTCAGTAAATACTTAAGACATGCCTGCCAAGCAGAAGCCATCGTATTAGAATCTGTAGGTAAGACCATTAACTCACCACGTACTCTAGCCAGTTGAAAACTGAAACTAGCTATAAACTATTTAAATACCAGTTTAACCCTAAAGTCACAAAGGAAAAGACAGATAAATGCGACTGCGCAGAAATGAAAAGCTTTAGTACAAAGGAAAAACTCTTCAGGACACACTGTCAGGGTATTTGTGACGCATATGACAGACAAAGGCTCATTTCCTTCGTTCATATTGTAAGAATCACTCAGAGACAGGCCCCGAACGAGCAGATGTGAACAGGAAGTTCTTAAACATGAAAGCTGATATGAGAGGATTTTCAACCTACCACGTAATTAAGGAAATGTAATTCAAAACTTCATTAACCACATCTCAGGTTGGCAAATATTAAAATCCTCGTTACCGTCCCGTGGAGAAGGAAACGGCAGCCCCTTCCAGTGCTCTTGCTGCAGAATCCCACGGACAGAGCAGCCTGGCGGGCTCCAGGCCCCGGCGCCGCACGGGGTCGGACATGACTGACTGACGAAACCACCACCTCCACCTCCACCCAGCTCCACGCAGCGTGTGGGTAAATGGACAGCCTCTTACCACTGGCACCAGTGAACTCGTGCGGCTTTTCTGGAAGGCAACTTTGGACCCTGTGAACATTTCGAATACATATCTCATTTGACCTAGAAATTCCATCCCTAGGAGTGAGCTCCATAGGTGCCTTAGACATCAAGGAGGACCAGAAAGGATGTCCTCGGTGGCAAAGGCTGCGCACAGCTTAGTGTCCATCCACAGGGGACTGGAGAGATACCTTATGCTGCGTCCAGACTGCGGAACGCCATGTAGCCATCGGGAAGGGTGAGCTAGACGTGACGCCGGCTTGGCGGACAGCATGCGTCTCTCATGATGCCATTACACCAATAAAAACCTTACATGCTGATATGGATTAGCGTGCATTTTATTTGGGAAGAAGACACATGACTCCAGTACATTTCTGTCATGAGACACTGTGTGAATGATGAATCCATCAAGTGAGACAAGAAATGCAGGAGCAGGGGCTTCCCTGGTCCAGTGGGTAAGGACACCGCCTGGCAGTGCAAGGGGCGTCAGTTCGATCCCTGGCCTGGGAAGATCCCACGTGCCGCCGAGCGGCTGGACCGATGTGTCCAACTACCGAGCCGGAGCTCTGGAGCGCATGCGCCCGGAGCCGGTGCTCTGCGAAGTGAGAGGCCACTGCGATGGGAGGCCCACACGGGCCAAAGGACAAAGATGGATGAAAATAGACAAATGAAAGACCAATAGAAGTGGCCCACCCGCCCCTCTCCCTCTCTTTGCACCCCACCCTACCCAAAAATAATAAATAAATAAATGTTTTAAAAAAAAAGAAATGCAGGAGCAGATCTTTTGGTGAAAATCGTGAGTCTGTTGACTGTTTAAAGTACATTTGTGGGGAGGACTAAATGGGGTTCAGTATAGAAGGGAAGGCTGCTGGTATCTAGTTTATGTTTCCAAGTACTCTATGAGCTTTTTAATTAGAAGCATGTACTGCATTTTATAATATATAAAATACTTTATAATAGATTTTATAACAGATACTAAATAAATTGCATATTAAGGCAATACGTGAGCAGCTGGCCTGAGGCCATGCTTGAGACATATCATTCAGTTTTTCCCCCAACAAGAGCCAGGACAGAAAGTCTCTCTGATCAGCCTTTGTACCATGCTGTTTCTCTATTTTGTGAAATCCTTTCATTGCTGGGTTCTGTTCATGGTGGCCGTTAGGAAAACCCCCGAACGATGCCTGAGATGCTCCCAACCCCTACAACTAACCCCACCATCTCGCCTTAAGATACAGCCATAAGAGGAATTTTGTCATTTCCATTTCTTTGTAATTCCCAAACACAGAAGTATGGTCTTAGCCAAAGATCTAATGAATCACCCAGGTGGCTCAGTGGTAAAGAATCTACCTGCCGATGCAGGAGATGCAAGAGTCGCAGGTTCAATCCCTGGGTTGAGAGGATTTCCTGAAATAGGAAATGGCAAACCCACTCCAGTATTCCTGCCTGGAAACTTTCCATGGACAGAGGAGCTGGAAGGTTACTGTCCCTGAGGTCACAAAGAGGCGGACACGACTGAGCACCCAGTGGGACAATTGTGTGTGCCCGTGTGTGCATCTCCCAAGGCGAGCAGCACCGTGTGATCAGTGGGTGAAGCCCTGCGTTAGGGACCAGAGGCCTTGAGCTCTAATCCAGCTCGGCAGTCGACCAACTGTGTCCTGTGCCCCTCATAGTGCCTCTTGACCTTCATCACTTGTCTCCAAAATGAAGAAATCCAAGTAGGTCAAGGCGTCTAATGAACTTCCCACGTCAGACATTCTGGGTTTTCTACCTTTCTTTCTAGGCCCCGACTCGAGGCTTGGTTATGTGTTCTTCCATCTCTCTACTTTCCCTGTAGGTCCTCCTATAGGGCTGAACCTGCAGAGGGCTGGAGGACACGGCTTTCTGGGGTGGAAAGTTCAGACCCTAGAGGCAGATGCCCTTGGCTTCAAACCTCAGTTCCGCTCCTTAACAGAGGGAGTGGCCTGGAATGAACTGCATATCTTCTCTGAGCCTTGTCTTCATGTGTAAAGTTCTCTCAAGGGGGTAGGACAGATTGGAGATGCGCCACCTTCATCTCAGGGGTCTGGCACACAATAGGTGCTCAATAAAAAGGGAAATTCTCACAACCGGCTCAGAAAGCCATGGTAGGAGGGTACGGGATGCCTTCTGCCTTACGCCCCTCAGGTCTTATCAAATGCCCTTCCTCTGGGCTTTCCTGTCCTCACCCCTCAGAAGGTGTGCGTTGTGTTCTGTTGAAGTTGTCTGTTGACGTTTCTGTCTCCACCCGCTGGACTGTGAGTTCCTTGAGGTCTCGCGTCTGGATCCCCAGTACCTGGCGCTGTGACAGGGGTCCATGTATCGACCTGTCTATGGATAGACCTTTGTCAGGTGAGAGGACCCACCGGGTCACCTGCCGCAGGTAGGCCTGGGAGCCTGCAGGCTTTGGTGGCGGTTGCCTTGGGCTCGAGCTGTCCTGGGCCGCATGTTTCCGCTCTGATGGACCTTACCTAGCAGAGCTCCTATATGGCTGGGAACAGGGAGAGCTCTCTGGGCCAGCTGATGGCAGCAGTGACCCCTCGGTCCAGGGCCTGCTGGGGATTCCGCTGTCAGCCTAGAGCCTCGGGGAGAGGCCGGTCCATTCATCCAGGAGATAAAGCGCCGTCAGGTGCGCTGGGGAGCATCTGGAAGCGCCACTCACCAGAGAAGGAGGCTCATGTTTAATTAATTGCGGCCTCTTTCATCAGTGACAGCAGGGGGCACAGTCAGGCCCCAGAATCCTCTCTGTGCCTCTGAGAACTCCCCACACTTCAGGCGGGCTGGGGGCCCCGCCGGCGCTCCTGTTCACACCGGTTGCGCAGCTCCTCGGGGGTTCCTGCAGGTCACACCCAGGCTTCTCTCTCCCCCAAACGCCCTGCTCTGGGGACTAGCACAGCTGCCCTCCTGAACAGCCCGGCCAGGGGCTCAGGAATCAGGCTGAGCCCCTTCCTCTCCCGGCATCGTGGGTGCGTCCTGTCGCCCGCCCCTTGTTCCAGGCCTTGTTGTCTCTTAGCAGGGCCGCCGTACCTCCTCGCTGCTCTTGGCCCCTGAGGTCCAGCTCTGCGCCCTCGCCCAGCTCCCTCTCCCGAGAGGTCCACCCTCGGTCCTCACTGCCTGAACTGAGTTTGCTCCCTGTGCCGGGGGACTCTCGTGGGAAGCCCCCCAGACTCTTCATCACCCCCAGCGTTCCTCGGGGCCCCGGAGCCTGTGCGGAACAGCCTGGCTGTCTGTGGTTTTGTCTCCCACTGGATGGAGGCCTCTGGAGGGTCAGGCTGCTGGTCGTCCGCATCCACCTGCCTGCGGTCTGACACGCACGGTGTGCCAGGGCAGAGGCGCTGGAGCATAATTAGACCCCATGTGGTTATAGTGGAGAGAGCCAGAGCGGCCACAAGCTCTGGCCGAGGAGGAGCTGGGCAGTCCAGGGCTGGGGGCACCGCCTGGTGACGGGGGCGTGAGGTGTCATGGCGGCCGTGGGGCTCACTGAGACCCTGGCTGTGCACCTGCGGGGATAACAGCTGCCCAGCTCCCCCGCCTTCCCAGACCACTGGCCACCCTCCGGCAGGCCCGGGGTGGGGCGACTCTTCAAGGGCTCTGGTCCTCTGGTTCCCAGATCTCCCTTCACCTGAGATCTGTCTGTCCCAAGACTGCCTGCCTGAGGCCCCCTCTTGGCTCATCTCCGACCTCTCTGGCCAGCCCTGGGAGGAAGCCCCTAGTCAGGGAGTCCTCTGTGTATAAACTGCTGGAGCGGGGGTGGAGGGCTGGGGAGTCAGCTTGGGACGGGCTAGGTCATTCCCCAGGCGATGGGCGAAAAAGGGGAAGGGCCTGGCTGGAGGTCACCAGCTACTGTCTGAGTGAGCAGAGAGTAGGTTTCCTCTCTAGAACCCTCCGGCTCCCCCAGGCTTTTCATAAGCTCTTCCATCAGCTCTGCAGTGTAGCCTCCTCCTCCCCCTCAGAGTCAGCACCCCGGGCTGTAGGCACGGGCAGGGGATGCCGGGAATGGGAAGGACATGGACTCTGGGTCAGCCTTGGGTTTGGACTATTAGTCTTGGTTCAAACCAGCTCGCTGGTGGCTCTGGGCAAAAACCCTAACCTCTCTGAGCTTCTTAGTAGAAAGGGAGCTATAGAATCTCATGGGACTGTTCTGAAGAGTTAATGTCTGTGAAGACCCTCACCCAGTACCGGTGCACAGCGAGTGCCTAATGAGTGGAGTTTCCCAGCATCCTGAAAGTGCTGACCCTGGAACCGGCCCTGTTGAACGGCTTCTGTCCAGGGCCAACCGTGGATTGATTACAACCAGGCATCAGGAGGAGAGACCAGGGAGTTTCACGGAGGCGTGGGCGGGGCACAGAGGAAGCCTGTGCATGTCTTCTGAGCGGCGGGCTGCATGCGTCCAGCCCTGGAGCCTTCGCTGGGATCCTCAGCCTCCCTGGGTCAGGCCCTGGAGGAGCCGGGCAGGCCGAGGCTGGAGCCTGGCGGGCTGAGCGCGGCCTGCAGCGCCCTCTCGTGCCCGCAGCGGGAAGGCCGCCTCCCCAGCCGCCGCCAGGTCTGCGGGCTGCGTGCCCTGAGCAGGAAAACAGGCCCGGCGGATTAGGCGGGTGGGGTGGGGAGGGCGCCAAGTTCTGGCTCTGGGGCAGGAGGCTTGGAGCCTCTCCTTCCCTAGGCTGCCTCCCGGTCCCAGCTCTGCCCCCGACTGCAAAGTCAGTCATCACCGGGTTCCCGGAGCGGCCCAAGCTGCGATGCCAAGCACCTACTGGAGCTCACGCTGTGTTCTTCCCAGCCCGGACCCAAAGGGGGCTAGGGCCAGAGCAGAGCTCCCATCAGCGTCCAGCAGGACTCCCGTCAGAAAACCCAGGAAGATGCCGTTCTAACATGCATTTTAACAAGCATGCAGATTTCACCTGATGGTTTGTGAGGTTTTGAGGAGGGCTTTCCGGATGGATCTGTGGTAAAAAGTGCCTGCCGATAGAGGAGGCACAAGAGACACAGGTTTGATCCCTGGGTTGGGAAGATCCCCTGAAGGAGGGCATGGCGACCCACTCCAGTCTTCTTGCCTGGAGAATCCCATGGACAGAGGAGCCGGGAAAGCTGCAATCCAAAGGAGCTCAGAGTTGGACATGACGGAGCAGTTAAACAACAGTAATGATTCTGAGTGCATTTAGGGAGGATATACCGTATAGCTGTTTGGTTCTTTAAGATCGCATCATACAGCCTTGGGGAAGCGGTGGGGAAGGAATCCCACTGGCCCGGGGCCTGGAAGAGGGGGTTCAGAGCAGCAGCCCCTCTGGCCCCCGTATTCACGGGCTGGTCCAGCCCGGCACTCTGGGCTGATGTGTTCACTCGTGGCTTTCCCCGTGAGCCCTGACCTCAGAGGTCAGGAACCATGCTTTTTAGCTTTGGGTCAGTGGCTCCCAACACAGCGCCTCACAGGGGGCAGGCACAGGTTAATGCCAGGTCACAGGGCAAAGGCAGTGTGAGAAAGTAAGGTTTGGAAGAGGGCCGTGGCAGGTGGGCAGGAAGGAGAGGGGCAGTACAGGATGAAACCCAGCAGGGCCTGCTACAGACACCCCAAACTCCCCTGGTAGGACATTAAGCCTTCACACTCATTCATGGATGAGCGCCCCACAAAGTGGCTGGTCCTGCAGAAAATGGGACTTGACCAGGGGACCACTGGGCTGAGACAGTCGCCTGCGGGGTGGAGAGAGCCTGACTGGAGTCTTACCAAGGGCGTGTCCAGCAGGCCTGCCTGCGGAGGGCCAAGCGTCTCTGTCATCAGAAACACCTGCTTCAAGTCTGGCCTCTGCCTCTGGCCAGCTGTGTGACCTTGAGCCCACGGCTCCTTATCAGTGGTCACAGGGCTTCCTGCCTGCAGACTGTTCTGAAGATTCAGTGAGAATGTGTGCCTGGCACAGGGGGAGCCCTCAAGATAGCCGCCCGCCTACTCCTAACGGTTCCAGCAAAGATGGCCGTGTATCTGTACCATTTTTCTAGATTCCACACATGAGTGATGTTATCTGAGATTTGTTTTTTTCTTTCTAAGTTACTTCACTCTGTATGACCATCTCTAGGTCCATCCACATCTCTGCAAATGGTGCCATTTCATTCCTTTTCTTGGCTAGAGTCAGATTTCATCCTCTTTTCTCCACACCCTCCCCAGCATCTATTATTGGTAGATTTTTTGATGACGGACATTCTGACTGGTGTGAGGTGACACCTCATTGTAGTTTGGATTGCATTCCTCTAGTAATTAGTAATGTTGAGGATCTTTTCATGAGTTTGTTGGCCATGTGCATGTCTTCTTCGGAGAAATGTCTACTTAGGTCTTCTGCCTATTTTTTGTTTTTGTTTTGTTTTTTGATATTGAATACATGAACATGAGCTGCTTAATCAATCCCTTGCCAGTTGTTTCATATGCACATTTTTTTCCTATTCTGAGGATTTTCTTTTCATTTTGTTTATGGATTTTCTTTTTGTTTTGTTCATTTTGCTGGCAAAAGCTTTTCAGCTTAATTAGCTGGCATTTGGGTTCTTTTGATTGTTTGGTTTTGTTTTCATTATTCTAAGTAGTGATCAAAAACACATAATGGCACTTTGTATCAAAGAATATTATGGCGATATTTTCCTCTAAGAGTTTTGTAGTGTCTGGCCTTACATTTAGGTCTTTACTCCACTTTGGGGTATGGTATTTGGGAGTGTGCTAGTCTGGTTAATCTGCAACTGTCCAGTTTTCCTAGCACTTGATTATTGAAGAATCTGTCTTTTCTCCCTTGTATATGCTTGCCTTCTTTTTCATAGATTAAATGCCCATAGGTGCCTGGGTTTATTGCTAGATTTTCCATCCTGTTCCATTGATCAATATTTCCGTTTTTTTTTTTTTTTTGCAGTACTATACTGTTTTGAGTACTATAGCTTTGTCGTATAGTCCAAGGCCAGGGCACCTGACTCCTCCAACTCTGTTCTTCTTTCTCAAGCTCAGACTCTGATCTGGCCCAGCCCCCACCTGTCCTTGTCACCAGAGTCCACAGCCGCGAAGGCTAGGCGGTCTCAGTTGGGGTGCCCTTGCTGTCCATTCATGTATTCTGCTGATGCTGGGTGTGCCGAGCGGGTGGCTGGGGTTGAGTCCCTGGCCTGAGCCGCTTCGTGGAGAGAGTTCAGTTCCTCTTCCTTAGTTGCACAGCCCCAGGGCTCCGTTTTGGTTTGGGGACCCATCTATGAGTACGGGCCACCCTCGGGTGTCTGTCCACTGCCCAGGCGTGAGGGGGGAAGGCCGTGGGCGGCGAGGGCACGCTTGCTTGCTGGGATGGGAGACACAGGAGCCTGCTCCAGACCGGGGTGCGTGCTCACTCGGACGGGAGACGGATGGGGTGCCGTGAGTGGGGCGTGTGGGTTCTCTCTGATGGGATCCGGCTTGTGCCTGTGGAGGCGGGGGCTGGTGCGGTGGAGAGAGCGTCTCCCCACTGAGGGCTTTCGATGCCGGCCCCTCCACTTGTGCACCACTCAGCCACGGTGCCTCCCCTCCGAGGCAGGCCACGCTCCCTTCAGGAGCAGGCTGGGTGTGGAGCTCCTCACGCCTGCCTGCTGAGGCTGTCTCCGGGCGGCCTACCGCAGGCCTCTCCCCGGGTCTGCGCTCCTGGCCGCACCCTTCAGCCCCCAGCCCCCGCCTGCCTTGGTGGACGCCTGTCTCAGGCTGGGGTGCCCAGGCCAGGGCCAGGCCCCTCTATTTCAGTGCATTTTCCTGCCAGTGAGGGAGCCTCCCAGGGGGGCAGTAGCCTCACCCCGCCTCCAGCTCCTCCCGGGGGTGTGCGTCCCGTCCTGTTTCCTCTGTTTCTGTTCTTCCCTTTCTCGCCTTCACCCCACCGGGCTACGCTGGAGTCTCTTCTCGTCCTTCTCGGCGTCTGAGCTCCTCGGCCAGGCTTCAGCCGGCGCTCTGTGCAGACGGTTCTGCGTGGGGGTGCCCTCTGGATGGAGCCGTGGGGAGAGGCGGAGCCCAGGGCCTCCTGGTCTCTCATCTTGATCTCGACCTTGTCCTTTCAGTTAATCCTCCCAGGAACTCTCAGAGGAGGAATCGTTAGTATCTTTATTTTACAGATGGGGACACTGAGCCCAGAGGGCTTCCGTAACTGGATTGTGCAGGCAGAGGCCCGCTGCACGGCTGCACCGGGTTCCAGCCAGGGAGTCTGGCTCCAGAGCCTCAGTTTCAAGCCGCATCTCTAGAGCTGGGTGCCGGGAGGCTCTCACGATTGCCCGGCCAGGCGCCCGACGGGGTCTTGCCGGCCGAGGGCCCGTCTCTGCCGCCTCCTCCCAGCCGGTGCTCTCTGCGCTGGCGTCTGAGCCGTGGGCCTCAGCCGGGACCCAGCGTCCCCAGGAAGGGGAAGCAGGAGGGAGGAGAGTTATTTCAGGGGGTAGCGGTGTCACACAGAGGTCAGGCCCAGCTCGTGGTGGCCCCAGCCCCGCAGCCCGCTCTCTGACGGGCGAGGATGCCATCTTGCTGACTTTACCCAGTCCCCCGCCAGCCCCACAGCCGGCCGCCGACCAGCTGTGGCACCAGCGGGCCGCGTGCTGCAGCCAAGATCTGTGCTCACTGTGGCTCCAGGGGCGTTTCCTCAGCTCAGCTCGGCCCGAGAGCGTGTCAGAGGCTGGGCAGAGGCGCGAGCAGCAGCTCCCCTGCGGTGGGAATGCCCCTCTGCTACTTATTAGCACGCGTCGTTCCATTAGGCCATCACGGCTGTAAAACAAATGCCCCTGGACCTAGTGGTTTTTCAGTCACCACCGTCTGTGATTACTCACGGCTCTGTGGGTGGATTGGGCAACAAGTCCTTCTGACGGGGCCGGGCCTTGGCTGGCCGTGGCCGGGCTGGTTACCGGGGCTGTGGCCGCCTGTGGGCGGCTCACGGAGGATGACCTCAGCCACTGGGCCGCGCTGCACACGCTGCATGCGCTCCTCCCGTGGGTCAGCTTGGACTCGGTTTCACGTCATGGTGGGAATCCCGAGAGAGAGAGAGGGGGGAAGAGGGAGAGCCCACCTTCCTGTTGAGAAGAGCCGGCTCGCGCAGCAAAGGCTGGGAACAGACAGGCGGTGAGCTGGAGGCCCGCTCCCCCCGTCCGGAACCTCTCAGCGACTCGGTCTGCTTACGGATAAGGAGGGATGGTGCCGCTTCTACCGCGTGATGCCCTGGGGGGCTGCGCTCTTTGGGGGATGGTTGGTCAGGGGTGGCCTCAAGAGGAGACCCGGAAGCGATGCAGGAAAAGAAAGGTGGTCACACTCCCCGCGACTGGGTCCCCGCAGGTCAGAGGGGCGGCGAGAGGGGGCAGCCACGCAGGTGGGGAGCCGGGAGAGGCCGAGGGCTCCCGGGCGAGGGCCTCCCCGGGGCCGGGGTGGGTGCACAAGCCCGCAGGCCGGGGGCTTCCACTGGGGAGACGTCGCCGAATGTCTCTAGGTCACCGTCACCGCGGGTGGGAGGAGGAAGGGGACTCCGCGGCCTCGCTCACCACACTGGCGCCCTGACCCCCTGGGCTGGCGCTCGCAGTCTGTTTGTGGGGTGCTGAGGCAGACCTTCTAAAATTTGCAATACATCTTGCAACACTTGGGTCATTTTGGTTCTTTTTAAAAATTTTTATTTATTTATTTATTTATTGGGCTATTCTGGGTTGTCACTGCCGCCGCAGGCTCTTCTCTAGGCGCAGGGAGTAGGGGCTCCTCTCTAGTGAAGGTGAACAGGCTTCTTGTGGCAGTTACTTCTGTTGTTGGGGAACTCGGGCTCTAGGGCTCACGGGCTTCAGGAGTTGAGGCACACCTCCATCGTTGGCCCGGCTGGAGGGTCGGGAGAGGCGCGAGCAGCAGCTCCCCTGCGGTGGGAATGCCCCTCTGCTACTTATTAGCACGCGTCGTTCCATTAGGCCATCACGGCTGTAAAACAAATGCCCCTGGACCTAGTGGTTTTTCAGTCACCACCGTCTGTGATTACTCACGGCTCTGTGGGTGGATTGGGCAACAAGTCCTTCTGACGGGGCCGGGCCTTGGCTGGCCGTGGCCGGGCTGGTTACCGGGGCTGTGGCCGCCTGTGGGCGGCTCACGGAGGATGACCTCAGCCACTGGGCCGCGCTGCACACGCTGCATGCGCTCCTCCCGTGGGTCAGCTTGGACTCGGTTTCACGTCATGGTGGGAATCCCGAGAGAGAGGGGGGAAGAGGGAGAGCCCACCTTCCTGTTGAGAAGAGCCGGCTCGCGCAGCAAAGGCTGGGAACAGACAGGCGGTGAGCTGGAGGCCCGCTCCCCCCGTCCGGAACCTCTCAGCGACTCGGTCTGCTTACGGATAAGGAGGGATGGTGCCGCTTCTACCGCGTGATGCCCTGGGGGGCTGCGCTCTTTGGGGGATGGTTGGTCAGGGGTGGCCTCAAGAGGAGACCCGGAAGCGATGCAGGAAAAGAAAGGTGGTCACACTCCCCGCGACTGGGTCCCCGCAGGTCAGAGGGGCGGCGAGAGGGGGCAGCCACGCAGGTGGGGAGCCGGGAGAGGCCGAGGGCTCCCGGGCGAGGGCCTCCCCGGGGCCGGGGTGGGTGCACAAGCCCGCAGGCCGGGGGCTTCCACTGGGGAGACGTCGCCGAATGTCTCTAGGTCACCGTCACCGCGGGTGGGAGGAGGAAGGGGACTCCGCGGCCTCGCTCACCACACTGGCGCCCTGACCCCCTGGGCTGGCGCTCGCAGTCTGTTTGTGGGGTGCTGAGGCAGACCTTCTAAAATTTGCAATACATCTTGCAACACTTGGGTCATTTTGGTTCTTTTTAAAAATTTTTATTTATTTATTTATTTATTGGGCTATTCTGGGTTGTCACTGCCGCCGCAGGCTCTTCTCTAGGCGCAGGGAGTAGGGGCTCCTCTCTAGTGAAGGTGAACAGGCTTCTTGTGGCAGTTACTTCTGTTGTTGGGGAACTCGGGCTCTAGGGCTCACGGGCTTCAGGAGTTGAGGCACACGGGCTCCATCGTTGCAGCTCCGAGGCTCTAGAGCACAGGCTCCGTAGTTGTGGCTCAGGGGCTTAGGTGCTCTGCAGCCTGTGGGATCTTCCCGGATCAGGGATCGAACCCGTGTCTCCTGCATTGGCTGGTGAACTCTTCACCAATGAGCTACCAGGGAAACCCCACGATTTTGTTTCAAAAACTAACCTTATCAAGTGTGAAAGGAAAACCTAGGATTAGATTTGCCTTTGGAGCAAACCACTCCTCTGCACTGGGGAGTCTGTTGAGGGGGCGGGGACGGGGCTGTCTTTAGTCGCGAGTACACCGCCCGCCACCGCCGGGCCTCCCGGCGGAGGAAAGGCCAGGGGCAATCCCAGGGCTGGAAAGCTATGTGCTCTGACCAGCCTTCCTTCATTTGCTCAGCCACTCATTTATTCAGGCAGCAGTCAGATGCTATTTACCGGCAGTTGATTGTGCAAGAGGCGTTGTGTGAGAGAAGCTGCAGGGACAGAGGACTGGATGTAACAGAGGGAAATGAAACACCAGGGGTGCAGGAGGACGGGAGCGTTGATTGTCGGGGACACAACTTTGTCAGCCACGACGGGGACTTTGACTCACTGCTGAAGGGAATGGGGAGCCATCGAAGACTATAGGCAGAGAGCAGCCTGCAGGGCTGTGTCGTCTCTGAAGGTCTGTCAGGCTGCTGCCTGCAGAATGCACAGGTGGTTGGTGAGCCCGGCGGAGGGGAGAGACGGATTAGGAGCTCCAAGCATCCAGGCCGCTGGGGCGGCGGCCTGGGCCGTGAGGGCAGCGGCGGTGGAGAGGTCTGGGTGGACCGGAGAGATGGTTGGGAGGTAGAGTTAGTGAGACTGGGGGCCTGGGGCAGGCCTGGTGTTTGACCCTCAGTTTCTGCTTGGACCCTGGAGGCAGGGAGCCATGGGCTGGCGTCAGGGCAGGTTTCAGCTGCCTGGCCTTGAGGCACCCGTGTGGAGGCAGTTGGTGGCCACATAGGCGGCCCGAGCTCCGGAGGGCGGTCTTCACCGGGCTGTAGGTTGGCAGAGCTACACCTGACGAAAACCAAAGCCACAGAGGGAGATGTTGGGTGCGCTGCACAGCGCCTCTCAGCTTCCTCGCTGGGGTTGTGGCTGGGGGGCGGGGTGTCTATTCTCTGCAAGGATTTTGTCTAGTCTGTGCCTGTAAACTGTTATTTGTACCTGTGGAAAGGTGTGTGTGTGAGAGAGAGAGAGCATGCCTGCTGACCCGTCCCTAGGGACGACGGAAGGGCCGCAGGCAGGAAGCAGTCCCCCAGCCCCTGCCTCTTGGGGGAGGCAGGTCCTGGGAAAGGAGGTGAAGGCAGGAGAGGTGGGCCTACGACTCCAGGGAGCGCCCTCCTCTGTTGCTCCTCATCTCCTGTCCCACCTGCCCCCGTGAGAGGCGAGGCGGCCACAGTCCCCTCCCCCCTGCGTGCTCTGTGCAGACCTCCTGCACATAAAACACTGTGATCAAGTCAGCCAGGCTTGGCTTTTGATAAGCTCGTTGGATAAAGCTAGAATTTCTGCTCTCGACTCTACTTTCATGGCTCTCCTGTTTCTAAAGAGGCTCAGGCAGTCCACTTTGAGATCCAGGTGGGAGAGACGGCATCTTGGTTCCAGGTTGGACTTGCTCTTCCCTCCCCTCGTGGGTGGGTAGGTGGGGACTTGTCAGGAGATAAGGAACAGGCAGTAGGATGTGAGCGCTAAGGAGGCGGGTGAGACACATCAGTTACGTTGGCAAAACATTATAGCCTAGAACCCGCGACAGGGCTTCTTTCCTCCCTGATCTTCCACTCTCCCATCCTGAAGTGCTAAGGAAACTCGCATCACTATAGGGGTTTCCACCAAATTTGAACAGCCAGCTTTCAAACCCGGGTCGCATTCCCCACCCCTGCCCAGGGCCGGAAGGCCCTCCTCCACCCGCAGGGCTGCCCCTGGTGCTGAGCGCAGCCCAGCCTCTGAGAGTGCCCTCGGTCCTGGGGCTGGCTGAGCTCTTGAGGGAGGAAGCCCTGGGGCGTCTGCTCCGTCTCCCAGCCCTTCCCGGGTTTCTCCTGGGCTCCACCATTTACAAGCGACCCTGGGCAATTCTCTCAGTGCTGAGGCTGAGCTCCTTCCCGGACACATGTGCGTGGTGAGGTGGCACACTTGCCCCGGTGCATCCCGCTCGCTCAGATTCCAGTCGCCTGAACCGCTCACAACCCCTGGAGGGAGAGACGAGAGCGTGCTCTTGCACACGCGGAATCTTCGTCCAGGGGGAGATGCCGAGGGAGAGGACGGCCAGGTTTCTCTGAGCGGGCGAGCTGCTCTGCCGTCTTGGTTTAACTCGGCCACTCGTTCCCTAACTATCCCCTGATCCCCTAACAGGGGTGAGGGAAACAGACGAAAGTTCTGCACTGACGGGGCTCACGACCTAAGGAGAACCGATGTTCCTGCTTAAAGGTACAGTTCTTGTGCTCCACGCACCCTGGTGCCGCTCCAGGGCTGGGGCCGTCTGCCTCCGCGCAGAGCTTCCACGTCTGGTGGGTGGAAGGGCTGGTCGTGACTCATTCTGACTACAGGGGAGCCTCGCTTTCAGCATCAGATGTCAGCCCCCCGAACCCCAGTCCTGAGCTGGGATTCCACTCTCCCTGGGCCTGGGGTGGGTGCGAGGACCATGAGGACTCACTGCTGCGCCAGGTGCAGGGAGCAGACACGTCAGGGGCAGGAGGGACGAGCCAGTGAGTTCAGCCACAGCCCCGGGGTGCTGGGGAGGGCTTTGAGCTTTTTTAGCTTTATTTGAGCCGGTTTCAGAGGCTGCCCCCCCGACCCCGAGGCCCCTCAGCGGGCGCTGCTTCCCTTCACGGGCGGAGAGTCTCGGCTGTGGACGCCCGGGGCCGAGCGGGAGGGGCTGGGGCTCAGCTGCAGCTCACGCCCGCGTCCTCACTGTGGGCGCAGTTGTGAGTGCCCCAGCTGTTCTTGCTGCAGCTCCACAGGGTGTGCTCTGACCCTTGACAGCTGACATCGTCCAGCCAGATGGTCCCAGAGCCTGGACACAGAGAGAGCAGGGAGGGAGATTAGGGTCCAAGCCGTGCGGCCCATCTGTCGTCGGGGGCTTCCGTGGGGGGCTGGCCTGCTCGTTTCTCCTGTCTTCGCCCAGGCCCGCAGTGCTGACAGCGGATCTGCTCCCTTCGATGATTCGGCCTCTGTTCTGCTCTCGACCCTTCGATAGAAGTCTCACCCAAGTATTTAACATGTAATCCAAGCATGATCTGACGTCTCCTCCTGGGGACCTCCCAGGGTGTTTTCTTCCTTAAGGGCCTTTGTAACCAGGTCATTCCTGGTTCCAAAGTGTTCACATTCCCTCCAAACCCCTTCCTTCTGATGTCATTAATTTCGGATCAGGAACTCCAAGGAATGACTGGTTTATTTGATTCCAGTAATTTACATGACAGTGTGACAATGTATATAGGCTTAATCCATGGGAGGACAGGTGTATTTTAAAGGAGGTTTATAATCCAACTAAACTCAGATTAAAAAGTAGGTCTGGGGCTTTCCCTGGTGGTCCAGTGGGTAAGGACACCGCCTTGCAGTGCAGGGGGCGCCGGTTCGAGCCCTGGCCTGGGAAGATCCCATGTGCCGCGGAGCGGCTGGACCCATGTGTCCAATTACCGAGCCGGAGCTCTGGAGCGCGTGCGCACAAAGCCTGCGCCCTGCGACAACAGACGCCACCGCAATGGGAGGCCCGCAGGAGCCAAAGAACAAAGACGGATGAAAATGGAGAAATGAAAGACCAGTGGAAGTGGCCCGCCCGCTCCCCTCCCTCCCCAACCCGACCCCTGCCCTAAATAAATAAATCTAAAAAAAAAAAGTAGATCTGCGTTTTGGTGTGCTGGAGGGCAAGGGGTAAGGGCTGAGAAGATGAGGGGGCAGGAGCCAGAGAAGCCGGCCTCGCATCCTTGCCAGGTCAGCCTTTGGCAGTGGTTTAGTTGCTAAGTTGTGTCTGACTCTTTGTGACCCCCTGGCTGTAGCCCGCCAGACTCCTCTGTCCATGGAATTTCCCGGGCAAGAATATTGGACTGGGCTGCTAATTCCTTCTCCAGGGGAATCTTCCCGACCCAGGGATCAAACCCAGGTCTCCTGCATTGGCCGGCGGATTCTTTACCACTGAGCCACCAGGGAAGCCCAGGATCCCTCTTATGGCCGAAGAAAATGATCTCAGCCTGGGGCTTACCTCTTTTGTCAAAAGCTTGAACCTTTTTCTGCAAAACATGGTTGAGTCTCTAGCACCCCAGGACATCTTTCCAGTGCTCATTTTAAGAAGTCCCTGCTCTGGTTTTCTGCCTCTTCCCTTCTCCTGGAAGATGATCAGGCTTGGGCCGCCCAGGCCTTCACGTTCCAGAGACCCAGCCTGGCCACCCCCCCTCTCCTGTCTTTTTTAGGGCCTTTGTAACCAGGTCATTCCTGGTTCCAAAGTGTTCACATTCCCTCCAAACCCCTTCCTTCTGATGTCATTGATTTCGGATCAGGAACTCCGAGGAATGACTGGTTTATTTGATTCCAATAATTTACACGACAGTGTGACAATGTATATAGGCTTAATCCATGGGAGGACAGGTGTATTTTAAAGGAGGTTTATAATCCAACTAAACTCAGATTAAAAAGTAGGTCTGGGGCTTCCCCTGGTGGTCCAGTGGGTAAGGACACCGCCTTGCAGTGCAGGGGACGCCGGTTCGATCCCTGACCTGGGAAGATCCCACGTGCCGCGGAGCAGCTGGACCCATGTGTCCAGTTACCGAGCTGGAGCTCTGGAGCGCATGCGCCCAGAGCCGGTGCCCTGCGACAACAGACGCCACCGCAATGGGAGGCCCGCAGGAGCCAAAGAACAAAGATGGATGAAAATAAAGAAATGAAAGACCAATAGAAGTGGCCCGCCCGCTCCCCTCCATCCCCAACCCAACCCCCACCCTAAATAAATAAATCTAAAAAAAAAAAGTAGATCTGCGTTTTGGTGTGCTGGAGGGCAAGGGGTAAGGGCTGAAAAGATGAAGGGGCAGGAGCTGGAGAAGCCGGCCTCGCATCCTTGCCAGGTCAGCCTTTGGCAGTGGTTTGTTGCTAAGTTGTGTCCGACTCTTTGTGACCCCCTGGCTGTAGCCCGCCAGACTCCTTTGTCCATGGAATTTCCCAGGCAAGAATATTGGACTGGGCTGCTAATTCCTTCTCCAGGGGAATCTTCCCGACCCAGGGATCAAACCCATGTCTCCTGCATTGGCCGGCGGATTCTTTACCACTGAGCCACCAGGGAAGCCCAGGTCCCCTCTTATGGCCGAAGAAAATGATCTCAGCCTGGGGCTTACCTCTTTTGTCAAAAGCTTGAACCTTTTTCTGCAAAACGTGGTTGAGTCTCTAGCACCCCAGGACATCTTTCCAGTGCTCATTTTAAGAAGTCCCTGCTCTGGTTTGCTGCCTCTTCCCTTCTCCTGGAAGACGATCAGGCTTGGGCCGCCCAGGCCTTCACGTTCCAGAGACCCAGCCTGGCCACCGTGCCTGCCTGCCCTGCCTCCTTCTCTGGGCTCCCAGCTCCCGCCCCTCAGTGGTCCTCCAGAGAGCACCCCTCACGAGCACCCTCGGGTACGGGCATTCTGGCTGCAGGGCTGGACGGACAGCCACTGCTGTGCCTGCGGGCAAGAGAGCCTTCTTCCCCCCGGCGGCTGCCAAGCCGCAAGGGTGGAAGCGGCGCCCTGAGCCGCACGGCTTTTCAGTGGCTTGAGCCAGTCCTTCTCTTTCAACCCAACCACGCAGAGGCACTCGCCACCAGAGGCTGCCAGCGAACTCCGCAGGAGAGAAAGCTCAGGTCAGCAGCCCAATGGAAGAGGCTCCCGGTTGAGGGTTGACTCACTCACCGGCTCCCACATTGGTGATGGCAGTTCCCGAAGAGAAACCCAACATGCGGCAGAAGACGGTAGCATCTGAATTGTCCCAGCTGTCATCGCAGATCGTCCCCCACTGACCACTATAGAAAATTTCGGCCCGGCCTCGGGTCGAGGAGCCGATAATCCGGACGTTTGGAGGGGAGCCACCTGCGTAACACACGTGGGGGAGGTGAGGGGAGCTGCCCGGGGCGTTGTGAGGATGCGGGCTCTGCCTTGTCATTCTGGGAAGCCCTGCGGTCGTCCTGCAGTCCCTGAGTCGTGTCTGACTCTTTGCGACCCCTGGACGGCCACACGCCAGCCTTCCCTGGGCTCTGCTGTCTTCTGGAGTCTGCTGAGGTTCATGTCCCCTGAGCTGGCGGTGCTATCGAACCATCTCGCCCTCCGCCGCTCCCTTCTCCCCTGGCCTTGGAAGGCCTCCAGCTAGGGACAGGAAGCCTCCGGCTCGGCTGTCCCCGCAGTGTGGCACCAGCACTACCAGGAGCCTCGAGGCCCTGAGGCTTGCAGGGGGAGGCCGTGGGGAGGTGCCTCGGCAGCTGGCCTGGCGCGTCCTGCCCACCATCGTGGCCTTGTGTTGTGGAGGGAAGAAAGGAGGAGGAAGAAGGGAGGCAGAGAGGGAGGGGATGGCGAGGGAGGAAGGGAGGAAAGAAGGAAGGGAGGACAGCTGTTCCCTGTGGCTTGTGCGAGGGGCGGGCTGCCTCAAGGGACAAGCCCCTGCGCTTTTCCCCCAAGTAAGGGCTCTCTGAGAGTCAAGGCCTCTCCCCAGCACACATACAAATTTCAAGTACAAAGTAGCCTCTAAAGCACAATCAAAGAGAACAGAAATAGCAATTACCTTGACCTTTTTCTCCCTTTGCTCCCTTTGACCCAGTAGATCCTGTCACCAGGAGAAGAAAAAAAAAAACACATACTCACACATTGTGAAGGAAAGCAACCCAGAATGCCCCCCGCCGTGCTCCATTGCCATCAGTGGGGAGGAGAGGCGGGCTCAGCTCTCTCCTGCAGCGGTGCTGCCCCCTGGCATCGTGGGCACTGGACATTTCATGGGCCCCCACACTTGAGCAAGAAGAGAGGGCCTGAGCTACAGCGGGAGGGACTTGGGCCAGATTAGAGAGGGATATCCGCGAGGCGTGGAAAGGGAGGTCTCTCCTGAGGTCAGCCGTGGGGACTGTGGGGTCCAGGGGCCTGTCTGGGCGTGGTGCTGGCGCACGGCCACCTGCCTGCTGCTCGGAGTGCCCGGCTGTGCCTTATTCACGTCGGCAAGCTCTGTGGCGGGGGCAATCCCAGCACAGGACTTCTCCACAGAGCCCCGAAACCTCTAGCCTCCTGGTTCTGGAAACCCCCAACCCCCGAGGACAGGCCTCTTCTTCGAACCCTCCCATCAGAATCAGAGACCTTACCTTTCGCTCCGGGCTCTCCCTTCGGGCCACTTGGTCCAGGCGCCCCCGGGAGGCCCCCCAGGCCCGGGCTTCCCTTCTCTCCCTTCGTGCCTGCAAGGCCTGGGAGGAGAGAGAGGCCAGCCTCATCAGACGCTCTGCTCCGCTTTCCAAGGGAGATGAAGGGCCTCAGTGTTTAATGAATGAGTTCTCCTGAAGGTTCCCCAACCCCTATCCACGGGCCGTTTGTTCAGCCTGGAGGAAGGGGTGGAATGCTGCCCAGGGACGCTCTGGTTGGGGACACGAGGGTGAAAGCAGCCGACAGGATTCCAAGGTTGTTGATCCTCAGAGGACCAACCATATTATGTGGAAGCCATTCTGGGAGAATTTGCTAGAACATTTCCAGGCCTCGATTTCCCCTACAGTAAGTCAGACTAGGAATAGACAATCCACTTTAGGGGTAGGAAAGACTGCTCAGGACATGTGTCTGAGGAGTGCTGTTTTGGGTCCCCAGGGTGGGGCTTGCCAGAAGGCGAGAAATGCCCTGCGCAAGGTGCCGTGGCCGACCTCAGGAAAGGTGAGGACCAGCGAAGACTGCAGGGTAGTCCTGTGAGAAGCAGCAGGAGGAGGGGCGTCCAGAGGGCCAAAGGGAGGAGGAAGATGGACCAAAGCAGATGGGGACAGGCAGGTCCAGGCCAGGAGACACCTTGGGAACTGAGGAGAAGGCTGGCCTAGCTCCAGGGCGGCTACAGGGCACGGAGCCACCCACCAGGGGCAGCTCCCGGGCCTCTTTACCCTCCACGCCCTCAGCCTCGCCCCCAGCCCTCGACCCCTCCCCCGGGTTTACCACCGGAAGAGCCTGGGGCTTGAGAGAACGCCTGGAGGCCTCGCACACACCGGGGAAGGTTACTGCGGGCACAGCCCTGCGGTCAGGGTCGTCAGGGCCCGCCTCAGAGCACGGGGCCCTGCCAGTCAGCCTGGTGGAAAATTAAAACGGTGCCGGCGCTTTACCTGGGACTCCTGATTCTCCTTTTGTTCCTTTCTGTCCTTGAAGTCCTAAGATCAAAATAAAAAAAAGGGGGGAGAAGATAATAAAACTTGGATATTAAACACATTTAATCTTAGACAACCTCTACCTTGTGTCTGATTAATGCAGATGGAAAGTTCCATTGGTTCTCCACGATTGTTTAAAGCCTCTTCAGCAGAGCATAAAAGTAGACAGGCTGCAGACGGATGGGGACGTGAAACAGAAATGTGCTGGGTGAGGGTCTGGGTTGGATGAGCAGACCCTGGACCCAGTAGCTGGCCATCCTTGTCCAGTGATAACCTGACTCAGTATCTATTCCTTCTGGTTGCATTTTATTAGAAAAGAGAGATATTTTGAAAATGATGTTCATCTCTGAAAGATTGTGGAGGGGACTCTGGCCACTAGAAGCTTTGGGGCACCCTTACTTTCAGCAGATACTCCCTAGGGTCTATTGGTTGATTTCACTGGGGCCCCAGGGTCGCCGAACAGTTATGTAGCTAAGGAGTCTGAAGTCCAGAAAATGGAAAAATTAACCACTGCCGTTATTTGGGATGATCCTATTTGTAGTCCTGATGTGAAAGTTCCTCTCTTCCTTCCTTCTATATTCCTCGCATTCATCTGTTTACTCACTAAGTTATATGGAAGACCCGCTATTCCCAGCACCATGCTGGGTCATAGCTTATTGTGGGATACTAGTTTCTTGGTTTAACAACTCCATGATCTCTCAGTTTGAAGTGCCAATATGGATTTTGCTTCAGAGAAACAGGACTCTCCAAGACAGTTGCAGACTTGGGGAACTTATTACTGACCCTGAAGTCAAATGCCTAGAGGGTAACAGTGGGAATGGACTCCCAGCATGCTCTTGACCCAGGTCCCTTCCAACACGCAGCGCGGCACTGCGGCAGCCTGTGTTCCGCTGGTGTGCCCGGCCACTCCTTCCTGGAGTTTCCTGTGGGCTCTCCACCTGGTTCCGGAGACTTTCAGTGGCCTTGACCACCCCTTACTCCTAAATGAGCAGTCAAACTGGAGTGAACATCAGAGGGACCTGCACAGCGTTTGTTAAAAACTTGCTGTGACTTTATTGGTGGTCCGGGGGCTAGGGCTCTGTGCTCCCAATGCAGGGGGGCCGGTTCAACTCCTAAATGCCACCGCTGAGAGGTTGCAAACTTGGATATTAAACACATTTAATCTTAGACAACCTCTACCTTGTGTCTGATTAATGCAGATGGAAAGTTCCATTGGTTCTCCACGATTGTTTAAAGCCTCTTCAGCAGAGCATAAAAGTAGACAGGCTGCAGACGGATGGGGACGTGAAACAGAAATGTGCTGGGTGAGGGTCTGGGTTGGATGAGCAGACCCTGGACCCAGTAGCTGGCCATCCTTGTCCAGTGATAACCTGACTCAGTATCTATTCCTTCTGGTTGCATTTTATTAGAAAAGAGAGATATTTTGAAAATGATGTTCATCTCTGAAAGATTGTGGAGGGGACTCTGGCCACTAGAAGCTTTGGGGCACCCTTACTTTCAGCAGATACTCCCTAGGGTCTATTGGTTGATTTCACTGGGGCCCCAGGGTCGCCGAACAGTTATGTAGCTAAGGAGTCTGAAGTCCAGAAAATGGAAAAATTAACCACTGCCGTTATTTGGGATGATCCTATTTGTAGTCCTGATGTGAAAGTTCCTCTCTTCCTTCCTTCTATATTCCTCGCATTCATCTGTTTACTCACTAAGTTATATGGAAGACCCGCTATTCCCAGCACCATGCTGGGTCATAGCTTATTGTGGGATACTAGTTTCTTGGTTTAACAACTCCATGATCTCTCAGTTTGAAGTGCCAATATGGATTTTGCTTCAGAGAAACAGGACTCTCCAAGACAGTTGCAGACTTGGGGAACTTATTACTGACCCTGAAGTCAAATGCCTAGAGGGTAACAGTGGGAATGGACTCCCAGCATGCTCTTGACCCAGGTCCCTTCCAACACGCAGCGCGGCACTGCGGCAGCCTGTGTTCCGCTGGTGTGCCCGGCCACTCCTTCCTGGAGTTTCCTGTGGGCTCTCCACCTGGTTCCGGAGACTTTCAGTGGCCTTGACCACCCCTTACTCCTAAATGAGCAGTCAAACTGGAGTGAACATCAGAGGGACCTGCACAGCGTTTGTTAAAAACTTGCTGTGACTTTATTGGTGGTCCGGGGGCTAGGGCTCTGTGCTCCCAATGCAGGGGGCCCCGGGTTCAATCCCTGGTCAGGGAACTAGATTCCCACATGCCACCGCTGAGAGGTTGTAGGCCACAACTAAGACCAAGCCTAGCTTAATAAACAAACATTTTAAAATGGTTCTCCCTTACATTTCTAAAACAAACAAATAAAGAATTTACTAATCTCTGCCTCAGAGTGCCTGATTTAGTGCAGCTGGTTTGGGCGTCTGAGAAGTTGTATTTTTAACAAGGTTCCAGGAATTGCTGACGCCGCTAGTCCAGGAACCAAGGTTTGAGGTCGGGCTGCCCAAAATGCACCTCACCCCGTCTTCGGGGCCCAGCTCACTGCCCACCTCCTTCAAGCAGACTTCCTGTTTCTGAGGAACTAACGGCCCCTCCGGCTGTCTGAGCTCTCCCAGAATGCAATGGCCATTGATCAAATGCCCTTTGAGATGCGTATACTAGGTGTAGGTTTTATCTTCAAATCTCAAACTCCCTGCGCTTCAAAGGGAGAAAATCAGAATGGAGTCTTGTGTGATTTCTCTCCAGGGTTGGGTGTGCTCTGAGAGAGTGCTTGCTGAGTGCTGTGCACGAATCCAAGGACTAGTAATTGCTTTACTATAAATCAAGGTGGCATCCTGATTGGATCAAGGAGAAAGAAAAATGGCTGAAAAACAGCATGTTCAGAAGTGCATGTTGGGGGGCTTCCCTGGTGGTCCAGTGGGTAAGGACACCGCCTTGCAGTGCAAGGGACGCCGGTTCGATCCCTGGCCTGGGAAGATCCCACGTGCCGCGGAGCGGCTGGACCGATGTGTCCAATCACTGAGCCGGAGCTCTGGAGCGCATGCGCCCAGAGCCAGTGCTCTGCAACTACAGACGCCACCGCGATGGGAGGCCCACAGGAGCCAAAGAACAAAGACGGATGAAAATAGACAAATGAAAGACCAATAGAAGTGGCCCGCCCGCCCCTCTCCCTCGCCAACGCCCCCCCCACCCCCAAAAAGTGCATGTTGTAGGCCCACACTGGAGGGAAAGAAACGTAAACTGGGATTCCCTGGGTGTCATAGTCTCATTAAGCTGTAAGGGACGACTGCACAGCGTTTGTTAAAAACTTGCTGTGACTTTATTGGTGGTCCGGGGGCTAGGGCTCTGTGCTCCCAATGCAGGGGGCCCCGGGTTCAATCCCTGGTCAGGGAACTAGATTCCCACATGCCACCGCTGAGAGGTTGTAGGCCACAACTAAGACCAAGTCTAGCTTAATAAACAAACATTTTAAAATGGTTCTCCCTTACATTTCTAAAACAAACAAATAAAGAATTTACTAATCTCTGCCTCAGAGTGCCTGATTTAGTGCAGCTGGTTTGGGCGTCTGAGAAGTTGTATTTTTAACAAGGTTCCAGGAATTGCTGACGCCGCTAGTCCAGGAACCAAGGTTTGAGGTCGGGCTGCCCAAAATGCACCTCACCCCGTCTTCGGGGCCCAGCTCACTGCCCACCTCCTTCAAGCAGACTTCCTGTTTCTGAGGAACTAACGGCCCCTCCGGCTGTCTGAGCTCTCCCAGAATGCAATGGCCATTGATCAAATGCCCTTTGAGATGCGTATACTAGGTGTAGGTTTTATCTTCAAATCTCAAACTCCCTGCGCTTCAAAGGGAGAAAATCAGAATGGAGTCTTGTGTGATTTCTCTCAGGGTTGGGTGTGCTCTGAGAGAGTGCTTGCTGAGTGCTGTGCACGAATCCAAGGACTAGTAATTGCTTTACTATAAATCAAGGTGGCATCCTGATTGGATCAAGGAGAAAGAAAAATGGCTGAAAAACAGCATGTTCAGAAGTGCATGTTGGGGGGCTTCCCTGGTGGTCCAGTGGGTAAGGACACCGCCTTGCAGTGCAAGGGACGCCGGTTCGATCCCTGGCCTGGGAAGATCCCACGTGCCGCGGAGCGGCTGGACCGATGTGTCCAATCACTGAGCCGGAGCTCTGGAGCGCATGCGCCCAGAGCCAGTGCTCTGCAACTACAGACGCCACCGCGATGGGAGGCCCACAGGAGCCAAAGAACAAAGACGGATGAAAATAGACAAATGAAAGACCAATAGAAGTGGCCCGCCCGCCCCTCTCCCTCGCCAACGCCCCCTCCCCCACCCCCAAAAAAGTGCATGTTGTAGGCCCACACTGGAGGGAAAGAAACGTAAACTGGGATTCCCTGGGTGTCATAGTCTCATTAAGCTGTAAGGGCCCCAAGTGTTTATTTGCAAGGTGTGTTTTTAGAGAAATAATTTTCTCCCGAGAAAATAGTTGAGTTAGCGAGCACAAGCCTTCCTGTTGTTTCGTGTTCAGGTGGTGCTCTGCCTAAAATCTTAGAATGTCCCTGACTGAAGGGAAAATTGCCTGTTTCAAACCCAGAGTGCTAGCAAATTGGCAGGGACCTGGGTATTCTTCTAGACCTTTCTGCACACTCAGTGGAGGAGGAAACTGGAAGGTCATGGGTCACGGGCCTACTGAATGCGCACGTTTCCAGTACATTGGGAAACCTCCTTAAATGCCATCCCAACTTACAGCGAAGTGCCACCTGGCAAATTTAGGATTAATTTAATAACTAACAAATTGAGTTGTATGATAAGAATTCAGATGGTAGGTAGGGGACCAAAAATTGGGACCCATGTAGACTTCTACAGCTGTCTCTAAGAAACTTTCAGGACAGTGAGGAAAAGTCTGTAACAGTTTAGTAATATGAGTTGGTAGAATTTAATCCATCCTCAAATTAACTCAATACCTTGACATGGGCAATGAAATAAACTGAGAAATTATAGTCATGATATAAGGCGTAATTGCTATTATGGATTATATTCTTTGTTACTTTGAAGTAAATGACACCTTAGAATACAGATGAGAAGCTAGATTTCAAGTTATTTGCACACTGGCTTTGCCTCAAGAGAAACATAAAAGGAAGTAGAAAGTCCAGTTTCTTGCTGTATTCTAGACATGAGGATGCTGAGATGCAGGACTCTGGATCAGGCTGGTGTTTCAGAGCTTACATGCTTTGGCTCCTCTCCCATCGTCCCACGAGACGGGGAGGTAGAAAGAGAAACGCTGTGATCACCAGCTGGAGCAAGCCCTTCCTTATTTCCAAAGTTTACTTGTCAAAATAGCTAAAGGATTTAGATTGTGTGTGTGTGTGTGTGTGTTTTCTGCATCCATAAGGCACCAAGGAGCAGAGCCCCGACCCGCCATCTATGACGGGGAAGAAGCTTCGATGCCAGATGGGTTGGAAGGACAGGGGGTACGGGAGCCGCCCGCGCCAGGGCTCCTGAGGCCCCGCTGGGAGACCCAGAGGTCGAAGGCCCCGAGTCCAAGGCTCGGGAAGTGGCCTGGCCCAGCCCTCTGGCCAGAGCTCCCGAGCGTCCACCACGTGCCGGAGCTGGGCTCCAGGGCCGTCGACCCGCAGAGCCCTCCCTCCCCCCCGAGACTCCGCACGCTCTGCTCCCTCTCGGGGGACTGGCCTTCCTCTCTCCGCGTGGCCGGGCCCTTGTCATCCTCTCAGACTCCGCCCCAGCGCTTCCTGTGCTCCTGTGTGACCCTTCCTTTAGCTACCCCACCGGGGGCGACTGGGAACGTGAAGATTTTAACAGAGTCAAGTCACATCTTTTCTTACAAAAATCAATCTGTTGACCACATCATGAATGAGAAATGAGAGGGCCTGCCCTGGCGTGGATTTCTAGCATGGCTCTGGGGTGAAGGCTCCGGGCTGTCTAACTCAAGCATGACTTTTTCCCTGGCAGGGACGGTCCACAGACATCCTCGGAAGATGCCCAGCCATTTCTCACAACCGTGCACTGCCCACAAGGTCGCCTGACCTGCACCTGGCTTCCTAATGGCACATGGTGCTCCACGCAAAACCCACAGCGGGGTGAACCTGATACTGCCCGACAGCAGTCTGTCTGCTTGTCTCTGCCCAGCCCGCCCCTCAGAGGGCAGGCACCAGGTCCAGCACTTTCTATACCGTCCTGTGGGCCAGACTTGCTAGATCATCGTAGGTGCCTGGACTGCCTTAGTGACCAGCATGACTTAGCAGTTGTTTACAGAGCAGACCGCATTGGCATGATGGTTTATAACCTCGGCCAAATTGGCATAACCGTTTCTGAGCTTGGCTCAGTTGGCACGGTGGTTTATGAGCTGGTCTCTGTGAGTCGGGTGGCTGGGGGCTCCTCACCCACGCTGGCCCCCGGCCCGCCTTCCAGCTGTGTGCGTGTAGCTCACTCTCTCCCACTGGCCTGAGGTGGGGCCCTACGGGCCGGGGCTCTGGGTGTGGTCAGCAGCTGTCAAAACAGCGTTCTGGCACATTCTCTCATGGGGCTCAGACGGAAAGGAGGGACCCACAGGTACCTGCCCCTGTCTCCTGTTTGACACTGGAGATTGGTTGTGGCCTTCAAGGCCTCTCAGGGGCTCTGCGCAGAAAAGACGGCCCGGGACCTCGGACTCAAAGGGCTTTGGCGGAGGAGAGGGCCGTTCCTCATCCAGGTGCTTCAGGGCCAGAGCACAGGAGGCCCTCTGCCTCCTTCCGACGGGCCTGCTGGGAGGTCGTGCTCCTCCCCATCCACCTTGACCCCCAGCAATCCCACCCACCCGCCTGCCCACGCCCTCTGTTACCTGGGTCCCCCTTGCTTCCTTTCGCACCGTCGGCTCCGGGCGCCCCGGGGCTCCCTGGTAGTCCTGGACGACAGAGGCCGCGGAGGGTGTGAGTGCTGGGCTGGGCAGGTCTTCAGGTGCCACTCCTCATGCCCACCCCAGGGCCCAGGGCCTCGCTGACTCGCCCGGGGGGTCCGTGCTGCCAGTCTCACCCTTGGCACCCGGGGATCCCGCAGGTCCTGAAAGGCTGGGGCTGGTTGGCAGAGGGCCTGACCGCCTACCCCTTCAGAACCTCCGCTCCCTCTTACCACCTCGCGTGTTCCCAGGGCAGCTTAAAAGACCTCTCTTTATAAGCCTTGCACTAATCCTATTAGTGGAGGGAAATCCGCCTCAGCAATGTATGCATTTGCTTCATGCACTGCTACGGGGTTTGAGGCGTAGGGGCTTACGCGGAACTCTGGGTGTGAGCGTCTGGCGTCACACCCTTGAGCGGCAGAGCGGAGAGGAGCCCCAGGGAAGAACCTCAGTGAGGCCTGCCCTGCGCACCCGGCTCTGACTTAGCATGAGCAGACCGCATTGGCATGATGGTTTATAACCTCGGCCAAATTGGCATAACCGTTTCTGAGCTTGGCTCAGTTGGCACGGTGGTTTATGAGCTGGTCTCTGTGAGTCGGGTGGCTGGGGGCTCCTCACCCACGCTGGCCCCCGGCCCGCCTTCCAGCTGTGTGCGTGTAGCTCACTCTCTCCCACTGGCCTGAGGTGGGGCCCTACGGGCCGGGGCTCTGGGTGTGGTCAGCAGCTGTCAAAACAGCGTTCTGGCACATTCTCTCATGGGGCTCAGACGGAAAGGAGGGACCCACAGGTACCTGCCCCTGTCTCCTGTTTGACACTGGAGATTGGTTGTGGCCTTCAAGGCCTCTCAGGGGCTCTGCGCAGAAAAGACGGCCCGGGACCTCGGACTCAAAGGGCTTTGGCGGAGGAGAGGGCCGTTCCTCATCCAGGTGCTTCAGGGCCAGAGCACAGGAGGCCCTCTGCCTCCTTCCGACGGGCCGGCTGGGAGGTCGTGCTCCTCCCCATCCACCTTGACCCCTAGCGTTCGTACTCACCCGCCTGCCCACGCCCTCTGTTACCTGGGTCCCCCTTGCTTCCTTTCGCACCGTCGGCTCCGGGCGCCCCGGGGCTCCCTGGTAGTCCTGGACGACAGAGGCCGCGGAGGGTGTGAGTGCTGGGCTGGGCGGGTCTTCAGGTGCCACTCCTCATGCCCACCCCAGGGCCCAGGGCCTCGCTGACTCGCCCGGGGGGTCCGTGCTGCCAGTCTCACCCTTGGCACCCGGGGATCCCGCAGGTCCTGAAAGGCTGGGGCTGGTTGGCAGAGGGCCTGACCGCCTACCCCTTCAGAACCTCCGCTCCCTCTTACCACCTCGCGTGTTCCCAGGGCAGCTTAAAAGACCTCTCTTTATAAGCCTTGCACTAATCCTATTAGTGGAGGGAAATCCGCCTCAGCAATGTATGCATTTGCTTCATGCACTGCTACGGGGTTTGAGGCGTAGGGGCTTACGCGGAACTCTGGGTGTGAGCGTCCGGCGTCACACCCTTGAGCGGCAGAGCGGAGAGGAGCCCCAGGGAAGAACCTCAGTGAGGCCTGCCCTGCGCACCCGGCTCTGTTCCTCTTAGGACGGGCCAGGCTTCCCAGAGCCCCGGAGGCTCCGGGTGAATGCTGCAGCGAAGTGGCGAGAGAGGAGAGGCAGGGCCTGGCCTTTGCTCGCCCAGGGACCGTGGCCTCTGGAATGATGTCCCTTCCCACAGTTCTTACCTTGATTCCCCTTTACTCCAGAAATCCCAGGCATCCCTAGAATATAGAAGGATGTTTAGGCTGGTGTGTTTTTCCCTCTAGCTTCAGCCCGCCAGACAAGGCTCACCCACAGCTCAGCAGACTGACAGTGCAGACTCTTACCCATGGGCCCGGACCTTCCTGTGTCACCTTTATCCCCCCGGGCTCCGGGGGGTCCCATCACCCCCATGTCTCCTTTCATGCCTGGGTCTCCTTTTCTTCCTGAAAAAAACAAGGAACTATGGTCAGACAGGGGAGGAGGGTGGGGCGTCCCTGGTGGCTCTGTAGGTAAAGAACCTGCCTGCAATGCAGGAGACCTGGGTTTGATCCCTGGGTAGGGAAGATCCACTGGAGAAAAGAAAATGGCAGGTTTTGCCTGGAGAATCCCTTGGCCAGAGGAGCCTGGCGGGCTATAGTCCACGGGGCTGCTAGCGTCGGACGTGACTTAGCGACGAAACCACCGCCACCACCACCACTGTGGGGAAGAGGGCACGTTCAGCCTCCGTGTCCAGCTCCGACACTTCCTGTCCCACCCAAATTCCAGACCTCGGACTCCTGGATGCCTCCTTGGTGCCCCCAAGTGGAAGAGGGCAGTGGCTGCCCTCGAGGGGCGCACCACCTTGCCCAGAGACCAGACATAAACGCACGCAAAACGGATGAGGGGGCTTGGCCTGGCTGACGGGGAGCGGAAGGTCTCAGAAGCTACCCTCTCAGGGTCCTGGGTAGTGACCGGGTCCACAGCCCGGGCTCAGCCCGCCCGGCCTCCCTTGTTTCAGTGTCTGAATTTGGGGAATCAGTTTTTCAAACTTCCCAAACCAAATTCCGAATATTCCGGAAAGCAGATTCCAAATGCTGAGAACAGAACTGGGTGTGAGCGTCTGGCGTCACACCCTTGAGCGGCAGAGCGGAGAGGAGCCCCAGGGAAGAACCTCAGTGAGGCCTGCCCTGCGCACCCGGCTCTGTTCCTCTTAGGACGGGCCAGGCTTCCCAGAGCCCCGGAGGCTCCGGGTGAATGCTGCAGCGAAGTGGCGAGAGAGGAGAGGCAGGGCCTGGCCTTTGCTCGCCCAGGGACCGTGGCCTCTGGAATGATGTCCCTTCCCACAGTTCTTACCTTGATTCCCCTTTACTCCAGAAATCCCAGGCATCCCTAGAATATAGAAGGATGTTTAGGCTGGTGTGTTTTTCCCTCTAGCTTCAGCCCGCCAGACAAGGCTCACCCACAGCTCAGCAGACTGACAGTGCAGACTCTTACCCATGGGACCGGACCTTCCTGTGTCACCTTTATCCCCCCGGGCTCCGGGGGGTCCCATCACCCCCATGTCTCCTTTCATGCCTGGGTCTCCTTTTCTTCCTGAAAAAAACAAGGAACTGTGGTCAGACAGGGGAGGAGGATGGGGCATCCCTGGTGGCTCTGTAGGTAAAGAACCTGCCTGCAATGCAGGAGACCTGGGTTTGATCCCTGGGTAGGGAAGATCCACTGGAGAAAAGAAAATGGCAGGTTTTGCCTGGAGAATCCCTTGGCCAGAGGAGCCTGGCGGGCTATAGTCCACGGGGCTGCTAGCGTCGGACGTGACTTAGCGACGAAACCACCGCCACCACCACCACTGTGGGGAAGAGGGCACGTTCAGCCTCCATGTCCAGCTCTGACACTTCCTGTCCCACCCAAATTGCAGACCTCAGACTCCTGGATGCCTCCTTGGTGCCCCCAAGTGGAAGAGGGCAGTGGCTGCCCTCGAGGGGCGCACCACCTTGCCCAGAGACCAGACATAAACGCACACAAAATGGATGAGGGGGCTTGGCCTGGCTGACGGGGAGCGGAAGGTCTCAGAAGCTACCCTCTTAGGGTCCTGGGTAGTGACCGGGTCCACAGCCCGGGCTCAGCCCGCCCTGCCTCCCTTGTTTCAGTGTCTGAATTTGGGGAATCAGTTTTTCAAACTTCCCAAACCAAATTCCGAATATTCCGGAAAGCAGATTCCAAGTGCTGAGAACAGAAGCTTTGCGGCGCTGATGGAGAGAGAAGCGTTATCCCCCTCGTGGTCCAGACGCTGGTTTTCCGGGTGGCCGTGGCTGCAGTGTCTCCAGCTGCCAGCCCTGCTCCGGGCCCGCCCGTCTGTCCTCTCCCCGGGCCTCCATCACTCCCTCGTCCTTTCTGCTGCTGTTCAGAGCGCGTCAGTCGAGAGAGGCTGCTCACCTGACAGGGTTCGGTCACCCCTTCCAAACTTGCCAGCCGCCAGTTCAGGGCCTGCCCATCCTGAGCCGCGGACTGAGGAGGCTGGTACTGCCCAGCATCTGCAGAGGCCCGCCCCAGGCAGCGCCCTCGAGGGCCGCAAGTGGCTCATTAGGACGGCATTTGGTTGAAGGGCTCGATTCCACTGTGTCCCTGGTTTCAGAACTGGAGAAGGCGGAGGAAGTTGCCGGCCTCCTCTCTAATGAGTCAGCGAAGAGGACACACGGCCTGGAGTGCAGGGGAGGGGCGCCGGCGGACACAGCTCTCTGGGTCTGGGTCTGAGGGTGTGGGTGCGAGGCTTGGGCGTTTGATTCTTTGAGGTGACTGGCTGCTTGAAGAATGGCTATTCCTCGAGGGAGGACAGAACAGCCGCCACCCCTGCCTCTGCCCGTGTCCTGTGGGCCGCCCTACGTCTTCCCTGTTTGCTCTCACGATGACTTCTCCAGAGACCTTCGCCCCTTGGCCTCCTTTCTTCTGCTGGGTGCCTCTGACGGCGAGTCCATTTGCTCTTCTGCAAGGACCTTTCTAGCAGTTGAGGGTGGCTGGCACGTCCTGGTGAGGGCTCCCTCTTGAAGGCAAGCCCCTCTGTGAGTGGTCCCCGTGCCGGCTACCGCGGCGCGCGCGTCTTCTGTCTGCGGCGGCTGCAGCCCAGCCTCGCTGAAGGCGCTGCCACTCTCCCTCCTTCCGGGTGAGGACCTTGAGGTTCGGAGAGGCCCTGCGGCTGGTGAGGCTGGGTAGAACCCAGATGTGTCCGATCTAGCAACAGAGGTCTTTTTCCACCTTGACCTCGCTCACACTACCTACCTTGTAGCAGTCTGGAACTCCGTCTCTAACCCATGCATGCATAATCTAATTCTTAGTGTTCTAATGAACTGCCATTCTTTTCTGAAATAGAGTTCACTCTCAGCAAGCCAAGGGCTGTGCCCAGTGACACAGGCGAGCAGGCAGGGAGCGAGGCTGGCACCCGTCTCATCCCTCTGCTGCGCCCACGGCTCCCCCGGGGATGGCGGTCTCTCGGGAGGCCGGGAGACCAGGAGCCGGAGGCGCCCAGTCCCGGCCGGAGCCGTGGGCCGTGCTCCCAGAGCCTCCGGGGTCTGACTCCTCCATGCTCTCTAAGACCCAGACCCATTTTTTTCAGTGAATCAATGTATGTTGATTGGAGGATAATGATACTATCAGGATGGCTTTTGCTGCACATCAACATGAGTGCGCTATCGCAGACCCACACTTCGCGTAAGTGCCAGAAAGAGTTCTTGTTCCTGGCCCATAGCTTGAGAAGCACTGCCCAGAGGGAGCGCTGGCCGTGCAGGGAAGATTCTAGAGGTCCGACGTCCTCCTTCTGGAATCAGCCCCTCTGCCCTCCCTGCCGGGGTCTCCGCTCCCGGCCCAGGCCCACCTCGGGCCCCACCTAGTTCCTCCCTTCTTCTCCCCCGAGCATCCAGCGCTGCCTGTGCCCCCCGCCTTGCCCGAGGCCGCGCCCGGCAGGAGACCCGCCCCCTCTCTGCGCGCCACGTTCTGCTTCCTGTCCTCGGCTCAGCTGGACAGAAGGGACCCTCCTCTGGATGACTGGGCCTCCGCTGGCCCTGAGGGCTGCGTGAGGCTAGTGAGTGAGCTGGTGGCCGCGGTGGTGAGTGCATCGGAGGGCCTGCGTGGGTGTGTCTGCATTTGAGTGTGCGTGCTGGTGTGTGATCGCCTGAGTGTGTGCGTGGGTCCCGAAGCCTCCTCGCGCTGCCTGCCCATCCTCCGCCTGAGAACCTCCCAGAAAAGCCCTGCTGGAGGCTCAGAACAGAAGCTTTCTGAGATTCCGCCTTCCCTTAAAATCCTTCCGAAAATTAGTTCCTGGAAAACAAAAAGGTTTCCCTCCTAACACATTTCCCTTCTGTTTGTAGTGTGGTTCGTTCTGTCTCAGTGGCCTGGAGGCTTAGGGGCTCTCGGCCTGTCTATTTCCCCTTTTCTCACACACGGTCTCATCCTGCTCTGTCCCTCGCGGCGCCTGTCTCTGCCTCACTGTGACTCAGCAGCCTCCACCCGTCTGGGGACTGGAGGCTTGAGGGTGAAGGCACAGTGGACTGTCACAGGATGAAGCTCCCCTCCCCCGGGGCAGCCGAGCCCCCACATTCTCCGACCCCGCCATGCCCCGGCCTCTCGTAAGGCACCGGGCGGGTTAAGGCCACCGCCTAAAAAAAAAGAGAGACGACCATGCACTTTGAATTGTGAGTTCAACTTCTCAGCAATCCTCAGAAGCATTCTCGTCCCCATTTTACAGACAAAAGACTGAGGCTCAGAGAGGTGACGGAGTGATCCCCGGGTCATGGAGCCAGTCTGGGGTGAAGGCGGATGCGTCAGACTCTGCAGTCTGGACCGATGAGCTGGACTGTCCCCAGAGCCACTCACAGGCTGTACTCTGAGCCCCAGGGAGGCGCTTGGAGTGTCCCCCCCGCACACCTAGGTGCGCTCCCCGTGGTGTGGGTGCTTCCCAGCATCCCAGGACGCGCCGTCTCACCCCGTGACCTCCCTCCCACGCAGCCCCCGCTGGGCGCTCAGCCTCGGGGCGGGGTGCCCGCCGTGGCTCCAGGGCAGGCTGCTGTGTAGCTGGCACACGTCCCCAGCCCGGCTCACCTGCCTCTCCCTTGATTCCTGGTGCGCCTGGGGGGCCTGGGGGGCCTCGGGGC
The DNA here is from genome assembly GCA_022376925.1 of Tragulus kanchil. NCBI lineage: Eukaryota > Metazoa > Chordata > Mammalia > Artiodactyla > Tragulidae > Tragulus > Tragulus kanchil. Next base: position 119,302,568 of record JAIOJX010000026.1, read on the forward strand.
CCTGGAAAGGAAAAGAAATTCAGAGCGTAGCCTGGACAAGGAGGGGGAAACGATGCCGGGGCCGGCAGACAGGGGCTGGGCTCTGTGACTTCCCCGCTGGAGTCTCAGGTCAGTGGGGAGGGACCCACCTGGCATCCGAATAATGTTGTCCATCTCCTGTTGTAACTTCTCCTGCCTGGTGCTGACTTGGGTGAGCGTTACGTTGCTGAAGGGCTTCTCCAGGGCCTGGAGGCGCTCCTGCAGTTTTAGAACTAGACCCCACCCCCACCCCCAGAGCGCCGTTTTAGGGACTTCATTCAAGCCAAGGCACTGGAGCACTGCCCTGACGTTCCGTGTCCTGTGTGTGGAGCTCTGCAGGTCCCAAAGATGTAAGCGCGTGTTTCATGTACTGGGAGGACTTGGAGCGAGCACGGAGCTTCGTCTGCATCTTGTACACGGGCACGCCACACTTACACGTTGCATGTCCATAGAACATGCCTGCACAGCCAGTGCGACCCCCGCATCCCCCGTCAACCCGCACGCAGTTATGAGCTTTGTGCGAGCTCGGCCACTAGTAGGCGGATCTGGCCTAATCTTGTGCGACCTTAGTATGTGTGTGACGGGTGTCTGTGACACGCTTGAGTGACATCACTGCTGATGGAGTTGCGTCCTGACCTAGCCATTTGCACTGGGAGCACTTTGAAAGTCAAACCATGTTAAAATGAAACACTCTGATCCGTCCCACCCAGAGGCATGGGGTCCTTGGTGTGAGAGGCACAAAGCACACCCGCACGGGATCACTGCCCCTTGCCCTGCATCAGACACACACGCGTCGTCTCTCCTTCCCTCCCTCCCTTCCTCTCGCTCTCCCTCTCTCTCTCACACACACGTAACACGTGACTCACAGTCTCCTTTCTGCTTCCCCCTCCCCTCCACCCTCCACTCTGGACACCCAGGGACTGTGAATTCTCTCCCGGCAGATGGGCAGCAGTGGCCCAGGGCTCTCCTCTGAGCCTGAGCCCTGTGTTAGGTGACTCCGCATGGTTGCCCCAGGAAGGACCAGCCAGAACCCAGATGCTTTACCCTGTACCGCCAGCAGCCCAGCGCCCGTGGTGAGCAGAACCAGGTACATGACCAGCAGGATGGTGAAACAGTTCATTCCATGTCTCCTCTTGGGCTTTGGATCTGAAACAGAACCCGAATAGAAGGCCGCTGTGCAGAGGGTGGAGAGCAGCGGTCCCTAGCAGGGGGCTCCCTGTGAGGTCCCATGAGGGAAGTGACACAAAGGCCCACAACACCCAAGCCTTCCCCTTGACCCTCCCTCTTCCACAAGGCAAAAAGCCCCTCGATTGTGTGGCTGGGTAGGTAACACCGGCACGGATATGCACTGCAGAAGAGCTTGGTCTTTGAACCAGGTATCACGCTGTCCTTGCTCACTGCTAAAGCCCCCGTACCCCCACCTGCCACAGGGGGCACCTGATAGAGGTACACCCCGTAAATTAATGAACTAACACGGTTCAGTTTCAAAATTCTGGGAGGAGAATGATTGTTTCCATTTTATAAGCAACAAGTGAGGTTTGCAACAGTTGAAAAACCTGTTAGATTATAGGACAAGACCTGGACATCTTGGGCAGGCCTCGGTTTTCTTTTTCTTTAGATTTTTTTCAAACTATGAAAGTAAAACATACTTAATATAATTTACCAAACAATATGGAGAGCGTTTCAAGGACTGATAATCTCATAATTAATCCCCTAAAGTCCTATCTGATTGAGGTATCTTTTTTTTTTTTTTTCTTATCTTTTTTTTGGGGGGGGGGGGGGGGGGGGGGGGGGTATGGGCGGGCCACTTCTATTGATCTTTCATTTATCTATTTTCATCTATCTTTGTTCTTTGGCTCCTGTGGGCCTCCCATCGCAGTGGCCACTGTTGTCACAGAGCACCGGTTCTGGGCACACATGTGCCAGAGCTCCGGCTTGGTAATTGGACACATCGATCCAGCTGCTCCGCGGCACATGGGATCTTCCTAGGCCAGGGATCGAACTGGCACCCCCTGCACTGCAAGGCGGTGTCTTTACCCACTGGACCAGCAGGGGAAGCCCTGATTGAGGTATCTTAATGAGCATTCTGAGGGGGCGGCCTTCCTCCCGTCTCCTCTTTGTATTAGAGACTAGCAAACCCATATTCTTCTAGATGGACTTTTACTTTTCTTTTAATTTTACACGAATGATATCATAGTATAGTACATACTATAATACATATAGATTAAAACACATATGCCTTCTGCAATGAAGACTTTCCTTGGACTTCTAGTTTTCTCAGGAGGCGGAGATTTAACTGTTCTCCTTGATGGTTGTCTCATATTCCTTAAAGACACACTGTTATGCTCTGTATACCACGGGGTGGTCTCCCTACCCCTACGCACCCCTGGAGGCCAGGCTCACACAGTAGCCTGAGTGGATTCTCCAGCACACATCCTGCCTCAGTCACTCCCTTGCCTTCAGCCTGTGGGCTCACTGCCCTCAGAACAAACAGCACCCCTGCTGCTACCTGTAGCGGGGTCTCCAGCCAGCTTTCCCGTGCCCATGCTTCCAGCCCTCATGTCCACCCTGATACTGACCAATGGTCAGGCCAGACCACTGTGTTTAACCTTTCTAACTTCAGGCAGAGTATTTCCTCTGAATACCCAACCTCCCTTCCTTCTCTACGCATCACTAATTCCTGCTCATCCTTTGGGAACACAGCGGAGGCTGTCCTGCACCAAGATAGATCCTCTGGCTCCCCTGGGCTGGGTGGGACCTTGCTCTGCTTGCCCACGTCTCTGTGGTTTTATCTGCCATGGCCCTGAGCACGTTGAGCTGTGTCTATGTTTCCGTCTCCTCCTTGTAGCCTGGACGTTCCTACGGCTGCATTCCAGTAGCAATACAGTATGCTGGACAATGGTGGCCAGCTGGCTAGTTGAACGGATGAAGGAGTTGCCTGGGGACTGAACATGCGCAGAGTTGAAAACTGCCGGTTTAGAAGTGTTGGGTGGGCACAGGAACGCAAATTAAGACCTCGGGTATCATATGGTCGTGACGGTGAGGGTGGATGACACGCAGGGGAGCTTTGTGCTTACTCTTAAGGTGGACGGCAAATACAGTCTCATAGACAGAATGAAATGCGATGAAACTTAACATATGATGGGAATAGAGACATAAACTATGCTTCAGAGACATGCGTATTATAGATGTTAGAGGTAGGGGTGAAGGCCAGCATGCAAGATACAGATATTTTCACACTATGTGGTAGGAACACAGTGCAAGGCATTTGAATAAGGATAATGAGAGGGAAAACAGACATGGTAGGTTATGGAGTAGTTCAGGCCGGGGAAAGCTTTTTTTGGTGGGGTGGGGAGGGAGGGGAGCAGGCAGGCCACTTCCATTGGTCTTTCATTTGTCCATTTTCATCCATCTTTGTTCTTTGGCCCGTGTGGGCCTCCCATCGCGGTGGCGTCTGTCGCTGCAGAGCACCGGCTCTGGGCGCATCTCTAGAGCTCCAGCTCGGTAATTGGACATATCAGTCCAGCTGCTCCGCGGCACGTGGGATCCTCCCAGGCCAGGGCTTGAACCGGCTCCCCTTGCACTGCAAGGCGGTGTCCCTACCCACTGGACCACCAGGAAGCCCCGGAATGCTTTTTAATTCAGAGCTATCCCTGGCACAGAGGCAAGGTATTTCAGAACTGAGAACTTCAAATCTGTAGGCTTGGTCTAAAGTGTTCTGTACGAGGCAGAGGATCTGATAAATTCTTTACCCCTAAGACAGCGATCATTTCATCTCTTAGTGGTTAGAAAAAACTGCCGAGAATGGTAGTCCACAAAATGGACCAGAATCTAATAAACCAAATCAGTTTATGTAAGAAACCTAAGCTAAAGATCATTGAGATGACACAAATGTTGGAATTGTTCAATAAGGATTATAAAGCAGACATCACAAAAATGCTTTAATGCGTACTTACGAACACAACTTTAAAAATCTCACAAAACAGAAGACTCACATGGAAATTGTATGATTTCAAAGTGCCAAAATAAACGTAATTTCAAATGTGTGGACTGAACATGCGCAGAGTTGAAAACTGCCGGTTTAGAAGTGTTGGGTGGGCACAGGAACGCAAATTAAGACCTCGGGTATCATATGGTCGTGACGGTGAGGGTGGATGACACGCAGGGGAGCTTTGTGCTTACTCTTAAGGTGGACGGCAAATACAGTCTCATAGACAGAATGAAATGCGATGAAACTTAACATATGATGGGAATAGAGACATAAACTATGCTTCAGAGACATGCGTATTATAGATGTTAGAGGTAGGGGTGAAGGCCAGCATGCAAGATACAGATATTTTCACACTATGTGGTAGGAACACAGTGCAAGGCATTTGAATAAGGATAATGAGAGGGAAAACAGACATGGTAGGTTATGGAGTAGTTCAGGCCGGGAATGCTTTTTTTTTTTGGTGGGGAGGGAGGGGGGGGACGGGCAGGCCACTTCCATTGGTCTTTCATTTGTCCATTTTCATCCATCTTTGTTCTTTGGCCCGTGTGGGCCTCCCATCGCGGTGGCGTCTGTCGCTGCAGAGCACCGGCTCTGGGCGCATCTCTAGAGCTCCAGCTCGGTAATTGGACATATCAGTCCAGCTGCTCCGCGGCACGTGGGATCCTCCCAGGCCAGGGCTTGAACCGGCTCCCCTTGCACTGCAAGGCGGTGTCCCTACCCACTGGACCACCAGGGAAGCCCCCGGAATGCTTTTTAATTCAGAGCTATCCCTGGCACAGAGGCAAGGTATTTCAGAACTGAGAACTTCAAATCTGTAGGCTTGGTCTAAAGTGTTCTGTACGAGGCAGAGGATCTGATAAATTCTTTACCCCTAAGACAGCGATCATTTCATCTCTTAGTGGTTAGAAAAAACTGCCGAGAATGGTAGTCCACAAAATGGACCAGAATCTAATAAACCAAATCAGTTTATGTAAGAAACCTAAGCTAAAGATCATTGAGATGACACAAATGTTGGAATTGTTCAATAAGGATTATAAAGCAGACATCACAAAAATGCTTTAATGCGTACTTACGAACACAGCTTTAAAAATCTCACAAAACAGAAGACTCACATGGAAATTGTATGATTTCAAAGTGCCAAAATAAACGTTTTTAAACCTCACCAGTGTGGCTGAATAGTGTAATGAATATGACAAAGGAGAGAATACTTGAACTAAATGATAGAGCAGCAGAAACTTCCCAATCTGAAAAACAGAGAAAATCAACAACAAGAATAATACAACAAATAAACAAAGCCTCAGAAATGTACGGAAAATATAAAAGAAGAAAAAAGGACATAATACTCATATCACTGAAGTCTCAGAAAGAAGGTGAAACTGAAAAAATATTCAAAGAAATAACAGTCGCATCAAATTTCTTAAATTTGATGGTAGACATAAACCTACAGATCCAAGGAGTTGGACAAATCTCAGACATGGGAAATTCAAAGAAATCCATATCAAGACACCTAGGCAAAAATGTGAAAAATCTAGAGATAAGGAAAATTAAAAATCTACAGATGAAAAGTCTTAAAGGCAGCCAGGGAGAAAGGAGACATTATCTATAAAGTAATACCTATTTGGAATGTCAGCATATTTTTCATATGAAACCACAGAGATCAGCTAGAAGTGGCACACTACTTTTTGTGTGCTGAAAGAAATTAATTGTCAACCATGAATTCTATTTCCAGTGCGTCCTTTAGCAATGAACAGAAAATAGAGGTTCTCAGATGAATCAAACTAATAGAAATTATTGCTAGTGAACTTAAAGAATGGCTAAAGAAAATCTTCAAATAGGATGGTAATGATCATAGGAAAAAGTTTGGCACTTTCACAAGGAAAAACAGGGAAAAGGAGAGAAGAATGGATAAGCTATAGGGATATGTATTAGATGATACTTCTCACAGTTTTTAAAAATCACAATTGATGGTTGAAACAAAATACCATTGATGTGGCCCTCATTTCACCTAAGACAGCGATCATTTCATCTCTTAGTGGTTAGAAAAAACTGCCGAGAATGGTAGTCCACAAAATGGACCAGAATCTAATAAACCAAATCAGTTTATGTAAGAAACCTAAGCTAAAGATCATTGAGATGACACAAATGTTGGAATTGTTCAATAAGGATTATAAAGCAGACATCACAAAAATGCTTTAATGCGTACTTACGAACACAGCTTTAAAAATCTCACAAAACAGAAGACTCACATGGAAATTGTATGATTTCAAAGTGCCAAAATAAACGTTTTTAAACCTCACCAGTGTGGCTGAATAGTGTAATGAATATGACAAAGGAGAGAATACTTGAACTAAATGATAGAGCAGCAGAAACTTCCCAATCTGAAAAACAGAGAAAATCAACAACAAGAATAATACAACAAATAAACAAAGCCTCAGAAATGTACGGAAAATATAAAAGAAGAAAAAAGGACATAATACTCATATCACTGAAGTCTCAGAAAGAAGGTGAAACTGAAAAAATATTCAAAGAAATAACAGTCGCATCAAATTTCTTAAATTTGATGGTAGACATAAACCTACAGATCCAAGGAGTTGGACAAATCTCAGACATGGGAAATTCAAAGAAATCCATATCAAGACACCTAGGCAAAAATGTGAAAAATCTAGAGATAAGGAAAATTAAAAATCTACAGATGAAAAGTCTTAAAGGCAGCCAGGGAGAAAGGAGACATTATCTATAAAGTAATACCTATTTGGAATGTCAGCATATTTTTCATATGAAACCACAGAGATCAGCTAGAAGTGGCACACTACTTTTTGTGTGCTGAAAGAAATTAATTGTCAACCATGAATTCTATTTCCAGTGCGTCCTTTAGCAATGAACAGAAAATAGAGGTTCTCAGATGAAGGGAAACTAATAGAAATTATTGCTAGTGAACTTAAAGAATGGCTAAAGAAAATCTTCAAATAGGATGGTAATGATCATAGGAAAAAGTTTGGCACTTTCACAAGGAAAAACAGGGAAAAGGAGAGAAGAATGGATAAGCTATAGGGATATGTATTAGATGATACTTCTCACAGTTTTTAAAAATCACAATTGATGGTTGAAACAAAAATACCATTGATGTGGCCCTCAGTTCATGCAGAAAAATTACCTCAGACAATTCATCTTAAAAAGTGAATGCAATGGGCTTCCCCGGCGGTCCAGTGAGTAAAGAGCCCACCTTGAAGTGCAAGGGGCACTGGTTCGATCCCTGGCCTGGGAAGATCCCACATGTTGCAGAGTGGCTGGACCGGTATGTCCAATTATGAACCAGCGCTCTGGAGTGCATGCGCCCAGAGCAGGTACTCTGCAGCAGGAGAGGCCACTGCAATGGGAGGCTCACACAGGCCAAATAATAAAGATAGATTAAAAATAATAATAATAATAAAAAAAAGCAAAAAAAAAAAAAAAAGTGAAGAAAAGGGCTTCCCTGGTAGCTCAGTGGTAAAGAGTTTGCCAGTCAACGCAGGAGATATTTGATCCCTGATCCAGGAAGATCCCACATGCTGTGGAGCAACTAAGCCCATGAGCCACAACTATGGAGCCTGTGAACCCTAGAGCCCGAGTTCCACAACAAGAGAAGTCACAGCAACCAGAAGCCTGCTCACCTCAACTAGAGAGAAACCCCTATTCCCTGCAACTAGAGAAGAGCCTGCAGCAGCAGTGAAAACCCAGGATATCCAAAAAATAAATAAATAAAAATTTTAAAAAATTTCAATGAAGCATCACTACCACATGTTTGTCAAAATGGCTAAAATAAAAACAGTGATAATATTGGCAAGTATGTAGGGATAGTGAATCAGTTGTACACGGCTAGTGGGAAAGCAAAATGGAGCATCCACACTTGAAAAACAGATCAGCTGCTTCTTGTAACATTAAACATATACCCAGAATCCAGCAGTTAATTGTACTTTCTGGCATTTTCCCCAGAAAAATGAAAAGCTGTGCTTGCACAAAAACATTTATGGAAATGATCATAGCACCTTTATTTGTGATATCCCCAAACTGGAAACAACCCAAATGTCTTTCAGTGGGTAAGTGGTTTTTCACAAGGAAAAACAGGGAAAAGGAGAGAAGAATGGATAAGCTATAGGGATATGTATTAGATGATACTTCTCACAGTTTTTAAAAATCACAATTGATGGTTGAAACAAAAATACCATTGATGTGGCCCTCAGTTCATGCAGAAAAATTACCTCAGACAATTCATCTTAAAAAGTGAATGCAATGGGCTTCCCCGGCGGTCCAGTGAGTAAAGAGCCCACCTTGAAGTGCAAGGGGCACTGGTTCGATCCCTGGCCTGGGAAGATCCCACATGTTGCAGAGTGGCTGGACCGGTATGTCCAATTATGAACCAGCGCTCTGGAGTGCATGCGCCCAGAGCAGGTACTCTGCAGCAGGAGAGGCCACTGCAATGGGAGGCTCACACAGGCCAAATAATAAAGATAGATTAAAAATAATAATAATAATAAAAAAAAGCAAAAAAAAAAAAAAAAGTGAAGAAAAGGGCTTCCCTGGTAGCTCAGTGGTAAAGAGTTTGCCAGTCAACGCAGGAGATATTTGATCCCTGATCCAGGAAGATCCCACATGCTGTGGAGCAACTAAGCCCATGAGCCACAACTATGGAGCCTGTGAACCCTAGAGCCCGAGTTCCACAACAAGAGAAGTCACAGCAACCAGAAGCCTGCTCACCTCAACTAGAGAGAAACCCCTATTCCCTGCAACTAGAGAAGAGCCTGCAGCAGCAGTGAAAACCCAGGATATCCAAAAAATAAATAAATAAAAATTTTAAAAAATTTCAATGAAGCATCACTACCACATGTTTGTCAAAATGGCTAAAATAAAAACAGTGATAATATTGGCAAGTATGTAGGGATAGTGAATCAGTTGTACACGGCTAGTGGGAAAGCAAAATGGAGCATCCACACTTGAAAAACAGATCAGCTGCTTCTTGTAACATTAAACATATACCCAGAATCCAGCAGTTAATTGTACTTTCTGGCATTTTCCCCAGAAAAATGAAAAGCTGTGCTTGCACAAAAACATTTATGGAAATGATCATAGCACCTTTATTTGTGATATCCCCAAACTGGAAACAACCCAAATGTCTTTCAGTGGGTAAGTGGTTCAACCAACTGTGGTCCATTCATATCATAGAATAACACTCAATAAAACTTATTAATAATAGAACCAACTATTGATAAATCAACAGCTGGGATGGATCTCACGGAAATTAGGTTACGTGGGAAAAAAAGCCAATCTTGGAAAAGTTACATACTGTGTAATTCTATTAGATGCTTTTCTTAAATAGCAAAGTTACAGAAAGGAGGAGCTGATTGGTGGCTGTTGGAGATCAGGATGGCGGGACGGGAGAGGGGGGCTGCGAGGCGAGAGGACAGCATCGTGGGGGAGAGCTGTGTGGTGATGGGCTGCTGTGTATCTGATTGTGGTGGTGATCACACAAGGGCACACATCCGATAAAACTGTAGAGAACTGCATTTACACACACACTCATGAGTGCGTGTAACACTAAAGAAACCTACGTCAGCCTCGAGGGTTGTATGAACATCAGTTTCCTGGCTGGTATACCATACTAGAGCTGTGTCAGATGTTACCACTGGGAGAGAATGAGTGACAGTCACCAAGACTTCCCTGTACATTTTTTGCAACTTTCTGTGAAATACAATTATTTCACAATAAAAAGTGAAAAAAAAAAAAAAAAAAAAAAACACCTCTGGGTAAGGTCAGATTTTTTATGAATGCTGAGAAATAAGGACTTGACCAGAAACAAAAGTCAGAACAATGACATGAAATGAAAAGTAGGCATTTTGGCAAGGCTGACGCTGCATATACTCCAGGGTTGAGGTCTGTTAGCAGAATATTTAAAATAAACTTCAGCGCAGGAAGAAGGGCAGCTGGGTCCAACGCTGGGGCCAGGGCTTTATAATTAAAACAAGCCCATGCTTCCAATTTTGCATTTTATATTGGCAAGTATGTAGGGATAGTGAATCAGTTGTACACGGCTAGTGGGAAAGCAAAATGGAGCATCCACACTTGAAAAACAGATCAGCTGCTTCTTGTAACATTAAACATATACCCAGAATCCAGCAGTTAATTGTACTTTCTGGCATTTTCCCCAGAAAAATGAAAAGCTGTGCTTGCACAAAAACATTTATGGAAATGATCATAGCACCTTTATTTGTGATATCCCCAAACTGGAAACAACCCAAATGTCTTTCAGTGGGTAAGTGGTTCAACCAACTGTGGTCCATTCATATCATAGAATAACACTCAATAAAACTTATTAATAATAGAACCAACTATTGATAAATCAACAGCTGGGATGGATCTCACGGAAATTAGGTTACGTGGGAAAAAAAGCCAATCTTGGAAAAGTTACATACTGTGTAATTCTATTAGATGCTTTTCTTAAATAGCAAAGTTACAGAAAGGAGGAGCTGATTGGTGGCTGTTGGAGATCAGGATGGCGGGACGGGAGAGGGGGGCTGCGAGGCGAGAGGACAGCATCGTGGGGGAGAGCTGTGTGGTGATGGGCTGCTGTGTATCTGATTGTGGTGGTGATCACACAAGGGCACACATCCGATAAAACTGTAGAGAACTGCATTTACACACACACTCATGAGTGCGTGTAACACTAAAGAAACCTACGTCAGCCTCGAGGGTTGTATGAACATCAGTTTCCTGGCTGGTATACCATACTAGAGCTGTGTCAGATGTTACCACTGGGAGAGAATGAGTGACAGTCACCAAGACTTCCCTGTACATTTTTTGCAACTTTCTGTGAAATACAATTATTTCACAATAAAAAGTGAAAAAAAAAAAAAAAAAAAAACACCTCTGGGTAAGGTCAGATTTTTTATGAATGCTGAGAAATAAGGACTTGACCAGAAACAAAAGTCAGAACAATGACATGAAATGAAAAGTAGGCATTTTGGCAAGGCTGACGCTGCATATACTCCAGGGTTGAGGTCTGTTAGCAGAATATTTAAAATAAACTTCAGCGCAGGAAGAAGGGCAGCTGGGTCCAACGCTGGGGCCAGGGCTTTATAATTAAAACAAGCAACAACAATCCCCCCGTAACTTCTCTATTTATATTTTTTGGCATTTTCTCTGTCAAGAAGGATGTTCTTCTGATGGAAATTGGTGGGGAGAAATATCATGATGAAAGATATAAGACCTGAAATAATGGAGGGCTTTGGGGGAGAGGACAGGATACCATTCCACAGACTGGCCAGAGCGGCCTGAATTGGTAACAGAAGTTGAGATACGAGACACCTCAGGACAGTGACTGGAAGGCTTGAGCCAAAGAAAGGCCTGTATTTTCAAGGAGGTGAAAGAAGCACATCCCAGAGAGATATGGATCACAGGGACAAGTGTGAATTCTCGTTTGGCAAATGCTCCATTGTTGAAAGGAAGAGGAAAGACCTGAGGCTTCATTGGACCTTAAGGAGAGCAAGAGCCACAGTCTGTAGGGGCTCTTCAGAGCAATCTTCAACTGACAGACAAGTAGGTAGACAGATTGATAGATAGATGATAGATAGATTGATAGATAGATAGATGATAGGTAGATGAGGCTAGACAGATAAATGGGCCTGGAGCCATTTAGTGTCAAAGCAAATAGTTCTTTTAATCTCAGTAAGCCCTGAGGGGTTACCTGTGTTACAGAGCCTCACTGTTCATAATGGTAATCATCTAGAAAGTTCCGCATGTTCCATGTTCTTTGTATGAGGAGATGGGAACTCGTGAATGCATTTAGGAAAATGTTCACTCCAACCAGGAGCGATGTGGGTTGGGCTGGATTTTTACTTCATGGTTCCTATCCCCACCCCCACCCCTGTTGGAAATCTGGGATTCACCCTTGACTCAGGCGTCATCCTCACTTGACTCTCTCCTGGAGTCCTACTTATTTGACTTCTAATGTTTCTCCGGAACATTCTCTCTTTTCCGTCCACACACCCATTGCCTCGCGTCCTTGCTTGCTGCCAAGCTCCTCTCTGTCCTCAGGGGAGCTCTTTCCATCTCGTGCCACCATCTGTGAGGATGAGGATCCTCAAGTACAAACCACTGGGTCTCAGCCCAATTTGCCTGCGGCCCAGCTCCAGGAAGAAGGGCAGCTGGGTCCAACGCTGGGGCCAGGGCTTTATAATTAAAACAAGCAACAACAATCCCCCCGTAACTTCTCTATTTATATTTTTTGGCATTTTCTCTGTCAAGAAGGATGTTCTTCTGATGGAAATTGGTGGGGAGAAATATCATGATGAAAGATATAAGACCTGAAATAATGGAGGGCTTTGGGGGAGAGGACAGGATACCATTCCACAGACTGGCCAGAGCGGCCTGAATTGGTAACAGAAGTTGAGATACGAGACACCTCAGGACAGTGACTGGAAGGCTTGAGCCAAAGAAAGGCCTGTATTTTCAAGGAGGTGAAAGAAGCACATCCCAGAGAGATATGGATCACAGGGACAAGTGTGAATTCTCGTTTGGCAAATGCTCCATTGTTGAAAGGAAGAGGAAAGACCTGAGGCTTCATTGGACCTTAAGGAGAGCAAGAGCCACAGTCTGTAGGGGCTCTTCAGAGCAATCTTCAACTGACAGACAAGTAGGTAGACAGATTGATAGATAGATGATAGATAGATTGATAGATAGATAGATGATAGGTAGATGAGGCTAGACAGATAAATGGGCCTGGAGCCATTTAGTGTCAAAGCAAATAGTTCTTTTAATCTCAGTAAGCCCTGAGGGGTTACCTGTGTTACAGAGCCTCACTGTTCATAATGGTAATCATCTAGAAAGTTCCGCATGTTCCATGTTCTTTGTATGAGGAGATGGGAACTCGTGAATGCATTTAGGAAAATGTTCACTCCAACCAGGAGCGATGTGGGTTGGGCTGGATTTTTACTTCATGGTTCCTATCCCCACCCCCCCCCCCGTTGGGAATCTGGGATTCACCCTTGACTCAGGCGTCATCCTCACTTGACTCTCTCCTGGAGTCCTACTTATTTGACTTCTAATGTTTCTCCGGAACATTCTCTCTTTTCCGTCCACACACCCATTGCCTCGCGTCCTTGCTTGCTGCCAAGCTCCTCTCTGTCCTCAGGGGAGCTCTTTCCATCTCGTGCCACCATCTGTGAGGATGAGGATCCTCAAGTACAAACCACTGGGTCTCAGCCCAACTCCTGTCTCTCCGAAGCTCCCCACGTCCCTACAGACTGGCACCTGCCATCCGCCCCTACGAGGATGACATCGCCAGCCACTGAAGCTGCGGACCTTCGACACTCCCTGAAAGGAGTTCAGTAGAGAGTTCAGGGATGAAGCACTCTTGTGTTCTGGGAGAAACTGGTAGAACGGGTCTTCAGATAGTTTTATAGTTTCAGAATTAGGTTCTATGAGGCCAATTCTTTCATCTCCTCACATCTGAAAAAGCCCTAAAATCATGAACATCAGCTCCTTGTGACTGGCAGCAAGCCTCTGACAAAATGTGGACTTGACTGTGAGCGCACCTTCACTAAAATCATACAGACGCTGGCCTTCGCCTTGGCCTCTTTGGAGCAGGTCTCAGAGCTTTCTGAAATGCTGTCTCCCAGGCTATTGTCCTCATTTTGTCCCAGATAGCACTGGAATATACACACCACCCTGTGTGAAATGGACAGCTCGTGGGAACCTGCTGTGTAGCACAGGGAGCTCCGCCTAGTACTCGGTGACAACCGAGAGGGGTCGGATGAGGCGTGGGAGGGAGGGGATATACTTATGAATGGCTCAGTGGTAAAGAACCCGCCTGCAATGCATGAGTTGAGGCAAGGGTCGTGGGCTCAATTCTTGGCAGGAAAATTCCTGGAGAGGGAAATGGCAACCCAGTCCACTATTCTGATCTGGAAAATCCCATGGATAGACCATTGGGCTACAAAAGAATCGGACACAAGGAGCGACTGAACAATAACAAGAATGATGGCTGATTCACTTTGTACGGTGGAAATCAGCACAACATTGTAAAGCAATTACCTTCCAATGAAAGATTGAAAAACAAAACTCACAACTCTCACATTGTGCATTTTTTCCCCAGTAGACACCCTTAGGACAAAGTTCAACTTAATTGGTCCTAGCCTCAATCCCCACTGAGCTTCCCCATCCAATTTTGACCCAACAGTATGGAGCTGTTTGTATTTTCTTTTCTGAATATTCCTTGTGAGGGTATCACAAACATGTGGTCCCTACCCCTGCCCGAGCTTCCCATCCTTTCTCTTACAAATCCTCGTTATCCATTACTCTGTAGAAGGGGCCTGAGCTCTGCCCACACCAGGTTAGATCCGTCCACAAGTCTTGCGCAAATCTCAGGGACAGCCAGTGGCAAATTGTATCGACATGGGTTATACCTTCGACACTCCCTGAAAGGAGTTCAGTAGAGAGTTCAGGGATGAAGCACTCTTGTGTTCTGGGAGAAACTGGTAGAACGGGTCTTCAGATAGTTTTATAGTTTCAGAATTAGGTTCTATGAGGCCAATTCTTTCATCTCCTCACATCTGAAAAAGCCCTAAAATCATGAACATCAGCTCCTTGTGACTGGCAGCAAGCCTCTGACAAAATGTGGACTTGACTGTGAGCGCACCTTCACTAAAATCATACAGACGCTGGCCTTCGCCTTGGCCTCTTTGGAGCAGGTCTCAGAGCTTTCTGAAATGCTGTCTCCCAGGCTATTGTCCTCATTTTGTCCCAGATAGCACTGGAATATACACACCACCCTGTGTGAAATGGACAGCTCGTGGGAACCTGCTGTGTAGCACAGGGAGCTCCGCCTAGTACTCGGTGACAACCGAGAGGGGTCGGATGAGGCGTGGGAGGGAGGGGATATACTTATGAATGGCTCAGTGGTAAAGAACCCGCCTGCAATGCATGAGTTGAGGCAGGGGTCGTGGGCTCAATTCTTGGCAGGGAAAATTCCCTGGAGAGGGAAATGGCAACCCAGTCCACTATTCTGATCTGGAAAATCCCATGGATAGACCATTGGGCTACAAAAGAATCGGACACAAGGAGCGACTGAACAATAACAAGAATGATGGCTGATTCACTTTGTACGGTGGAAATCAGCACAACATTGTAAAGCAATTACCTTCCAATGAAAGATTGAAAAACAAAACTCACAACTCTCACATTGTGCATTTTTTCCCCAGTAGACACCCTTAGGACAAAGTTCAACTTAATTGGTCCTAGCCTCAATCCCCACTGAGCTTCCCCATCCAATTTTGACCCAACAGTATGGAGCTGTTTGTATTTTCTTTTCTGAATATTCCTTGTGAGGGTATCACAAACATGTGGTCCCTACCCCTGCCCGAGCTTCCCATCCTTTCTCTTACAAATCCTCGTTATCCATTACTCTGTAGAAGGGGCCTGAGCTCTGCCCACACCAGGTTAGATCCGTCCACAAGTCTTGCGCAAATCTCAGGGACAGCCAGTGGCAAATTGTATCGACATGGGTTATGAACAGGCTCACTCGGCCATCCCCAATCCAACATGACGGCGGGCTCCCTGGGGCCAGAGACGGGGTTGATCCTCATCTATTTTCTTGGTGCTGAGTGTAGGGCCAAGCAGGTGGTAGGTGCTGAATCTGATCATCTGACTTTGCTTGAACATTTTCAGTACCTTAAAAAGCCATGTGTCCATAATGCTGCCTTCTTCAAAGTTCTGAATAGCCAACAATGAGTAAAGTCACCTGTAATCCTGCCTTCTTTGTTACCTCACTGTAAACAACTAAAGGCAGGGCATTGGACCCTTCATACTTTACCCCTAAAATTCCAGTCACGGTCCTGCACAAACAGACCCTGGACAAGAGGGACAGTCCAGCCAGGGGACAGAGCTGCAATTGTTCCTGCACGTGGAACCTCCAGAAAAGACAGAGTGGGAACGACTGATCGACTTGGGAGACAATTCCAAAAGGATGTTATGAAATGGGAAATCAGAGATGCCCTGTGGGACATGCCCATTGGTGACTTTCAATGTTACAAATTCTAGGAGATTTTAAGAAACACATCACCTGTGTAACGCTGGAGGAGACAGTAAAACAACAAAGTTGATTGAATTTTAAAAATCTGAGTTTAACCTAAGACAAACGAATTAGGAAGCTATAACGTATCCTTTGCAGTGATTGTTTAGTAGCTAATTCGTGTCTGACTCTTCTGCAACCCCGGACTATAGCCGTCCAGGCTCCTCTATCCTTGGGATTCTCCAGGCAAGAACACTGGAGTGGGTTGCCATTTCTTTCTCCAGGGAATCTTCCCAACCCGGGGACCGAACCTGAGTCTTGTGTATTACAGGCAAATTCTTTACTGCTGAGCCAGCAAGGAGGACCACAAACGGAGACTGCATTCCCTGAGTCATGCATGAGTTTTCACAGCAGACCTCTTAAGGAATTTTAACAGAATTGCATGAAAGAAATATGACCCTTGGCTTCTGTTTTGTGGAACGTTTTCATCCCTCTGACTTTGCATTCTCCTGTTATCACGACCAGTACAGACATAACCTATGTGTCAGAATGAGACGTTAATAAAGAGGAGGGATGGATAATAAGCATTAGCAGTAACGCAAAGGAAAAGACTTACATAAAGTTTAAAGGGGTTATGAAGCTAAAAAGGAAAACCCAACTGCATTGTAAAGACATAGCTTCTATTACCAGCATTATCTAACTTCCCAATGGAAGCATGGAGTAGAGACATGCATTCTTAAGTCTATAAGCTGGAGATATTCAACGGAGTTGATTCTTATGTTGCCAAGAGAAAGCTATCACAGGCAAGGTCGTTTCTGGGAGTAGTACTTTACCGTTAACTTCAAATATCTCCGTCCTAGACAGCATGGTCTGGTCAAGAGCCGTTCCTTCCCCAGTGCTCGCCAGTAGCTCTTTGTCTTTGAGAGTTTCCTCATTTTCCATGGCTAAGCTTTATAAACGGCGAAAGTTCTGGAGCCAGCAGAAATGCTCCCTCCAAGAGGAACCACTTGGGGAAAGACTGTTCCCTTTTAACTATGGCTGCTCCTTGTAGAGCACACAGCACTTCCTTTGACTCCGATTTCTGAATCTGCAAAATGCTTCCGGCCCTGATCAGGATTCCGCATTTCTCAAAAGCGGGCTCTTCACATGCGCAGTTTTGTTTAGGGCAGCTGCTTGTTAAGGGGAATGTGGAAAGTTGGGGCATAAATCCTAGGTCCTTGGAGTCACCCCTTGCTCCCAGGCCCTAGGAGCAGAGCCAGGGCCGCCTCTCTCCTCTGCCTGTCCAGACCTCTCCCTCCCACAGCGAAGCCGCCTCCTCTGACCTACTTCAGCGCTTAGAGTTCGTCCCTGAGACTCCAGCTGCGGGCCAGCAGCAGCCGCATCACTTGGGAACTAGGCACAAAGGCAAGGTGCCCCCTCAGGTGCCACCCTAGAAACGGAATCCGAATCTACAGTTTAACAAGTGGTGTATGTACACATTCAAGTTGGAGCAGTGCCGGGGCCGGCGGGAGTTGAACGGAACCGGAAGAGAGTGGCAGATAGGATAACAAAAGAAAGAAGGACAGAAAAGATGGGGTTGAGAGGGACAGCAAGAGGCAGACAACTCTACAGGTTGCTGACAAGTTTATTGAATTTGCTCATACATTTTCATAATCTTTTCATAATCAGATAACACACAGCAAACAATAGTGTATACATGCTTCATGCCAGGTTTCCTAGCATCTTGTCAGTCTCCCGCAGGCAGGTCATTAATTAGGTATTACCTCTTGGTATGTCATTAACATATTCAAAGTTCTTTAGATTACAATGGTTCAGGGGCATAATGCCCCTCAAGCCCTTTATCTGTACTGAGGCTCCAGGTGTCCTTTATGATGGTTCACAATACCGGGGGGCCAAGAGAAAGCTATCACAGGCAAGGTCGTTTCTGGGAGTAGTACTTTACCGTTAACTTCAAATATCTCCGTCCTAGACAGCATGGTCTGGTCAAGAGCCGTTCCTTCCCCAGTGCTCGCCAGTAGCTCTTTGTCTTTGAGAGTTTCCTCATTTTCCATGGCTAAGCTTTATAAACGGCGAAAGTTCTGGAGCCAGCAGAAATGCTCCCTCCAAGAGGAACCACTTGGGGAAAGACTGTTCCCTTTTAACTATGGCTGCTCCTTGTAGAGCACACAGCACTTCCTTTGACTCCGATTTCTGAATCTGCAAAATGCTTCCGGCCCTGATCAGGATTCCGCATTTCTCAAAAGCGGGCTCTTCACATGCGCAGTTTTGTTTAGGGCAGCTGCTTGTTAAGGGGAATGTGGAAAGTTGGGGCATAAATCCTAGGTCCTTGGAGTCACCCCTTGCTCCCAGGCCCTAGGAGCAGAGCCAGGGCCGCCTCTCTCCTCTGCCTGTCCAGACCTCTCCCTCCCACAGCGAAGCCGCCTCCTCTGACCTACTTCAGCGCTTAGAGTTCGTCCCTGAGACTCCAGCTGCGGGCCAGCAGCAGCCGCATCACTTGGGAACTAGGCACAAAGGCAAGGTGCCCCCTCAGGTGCCACCCTAGAAACGGAATCCGAATCTACAGTTTAACAAGTGGTGTATGTACACATTCAAGTTGGAGCAGTGCCGGGCCAGCCGGCAGTTGAACAGATCCTGAAGAGAGTGGCAGATAGGATAACAAAAGAAAGAAGGACAGAAAAGATGGGGTTGAGAGGGACAGCAAGAGGCAGACAACTCTACAGGTTGCTGACAAGTTTATTGAATTTGCTCATACATTTTCATAATCTTTTCATAATCAGATAACACACAGCAAACAATAGTGTATACATGCTTCATGCCAGGTTTCCTAGCATCTTGTCAGTCTCCCGCAGGCAGGTCATTAATTAGGTATTACCTCTTGGTATGTCATTAACATATTCAAAGTTCTTTAGATTACAATGGTTCAGGGGCATAATGCCCCTCAAGCCCTTTTTATCTGTACTGAGGCTCCAGGTGTCCTTTATGATAGCTCAGGAATGTCTTCACAATACCTGGGGTGGCAGGACAGAGAGCTATGCTGTTATCAGCCCCTGTTTCCAGGGCAGCTCCCGGAGCTATGTTTCCTTAAAAGAAACCCCTTGAAACAGGGCAGCTCCCCGCAGAGCAGCACTGCTCTGCCCCATATGGTTTAGCATTTAATCATGTTTCCTCTCATGGCCTTTCCATAGTGTGTATGTGTGTGTGTGTGTGTGTGTGTGTGTGTGTGTCCACACATGTGTGTGCTCTGGTTCTTTGCTCTGTTCCCCACACCTGGTACTGCCTACCAGGGAGCTTTTAGAGCAGAGTGGTCAACACACGGACCTCTCAAGCTTGGATGCCTGAGTTCCAATTTCACTTCCTGCAGGCAGCTGTCTGACCGTGGAAAAGTCACGCTAGTTTTGAACATCTCACTTTCCTTGTTGGTAAAGCAAGGAAGGAGGTGATAGCTGTTGAGTGCATTAACTGACGTACATGCTGTGAGTGGCCAGGGCGGCACCTTCTGGGCAATGCCCACTAACACCGTGCTGCTGCCCTTGTCCCCAGAGACACCGTGCGCCCCTGCGTCCAGGGGGCTGGAGGGAAGAGGCTTGGCCTTGAGGGAGCTCCGTCTAGTCTGCAGACCGGCTGTGGATACAGCTGAATTCCAGAAGAATCCATGTTGGTGACTGGAGGCAGAGAAGGCAGGGCTGGGGTGCCTGAGGAGCTTTTCCACGGGCCTGCGTTTGCGGGGACGACGGGGCCCCCTGTGGGGCAGGATGAGGCAAGGGCCATGTCGGCGGGAAAGGTGGCAGCCGTGGCCTCGTGGCAGCAGTGTGCTTGGAGACAGGAACTGTGGGCCACTGGGCCACCGGGGGCGTGAGCTGTGAGGTGGCAGGAGACGAGGCTGAGCGAGGCTAAGTCGCTGTCTTTGGCCTGGAGCCCGGCACAGAGCAAAAGAGTGAGAAACTCAGAAAAGGAGTCGCTGCTGGTGCCCCTTGAGGAGGAGGTCCTCAGCCTGCCCATAGTTTCAACATTCAGGAGCCACCAGCTTGGGCTGAGGGCTAGGAGCAGAGGCCGGGACTGGAAAGCTTAGCGCAGAGAACGGGCAGGGAGGAAGCCACGGCCGCTGGCAGCTCCTGTCACACGTTTGGGGTGGACCGCCGGGTGGGCAGGGGCTGTAAGGCTCTCCTCCGTGGGCGGGGGCTCCCCCGGCAAAGGAGCCCACTGCTTGGGCTGTAGCGCATCCCTCTCTGCTGGGTCCTCTCAGCTCTGGTCGTTATTTATTTTTTAAAATAATTTATTTATTTTGAGCTATTCTGGGTTTTCACTGCTGCCACAGGCTCTTTTTTACTTGTGGGGAGTGGGGGCTACTCTCTAGTTGGGGTGAGCAGGCTTCTTGTTGCTGTGACTTCTCTTGTTGTGGAACTCTGGCTCGAGGGCTCCCGGGCTTCAGGAGTTGTGGCCCATGGGCTCCATAGTTGTGGCTCTCGGGCTTCGTTGCTCCACAGCATGTGGGATCTTCCCGGTTCAGGGATCGAACCCGTGTCTCCTGTATTGGCAGGCGAACTCTTTACCACTGAGCTACCGGGGAAGCCCTAGTCAACCTTTTAAATAACCCCCAGGATCCCTGACTGCATTGTGCCATGACTCTGGTTACCCACGCAGCCCGGTCTCAGCCCCGCCCCTGACTCTGCCTTTCAGTATCTTCATTGGCAGAATGCAGGGAAACAGGGAAATGAACAGGGATATGGGCAGTTTCCCTGTATGTCCATAGTGTCGGTGTGAGAATCAAGCAAAGTAATACAAGTACAAAAGGGCTTTCGGTGGAATAGCATCTTATACCCAGCTGGCACAAGGTGTGCTACCCTTCAAAGTCTCTTACATCTTCCATAAGGTACAAAAGGCACAATTTGGAGAACCTTGTACGGTTTCTTCCCACTTCCCACTCAGGCTCTTTTCTCTCCAGAACCCAGATCTGGCTGTTACGCCCCTTGAGCACTTGATGAAGTGGTTGACTTGTGTTTGGAGGCCAGCTGTTCAAGAAATGCAGGGTTTGGCCTTCCTGTTCTTGCAGAATGTATATAATTGCTTTGGAATATTTCAATGTGTTTTCAGAGAGTTTGAGATGCAGTTCTATCAAGGTCTGATGGTCTCCAAAGGGCCTTCATTCGACAGGAGTCATGCGGCTGGAATCCTGGGCAAGCATGACCCCAACTCACGGCAGCCTGTGCAGAGCCCAGCTCTGGACCAGCAGCTCCCAACGGGCCGCCTGGCAGGTCATCCGGGACTCCTGAGGAACCCCATCCAGCTTAAACTGGGGCCACCATGTTAGCACATGAGGCAAAAATCCCCCACACAAACCGACACGGTATTCAAAGCACACCAACAAAACCTCGCAGCAGACGGGCAAGCCAGGTGGCCGGGACGCTCCTGGAGTCCCGGCCGCACCTCTCTGGCAGTTTGGCCAATTGTTCCGCCATCTCCTTAGGCTCACCAGTGGAGATGCTGGAAAGAGAGACCTGGGCTAAAGAAAACGGAAAGGAGACATATAGGAAGCGTTTCTATCCATTGGCCTCATTTTTCTTGCTAGTTATGCATGACAGTGGAGGTCAGGACCTTCCAGGTCTAGTTCAGCACGAACTAATTTCATTTGTGGTACTTCATGAAGCGTAATTATCATGGATTCATTTTAACAACTGAAAAAGCTCCACAGCACAAATGAGCACCATTAGGTGAACAAGTAAATAAATTGCAGTATATCTATTCAGTGGGTTACAGCAAAAAGAGAAAAAAAATCAGCAACATAGGTGACTCTTAAAAGCCATGGGGATCATAACAGCAGTTCCTGAAAACACCTCACTCCCTCAAGACCTGTTCCTCCAGACTCCCTGGGCACAGAGCGCCTCCCTCTCCTCCCTGAACTCCCTTCAGGGAGGGTCAAAGGTCGGCAGCTGCAGCAGCACAAGCAGATAGCAGACGCTCTTGGTGGTGGCGGTGGCCGTCACTGGTAAATGCTCTTGGCAAGTGTCAATTTGGAGTTGACGTTATTTCAAAAATTATTCATAAAAGAATAAGAAAGAAACCAGAGCCATGGTTTCCTGGGGTGGAGGTAGGGGAGAATCGACTGATCGGGAGGGCCGGGGACACTTCTGGGTTGAGGGCAGTGTTCTGTGTCTTTTTGTGTGTGTGTGGTTTGTCGTTCTGTGTTTTGAATGCACTGTTAACAAAAACTCATCAAGTTTTACACTTGAAATACATGGATAGCATGCAAATTATATCTCAATACAATTAATTACAGCAGAAGTTAAAGGAAAAAAAGATGACAAAATGACTATGGTTGGAGCTTGGCCCAACTCATAGAAGTCTGTCTTTCGAGAGCCCTTGGAGGGTGTAGGTGGGGTGAGGGTGTGACCTCGATGAGCCGCCTGCGCCTTCTCTTCCCTGTGCAGGGATGCTCGTGCTCACGCTGGGATCGCTGCTTGAAGACGGCAGCCTGCGTTCTCAGGGAAGAAAAGGGAAGCAGACTGGTCTGGGGTGGGACTTTCCCATGAACCAGCGCTTCCACCAGGGACACACCCAGGTCAAAAGCCAGTGAGGCAGCTGTGTGTTCCCGGTCTGATAAAAAAAAAAAAATTCTCTTGACCACAGACCCCACCCTCTGCCTTCCTGACACAAACAACGTTCTCACAGGGGTCATACCTTCTCTTTGTTGTTATTGTTCAGTCCCTAGGTCATGACCAACGCTTTTGTGATCCCCATGGATTGTAGCCTGTACAGCATCATGATTTGACTTATTACGTCATGAATGATGTTTGACTTATCACGTCATGAATGATGACCACAGGGAGTTTGGGGACATCCATCATCTTACATAGATACCATATTAGCTAAATAAAAGGTAATTTTTTTCCTTGTGATGAGAATGATTAGGATTTACTCTCTTAACACCTTTCATCCGTAACAGTCTGCCGTGTTAATTGCCTTTATCGTGATTTACATGACATCCCTACTTCAATAACTTTCCAACTGGTGTTTGTACTACAGTATGGTCTGTACTCAACACGGCAGCCAGAGGTACCCTTTTAAAGCACGCGGGGCGTGAGGTCAGAGCAGAGAACCAGCAGCTATCTATTTCTGCAGCCAAATAACAGTTATACCGGCAGAAGCAGTGTGAAGCACCTATGTGGTAATTCTGGAGACTATTGGAACATTTGTGGCTTCTGGGAAACAGCCTGGCTGATTAACTTCTATCTCTCATATTTCACCATCAGCGTGATGGCAGCTACCGCCTCCTCCCTGCCCCTCACGCCACGGCTGACATTTGTAAGGACAGAGACCCCGTCTCTGGCATGGCTTGCTAGAGCCAGAGTGTGCGGTGAGGGCTTTGTCCTCCACGTATCGGGCTCCATGTTCTAACGCATGCAAATTATATCTCAATACAATTAATTACAGCAGAAGTTAAAGGAAAAAAAGATGACAAAATGACTATGGTTGGAGCTTGGCCCAACTCATAGAAGTCTGTCTTTCGAGAGCCCTTGGAGGGTGTAGGTGGGGTGAGGGTGTGACCTCGATGAGCCGCCTGCGCCTTCTCTTCCCTGTGCAGGGATGCTCGTGCTCACGCTGGGATCGCTGCTTGAAGACGGCAGCCTGCGTTCTCAGGGAAGAAAAGGGAAGCAGACTGGTCTGGGGTGGGACTTTCCCATGAACCAGCGCTTCCACCAGGGACACACCCAGGTCAAAAGCCAGTGAGGCAGCTGTGTGTTCCCGGTCTGATAAAAAAAAAAAAATTCTCTTGACCACAGACCCCACCCTCTGCCTTCCTGACACAAACAACGTTCTCACAGGGGTCATACCTTCTCTTTGTTGTTATTGTTCAGTCCCTAGGTCATGACCAACGCTTTTGTGATCCCCATGGATTGTAGCCTGTACAGCATCATGATTTGACTTATTACGTCATGAATGATGTTTGACTTATCACGTCATGAATGATGACCACAGGGAGTTTGGGGACATCCATCATCTTACATAGATACCATATTAGCTAAATAAAAGGTAATTTTTTTCCTTGTGATGAGAATGATTAGGATTTACTCTCTTAACACCTTTCATCCGTAACAGTCTGCCGTGTTAATTGCCTTTATCGTGATTTACATGACATCCCTACTTCAATAACTTTCCAACTGGTGTTTGTACTACAGTATGGTCTGTACTCAACACGGCAGCCAGAGGTACCCTTTTAAAGCACGCGGGGCGTGAGGTCAGAGCAGAGAACCAGCAGCTATCTATTTCTGCAGCCAAATAACAGTTATACCGGCAGAAGCAGTGTGAAGCACCTATGTGGTAATTCTGGAGACTATTGGAACATTTGTGGCTTCTGGGAAACAGCCTGGCTGATTAACTTCTATCTCTCATATTTCACCATCAGCGTGATGGCAGCTACCGCCTCCTCCCT
The DNA here is from genome assembly GCA_022376925.1 of Tragulus kanchil. Taxonomy (NCBI): domain Eukaryota; kingdom Metazoa; phylum Chordata; class Mammalia; order Artiodactyla; family Tragulidae; genus Tragulus; species Tragulus kanchil. The sequence goes on from JAIOJX010000026.1 coordinate 119,327,045, forward strand.
GCCCCTCACGCCACGGCTGACATTTGTAAGGACAGAGACCCCGTCTCTGGCATGGCTTGCTAGAGCCAGAGTGTGCGGTGAGGGCTTTGTCCTCCACGTATCGGGGCTCCATGTTCTAACTGGGTTGCCCCTCAGATTGCTCAGGAGGAGGTGTGCAGGGTGTACGCTGCTGTTTCGGTGCCCACCAGCTGAACGAGCTTCTAAAAGGTTCACAGGAGCAGTTCCTGCAAACAGGGAGAGTCTCACTTCTTTTCAGTTTGGATTCCTATTATTTCTTTTCCTTCTCCGAGACCCATGGCCAGGACTTCTAAGACTGTGTTGAATAAAAGTGACAAGAGTGGACATCCTTCTCTTATACCTGATCTTAGAGGATATGCTTTCAGCTTTTCACCATTGAGTGTGCTGTTAGCTCTAGGCTTGTTGTACGTGGTTATTTATTGAAGTATGCATCCTCAATAATAGTTCTTAATTCTCAATCACAATTTCAGTTTCTGTACCTAGGACTGGCCGATTTATGTTTCATATATCTTCCTGGTTCTGTCTTGTGAGATTGTACCTTTCTAAGAATTTTTCCATTTCTTCTATGTTGTCCATTTTATTAGCCCATAGTTGTTTGTAGTAATCTCTTATGACTCTTTGTATTTCTGTGGTGTCCATTGTAGCTTCTCTTTTTTCACTTCTAATTTTATTGATTTGAACCCTCTCCCTTTTTTCTCTTGATGAATCTTGGTAAAGATATATCAATTTTGTTTCTCTTCTCAAAGAACCAGTTTTTAGTTTCATTGATTTTTGCTATTGTTTTCTTTGTCTCCATTTCACTTATTTCTGCTTTGATTTTATGATTTCTTTCCTTCTACTAACTTTAGTTGTTGCTTGTTCTTCTTTCTCTAGTTGTTTCAGATGTAAGCATAAGTTGTTTGAGGTTATTCTGGCTCCTTGAGGTAAGATTTTTTTGTTATAAATTTTCCTCTTAAAATGGTTTTTGCTGCATCCCATAATTTTGGATTATCATATTTTCCTTGTCATTTGCCTCAAGGTATTTTTTTTGTTTCCTCTTTGATTCCTTAAGTGATCCATTGGTAATTAGTAACATAGTGCTTAGTCGCCTGTGTTTGTGTTTTTTTATTGTTTATTTTCCTGTGATTTATTCCTAATCTCATAGTTTGAAAAAAGAAAAGATGCTTGATACGATTTCAATTTTCTCAACTTTACTGAGGCTTGGTTTGGGACACAAGATGTGTCCTATCTTGGAGAATGTTCCTGTACATTTGAGAAGAAGTGTACTCTGCTACTTCTGGAGGAAATGTCCTGTAAATATCAATCTATCTGTTCTAATGTATCATTTAAAGTTTGTGTTTTCTTATTAGGTTTCTGTATGGATGACCTCTCCATTTGTGTAAGTGGGGTGTTCGGGTCCCCACTGTTAGTGTGTTACTACCACAGCCCCCTTTTATGGCTGCTCACACTGCCTTCCATACTGAGGTGCACCTGTGCTGTGTGCATGTATTTTTCAGTTCTTAGGTCTTTTTCTTTGATTGATCCCTTGATTGTTCTGTCTCTTACAACAGTCTTAATTTTTTTTTTTTTTTTAAAGATTTATTTATTTATTTACTTTGGGCGGGGGTCGGGTTGGGGAGGGAGAGGAGCGGGCGGGCCACTTCTATTGGTCTTTCGTTTCTCTATTTTCATTCGTCTTTGTTCTTTGGCTCCTGTGGGCCTCCCATCCCGGTGGCGTCTGTCGTTGCAGAGCGTCGGCTCTGGGCGCATGCGCTCCAGAGCTCCGGCTTGGTGATTGGACACATGGGGCCAGCCGCTCCGCGGCACGTGGGACCTTCCCAGGCCAGGGCTGGAACCGGCGCCCCTTGCACTGCAAGGCGGTGTCCTTACCCACTGGGCCACCAGGGGAAGCCCAACAGTCTTACTTTTAAAGTCTATTTTGTCTGATATGAGTACTGCTACTCCAGCTTCCTTTCGATTTCCATTTGTGTGGAACGTTTTTTTCCATCCTCTCCCTTTCAGACTGTGTCCCTAGGTCTAAGGGTCTCTTATAGACAGCATACACATGGGTCTTGTGTTTGTATACTTTCGGCCAGTTTGTGTCTTTTGATTGGAGCATTTAATTCATTTAAGGCAATTATTGATTTGTATGTTCCTATTGGCATTTTCTTAACTGTTCTGGGCTTGTTTTCACAGGTCTTTCCCTTCTTTGTGTTTCCTACCTAAAGCAATTCCTTTAGCATTTGTTGTAAAGCTGCCTTGATGATGCTGAATTCTCTTAGCTTTTGCTTATCTACTAAGCGGTTGGTTCCTCTGTCAAATCTGAATGAGATCTCTGCTGGGGAGAGTCTTCTTGGTTGTAGATTTTTCCTTTCATCGCTTTAAATATATCCTGCCACTCTCTTTTGGCCTGCAGAGTTTCTGATGAAAAATCAACTGATAACCTTATGGGGATTCCCTTGTATGTTATTTGTTGTTTTTCTTTGCTGTTTTTAATATTTTTTGTAGTTAATCTTTGTTAATTTGATTAATATGTGTTTCAGCATGTTTCTCCTTGGGTTTGTCCTGCATGGGACTCTCTATGCTTCCTGAATTTGGATGACTATTTCCTTTCCCATGTTAGGGAAGTTTATGACTATAATCTTCTCAAATATTTTCTCAGACCCTCACTCTTTCTCTTCTTCTTCCGGCACCCCTGTAATTCAAATGTTAGTGCACTTAATGTTGTCCCAGAAGTGTCTGAGACTGTCCTTATTTCTTTTCCTTCTTTTTTCTTTATTCTGTTCAGCAGCGGTTATTTCCACTGTTCTATCTTCTAGCTCACTTATCCGTTTTTTCTGTTATTGGGCTATTGATTCCTTCTATTTTTCAATTCAGTTATTGCATTGTTCATCACTGTTTGCTTGTTCTGTACTTCTTCAAAGGTCTTGGTTAAGTAATTCTCTTTTATCTCAGTTTGTGCCTCCATTCTATGTCTGAGATCTTGGATCCTCTTTGCTATCATTGCTCTGAATTATTTTTCAAGTAGATTGCCTATTTCCTCTTCACGTATCTCATCTTGTTGGTTTTTACCTTGCTCCTTCATGTGCAACATATTTCTCTGTCATCTCATTTTGTCTAGCTTCCTGTGTTTGTGTTCCTTTTTCCATCGACTTCAGAGTCTGATGTCTGTTCCTGGTAGGTGAGGTTGTTCAGAGGTTGGTTTGTATAGGCTTCCTGGTGGAAGAGGTTGGTGCCCTTGTTGTCATTGTTTGATGCCTGAATGTCTCTTGTTTCACAGGTCTTTCCCTTCTTTGTGTTTCCTACCTAAAGCAATTCCTTTAGCATTTGTTGTAAAGCTGCCTTGATGATGCTGAATTCTCTTAGCTTTTGCTTATCTACTAAGCGGTTGGTTCCTCTGTCAAATCTGAATGAGATCTCTGCTGGGGAGAGTCTTCTTGGTTGTAGATTTTTCCTTTCATCGCTTTAAATATATCCTGCCACTCTCTTTTGGCCTGCAGAGTTTCTGATGAAAAATCAACTGATAACCTTATGGGGATTCCCTTGTATGTTATTTGTTGTTTTTCTTTGCTGTTTTTAATATTTTTTGTAGTTAATCTTTGTTAATTTGATTAATATGTGTTTCAGCATGTTTCTCCTTGGGTTTGTCCTGCATGGGACTCTCTATGCTTCCTGAATTTGGATGACTATTTCCTTTCCCATGTTAGGGAAGTTTATGACTATAATCTTCTCAAATATTTTCTCAGACCCTCACTCTTTCTCTTCTTCTTCCGGCACCCCTGTAATTCAAATGTTAGTGCACTTAATGTTGTCCCAGAAGTGTCTGAGACTGTCCTTATTTCTTTTCCTTCTTTTTTCTTTATTCTGTTCAGCAGCGGTTATTTCCACTGTTCTATCTTCTAGCTCACTTATCCGTTTTTTCTGTTATTGGGCTATTGATTCCTTCTATTTTTCAATTCAGTTATTGCATTGTTCATCACTGTTTGCTTGTTCTGTACTTCTTCAAAGGTCTTGGTTAAGTAATTCTCTTTTATCTCAGTTTGTGCCTCCATTCTATGTCTGAGATCTTGGATCCTCTTTGCTATCATTGCTCTGAATTATTTTTCAAGTAGATTGCCTATTTCCTCTTCACGTATCTCATCTTGTTGGTTTTTACCTTGCTCCTTCATGTGCAACATATTTCTCTGTCATCTCATTTTGTCTAGCTTCCTGTGTTTGTGTTCCTTTTTCCATCGGCTTCAGAGTCTGATGTCTGTTCCCTGGTAGGTGAGGTTGTTCAGAGGTTGGTTTGTATAGGCTTCCTGGTGGAAGAGGTTGGTGCGTGCACTCTGGTGCATGGAGTTGAATCTTGTGCCTCTGGTGGGCAGGGCTGTGTTAGTGAGTAGATCTGTGAGCCTAGCGCAGCTTTAAGCCGCCTGTTTGCTGCTGTGCTCCTGTCTTGCTGGTGGTCTGGCCTGAGTCGTCCATCACTGGATCTTGCCAACAGGTGGGTGGAGCTGGGTCTTGGTGCCGAGATGGGGATCTCCGGCAGAGCATGTGCTAATTAATATTCCCCAGGCTGAGGATCCTCTGGTGGCCCAGTGACCTGGACTCAGCGTCCCCACCAGGGGGACTCAGCCTTGACTGCTCTGCAGGGACTCAAGACCCCAACAGCCATGCAGTGTTGCGTTAAAAAAATTAAAATAAAAAAAGAAGTCAGACAAACAAATCCCAAGACAGTAAAAACAAAGTCAGCCAACCAGACAAAAATATCAGAGAGAATCAACAATGAAACAACCAAGCCAGAAAAGAGAGACTCATATTAGACCCAATGACCAAACCAGACTGAATGGGGAAGAAAGGAAAAAGATATTGCCTATAAATGATAATCAGAAGAGAAGTGATTATACTAATATCAGACAAAATAGACTTTAAATTCAAAAAAGATCCCAAGAGGCAAAGAAGGATACAATATATTAATAAAACTTTTAATATAGAAATAAGATATACAATAATTATAAACATTTTCAGACCTAATTACAGACTCTATCATTTTAAAACAAAAATGGACAAAATTGAAGGGAGAAATAGACAGTTTTACAATAATAGTTGAAGACTTAAATACCCTTACTTTCAAAAAAAAAAGAGTTAATCTTTTTTTCCCAGTTTGTGCCTCCATTCTTGTCGATCTGTCCTCTTTGCTATCATTGCTCTGAATTATTTTTCAAGTAGATTGCCTATTTCCTCTTCACGTATCTCATCTTGTTGGTTTTTACCTTGCTCCTTCATGTGCAACATATTTCTCTGTCATCTCATTTTGTCTAGCTTCCTGTGTTTGTGTTCCTTTTTCCATCGGCTTCAGAGTCTGATGTCTGTTCCCTGGTAGGTGAGGTTGTTCAGAGGTTGGTTTGTATAGGCTTCCTGGTGGAAGAGGTTGGTGCGTGCACTCTGGTGCATGGAGTTGAATCTTGTGCCTCTGGTGGGCAGGGCTGTGTTAGTGAGTAGATCTGTGAGCCTAGCGCAGCTTTAAGCCGCCTGTTTGCTGCTGTGCTCCTGTCTTGCTGGTGGTCTGGCCTGAGTCGTCCATCACTGGATCTTGCCAACAGGTGGGTGGAGCTGGGTCTTGGTGCCGAGATGGGGATCTCCGGCAGAGCATGTGCTAATTAATATTCCCCAGGCTGAGGATCCTCTGGTGGCCCAGTGACCTGGACTCAGCGTCCCCACCAGGGGGACTCAGCCTTGACTGCTCTGCAGGGACTCAAGACCCCAACAGCCATGCAGTGTTGCGTTAAAAAAATTAAAATAAAAAAAGAAGTCAGACAAACAAATCCCAAGACAGTAAAAACAAAGTCAGCCAACCAGACAAAAATATCAGAGAGAATCAACAATGAAACAACCAAGCCAGAAAAGAGAGACTCATATTAGACCCAATGACCAAACCAGACTGAATGGGGAAGAAAGGAAAAAGATATTGCCTATAAATGATAATCAGAAGAGAAGTGATTATACTAATATCAGACAAAATAGACTTTAAATTCAAAAAAGATCCCAAGAGGCAAAGAAGGATACAATATATTAATAAAACTTTTAATATAGAAATAAGATATACAATAATTATAAACATTTTCAGACCTAATTACAGACTCTATCATTTTAAAACAAAAATGGACAAAATTGAAGGGAGAAATAGACAGTTTTACAATAATAGTTGAAGACTTCAATACCCTACTTTCAACAATGATAGAATTACCAGATAGAGGAAGTTAAATAAACAAATACAGAACTTGGACAACACAGTAAATCAATTAGACCAAAAAGACATATCTAGAAACTCTGTCCAGTAGCAGTAAAATGCACTTTCTTTCCAAGTGCACATAAACGTATTCTAGAATGCATGGACATTCAGCCACAAGTGTCAATAGATCTTTTATTTTTATTTTTTGGGGGTGGGCGGGCCACCTCTATTGGTCTTTCATTTATCTATTTTCATCCATCTTTGTTCTTTGGCTCCTGTGGGCCTCCCGTCGCGGTGGCCTCTGTTGTCGCAGAGCACCAGCTCTGGGCGCATGCGCTCCAGAGCTCCGGCTCGGTAATTGGACACATCGGTCCAGCCTCTCCGCGGCACGTGGGATCTTCCCAGGCCAGGGATCGAACCGGCGCCCCTTGCACTGCAAGGCGGTGTCCTTACCCACTGGACCACCAGGGAAGCCCCTCAATAGATCTTAAAATATAAATGTAATATAAAATATATTTTCCAACCCCGATGAGATTAAGTTAGAAATCAATAACAGAAAGAATGCTAGGAAATTCATAAATACATGGAAATTAAACATATTCTTAAGCAACCAAAGTGTCAAAGAAGAAATCATAAAAGAAATTATAAAATACTTAGACGTGAATGAAAACAAAAACCTAACACACCAAAACTTACACTTATAAATAACGAAAACAAGTCAGAAGAAAATCAGAGAGATCAACATGAAACAACCAAGCCAGAAAAGAGAGACTCATATTAGACCCAATGACCAAACCAGACTGAATGGGGAAGAAAGGAAAAAGATATTGCCTATAAATGATAATCAGAAGAGAAGTGATTATACTAATATCAGACAAAATAGACTTTAAATTCAAAAAGATCCCAAGAGGCAAAGAAGGATACAATATATTAATAAAACTTTTAATATAGAAATAAGATATACAATAATTATAAACATTTTCAGACCTAATTACAGACTCTATCATTTTAAAACAAAAATGGACAAAATTGAAGGGAGAAATAGACAGTTTTACAATAATAGTTGAAGACTTCAATACCCTACTTTCAACAATGATAGAATTACCAGATAGAGGAAGTTAAATAAACAAATACAGAACTTGGACAACACAGTAAATCAATTAGACCAAAAAAGACATATCTAGAAACTCTGTCCAGTAGCAGTAAAATGCACTTTCTTTCCAAGTGCACATAAACGTATTCTAGAATGCATGGACATTCAGCCACAAGTGTCAATAGATCTTTTATTTTTATTTTTTGGGGGTGGGCGGGCCACCTCTATTGGTCTTTCATTTATCTATTTTCATCCATCTTTGTTCTTTGGCTCCTGTGGGCCTCCCGTCGCGGTGGCCTCTGTTGTCGCAGAGCACCAGCTCTGGGCGCATGCGCTCCAGAGCTCCGGCTCGGTAATTGGACACATCGGTCCAGCCTCTCCGCGGCACGTGGGATCTTCCCAGGCCAGGGATCGAACCGGCGCCCCTTGCACTGCAAGGCGGTGTCCTTACCCACTGGACCACCAGGGAAGCCCCTCAATAGATCTTAAAATATAAATGTAATATAAAATATATTTTCCAACCCCGATGAGATTAAGTTAGAAATCAATAACAGAAAGAATGCTAGGAAATTCATAAATACATGGAAATTAAACATATTCTTAAGCAACCAAAGTGTCAAAGAAGAAATCATAAAAGAAATTATAAAATACTTAGACGTGAATGAAAACAAAAACCTAACACACCAAAACTTACACTTATAAATAATGAAAATTGTTGTTGTGTTATATGTATTTTACCACAATAGAAAAATAACTCAGATTGACCTGGGTGGCCAAAAATTCTCTCCTACTGGTTTCAGGTCCCCACACACTCAGTCTGGAGGGTGGGAGTCTATCTTCACCTTTTTCATCCTCAAGTTCTGTCCTGCCCTGCTCTTCCCAGAAAGTCTAGGTTCAGAGAGACACTGCCTTCGCGGGGAAGCGGGGTTTGTTCATTAGCTTGTCAGTGACATGTGACTTCCTGGGAAACGCAGGAATGAATGAAGTGATCTGAAACTAAAAAGCCAGGGGGAAGTGGGAGTTTGTGAAAGAAGACCCAGGGTTAGAATATTTGCTTAGGTGTCTCTTCTTTTTCTGATTCAGAGTTCACAAGCAATGAGCTCTGGGACTGGGAGGGCTGAATGGCAATGTAGACTCTAAACATAGGGTGAAGACGCATTCATTTGCCATCTTGTGGAGTTCCAGAGAGTGTCTGGAGAGCTTTGGGAAGAAGAAAGCAGTGAGCTGCAGTTTGAGGTAGCAAACAGATGAGCAGACAGGTGAGGCATGGCTGCCGTCTCATGGTGGACACCGGGCTGGGTATATTGAATAGAATTCTGTGTCACTTTGACTGCATGTTGACTGAAGCAGGGACAGGGTAATGTAGACAGGCTGGCATCAGGAAGGGTAAGATCAGAGCACATTTGACTCTTCCCCTGGAGCTAAGCTCAGGTGCAGCTGGAAAGGAGGAGGCCTCTCAGGTCCCTCCAGCCATTCAGAGCTACTGAGGCTGGCAGGCGCTTGCCCAGGATGGCTAGAGGAGACGCTGTGGGTGTGCCGGCTGTCCAGAATGCATTTTCCTTCCTGAAGCATCCAATTTCTTTTATACGTACCTTTTCTCTCTTGTCATTCAGGCCAATGTGGACAGAGGACCTGCAGTAATATAAAAATATTTTTCCAACCCGATGAGATTAAGTTAGAAATCAATAACAGAAAGAATGCTAGGAAATTCATAAATACATGGAAATTAAACATATTCTTAAGCAACCAAAGTGTCAAAGAAGAAATCATAAAAGAAATTATAAAATACTTAGACGTGAATGAAAACAAAAACCTAACACACCAAAACTTACACTTATAAATAATGAAAATTGTTGTTGTGTTATATGTATTTTACCACAATAGAAAAATAACTCAGATTGACCTGGGTGGCCAAAAATTCTCTCCTACTGGTTTCAGGTCCCCACACACTCAGTCTGGAGGGTGGGAGTCTATCTTCACCTTTTTCATCCTCAAGTTCTGTCCTGCCCTGCTCTTCCCAGAAAGTCTAGGTTCAGAGAGACACTGCCTTCGCGGGGAAGCGGGGTTTGTTCATTAGCTTGTCAGTGACATGTGACTTCCTGGGAAACGCAGGAATGAATGAAGTGATCTGAAACTAAAAAGCCAGGGGGAAGTGGGAGTTTGTGAAAGAAGACCCAGGGTTAGAATATTTGCTTAGGTGTCTCTTCTTTTTCTGATTCAGAGTTCACAAGCAATGAGCTCTGGGACTGGGAGGGCTGAATGGCAATGTAGACTCTAAACATAGGGTGAAGACGCATTCATTTGCCATCTTGTGGAGTTCCAGAGAGTGTCTGGAGAGCTTTGGGAAGAAGAAAGCAGTGAGCTGCAGTTTGAGGTAGCAAACAGATGAGCAGACAGGTGAGGCATGGCTGCCGTCTCATGGTGGACACCGGGCTGGGTATATTGAATAGAATTCTGTGTCACTTTGACTGCATGTTGACTGAAGCAGGGACAGGGTAATGTAGACAGGCTGGCATCAGGAAGGGTAAGATCAGAGCACATTTGACTCTTCCCCTGGAGCTAAGCTCAGGTGCAGCTGGAAAGGAGGAGGCCTCTCAGGTCCCTCCAGCCATTCAGAGCTACTGAGGCTGGCAGGCGCTTGCCCAGGATGGCTAGAGGAGACGCGTGTGGGTGTGCCGGCTGTCCAGAATGCATTTTCCCTTCCTGAAGCATCCAATTTCTTTTATACGCGTACCTTTTCTCTCTTGTCATTCAGGCCAATGTGGACAGAGGACCTGCAGTAACTTAACCGAGGGGAAGGCAAGCACACAGAGGCTGAAAGCATGATCCCTGTTGGTATTTAAATCATAGGTGGAGAGAGGATGGCTTAAAAATAGTTGGGTGCTTCGCCTTCCTGTAAGTGTCCTAAGCCGGTCATTTCTTCTGCTTGACGTTAGCCCTGACCTGCTACCGACCATCTCAAACTACCTCAGTTCTCTCTTCTTTAAGTTCAGTTCTTTCTGTCATATCTGGAAATCTGACAGTCTTTCAAAAAATTTCTTCTCGCTACTTTGGCTAGATTTGGTTTCTATTGCATATAGCTAAAGAATCCAGGTTCCCCTAGATTTTCACAAAGGATGCCCAAGTTCTTCTTACCTTCTTTCTGCTCACCCCTCAGGTCTGTGTTCCCCTTGATTCTGGATTCCCAGTACTTTGGGTCAGGTATCCCCTTCAAAGGCCTTGAGTCTCATAAGACCCCACCTGCCTGAACTGAAGCTTGGGGAGGAGGGCAAGCTCAACGTTTTCAGAACTGCGATAGTTGATTCATTCCCCTGTAACCCAATTCACATCCCAATTCAAATCGATTGATTTTTGATACTTTTTTGGCAGTTCTCAATGTTACCTGTTTTTGAAAGAAGTAATGTTTTGAAGGGTAAAATAGAGACAAATTTTTTTTAAACAACAACAGCAACACAGAAAAATCAACTGGTGGTGAGTAGGGTGTCCCTTTCAGACAGCATCTAGGAAATGGCTCAGGAGTGGCCCCTCTTTTTGTAGCTCATGACTTGGTGTCAAGTCAAGAACAGGCCAAAGGGTCTGGATGCGGCACTTTTCTGCTGGGTTAGTCGTGATCTCCTTTCTGTGGCTGGAGTCTTCCCCACTCTGGGAGGGTCAAGGGGCAGCAGAAACCATGTGTTCTACTAAAAGAGGCTGAGGGGTCTAGCTACTTGAATTTCCAGCCTTACTGGCGGCCAGGCATGGGCTTGTGGCTGACCAGGCACACCCTCCATGTTCCTCTGAAGGCGATGCTAGGATGACCGCACACCAGTCAAGGGGCAGGGGCTGCAGCGATGCCGAGGGCCTTGTCTCATCCCGCCCTGGCAGCTCGGGCAGCAGAGCATGGTGACAGGTGTTTCCTCCCTGGACAGGTTCCGTAGCACCATTTTGGCTTGTATCTTTGACCCTAACCTTCTTCCAGGCCTGGTTCTGCAGTCCTATAAGCAATTCTGTGAGCTCCCAGTGGCTTTCTCGTCATTTCCTTCTCTGCCTAAACCAGCCAGCTTTCCATTTCTGTTGTTTGCAATGGATATTGTGGACTGTCGTAGAGGCAAGGGATGCCATCAGCAATCCAGACTTCAGGAGGCCATACTGTTTAGATTTTTGGAGAATAACAAGGTCCAAGTTTCTTATCTGCTTGACAAGTAAGGGCCACTGTAATTGTGCCAACACCTCCCTCTGAGATTCTTGTCGCCCTCTCCTCCACTTATACATGTTTCTCAGGTTGTCCTCAATTGCTACAGTTTTTTTTTTAACCAGGGCTGTTCATTTAGCCTGAAGAGATCCTTAAATCTCATCTGACAAATGACCATTGCACAACAAAGGGCACCTGATCTGTGAAGCCCAGTTAGTCGAACTGACCCTCCGCGCTCCTACCTGTCTTTTCAATATACATTCTGCACAGAGATTTGTGGAGAGTACAGATAACTCTGTGGTCATTGTGGTTATAGGTCTCTTTGCTAAGTTGTGAGCCCACCCAAAGCAGGAACTACACATTCCTGTTGCTTTAACCCCAGTTCACCCCAGAGTGAAGAAATGAAGGATTGACTGGGAAACACCAAGATTTTGAGACTCAGTTCCCACATGGCATGTCAATAGGACCAGAATTGTGAATTTTCCCCCTTGATATGTGGAAGGAGGTAGGAGGGAAGGACAGGCCTGAGGCCCTTTTATTCTCTTATTGACTTGTTACATTGGATCAAAAGAATGACGGTCCAGAAAGGCTTTGTGGTTTGTATCCAGCACAAAAGATTATCCTACAAAAATTCTAAAGAATTTTACGGTCAGTTCCATCTGAGATTCATTCTTCAGAGTCCTTAATCTCGGTCCCAGAGTATTAACAGCTGCTACTGACTCTGGATAGTCACCTTTCCAAGAACTGGAAACCGTAATGGGGACCCTGGACCGTCAGCGGACTACATTTCTGCAGAAGTGAGAGATGGTACTGAAGGTCTTTGCTGAGGCTGTACTTTCTCACTTCCTTGCTCCTATGCAGGAATTGAGTGTGCACAAGAGGGCATGTCCGGTGATCTGAAACCAAACTCTGCCCCTGCCTCCATTTAAACTAGCTTTTGGTGCAATAAACAATGCAACTTTGTCTCCATCATTTGGTCTGACTCTGTGTTTCTCACTAGATATGGCTGCAGTCTCGGGGCGATTGTTCTAACATCTGTCCTGAGCATGATGGACCTGTATAAAACATCCACATAAAGAGTTACATTATTAGTCTGCATAATTCCCAGGCTATTACTGTCTCTCTTATGTCGTTTCTGGTCACAGAGAGGAGTTAACTAACAATGACTGTGCAAACTGTATACAAATAAGAAAAGACATGAACTGCTGATGTGGAAGTTTTGAAGGCAGGGGGAGGGAGCTGAAGTAATTGCATTTCCTTAGACTCACTTTCAAAGTGCTCAATTTTATAGAATCACCTCCCCAGGAAGGTGAAGTGACGATTAGCCCTTTAGGACCTACTCTGAGCCTGGCATTGCTAGCCATTTACACAGGTTCTTTCACAACAATCCTCTTGAATTGTTCATGTCACTGTTCCTTTTTCACAGATGAAGAAACTGAGGCCCTGGGCTAGTAAAAGATACATGCCAAAGGTCACACGACCAGGTCTGTCTGACTGTGGAGCCCAGATGTGCCTACTACATACCTGCTAAACGTCACTGGACCTGAAGGGGGCCAGAGTTATTTAAATGCTGTGATTATGAGGGAATTTTTTATCTCAAGCAATAAAGCTGATGCTATGTACCATAAGAAATATAAAAAACTAGAAACTGATGCATCCCTAGGAAAACCATGATGCATGTGACGTACATCTGGCTCTCTTTGCCCTGAGGAACATCCTGTTTTGAAACAGGCTTTGGTTACCGAAGACCTCTTAAAGGATCCGTTCAGAGTCCTTAATCTCGGTCCCAGAGTATTAACAGCTGCTACTGACTCTGGATAGTCACCTTTCCAAGAACTGGAAACCGTAATGGGGACCCTGGACCGTCAGCGGACTACATTTCTGCAGAAGTGAGAGATGGTACTGAAGGTCTTTGCTGAGGCTGTACTTTCTCACTTCCTTGCTCCTATGCAGGAATTGAGTGTGCACAAGAGGGCATGTCCGGTGATCTGAAACCAAACTCTGCCCCTGCCTCCATTTAAACTAGCTTTTGGTGCAATAAACAATGCAACTTTGTCTCCATCATTTGGTCTGACTCTGTGTTTCTCACTAGATATGGCTGCAGTCTCGGGGCGATTGTTCTAACATCTGTCCTGAGCATGATGGACCTGTATAAAACATCCACATAAAGAGTTACATTATTAGTCTGCATAATTCCCAGGCTATTACTGTCTCTCTTATGTCGTTTCTGGTCACAGAGAGGAGTTAACTAACAATGACTGTGCAAACTGTATACAAATAAGAAAAGACATGAACTGCTGATGTGGAAGTTTTGAAGGCAGGGGGAGGGAGCTGAAGTAATTGCATTTCCTTAGACTCACTTTCAAAGTGCTCAATTTTATAGAATCACCTCCCCAGGAAGGTGAAGTGACGATTAGCCCTTTAGGACCTACTCTGAGCCTGGCATTGCTAGCCATTTACACAGGTTCTTTCACAACAATCCTCTTGAATTGTTCATGTCACTGTTCCTTTTTCACAGATGAAGAAACTGAGGCCCTGGGCTAGTAAAAGATACATGCCAAAGGTCACACGACCAGGTCTGTCTGACTGTGGAGCCCAGATGTGCCTACTACATACCTGCTAAACGTCACTGGACCTGAAGGGGGCCAGAGTTATTTAAATGCTGTGATTATGAGGGAATTTTTTATCTCAAGCAATAAAGCTGATGCTATGTACCATAAGAAATATAAAAAACTAGAAACTGATGCATCCCTAGGAAAACCATGATGCATGTGACGTACATCTGGCTCTCTTTGCCCTGAGGAACATCCTGTTTTGAAACAGGCTGTGCACTCAGCATTTCCATAGCCAGAATTCGTTCTCAGGAGACACTCAGAGAAAGCACTGTCAGCCAAAGACATGGGTCACAGCAAAACCCTGGAAGTAGTCAAAGGGTCTTTGGTGGGAGATACCATCAATAAATTGTGGCCTATTGTTCTTGTTGTTCAAGGACCAAGTCGTGTCTGACTCTCTGTGACCCCACGGACTGTAGCATATCAGGGTTCCCTGTCCTTCACTATCTCCTGGAGTTTGCTCAAATTCATGTCCACTGAGTCAGTGATGCCGTCTAACCATCTCATCCTCTGCCACCAACTTCTGCTCCTGACCTCAGTCTTTCCCAGATTTGGGGTCTTTTCCAATGAGTTGGGTCTTAGCATCAAGTGGCTAAAGTATTGGAGCTTCAGCTTCAGCATCAGTCCTTCCAGTGACTATTCAGGGTTGATTTCCTTTAGGATTGACTGGTCTGATCTCCTTGCAGTCAAAAGGATTCTCAACAGTCTTCTCCAGCGCCACAATTCAAAAGCATCAATTCTTCAGTGCTCAGCCTTCTTTATGGTCCGACACTTGTACCGTACATGACTACTAGAAAAAAATCCTAGCTTAGACTATACAGACCTTTGTCAGCAAAGTGATATCTTTGCATTTTGATACACTGTCTAGGTTTGTTGTAGCTTTGCTTCCAAGAAACAAACATCCTCTAATTTCATGGCTGTAGTCATCATCCATAGTGATTTCAGACCCCAAGAAAAGAAAATCGGTCACTGCTTCCACTTTTTCCCCATTCTATTTGCCATGAAGTGATGGACAAGATACCATAATCTGAGTTTTTTGAATGTTGAATTTCAAGCCAATTTTTTTACTCTCCTCTTTTATCCTCATCAAGATTCTTTAGTTCCTCTTGGCTTTCTGCCATTAAAACGGTATCATCTGCGTTTCTGAGGTTGTTGCTATTTCTCCCTGCAGTCTTGATATCAGCCTGTGTTTCATCCAGCCCAGCATTTCATGTGATGTCCTCTGCATAGAAGCTGATTGTGAAGCCAAGAGCGTCAAATGTAAACAGAGTGACGATATACAGCCTGATGTACTCCTTTCCCGATTTTGAGCCAGGCTGTTGTTCCATCTAAGATTCTAACTGTTGTTTCCTGACCTGCATACAGGTTTCTCAGGAGACAAGTAATGTAGTCTAGCGTTACTATCTCTTTAGGAATTTTTCACAGTTTGTTGTGATACATATAAAGGCTTTAGCATAGTCAGTGAAGCAGAAGTAGATGTTTTTATGGAATTCCCTTGCTTTACCTATGATCCAGCAAATGTTGGCAGTTGGATCTCTGGTTCCTCTGCCTTTTCTAAAGCCAGCTTGTACATCTGGAAGTTCTCTGTACATGTACTGCTGAAGCCTTGCTTAAAGAATTTTGAGCATAACCTTGCTAGCATGGGAAATGAGAGAAATTGTCTGGTAGTTTGAACATTCTTTGGCACCACCATGCTTTGGAATTGGAATGAAAACTGACCTTTTCCAGTCCTATGGTCACTGCTGTGTTTTCCAAATTTGCTGACATATTGAGTGCAGCACCTTAACAGCATCATCTTTTGGATTTTAAATAGCTTAGCTGGAATTCTATTACTTCCTCTTGTTTTGACGGTAGTAATCCTTTCTAAGGCCTGCTTGACTTCACATTCCAGGCTGTCATGTGGAACGCGACACAGCTGTTAGTAAGAGCAAGATAGATCCGATCGTGTTAAATAGGAAAGAATTTGCAAG
Organism: Tragulus kanchil; assembly: GCA_022376925.1. NCBI lineage: Eukaryota > Metazoa > Chordata > Mammalia > Artiodactyla > Tragulidae > Tragulus > Tragulus kanchil. Next base: position 119,343,102 of record JAIOJX010000026.1, read on the forward strand.
AGTTATTACTAAGGAGGAAAACAGGGACAGAACAACGGAAGAATATGGTCCCAGAGACACAAAAGCCTGTGCATATACTCACTATATGATAGGCTATTTATAAAGTTTCTTAGAAATAGAATCGTATACAAAGACATTTTAACAGTGGCTGTGTTTGAGATAAAAGACTGGGGTGGGAGAAGAAAAACAAAAATTTAAGCTTAGTGGACCTGTGTTTTTCTCTTGATTCTTTAGTTCCTCTTGGCTTTCTGCCATTAAAACGGTATCATCTGCGTTTCTGAGGTTGTTGCTATTTCTCCCTGCAGTCTTGATATCAGCCTGTGTTTCATCCAGCCCAGCATTTCATGTGATGTCCTCTGCATAGAAGCTGATTGTGAAGCCAAGAGCGTCAAATGTAAACAGAGTGACGATATACAGCCTGATGTACTCCTTTCCCGATTTTGAGCCAGGCTGTTGTTCCATCTAAGATTCTAACTGTTGTTTCCTGACCTGCATACAGGTTTCTCAGGAGACAAGTAATGTAGTCTAGCGTTACTATCTCTTTAGGAATTTTTCACAGTTTGTTGTGATACATATAAAGGCTTTAGCATAGTCAGTGAAGCAGAAGTAGATGTTTTTATGGAATTCCCTTGCTTTACCTATGATCCAGCAAATGTTGGCAGTTGGATCTCTGGTTCCTCTGCCTTTTCTAAAGCCAGCTTGTACATCTGGAAGTTCTCTGTACATGTACTGCTGAAGCCTTGCTTAAAGAATTTTGAGCATAACCTTGCTAGCATGGGAAATGAGAGAAATTGTCTGGTAGTTTGAACATTCTTTGGCACCACCATGCTTTGGAATTGGAATGAAAACTGACCTTTTCCAGTCCTATGGTCACTGCTGTGTTTTCCAAATTTGCTGACATATTGAGTGCAGCACCTTAACAGCATCATCTTTTGGATTTTAAATAGCTTAGCTGGAATTCTATTACTTCCTCTTGTTTTGACGGTAGTAATCCTTTCTAAGGCCTGCTTGACTTCACATTCCAGGCTGTCATGTGGAACGCGACACAGCTGTTAGTAAGAGCAAGATAGATCCGATCGTGTTAAATAGGAAAGAATTTGCAAGAGTTATTACTAAGGAGGAAAACAGGGACAGAACAACGGAAGAATATGGTCCCAGAGACACAAAAGCCTGTGCATATACTCACTATATGATAGGCTATTTATAAAGTTTCTTAGAAATAGAATCGTATACAAAGACATTTTAACAGTGGCTGTGTTTGAGATAAAAGACTGGGGTGGGAGAGATAGAACTTTTAAATCATTTTTAATCACCGTTGCATAATAAGAATTGTTAAGCTTTATGCCATGTTTATATAATCCTTGCACTATCCCAAGTGTTTGATGTATTTGAATGTGTTTAATCCACATGATATCCCTAGGAGATTGATATCATTTTTAGTTCTATTGTGTGACTGAGGAGATTTGGTTCAAAGAATTTACGTAACTGCTCAAAGCCTCATAGCTGTGAAGTGACAGAGTAGGGATTTGAGCTCATGCAGTCAGGCTCCAGAGTTTAGGCTCATAACCAGAGTCCTCCACTACCTTCTAGAACAGCAAAAGGTGCATGCATGCGTGTGTGTTCAGTCGCCTCCATCATGGCCGGCTCTCTGTGACCCTCAGACTGCAGTCAGCAGGCTCTTCTGTCCATGGGAGTCTCCAGGCAAGAATGCTGGAGCGGGTTGCCATGCCCTCCTCCAGGGGATTTTCCCAACTAGGGCTTGAACCTGCATCTGCCTGCATCCCTGCATTGCAGGCAGATTCTGTTCTCATTGAGCCACCTGGGAAGCCCAGGAGAGCATAAGGTATGCACATAAATTAAAAGGTAGAAATTGATAGAAGGCTGATAGATAAAAAGAAAGAGTCTGCTGCCCCACATTTCTTCCCTGGGGCAAACGTTTCCAAACTCTTCCAGCTGCTTTTTCTGGTTATCACCTTCATGTTTTTATGATAATAGATTTATGCTGTTAGATTTGACTTATCGATTCTAGAACATCGTCTGCTGCCTTCTCAGTATGAAAATAAGGATTTAGCTTTCTTCTGCTGCCCTTTGCTTCTCCTAGGCCTGCACTCCCTGCATTGAACTAAATCAATAGTCCAAGCTTACACGCCTATGACTGTGTCCATACGTCCATGGCTGAGCCTCAGTGCCAGCTGTAAGTGTCTTCCCTTTCTTTTACTTGTTTTTCTTGAATTAGTACTTGGCTTATTTGGTTTAGTTTTCTATGACTCCACCCTTAAGTTTTTCCAAACATTCCGTCAAATCTGTCTAAAAACAATGAACATGAGTTTTCAAATGATCAAATATATCCCTGTGCATTCTGTCTTTTTGAAAACTCTCCTGAACTTCTTAATCATTTTCTATACTACTTGAATTTTTTAATCATGTGGTTATATTACATTAAAAATACTACATAGGGGTTTAGAGCAATATTATTGAGGCATAATTGAGATATAATAAACTGCAAATGTACAATTTGTACAACTTGATATGCTTGGTGGATGTAAACCTCTATGAACCCATCAGCACCATCAGGATTCCATCATCCCTAAAAGTTTCCTTGGGTTCCCATAGAGCCACCATCTTGCCTCTCCCCACAACCCTCAGCACCATGCAATCAAGGATTTGCTTTCTATCAGATTAGTTTTTATTTTCTAGAGTTTATATAAATGGAATAAATGATACAGTATGTAGACCATTTGTCTGGCATTTTTAAGATAATTATTTTGAAACTCATTCATATTTATCAATGGATGGGTTGTTAACTCTTTTTTATTACTTAGTGGTTTTGCATTACATGGATATATCAAAATCTACTTATTCACCTGTTGATGAACATTTAGGTTGTTTTCAGTTTTGAACTATTACAAACAAAGTTGTTATGAATATTTGCTTACATGTCTTTGTATGGAAACGTGTTTCCCTTTTTCTGGGGTAAATACCTAGGAACAGGATGGCTGGATCATATGGTTGGATGTGTGTTTGACTTTTGCAAAAACTACCAAACTGTTTTCCAGAATAGCTGTACTATTTTACATTCCCTTGGGTATGAGGTCAGATCTGTGATTTTATATCTAGAAAACTCAAAAAAATCAGACAAAATAAAGAAAACATTAAAAAAAAAATTCCAGTGAGGTAGACCAGTAGCAAAATTAACACGCACCCAAAGCTTTCTTTCTATACACAACCATCCATTCTTTCCAAGGCACTTCAGTCATCCCTGACTCTCTGTGACTCTATGGACTATAGTCCACCAGGCTCCCTGTCCATGAGATTCTCCAGGCAAGAATACTGGAGTGGATTGCTGTTTCCTTCTCCAAACCATCCGTTAGAAAATATAATAAACGTGAGAAAAATCTCATTCATAAGAATGTTAAAGCTCTATGTGAAGAACACTTTGAAATTCTACTGAAATATATTTTAAAGATTTGAATAAGTGTCTTGAATAAGAAGATTCAATGTTATCACAATGCCAATTGTCCCTAAATGAATGTATAAATATAATGCAAACTCAGTAAAAATACTAACAGGGTTTTTTTGAGAGCGATAGAGAGGGAGTTAAACAAGATTTTTTTTTTTAAAGTTTATGTGGAAAATAAACATGCAAGAATATCCAGAAGATTAAAACTAAGAATCCTGAGGGAAGACTAATCTTACCAAATAGCATAAGATATTTTGAAGGTACAGTGTCCTTGTCTACCCATGACAAGACAGCAGTAACCAAAGAGAAGAGACAGCCCCCAAATACTTAACATATACACTTGAAATAAAAGGTATGAAAAAGCTTTATTTTGTGTCAGAAAAGAAAAGATGGACTATTAGATAAATTATGCTGAACAACTGGTTAGCAAGTCTTAGCAGAAAAATGAAATTCTGTTGAATCAGACATATAAATTGTTCAAAATTTAAAAGTGTCAGTGCCAGAAGGGAATGTGATCTCTTTAATCTGTTTGTAACATTCTTAGAGTAGGTAAGAACTTGCCAAGTAAAGCCAAAACACACGGGCTATTTTGAACCTTTAAAAGTTACAGGTAGCAATAGGGAAGAAAATACTGGAAAACCTTTTTTTTTTTTTTTTCACTTTAAAAGGATAAGCCAAGAAACATATTTGAAACAATTTTACAAAGGGCTCATTTCCTAAAAATGTAAAGCATCGACATATAAATCAAAAAATGTAGGAATAAACAAAGCACATGAGCCAGCAGTTTTGCAGGGCAGGAAATGAGTCATAAACAAATAATAATACAAACGGCACTTCCATTTTTTAAATGTCAGATTGGGAAACATCAGGAAGTTTGATAAGACACTATGGTCAAGGGTATCAGGAGGGTAGGCACACCCATGGAGAACTGACGCGGGTACACATTGCTGTGTCTTTCTCAAGGAGCAATTTCGCATGACCTATTAAAACAGTCATTCGAGGGAGGAGAGCTTTGATTGACATGTCTATACTGCTGTATTTACTTATGTATTTTTGGCTGCGGTAGGTCTTCACCACTGCGCATGGGCTTTCTCTAGTTGTGGCGAGTGGGGGCTGCTCTAGCTGCGGTCCCCGGGAGTCATGCCGTGGTGTCTTCCCATGTTGCGGGGCACGGGATCCAGGGCCGGTGCTTGTGGTGCACAGGGTTAGTTGCCCCAAAGCACGTGCGACCTTCCCACACCAGGGATTGACATGGAGTCCCCTGGCTTGCACGGCAGACTCTTAGCCTCTGGACCCCCAGGGAAGCCCCTAAAGGAGCCACTTTTTGACATGCTAATTCCACTCCGAAGCATTTGTTTTACAGGCATTCTTGTACATGATATCCACAGAAGCTGTGTTTGTAAGGAGAAGGCTGAGAATCACCCAGAGGCCTCTCGATGGGGAGTCAGTTAAATAAATTATGACCCGTTATACAGCAACACCCTGCTAGAGCGCCATAGTGATTTTGAATTATCACCCAGTGTATCACTCTTCTTGCTAATTTTTCTCTTTGCCTTTTTCCTCCTCTGCTTTTGGGTGGTCAAGGTGAGACCGAGAGGCTTGGACTTTGGTTCAGTGAGAGCTGCCTGCACTGCCTCCAGGTGGGAGGCTGACAGAGGCCCGAGCAGAGCAATCAGTTCTCAGCTTTGATTTTTGGGCCTCATAGGGTTCAAAGTGAGGCTATAATCTTGAATGTTCGACGTTTCCTGAAACAGAACCCTTCGACTTCTCAGAACCCCCAAAGCTGAATTTTTCTTATTTTAAGAACCGAAGTTTACATGGTAGGCCGCAGAGTAAAAGACAATAAAAAGACACAAAAGGAAGGACCAGGAGGACCCCCTCCTAGTGCCGAGGGAACAGCTGCAAGGAGGTGCTGGGGGGCAGCTGAGGAGGCTGAGTGCTTGGAGGGGCAAATCTGGCTCCTATTTCAAGGTCAACTGGAACCCCTCGGGGCCCTGCCCTGATTTCTAGCACACTCCGAAGAAGACAGCAAGCCTTCAGCATAACGTCACGTCCCACCTGACTTGATGAAACGGAGAAGAACCCTGTGGGGCTCTCCTGGGTACAAAGCCCCTTTGCGCCCCCATTTCTTGCTCATAGTGTTAACCAAAAACACGAATCAGTCAATCCAAGAAGAAATGGGAAATTTTACTCAAGCCAAATTGAGGATTCTCACCCAGGCACAGGATCTCAGACAGCTCTGAGAACTGTTGTATCTGTTAGAAGTCACGGCACAGTCACACTTTTTTGAGACGGAGTACTATGCATCAAATGATGTATTGGTCTTCCCAGGGAAGGGCCGGTGCTGGGGCATTATAAGGGGACCTTCCCACACCAGGGATTGACATGGAGTCCCCTGGCTTGCACGGCAGACTCTTAGCCTCTGGACCCCCAGGGAAGCCCCTAAAGGAGCCACTTTTTGACATGCTAATTCCACTCCGAAGCATTTGTTTTACAGGCATTCTTGTACATGATATCCACAGAAGCTGTGTTTGTAAGGAGAAGGCTGAGAATCACCCAGAGGCCTCTCGATGGGGAGTCAGTTAAATAAATTATGACCCGTTATACAGCAACACCCTGCTAGAGCGCCATAGTGATTTTGAATTATCACCCAGTGTATCACTCTTCTTGCTAATTTTTCTCTTTGCCTTTTTCCTCCTCTGCTTTTGGGTGGTCAAGGTGAGACCGAGAGGCTTGGACTTTGGTTCAGTGAGAGCTGCCTGCACTGCCTCCAGGTGGGGAGGCTGACAGAGGCCCGAGCAGAGCAATCAGTTCTCAGCTTTGATTTTTGGGCCTCATAGGGTTCAAAGTGAGGCTATAATCTTGAATGTTCGACGTTTCCTGAAACAGAACCCTTCGACTTCTCAGAACCCCCAAAGCTGAATTTTTCTTATTTTAAGAACCGAAGTTTACATGGTAGGCCGCAGAGTAAAAGACAATAAAAAGACACAAAAGGAAGGACCAGGAGGACCCCCTCCTAGTGCCGAGGGAACAGCTGCAAGGAGGTGCTGGGGGGCAGCTGAGGAGGCTGAGTGCTTGGAGGGGCAAATCTGGCTCCTATTTCAAGGTCAACTGGAACCCCTCGGGGCCCTGCCCTGATTTCTAGCACACTCCGAAGAAGACAGCAAGCCTTCAGCATAACGTCACGTCCCACCTGACTTGATGAAACGGAGAAGAACCCTGTGGGGCTCTCCTGGGTACAAAGCCCCTTTGCGCCTCCCCATTTCTTGCTCATAGTGTTAACCAAAAACACGAATCAGTCAATCCAAGAAGAAATGGGAAATTTTACTCAAGCCAAATTGAGGATTCTCACCCAGGCACAGGATCTCAGACAGCTCTGAGAACTGTTGTATCTGTTAGAAGTCACGGCACAGTCACACTTTTTTGAGACGGAGTACTATGCATCAAATGATGTATTACTGACAGCTTACACGATCCAGATCTGAGCGTTGTCACGGCCAGTCGTGTGACACCTCCCAAGACGCAGAAGGAATGTGGTCCTTTAAGGCGCTGTCTCAAGGTGCTTCACACGTAAGCAGGTATTTCCACCAACAGGAGAGGCTAGGTCGATGCACAACACAGATACAGAGAGAGCAGGCCAAAGGGAAGAGAACATCTTTTATGTTTAATTTTTTCCTGTTTTGCCATAACATATGAATAATTTCACAATAGAGAGAGAAAAAAAGGCTTTTATCTCCAAGGCCTTCCCCAGTTCCAAAGAGCAGCTAAGAGTCACTGATCTCTGACTCCTGCTTCCTCCTGCTGGAATGCAGGGACCAATCCGATGCACGCCGCTGAGTTCTGTAGCAACTAAGATGCCCCGCCCTCCCCAGGTGGAGGATGGTCACTATGTGCTGACTACAAGCACTTGGACCCCAGACTGGTTGGAGCCAGAAGGCTGAGATTCCTAAACATCACCTGCTAGCTCACCCCCAGCCAATCAGGAGGAGGCCCAGGGGCTGATCAGGCACGCATCCCTCGGCCCTCCCCCCAACACTGGCTGGAACTCTTGTCTAAAAGTCACCAGGGAGCTTGAGCTGTGAGTACAAGCAGCTAGTTCTCCTCGCTTGGCCCTTGCAATAAACCTTTCTCTGTTCCAAATGTTGGCATTTCGGTTGGTTTGGCCTCACTGTGTCACACACATGAAATGAACTTGGGTTCCACAACATGGGGAGAGAAGGCACACACCTGAATGTGCTCCTCAGAGTCCAGAGATCCCAGGGTGAGGTGGGGAATGTGCCTGGAACACCGTAAGGAGCTCTGAAAGCTCTGGTGGACCAGACCTGGATGCTGGGACATGCTCGGGCTTCGGCTGAAAGGCCACGGAGGGGAGAATCTTGATTCCAAAGGCACTGAGCACAGTGATGAAGGGGCCAGCACTCATGTAGGGCCAGCCCATCTCATGGATACCTGTGGGGGTGCTCAGGGCCAGTATTATTCACGCTGCAGGGGAGGCCATCAAAACATATATAAAATTGGTATCCTTGTATTTGCAATGCCTGCTTACTGAAAGAGGCATAATAAACTGATTCAGATCAAATTGGTCAATCTCAAAGGAAATCAACCCTGAATATTCACTGGAAGGACTGATGCTGAAGCTCCAATATTTTGGCCACCTGATGCGAAGAGGCTGCTCATTGGAAAAGACCCTGATGCTGGGAAGGATGGAGGGCAGGAGGAAAGACGAGAATGACAGAGGACGAGATGGTTGGATGGCATCACCGACTCAATGGACATGAGTTTCAGCACACTCCTGGAGATGCTGAAGGACAGGGAAGCCTGGGGTGCTGCCGTCCATGACGTCACAAAGAGCCAGACACTGAGCGACTGAATGGAGCTGAACTGAAGTGATTGTACCTGGGAAAGGGGCTTATGGGGTTGAGGGTCTGGAGGGGTCCAGGCAGGCTTGAGCTGAGCTCAAGGAGGGAGAGTAGGCACTCACAAAGCTGAAGGAGGATGGTCACTATGTGCTGACTACAAGCACTTGGACCCCAGACTGGTTGGAGCCAGAAGGCTGAGATTCCTAAACATCACCTGCTAGCTCACCCCAGCCAATCAGGAGGAGGCCCAGGGGCTGATCAGGCACGCATCCTCGGCCCTCCCCCCAACACTGGCTGGAACTCTTGTCTAAAAGTCACCAGGGAGCTTGAGCTGTGAGTACAAGCAGCTAGTTCTCCTCGCTTGGCCCTTGCAATAAACCTTTCTCTGTTCCAAATGTTGGCATTTCGGTTGGTTTGGCCTCACTGTGTCACACACATGAAATGAACTTGGGTTCCACAACATGGGGAGAGAAGGCACACACCTGAATGTGCTCCTCAGAGTCCAGAGATCCCAGGGTGAGGTGGGGAATGTGCCTGGAACACCGTAAGGAGCTCTGAAAGCTCTGGTGGACCAGACCTGGATGCTGGGACATGCTCGGGCTTCGGCTGAAAGGCCACGGAGGGGAGAATCTTGATTCCAAAGGCACTGAGCACAGTGATGAAGGGGCCAGCACTCATGTAGGGCCAGCCCATCTCATGGATACCTGTGGGGGTGCTCAGGGCCAGTATTATTCACGCTGCAGGGGAGGCCATCAAAACATATATAAAATTGGTATCCTTGTATTTGCAATGCCTGCTTACTGAAAGAGGCATAATAAACTGATTCAGATCAAATTGGTCAATCTCAAAGGAAATCAACCCTGAATATTCACTGGAAGGACTGATGCTGAAGCTCCAATATTTTGGCCACCTGATGCGAAGAGGCTGCTCATTGGAAAAGACCCTGATGCTGGGAAGGATGGAGGGCAGGAGGAAAGACGAGAATGACAGAGGACGAGATGGTTGGATGGCATCACCGACTCAATGGACATGAGTTTCAGCACACTCCTGGAGATGCTGAAGGACAGGGAAGCCTGGGGTGCTGCCGTCCATGACGTCACAAAGAGCCAGACACTGAGCGACTGAATGGAGCTGAACTGAAGTGATTGTACCTGGGAAAGGGGCTTATGGGGTTGAGGGTCTGGAGGGGTCCAGGCAGGCTTAGAGCAGATATGAGCTCTTCAAGGCCAGGGCAGAGTAGGCACTCACAAAGCTGAAGGTCACTCTCTCTCCTGCCAGACGGGGCTCTGTGAAGGCAAGGAACATGCCTTCCGCGGCAGGTGCAAGTGTGGGGGCTTCCTGATTGTTCCTGTCAAGACACCCTTGAGTCCTGCCCCTTCCAGCTTCAGTAAACTTGTGCTGAGGATGATGGTACATTGTCACTGGTGGGGCTTTCCTGGTGGTTCAGCTGGTAGAGAACCTGCCTGCCAGTGCAGCAGACACAGGAGGTGTGAGTTTGATCCCCAGGTCAGGAAGAATCCCTGGAGGAGGACATGGCAGCCCACTCCAGTATAGAATCCCATGCACAGAGGAGCCTGGCGGGCTACTGTCCACGGGGTTGCAAAGAGTTGGACAGGACTGAGCGTGCAGGCACGGACACACACATTCACTGATTATTAATGTCCTCCTTTACTCTTAAAAGTGCCCCAGTTTTGTTGATAAATAGTATAGTTAGTATTTCTAAATAATCTGCAAACAGAGTACCTCCTGAAGCTCCCAGAAGGGACAGTCAAGACTCCTTTACCTGGGATGCCTCAGCTTTTCTTCAATTCCCCATCTCCTGTGAGAGATGTGGTCCCTGGCCTTAGAAAGCATCTCACCTACTGAAGGACGCAGGAAGACGCACAGATAAGGGAAAGACACCGCCAGGTGGGGCTGGCTGAGGCTTGACACATGTCACAAGCTCTCTGGAGTTCCTATTCAGCTTCCTCCTGGAAGCCACAACGCAGCAATGATAACAGTAGCTATCTGTCCGGTGGGGCTGCCTTCCTTGAGGAGCTCCCAGACCAATGTGGGCAACTGCCTGACTCTGCCCTAGGAGAGCCCAGTCTCGAGGGAACGCATAGCTGCAATCTTTTGTGGTTCCCACCCTGATGGGAGAAACCATCCGGGTGCATCACCAAGAGATTGACAGAAATTCTTCCTAGAATCCTCGAGAACAAGTAGGGCTTGAATGACCTTCCTCGACATGTGATTGTACCTGGGAAAGGGGCTTATGGGGTTGAGGGTCTGGAGGGGTCCAGGCAGGCTTAGAGCAGATATGAGCTCTTCAAGGCCAGGGCAGAGTAGGCACTCACAAAGCTGAAGGTCACTCTCTCTCCTGCCAGACGGGGCTCTGTGAAGGCAAGGAACATGCCTTCCGGCAGGTGCAAGTGTGGGGCTTCCTGATTGTTCCTGTCAAGACACCCTTGAGTCCTGCCCCTTCCAGCTTCAGTAAACTTGTGCTGAGGATGATGGTACATTGTCACTGGTGGGGCTTTCCTGGTGGTTCAGCTGGTAGAGAACCTGCCTGCCAGTGCAGCAGACACAGGAGGTGTGAGTTTGATCCCCAGGTCAGGAAGAATCCCTGGAGGAGGACATGGCAGCCCACTCCAGTATAGAATCCCATGCACAGAGGAGCCTGGCGGGCTACTGTCCACGGGGTTGCAAAGAGTTGGACAGGACTGAGCGTGCAGGCACGGACACACACATTCACTGATTATTAATGTCCTCCTTTACTCTTAAAAGTGCCCCAGTTTTGTTGATAAATAGTATAGTTAGTATTTCTAAATAATCTGCAAACAGAGTACCTCCTGAAGCTCCCAGAAGGGACAGTCAAGACTCCTTTACCTGGGATGCCTCAGCTTTTCTTCAATTCCCCATCTCCTGTGAGAGATGTGGTCCCTGGCCTTAGAAAGCATCTCACCTACTGAAGGACGCAGGAAGACGCACAGATAAGGGAAAGACACCGCCAGGTGGGGCTGGCTGAGGCTTGACACATGTCACAAGCTCTCTGGAGTTCCTATTCAGCTTCCTCCTGGAAGCCACAACGCAGCAATGATAACAGTAGCTATCTGTCCGGTGGGGCTGCCTTCCTTGAGGAGCTCCCAGACCAATGTGGGCAACTGCCTGACTCTGCCCTAGGAGAGCCCAGTCTCGAGGGAAACGCATAGCTGCAATCTTTTGTGGTTCCCACCCTGATGGGAGAAACCATCCGGGTGCATCACCAAGAGATTGACAGAAATTCTTCCTAGAATCCTGCGAGGGAACTGTTGATCATCGCTAAGCTGTGTCTGACTCTTTGTGACTCCATGGACTGCAGCATGCCAGGCTTCCCTGTCCTTCACTATCTCTCAGAATTTGCTCAAGCTCCTGTCCGCTGAGTCAGTGATGCCATCCAACTGTCTCATCCTCTATTGTCCTTCTCCTCCATCTTTCCCAGCATCAGGGTCTTTTCCAGTGAGTCGGCTCTTCACATCAGGTGCCCCAAGCATTGGAGCTTCAGTCCTTCCAGTGAAAATTCAGGGTTGATCTCCTTTAGGGCTGATTGATTGATCTCTCTGCTGTCCAAGGGACTCTCAAGAGTCTTCTCTAGCTCCACAGCTCAGTTCTTCAGTGCTCAGCCTTCTTTGTGGTCCAGCTCTCACATCTGTAAAACTGTCCTTACTCCCGTTTGACAGATGAGAAAGCTGAGGTTCAGAAAGGTGCTATAACCTACCATGGTCACACAGGAGCTTAGTGGCACAGCTGGCATTCATGCTCCAAACCCCTGGTGATGCTTCCAAGCCCAGGTACTGTGTGACCACATGCCCGTCAAGTGTCCTGGATGCGTGGGCTGCTCTTTCCTCAGGGGATCGTGTACCACCTCCCAGCCCTTCTCCTTGAGGCCTGAACAGAGGCGAGGCTGCCAGTGGCCCCAGGACCTGGGCTCCCAGCGGCTCTGCTGCCAGCATAAAGTTAGCGGTTTAAACATCAACCCGAGTGGTCTGACGCCCTCATCGTGATCATTTCTAAATCTCAAATTGTCTGTGTGTCTCTACGAAAGAACAAGTTGACACAGAAAGCAATTGGTAGAAACTGGGAATGGTGGGTGGGGACGGGTCAGAGACTCTCGTGGGTGTGCCTATTTACACAAGTCTTTCCCCCTGTCGCAGTGCCCTAGACTTGCAGCCAGGGTGCAATGGTCCTCTAGGCCAGTTTCCCTCCAGTGCTCTGAGCAGGTGGGCATGAGTCAGCACGCAGCACCGCCCTCACGCGTTGGCTCTGCCCAGGGCGTCGGGTCCAGAAAACGAACCGATTTCCACGACCTGAGGCACTAGGCCTCGTGTCAGAGAGACAAGCACCCAGGCCCTGAGACGATCAAGGTCGCTCATGAGGGAGAAGAAAGGATGACAAGAGGAAGCCGATTAAAGCCACTTCCTTTTGAGAAGAAATCTCTTTCCTTCAGAACATGGGGAAGTGGGCTTTGGCTGTGATCCAAGCAGAAACCTCAGACCGCAGCTCACTGGGAGAGCAAGATGGTTGCTTTGGCTTCTTGGGGACTCGAAGCGTCTTTCCCCCTTGATCCAATAACTTGGGGGAGCCATACTTCCTCTCCTTGAGCGGCGTAGCTAGGGCCCAGGCCTGCAGGCTTTTAGAAGCCCTCAGAGGTATTGACTGGACCGAGCAGGGAAGTGCCTGCCGGAACTCTTCCTTGCTCTGGCTGATGCTCTAGAGTCAGAGATAGTGGATGAGGGTATTTGGAGTATTCGAAAGGCCCTTGGTCTTTACGGGAGCTGGATCCTTTCTGGATCAGAGCACAAAGGTATTTCGTCTCTTCTTTTGAGGCCCATGGGGGATTTACGGCTTAGCCCTGCTGATTTAGATGGAGCCGTAAGATTAGTTCTGGCTAATGGCCCACGAGTGCAAGTTCCACGTAGTTCAGAGTTGTTGTGAGTGGGCGGCGCGCTCTCCTGCTTCACCACCGCGGCTCTGGAGGCGCCATGGAGCTCTCGGCTGGCTCTACCCACCTGCCTGTCAGATAGCCCCAGAGCTAGAGCCCAGAACACGTGGGAACCGCTCAGTCATCACAGGGCGGACGGCCGCCCGCCAGAATTCCAGGAGCAAGAAATCCGCCTTGTGTGGGTTAAGCCATGGAGATTGCCCTATCAGCTGATTCCTGCCCGACCTGGTCTCTCCTGGCACTTGCCCCCCCCCCCCCCGCCCCCGAGTGCTGGCGGGGAGCAGAAGCGGGGGGAAGGTGAGAGCATAGAAGGAAATCCGTGCACTGGTCTCTGAGTGCTCTATTTCTGCACGCAGTGCTCTTGTGCGCCGTCTCTCCCCTCCCTCCACCCAGCGCCTCTCTCCAGTTATCCAAAGACCCACCATGGCGCTCCCCCGCCCGTCTGTCACTACAGACGAGGGGCTTCCCTGACAGCCTTGCTTCCTAACCTGCTGTGATTCAGAAAATAGCGAGGCTCAAGGAGACCCTGGAGCCTACTCTGTTCAACACCTCCTTGAACGGAGAGAGAGGTCTCGGCTTGAGTGACACGATGTGCCCTGCCAAAGTCACCCCACAGCTGACAATGGGACTGGTACCCAGGGCCCCTCACTTGGATGCCCAAACTATCCCCTCCATCTCTTCCCATTGAGTTGAGCCCTAGTCTCAACTGAGGGTTACAGCCTGGACAAGTTATTCTGCATCTCTTGTCTTAAGAAAGATTTGTCAACATCTTGAAAATAAAAAGGAGGCAGAGCATGTGCTTTAGTGCTGTACCAGGGCCTTCTTTAACAAGTCCCCTGAAGGGCTGTCCATTCTCTGGGGAATCATACCTGCGCTTCCTACTATTTGAGGGGAGCCTGACTACTCCATGGGGCTGCAAACGCGTTGGACGCAAGTCAGTGCCTAAACAGTGATGACAACAGCAGTGGAGTCGCACAGTCCGCTGTGGATTTCTGTCTGGCAAAAGAGTATTACTCCCAAAAGGGTTTGGCTTTTATTGCCCCATTTACTGTCATATTGGGATGACACTGACCAGTTTCTATCTAACCTGACAATCCTTCTTCTCTTCTCCCCTCCCTTCCTTGCTCCCTCTTTTCTTTATTCCTAAAAATTCCTTTCTTGATGGACTGTATTAATCTAAGTTCTTAAAGGATTCTTGGAGTGAGTTTTACCATCTTACCAGCTCTCTCACTTATTAACTGATGTATTGAATAAAACCTATGACACATGTCCATTCTGCATTTATAATGAAAGTCATGTTTTTAACTTCTTAAAATCGTATGTTGACACTTGAGAGGAAATATTTGGGGTCTTAAGAGCCTTGCCTGATCTTCCTTGAGAAGCTAACTTCATCTTCACAAAGTCCTGGGGACACGCCGTCTACCTCAGTGGGAGAAGCTGGCATAGCAACACTGCTCTATGATGTTCTCATTCAGAGCCCACGGGGACCTGTACCTTGCCCCCAAAGCGAGGAGAGAGAGACTGTAAGTTCACCCTCTCCTCCTTCTCCCATAGTCCACCAGCTTAGCTGGTCACGTCTGATATCCCGTAAACCCCCACCAGGCAGCCAGGACCCAGAGGCACTCGCCCCGAGCCTCTCCCACCCGCTCTAATCATCGCTCTTGTACCAAGAACACCGTCCTTCAAAGGACGTGGCTTCTAATGATGTTGTTCCCTGAAACTTCTCCAGGAGTTTCTGGTACCCAGGGCCCCTCACTTGGATGCCCAAACTATCCCCTCCATCTCTTCCCATTGAGTTGAGCCCTAGTCTCAACTGAGGGTTACAGCCTGGACAAGTTATTCTGCATCTCTTGTCTTAAGAAAGATTTGTCAACATCTTGAAAATAAAAAGGAGGCAGAGCATGTGCTTTAGTGCTGTACCAGGGCCTTCTTTAACAAGTCCCCTGAAGGGCTGTCCATTCTCTGGGGAATCATACCTGCGCTTCCTACTATTTGAGGGGAGCCTGACTACTCCATGGGGCTGCAAACGCGTTGGACGCAAGTCAGTGCCTAAACAGTGATGACAACAGCAGTGGAGTCGCACAGTCCGCTGTGGATTTCTGTCTGGCAAAAGAGTATTACTCCAAAGGTTAGGCTTTTATTGCCCCATTTACTGTCATATTGGGATGACACTGACCAGTTTCTATCTAACCTGACAATCCTTCTTCTCTTCTCCCCTCCCTTCCTTGCTCCCTCTTTTCTTTATTCCTAAAAATTCCTTTCTTGATGGACTGTATTAATCTAAGTTCTTAAAGGATTCTTGGAGTGAGTTTTACCATCTTACCAGCTCTCTCACTTATTAACTGATGTATTGAATAAAACCTATGACACATGTCCATTCTGCATTTATAATGAAAGTCATGTTTTTAACTTCTTAAAATCGTATGTTGACACTTGAGAGGAAATATTTGGGGTCTTAAGAGCCTTGCCTGATCTTCCTTGAGAAGCTAACTTCATCTTCACAAAGTCCTGGGGACACGCCGTCTACCTCAGTGGGAGAAGCTGGCATAGCAACACTGCTCTATGATGTTCTCATTCAGAGCCCACGGGGACCTGTACCTTGCCCCCAAAGCGAGGAGAGAGAGACTGTAAGTTCACCCTCTCCTCCTTCTCCCATAGTCCACCAGCTTAGCTGGTCACGTCTGATATCCCGTAAACCCCCACCAGGCAGCCAGGACCCAGAGGCACTCGCCCCGAGCCTCTCCCACCCGCTCTAATCATCGCTCTTGTACCAAGAACACCGTCCTTCAAAAGGACGTGGCTTCTAATGATGTTGTTCCCCTGAAACTTCTCCAGGAGTTTCTTAGTAATTTTCCCTTCCACTGGAAGATGCTGTCAGCTCCTCAAAAACGTAGGACAAGTTAGCCTTCCTCGATGCCCTCAGCCGACCCTGCCACCCAGACGGGGGCAGGCCTTCTGCGTGTGGCTCAGCAGTGTCCTTCCCTTGTCCGGGAGCTTCTCTTGAGCTGAAGGAAATGGTTGGTTTTGCCTGTCAGGACTTCTCCTTACCGACCGACGGTGTTTATCATGCAGCACGGGGCTTGGATGGGACTGAGTGGATCCAAACTAAAGCAACTGATTGATATTCAGAGCGGAGTGTAAATGAACTGCGCAGAAGTCAAACCTCGCATTGCTTGTGTTTGCTTTTTCTGAGCAGTGCGGAGGACGTGGGCTTCGGTCCGTCCAAATTCCTAATGGGCCATGCGCCCCAGTTACAGACGACGGTGGGAGCATCTGTAGCTCTTGAGAGCGGGTGCAGGGATGACTCAGGAGTAACTTAGGTGTCCTTCGGCAGGTGAGGGCAAGCGACGCGGTGGGAAGCATGGTGGCTCTGAGGCCAGAAGAGCCCGGTCTGGGCGGAGCGACCGCCCTGGCTGGCTGCGGCTCTCATGGCCGGGTCTCAGGACGCCTTCAGAGGGACCTGTGGGCTGGGTGGGCTTTTTAGTGGAGTGGACCCTGGACGGGGGAGGGGCAGGTGCTATAAATGAAAAAGGAAGGAACTGCGGGAGATGAGGACCTGGGTCCTCATCCCATTCTCCCTACTTTGAATAGGCTTGAACGTTTCAGAGTTGATCTTCCTTGAGAAGCTAACTTCATCTTCACAAAGTCCTGGGGACACGCCGTCTACCTCAGTGGGAGAAGCTGGCATAGCAACACTGCTCTATGATGTTCTCATTCAGAGCCCACGGGACCTGTACCTTGCCCCAAAGCGAGGAGAGAGAGACTGTAAGTTCCCCCTCTCCTCCTCCTCCCATAGTCCACCAGCTTAGCTGGTCACGTCTGATATCCCGTAAACCCCCACCAGGCAGCCAGGACCCAGAGGCACTCGCCCCGAGCCTCTCCCACCCGCTCTAATCATCGCTCTTGTACCAAGAACACCGTCCTTCAAAAGGACGTGGCTTCTAATGATGTTGTTCCCCTGAAACTTCTCCAGGAGTTTCTTAGTAATTTTCCCTTCCACTGGAAGATGCTGTCAGCTCCTCAAAACGTAGGACAAGTTAGCCTTCCTCGATGCCCTCAGCCGACCCTGCCACCCAGACGGGGGCAGGCCTTCTGCGTGTGGCTCAGCAGTGTCCTTCCCTTGTCCGGGAGCTTCTCTTGAGCTGAAGGAAATGGTTGGTTTTGCCTGTCAGGACTTCTCCTTACCGACCGACGGTGTTTATCATGCAGCACGGGGCTTGGATGGGACTGAGTGGATCCAAACTAAAGCAACTGATTGATATTCAGAGCGGAGTGTAAATGAACTGCGCAGAAGTCAAACCTCGCATTGCTTGTGTTTGCTTTTTCTGAGCAGTGCGGAGGACGTGGGCTTCGGTCCGTCCAAATTCCTAATGGGCCATGCGCCCCAGTTACAGACGACGGTGGGAGCATCTGTAGCTCTTGAGAGCGGGTGCAGGGATGACTCAGGAGTAACTTAGGTGTCCTTCGGCAGGTGAGGGCAAGCGACGCGGTGGGAAGCATGGTGGCTCTGAGGCCAGAAGAGCCCGGTCTGGGCGGAGCGACCGCCCTGGCTGGCTGCGGCTCTCATGGCCGGGTCTCAGGACGCCTTCAGAGGGACCTGTGGGCTGGGTGGGCTTTTTAGTGGAGTGGACCCTGGACGGGGGAGGGGCAGGTGCTATAAATGAAAAAGGAAGGAACTGCGGGAGATGAGGACCTGGGTCCTCATCCCATTCTCCCTACTTTGAATAGGCTTGAACGTTTCAGAGTTAAAAGAGTTTTATTTTTCTTTTAATGGAAGAGTTGTTTTTTTTTTTTTTTTCCTGTGGACCAGAGACCTGAGAGAAAAGCACAGAAAGAGGGACCTTGAAAAATTCATCTTTAGAAAAGCCCCCAGGAAGCCCCTGCATACCCCACGGCTTCCTGTGCGGGGCTATAACCTGATGGGGGGCGGCCGGGGGAGGGGAGCAGACTGCCGCCGATATCGAGGGCTAATCGCCGAATGGGAAGTCTCTCTCTGTGGGGCCGGCCCTCTTGCTGCACACCCAAAAGTCACTCCACCTTGGTCCTCGCTGGCAGAACTCCACTGTGTTCAGCAACACGCTTGCACGAGGAAGGCCAGACCCCGGGGAGGAATCGTGCCAGCGATTGGTTTAGGAGAGGCCATGTGACCAGCAGACCACGGGAAGGCCTCTGGGGTGAGGCTAGACTGCTGGGAGAGATTTCCACTCTGATGCACAGAACTGTCGGGGTAGGAGCAGCCTTTCGCTCTGGTGTTTGCACGTGCTGTGGTGTTCTCTCAAGGACCGGAGGCCTCGTTTTTCTCTCTGACCTCATCTCCTAGGCTGGTCCTCCTCCACCACACGTCTCCCGCCCCTGACCTCCTTGCTTCCTTAGAGCGTACTGATGACACTTCCGCCGCAGGGCCTTTGCACTGGCTGTTTCCCTCCAAAACACTCTTCCTCCAGATCTTCATGGGTTCCTTCTCCACGCCCTTTGGGACTTTGCTCAAACATGTGTCTCAGTTAGACATGTCTTTGCCACCATTAACAAACATTCCCATCCTTCTCCTCTTTATCATTATTCTCCCTTTTTATATTCTCCACAGAACATACCACTAACATACCATGTACTTCTTTTCTTTTCTTTTTTGGCCATTCTGGGTTTTCACTGTTGCTGCAGGCTTTTCTCTTGCTGCAGGGACTGCAGGGCTACTCTTTAGTTGAGGTGAGCAGGCTTCTTTTTGCAGGGACTTCTCTTGTTGTGGAACTCGGGCTCTAGAGCACATGGACTTCAGTAGTTACGGCACATAGATTCCATAGTTGTGGCTCCAAGGCTCTAGAGCACAGGCTCCATAGCTGTGACTCATGGGCTTAGTTACTTCTTACCATGTGGGATCTTCCCAGATCAGGGATTGAACCTGTGTCTCCTGCATTGATAGGTGCACTCTTCACCATTGACCTACTAGGGAAGCCCCATACCATGTGTTTTTTAAATTTATTTTTCTCAGTGTCTCCTTTTCCCTACTAGAATGGAATCTAAAGCAAGGATTTCTGTCACACAGTGCCGTCTCTCCAATACCAAAAAAAAAATTGCCCAACACATAGTAACACTATTAACTATTGGCTGAATGAATGAATGAGCTGCTGCTACAGGTATAAGCTCCAGCAGCCATCCTGTGATCATGTGGGAAGTAAAGAAAATCACAGAGAAGCAGACCTCCAGGCCCATCATCATGGAGCTGGTCACTCAACAGCTCTGCTTGTGAAGCATTGGTGATTATGTCCTAACAACTTAGGCCATGCTAGTTGAGGGAATATCTTACTTTATCAGCCTAAATGAGACACCCTTCAGAGGTGCTGGAATGAGAGTCAGAGAAGGCTTTGCCATTCCATCCCAGGAGGATTTAGGCAGAAAAGGGTGGGGGAATCAGGACCTGAAGTGTCCAGAGTGCAATTAGTTAAGGAAGTATGCAGCCTGACCTCTACCTGACCCCTGGTGCACACAGAGTCTCTGGGTTTCCACCAGTGCAATGGGCATGCTAATACCCATTTTCACGATAGACCCCAAATCCAGAAACCTCAAAGCAGCTTTAGGTTTTGGTGTTCAAGAAATAACCTGTCAGCACGTCCTTCTTATAATTGAAGGACCAGATGTTGGTGGCATTGGGGTGGGTCCCCTTTAGCCTCACAACTCTTGGAGCAGGGCTGAAACAAAGGCTGAGAACTCGTGCCTTCTCTGCTGATCTTTCTTCCTTTTTGCCTTCGTTTTAGACGTCACCATCTTTCCTAGGAGGCTGGGAATTCTCATACTACCTCCCTCTTCAATATGGGGAAGTGGAATGTTGACCATCATCTGAACTTACTTCGTGGTAAACCAGCCACTGTCCCCGGGACAACCACAAGTGAGGTTGTGAAGAGAGGGCTCAACTTGGTCTCCACAAAATATTGGGGGCTCTCTTACAAAATAAATCACATCATGTCACTCTCGGCTCAAGATCTTGCATGGGGGCTTCCCTGGTAGCTCAGTGGTGAAAGAGTTCGCCTGTCAGTGCAGGAGACACAAGTTTGATCCCTGATACGGGAAGATCTCATGTGCTGCGGAGCAACGAAGCCTGTGAGCCACAGCTATGGAACCTGTGCTCTGGAGCCTCGGAGCCGCAGCTGTTGAGTCCGTATGCCACAACTATCGAAGCCCGTGTGCCCTAGGGCCCGAGTTCCACAACAAGAAGCCTGCTCACCTCAACGGGAGAGTAGCCCCCACTCCTTCAACTAGAGAAGAGCCTGTGGCAGCAGAATTGTCAAAAATTAAATAAATAAATAAATGAAAGCGTTTCTTTAAAAAAAAGAAAGAAAGAAAGAAAGGAAGAATCTTGCCTGAATCTTCCTTTTTCTGAGATTGAAATCCAGACTCCTTGGCAGATCCTACAAATCCTTTCTGGATGTCTCCCCACTCCCCCACCCCCATCCCACCGAGCTCCAGACACAAGGCCCTCCCGGTTCCTGCCCCTGAGTCTCTGCAGTCGTGGCTTCCTCCCCTGCGGTGCGCTCCCCACCCTTGGCACGGCTGCCTGTCTCAGCCCCCAGGTCTCCACCAGCGCCTTTTCATCCTTAGAGGAACGCTCTCCGAGCTCCCTCCCGGACGTGCAGCGTCCCGGTCTGTTCGCAGCGTCACTCTGTTTCATCCATAGCGCTGACCGCCATCTGTAACTATCTCGAAAGCGAAGCCAACGTCGAAGCTGCTCAGTCACGTTGGACTCTTTGCGACCCCTCGGACGGTGGTCAGCCCACCAGGTTTCTCTGTCCGTGGATCTCTCCAGGCAAGAACCCTGGGCGTTGCCATTGTCTCCTCCAGGGATCTTCCCACCCAGGGACTGACTCTGGGTCTCCGCCTCAGGCAGGCTGGGAATTCTCATACTACCTCCCTCTTCAATATGGGGAAGTGGAATGTTGACCATCATCTGAACTTACTTCGTGGTAAACCAGCCACTGTCCCCGGGACAACCACAAGTGAGGTTGTGAAGAGAGGGCTCAACTTGGTCTCCACAAAATATTGGGGGCTCTCTTACAAAATAAATCACATCATGTCACTCTCGGCTCAAGATCTTGCATGGGGGCTTCCCTGGTAGCTCAGTGGTGAAAGAGTTCGCCTGTCAGTGCAGGAGACACAAGTTTGATCCCTGATACGGGAAGATCTCATGTGCTGCGGAGCAACGAAGCCTGTGAGCCACAGCTATGGAACCTGTGCTCTGGAGCCTCGGAGCCGCAGCTGTTGAGTCCGTATGCCACAACTATCGAAGCCCGTGTGCCCTAGGGCCCGAGTTCCACAACAAGAAGCCTGCTCACCTCAACGGGAGAGTAGCCCCCACTCCTTCAACTAGAGAAGAGCCTGTGGCAGCAGAATTGTCAAAAATTAAATAAATAAATAAATGAAAGCGTTTCTTTAAAAAAAAGAAAGAAAGAAAGAAAGGAAGAATCTTGCCTGAATCTTCCTTTTTCTGAGATTGAAATCCAGACTCCTTGGCAGATCCTACAAATCCTTTCTGGATGTCTCCCCACTCCCCCACCCCCATCCCACCGAGCTCCAGACACAAGGCCCTCCCGGTTCCTGCCCCTGAGTCTCTGCAGTCGTGGCTTCCTCCCCTGCGGTGCGCTCCCCACCCTTGGCACGGCTGCCTGTCTCAGCCCCCAGGTCTCCACCAGCGCCTTTTCATCCTTAGAGGAACGCTCTCCGAGCTCCCTCCCGGACGTGCAGCGTCCCGGTCTGTTCGCAGCGTCACTCTGTTTCATCCATAGCGCTGACCGCCATCTGTAACTATCTCGAAAGCGAAGCCAACGTCGAAGCTGCTCAGTCACGTTGGACTCTTTGCGACCCCTCGGACGGTGGTCAGCCCACCAGGTTTCTCTGTCCGTGGATCTCTCCAGGCAAGAACCCTGGAGCGCGTTGCCATTGTCTCCTCCAGGGGATCTTCCCCACCCAGGGACTGACTCTGGGTCTCCCGCCTCGCAGGCAGGTTGTTTACCATTGAGCCTCGTGCCTTCTAACTTCTAACATAGCGGCTTATTTACTTACTGAATGTCTTCCCAACTGGACTGTCCGGAGGGCGAGGACGGTCCTTTCTTTTCAGCTGCATCGACAGGGCTTCCCGCAAGGCCCAGCACGTGAGAGTGCTCTACAGCTCTGCTGCGTGAACACCGTCAAGGACAGGGAATGCTCTGCTCACCTCCACCCAGCGCCCGATGGTGAGGCCGCGCGGGACACCGGCCTAGAGGCCCCGATGGCCCTGCAGGACAGTGGTGCTTCAACTCAGTCAAAGCACGACTGCACGAGGCAGCTAGCCCTCCAAGGTGTGGAACTGCTTCCCGCCATCAGCCAGGCTCTGCCCTGAGCAATTCTCAACCTTCTGAACACAATAGGCTGTCTCCCCAACTTTCCCCCAGCTTTCCCTGCCACTCTTCGGGGAAGACTTGGGTTTTTTTCAGCCAGTCGGGCAGTCCAGCAATAGCGGAGGGCTCACCAGTGGGGGTTCAGGCTTCAGGGAGAAGCAGTCCACCCGGGAGCCTCCCTGGGTCTGCCCTACGCTGATGTGATTTGTGGGAACATAGAGAAACACCCCACAGATCACGTAGGTCTGGGAATTCCAAGGATGAGGGACTGGAAGCCCTTCTTGTAAAGAAGGGGTGGACTTTGCAGTGTTAGAAAGGTAGCTTGTAAGGCCACATGGTGCCTTTCTCCTCACACTCACTCTCAGCAAAGAAACGGATTCACACCTCCTCACACACACACAACGCATACACGTACATGCACATCCGCATACCCAACTCCCACAAATGAGCAGTTACTTCCGCAAAAAGATGCATTTCCCTTTCTTCCAAAATATTTACTATTTCAGCAAAAGTTATTCTGAGTTCAGAAACTCCCTGGCCAGTACCCAGAGCATTAAGGATGTCAGGACCATCACATGGCTTACATCTCGCCTCACACAGGCCGTGGCAATGTCTCTGATCCCGGAGAAATGGAATGACGGGGGTGTTTTCCTGCATGTCAAATTCTGAGTGCTCCTGATGTCCCCAAACATCCAGTTTCTCTTAATACTTTCCAACCTGGGTCTGTCATCCTTGTCTTAACTGGAGTTATAATTTCAGCTGTCAGTTTATTTCCCAAAGTGAGACTAGTAAACAGGACTTTAATGAATCCATCAGAAAGTGCTGTTGTGCAAACAGGCGCTGGTGAAGGGAGGCTTGTTGCACCGGGAAGCAGGAGCCCTGGGTGCCAGGCCCCCTGCGCCTCTACCCGGCGGAGAGCCCTGCCTGTCACCGCCAGGAGAGGTCTCAGTGTCCATACTGGCCGTGCCAGAAATAGTAACACCTGCCGGCCCCCCCATGCCCTGCAGAAGGGTGCTTCAACTCAGTCAAGCACGACTGCACGAGGCAGCTAGCCCTCCAAGGTGTGGAACTGCTTCCCGCCATCAGCCAGGCTCTGCCCTGAGCAATTCTCAACCTTCTGAACACAATAGGCTGTCTCCCCAACTTTCCCCCAGCTTTCCCTGCCACTCTTCGGGGAAGACTTGGGTTTTTTTCAGCCAGTCGGGCAGTCCAGCAATAGCGGAGGGCTCACCAGTGGGGGTTCAGGCTTCAGGGAGAAGCAGTCCACCCGGGAGCCTCCCTGGGTCTGCCCTACGCTGATGTGATTTGTGGGAACATAGAGAAACACCCCACAGATCACGTAGGTCTGGGAATTCAAGGATGAGGGACTGGAAGCCCTTCTTGTAAAGAAGGGGTGGACTTTGCAGTGTTAGAAAGGTAGCTTGTAAGGCCACATGGTGCCTTTCTCCTCACACTCACTCTCAGCAAAGAAACGGATTCACACCTCCTCACACACACACAACGCATACACGTACATGCACATCCGCATACCCAACTCCCACAAATGAGCAGTTACTTCCGCAAAAAGATGCATTTCCCTTTCTTCCAAAATATTTACTATTTCAGCAAAAGTTATTCTGAGTTCAGAAACTCCCTGGCCAGTACCCAGAGCATTAAGGATGTCAGGACCATCACATGGCTTACATCTCGCCTCACACAGGCCGTGGCAATGTCTCTGATCCCGGAGAAATGGAATGACGGGGGTGTTTTCCTGCATGTCAAATTCTGAGTGCTCCTGATGTCCCCAAACATCCAGTTTCTCTTAATACTTTCCAACCTGGGTCTGTCATCCTTGTCTTAACTGGAGTTATAATTTCAGCTGTCAGTTTATTTCCCAAAGTGAGACTAGTAAACAGGACTTTAATGAATCCATCAGAAAGTGCTGTTGTGCAAACAGGCGCTGGTGAAGGGAGGCTTGTTGCACCGGGAAGCAGGAGCCCTGGGTGCCAGGCCCCCTGCGCCTCTACCCGGCGGAGAGCCCTGCCTGTCACCGCCAGGAGAGGTCTCAGTGTCCATACTGGCCGTGCAAGAAATAGTAACACCTGCCGGCCTGGGGAGGGACCCGAGATTTTCTCTGGTGCTGAACTGTCTGACTAGCACTGCGTTTGCCTCCCAGAAGCATGAGACATGCACAGCTCCTTTACTGGTGTGGAGGAGAAAGCTCTGGGTCTTTCCGTGCTTCTGTAAAAAGTGTCAGGGCTGAGCACAGTCTGCTGTGCCCTCCAACACCTGAAATGACTGGTGTGTGGGACTCAGTCCCGTCCGCCTCTTCGCAACCTCATGGACTGTCGCCCACCAGGCTCTTCTGTCCGTGGGATTTTCCTGGCAAGAAAACTGGAGTGGGTTGCCATTTCCTCCTTCCAGGGATCTTCCCAGGGATTGAACCTGCGCCTCTGGCGTTGCAGGCAGATTCTGTACAGCTGAGCCATGGGGGAAGCTCAGGTTCCGGAATCCTCTTTACAATAAACATGGTTGGGTGACCCCACAACTATGTGCTTGTCCTTTCTTGTGAACAAGATTAAGGGATCTTGTGCTTCAGGGGAGAATGGGCCCTTCATCTGCCTCTGGGGAAGCAGCTGGTCTAGCCAATCAGCATCGATTCCTTTCCCCTCGACAGTTTGGTGGACCCATGACACAGCTCTGGCCAAGGTGGCTTGAAGGAGACGCCAGACTCCCCTGGGAGAAGGGGGAGCGTTTCTGGAAAGGTTATGCTCATTCCTGAAAAGAATAGGCAGTGACCTGTCAGCACATCTCTCTGATTTTCTCTCTTTTCGTGCGGGAGTGTGACACCCAGAGCTGCTGACTCCATGCTGCCCCCTCCGGGGAGGGGGGGTTAGAGTGCCAGGATGGCAGGTGGATCAATACCTGGCTCCCGGAGGACATCGCAGAATTGCCCAAACTTGAATACTCTATCTGTATACTTTGTGTTACAGGAAATGATACATGCTCTTGTGGTAAGCCATTTTTCCGGTGGATTTTCTTTATCCTGCAGCTCAAAGTATCTTACATCTATTAGGATAAGTTAGACTACGCATGCTAACAAACCCTCCCGTCACAGCCGCCTGACACAAGCTAGCGTCTCGTCCAGGGCACCGGCCCCTTGGGGTGGGCAGGGGGTCTGCTCACCATGGTCCCGCAGGCCCCAGTGAGTGGCGGTTAGGAAGCGGAAAGCTTCCGCCCCGTGGGGACATCTGTCACTCTGCCGCACATTAGAGCAGGTTACGTGACTAAGGTTTCCTTCCACAGTTGTTGGGAAGTGCAGGCCCATCCTCCGCCCACAGGGGGACACACGGAACTCTGGGGACAGCGCTGTCTGTCGTTGGGTCGCGAAGCCGGGCCGGCTCTTCGCGACCCCGCAGACGGCAGGCCGCCAGGCTCCTCCGTCCGCCACTGTCTCCGGAGTTTGCTCAAATTGGCGTCCATTGCGTCGGTGACGCTGCCTAACCACCTCCGCCTCTGCCGCCCTCCTCTCCTGCCTTCACGCTTCCCCAGCATCAGCGTCTCTTCCGACGAGTTGGCGCTTCCATCTGGTGGCTAAAGGGGGGACTTCAGCTTCAGTCCAGGGAACTCGGGGTTGATTTCCTTTAGGACGGACGGGCTTGATCCCTTGCGCTCGGCGCTCCGGGGTCTCCTCCAGCTCCGCAGGTCTCCCGCGTTAGCTGATGGAAGCTCTAGGAACAGCGAGGCGCGTGGCCTTGGATCAGAATGCAGCTTCTTTACGCCTTGGCTTCCTTGTTTCTACATTTAATCTTTGAGTGTTTTCTCCTTGCCGACTACTGAGAGGATATGAGGAGCATTAACACGACAGAGCCCGTTGGGGTGGATTCGTAACGGCTGGTTATGCTCATTCCTGAAAAGAATAGGCAGTGACCTGTCAGCACATCTCTCTGATTTTCTCTCTTTTCGTGCGGGAGTGTGACACCCAGAGCTGCTGACTCCATGCTGCCCCCTCCGGGGAGGGGGGGTTAGAGTGCCAGGATGGCAGGTGGATCAATACCTGGCTCCCGGAGGACATCGCAGAATTGCCCAAACTTGAATACTCTATCTGTATACTTTGTGTTACAGGAAATGATACATGCTCTTGTGGTAAGCCATTTTTCCGGTGGATTTTCTTTATCCTGCAGCTCAAAGTATCTTACATCTATTAGGATAAGTTAGACTACGCATGCTAACAAACCCTCCCGTCACAGCCGCCTGACACAAGCTAGCGTCTCGTCCAGGGCACCGGCCCCTTGGGGTGGGCAGGGGGTCTGCTCACCATGGTCCCGCAGGCCCCAGTGAGTGGCGGTTAGGAAGCGGAAAGCTTCCGCCCCGTGGGGACATCTGTCACTCTGCCGCACATTAGAGCAGGTTACGTGACTAAGGTTTCCTTCCACAGTTGTTGGGAAGTGCAGGCCCATCCTCCGCCCACAGGGGGACACACGGAACTCTGGGGACAGCGCTGTCTGTCGTTGGGTCGCGAAGCCGGGCCGGCTCTTCGCGACCCCGCAGACGGCAGGCCGCCAGGCTCCTCCGTCCGCCACTGTCTCCGGAGTTTGCTCAAATTGGCGTCCATTGCGTCGGTGACGCTGCCTAACCACCTCCGCCTCTGCCGCCCTCCTCTCCTGCCTTCACGCTTCCCCAGCATCAGCGTCTCTTCCGACGAGTTGGCGCTTCCATCTGGTGGCTAAAGGGGGGACTTCAGCTTCAGTCCAGGGAACTCGGGGTTGATTTCCTTTAGGACGGACGGGCTTGATCCCTTGCGCTCGGCGCTCCGGAGTCTCCTCCAGCTCCGCAGGTCTCCCGCGTTAGCTGATGGAAGCTCTAGGAACAGCGAGGCGCGTGGCCTTGGATCAGAATGCAGCTTCTTTACGCCTTGGCTTCCTTGTTTCTACATTTAATCTTTGAGTGTTTTCTCCCTTGCCGACTACTGAGAGGATATGAGGAGCATTAACACGACAGAGCCCGTTTGTGCGGGCAGCTGAGGGACGTTCGTGCCTCCTCAGCACGGGCTGCAGGCTGGCTCGGGCAGCTCCTCTTTACCCACCTGACTTTCTCATCTCTGCCTCGCATCCGCAACCAGAACACCCGCAGTGAAGTCACCGGCTGTTTTCTGTTTGGAGGCTATCTTGATTAGCTCAGGTTGCCATGACAAAAAAAAGAGTCACAGTCTGGCTGGCATAAACAATGGAAACTCATCTCCTCGCAGTGCCGGGGGCTCGAAGTCCAAAATCAAGGGGTTGGCAGGGCTGGCTTCCCTGGGGTCTCTCTCTTTGACTTATCGGTGGCCGTCTCCCCGGGTCTTCGTGTGGGCTCTGCATGTATTGGTGTCCTAATTGCCTCTTCTTATGAGGACATGCTGGACTTAGGACCCACCGGACTGGCCTTGTTTTAACTTAATCACTTCTTTAAAGCCTCTCTCTTCAAATGCAGTCCCATTCTGAGGTAAGGGGAGTTACAGCTTCCAGATATGAATTTCGAGGGGACAAAAGTCCACCCATAACAAGAGCCTTTCTTCTCTTCCCCATGAGAAGGAAACACCACGGGAGACTCACATACTGATGTCCACCACAAGTAAGAGGCAAAGGAGAAGATAAAGGAGTGAGACAGAGAAAGAAAAGGGAAAAGAATGGGCTTCCCTGGTGGTCCAGTGGGTAAGGACACCACCTTGCAGTGCAAGGGGCGCCAGTTCGATCCCTGGCCTGGGAAGATTCCACGTGCCGCGGAGCGGCTGGACCGATGTGTCCAATTACCGAGCCGGAGCTCTGGAGCGCATGCGCCCAGAGCCGGTGCTCTGCGACAACAGAGGCCACTGCGATGGGAGGCCCACACAGGCCAAAGAACAAAGATGGATGAAAATAGACAAATGAAAGACCAATAGAAGTAGCCCTCCTGCTCCCCTCTCTCCCCACCCCACTGACCCCAAAATAAATAAAATAAATAAATCTTTAAAAAAAAAAAAGAAAAGGGAAAAGAAGAGGAACAGAGAGCACTTGATAACCTCCAGAAACTAAGCCTAAAAGAAGCGAGAGTGCAGTCAATGCCTTCTTTACGCCTTGGCTTCCTTGTTTCTACATTTAATCTTTGAGTGTTTTCTCCCTTGCCGACTACTGAGAGGATATGAGGAGCATTAACACGACAGAGCCCGTTTGTGCGGGCAGCTGAGGGACGTTCGTGCCTCCTCAGCACGGGCTGCAGGCTGGCTCGGGCAGCTCCTCTTTACCCACCTGACTTTCTCATCTCTGCCTCGCATCCGCAACCAGAACACCCGCAGTGAAGTCACCGGCTGTTTTCTGTTTGGAGGCTATCTTGATTAGCTCAGGTTGCCATGACAAAAAAAAGAGTCACAGTCTGGCTGGCATAAACAATGGAAACTCATCTCCTCGCAGTGCCGGGGGCTCGAAGTCCAAAATCAAGGGGTTGGCAGGGCTGGCTTCCCTGGGGTCTCTCTCTTTGACTTATCGGTGGCCGTCTCCCCGGGTCTTCGTGTGGGCTCTGCATGTATTGGTGTCCTAATTGCCTCTTCTTATGAGGACATGCTGGACTTAGGACCCACCGGACTGGCCTTGTTTTAACTTAATCACTTCTTTAAAGCCTCTCTCTTCAAATGCAGTCCCATTCTGAGGTAAGGGGAGTTACAGCTTCCAGATATGAATTTCGAGGGGACAAAAGTCCACCCATAACAAGAGCCTTTCTTCTCTTCCCCATGAGAAGGAAACACCACGGGAGACTCACATACTGATGTCCACCACAAGTAAGAGGCAAAGGAGAAGATAAAGGAGTGAGACAGAGAAAGAAAAGGGAAAAGAATGGGCTTCCCTGGTGGTCCAGTGGGTAAGGACACCACCTTGCAGTGCAAGGGGCGCCAGTTCGATCCCTGGCCTGGGAAGATTCCACGTGCCGCGGAGCGGCTGGACCGATGTGTCCAATTACCGAGCCGGAGCTCTGGAGCGCATGCGCCCAGAGCCGGTGCTCTGCGACAACAGAGGCCACTGCGATGGGAGGCCCACACAGGCCAAAGAACAAAGATGGATGAAAATAGACAAATGAAAGACCAATAGAAGTAGCCCTCCTGCTCCCCTCTCTCCCCACCCCACTGACCCCAAAATAAATAAAATAAATAAATCTTTAAAAAAAAAAAAGAAAAGGGAAAAGAAGAGGAACAGAGAGCACTTGATAACCTCCCCAGCAAGGACTGGGAGAGCCCTGGGAAGAGAGGACGCAGGGCCAGAGCCGTCTGCAGAAAGTCGGGGTGCGGATACCACTCAGCTCTGAGCATCCACCCCTGGGCACCAGGCACGTTGGCAGGCGACGATGAGAGCCAGCTCAAGCCACTTCCAGCCAGTGAAATGTTGCCAACTTGCTGTGTGCAGAGGGATTGGTGGTCTAAATGAAGCCCAGCGCTGTGGAGTTTACTTACAGATATAGTTGTATAAGATATTCATAATTAATTGTGTAGGTTTAAATGCTTATGAAAGTTTATTTATCATCTTAACTAGAGTCTCTGCATACTAGAGTCTCTGCATTAAGTTCCTTTTAAACAGAATCCTAATTTAGAGAGCTCAGCAAGACACGAGTCATGGCTAACATATTGAAGTCGGGGTGAGTTCCACTCTTTACCTGGCTCTTAACAGCCAAGACCTACTGGGCAAAGAAGAGAGAGCAGTGGAAAGGAATCGTGCAAATAGAAAATATGAGCGCGCTGAGAGCATTGGCTCTGGAGGCTCTGTTATGGGCTCAAATCCAGGACCTAAAACAGCAGACGGTGGGTAGCCAGAGGAATTGACGAGGAGCAGTGCAGAGCAGGGGCGGGCACCCTTTCACACTGATGCCCGCCGTAGGTGTGACTCAGGCGCTCCTGAAGCACCCCCTAAGCAGACAAAGCACAGGCTAGGGCAAAAGCACCATAAATAAAAAAATTCTTTCAGTGGCATTTGATTTTCAGTCTGTCCCCCCATGTGACTCAAGTAGTCATCAAGGAGAAGGAAAGTTTATTGCACCTTCTTGCAGCTGTTTAGTTTGGAGGTAGTGGTATCTGCATTGTCATTCAGGCTTCTGAGAAGAGCTCTCCTCTGAAACGAGACAGGAGCGTCTACACGTCACTCTTGCCGTGAGGAATCGGATGGGGTGAATCAGTCAAGTCAGGCCTCAGATATTCAATTGTGCAAGTCATCCAAATGATACAGGAATATGTTATTTCCTGCAGGGTCCCAGCACTTCACTGAGTCACAAAGGGCAGCTTCGTTTCAGCCTGGTGTGGACGCTGCAAGCACTTTGTCCCACTGCAGACACAAAGTCAGGAGGAAGCGATCTTTATTGTTATTGTCATCATTAATCCTTTAATTAAGGTCTCCTTTATTCATGTCAATATCCTGCCCCTTGCTCCCCTCCCTCTCTTCGAAACCTCATTCGTTGGGCTGGTTTCTCTGAGCTCTCCCAGCTCAAATTTTAATTAAAGTGAGTTACAAGCCTTGAATCTCTAATGAACCCCTCTTCCAGATTCCATTAGAAATCAAATTTGACGCACTCTCTGTGGTGTAGTTCATTAGCATGGGATTATTTTTTGAATCTAGATAGCCTTTATGCTCGCACTCTTTGCTTCATGTTGATGTTCAGAGGTGAAACTACCCTTCTCACATTTTGCATTGGCATCAGCAGCACGTGCCATTGAAGGTAAAATGAAATCAGCAAACGGCGTGGAGACGACCTCATTCTCCGTGGATCCTGCAGCACTGGGGAGCTGGGGGCGTGGGAGGTCCACACTGAGGGGCTTCTCAGATGACTGAGACTTCTGGATATCAAGATTCATTTTGTTTTAACCTGCTAATTTAAGTTTTCTAAAATGCAGTCTCTTCTTAAAGAGAGCTCATGCTTTCCTGATGCTTCAGCCTGTCTAAGGGGAGTGGTCAGCCAGGGTTTGTTACTGGGCATCCTGCAATCACGCACCAGGGCATCGTCCTGCTCTGGAAGCTGAGCTTCCCACAGGCTAGGCTTCCAAGAACCTTTGAAGGCGGGAGAGTTGGCCAGTAGAGGGTGGGTCGCTGCATCTCTCCTTGTCCTTTTTGGAGTGTGAGAGCTGGCGAGGAAGTCAGCGGTCTTCTAGCCCAATGCTGTGAGCTTTCAGATTAGGAAAGGCAGGAAGATGCGTGCCCACTGTCCCAGTGCGGGGGCAGTCAAGGCCGGCACGGACAGCGTTCTGTTCCAGACCTTGGGCTTTTCCTCCTCCAGAGCAGGGAGGACATGGCACAGGCGTCTGTCTACCGTGTGCAGTCCCCTCGCGGGTCCTTTTTTCTGAAAAGGTGCAAGGAAATGGGTCATCCCCTGGGGTCCAGAGCAAAGAGACAGGTGCTGGGGTCAGATGACCACGGTCACCACCGGCCACTCACGCTCTTGGTTCCCTTGTCTCAGTACACGTCTTCCCACCTCCTGCTCCTCTCCACACACTGCCCCCACGAGTGTTCATTAACATTCACGTCGTTCTTCACCGAGCCCTTTAATACAAGCTCACTTCAACTTTTTATTTTCTTTCTTTTGGCCACTTCTATTGGTCTTTCATTTATTTCCATCTTTGTTCTTCGGCCTGTGTGGTAGCCTCCCATCGCAGTGGCCTCTCTCACTCCAGAGCTCCAGCTCGGTAGTTGGACATGTCAGTCCAGCCGCTCTGCAGCACGTGGGATCTTCCCAGGCCAGGGATCCAACCAGCGCCTGTTGCACTGCAAGGCAGTGTCCTGACCCACTGGACCACCAAGGAAGCCCTCGCTTCAATTTTTTTAGCTTTGTATAATACAAGTGATCAAACTTGGAAATGAAAAAAACAATGTAACAAATTCCCTTGCTCTATCACTCATGGCCAACCTTCTTTTCTTTTCTTTTTTTTTAGGCCAACCTTCTTCCATGTACTTCCCAACCCATCTCCCAGCCCAGACGTCCCATCACTTCATCTGAAAATATTTCAGTAAGTATCTCTACAATTCTACTGTTACTACTTTTGTTTTGCTTTCGACAATAATTTATTTTTAAGACAAACACAGTAATCTTTTTGTCTGCCTTCCTGTGGTCTACTTTTTTCCTTTTTCTAGTTTTGTAAGTTGGTCTTCAGTTCATTTTCACAGTTTCATTTTATCAGTGGAGATATGCAATGATGCAAAATTCCCTTCTAATGACTGTTTTACTTGATTCTATACAATCTGATATGGATATGGTATCTTCATTATCATTATTGAAAAGAAATTCAATAATTTTGTGTCTCTTCTTTGGTTTAACAATTATTTAAGGGAAAATTGTTTTTCTTTTAAGGTTTCCAAGTGTAAGTGTCTTTATGTGCTATAAGTTTCGAGCAGGGAGGACATGGCACAGGCGTCTGTCTACCGTGTGCAGTCCCCTCGCGGGTCCTTTTTTCTGAAAAGGTGCAAGGAAATGGGTCATCCCCTGGGGTCCAGAGCAAAGAGACAGGTGCTGGGGTCAGATGACCACGGTCACCACCGGCCACTCACGCTCTTGGTTCCCTTGTCTCAGTACACGTCTTCCCACCTCCTGCTCCTCTCCACACACTGCCCCCACGAGTGTTCATTAACATTCACGTCGTTCTTCACCGAGCCCTTTAATACAAGCTCACTTCAACTTTTTATTTTCTTTCTTTTGGCCACTTCTATTGGTCTTTCATTTATTTCCATCTTTGTTCTTCGGCCTGTGTGGTAGCCTCCCATCGCAGTGGCCTCTCTCACTCCAGAGCTCCAGCTCGGTAGTTGGACATGTCAGTCCAGCCGCTCTGCAGCACGTGGGATCTTCCCAGGCCAGGGATCCAACCAGCGCCTGTTGCACTGCAAGGCAGTGTCCTGACCCACTGGACCACCAAGGAAGCCCTCGCTTCAATTTTTTTAGCTTTGTATAATACAAGTGATCAAACTTGGAAATGAAAAAAACAATGTAACAAATTCCCTTGCTCTATCACTCATGGCCAACCTTCTTTTCTTTTCTTTTTTTTTAGGCCAACCTTCTTCCATGTACTTCCCAACCCATCTCCCAGCCCAGACGTCCCATCACTTCATCTGAAAATATTTCAGTAAGTATCTCTACAATTCTACTGTTACTACTTTTGTTTTGCTTTCGACAATAATTTATTTTTAAGACAAACACAGTAATCTTTTTGTCTGCCTTCCTGTGGTCTACTTTTTTCCTTTTTCTAGTTTTGTAAGTTGGTCTTCAGTTCATTTTCACAGTTTCATTTTTATCAGTGGAGATATGCAATGATGCAAAATTCCCTTCTAATGACTGTTTTACTTGATTCTATACAATCTGATATGGATATGGTATCTTCATTATCATTATTGAAAAGAAATTCAATAATTTTGTGTCTCTTCTTTGGTTTAACAATTATTTAAGGGAAAATTGTTTTTCTTTTAAGGTTTCCAAGTGTAAGTGTCTTTATGTGCTATAAGTTTCTGGCTTTGTTGCATTATGATTAAAGAATGTTGTTTTTATATAGTTTCAGTTTCTAGAAAATATGGAGGTTTTCTTTGATTCCCAGGGTCAGTTACTGTGAAGGTTACATGAGTAGCTTCCATGATCAGGCCTCAGAGTTTGATATTTTTCTTTAGATTCATCTTATTATGTTGCATAATTCTTCTTTGTTCTTACCAGTTTTTTGTCTGTTTGATCTTTCTTATACTGAAAATGATATACTAAAGTCCTTGTGGTATTATATCATATACATATCTACTTTTCCTTTTATGTCCAGGGTCTCTTGCTTTGTAAACAGGACTGAGGTGTAATTGGGTATCAGCATTATAAACTCTGGATTCCCTGGTGATTCAGCAGAAAGGAATCCTCTTGCAGTGCAAGAGACATGCCTTCAGCCCCTGGGTCAGGAAGATGGCCTGCAGAAGGGAGTGGCTACCCACTGCAATACTCTTCCCTGGGAAATCCCACGGACAGAGGAGCCTGGAGGGCTGCAGTCCATGGGGTTGCAAAGAGTCAGACATGACTTAGTTGGAAACGGAGTCAGACATGGACTGAACAACAACTGTTATGAGCTTTAGGATAATAAAGAGTCCTTCTGTGTTTCTTTTACTGCACTGTGATTTGAGTCCTGTTTTGTTAGAAGTGTGTGTGTGTGTGTGCATCCTCAGTTGTGTCCAGATTTCTGCAACCCCGTGGGCTGTAGCCTGCCAGCCTCCGCTTTCCATGGAATTTTCCAGGCAGGAATATTGGAGCCATTTGCCATTTCCTACTCCAGGAGATCTTCCCAATCCAGGAGTCCAATCTGCACTGGTCCCTGGTACCAAAGTGTTAGGTATCGAATTGCAAGTCTTCATTATTTTAATTTGCAGTTGTCTGTTATACCTTTGTCCAAACCATTATTTTTAATGTTTCTCAATCTCTTTGCTTTAAGTATATCGCTTTATAAAGCATGCCGTTGGATTTTGCTTTATTAGCCAATCTGAAATCTTATGATCTATGTATTTGACTTCTACTCTGTTCCATTGACTGTGCATTTTTAAAGAGGTTTTTTACTCTGCGGCTTCTTTTATTTGTTGTTTTATTAGCACATCTTTTTTTAAAAGAAAGTTTTGCATTTTTGTTCTGATGATTGCTATATTTGACTTATCTTCATATAATACTGTTAATTGCCTTCTTTTTTTAAAAAAGAAAAACATCGGTTCTGTCTATTGGTTGCTTCCTATAAAGAATACTGAAATTGGCTAGCCTTTTCCCTTCTTTTCTTCATCCCTCAGCATTGATCTATGGGAGAGTAACATTCCTGCACTCAGCTAATAACTCTAAGACAATTTGTTGGTGTTTAGTCGCGCAGTCGTGCCGACTCTGGTGACCTTTGGACTGTAGCCCTCCGGGCTCCTCTGTCCACAGGTTCTCCAGGCAGGAATACAGGAGCGGATTTCCACTTCCTTCTCCAGGGGATGGTCCCAACCCACGGACTGAACCCGTGTCTCCTGCCTCGTGGGCAGATTCTTTACCCTTGAGCCACCAGGGAGGTCCCAACACAATTAGTAGGTTGTCTAATTTTCATACATTCTTTGCATCCCTTCTTTTAATTATTGTTCTGACACTGTGAGAGCAGATAGCCAGGTGCCTCTCACAAGCATCACTTTACTTAAGACCCACGATAAACAGATATTTAATACTTACCGCCAGTCCTTGTACTGATCTCTGCAGTTAAATGTTTCGGTTCTTTGAGGTTATTTTCCTGATATATTCTTGAGAAATGGACCATGAGAGTAATCATGTCTCTGTTCCTACATGGCAAAAACAATTAGCTCTGGTGTTGTACTCAATGGTTGGTTTGGCTAAATGTGAAAATCCAAAAAGTCTGACGACAGTCTGATTTTCTTTTCCTTATAGATGGTGGCATTATATGTTTGTCTGGCTTCCCATTGGATTCTTTTCCGATATAGTTCATTTTATTAGATTGTGTCTGAGTATGCCATTTGGGGTCAGTTTTCCCAGGTATGTGCTGTGTCCTTTCAGCATGTTTCAAACTTTTTGTTGTTTCTTTAAATTCAAGAATGTCTTTATCTCATATAACAGATGGCAGCACTTGCTCTGCTCCACCGCTTTGGTCTTCTTCGTCAGCTCCTCTTACATACAGGTTGGCTCTTCTTTCCACATCCTCTACAGCTACCATGTTTTCCTTGAACACTCTCAGAAACACCTTATTTTGTTTCTCCTTTCTATTTAACATTTCTAATTTTCACCTGTGATGTGTCTCAAGGCACTATCCATTGTCATTTTCATTTTAGTTCAGTTTTCATTTATAATTTTTTGCTTTTAGTTCATTTCTTCTGTGAATATACATCTCTCTTTTCAAGTCTTCCTTTTCTCTAATGACCTCATTTCTGAGCTTCTTCAATTCATTTTTATGTGGTTCTTTCTATCATTTTTAAAATGACTAGCTCACTTGGAACACTAGGGTATAATTTCACATGGTTTATGGCCACGTCTTTTTAGTCTCCTTTCATCATTTATTTAGGGACATTATTCTATTCCTTTCTCTCTCTTCTTATATTGACTTTGCTTATAGTCCTTGGCAATCCTTTTCTGTTGTTCATTTTTACGGGAAATGACATTTCTTGTACTTTGAGGAGTAGGAGTGGGCCAGCTTTACACAATGCTCTTTTCCTTCAGAGTGTAAGATGTTTTTATGAAGCAATCGCAGTGAACTTTCCACTGTGTGAAATCCGCTTCCTGTACATCCTTCCCCTTGGATCCGTTCTTTCCCACGCCTCCAGGGTCCCCGTCTTGCTCAGTTTCAACTCCACCCTCAGCAGATTCTCTTCAGGGTAGAGTTCTCTCCTGGAAGCCATTTTGTATTTGCTTTTCATAAGATCCCAGGGCCCACACTACTCCAGGACTTCTGGCGTCTGAGTGCTCTGTCCTCTTCTGTATGCTGATCCTGCTGCTGCCCTTCCAGGCGGGGCTGCTGTGTTTCCAGCGAGCAGCCGTGGTGATCCTGGAGCTCTGTTCTTAGGGCCAGCAGAGGCTCCTTGTCTTCATCTGCATAGATGCTGGTATCATGCAGGTCTTAGAGCTGCCAGTGTCTCTCCCACTCATATTTTCAAGTTTATAAGCATATCTTTTCACTCAGTTTTGTTATAGACCTATCCATGGGTTCTTACAGAACCTTCCTGCTAATGCAGAAGACAGAAGAGACACAGGTTGGATCCCTGGGTCGAGAAGATCCCTTGGAAGAGGGCATGGCAGCCCCCTCCGGTGTTCTTGCCTGGAGAATCCCATGGACAGAGGAGCCTGGTGGGCCGTGGTCCAGAGGGTCACGGAGAGTCAGACACGACGGAGGTGACTTCGTTTTTAATTTTGCTCTCCTGATCATTGTATATGCCTTAATAAGGGACTTACATAAAAGGTAAAACTCTGCTTCCACAACTGTCCTGCCAGAATCCATCTCAAGTCACTCTGATCATGGCTATGTGACTGTTTTTTTTAAAACTTATATTTTAATTGGAATATAGTTGCTTTACAATGCTGTGTTAGTTTCTTCTGTGCATCATGAATCAGCTGCAAGTATACATATCTCTGGGCTTCCCTGGTGGTTCAGCAGTAAGCAATCTGCGTGCCAGTGCAGGAGACACGGGTTTGATCCCTGGATCAGGAAGATCCCCTGAAGAAGTTTCTTGCCAAGAAACTGCCATGGACAGAGGAGCCTGTGGGCTACAGTCCATGGAGTTGCAAAGAGTCAGACACGACTGAGGGACCGAACAACCGCAATACATATGTCCCCTCCCTCCTGAGCCGCCCCAGTACCCCTTCATCCCACCGCCCCTCGAGGTCACCACAGAGCATGAGCTGAGCGCCCTGTGCATCACAGCAGCTCCCCGCTGGCTGGCTGCACACACGGCCATAGACGTGGGAGAGCGCCGTAGCTGCCTTTTCTCTTTTTTTGGCCACTTCTATTGGTCTTTATTATTTATTTTCATCTATCTTTGTTCTTTGGCCTGTGTGGGCCTCCCATCGCAGCGGCCCCCTTTGTTGCAGAGCACCAGCTCCGGGCGCATGCGCTCCAGAGCTCCGGCTCGGTGATTGGACACGTCGGTCCAGCTGCTCCGCGGCACATGGGATCTTCCCGGGCCAGGGATCGAACCGGCGCCCCTTGCACTTCAAGGCAGTGTCCTTACCCACTGGACCACCAGGGAAGCCCTGTAGATGCCTTTTGATGGTTGATTCCTTGAAGACAGGGAAACTGAGCATCTGTGTCCCAGAGCAAGGAGACAAGGGGAAATAAAAAGAGATCAAGTGTCTCCAAATAGGAGAAGAAAATCTATCCCTGGTAGCAGATGATATTATTTTATAAGTAGAAAAACATTAAAATTCCACATACAAAATCTGTTAGAATGAAAAAGAATCCATCAAAGTTGTAGGATATAAAACCAACATGCAGAAATCAGGTGACTTCGTTTTTAATTTTGCTCTCCTGATCATTGTATATGCCTTAATAAGGGACTTACATAAAAGGTAAAACTCTGCTTCCACAACTGTCCTGCCAGAATCCATCTCAAGTCACTCTGATCATGGCTATGTGACTGTTTTTTTTAAAACTTATATTTTAATTGGAATATAGTTGCTTTACAATGCTGTGTTAGTTTCTTCTGTGCATCATGAATCAGCTGCAAGTATACATATCTCTGGGCTTCCCTGGTGGTTCAGCAGTAAGCAATCTGCGTGCCAGTGCAGGAGACACGGGTTTGATCCCTGGATCAGGAAGATCCCCTGAAGAAGTTTCTTGCCAAGAAACTGCCATGGACAGAGGAGCCTGTGGGCTACAGTCCATGGAGTTGCAAAGAGTCAGACACGACTGAGGGACCGAACAACCGCAATACATATGTCCCCTCCCTCCTGAGCCGCCCCAGTACCCCTTCATCCCACCGCCCCTCGAGGTCACCACAGAGCATGAGCTGAGCGCCCTGTGCATCACAGCAGCTCCCCGCTGGCTGGCTGCACACACGGCCATAGACGTGGGAGAGCGCCGTAGCTGCCTTTTCTCTTTTTTTGGCCACTTCTATTGGTCTTTATTATTTATTTTCATCTATCTTTGTTCTTTGGCCTGTGTGGGCCTCCCATCGCAGCGGCCCCCTTTGTTGCAGAGCACCAGCTCCGGGCGCATGCGCTCCAGAGCTCCGGCTCGGTGATTGGACACGTCGGTCCAGCTGCTCCGCGGCACATGGGATCTTCCCGGGCCAGGGATCGAACCGGCGCCCCTTGCACTTCAAGGCAGTGTCCTTACCCACTGGACCACCAGGGAAGCCCTGTAGATGCCTTTTGATGGTTGATTCCTTGAAGACAGGGAAACTGAGCATCTGTGTCCCAGAGCAAGGAGACAAGGGGAAATAAAAAGAGATCAAGTGTCTCCAAATAGGAGAAGAAAATCTATCCCTGGTAGCAGATGATATTATTTTATAAGTAGAAAATCCTTAAAATTCCACACACACAAAAATCTGTTAGAATGAATAAACGAATCCATCAAAGTTGTAGGATATAAAACCAACATGCAGAAATCAGTTGCATTTCTTTGCTGAGATTATAACAGGCAATATTAATTTCTTCTTTATGCTATTACGTAGTTGCCTTTCTGCACTCTGAAAAGGAAATCAAAAAATAACTTCATTTACAATAGTATCAAAAAAAGAGCAAAACACTTAGGAGTAAACTTAACCAGGGAGGTCAAGGATTTATACATGGAAAATTTAAAAACTATTTTTATATACTTTTTTTCGTGTATTTGTTTATTTATTTTCATCCATCTTTATTCTTTGGCCTGTGGGAGCCTCCCATTGCAGTGGCCTCTCTCGTTGTAGAGCACCGGCTCTGGGCGCATGCGCTCCAGAGCTCTGGCTTGGTGATTGGACACATCAGTCCAGCCGCTCCGCGGCACGTGGGATCTTCCCAGGCCAGGGATCGAACCGGCGCCCCTTGCACTGCAAGGCAGTGTCCTTACCCACTGGACCACCAGGGAAGCCCTGTAGATGCCTTTTGATGGTTGATTCCTTGAAGACAGGGAAACTGAGCATCTGTGTCCCAGAGCAAGGAGACAAGGGGAAATAAAAAGAGATCAAGTGTCTCCAAATAGGAGAAGAAAATCTATCCCTGGTAGCAGATGATATTATTTTATAAGTAGAAAATCCTTAAAATTCCACACACACAAAAATCTGTTAGAATGAATAAACGAATCCATCAAAGTTGTAGGATATAAAACCAACATGCAGAAATCAGTTGCATTTCTTTGCTGAGATTATAACAGGCAATATTAATTTCTTCTTTATGCTATTACGTAGTTGCCTTTCTGCACTCTGAAAAGGAAATCAAAAAATAACTTCATTTACAATAGTATCAAAAAAAGAGCAAAACACTTAGGAGTAAACTTAACCAGGGAGGTCAAGGATTTATACATGGAAAATTTAAAAACTATTTTTATATACTTTTTTTCGTGTATTTGTTTATTTATTTTCATCCATCTTTATTCTTGGGCCTGTGGGAGCCTCCCATTGCAGTGGCCTCTCTCGTTGTAGAGCACCGGCTCCGGGCGCACGCACTCCAGAGCGCTGGCTCGTAATTGGACACATCGGCCCAGCCACTCTGCGGCACGTGGGATCTTCCCAGGCCAGGGATAGAGCCGGTGGCCCTTGCACTGCAAGGCGGTGTCCCTACCCACTGGACCACCAGGGAAGCCCCCTGTAAAACTATTGATCAAAGAAACCGAAGACGACACAAATAAATGGAAAGACACTCTATGTTCATGGATCTGAAGACCAAATATTGTTAAAATGTCCAAAAGCAATCCACAGAATCCATGCAATCCTTTAAAAATCCTAATGGCATTTGTTTTTTTGCAAAAATAGAAAAATCCATCCTAAAATTCACATAG
This sequence comes from Tragulus kanchil, assembly GCA_022376925.1. Taxonomy (NCBI): domain Eukaryota; kingdom Metazoa; phylum Chordata; class Mammalia; order Artiodactyla; family Tragulidae; genus Tragulus; species Tragulus kanchil. The sequence continues at coordinate 119,384,152 of JAIOJX010000026.1, forward strand.
AGTCTCAAGGGGCCTCAAGGAGCTAAAAGAATCTGGAAAAAGAAAAACAAATTTGGAGTTGTGACACACTCTAATTTCAAAATTATTGTAAAGCTACAATAATTGAAACAGTGCTCTATCAACAGAAAGAAGAGCATTTAGACAACCAAACAGGTGGAGAGTCCAGAAATAAAACCTCACATATACGGTCAAATGATTTTCAGCAAGAAGCCATGATTATTCCATAGGGCAAGGAGAGATTTCTAGCAACTGGAGCTAGGCATACTATATTCACATGCAGAAAAATGAAGCTGAACTTATAGCTTATACCATCTATTAATACAATAATTAACTCAAATGAATCAAAGATCTATATAAGAGCTAAAGCTACAACACTCTGCAGGGGAGAAGAAAGAGGAAAGACTTCATGACATTGAATGTAATAATGGTTTCTTGGATGCAACCCCAAAAGCCCAGGCAACAAAAGTCAAAATCAATTGTACTACATGAGAGTATAAAATTGAGCATCAAGAGACGCAACCAACTGAGTGAAAGGCAACCTATGAAATGGAGAAAATATTTGCAAATCATATATTGGGCAAGGATTTAATATCCGGAATACACAAAGAACAAACAAAAATAAACTGACAACCTGATTTTAAAATGGGCAAAGGACTTGCATAGACGTTTCTCCAAAGAAATGTCCAACAAGCACATGAAGAAAATGTTCACCAGCACTAATCATGAAAAATGTAAATGAAAACCACAGTGAGACACGCACACATTCGGTTGGCTACTATCAGCTTTCAGAGTCAATGACTTTAGGACACATGCTTGAGGAGAGCAGGATTTTTCAACCTCGGCACTACTGGCGTTTTGGATGGGATCATTCTTTGGTACAGGTGGCTGGTCTGTGCTTTTTGGAATATTTAGCAGTGTCCTTGTTCTGAACTCACTAAATCCCACTAGCATCCCCCTCTCTAGTCTTAACAATAAAAAAGTGTCTCCAGACAGTGTCTTCTGCATATGTCCTTTGGGAAACCAAGTTGCCCCCAGCTGAGAACCGCTGGATTCAATCACACAAATAAATGAAGAGCCTGCTTACTCCATGAAGCTGATGAGAGATTTGACTTTAAAATATGTCGGTTTAAGGAACTGTATTTTGCATTTAACAACCACTGGAGGCAAAGTTTGACTTCAGGATTCCCTCACCCTCGCCTTCAGAATCCCCTGGAATTTTTCTCTTATAAATGATTGCCCCCTCCCTTCCCTCTAATCTCAGGAATACGATAGTTTGTCTTCCTAGCGCCATCCAGACATAATCTCAAGAAAAGAACTAGCAGGGATTTAAAACATGGTGCAGGAGCAACATGGTAAAATGGACAGGGACCCGAGCAACCTGGGAGCTGGTCCTGGTTTGTTACAACCAATGGTCCCCAAGAAAGTCATTTTCAAAATTGCAATCAAAAAAATCTATATAGCTACCATCTATTAATACAATAATTAACTCAAATGAATCAAAGATCTATATAAGAGCTAAAGCTACAACACTCTGCAGGGGAGAAGAAAGAGGAAAGACTTCATGACATTGAATGTAATAATGGTTTCTTGGATGCAACCCCAAAAGCCCAGGCAACAAAAGTCAAAATCAATTGTACTACATGAGAGTATAAAATTGAGCATCAAGAGACGCAACCAACTGAGTGAAAGGCAACCTATGAAATGGAGAAAATATTTGCAAATCATATATTGGGCAAGGATTTAATATCCGGAATACACAAAGAACAAACAAAAATAAACTGACAACCTGATTTTAAAATGGGCAAAGGACTTGCATAGACGTTTCTCCAAAGAAATGTCCAACAAGCACATGAAGAAAATGTTCACCAGCACTAATCATGAAAAATGTAAATGAAAACCACAGTGAGACACGCACACATTCGGTTGGCTACTATCAGCTTTCAGAGTCAATGACTTTAGGACACATGCTTGAGGAGAGCAGGATTTTTCAACCTCGGCACTACTGGCGTTTTGGATGGGATCATTCTTTGGTACAGGTGGCTGGTCTGTGCTTTTTGGAATATTTAGCAGTGTCCTTGTCCTGAACTCACTAAATCCCACTAGCATCCCCCTCTCTAGTCTTAACAATAAAAAAGTGTCTCCAGACAGTGTCTTCTGCATATGTCCTTTGGGAAACCAAGTTGCCCCCAGCTGAGAACCGCTGGATTCAATCACACAAATAAATGAAGAGCCTGCTTACTCCATGAAGCTGATGAGAGATTTGACTTTAAAATATGTCGGTTTAAGGAACTGTATTTTGCATTTAACAACCACTGGAGGCAAAGTTTGACTTCAGGATTCCCTCACCCTCGCCTTCAGAATCCCCTGGAATTTTTCTCTTATAAATGATTGCCCCCTCCCTTCCCCTCTAATCTCAGGAATACGATAGTTTGTCTTCCTAGCGCCATCCAGACATAATCTCAAGAAAAGAACTAGCAGGGGATTTAAAACATGGTGCAGGAGCAACATGGTGCAAGGAACTGGACAGGGACCCGAGCAACCTGGGAGCTGGTCCTGGTTTGTTACAACCAATGGTGAAGCCCCAAGAAAGTCATTAATCATCTGGACCTCTAGGATCTCCTTGGCAAGGCTGAGTATTGGATCAGCTGATTTTTCTGCACTCATTCTCCCTAGTGGGTAAATGACTCACACAGAAAGCTCTGTGGGTGGCCTATTTGTTGCAACAATGTGCAACAAGGAACTGTGTGCAACAAGGCGCTCACACCTTTATCGGACATGATGCTTTCACGAGGCAATGAACCACCCAGCCTTGATGGCCAGATTCTACATTTATGTATGATAAGAAAGCACAGAAGATTCTGGAACATAACTTCCGTCATGGACTGTAAGACCCTCACAGCTGCAAGGTAGAGAGAACACCTTGTGCTACTTTCTCAAGGAAATCCTGACGCACAGCGAGGGGGTGGGTAACTTGTCCACCTTTTACTGAAAAGTGGAGGAATCAACATGGTGCTTTAAATACAGGGGTCCTGAAAGCGTAGGGAGGATTGGTTTTTGGAGGCTCTGCACCCTGTTCTGTTCTGTGGACGGTCAGGGTCACTTGTCTGAAACCATTAGCATGCTCCCTCGTGTCTCCTGCCCTTGGTGGAGAGAAATCATTTATTTCCTGCATTTCTACGAACAAGTCCACTGATAATCAGGACAAACACACGGAGAATATCAAGAGCAGATTGATGTTGAAAGATAAAAAAAAACCCAAAACCTTCACTGGCATAGACAAGAGACTCAAATTATACAGGCTATTAAACAGGGAAAGAGAAGGGTTATTGACTAGTAACAGGGGTGCGGGTAACAGGGTGTTGGCAACCCAGTGCAAGGCGAACGCTAAAGACCCAGGGGTGCCAGACATGGACGTGGAGCGGGCACTGCCCTGGGGCCAGGCAGAGCACCCCCCAGAACAACTAACTTGGGAGCCCTGTCCTAACACCCTGCTGAGGTACAGATCTTGTTGGAGAGGGTGGGGCTTGGCCCAGTGGGTGGCGAAGTTGGCCGCGGAGGACAGTCAAGCAGGAACCTGTCCCCCGGGGTGACACGTCCCAGCAACTGCCGGAGGGAAAGTGGTTGAACTTTCCGGAAAACCGACTGAGTCACTGGAGGGACTTGCCAGGAAGCTTCCGGGAAGCCACCCCAACGAGGATGAGTCGCCTGCAGAACTCACCAGAAAGCCAGGCTCGGGGTGAAGGAGGCCCGTGGGCGTCGGCGCGCCAGCACGGCAGGAGCAGGAAGGAAGCGGGGCTCCAGCCGCCAGGGAGCCCTCCGTCCCGGCGCTCCCCGGGCTCTCCACGGGAGGCGTGCAAGCTCGTGCCTGCTGCCAAGGAGAGACCCTTGAAGACCCAGTTCCAGTATCACAGCCCTGCAAAGCAGGATGGGCTGGGGACACAAAGCAGCACACTGCTAAGCCACAAGGTCCCAGCCAGCAGCTGCAGGGTCACGGTGGTGATACACACACGGCGCAGACGCGTGTATCAGAGGAGCACAGCTCACACACGGATGTTCAGCAAGAACGAGCAAAGCAAGAGCGCCCATCCTTTAGCTCCATCTCTGCTTCAGGCACACAGCCACGCCCTGCCCGCGCTCACTGAGCAGGGCCACCCACCCCCGGTGGCAGGCAGGACCCCGAGGTCCGGGTCTTCCTCTTTGCTTTTTCACTTTCTTCCCTTGGCTTTCCTGCTGGGGCTGGGGGGGTTCAGGCACCCCTAGAGGCTTGGGGCGAGAGGAACCCAACTTAGCTATTCTGAACAAGTCCACTGATAATCAGGACAAACACACGGAGAATATCAAGAGCAGATTGATGTTGAAAGATAAAAAAAAACCCAAAACCTTCACTGGCATAGACAAGAGACTCAAATTATACAGGCTATTAAACAGGGAAAGAGAAGGGTTATTGACTAGTAACAGGGGTGCGGGTAACAGGGTGTTGGCAACCCAGTGCAAGGCGAACGCTAAAGACCCAGGGGTGCCAGACATGGACGTGGAGCGGGCACTGCCCTGGGGCCAGGCAGAGCACCCCCCAGAACAACTAACTTGGGAGCCCTGTCCTAACACCCTGCTGAGGTACAGATCTTGTTGGAGAGGGTGGGGCTTGGCCCAGTGGGTGGCGAAGTTGGCCGCGGAGGACAGTCAAGCAGGAACCTGTCCCCCGGGGTGACACGTCCCAGCAACTGCCGGAGGGGAAAGTGGTTGAACTTTCCGGAAAACCGACTGAGTCACTGGAGGGACTTGCCAGGAAGCTTCCGGGAAGCCACCCCAACGAGGATGAGTCGCCTGCAGAACTCACCAGAAAGCCAGGCTCGGGGTGAAGGAGGCCCCGTGGGCGTCGGGCGCGCCAGCACGGCAGGAGCAGGAAGGAAGCGGGGCTCCAGCCGCCAGGGAGCCCTCCGTCCCGCGGCGCTCCCCCCGGGCTCTCCACGGGAGACGTGCAAGCTCGTGCCTGCTGCCAAGGAGAGACCCTTGAAGACCCAGTTCCAGTATCACAGCCCTGCAAAGCAGGATGGGCTGGGGACACAAAGCAGCACACTGCTAAGCCACAAGGTCCCAGCCAGCAGCTGCAGGGTCACGGTGGTGATACACACACGGCGCAGACGCGTGTATCAGAGGAGCACAGCTCACACACGGATGTTCAGCAAGAACGAGCAAAGCAAGAGCGCCCATCCTTTAGCTCCATCTCTGCTTCAGGCACACAGCCACGCCCTGCCCGCGCTCACTGAGCAGGGCCACCCACCCCCGGTGGCAGGCAGGACCCCGAGGTCCGGGTCTTCCTCTTTGCTTTTTCACTTTCTTCCCTTGGCTTTCCTGCTGGGGCTGCAGCGGAGGGAGCCCGGATGTCAGAAAAGCTTTTTTAAAAAAGTCTTGCTTGCCTCTTAGAGGCTTGGGGCGAGAGGAACCCAACTTAGCTACGGTGACCTCGTGCCAGGTCACCTCTCTGGTGCCAGCTGCTGTCCACTTCTGTCCCTTCTTGCCCTCTCAAGCGTCCTGCTTAAGGCACTGAACAGCACGGTCACCCCAAGGTAACCAGTCGTCCATCCACTCTTGTGGGTTACCGACGAGGAGCGCCCCCACGTTGATGAGACAAGAGGCCCTTCTTGGGTGGCGGGGAGGACAGGACTCAGGTCTGCTGTGTGAATCTGGCCGGTTACCAAATCTCTCGCTCGAGGCCCCCAGGTTGGGGTGCCGGGTGGATGAAAGGGTGCGGGCCGTGATCAAGCTCAAGTTCCGGCAGCCCCATCAGGAGCGCCTGCATCAGCCCACCTCCTCATTTCCGAGCACGTGCTCTCTGTGTTTAAGGGTGCAGTTTTTCTTTTCCTTTTTTTTTTAAAAGACTTTTATTTATTTATTTTTGGCTGTGCTGGGTCTTTGTTGATGTGTTGGTTCAGCTGCTCTGCTGTATGTGGGATCTTCCTGGTTCAGGGATCGAACCTGCGTCTCCTGCATTGGCAGACGTGTTCTTATCCACTGAGCCAGAAGGGAAGCCCTAGGGGTGCCGTTTTTCTAATGGTGGAGCCCAACAGCCCTTCGGAGTCTCAGTGCCAACAGGCAGGTTGAAAAGGGCTTGCTTAGCAAGTTGACCCCTTTCTCCAACTCGTGCCTTCCTCCTCCCAAATTCCTTCGTCCTGAAGGCTACAGGCGCTTAGCATCGTGGAACAAGGCTCCCCCTCAGAGGCTCCCCTTCTGGGAAGACCGAGTGTCCTCGCAGGTGCGAGTCCTCCTTGGGAAAGCGCGTCCTACGATCGCCACCTGGTGGCCACTATGTAGAATACGCACATTGGACAATCTGATGACCAAACAGGAGGGCAGTTACCCACGGCGATTATAAAGGAAAACCTCAGGCCGGGACCCCTCATGCGGGACATCTGGGCATGCTGCTTGGGAGGCCCTCACTCAGGACCCCTCGGCCAGGCTTACCACCCTGGATCCAGGACAGGTGACTCCAGGGTTCTCCAGCCTCAGCACGCTGGTTGTTTGGAGCCAAGATAATTTTGTTTTGAGAGACTGCCCTGCACACTATAGAAAAGTTAGCAGCAACTCTGGTGTCGACTCACCAGATACCAGTAGAAACCCTTCCCAGTACCCGCTGTAACAGCCATAAACATCTCCAAGATGTTGCCAATTGTCCTCTAGGGGCTAGGGAGAAATCGCTCCTCCTTTGGACTGTTCGGATGAGCTGTTCACTTACTAAACGTTCTAGCTCCTAGCGGCGTGGCACGGAGGGCAGGGACTCTGGCCAGGCTGGGTCGGCAGTGGGCCCGGGACCCACAGTGTGCCGAGTCCAGGAAGCAGGGGCTAAAGCAGCTCCGGGTCCCAGTCTTCCAGAGCGGCCTGTCACAAGCTTCGCCCTTGGGTCCCTCATTGCCCAGACACGTGTCAGGGGTGTTTTTGAGACTGATCTTTGTTAAGTCTCAGTGGAAAGCAAAGCCTGCTTAGGACAGGTCTGGATGATTTCGTCTGAGTCCTCAGGAGGGCCTGTAAGAATAACAACAGCCACCGTTTGCCATTTTACAGATGAGAAATGGGGTTGGAGGGCACACGTGACTTGTCCACAGCCTCGGAGGTGGTACTTGGTGGAGCTGAATTTTGAGCTTGGGTTTCACATAGTCTTTGGCCAGTGCCTGCTCTCCCCAGTGAGTCGACTTCTCAGATATCCTCTAGAACTTTGTCTTCCATAGCTCAGGGTGTGGGTGCTGATGAAGCCCGTTTTTTCGCAATCTCCCTTCTGTGCCTTCCTCCTCCCAAATTCCTTCGTCCTGAAGGCTACAGGCGCTTAGCATCGTGGAACAAGGCTCCCCCTCAGAGGCTCCCCTTCTGGGAAGACCGAGTGTCCTCGCAGGTGCGAGTCCTCCTTGGGAAAGCGCGTCCTACGATCGCCACCTGGTGGCCACTATGTAGAATACGCACATTGGACAATCTGATGACCAAACAGGAGGGCAGTTACCCACGGCGATTATAAAGGAAAACCTCAGGCCGGGACCCCTCATGCGGGACATCTGGGCATGCTGCTTGGGAGGCCCTCACTCAGGACCCCTCGGCCAGGCTTACCACCCTGGATCCAGGACAGGTGACTCCAGGGTTCTCCAGCCTCAGCACGCTGGTTGTTTGGAGCCAAGATAATTTTGTTTTGAGAGACTGCCCTGCACACTATAGAAAAGTTAGCAGCAACTCTGGTGTCGACTCACCAGATACCAGTAGAAACCCTTCCCAGTACCCGCTGTAACAGCCATAAACATCTCCAAGATGTTGCCAATTGTCCTCTAGGGGCTAGGGAGAAATCGCTCCTCCTTTGGACTGTTCGGATGAGCTGTTCACTTACTAAACGTTCTAGCTCCTAGCGGCGTGGCACGGAGGGCAGGGACTCTGGCCAGGCTGGGTCGGCAGTGGGCCCCGGGACCCACAGTGTGCCGAGTCCAGGAAGCAGGGGCTAAAGCAGCTCCGGGTCCCAGTCTTCCAGAGCGGCCTGTCACAAGCTTCGCCCTTGGGTCCCTCATTGCCCAGACACGTGTCAGGGGTGTTTTTGAGACTGATCTTTGTTAAGTCTCAGTGGAAAGCAAAGCCTGCTTAGGACAGGTCTGGATGATTTCGTCTGAGTCCTCAGGAGGGCCTGTAAGAATAACAACAGCCACCGTTTGCCATTTTACAGATGAGAAATGGGGTTGGAGGGCACACGTGACTTGTCCACAGCCTCGGAGGTGGTACTTGGTGGAGCTGAATTTTGAGCTTGGGTTTCACATAGTCTTTGGCCAGTGCCTGCTCTCCCCAGTGAGTCGACTTCTCAGATATCCTCTAGAACTTTGTCTTCCATAGCTCAGGGTGTGGGTGCTGATGAAGCCCTCCTTGTCTTCTGCCCTTGGTTGTTGCTCAGTTGCTCAGTGGTGTGCGATTCTTTGCGAGCCCATGGACGGCAGCACGCCAGGCTTCCCTGCCCTTCACTGTCTCCTGGAGTTTCCTCAAACTCATGTCCGTTGACTCAGGGATGCCATCCAACCATTTCGTCCTCTATCGTCCCCTTCTCCTTCTGCCTTCTATCTTTCCCAGCATCAGGGTCTTTTCCGGTGAGTCCTCTCTTCCCATCAGGTGGACAAAGTATTGGAGCTTCAGCTTCAGCTTCAGTTCTTCCATTGAATATTCAGTACTGATTTCCTTTAGGATGGACTGGGTTGATCTCCTTGCAGTCCAAGGGACTCTCAAGAGCCTTCTCCAGCACCACAGTTCAAAGGCATCAGTTCTTTGGTGCTCAGCCTTCTTTGTGGTCCAGCTCTCACATCCATACCTGACTACTGGGAAAACCATACCTTTGACTCTATGGACCTTTGTTGGCAAAGTGATGTCTCTGCTTTGTAATATATGGTCTAGGTTTGTCATAGCTTTTCTTGCAAGGAACTACCATCTTTTAGCTTCATGGCTGCAGTCACCCTCCACAGTGATTTAGAAGCCCAAGGAAATAAAGTCCGCCCCTGTTTCCGTCATTTCCCCATCTGCCCTGGGTATGCTAATGTCGTCCCTTTGAACAGGCTAGTGATGTTTCAAGGAAAGGATCTTGTTTCCGCTTCTCCTGTGCTGCCTTTGGAGCCGGTGCTGTGCTTGGCACGGAGGTCTCAGAAGCAGCTAGCAGGTGCACCAGGGCAGCCCTCTTCCATCAGGTCAGGGTCTTTCAAAATTCCGATTGCCCTACCTGGACGCCCCCAGAATCCCACAGACCCAGCTGTCCCCACTTTCCTCAAAGCCACACCTAATGTAGAGGTCCACTTCATCTCCACCTGCATCTCCCTCTGGTGGCAATCTAATTAGGTTCTTTCTACAATTAGCTATTCGTAATTAAAGAGGAACAAAGCCCGAGTGTCATTCTTAAACTTCATCCATTAAACACCAGTGTCCAAATTTGAAATCCCTCTTCAGACAAGAAGGCAGGGTCTGTGTGTGGGATACAAATTCTCCAGATACGCCAAACCTAAATTGAATTATGCAAGGAGAACAGAGGTTTCACTTCATTCTTCCTGGAACTGCTGTAATTAAAACTCAATTAGGAGCCGTGCTGGCCAACGTCGTTAGCCGAGTGTCACTCTGCTGAAGGGACACACCGCTTAGCTCCGTTCGTGTGGATGCCGTCCTGAAGACTTGGCGGGGAAAGGGGCCCTTTGGCCCATCCTCTGTCTTTCAACAGGATTCTTCCCTTCACCATTTGCTTGGTTGCTTTCTTTTCGTTTATAGCTTTTGAAAATTGTTCTATCCGGGTCAATGGAGGAAAGGGCTGTTGTGATGTCTTGTCTTAACATAATCTGTCAAGTGCTCGTGACAGGCTGGGTGCTCCACGTGCAGTGTCTGATTTAGCTTCAACTCCAGCTGGAGGGGGCAGATAGCATCCTTATTTTAATGAGAAGGAAATCCAAGGTTCAGAGAAAAACCCCCAGTTTGATTAAAAAGCCAAGGAAATATATGGTCTAGTTTCTTTTCTTGCAAGGAACTACCATCTTTTAGCTTCATGGCTGCAGTCACCCTCCACAGTGATTTAGAAGCCCAAGGAAATAAAGTCCGCCCCTGTTTCCGTCATTTCCCCATCTGCCCTGGGTATGCTAATGTCGTCCCTTTGAACAGGCTAGTGATGTTTCAAGGAAAGGATCTTGTTTCCGCTTCTCCTGTGCTGCCTTTGGAGCCGGTGCTGTGCTTGGCACGGAGGTCTCAGAAGCAGCTAGCAGGTGCACCAGGGCAGCCCTCTTCCATCAGGTCAGGGTCTTTCAAAATTCCGATTGCCCTACCTGGACGCCCCCAGAATCCCACAGACCCAGCTGTCCCCACTTTCCTCAAAGCCACACCTAATGTAGAGGTCCACTTCATCTCCACCTGCATCTCCCTCTGGTGGCAATCTAATTAGGTTCTTTCTACAATTAGCTATTCGTAATTAAAGAGGAACAAAGCCCGAGTGTCATTCTTAAACTTCATCCATTAAACACCAGTGTCCAAATTTGAAATCCCTCTTCAGACAAGAAGGCAGGGTCTGTGTGTGGGATACAAATTCTCCAGATACGCCAAACCTAAATTGAATTATGCAAGGAGAACAGAGGTTTCACTTCATTCTTCCTGGAACTGCTGTAATTAAAACTCAATTAGGAGCCGTGCTGGCCAACGTCGTTAGCCGAGTGTCACTCTGCTGAAGGGACACACCGCTTAGCTCCGTTCGTGTGGATGCCGTCCTGAAGACTTGGCGGGGAAAGGGGCCCTTTGGCCCATCCTCTGTCTTTCAACAGGATTCTTCCCTTCACCATTTGCTTGGTTGCTTTCTTTTCGTTTATAGCTTTTGAAAATTGTTCTATCCGGGTCAATGGAGGAAAGGGCTGTTGTGATGTCTTGTCTTAACATAATCTGTCAAGTGCTCGTGACAGGCTGGGTGCTCCACGTGCAGTGTCTGATTTAGCTTCAACTCCAGCTGGAGGGGGCAGATAGCATCCTTATTTAATGAGAAGGAAATCAAGGTTCAGAGAAGTTACAGAACCTGCCAGTCACACCAATATGAAATGGTGAGGCCAGGATTTAGCCCACAGGAGACAGGAAAAATAAGTTTTTTTATTCCTGTAGCATAAAAATCTGTGCATTTGGGATCCAGTGAACTCTTGGAAGCCTTTCCTGCGTCCTGCTGGTTGTGGAGGTGTTTTCTCTGCAACGAGCTGTCGAGATGCCTGAAAAAGTGGTAGCTGACGGGTGAGAGGTCAACGACAGAAGAGGCAAAACTTTGTAGCCCAGTTCATTCAACTTTTGATGTGTTGGTTGTGCAACCTGTGGTCGGACGTTGCTGAGAAGCATCAGTCTCTTTCCGTTGACCAAGCCCGGCTGCAGGCAGTTTTCAGTACGTCTTACTGGTTTGCTGAGCAGACTTCTCAGATGTAATGGTTTTGCTGAGATTCAGACATCAACCAGTGCCTGTGACCTTCGTGTGTGTGTGTGTGTGTGCAAGGTTGGCTTTGGGAAGTGCACTGGAGTTTCTTCGTGGTCCAGACACTGAGCTGCGTTGCCAGTTGTCATGAAAATCGCTTTCCATCACCTGTCAGAATGGATTGAGAAATGGCTCCCTGTTGTTGGGCAGAAGAAGAGATGGCATTTCACAACAATGATATTTGAAAATTTCTTGGTCAGCTCATGCGATGCCCACTTACCAAGGCTTTTCACCTTGACTGTTTCCAGTTTGCTTCCCTGTGCTCCTCATCTTTAAGACTCCAGGCTCCCTTGTAACATTGTTTGCACCATGCATGGTGCATCTGTTAGCAGTTCCTGGGGCCAAAGATATTGTTGATGTTGCGAACTGTCTCTGCTGCTTTCCAACCCATTTTGCACTTGAGTAAGAAAATCGCTCAAATTTGCTTTTTGTCGAAGATATTCCCTTAGTCTAAAATAAATATAAAATAAACAGCAGGTAATAAGTCATTAGCCAAATATATATATATATAAAGTGAGAAATGGGTGCTAAAATGGTGCATAACAGAACACACTTAGTTTAAGAATGTATTCTAATATCATACGGCAAAGTTCAATAATGCAAAACTGCAATTACTTTTGCACCAAACTAACACAGTGGACTATTACTCAGCCATAAAAAAGAATGAAATAATGCCCACTTACAGCAAGATGGATGGCCTTAGAGCTAATCACACTGAGTGAAATATGCCAGACAGAGAAAGGCAAATACCATATGACATCATTTACATGTAGAATCTAGAATCTACAAAAAATGATACCAGGGAACTTACAAAACAAGAACCAGCTCACAGACACAGAAAGCACACAACAGTTATCAAAGAGGAAAGGGTAGGGGAGGTAAATTAAGAGTTTTGGAATGAGCCGATACGAATGACTACATATAAAATAGATAATCTGTAAGGATTTACTGTGTAGCACAGGGAACCACACTCAATCTCTTGTAATAACCTATCATGGAAAACGATCTGAAAAAGAATAGGCAGAATAAAAATATCTCCAGATGCAGCCGAGCTGTCGAGAGAGGCGAAGCACAGGGAAGCGGGTTGCGCGAGGAGGGACGCGCCATGCCGCTGCGCCCGTCCTCAGCCTGCCCCGGTGTCCTGGCGCCCGAAGAGGGAGAGCCGCCAGGGCCCCGCGCTCCCTGGGGGGCAGGCTGACGGCAGAGGGGGATGGCACCCTGCGCTGCTGTTTCTCTCCAGTCAGGGGACCTGCCTCCTGCCCTCCTAAGTGAAGAGAAATGTTGTTTCAATAGGAGTAGCTTGGCTGGGTTTCCTGCCAAAATATCTGCAACAAGATTGCAGTTGAAAACTCCGCAGGGACCGACCTGTGTAGGCCGTCCACTCTCGCCGTGGTCTTCTGCACAAGCCGAGCAGCGCTGCGTTGGAGGAGGGCGCAGGACGGGAGCAAGGACCTGCGCGCGGGGGCTCCGGATCAGCTTCGCGGTCGGTTGGAGGGGGAGTGGTGTACGGGGTTGTTCATTTATCCATCCATTCATTTAAAACCTATTTACTTCTAAAAGATACTTGAGGCAGCTTGAAACGTGTCTGACAGTGAAAGGCAAGCAAAAGAGAACACAGCTGCTCTAGAAAATTGCCAGCCTCTGACAAATGCAACCACACGCCTATCCTTTGCCTCAGCAGTTTTGTTCCTGGGTCTTTGCCCAAAAGAAATAAGCTTGTATGTCCACAACACACTTAACAAAGAGTATTTATGACATCTTTATTCATGATAGCCCAAGTGGAAATGTCCTATCAGAGGAAAACGAATCAACAAGATACAACATAGTCATAATAAATTTCTACTCGGTAATAAAAGAGAATAAATCGGGGCAGATAAAAGAACATGGATGGACTTCGCAGACATGATTGCTTCATTTAACAGAGAGAGAAGCCAGGTTCAGAAGTTGGGTGTGTTTATAAATCCAGTTACATGAGGGTAGAGAAGCAGCAAAACCCATCTGTAGCAACAGCTGTCAGAAGAGCGCTGCCTCAACGTGGCGGGAGGGGACCTGAAGGAGACCGAGCGGAGCAGACACGCAGCGCTTCAGAGGATGTGAGGAGCATGAGCGTCTTCAGTTTTTAAATTGAAGCATAGCTTCACATTCAGTGCTGTGGTTGGGGCTTCCCTGATGGCTCCGTCGGTCAAGAATCTGCCTGCAGTGTGGGTGAGTGAGTTTGACCCCGGGGTTGGGAAGATTCCCTGCAGAAGAGAATGGCCATTCATTCTGGCATTCTTGCCTGGGAATTCCACGGACAGAGGAGCCTGGTGGGTACAGTTCATGGGGTCTCAAAAGAGTCCGGCACGACCGAGTGCCTTCCGTTTTCATAGCTGGCTTTCAGTGCTGTGTTGGCTTCTGGTGTGCAGCAAAGTGATTCCGTTACACAGACGTATGTGCTCTGTTACAGGTTTTCTTCCACTGTAGCTTATTACAAGTGTTGGATAGTTGCCTGAAAGTATTGGATCATGCCTACTATACAGTAGGTCTTTGTTGGTTATCTATTTTATATGTAGAGTTTATATCTACTAATCCCTAACTCCTAATTTATCCCTACCTCTCTTTTCTGCTCTGGTAATCATGTTTGTTTTCTGTGCCCGTGAGTCCGTTTCTGTTTTGTAAATAAGTTCATTGGCATCATGTTATTAGATTCAACATAGAAGCGATATCATATGATATTCATCTTTATCTCACTTCACTTCACTTAATACGAAGGTTATCTAGGTTCGTCCATGTTGCTGCAAATGGCAGTGTGTAAGTCTTTTCACAGCTGAGTAATATTCCATTGTGTGTATGCACAGCGTCTTCTTTATTCATTTCTCTGTCGACGGATACCTAGGTTCCTTTTATGACTTTGTTGCTGTTGTTGGTCGCTCAGTCGTGTCTGACTCTTTGCGACTCCATGGACGGCAGCACGCCAGACTTCTCTGCCCTTCACCGTCTCCCGGAGCTTGCTCAAAGTCACGTCCATTGAGTCGATGATGCCATCCAACTGTCTCGTCCTCTGTTGCCCCCTTCTCCCCCTGCCCTCCATCTTTCCCAGAATCAAGGTGTTTTCCAGTGAGTCAGTTCTTGGTATCAGGTGGCCAGAGGATTGAAGCTTCTATGTTTGGGCTATTGTAAATAGTGCTGCTGAGAACATTGGAGGTCATGTATCTTTTTAAATTAGAGCTTTCATCTCTTTTAGTTGTATGCCCAGGAGGGGGTGGCTGAATCATATGGTAGTTCTGTTTTTAGTTTTTTAATAACCTCCATACTATTTTCCACGGTGGCTGCAAGGTTGTCTGTCTTCTGATGTGAGTCACACAACGCCTGTATTTGTCAAAACTCCTCAAACGGCACCCTTCAGAGGCTTACACCCAGAGCAACAGAGCAGACAACCAACTTCCAGAAGTCCTGTTTGGAATTCACAGACGTATTGGTGCCCTCTGTTACCAGTGCTGTGTTGGCTTCTGGTGTGCAGCAAAGTGATTCCGTTACACAGACGTATGTGCTCTGTTACAGGTTTTCTTCCACTGTAGCTTATTACAAGTGTTGGATAGTTGCCTGAAAGTATTGGATCATGCCTACTATACAGTAGGTCTTTGTTGGTTATCTATTTTATATGTAGAGTTTATATCTACTAATCCCTAACTCCTAATTTATCCCTACCTCTCTTTTCTGCTCTGGTAATCATGTTTGTTTTCTGTGCCCGTGAGTCCGTTTCTGTTTTGTAAATAAGTTCATTGGCATCATGTTATTAGATTCAACATAGAAGCGATATCATATGATATTCATCTTTATCTCACTTCACTTCACTTAATACGAAGGTTATCTAGGTTCGTCCATGTTGCTGCAAATGGCAGTGTGTAAGTCTTTTCACAGCTGAGTAATATTCCATTGTGTGTATGCACAGCGTCTTCTTTATTCATTTCTCTGTCGACGGATACCTAGGTTCCTTTTATGACTTTGTTGCTGTTGTTGGTCGCTCAGTCGTGTCTGACTCTTTGCGACTCCATGGACGGCAGCACGCCAGACTTCTCTGCCCTTCACCGTCTCCCGGAGCTTGCTCAAAGTCACGTCCATTGAGTCGATGATGCCATCCAACTGTCTCGTCCTCTGTTGCCCCCTTCTCCCCCTGCCCTCCATCTTTCCCAGAATCAAGGTGTTTTCCAGTGAGTCAGTTCTTGGTATCAGGTGGCCAGAGGATTGAAGCTTCTATGTTTGGGCTATTGTAAATAGTGCTGCTGAGAACATTGGAGGTCATGTATCTTTTTAAATTAGAGCTTTCATCTCTTTTAGTTGTATGCCCAGGAGGGGGTGGCTGAATCATATGGTAGTTCTGTTTTTAGTTTTTTAATAACCTCCATACTATTTTCCACGGTGGCTGCAAGGTTGTCTGTCTTCTGATGTGAGTCACACAACGCCTGTATTTGTCAAAACTCCTCAAACGGCACCCTTCAGAGGCTTACACCCAGAGCAACGCAGAGCAGACAACCACTTCCAGAAAGGTCTTTAAAAACGGATCAACAAAAAGACAGCCTAGAGCATCCAAACCCTGCCTCAGAGCCTGCCCACAGCGGGACTTCAGTCACACATAGTGGATGGGAAGCTGTTGGCGCTGCTTAAGAGCGAGAGTGGCCATGCAGGAAACCGACCCTTGGCTTGGAGACTCTAAATGCAGGTCTCCCAGACGGCACTCACAAACCTCGCAAAAATGTGGTGGGCACCATGCCCATCTGTGCCAGCAGCTGCCTCACAGCATCCAGGCAGATCCTAAGAGAACTGCTCCTAGATCCCAGGACAAGGTGATTCCTACAAAAGGAAACACAGAACGCCCCGCTGCTCTGTTCCCTGGACGTGACCGGCTAAGCCCAGCTCACCGGTAAGGGCAGAGAACTGCGCCGAAGGTGGCTCTCGCGGGCGCCTCCCGCAGGCGGGAAGAAGCGTTACACACGGCTTCCTGGAATGGAACTGAAAACCAGGCCAGAGACGGAGCTTTCCTGCCTCGCAAGCACGACGATGGTCATCTGCGTGGAGCGTTGAACGAGGGCCGCAGCGGGTCAGGAGCAGGGCCGGGTCAGGAGTGGAGGTGAGGGAAATCCTCCAGCTTGCAGAGAAGCTGCCGCTCAGAAGGTCCCGAAAGGGGAAGAGGCTAGAAAGCAGAAGGAGCTCTGCGGCGGGAGCCCCCTTCCAGGAAAGGAGGACTCGCTTCTTCCCTCCCGGCACCGCCGCTCTTCCGGCCTCCCTTCGTTCCTGCCTCCTGGCTCCTGGCCCCCAGGGGAAGCTGTGGGCGTCCCTCCCCCAGGCCCGGCAGTTGTTTCTACCCAGAGAAGAAGGCGCGCTCCAGCCCCTCTGCCGGGGGAGGGCAGAGGGCCTGCCCTGGAACAGCGGCCCAGGGTGGAAACGACCCAGACGTCGCAGCCAGGCTGGCGGGGAAGGCCTTCAGAGACTCTTGACCTCTGTGAGCCGGGAGGCGGCGTCTGTAAATAGGGACACAGCTCTCTCCTTCGCCCGCTGTCGCAGAGCTGGACGGGCCTGTCCCTGAGCAGGGCTCCGCCGAGAGCAGGTGCTGCACAGCGGGCCAGTGGGGACCATCCGGTGAGCCCAGCCGGCGCGCTCGGGGGGACTGGGCTGCTGGGCTCGCGAGCCTGAGCTGCCCTCGAAGGCCAGGCGCCACGCCAGGGCGCCGGGGCTCCGCAGGTGCGGCCCTGCCCTTCGGGGGCCCACGGGCGCCTCTGGAGCTCCTGGGGTCTGAGGGGTCACGGCAGCCTCTGCGTCCATCCGAGGACCCTCAGGAGAGACCCGGGCCTCCCCCTGCCCTTCTCGGCCTGCGGGACGCGCTGGGGAGGGGGCGGCGCCTGAGCGTTGGCAGGTGCCTGGGAGTTCGGGCTGCGAGGACGTCCCACGAAGGTGCCAGAGGTGATCGTGGTGATTCGGGGCGGCCGGGGGTTCCCCGCTGCCCTGGCGTCCTCTGCTGCACACGCGGATGAGACGTGGCGCGGCTCCGGGGACTCGGACGCGGGGAGCCTGTCCGCGGCCAGGATCTGCTCTGGGATGGAGCCGACGCGGCGCCCGTGGGCCATCAGAGGCTGCGGGCCTGGGGTCTGCGGCCCAGCGCTTCCGGGAGAGCGGCGTGGGAGGGGCTGGGAGGGGCCTCTCGTCTCTCCACACCGCCATCCCCCCTGGACAGCAGCGACAGTATCAGCCAGGATTCCTGTAATAAGGCCCGCAAACTGTTACCAAAGCTCTGGGGGACAGGTGCATTCGGATATTAAGGCTTTGAGCAGTTTTAAGAACGTTGTGGTTGTTCAGTCGTTCAGTTGTGTCCGGCCCTCTGTGACCCCCTGGACGGCAGCAGCCAGGCCTCGCTGTCCTTCACCCTCTCCTGGAGCCGGCTCAGACTCGTGCCCACCGAGTCAGTGATGCGAGGCCTCCACCGATCTCCTCCTCTGTTGTCCTCACCTCCCCCTGCCCTCACTCTGTCCCAGCTTCAGAGGCTTTTCTAATCAGTCAGCTCTTCGCATCAGGTGGCCAAAGTATCGAAGCTTCAGCGTCAGCATCAGTCCTTCCAGTGAACACTCAGGGTTGATTTCCTTTCGGATAGACAGCTTTGATCTCCTTGCTACCCAAGGGACTCTAGAGTCTTCTCCAAAACCACAATTCGAAAGCATCAATTCTTGGGCCCTCAGCCTTTTTTATGGTCCAGCTCTCACATCCATACCTGACTACTGGGAAAACTATGGCTTTAACTAGACGAACCTTTGTTGACAAAATGGTATCTCTGCTTCTTAATATGCTGTCTAGGTTTGTCATAGTTTTTCTTCCAAGGAGGAAGTGCCTTTTAATTTCATGACTGCAGTCACCGTTCACAGTGATTTTGAAAATAAAGGCTGTCACTGTTTCCATTGTTTGCCCATCTATTTGCCATCAAGTGACAGGACCAGATGCCATGGTCTTAGCGTTTTGAACGTTGAGTTTTAGGAAAGTAACATGGTATAAACACTGTGTGGTATCTGATCGCCCCAAGGGACCCGGGCAGTACCCCATAATCAAACACACACAATAGAGGAGTGTTCAATCCAAGCCAGAGACACACTCATTTAGGCAGGATTCGACCGCCAAACAAGTTGTGCAAAATTACGGTTTACTGAGCCCTTTGGGTTTATGATCACACAGGAGGGCACGTCGGAAAGTGCTAGTTACAATAACAGTTCAAACAATAATAATGTCCTCTCATATTTGCTGCGTGACTCAGGGAACTCAAACAGGGGCTCTGTAACAGCCCAGAGGGGTGGGCTGGGCTGGGAGGCGGGAGGGAGCCAGGGCGAGGGAGGGGCGTGCAGGTGTACCTGCGGCTGATTCACGCTGATGTACAGAGAAACCAAGACAATCGTGTAAAGCGATTATCTTTCAATGAAAAATTTTAAAAAAGAAGAAAAAAAAATCCTCTCATATCCACAATTCCTTTCTCAGTCTTACTCAAGTGGGAAGAAAACACCTTTCGAAAACTGCGTTTATTTAACAGGCAGTTTAGGTGGAAAACAGTTTAGGAGCTTAGCTTAGCTTAGGAGCTAGGTCAAGGCCCAGCTGTCCGCCCTCCTCCCAAGGCTAGCCACTCTGGAGCTGCCTCAGCAGGGGTGATTGCCCAGGAAAAGGCCTGTGTCGGGAGGAGTCTGGAAAGACTTCTTTAAAAAATGTGTTTTAATATATGTGTTTTTGTTTTGGACCGTGCTGGGCCTTCGTCGCGGGGCGTGGCCTTGCTCTGCCGGCGCGTGGCGGCTGCCCCCTCGCTGCGGAGCTCAGGCTGCGGGCCGCAGCGGCTTCTCTCACGGAGCCCGGGCTCGGGAGCTTGGACCCGGGAGCCGCTGCTCGCGGGCTCTAGAGCGCTGGCTCAGCAGCAGGGGGCACGGGTTCCTGGCGTCGCGGCCTGTGGAATCTTCCCAGAGCAGGGATTGACCTCCCTAGCAGCGCACGTGGGTCTCTGGGGAGCAGCCCAAGGGCGTACTTTAGTTTGCCCATCTATTTGCCATCAAGTGACAGGACCAGATGCCATGGTCTTAGCGTTTTGAACGTTGAGTTTTAGGAAAGTAACATGGTATAAACACTGTGTGGTATCTGATCGCCCCAAGGGACCCGGGCAGTACCCCATAATCAAACACACACAATAGAGGAGTGTTCAATCCAAGCCAGAGACACACTCATTTAGGCAGGATTCGACCGCCAAACAAGTTGTGCAAAATTACGGTTTACTGAGCCCTTTGGGTTTATGATCACACAGGAGGGCACGTCGGAAAGTGCTAGTTACAATAACAGTTCAAACAATAATAATGTCCTCTCATATTTGCTGCGTGACTCAGGGAACTCAAACAGGGGCTCTGTAACAGCCCAGAGGGGTGGGCTGGGCTGGGAGGCGGGAGGGAGCCAGACGAGGGAGGGGACGTAGGTGTACCTGCGGCTGATTCACGCTGATGTACAGAGAAACCAAGACAATCGTGTAAAGCGATTATCTTTCAATGAAAAATTTTAAAAAAGAAGAAAAAAAAATCCTCTCATATCCACAATTCCTTTCTCAGTCTTACTCAAGTGGGAAGAAAACACCTTTCGAAAACTGCGTTTATTTAACAGGCAGTTTAGGTGGAAAACAGTTTAGGAGCTTAGCTTAGCTTAGGAGCTAGGTCAAGGCCCAGCTGTCCGCCCTCCTCCCAAGGCTAGCCACTCTGGAGCTGCCTCAGCAGGGGTGATTGCCCAGGAAAAGGCCTGTGTCGGGAGGAGTCTGGAAAGACTTCTTTAAAAAATGTGTTTTAATATATGTGTTTTTGTTTTGGACCGTGCTGGGCCTTCGTCGCGGGGCGTGGCCTTGCTCTGCCGGCGCGTGGCGGCTGCCCCCTCGCTGCGGAGCTCAGGCTGCGGGCCGCAGCGGCTTCTCTCACGGAGCCCGGGCTCGGGAGCTTGGACCCGGGAGCCGCTGCTCGCGGGCTCTAGAGCGCTGGCTCAGCAGCAGGGGGGCACGGGGTTCCTGGCGTCGCGGCCTGTGGAATCTTCCCAGAGCAGGGATTGAACCCGTGCCCCCTGAAGGGGTGAGCAGATTCGTATCCCCTACGTCACCACGGAAGTCTCTGGAAGGATGTTGTAGAGTAGCTGCCTCCGAGACGGGCAAGGACCTTCCCTAGCCCTGGTGGAGACGCTGCCGAGGCTGAGAGCCAGCCTGGTATTTCTCCCTAAGTAGAGAAAGATGTCTCTTCCTTTCCGCCCCCAGGCTGTGAGGACTGCTCCTCCTGGGCTTCCGGGGTGCCAGGGGTGTGTTCGTGAGATGGGAGGGGCCGTGGCCTTGATGGGGAGGCTGCGGGGCAGCTCTTGACGGGGGGCCTCTTGGCTCTGGACACCCAACTGAATGGGCAAACTGCAGGGGCTCTGTCAGCATGGAGTCCTTTCCTTTATTCCTGACCTTGATTAAGGGAATCCGGGGAGAGGTGTAATCCAAGTCAGGTCAGAGCCTCGAAGAGGAAGCAGTGGGCTTCCCTGGTGGTCCAGTGGGTAGGGACACCGCCTTGCAGTGCAGGGGCCGCCGGTTCGATCCTTGACCCGGGAAGATCCCACCGTGCCACAGAGTGGCTGGACCGATGTGTCCAATCACCGAGCCGGAGCTCTGGCGCGCATGCGCCCGGAGCTGGTGCTCTGCAACAAAGGGGGCCGCTGCAATGGGAGGCCCACACAGGCCAAAGAACAAAGATAGATGAAAATAAATACTAAAGACCAATAGAAGTGGCCAAAAAAGGAGAAAAGTTTAAAGAACAGGCAGAGCCCTGGAGGCCTCAGCACGGGCCACCTGCCGCAGGGAGAAACCAGCGCCCACAAGCATATTACAGGCACGTTTCCATCGCCTGGGGGCAGGTCCCAGAGAATGCATTTCTCACTGTGCTACCCGAGAGCATTACACATTCAAGTTTAGGAACTTGTGGCGAAAAAGAAGGGATATCTCTGAGAATGGCAGGTTCAGCCTCCTCCACCCCAACCCCACATGGAGCGGGACAATCCGGGTTTCCTTAGAGAGAACTGAAACTTAATGAACATGTATACTTAGGTCACACAATTACTGTATTTTGTCATTCATGCAACCCTTTGAATGCGATGCTCTTGCTCCATTGCATATTAGCACTGCGAGTGGAGCGAGCCGGGGCGGAGGTGGGCTCTGAGTCTGCAGGCCGGCCGTCCCCCGTGACACAGGAGCGCTGCAGAGTGCCCACGGCCCTTGCTCTCAAGCAGAAAGAACAGAGTTTATGATACAACTGAAAGGAGCCTAGGAACTCGATCCTCCCTTAGCTTTCAGCTCCTGTTTCTAGAAGTCAATCCCAAGGACTGTTAATCCAAGGAACACTGCCAAGCATTTGTAGATGACTTTCAGATTAACAAAACCTTTCACCATGTGGCGTCTTGTTTTGATCCTCTCAAGGAAAAGGCAGTGTTCGTAGAGCAGGACTTCGTGTCTCTGTTTGGTGAGTCTGGGGGCAGAGGCTCGGTGGTAAGCACACCCTCCACAGCCAGCAGGCAGATGGCAAGGACTCGAGCACCAGTTTCAAAGGAAGCGGATGCGTGAGCTGCCCCACCAGCTCCCCTCGTTCTCCTCCAGACTTTCTTCCAGTCCTCCTGACCCAGTTTGGGCCGGCTTCACTGCTTTGGGTTCCTAGAATCTAAAGATTTGCAGTCGTAAATAACTGCACTCTTAAG
Source organism: Tragulus kanchil (assembly GCA_022376925.1). Taxonomy (NCBI): domain Eukaryota; kingdom Metazoa; phylum Chordata; class Mammalia; order Artiodactyla; family Tragulidae; genus Tragulus; species Tragulus kanchil. Next base: position 119,406,371 of record JAIOJX010000026.1, read on the forward strand.
AGTGAATTTCGGAAATTGACATTAAAGGGACTGTGTTTCCTGATTCCAGGGACAAGAAAATACCCACTGGAGGACTGTGCCTTCATGAAAATCCCAAAGGGGGAGACAAGTTTAAATCCTAAAGACCAATAGCAGTGGCCAACAAAGGACAAAAGTTTAAAGAACAGGCAGAGCCCTGGAGGCCTCAGCACGGGCCACCTGCCGCAGGGAGAAACCAGCGCCCACAAGCATATTACAGGCACGTTTCCATCGCCTGGGGGCAGGTCCCAGAGAATGCATTTCTCACTGTGCTACCCGAGAGCATTACACATTCAAGTTTAGGAACTTGTGGCGAAAAAGAAGGGATATCTCTGAGAATGGCAGGTTCAGCCTCCTCCACCCCAACCCCACATGGAGCGGGACAATCCGGGTTTCCTTAGAGAGAACTGAAACTTAATGAACATGTATACTTAGGTCACACAATTACTGTATTTTGTCATTCATGCAACCCTTTGAATGCGATGCTCTTGCTCCATTGCATATTAGCACTGCGAGTGGAGCGAGCCGGGGCGGAGGTGGGCTCTGAGTCTGCAGGCCGGCCGTCCCCCGTGACACAGGAGCGCTGCAGAGTGCCCACGGCCCTTGCTCTCAAGCAGAAAGAACAGAGTTTATGATACAACTGAAAGGAGCCTAGGAACTCGATCCTCCCTTAGCTTTCAGCTCCTGTTTCTAGAAGTCAATCCCAAGGACTGTTAATCCAAGGAACACTGCCAAGCATTTGTAGATGACTTTCAGATTAACAAAACCTTTCACCATGTGGCGTCTTGTTTTGATCCTCTCAAGGAAAAGGCAGTGTTCGTAGAGCAGGACTTCGTGTCTCTGTTTGGTGAGTCTGGGGGCAGAGGCTCGGTGGTAAGCACACCCTCCACAGCCAGCAGGCAGATGGCAAGGACTCGAGCACCAGTTTCAAAGGAAGCGGATGCGTGAGCTGCCCCACCAGCTCCCCTCGTTCTCCTCCAGACTTTCTTCCAGTCCTCCTGACCCAGTTTGGGCCGGCTTCACTGCTTTGGGTTCCTAGAATCTAAAGATTTGCAGTCGTAAATAACTGCACTCTTAAGAGTGAATTTCGGGAAATTGACATTAAAGGGACTGTGTTTCCTGATTCCAGGGACAAGAAAATACCCACTGGAGGACTGTGCCTTCATCGAACCAACCTCACATCCATTATCTTAAAATTAAAAAAAAAAATCTTGGAAGGGAGAAATTAGGTTGTGAGAAATACAGAATTCAGGTGCTTTCCCATCTGCTTTTATCTATTTACTAGCCAATGAGTTCCTTTGAGGACTCAGTTGTTAACCAATTTTTCTCAGTCGAACTTCCTTTCTCCAAACCATCAAGGGGCACAAACATTGACGTAAATACACACATCAGGATAGCGTCTCACTCATCAAATGGGGGCAAGCCACAACTGAGCACGGGGTACATTCACACACTACAGGAGTCTTTTATTCAGATATAGTCTAGAACAGAAGTCTCATGAGACAGCTCCTACCTTATTTATAGATGCACTCAAGTTTTGTATTCTTTCTCTTTTGTTTTCAGTGCAGAGCACGTCCCACTATATTGATTTTTTAGTTCACTAATGGGGGTGAAGATCTGCAGTTTCAAAAATGCTGGCCTGCGAGTTCTTATCCACTCTCGTGTGTCCGGTCATCACCTGTATATGAGATGAGTCTCTCAGTTTTGATCTCTCTTGAGCCACAGACTCTAATTCCCAACTATCTACTGAGCTCCTTCACGAAGAGGAACTCAGAGCGAATGTAACACAAGCAGAACACCACAGCTGTCCCCTCTCCTGTCCCAGTTTCCCTGCCTAGAGTCCCCATCTCCTGAGGGGATCACTCCAGGTGGCCACGCCAGACACTTGGTCGGTGTCCTCTTCTTCCCTTCTTCACTCCCCATACCCAATAGATCAACCGGGTCCTGTCTAGCGGCCTTCTGAAGTATCTCTTAAGTTCCTTGCCTTCGTCCCAACTGACTGTAATCGTCCCTGATCTGCTTCAGCAGTCTCTAACTGGGCGACTGACTTTCCAACAGGACACCTTTCAATCCACCCCACACATAATGGAGAGAAGTCCTTCGAAGATGCGAGGGCTGATCAGTTTCACTCTTGAGCATAAAAGCACTCCGTGATCCATGTCCTGGAACTTGTGGTCGCATGACTTCCTTTGGTTGAGCCCTCTTCTGTCTGCTTACCAACGCCACGTCTATCTCTGCTCAGCGCTCCTCATCCTTTGTGTCTCTGTAAGATGCGGCTCACTCGGGGAGCTCTGATCTTTTCATCTGGACACCAAATTCAGGCCCCATCTGCCTAGGCGTCCGTGGGTGTGGTCCTTCAGCACCTTGCTATTGCCTCTCCCAGCACTTCCTGCCTCGCCTGGATAGTTCTCCATCACAGCCCCGTGCCTGCAATAGACATTTGCTGAATGAAAAAATAGGTCTGGTATGTAACCTAGTCTTTTCCTTCAATACATCATAAAACATTTTTCTACTGCCTCATTTTAAGGGAGGGTGTCTTGTAGAGTATTACATGAGTGCACAGTAATTTATTTAACTATCTGTCAGGCATTTAGATAGTTCTAAGGTTCTTCTGATGATATATATTATTACAGCGAGCACCTTTACACAGTTCTCAACATGCAATTTTAGTTATTTTCTTGGGCTAAAACTCCTAAAACTTGAATTGCTAGGCCAAAATGTATGCATGTTTTCACAGAGCTTGATTTATATTGCCAGATTGCCCTGGAAGAAGTCTGGGCTAATTTTCACTATCACAAAAAATATAAAAGAGTTCTCATTTTTCTCTCATTCTTAGCAACACTGTTAATTTAAAAAAAATTTTATCCAATCTGAAAGGTAGAAAACAATAAATCCTTGTTGCTTCATATGGGATATTAGTATTAACACTTGCATAAAATATTTTCATATCATTCATCATATGAGGGCTTATGGATAGACACAAGATCCGAATAGTAGCTGTTACTTAGGGGTCTACTCGTGGGCACCGTCATCTTGACAAGACTGTTGAGAACTTACTGCGTGCGGAAACTGTTAAAAGTTCTGCTTACATCATTTCTCACCAAGTCCTCACAGAAAACCCTACAAGGTATGTAGTATTAGATCTGTTTTACCGAAAATCTAACTAAAATAATGATAGATTAGAAATGATTATAAATGTGAGAATAATTGTTGAGCAATTGCTATATGCCAGCTGTTAATGTTTTGTGCTTTCAAAGACCTAATCAGTTCTCACAGCAACCCTATTGTGTAGATTTTTTTTCAAAGGTGCTAAGGTAATTCAATGAGAAAAGACGGATTTTTCAACAAATGTGCTGCACCAACTGGAATTTCATATGCAAAAAATATTCCTTGACTATTCCTTGACTAATATTCCTTGAATATTCAGATACTATCCACCAGATATAACTTGTAATCAATCACAGACCTAATTATAATAGCTAAAACTATAAAAGTTGTAGAAGAAAATATAATAAACTTGGTCTTGGATTATGTAAGAATTTCTTAGGTAAAACACAAAAATGCATAAGCTATAAAAGAAAAAGATAAGTAAAATGGACTTGAGCAAAAAAAAAAAAAAATATTGTGCTCTTCAAAAGACATTGTTAAAAAAATGAAAAGAAAGGCACGTGACAGCCTGGGAAAAAAAATTCCCAAAATCTGACAGAAGACTTATATCTTGGATATATAAAGAATTCTTACAGCTTAATGAGAATACAACTCTGTTTTTAAAAAAGTAAAAGATTTGAACAGTCTTTAATCAAAGGAGGCAGTCAAGTGGCCGGCAGGTACAAGACAAGGTAAATAAAGCCAAATGAGATAAAATTACACATTTTTACTGTTGGCTAAAGTTAAAATACTGACCATACTCAGAAATGTGTAATAAAACTTACATGTGGGGTCTAAAAAAATGGTACAAATGAACTTATTTACAAAATAGAAGCAGACTCACAAACTTAGAGAATGAGCTTGTGGTCACTGGGTGGGGGGGGATGGAGGAGGGGACGAGGCAGGCAGTCGGGACAGACAGGCACACTCTGCTCTGGCTAAAGTGGACCGCCAGCAGGACCTATGATACAGCACATGGGACTCTGCTCAATATTCTGTAGCAGCCTAACTGAGAAAAGAATTTGAAAAATAATAGCTACACAGTACAACTGAATCACTTTGTGGTACACCCGAAACTCATGTACCACCGTTAATAAACTATACTTCAATATAAAATAAAAATTCAAAAACCCACGGTAGTATTAGATCTGTTTTACCGAAAATCTAACTAAAATAATGATAGATTTTTTTTGGGGAGCAATTGCTATATGCCAGCTGTTAATGTTTTGTGCTTTCAAAGACCTAATCAGTTCTCACAGCAACCCTATTGTGTAGATTTTTTTTCAAAGGTGCTAAGGTAATTCAATGAGAAAAGACGGATTTTTCAACAAATGTGCTGCACCAACTGGAATTTCATATGCAAAAAATATTCCTTGACTATTCCTTGACTAATATTCCTTGAATATTCAGATACTATCCACCAGATATAACTTGTAATCAATCACAGACCTAATTATAATAGCTAAAACTATAAAAGTTGTAGAAGAAAATATAATAAACTTGGTCTTGGATTATGTAAGAATTTCTTAGGTAAAACACAAAAATGCATAAGCTATAAAAGAAAAAGATAAGTAAAATGGACTTGAGCAAAAAAAAAAAAAAATATTGTGCTCTTCAAAAGACATTGTTAAAAAAATGAAAAGAAAGGCACGTGACAGCCTGGGAAAAAAAATTCCCAAAATCTGACAGAAGACTTATATCTTGGATATATAAAGAATTCTTACAGCTTAATGAGAATACAACTCTGTTTTTAAAAAAGTAAAAGATTTGAACAGTCTTTAATCAAAGGAGGCAGTCAAGTGGCCGGCAGGTACAAGACAAGGTAAATAAAGCCAAATGAGATAAAATTACACATTTTTACTGTTGGCTAAAGTTAAAATACTGACCATACTCAGAAATGTGTAATAAAACTTACATGTGGGGTCTAAAAAAATGGTACAAATGAACTTATTTACAAAATAGAAGCAGACTCACAAACTTAGAGAATGAGCTTGTGGTCACTGGGTGGGGGGGGATGGAGGAGGGGACGAGGCAGGCAGTCGGGACAGACAGGCACACTCTGCTCTGGCTAAAGTGGACCGCCAGCAGGACCTATGATACAGCACATGGGACTCTGCTCAATATTCTGTAGCAGCCTAACTGAGAAAAGAATTTGAAAAATAATAGCTACACAGTACAACTGAATCACTTTGTGGTACACCCGAAACTCATGTACCACCGTTAATAAACTATACTTCAATATAAAATAAAAATTCAAAAAAACCCACGGTCAGTGCCAAGTAAAGGTGAGGCTATGGAGGAACCTGAGCTCTCGCACACAACTGGCGGAAAACAAAATGGTACAACCACTTTAGAGAGCAGTTTGACAACTCCTTCTCATCTAGTTTATGTTTTAAAATTTTTTATTGGAGGATAATCACTTTACAATGCTGTGTTGGTTTCTGCCATAAACAGTGTAAACCGGCAATAAGTATACGTATGTCTCCCTCTCCTTAAACCTCCCACCCACCCCTTCCTGCTCCTCTAGGTGGTTGTCACAGAGCGTTGGCTGAGCTTCCTGCGCTATACAGCAGCTTGCCGTTAGCGGTCTATCTTGGTAAGTTAGCTATGCACTCACTATGAACTGAATAATCCTGTTTATAATCCTGCTTCTTGGTGTTTATCCCAAAGCAATGAAAATACATTTCTATGCTAAGAACTGTAGCAAACAGTGATTGCAGCTTTATTAACAAGACCCTCCAAATTAAAAAAAAAAATTCCCAAAGTCCATTAATAGATAAACAGGAAACTAAAATGCAGTATTTCACAATGAACTATACATCACTGTGCAATAAAAAGGATTGAGCTGGGACATACAATAACACAGATGAAACTCAAAATAATTATGCTGAGTGAAAGAGATGAAGCACGAAGGACTATAGAAGCCACAGTTTCATTTATATGAAATTCTAGAAAAGGCAAAACTCCAGTGACAGGAATCAAGGGGATGCCAAGGGCGAAAGTTGACATGGGCGACGCTGGGTAACAGGACTGTCCCTGTCTTGGTGACCAAGCTTAAAATGAGACTCACAAACTTAGAGAATGAGCTTGTGGTCACTGGGTGGGGGGGGATGGAGGAGGGGACGAGGCAGGCAGTCGGGACAGACAGGCACACTCTGCTCTGGCTAAAGTGGACCGCCAGCAGGACCTATGATACAGCACATGGGACTCTGCTCAATATTCTGTAGCAGCCTAACTGAGAAAAGAATTTGAAAAATAATAGCTACACAGTACAACTGAATCACTTTGTGGTACACCCGAAACTCATGTACCACCGTTAATAAACTATACTTCAATATAAAATAAAAATTCAAAAAAACCCACGGTCAGTGCCAAGTAAAGGTGAGGCTATGGAGGAACCTGAGCTCTCGCACACAACTGGCGGAAAACAAAATGGTACAACCACTTTAGAGAGCAGTTTGACAACTCCTTCTCATCTAGTTTATGTTTTAAAATTTTTTATTGGAGGATAATCACTTTACAATGCTGTGTTGGTTTCTGCCATAAACAGTGTAAACCGGCAATAAGTATACGTATGTCTCCCTCTCCTTAAACCTCCCACCCACCCCTTCCTGCTCCTCTAGGTGGTTGTCACAGAGCGTTGGCTGAGCTTCCTGCGCTATACAGCAGCTTGCCGTTAGCGGTCTATCTTGGTAAGTTAGCTATGCACTCACTATGAACTGAATAATCCTGTTTATAATCCTGCTTCTTGGTGTTTATCCCAAAGCAATGAAAATACATTTCTATGCTAAGAACTGTAGCAAACAGTGATTGCAGCTTTATTAACAAGACCCTCCAAATTAAAAAAAAAAATTCCCAAAGTCCATTAATAGATAAACAGGAAACTAAAATGCAGTATTTCACAATGAACTATACATCACTGTGCAATAAAAAGGATTGAGCTGGGACATACAATAACACAGATGAAACTCAAAATAATTATGCTGAGTGAAAGAGATGAAGCACGAAGGACTATAGAAGCCACAGTTTCATTTATATGAAATTCTAGAAAAGGCAAAACTCCAGTGACAGGAATCAAGGGGATGCCAAGGGCGGGAAAGTTGACAGCAATGGGAGGCAGGGGACGCTGGGTAACAGGACTGTCCCCTGTCTTGGTGACCATGGTGGGTCCACCACCACAGACACACTGGTCAAGACTCCTTATAATGTACAACTAAAACTGGTAGATTTGATTGTGTGTACACTATATACTGTAAATTCTACTGTAAAGGTGATTTTGGAAAGAAAGAAAAAAGGTAAGAAAGAAGGTGGGAAGGAAGGAGAGAAGAGAAACAAAAGATGGTCAGGCTAGATAAAAGCTGGTTAATGTCATACCAATAGGACAATAAATATGGCAATAAAAGTACGACCACTAGGGTCACAGCCTTCACCAGGCAGAAATCTACAGCTAAACATGGAAAAGAAGGAAGGAAGAAAGAAATTCAATACCTATCATAGTTCAGAAACTGGACTATTGAACTCCTGGTTTATACCCACTTAAAGGGGCCCACATGTGCCCTAAAAGGCAAGGTCAATGATGTTCACAGCAGTTTTACTCTCAATGGCCCCAGACTGAAAACAACCAAAATCCAATCGTAAAATGACTTGTAAAAAATATCAGACAATGGGTTTTTACACAGGGTTTGAAAAAAGCAAATGATGGTAACGGGCGAGATCTGGATACATTTCACAGAGATAACGCGGAGTTCAGGAAGTCGTGTGCAGAAATGCAAGTGGTGGAGCTCTGTTTACTGGGATTTCAGAAACAGGGAAAACTACACGGCCGTGACTGACGTCAGCACCGGGGAACCGGAGGGGAGGTGTCACAGGGCACCGGGGGTCAGGAGGCGGTGGATAGCCGGATCCGGGTGTGCACACACAGTGCATGCCTCAGTAAAAGGTCTGTGATTGCTGGACACTCCAGACTTGTAAACGTACTGAGTTTAAGATATATCTCAGTGGAGAAACAATTTTTTAAAAGACATACCAGGACATCAAACCAGTCCATCCTAAAGGATGGAATATCCCTTGGAAGGACTGTGTGGAAGCTGAAGCTCCAATACTTGGGCCACTTGATGTGAAGAGCTGACTCACGGGGAAAGAGCCTGGTGCTAAGAAAGCCGGAGGGCAGGAGGAGAAGGGGGCGACAGAGGAGCAGATGGTTGGATGGCATCATCCACTTCATGGACATGGACGAGCCATGAAGGACGGAGGAGCCTGGCGTGCTGCAGTCCAGGGGGTCGCAAAGAGTTTCACATGACTCGGTGACTAAACAACAACAACAAAAATAGGCTAAGTGCCTATTCATTCCAGTTCCTGATTTTAGTCTTGGCAGATGTACAGTCAAGCGAGATTGAGTTTTTTATCTGCTCTCTACGGAAACAAGAAGTTGGTAGCACGCGCAGTGGCCGTTCTGAGCCTCCCTGTGAGTGAGGCTTTCTGAGAACTGTCTTGAAGGTTTGGGAAGCTGCTCCAAGGGCAACCGCTTGTATTCACGTAGACAGTGTGAATTATAACTATCTCTTATCTGTTCATCAGATCAGATTTCTCAACCACGGCCTCTGGGCACCTGGAGCCTTGAGAAGACCTCACTGCCATCGCCCTGTCTGAGGACCTATTAACAAGGGCTTTAAGCAAACAGCCTGAGCCGCGCGTGAGGGGTGGCGGCTGGTGGTTTTGCAACTCCCTTCGGGTCAGGGCCCCTTTCTGCCGCCGTCACGTAGCTCTGGGCTGCCAGTTGGGTGTGCGAGCTTAACTATAGTCCGGAGCCCTCTTTGCCAACCTTCTATCAAAGCAAATCTTTATTGAGGTGGGTGTGCTCTGAGTCTCAGCTGCCCTCTACCTGGCTGGGAGGGGAAGCTCAGAGCTCACAGGGCTAGCCTCTGTCTCACTGGGTAGGCCGGGGGCTGGGACAAGCAGGTTACGAGCTCTAATCTAATCTAATTCCTTCCGTGATTGCCTCTGGCAGAAACAGAAAGCAGCTCTCCTTAGAGATGAGACAACTGTGACTCAGAAAACTGAAGTGACTTGCCCAAGGTCACGGAGTTGGAAAATGGCAGGGGTGGGATTTGACCTCAAACCTTCTGACATGCAGGCTTCACACCAAGAGTGTGACCCAACCAAATCCCAAGCCAGTCTCTTCCCCAATCTTCTTCCCTCCACGCACAGCCTCAGTTCCTCCCAAACAGATCTTGTGCTGGAATAAAACCTGGAGCGAGGCATAGAGGTACCGTGGACCAGGCAAGGCATGGAGTCCCTCCTTTTTGCACTCAGGAGCTGGTCCGCGTAGGCGTCTCTCTCCCCTCCTGGGAAGGGCTAACGTGTTTGTCTCGTGGCTGGGCCGTGGACCATGGGACTCTCTTCTCACGGCCAGGCCTGAGGCCCTGATACCTGGGGCAACCAAAGCACCCAGCGACAAGGAGAGGCCAGGAGAGACCTCGCTGAGACGGGGGACGGTGCAGCCTCGCGGCGCAGAGCAAGGACTTCTGGGTAATACAGGCAGCCCTTCCACTCACAAGCTGTGTGACCTGGTGGAGGTCGCTTAGCATCTTTGAGCCTCAGCCGCCTCCTCCCAAACAAGCGCGTTAGGAGACATACGGTGGGTTCAGGGACAGGAAGACTCTGCATTTTGAACATGTCAGTTCCCCCCGAACTAGTCTATTGATTCAATGCAATCCCAACAAAGTCCCAGAAGTAATACCAGTAGTGGGTTTTTTTTCCCCCATAAAACTGGGTCTGCAAAGAGGCAGACATGACTGAGAACACACACACACACACAAAACCTGACAAGATAATTTTAAAGAATACGTGACCGTCCAAAGGGCTAAAAGTAGCCAACACGTGGCTGAAATGGGGTAATTTGATGTCAGGTATTATCATAAGATCATATGACAAATGAAACCACCTAGATGCCAGGACTAGAAGTGGACATAATGTGACATTGGGACATTGCAGACAGCTGGGAAGGAAGCACTGAACTGGGGCCACTGGTTGACCAAACAGAAAAAAATGAAATTGAATTCTTTCCTCCTCCACATATTCTGAACTTTGTGTAAATCCCAGAGGTACTGAGGACTTCTAGGGGAAAGGCAAGATGTTCAAACTTTTCAAAGAATATACAGTGACTATCTTTCTGACTTTGAGTACAAGAGGATTTCTACAACAAGAGAGAAGAGTAAGCACGAACTATAAACAGGAAAGATTAATAAACCTGGGATTTGACCTCAAACCTTCTGACATGCAGGCTTCACACCAAGAGTGTGACCCAACCAAATCCCAAGCCAGTCTCTTCCCCAATCTTCTTCCCTCCACGCACAGCCTCAGTTCCTCCCAAACAGATCTTGTGCTGGAATAAAACCTGGAGCGAGGCATAGAGGTACCGTGGACCAGGCAAGGCATGGAGTCCCTCCTTTTTGCACTCAGGAGCTGGTCCGCGTGGCGTCTCTCTCCCCTCCTGGGAAGGGCTAACGTGTTTGTCTCGTGGCTGGGCCGTGGACCATGGGACTCTCTTCTCACGGCCAGGCCTGAGGCCCTGATACCTGGGGCAACCAAAGCACCCAGCGACAAGGAGAGGCCAGGAGAGACCTCGCTGAGACGGGGGACGGTGCAGCCTCGCGGCGCAGAGCAAGGACTTCTGGGTAATACAGGCAGCCCTTCCACTCACAAGCTGTGTGACCTGGTGGAGGTCGCTTAGCATCTTTGAGCCTCAGCCGCCTCCTCCCAAACAAGCGCGTTAGGAGACATACGGTGGGTTCAGGGACAGGAAGACTCTGCATTTTGAACATGTCAGTTCCCCCCGAACTAGTCTATTGATTCAATGCAATCCCAACAAAGTCCCAGAAGTAATACCAGTAGTGGGTTTTTTTTCCCCCATAAAACTGGGTCTGCAAAGAGGCAGACATGACTGAGGACACACACACACACACACAAAACCTGACAAGATAATTTTAAAGAATACGTGACCGTCCAAAGGGCTAAAAGTAGCCAACACGTGGCTGAAATGGGGTAATTTGATGTCAGGTATTATCATAAGATCATATGACAAATGAAACCACCTAGATGCCAGGACTAGAAGTGGACATAATGTGACATTGGGACATTGCAGACAGCTGGGAAGGAAGCACTGAACTGGGGCCACTGGTTGACCAAACAGAAAAAAATGAAATTGAATTCTTTCCTCCTCCACATATTCTGAACTTTGTGTAAATCCCAGAGGTACTGAGGACTTCTAGGGGAAAGGCAAGATGTTCAAACTTTTCAAAGAATATACAGTGACTATCTTTCTGACTTTGAGTACAAGAGGATTTCTACAACAAGAGAGAAGAGTAAGCACGAACTATAAACAGGAAAGATTAATAAACCTGACTACATTAAAATGAAGAACGGTGTTCATCAAGAGAAACTGATGAAAAGTGAAAAGCCATATCCTAGGAAGAGATATTTGGAACATCTATAACAAATAAAAGCTTAGTGTCTGAAATCTAGGAAAGTGTTAGTCCCTCAGTCACGTCTGACTCTCTGTGACCCTGTAGCCCGCCAGGCTCCTCTGTCCCTGGGATTCTCCAGGCAAGAATACTGGAGTGGGATGCCATTCCCTTGTTCTTGGTCCAGGGTTTGAATCCGGGTTTCCCACATTGCAAGTGGGTTCTTTATCATCTGAGCCACCAGGGAATCCTGGAATATACAAGAGCTCCTGCTAAGGCATAACAAAACATATAGCACAGCAAAGACTGAGCAAAAGTCACAAATAGGCATTTCTCAGAAGACAGATCACAGTAAACAAGCCCATTATAATTAGGGAAACACAGCACAAGAACCCAGGGAAAAACCATTTTAGAGAAAAATGCTATTAGGCTCTGGGCAAGGCATGAATTAAAAGGAGCTTCTATGTTAATACACCCTTTTTTTTTTTTTTTTTGATTTGACACAGTCTCTTGGGAAAACCATTTGATGGCTTCCAAACCTGAGCGTTTGTATACTTGTGACCCAGCAATGCCACTTCTAAGTACACGCGCTAGACCAGGGTGGGCACACCCTGGCTCACAGGCCATTTTTTGTTTACTTGCCTTGCTTTTGCTAAATAAGATTGTATCGGACCACACCGCCTCCTCTGCAGGGCCTGTGGCTGCTCGAGCGGCGGCGGCACTGGGGTCCGCCGGCCCTCGGAGCCCACCACGCTCCCTCACCAGCCGTCCACCGCGCTTGCCGACCCTTCCCGGGAGACGCTTTCGCAGCCTCGCTCTGCTCTCCCCTGTCACGTTTCCTAACCCACGTTGTTTCGCTGCGCAGGGTCTTTGCTGCTGCCCGAGGGCTCGCCCCAGCCGAGGTGCGGGGCTCTCGTCTGGGGGTGTCTCGCCGGCAGCGCGGGCTCCAGGGCGCGGTCTCAGTGGTGGGGGCCCCGGGCCTCGCACCTCGGCGGCGTGCGGGGTCTTCCCCGGCTAGGAGTGGAGCCCGTATCTCGTGCGTGCAAGGTGGATTCCTAACCACTGGGCCACCAGGGAAGCCCCGACAACATTTTTTATGGACTTTGCTTTTCAGAACAGTTTAAAATGTACGGAGAAGCTGAGAAGACGGTGCAGAGAGTTCTCACAGGTCCCCGCGCCTAGTTTTCCTCTGTTCAGCATCTTGTTAGCACACGCTAACGTGGCGCACGCTGCAGGTGCATACGCGGATTTGCGCTAAAGTGTCTATTTATTTACAGTTCCTTAGCTCTTATCTATCGTCTTTTTCTCTTCCAGGGTCCGTCTCAGGATGCCTCATTACACTAACTTGTCGTGTCTCCTTAGGCTCCTCTTGGCTGTGATAATTTCTCAGACTTCCCTTGTTTCTTCTTTCTCCGCTTTTGTTTTTTAAGCTTTTTGTTTTGTATTGGAGTGTAACCGATTCACAAGGCTGGGGCACTCTCAGGTGGACGCCAGAGGGACTCAGCCGTACGTACACAGGTGTGCGTGCTCCCCAGACCCCCTCCCGTCCAGGCTGCCGGAGGACTCTGAGCAGAGCGCCCCGTGCAGCAAGGGGGGCCTCCTGGGTTATCGATTCCAAATACAGCGGCGTGCACCTGTCCATCACAAACTCTCTCACTAACGCTTCCCTTCCTCCTCTCCCCCAATTCCGGCAACCGTAAGTTCATTCTCTAAGTCGGTGAGCCTCTCAGACTTTCCTTGGTTTTGATCACCGTGACAGTTCTGAGGAGCGCTGCTCAAATATTTTGGAGGCTGTCCCTCTGTGGGAATTTATTTGATGGATTTCTCATGACCTGATGGGGGTGTTGGGCTTTAGGGAGGAAGATCAGAGAGTTAATGTATCCTTTTACCAAGGGGACCTCCTAACAAGAATTATTTCTGATAATGGCCTTGATCACCTGTCTGGGGAAGTGTCCGTCAGGATTTGCCGGTCAGGGAGTCTTCCCCTCACCCGCTCTTTGCATTTTGGGCTCTTTGGAAGGCAGCCACCCTCAGCTTCCCCGGGGGGCTCAGTGGTAAGGAATCCACCTGCCAGTGCAGGAGCTGCAGGAGACAAGAGCTTGGTCCCTGTGCTGGGAGGGTCCCCTGGAGAAGGACATGGCCGCCCACTCCAGTGTTCTCGCCTGGGAACCCCATGGACCGAGGGGTCTGGTGGGCTACAGTCCATGGGGTCACAAAGAGTCGGACACTGAACTAAACAACAACAGCAACAAGCACTTGCTAGGTCCCCGCGCCTAGTTTTCCTCTGTTCAGCATCTTGTTAGCACACGCTAACGTGGCGCACGCTGCAGGTGCATACGCGGATTTGCGCTAAAGTGTCTATTTATTTACAGTTCCTTAGCTCTTATCTATCGTCTTTTTCTCTTCCAGGGTCCGTCTCAGGATGCCTCATTACACTAACTTGTCGTGTCTCCTTAGGCTCCTCTTGGCTGTGATAATTTCTCAGACTTCCCTTGTTTCTTCTTTCTCCGCTTTTGTTTTTTAAGCTTTTTGTTTTGTATTGGAGTGTAACCGATTCACAAGGCTGGGGCACTCTCAGGTGGACGCCAGAGGGACTCAGCCGTACGTACACAGGTGTGCGTGCTCCCCAGACCCCCTCCCGTCCAGGCTGCCGGAGGACTCTGAGCAGAGCGCCCCGTGCAGCAAGGGGGGCCTCCTGGGTTATCGATTCCAAATACAGCGGCGTGCACCTGTCCATCACAAACTCTCTCACTAACGCTTCCCTTCCTCCTCTCCCCCAATTCCGGCAACCGTAAGTTCATTCTCTAAGTCGGTGAGCCTCTCAGACTTTCCTTGGTTTTGATCACCGTGACAGTTCTGAGGAGCGCTGCTCAAATATTTTGGAGGCTGTCCCTCTGTGGGAATTTATTTGATGGATTTCTCATGACCTGATGGGGGTGTTGGGCTTTAGGGAGGAAGATCAGAGAGTTAATGTATCCTTTTACCAAGGGGACCTCCTAACAAGAATTATTTCTGATAATGGCCTTGATCACCTGTCTGGGGAAGTGTCCGTCAGGATTTGCCGGTCAGGGAGTCTTCCCCTCACCCGCTCTTTGCATTTTGGGCTCTTTGGAAGGCAGCCACCCTCAGCTTCCCCGGGGGGCTCAGTGGTAAGGAATCCACCTGCCAGTGCAGGAGCTGCAGGAGACAAGAGCTTGGTCCCTGTGCTGGGAGGGTCCCCTGGAGAAGGACATGGCCGCCCACTCCAGTGTTCTCGCCTGGGAACCCCATGGACCGAGGGGTCTGGTGGGCTACAGTCCATGGGGTCACAAAGAGTCGGACACAACTTAGAAACTAAACAACAACAGCAACAAGCACTGTGCACAGGTCGTACTTGTGGGATAGGATCTTACTCCTTGAGAGTGAAACAAATGATTTGGAAATTTTCTTCAAGGGAGAGCTGCCTCTTCTCTCCCGTTGGCTTATATATTCAATCATTTATGTCAGTATGGACCCTTGAATACCTATTTATTTTGAACTTTGGGTCAAATGTTATCAGACCATTTTATTTTGTAGCTTAGTGTTCCACCTTTGCCGCTGGGAATTCTTTCAGCTGGCACATGTCTGCCTCTATCAGTGGAGGTTTTTAAAAAGTTGTGAGCACTTTCTTACACTCAGCAGCACAAGAGGCTCCAGGCTCACCAGGTGTATTTCCTGTTTGGGTTCTAGAATTGGTTGTTTCTGCTTATTGGAGAACGGCATAAGAAACCAAGGTCTGGGTGCTAAGATGCTTATTCTTGCTGCGGTGTTGTTGCTTCTAGGCCTCCTTAGCTATAGGACAGGAAATACGTGTATGCATATTAGCCTGTATCTGTGTGTCTATGTATGCATATTTACAAGTACTTCTATATGTAATCGTCTGTGTAAGCCAACACGAGTTTGCACGAATATCTCCAACTCTAATCCCTTACCAGATGGATCAGTCCAGCTTCCTCTGGTTGACTACCTGTGAACGCCCACTCCAGCTCTGAGAAACTGGTCCCTCACCATCTGCCACTTGTTTACCTGATGGTCCAATTCTTGTGCCCATGCTTAAGACTATTAGTAAGAATGATTGTGGGCTTCTTGGTGGTCCAGTGGGTGGGGACACCGCCTTGCAGTGCAAGGGGCACTGGTTTGATCCTTGACCTGGGAAGATCCCACGTGCCATGGAACTACTGGACCAGTGTGTCCAACTACCAAGCCGGAGCTCTGGAGCGCATGCGCCCGGAGCTGGTGCTCTGTGACAACAGAGGCCACTGTGATGGGAGGCCCACATAGGCCAAAGAGCAAAGATGGAAATAAATGAAAGACCAATAGAAGTGGCCAAAAAAAAAAGAATGATTGCTGCGTGCCCCCATGGGAAGCAGCATTATTAACCACAGCACAGGGCTCCTGAGCATGTTTGCAGGCCTTTAATCTTACTTATGTCCATTGTCGCTGAGAGCAGCATTTTCTCCACGCCCTGCGAATGCAAATGTTTCATTCATTTGCAATACAGTTAGATTCTTCTGGGGTGGTTGGCATCCTCCCTAGGGTCCCCAGACCTCCTAGGTAATTTTTTCAGTTTGCGTATATTAAAAGTCTGTTTGTTATTTGTGTGAGCGCTCAGTCGTGTCTGACTCTTTGCGACCCCATGGACTGTAGCCCACCAGGCTCCTCTGTCCGTGGGATTCTCCAGGCAAGAGCACTGGAGTGGGCTGCCGTTTCCTTCTCCAGGGGATCTTCCCGACCCAGGGATTGAACCCGCGTCTCCTACATTGTAGGCAGATTCTTTACCACTGAGCCACCTGGGATGGTCAGGAAGATCTCCTGGAGAAGGAAATGGCAGCCCACTCCAGTATAAATCCCATGGACAGGGGAGCCTGGTGGGTTACAGTCCGGGGGGTCGCAAAGAGTTGGACATGATTTAGTGGCTGAGCACGCATATTAAGGTTCCCCGTGCTGTGCATTTCTGTTGGCTTTGACAAGTGCACAATACCATGTATTCACTGTCACGGTACCGCTCTCTCAGGTGGTAAAGCTACTTAACAATTCACCCCTGCCGCACGCCCCTGGTAACCAGTGAGCATCCTGTGGCCTTTTGGAGATGTGTTTACACATGTGCACCAAGAGACACAGACGAGAATGCGCACAGAAGCAAAGACCTAGAAGCAGCCCGATGTCCGGGGACGGGAGGGTGGGAGCCGCATGGCAGCGTAGCTCACTGAGCAAGCCTCACACAGCTGGGGACGGGACTCCAGGCTCGTTACATGGTACACGGCTAAATCTTAGGAAAGGAGTACTAAGTTGTAAAAACAAGTGCCGTGGGACTTTATGATACCATTTTTATGAACCTCAGATGCAAGTAAAACTGAGCAATATATACTCAAGCCAGTTCTTAAAACCAAATAAATAAAAAGCACAAAATTTAGGATAGTGCTTCATCCGGGCAGAGGCGGGGGAAGGAGACGGGGAGGAACAAACACACAGGAGCTGGTCGGCACGGGTGTGCTGGTTCCCGGGAGGGGCTCGTGGGTGGCCGTCACAGGGTTATGATTTCAGCTTCACCCGTGTGTGCATGTGTGTCAGGCGTTAGAGTTGGTGCGTTTGCGTCGGTGGAGTCGCACCTCGTTTGTGGATGCTGCGAGCATGAGCTGAGACTAACTGAAGCGCTTAGGCTCCACCAGAGGCCCCAGCTGGGCCTGTGTCTCCGCCTCCTCTGAATCCGCTGGTTCCCTCTGCTTGTGTCAGGCCACCTCCCTGAACCTCACGTGAAGCCCTTTCACGCAGGTGACCACCAGTGGGCGGGGAGGACGCTCCGCCAGGGAGGGCTGCCGAGCCAGAGACGAGCTTAGAGCCGCTCTGCTCCGACCCCTTTTCCTTTTTGGCTGTTCTGGGTTTTCACGGCTGCAGGCTCTCCTCTAGTTGCAGGGAGTGGGGGCTCCTCTCTCGCTGAGGTAAGCAGACTTCTTGTTGTGGTGACTTCTCTTGTTGCAGAACTCGGGCTCTAGGGCTCACGGGCTTTAGGAGTTGCAGCACATGGGCTCCATAGTCGCGGCTCTGAGGCCCTAGAGCACAGGCTCCATAGTTGTGGCTCAAGGGCTTTGTTTCCCCGCAGCATGTGGGATCCTCCCGGATCAGGGATTGAACCCGTGTCTCCTGCACTGGCAGACGAACTCTCCACCACTGAGCCACCAGGGAAGCTCCTTTGTTTTTACACTTGAGGGAAAAGGGGCCCAGAGAGAAAGACTTTCCTAGGACCCCTTACCTTTTTGTGAGGCTGCAGACTGGAATGTCCGTCTTCCAGAGAAGACAGAGGAGGAAAGCCTCCCAGGGTTGGTGTGGTAGACCCAGTACTGCAGGTGTGGCAGAGTTGAAAGGAGGTGGAGAGGGCAGCAGGAGACAGGAAGGGGGAAATCAGTAGAATTTCTCATTTAGTCCATCTAGTGCGGTAACTACAGCAAGCAGTTGGCAACACGCCGCCTGCGGTTTATGTAGTACCAAGAAATGGCCACTGGATGGCACCAGAAGCCACTATTTGGAAAGGAGTCAAGGCGGGCTTCCCGCCTACTTGGGCCCCTCCAGCGCCCATCTAAGAGAAAGGAAATTTTCCTGGCGCGCTGAGCCGCCTCCATGCATGCAGCTAACAGGAGGAGTAAATTAATTAGCAAGCCCTCAAAAACAGTTTCAAAAGGGAAGGATTTACCTGGACCAGGACTGTCCAACAGAAATATAGCATGAACCCTGAATACAGTTGAAAAGGTCATTTTGAATGCTCTATAAACCACACCAAAAGAAAGTAAAAAGAAATAGAGGAAAATAACTTTAATAATTTATTTTATTTAACTAAGCATATTAAAAATTTATCGTGTCAACTGTATAATAATATTAACGAGATTATTCTTGTCATGCTGTCTTTGAAATCTGCTGTACGTGTGTTTTAATTCTTATTGAAATATACAGTGCTGTGTTTGTTTCAGATACACGGCAAAGTGATTCAGTTATATGTACACATATGTATCTATTCAAGGTTATTTTCCAGTGTAGGTTATTAGAGGACACTGCACAGAGTTCCTGGGCTGCACGGGGTCCCTGTTGGTTGGCTGTGCTTCAGTCATTCAGACCAGCCACCCTTTGTGTGCTCAAGGCGGCCAGGGACCCTCATACTGGACGGGACTAAAGCCGCCTCCCGGGCATCAGCTGTGAGAAGCAGTTTGCGTACATTGGAGAGATGTGGGGGTCCAGAAGCTTCCCAAGTACAAAGCGGATTGAGCAAACTCCCTCGCGTTCCCGGCCGCCTGCTGGATAGCCTGAAATTCTGCCTTCTGCTCCTGTGGGGCTTCCTGACCTGTAAACCCCGCCTGTGACACACTCTTCTTTTCTTCCACTCACAGGCCAGAGACCTGGGCTCTGAGTTTATGGAAGGATGTGGGCCAGGACGTCCTCCGTCCACGGGAAGGGGTGACCGAGGAGCAGCTTCTCTGGAGAGGCGCAGAAAATCAGTAGAATTTCTCATTTAGTCCATCTAGTGCGGTAACTACAGCAAGCAGTTGGCAACACGCCGCCTGCGGTTTATGTAGTACCAAGAAATGGCCACTGGATGGCACCAGAAGCCACTATTTGGAAAGGAGTCAAGGCGGGCTTCCCGCCTACTTGGGCCCCTCCAGCGCCCATCTAAGAGAAAGGAAATTTTCCTGGCGCGCTGAGCCGCCTCCATGCATGCAGCTAACAGGAGGAGTAAATTAATTAGCAAGCCCTCAAAAACAGTTTCAAAAGGGAAGGATTTACCTGGACCAGGACTGTCCAACAGAAATATAGCATGAACCCTGAATACAGTTGAAAAGGTCATTTTGAATGCTCTATAAACCACACCAAAAGAAAGTAAAAAGAAATAGAGGAAAATAACTTTAATAATTTATTTTATTTAACTAAGCATATTAAAAATTTATCGTGTCAACTGTATAATAATATTAACGAGATTATTCTTGTCATGCTGTCTTTGAAATCTGCTGTACGTGTGTTTTAATTCTTATTGAAATATACAGTGCTGTGTTTGTTTCAGATACACGGCAAAGTGATTCAGTTATATGTACACATATGTATCTATTCAAGGTTATTTTCCAGTGTAGGTTATTAGAGGACACTGCGCAGAGTTCCTGGGCTGCACGGGGTCCCTGTTGGTTGGCTGTGCTTCAGTCATTCAGACCAGCCACCCTTTGTGTGCTCAAGGCGGCCAGGGACCCTCATACTGGACGGGACTAAAGCCGCCTCCCGGGCATCAGCTGTGAGAAGCAGTTTGCGTACATTGGAGAGATGTGGGGGTCCAGAAGCTTCCCAAGTACAAAGCGGATTGAGCAAACTCCCTCGCGTTCCCGGCCGCCTGCTGGATAGCCTGAAATTCTGCCTTCTGCTCCTGTGGGGCTTCCTGACCTGTAAACCCCGCCTGTGACACACTCTTCTTTTCTTCCACTCACAGGCCAGAGACCTGGGCTCTGAGTTTATGGAAGGATGTGGGCCAGGACGTCCTCCGTCCACGGGAAGGGGTGACCGAGGAGCAGCTTCTCTGGCCCCCCAGACCCCTGTGCTAGCCCTGGCGTCCTCTGCCACTCCCCATTCCCAGTGAGCTTTCCTGAACGCACAGGGAGCCCCAGGATGGCCAGGGCTGCCGGCCCTCCCACTGAACCAGCGTCCCGGCAGAGGTGCTGGAGGAACCCAGCCCGCCTGGCTCCCCGGCCCGGTCCCTGCGTGCTTCTACCACCCGGGGCCGGCGCAGCCGAGCGGGGCTGTCTCGTCCACGCGTGGTGGGGGCTTCCACTGGACAGAAGCGGAGTCATGGCCGCGTGCCTCATGGGAATGGTGGCCCACCCCGTGCCACCCCACCTCTGCCTGGGGGAGGATCCAGCTTGGTGGTTTCTTGGGCCTTTGGCCCCGTCCGCCCTGAGGGCTCCCGTGGAGAGGGGAAAGGGGGACTCGGTCGCCCAGGCTCTTGTGGGCCCTGGTCACGACGTGCTGGCATCTGGGGGAGACGCTGAAGACGTCAGCTCCCGGGGCCAAACCGCCTGCTGTGTGGCGATATCTGAGCTTCTGGAGAGACTGTTTTTCTGTGCCTGGCCTCGTGCTTACAGCCGGGGAGGAGGGGCGGGGCTGGCTTACCCCATCCGAGCAGAAACCCCATTTCCTGAACGGCCTGCTCAGATCAGAGTGTTTTCAAAAGCATTGACCAACATTTTTTTTTGCTTCTTTTTTAAAAAATTATTTATTTATTTATTTACTGCTATTCCGGGTTTTCACTGCTGCCGCAGGCTCTTCTCTAGGTGCAGGGAGTGGGGGCTCCTCTCTAGTTGAGGTGAGCAGGCTTCTTGTTGGGGTGACTTCTCCTGTGGAACTCGGGCTCCAGGGCTCACGGGCTTCAGTCGTTGTGGCCCATGCGCTCCACAGTTGTGGCTCCGAGGCTCTAGAGCACAGGCTCAGTGGCTGTGGCTCACGGGCGGAGTTGCTCCACAGCATGTGGGATCTTCTCGGTTCAAAGGTCGAACCCGTGCCTCCTGCATTGGCAGGCGAACTCTTCAGCACGGAGCTACAGGGAGCCCCCTAACCAACACGACTGAACAAAGTGCTTGAGGACCAAAGCCTGCGTCCAACACAGCAGCCAGCGTAGAAATACAGATGCTGAATCAAGCTTGGGAGTTCTGAGTGAGGAAAGGGCTGCAGGCAGTGACAGAAGGGATCACATAGAGCCGGCGAGCTCGTGTGGGAGCTCGGGGCAGCCCTGGCGAGAGGAGGCCGGGGTCCCGCAGACGCTCTGGCCAGTCCGCTCCCCCTACCTGGCTTCTCTCCCTGCGGTCGAGGTCCTGGCCTCGCTGCACTGCCTTCACTCCACCCTACACTCCCTTCCCACCAACTGAAGGGAACCAAAAAAAGTCAGAAATTTTTAAAACAATTTTTTTTTTTTTTTTGCTGTGAAATTCATGGAGGAGGGACTGTTTCCTGGTGACTAGGATGTTCAGGAAGACAGAAAGTCTGACCCAGCTTTCGAGCGATGGCTAGAAACTTATCTGCAATGTCAAATGCGTCTTACTTGGTAACTTATCTGATTTGGAAACACGTTCTTCATGATGCAGCTGAAATCTTGGGAGGGGGCCGAGTAGAAACAACAACAACAACAACAAAACAAACCTGTTGAAAAGCTACGAGAGTCGGGTATGGATGCTCATGCCCATTTGCCCCCAAGTGTCCCCCGACTGCGGCTCTTGTTCCTGGAAGATGATTACGCGGGTGCAGTCATTGCTAGGGTAAACTCAGAGCCGAGGTGGAGAGCCGGGCATTGCCCTTCTCTGTTCCACTGTCCTGGGTGTGAAAATGCAGTTTAGCCTGGAAACTGCCCACAGGCCTTCGAGGTTGCCTGCGGGGCTGCTGGGTCAGTGGGAGACGTCTGTTTTTGAATTGTAGGATTTTGTGGCCCCTAAGGTCACACTTGGTCCTTCCCAGGGGGCACAGGGGTCAAAAAGCCACCTGCCAAGGCAGGAGACATGGGAGACGCACGTTGCTCCAAGATCCCCTGGGGGAGGAAATGGCGACCCACTCCTGTATTCTTGCCTGAAAAATCCCCTGGACAGAGGAGCCTGGGGGCTGCAGTCCATGAGGTCACAGAGAGTCAGACACGACTGAGCACACACACACGCCCGGGGTCCCCCTGGGGAACGCGGGGGATTCTGCATGTGGACGTGCCGCCTCACCCGACGCGGCGGCGGGTGGGATGGCGTGGCCGAAGGGGCACTGGCTGGCCTGGAAGGTAGTCCCTGCCCCCGTCAAGGGTGGTGTGAGCCAACGCGCGTCACAGACGTCCCTGGTTCCCAACTAGGGCAGAGCTGAGGAGGCTAGCTCCGGGCACGCCCAGCTTCTCATGATCAGGAAGGAAGAAAAAGCAAAGCCTATATTTCGCCAGAAAAGAGTGAAATGGGGAAGTCCAGAATTCCCTTTAACTGTGTGTGTGTGTGGTCAACGTCTGACCTTATGGTCCTCCTCGAATTTGACTGTGAAATAGCACCTGGCCTAAATGCCAAACCCTAACACTGCCCCTGTTAACAGCATTCCTATTTGGACACCCTAAAAAATGCCCAGGAAGCTACCTGTTTCTTTATCAATTGTAAAAAGTTTTGGTTTCAAAGGTAAGATGTTTTTGAGCTATTGAAGCCTGTGTCCATTGCTTAGTTGTCTGACCCTTTGGGAGCCCATGGACCCGCAGGCTCCTCTGTCCATGGAATTTTCCAGGCAAGAATACTGGAGTAGGTTGCTTCCTTCTCCAGGGGATCTTCCCTATCCAGGGATTGAACGCTGATCTTCTGCATTGCAGGCAGATTCTTTACCATCTGAGCTACCAGCTTAAACAAAGCAAACCACTTTGTTTTTAAAGCTTAATTAGGCAAAGAATTTATTTCCTTTGAATAATAATAATAATAAAAAAATCAGCTATTTTCTTCCCAAACAAGGAGGGGTAGGCCATGACACTGCAGTAAAAACTGAAAATCCAACCAAATTAGGACTGACAAAAAATGGCAGCTGGAAAAACCCAAAATTGTAACCTCTTCTCCAAGTCACTGAGAAATAAAATTGGGGCAAGTTCAAGGGTGAGAAGTATCTGTAAAGTATCTAGGTTTTGACTTTTCAAAACCCCTAAAGAAGCCCAATGATTTCTGGTGGAAATTCCCGAAAGCCTCAGTCATGAGTCACTGGAACTCGAGGCCCTCTGAGCCTGCGCTGGTTTTGGCGGCAGGTCTGTGGGTCGTGTCTCCAGCCCGCACTGCTGGGGACGCTCTGATTGGGGGAGAAAGGGGCTGAGGGATGGGGTGATGAAATGGCCTTATATGGAAACTAAGTCCTGGGGAAGGCCTGGTATTTCATCAAACTGGAAGCACGCTAAGACCTGAGACCTCCTGCCCCTCCCGTCGAAAGTTCAGAGAAAGAGGGGAGTTCGGGATGTGTTTACCCTCGCAGACGTCCTATGTAACCATGAAGGCGAACAGGGTACCCCTCTTGTCTTCAGCAGGCTCTGGGGGACGGGAGGCCCTCAGCTCACAATGGTCAGACCTTGACGTGCACACACCGGGACCCTGTCGGAGCCTGGAAGAAGCAGACCCGACAGGGGCGGAGCTGTGCCCTGGGAATCATCAGCGTCCACTCCACAGGCCGTGGGGCGCAGTCTCAGAGGACGCCACCTACGGCCTCCTTGAGCCTCATCTGCTTCCCCGGTGATGGGGCTGGACCTGGGGTTCTCAGCCTCCACGGGCATGGGGGGCTGGGGGGGCCTGGGGTTCTCAGCCTGTGTCCATTGCTTAGTTGTCTGACCTTTGGGAGCCCATGGACCCAGGCTCCTCTGTCCATGGAATTTTCCAGGCAAGAATACTGGAGTAGGTTGCTTCCTTCTCCAGGGGATCTTCCCTATCCAGGGATTGAACGCTGATCTTCTGCATTGCAGGCAGATTCTTTACCATCTGAGCTACCAGCTTAAACAAAGCAAACCACTTTGTTTTTAAAGCTTAATTAGGCAAAGAATTTATTTCCTTTGAATAATAATAATAATAAAAAAATCAGCTATTTTCTTCCCAAACAAGGAGGGGTAGGCCATGACACTGCAGTAAAAACTGAAAATCCAACCAAATTAGGACTGACAAAAAATGGCAGCTGGAAAAACCCAAAATTGTAACCTCTTCTCCAAGTCACTGAGAAATAAAATTGGGGCAAGTTCAAGGGTGAGAAGTATCTGTAAAGTATCTAGGTTTTGACTTTTCAAAACCCCTAAAGAAGCCCAATGATTTCTGGTGGAAATTCCCGAAAGCCTCAGTCATGAGTCACTGGAACTCGAGGCCCTCTGAGCCTGCGCTGGTTTTGGCGGCAGGTCTGTGGGTCGTGTCTCCAGCCCGCACTGCTGGGGACGCTCTGATTGGGGGAGAAAGGGGCTGAGGGATGGGGTGATGAAATGGCCTTATATGGAAACTAAGTCCTGGGGAAGGCCTGGTATTTCATCAAACTGGAAGCACGCTAAGACCTGAGACCTCCTGCCCCTCCCGTCGAAAGTTCAGAGAAAGAGGGGAGTTCGGGATGTGTTTACCCTCGCAGACGTCCTATGTAACCATGAAGGCGAACAGGGTACCCCTCTTGTCTTCAGCAGGCTCTGGGGGACGGGAGGCCCTCAGCTCACAATGGTCAGACCTTGACGTGCACACACCGGGACCCTGTCGGAGCCTGGAAGAAGCAGACCCGACAGGGGCGGAGCTGTGCCCTGGGAATCATCAGCGTCCACTCCACAGGCCGTGGGGCGCAGTCTCAGAGGGACGCCACCTACGGCCTCCTTGAGCCTCATCTGCTTCCCCGGTGATGGGGCTGGACCTGGGGTTCTCAGCCTCCACGGGGCACTCAGGGCTGGGCTCCGGGGCAGAAAGGATGGGTGTTCCCTGGGATTCTCAGAGACGTGCCCATCTGGGCTCAGCGCTGGGCTGTCCGGGAGGTGCTTCCTGGCACATAATTACCACCATCAAGATGATTATTAGCATTAGGCATTTACATGACACTTAAGATTTCCAAAGCATTGTGCTGCCCTTTAATGAGTTTTCCCTTGCAACACTCCTGTCAAGCCCGCGCCTGATGGCCGGGAGGCTGACGGGGCGGGCGGGAGAGGACCGGGGACACGCTGAGGGTGATGGGGAAGGGCTGGCAGCTCCGTCTCCTGGCCGCGCTTCTCTGGTGACCCAGGCGACCCAAGACGAAGCACCTCTCCCACTCTCGGCAGAGCCTACCCGCTCGGCCCCCAGCCACGGCACCGGGAACCTCCCGGAGGGAGAGGGGGGTAGGGAGAGGGGGGAGGAGCCTCTCTCCTTTGGTATATTCTGGCTCAAGGTTCAGACGCCTTTCAAAAACAAAACCAACAGACATGTCAAGTTCAAGTTCACATTCATTCAGAACAGTTGACACCTTCTGTCTTTTGGCAAATCTCCATGAAAGTCAACCATAAATTTACAGAGTTGTGGTTCCCAGACCGGAGGCAGCCTCCAATAGGAAGAGGCTTAGCCTTTGACGAGCCCCCCACTCCCGGGCCCTGGGGGTAAAAACTGATTTCTAAGGGCCCTAAGACCTGAGACCTCCTGCCCCTCGTCGAAGTTCAGAGAAAGAGGGAGTTCGGGATGTGTTTACCCTCGCAGACGTCCTATGTAACCATGAAGGCGAACAGGGTACCCTCTTGTCTTCAGCAGGCTCTGGGGGACGGGAGGCCCTCAGCTCACAATGGTCAGACCTTGACGTGCACACACCGGGACCCTGTCGGAGCCTGGAAGAAGCAGACCCGACAGGGGCGGAGCTGTGCCCTGGGAATCATCAGCGTCCACTCCACAGGCCGTGGGGCGCAGTCTCAGAGGGACGCCACCTACGGCCTCCTTGAGCCTCATCTGCTTCCCCGGTGATGGGGCTGGACCTGGGGTTCTCAGCCTCCACGGGGCACTCAGGGCTGGGCTCCGGGGCAGAAAGGATGGGTGTTCCCTGGGATTCTCAGAGACGTGCCCATCTGGGCTCAGCGCTGGGCTGTCCGGGAGGTGCTTCCTGGCACATAATTACCACCATCAAGATGATTATTAGCATTAGGCATTTACATGACACTTAAGATTTCCAAAGCATTGTGCTGCCCTTTAATGAGTTTTCCCTTGCAACACTCCTGTCAAGCCCGCGCCTGATGGCCGGGAGGCTGACGGGGCGGGCGGGAGAGGACCGGGGACACGCTGAGGGTGATGGGGAAGGGCTGGCAGCTCCGTCTCCTGGCCGCGCTTCTCTGGTGACCCAGGCGACCCAAGACGAAGCACCTCTCCCACTCTCGGCAGAGCCTACCCGCTCGGCCCCCAGCCACGGCACCGGGAACCTCCCGGAGGGAGAGGGGGGTAGGGAGAGGGGGGAGGAGCCTCTCTCCTTTGGTATATTCTGGCTCAAGGTTCAGACGCCTTTCAAAAACAAAACCAACAGACATGTCAAGTTCAAGTTCACATTCATTCAGAACAGTTGACACCTTCTGTCTTTTGGCAAATCTCCATGAAAGTCAACCATAAATTTACAGAGTTGTGGTTCCCAGACCGGAGGCAGCCTCCAATAGGAAGAGGCTTAGCCTTTGACGAGCCCCACTCAGGCCTGTTAAAAACTGAGGAGCGGTGCGGGCCAGTGGGCGCCATCTCTCGCGGGCAGGGCTCTAGGCTGGGCTGCTCAAAGGGGCGGCCTCTCCGCTCACTGCTCATCTGAGAGCCCGGGTGAGGCCTGGAGTCCACACGTCCCACCTCAGCGAAGAGACCGTGCAGCCAAGCCTCTGGTTCTGCTCCCTGGGTTCAGGGAGTAAGCTCTGGGCGAAAAAGAGGAGGGAACCAAGGTTGGAAGGAGACTAAAACCCCAGGCGGCTAGCTGAGGCACCGGCACTTGGGGGGCCACGCCAGCCCTCTCCTCTCAGGCCAGCAAGCAAGCGGAGGCCACCTCTGCCTGGGAAGCCCTCTCCCTGGGGCGGGTGAGCTGGAACCAACATAAGGGTCACGGCAGAGGGTCTCCACGCGGAACCAGCTGCAGGTTCCGGGGCTGGAGGAGTTCCCTGCTGGCCTGCAGGGAGCCAGGAGCCACTGCAGAGGCGAGGGGCCCAGTATCTGCTGCGACTCTGGTCCTAGGCCCCTCCTTCCCTCTCTGTTCCCACTCCCATCCAGGTCTGCAGAGCTCCTCCAGGCCGGAAGGGCTGCCGGGCCCTGCGGGGGCCCGGAGGGATGCCCGCCAGGAAAGGCTGGGTCCCCGGGGCTTTGCCACTGGCCTCCACACCTGCGACCCCCTGCGCCCGCCCGGGATCCCACAGTTGGGACTCAGGTCTGGGGAAGCCCGGGGATTTGCTGTCTCCTAGGTCCTTGTGCGCCCAGCCGGGGTCCTTGCCTGTTGCCCGAAAGCAAGCCAGAAAAGACTGGGCTTTTGGGATCGCTCCTGCAGCCGGCATGGAACCTGGAGGCGCAGGAAGGGGTGGGGGGCGGGAGGAAGGTCGCGGCAGCTCCGGCTTGCCCGGACCAGCGTTTCCGCCCCCGCGGACGGCTGCGGCCAAGCAAGAGTAAGTCCGACGCGGCCCCCTTCCGAGGTCACTGAGCTCGGAAGAGCCAAGAGTGAGAGTGAGGGGCTGCAGTGTCTGCTGCTCCCGTCGGGCTGTCTGAGTGACAGAGACAGAAGGTCCTCTCCCCTGAAGAGGATTCCAGCCACCCCGCCGAGGACGAGAGATCTGCCCGTCCCGGAGAGGACCTGGAAGGCGGCCCCGGGGCAAAACAGGAGCGCCGGGGAGGGTCCTCCCCGGGACCTGGCGGCGACTTGGAGAGTGGCGTGCTTGGATTTTCCTCATCTAACTCCTACAAGAGCTGGGGACCGGTTCTGCTTTTCATCTTGCGCTGGCTAGGAGCATGCCCTTGGGCTACAGTAGACGCTCCATGCCTCAGTTTCCTCCTTTGTAAACAGGAGAAGGAGGTACCGCACACCCCATAGGTCACTGAGAGGATTAAATGCGCTAGCCCCGAGGAAGAGCTCAGAGCTGCTCCCAAAGCCGCCTGGTGTTTGCTGGATACCCTGTCTCTGCACCTTTACCTTCCCCGGCGGGTCCTTTAGTCATTGTCCCTCCGCCTCTCTCCGCCCTGTTCCTCTCCTTCCCTCCCTCGTCTATCTCTGCCCCATCCCCATTCCTCCCTTACCCACTCTCCCTCCACATCCGTCTCTTCCGAAGCCTCTGGAGAATTGCAACGAATGAAATGTGCGAAATGCATCCGTTCCTTCTCTTCCGTCGGTCCCACCCCAGGGGCGAGTCTCCGCAGCGCCCTTTGTAGCCGGCGGGTCCCTCCCGGCGCGGCTGAAGTTCCAGCATCTCGGTCAGCTCTCGGCAGACTCCCTCTGGCGGCTTGCGATTCCTGAAATCTGGGTTTCTTGGCCCGCCTGGGAGAGTCCAGGAGGTAGTGGGATGGACACAGAGTCCCTGCCGTCCCAGGGTCCCGCTGGGCGACAGCGGCTACCGCGCTCGGCCCACAGCGGCCGCCCCGGGCTCCCCGCGGGCCCCAGGGCGCGGCCGTGGTAGGCCCCAGGCTTGGAGCTCGCATTGCCTGGGCCGACGTGGCTTATGCAGGTGACCAGTTCCAAGGCCTCACCTGGAGCCCAGGAGGCAGAGGTCGCAGCTCCGGCTTGCCGGACCAGCGTTTCCGCCCCCGCGGACGGCTGCGGCCAAGCAAGAGTAAGTCCGACGCGGCCCCCTTCCGAGGTCACTGAGCTCGGAAGAGCCAAGAGTGAGAGTGAGGGGCTGCAGTGTCTGCTGCTCCCGTCGGGCTGTCTGAGTGACAGAAACAGAAGGTCCTCTCCCCTGAAGAGGATTCCAGCCACCCCGCCGAGGACGAGAGATCTGCCCGTCCCGGAGAGGACCTGGAAGGCGGCCCCGGGGCAAAACAGGAGCGCCGGGGAGGGTCCTCCCCGGGACCTGGCGGCGACTTGGAGAGTGGCGTGCTTGGATTTTCCTCATCTAACTCCTACAAGAGCTGGGGACCGGTTCTGCTTTTCATCTTGCGCTGGCTAGGAGCATGCCCTTGGGCTACAGTAGACGCTCCATGCCTCAGTTTCCTCCTTTGTAAACAGGAGAAGGAGGTACCGCACACCCCATAGGTCACTGAGAGGATTAAATGCGCTAGCCCCGAGGAAGAGCTCAGAGCTGCTCCCAAAGCCGCCTGGTGTTTGCTGGATACCCTGTCTCTGCACCTTTACCTTCCCCGGAGGGTCCTTTAGTCATTGTCCCTCCGCCTCTCTCCGCCCTGTTCCTCTCCTTCCCTCCCTCGTCTATCTCTGCCCCATCCCCATTCCTCCCTTACCCACTCTCCCTCCACATCCGTCTCTTCCGAAGCCTCTGGAGAATTGCAACGAATGAAATGTGCGAAATGCATCCGTTCCTTCTCTTCCGTCGGTCCCACCCCAGGGGCGAGTCTCCGCAGCGCCCTTTGTAGCCGGCGGGTCCCTCCCGGCGCGGCTGAAGTTCCAGCATCTCGGTCAGCTCTCGGCAGAGCACTCCCCTCTGGCGGCTTGCGATTCCTGAAATCTGGGTTTCTTGGCCCGCCTGGGAGAGTCCAGGAGGTAGTGGGATGGACACAGAGTCCCTGCCGTCCCAGGGTCCCGCTGGGCGACAGCGGCTACCGCGCTCGGCCCACAGCGGCCGCCCCGGGCTCCCCGCGGGCCCCAGGGCGCGGCCGTGGTAGGCCCCAGGCTTGGAGCTCGCATTGCCTGGGCCGACGTGGCTTATGCAGGTGACCAGTTCCAAGGCCTCAGCACCCAGGCCAGAGGATGCAAAGTTCAGAATCCCACTGTTCAGGTCTGAGGGTGTTGGGAAAGTGCCCCGTGTCACAATTAACGTGAATTCCTCTCTGTCAAGGACCCTGGACTGTGAATACGCCAGTCCCCAGTTTGCCACCTCGAGTGTGACCGGATCTCAAGGACTTGGGGGGGAACCTCTGCGTGGCACAGACTGCCAGGACAGCCAGACCACCAACTGACCCCAAGGCTTCGGTTCTTGTTCACAAGGACAAGTGGTTAGACCCTTGACTTTCCCATCTCCAAATAAGAGCTTGAACCTCCTCCGGCCCGGAATCTCGAGGTGCGCGGGTTGTCAAGATGCCGAAATTCACCCCTTGGAGGAGCCAGCCCAGGGCAATTCTTGGAGGCGCTGACGGACAGAAGCGTCCCTTCCACCCCCCAGTGAGGGGTCCCAGGTTCAAGGTGGCAGCCCCTCTGCCCCAAGGGAGTTTCCGGTCCCAGAGGAGGGGCTCTGAGACCTCCCGCTCAGGCAGGTAGCAGCCCTGGCCGCTGGGGAGCTGAAGAGGAGGTTACTGGGCCTGCCCGCTGCTGCGTCAGGTGCAGGCCGGTCAGGGGTGCCCCTGGTCCGCCTGTCCCACGTGGACGCGGACAGGCCGCCCCAGCTGAAGCGCCAGGCCTTTCCCACAGCAGGCGACCCCCACTGTCCTCCGGCTTCCCGAGCCCCAGAGCTCCGAGCGGAAGTCTACGCTTTCTCCACTAACCAGGGCAGAACACGGTCCTCCCCCTTTCTTTCCGCTCTTGATTCATTTAGGGGCGAGTTAAAGGGGAAGTGGCTTAAGGTCTGAGTATTCGAACGCGGCCTCCACACCGGCCTTGTTTTCCCTCTGAGACATCGTTTATTAGGGAGCCTCAGGTCAGGAGCTGCTCCCACCCACCCAGGAGTCTCGGAGCATCCATGGCTTCGGCCGGTTCTCTAGAGCGGTCTAGCTGCCATCTTCCTTCCAGGGCCTCTCTGATAAAGGCCACAGGCTGGGGCCCGGGGCTTCCCTCAAGGCTCCCACATGAACCCCGTCCTCCCCAGGCCAGAGGATGCAAAGTTCAGAATCCCACTGTTCAGGTCTGAGGGTGTTGGGAAAGTGCCCCGTGTCACAATTAACGTGAATTCCTCTCTGTCAAGGACCCTGGACTGTGAATACGCCAGTCCCCAGTTTGCCACCTCGAGTGTGACCGGATCTCAAGGACTTGGGGGGGAACCTCTGCGTGGCACAGACTGCCAGGACAGCCAGACCACCAACTGACCCCAAGGCTTCGGTTCTTGTTCACAAGGACAAGTGGTTAGACCCTTGACTTTCCCATCTCCAAATAAGAGCTTGAACCTCCTCCGGCCCGGAATCTCGAGGTGCGCGGGTTGTCAAGATGCCGAAATTCACCCCTTGGAGGAGCCAGCCCAGGGCAATTCTTGGAGGCGCTGACGGACAGAAGCGTCCCTTCCACCCCCCAGTGAGGGGTCCCAGGTTCAAGGTGGCAGCCCCTCTGCCCCAAGGGGAGTTTCCGGTCCCAGAGGAGGGGCTCTGAGACCTCCCGCTCAGGCAGGTAGCAGCCCTGGCCGCTGGGGAGCTGAAGAGGAGGTTACTGGGCCTGCCCGCTGCTGCGTCAGGTGCAGGCCGGTCAGGGGTGCCCCTGGTCCGCCTGTCCCACGTGGACGCGGACAGGCCGCCCCAGCTGAAGCGCCAGGCCTTTCCCACAGCAGGCGACCCCCACTGTCCTCCGGCTTCCCGAGCCCCAGAGCTCCGAGCGGAAGTCTACGCTTTCTCCACTAACCAGGGCAGAACACGGTCCTCCCCCTTTCTTTCCGCTCTTGATTCATTTAGGGGCGAGTTAAAGGGGAAGTGGCTTAAGGTCTGAGTATTCGAACGCGGCCTCCACACCGGCCTTGTTTTCCCTCTGAGACATCGTTTATTAGGGAGCCTCAGGTCAGGAGCTGCTCCCACCCACCCAGGAGTCTCGGAGCATCCATGGCTTCGGCCGGTTCTCTAGAGCGGTCTAGCTGCCATCTTCCTTCCAGGGCCTCTCTGATAAAGGCCACAGGCTGGGGCCCGGGGCTTCCCTCGCAAGGCTCCCACATGAACCCCGTCCTCCCCAGTCAGGTCCACACTGCAAATTGAATGAAGGTTTCTTGTTTGTTTCTTAAAAAAAAAAAAAGTTTCAGTAAACGGTCACTTATCAAGATAATTCGGGCCAAGACATAGCCTGACCCCACTCAAATGAAATGCTCGGACAACTGAGAAACTAACATCAACTGAAACAGCTAGACATTAAATACGTGCAAGAGATTAGGATACCCATGGCATAGAAAGGTTCAGAATCTATTCAGAGCTAGAAATAGAAATACAGGACAGAGATCTCTATCTATACTTAGATTCACGGTCACATTCAAGGTCAGAGTCGAGAGGGGATCCATCTAATTCAATTCTCTCAGTTTAGGAATGAGGAGACAGGCCCCGAAGCCGACAGAGGAGTCAAAGAAAGAAAGGCAAAACGGCGTCCTTGCCACGCCAGCGCAGGCGCTGTCTGCTTTGGGAGTCACGGAGCAAACAGCCTTAGCTCTCAAGAGGTGAGAGGATCCCATGAGGGGTCCCCCTCCCGCCATGCTGGGGGCTCTCCCCGCGGCAGGTGTGGGTGGTCGGGAAGGGGTCTGGATGTCCGGGCCCAGGGAGTCCCCAGCCTCGCGCACCGGCGCCCCGCAGGGTGCAGTTCTCCGACAGCAGCGGGAGGTGGCGCGTTCCCCCCGGGAAAGCCAGCCGGCAGCCCGTCCTCGCCCGGGAGCCCGCTCCCAGCCCGGCCGGGCCAGGGGTCCCTCTCCAAAGAAGGCGGATAGAGCCGCTGCGGGGGGTGGGGGCGGGCTCAGGCTGGGTGCTGGAGGTGTGACGAGGCCCTCCAAACCCTGAGCCCGGCGCTCGGCTCAGAGCGGCCTCGGTCTCTTTTAAGAGGCCCAAGAGGGCCAGGCTCTGCGCCCGCCGCCCGTCCGACCAGGGGCACCCCTGCGGGGGTCGTCTCCCCTCAACACGCGCGTCCGCGCACCTGCGCAGCCTTGCGAGCTCGGTTGCCGCCTTCCTCCGCCACCATCCCCCGGCCCATTCTTCCGCCCACTTTTTTTTTTTTTTTAAATATTGGAGAAGGAGGGAGTAAGGAAAGCCGGGAGCTTTTTCAGTTGCGACGATGATTGTCCTCGAGATGGGTTTCTTAATCTGCTCATTCATTATTGACTTCTCTTCTAATATTTGGTTTTGCCGCTTTGACCGCCAGGAGCTCGCAGACTTGACTCCTTCGCATCACAAGCTTGGGGCGGGCGTCCTCGGGGCGGGAGCGGAGGGACGTGCCTGGAACGGGTCTGGGGTCGGTATCCACCCCCCTCATCCCACGCCCCCCGAGACAGGGACTCTCCCACCCCTAACAGCACCATTCAGGCCTGGAAAGTTCTGAAGGCGAGTGGGCATGGAGAGGAAGCGTCTGTCCCCGCGTCCCTCCCCGGGGGGGAGCGGGAACTGGAAGGCCCTCCAGGGAGACGGATGGGCAGCGGGGCCGTGTCTCCCTGGCCGCCCCTGCACTGCCAGCCGCGGAGACGCCGCTTTCTCCGCCGCAGACTCGGGGAGGCCAAGGGCCTTCCTGGCAGGTGCGCTGAACGGGCTTGCAGACCCGGGAAGACCACCGTCCGCTGCGCTCTCGTCTGGCACTTAGCCTGCGGGGACAAAACTCAGACGTCCGCGGCTCCCGAGAGCAGCGATGACCTCTGACCTGGGACCCTTCCCCTCTCTGGGTCTCAGTTGCCCCGCCTGTGGAGTGGGCTTATGGGCTGTCTCTCCCGGAGGCCCCTCTGTGGTTGACCTGGCCACGTGTTGCCGGCTCTCCCTCCAATGGGGGCTTAGGGCTTCGGGATCGCGTAGGTGCGTCTGGTGGGGACAGAAGCCCGTGGCTGTTGTAATCCGGATGTAAGCACCTGCTTCCTCTGCCTTTGCATCTTTCGGGGAGGCGGGGCGGCATGGCGCGGGTAGGGGTGGGCGGTGAGCAGCCAGCCTGGGGTCGCAGCCCGCTCACCTCGCGTCCCGCCGCGGAGGGAGGCAGCTGCTCTCGGGGTCCCGGCTGGCCGCGAAACGCGCCCACGACGACCGCCCGCGCGCACAAGCCTGCCGCCGGCGCCGGGCCCACGCGCACCCTCACGCCTGCACGCGCGGACACAGCGCCGCCCCGCAGGGTTAGAGGGGCACACGGGGCGCACGACCCTCCGTGCGCCCCGGCCCGCAGGTGCGCACGCACCCCGCCGGAGCCTCTCCCTCGCCGCGTCGCCTGCGGACGCGCAGGCGCCCGGCCGCCCCTGCTCGGGTCCGCGGGCGCCTGGGGACGCGGCCGGGGACCGGGAGGCCTGGGCGCGGCAGCGACCCCTCCCCCGCCTCGCCGCCTGCGAGCCGGGCTGAGCAGGAGCTGGGGTCGGGGGCCGGGGAGGCACGCGGGGCTCGCCCCTTCGCCTCTCTCCCCGCAGGCTCGCGGGGCTTCCCCCCCGGACCGGCCCCTCTTCCGAACTGAACTCGCCCACCCCCGCCTCCCGCCAGCCGCCCACCCCCACCCCGCCGCGCGGATCTCGGTCGGAGCCCGAAGTGTCGCCGCGCCCTCCCCGGGAAGGGGGTCGGGAGGTGGCACCCGGGTGGGCGGAAGCGGGGCCCGGCGGGGCGGGCGGCGGGAAGGCGCCGGCCGGGAGCGCAGCGCCGAGGGCCGGGGGCGCGGACTTGGGCTTGCCTTCCCGGGGCCGGCGGAGAAGAGCCTCGGGACCGGCCCCCAGCCCTGCAGAAATCAGGGAAAGAAGGCTGCTAACTCTGGGGCGAGCCAGCGACCGCGGCTTGGGAGCACTTCTAGGCAAAGGACTTGGAAGTCGTGTGCATGTTTTCTTCTTGAGTTATGCTTTCTTTTCGTCCCCAAGTTTGGACTTGGGTCTGGACCTCCCGGGAACAAGGACCGAGCCCGAGGAGGGGCGGCAGGACCCGGGAGCCGCGCTGGCCCCTCCTCACTGGCTCGCACACTCGCACCCACCGGTGCGCCCGCGCCGGAGGCCAGTCCACGCGAACCCCGACCCGCGCCGAGCCGGACCGAGGCGGGAGCCGCCACTCGGACAGGTGGGGACCTGGGCGGGCAGGGGGCCCCTCGGCCGGGGGTCGCCAAGCTCTGGGGACCTTCTGGTGAGGAGGAGGGAGTGAGAGAGGGGGAAAAGCAAAATAAAGGAGTGGAAAAAATTCTAGCGTAGCCGCTGAATTGACTCCGGGCTTTTCCTCTTTTTTTTTTCTTTGGCGGGGGTGGTGGCGGTGGGTAGGGATGAATAGAAAGGTTTCGATTGTGGGATCTGGGTGGAATTCTATGTAAGGGAAAAGGCAGGGTGTCTGATTAAACTAAAGCAAAATTTTATGTAGAGAAGTGTACATAATCGCCTTGCTTTCGGGAGATCTGAAGTCCCCGGCTCCGGGGCCTGGCTGGCCGTGCGGTACCGCTTCGGAGCGGTTTGGGAGAGACGGAGCAGAAGGTGAAGGCTTCTTTCCGGAATCTGTGCCAAGGGGCCTTACGTCTCGGTCCCCAGCAGCCCCGAGCAACCCGACAATCAACCCGCCCGTAGCGACGAGTCTGGTGTCCGGGAAGCCAGGCGCCAACCGCGCGCGCAATTTTCGGGAATCCCTGGGATGTTTCCCCCACTTCCCATAGTCGAGGGAGAAAGGGCTACATTTACTCTGCTTGACCGGCTTTAAACGGGGAAAAGCACTCTCAAACCAAAACTGTTTCTAGAACAAAAAATGCCCATGCAGTGAACTGCCCTTCCCTCGGATAAAAGGGAGAAACCCCTGAGGGAAGGCGGGACGGTGGGAGTATAAATTCAAACACTGACATCCCCAAAGGGGACAACCTCCAGCAGCGGGCTTTGAGGGGTGTTCCTAGGGACCCAGACATTTATGGGTCTACATCTTGCACACAGAAATGAAGAATTGTCCTCTGAAGCCTCCAGTCTTCCAGGGTCTCTACACACAAAGCAGCCGCCCCAATTTTCAGTGTCAACCCAGCACTTTATGTCTGTGGTTTGCCTCCCACGTACCCCTCACCCACCTCAGCTTTAGCCCGGCGGCAGGCTCCCCTAGTCCCATTCTAGACTTGGGGCAGAATTACTGAGGATCCCTCCCCAATACCCAACGAATCCCCCGCACCCACTCAACCCCCACATTATTATCGCCTCCAAATGAAGACCAAAGCCCCAGCGCTAATTGAATTAGTCTATTGAAAGGAGTGTCAGGTACAATGACGTGGCTCGAGGCCCCGCATTTCCCAAGGTCTATAGGCTTTGGGGACCGGCGATGTAGAGTCTGACCTTCCGCCTCATAATAATACCGCTGCACTTGTAGCAGAAATCTCCTCGCATTCACTCCCAACAAAACCGCTGGTCACCCAGTCCCCGTAGGAAGGCTGTGCGCTATTGTGTTGGGACAACTCATTCATGTCCCGCGCCACGAGGCCCCACCGCCATCTGATCTACACTCGAAATGCGATTACCACCGTGTGTAGGCGACCGCGCACACCCTCGGCCCAGCGCACGCATGCCTGGCCCGGCTGCAGGTCTGCTTTCACAACTCACCTCCTCGCACCCCTCCACACAGGTGGAAGCGGGCAGGACCGTGACGTCTGTCTGCGCCTAAACGAAATCTGCACTTCTGTGGAAATGCGGATGGCGCGAGACTTTCTGAAGAGCACGCACCAAAGCCCTCACCGAGCACACATTCCTCCTTGCCCGACTGGTCTACGAATGAGGACATTTGCAAGCCTCCAGCCATGCACGCAAATGAACACACACACACTGCTTTTATGGACTCATTTCTCTCTGATTCTCGATTCACACAGTCATTGACATAAATACAGGCTCCTTCCCACATGGTCATGGGCCTCTCTCCAAATCTGGAAGTGGGTTTTGCAAGATTGGGGAACAAAGGTTCACTGTCCCGGCCTTCACTTGGGAGAAGCACTCATCAGTTCCTGCCTAGGATCCCCAAACTTCTCTGGCTTCCCCCAAACACACAGGCTCTGTGCCTTTGGTTTGACCAGGTGCCCTGTGCTCAGTGGCAGGCCCTGGTGAGCAGTCTCAGAGAAAGTTTGGCAGTGGGAGAGAAACAGAAGGGCTGAGGGGGTCCCCGGCCTCCTGACCCCACCCTCCACTACGGACCCCCTCTGTGGGCCCCTGCCTCCTTCAGTGAAGTGGGGGAAAGAAACGCCCCCTTTGGCATTTACAATCTACTTTCTCATCACTCTCCACTTTCATGTGGGCTGGCAGAACCTGGGGACAGTTCACTTATTGAAGAGATATGGGCAGCTGGTCAGTGGCCTTCTGTGGGCCCTCTGGCCCCAGCGGAGCCGCACAACTCAGAACTGCAAGTGGTGGAAACGGGCCCTGGGTGTTTTCAAACTTTCGGTCTTTGGCCCTGGAGCAGGGGACGCTTGAAGAAAAGCGCTCCATTCCATTTGCATACGTTCCCCCAACCTGCTTCCTGTCTGCCCACCCCTTCCTGGACATCTCTCCGGTTGGGAGAAATTCCTTAATTCGCCAAGGCGCAAACCAGTACCCCGCAGAGGGCTGCCACGGAAGTGTACCACACTGCGTACACACGTTGCTCCGTACACACCTAACCTCTTTATCCACGGGCTTGTTCACACAGCGCACTCTGCCTGTATTTTCTCACCCAGGCCCGCAGTCCTGGGCGCGTGCCTCTAGACCCCGACACTCCCACCCGGGCCAACATTTGCTCCCTGCGATACCTGACTGCTAGGCTTGCCAGGACACCAGCCCTCTACCATCAAGTTCCCAATAATATATGTTCATTTGCAGGAAGGAGAGGAAGGCGCTGGCCCGGGTGGGGGTCTCCGGAAGCAGGCGGCTCTGGGTGCGAGGCTGGCGCAGGCCTGGCCAGGGGGAGGACGCCGCGGGGGCGGGGGTGGGGGGGGCGAACCTGCGCTCGCCGAGCACCCGCCTAATCCAGCCGAGCTCGTGGGCCGCGGGTGCATTTATCATCCTATTACTGTAACAAACCCGGGCTCCACTACATGAAAGGTAAAATGAATTACCGACGTTAAGCCGTCAATAAAGTCATTTCTGTAAATGGTGTCTCCAAAGGGCCGCCGCATTATTCAGCTGGCTTTATCAGCTGGCTGGAAATTGCGTGGAGGAGCCGGGCCGCGCGGCGCGCGGGGCCGCTCACTTTGATTAAGCGTCTTGCCAGCGCGATGTGACAGAGCTTTTGACCAGGGTTTTATTCACAGGCCTGTGATGAACGCCAAGCTGATCAGGCGGAATGAAGAGTAATTAAAACCTATAAATTATCTTCCGCAGCCCTTCTCGAGGCGTCTCCTGCAGGCGAGATAAGGCGTCGAGACCCTATTTACGGCGCTGAAAGGGACTGCGGCGCACAAAAGCT
Organism: Tragulus kanchil; assembly: GCA_022376925.1. Taxonomy (NCBI): domain Eukaryota; kingdom Metazoa; phylum Chordata; class Mammalia; order Artiodactyla; family Tragulidae; genus Tragulus; species Tragulus kanchil. The sequence goes on from JAIOJX010000026.1 coordinate 119,444,808, forward strand.
ACGCGGCTAAATAGGATATTGATAGTGTCCTAATTAGAATTTAATTAAGTACCCACGCTCGCTTGCGGGATAAAGATTTCAATTTTGCGAACTTAAATATAAATAAAAACCCACCCCCGTTTTGGGGAGGACGGGTGGGGGCACCGGGAGATTTCGGGGAGCAGGACCGAGGGGGACCCGAGAGACGGGCAGGTGGGGCTGGGGGCTCGACTCGGGCGGTCTGGGGAGGTCACGTCGGGCCTGCTCTAGCGCAGCGCTTCGGAAGGTGGCTCCTGCCGCTCCGGAGCCTCCGGAAAGGTCCACCGAGGAGCTCCGAGAGCCTCGAGGGTAGGAGGGCCCTCGGCTGGCCCGAAAACGCAGCCAGCAATGCGAACTCCCGCTCTCCGCTAGCCCCTTCTGAGAAACTTCGGCTAGTGCGGGCATTCGGGATACCGTAATTTTCGTTTTATTTTCTTCCTAAACCTCTGTGACTTTTCTGGGCACAGGGGAATTCGTTTGCATGTTTCCGTTAATCAACATCCTCAAAGAGAGCCCTTCTGCGCCGTCCCAGCTAGGGAGGGCGGATCCGGCTAACTCGCTGGAGCTTCATCCGCGAGACCATTCCTGCGGAGGCCTCGGTTGACAGGGCTTTTCAAGTTACTCTCGAACCGCAGGCTTCGGCACAGAGTCGGGTCCTGGCCCTCCCAAAAGGCTCGGCAGACAAACCAAACCTCGCGGGTGTCCAGCAGCTCGCCTTCCCCCACCCTGTCCCTGGCGGTGAGAAACCTTGGGGGAGCCCGGGTCAGGATCAGGAAACAGCGAAAAAGAGCCCAGGAACTAGAAAAGGTCTCCGTGAGCTTGGCAGCCGTGGAAACCCCTGCAGGACACTCCCCTGCCCCCCAAATGCTTAGGAAGAACGCGCAGCGGTAGAGTGAGAGGCCTTCAAGGAGTGGGGACCAGTTCCAGGAAAATCTGGGCCACCGGGTGAAACTCGCCGTCCAGCTGGCTAGGGCGAATACCAGGGGCGCGGCGCTTTCCTCCGTCAGATGTCACTGTGCAGGGAAATCTGACAAGGAAGGTACCCCGAGCCCCCAAGCCGGGGCCTCGCGGGTATCCGCACTGTGACTTCCTCGGCCCAGGGCGGGCCCAGGGCACCTCTAAGATGCCGCGACCGCTGGACTCCGGTGGCCAGGAAAGGGCTCTCTCGCGCCCTCTGGGCTTGGCTTAATGGCAGCAGGACGGCTCCCGGGGGCGTCAAAGCGGGTGGGGCACCGGGAGATTTCGGGGAGCAGGACCGAGGGGACCCGAGAGACGGGCAGGTGGGGCTGGGGCTCGACTCAGGCGGTCTGGGAGGTCACGTCGGGCCTGCTCTGCGCAGCGCTTCGGAAGGTGGCTCCTGCCGCTCCGGAGCCTCCGGAAAGGTCCACCGAGGAGCTCCGAGAGCCTCGAGGGTAGGAGGGCCCTCGGCTGGCCCGAAAACGCAGCCAGCAATGCGAACTCCCGCTCTCCGCTAGCCCCTTCTGAGAAACTTCGGCTAGTGCGGGCATTCGGGATACCGTAATTTTCGTTTTATTTTCTTCCTAAACCTCTGTGACTTTTCTGGGCACAGGGGAATTCGTTTGCATGTTTCCGTTAATCAACATCCTCAAAGAGAGCCCTTCTGCGCCGTCCCAGCTAGGGAGGGCGGATCCGGCTAACTCGCTGGAGCTTCATCCGCGAGACCATTCCTGCGGAGGCCTCGGTTGACAGGGCTTTTCAAGTTACTCTCGAACCGCAGGCTTCGGCACAGAGTCGGGTCCTGGCCCTCCCAAAAGGCTCGGCAGACAAACCAAACCTCGCGGGTGTCCAGCAGCTCGCCTTCCCCCACCCTGTCCCTGGCGGTGAGAAACCTTGGGGGAGCCCGGGTCAGGATCAGGAAACAGCGAAAAAGAGCCCAGGAACTAGAAAAGGTCTCCGTGAGCTTGGCAGCCGTGGAAACCCCTGCAGGACACTCCCCTGCCCCCCAAATGCTTAGGAAGAACGCGCAGCGGTAGAGTGAGAGGCCTTCAAGGAGTGGGGACCAGTTCCAGGAAAATCTGGGCCACCGGGTGAAACTCGCCGTCCAGCTGGCTAGGGCGAATACCAGGGGCGCGGCGCTTTCCTCCGTCAGATGTCACTGTGCAGGGAAATCTGACAAGGAAGGTACCCCGAGCCCCCAAGCCGGGGCCTCGCGGGTATCCGCACTGTGACTTCCTCGGCCCAGGGCGGGCCCAGGGCACCTCTAAGATGCCGCGACCGCTGGACTCCGGTGGCCAGGAAAGGGCTCTCTCGCGCCCTCTGGGCTTGGCTTAATGGCAGCAGGACGGCTCCCGGGGGCGTCAAAGGTCCCGCCCGGGAAGGACACGGGTACGGAAACCCAGGGAAGGACGCGCAGTGCAGCGGGCCAGCATGCACTGCAAACCTAGCTAGGAGCAGCTGGCCTCCGCGATCTGCTACTTGTAAGAAATAAACTGCTCCACTGAAAGTAACCGAATCTAGGCCTGTTTCACTTCTCCGACCCTCCTCGTTTCACCTCTGCCCATCCACTCCACGCACACACACTCACCCCATACACATTCACTCCACACACACACACACAAACCGTGCACACACATTCCGACAGTAGCAGCAACCTTTCACCCTTCATAATGGCAAGAAAAAGCCAGACTGAGAAAATAAAAGCCTGTTTCTTAGGCATGGTGGTTGCCCAAAGAGCCGATGCCCCTGGCTCCCGATCCTGCGCCTGGACGGACGCACCCGTAATCCTGCATTCTCCAACAAGTTGTATATGGAGTTGCCTCTCTATTTGTCTACACCCGGAGATCCACCCCTCCTCGGTCTCCTTTGCCCCTTCCTCGATCCTGGCCTGAAAGAGGGGGAGGGGCTCGGGTGCGGGCTGGGAGGGCGGGCAGGGCACTCGGGGCCGGCGCCTCGGCTCCCCCTCTCCGCCCACGGCCGCCGCCCCCGGATTATTTATCCGCCAAGTCCCGCGCGCGCCTATTGGGCCGAGACCCGGGTGTCAGCGCGAGTCCTGGTTCACCATTGGCCCCGCACACGTGCGGCCCTGACTCACGTGCTTCCGGTTTGAAGGCAAAAAGTGTGCCTGGGTGATTTTTTTTTTAAGCGAGAGAGTTTGAGCAAAGATCCGAGCTGTCAGAGATTTGAAAAAAAAAAAAAAGGAAAAAAAAAAAAAAAAGCAGCCCCGGCGCTGGCGGAGACGCGCTCTCCCTGCAAAAAAAGCAAAGGCGATTAAAGGCGCTGCCAGCCTCGCGCTGTGGGCACAGCTGAGCGTGACACTCGGGGAAGTCAAACCCTCACTCCTGCCTAGGAAGATGGCTAGACTTTAAAGACTATTTTTTTATCTTTAAGCAGAAAAACATTCCTGGAGATTGGTTTTTTGGTTTTTTTTTTTTTTGCTTTCTTTTTCCTTTTCTGTTTTTTCTGTTTTTTTAATTTTTTCTTTCTTCCTTCTGGGCCGTGGCTTCCTCCCCATTTAAAACAAATCATTGCATCTGGTTGCAGAAAGAAAAAAAGAAATAGCCAAGTGGCTCCGTATCTGGATGTCTACAAATTAGAGGCAGAGACAGCGCGGTCTGCTCGATAGGAGCGAGCGATCCAGGCCCGGCGCCTGGGCTGTTTTCTTTCCTGCGCCCGCCCCGCGCCTTCGCCGGGGCTTCGCCGGCCTCCTTCCTCCGCGCACCCCCACGGGCCGCTGGCAAAGTGGGGTGGGGAGCGAGGCGCGGGGGGCGGGGGCCGGCGCGGCGGCCGAGGCGGCGGGGCGGCCGAGCATGGAAGAGCAGCAGCCGGAGCCTAAAAGTCAGCGCGACGCGGGCCTGGGCGCGGCAGCGGCGGCGGCCCCCGGCAGCCTCAGCCTGAGCCTCAGCCCCGGCGCCAGCGGCAGCGGCGGCAGCGATGGAGACAGCGTGCCGGTGTCGCCGCAGCCCGCGCCCGCCTCGCCGCCCTGCCTGCCGCCCCTGGCCCACCACGCGCACCTCGCGCCGCCCGCCCGCCCGCCGCCGCCCGCGGCCCAGCTGCACCGCACCACCAACTTCTTCATCGACAACATCTTGAGGCCGGACTTCGGCTGCAAAGAGCCGCCGCCGCCGCCGCAGCTCCTGGCGGCGGCGGCGGCGGCGGCGGCGGCGGCCGGAGGAGGCGCCGGCGGAGGCCGGGTCGAGCGGGACCGCGGCCAGGCCGCCGCAGGTCGGGACCCCGTGCACCCGCTGGGGACGAGGGCGCCGGGCGCCGCCTCCCTCCTGTGCGCCCCGGACGCGAACGGCGGCCCACCCGACGGCTCCCCGCCCGCCCCCGCCGGCGGCGCGGGCGCGTCCAAAGCTGGGAACCCGGCGGCGGCGGCGGCCAAGCCTCCGGACGGCGGCGGCGTGGGGAGTCCAGGTGCGCAGGGCGCGAAGTACCCGGAGCACAGCAACCCGGCCATCCTGCTCATGGGCTCGGCCAACGGCGCGCCCGTCGTCAAAACTGACTCGCAGCAGCCGCTCGTCTGGCCCGCCTGGGTCTACTGCACGCGCTACTCGGATCGCCCGTCCTCCGGTGAGTGCCCAGCCCGGCTCCCCCAGCAGGCGCCGCTCGTCTGGCCGCCGGGCCGGGAGGCGTGCCCGATCTGGTTGCAGAAAGAAAAAAAGAAATAGCCAAGTGGCTCCGTATCTGGATGTCTACAAATTAGAGGCAGAGACAGCGCGGTCTGCTCGATAGGAGCGAGCGATCCAGGCCCGGCGCCTGGGCTGTTTTCTTTCCTGCGCCCGCCCCGCGCCTTCGCCGGGGCTTCGCCGGCCTCCTTCCTCCGCGCACCCCCACGGGCCGCTGGCAAAGTGGGGTGGGGAGCGAGGCGCGGGGGGCGGGGGCCGGCGCGGCGGCCGAGGCGGCGGGGCGGCCGAGCATGGAAGAGCAGCAGCCGGAGCCTAAAAGTCAGCGCGACGCGGGCCTGGGCGCGGCAGCGGCGGCGGCCCCCGGCAGCCTCAGCCTGAGCCTCAGCCCCGGCGCCAGCGGCAGCGGCGGCAGCGATGGAGACAGCGTGCCGGTGTCGCCGCAGCCCGCGCCCGCCTCGCCGCCCTGCCTGCCGCCCCTGGCCCACCACGCGCACCTCGCGCCGCCCGCCCGCCCGCCGCCGCCCGCGGCCCAGCTGCACCGCACCACCAACTTCTTCATCGACAACATCTTGAGGCCGGACTTCGGCTGCAAAAAGGAGCCGCCGCCGCCGCCGCAGCTCCTGGCGGCGGCGGCGGCGGCGGCGGCGGCGGCGGCCGGAGGAGGCGCCGGCGGAGGCCGGGTCGAGCGGGACCGCGGCCAGGCCGCCGCAGGTCGGGACCCCGTGCACCCGCTGGGGACGAGGGCGCCGGGCGCCGCCTCCCTCCTGTGCGCCCCGGACGCGAACGGCGGCCCACCCGACGGCTCCCCGCCCGCCCCCGCCGGCGGCGCGGGCGCGTCCAAAGCTGGGAACCCGGCGGCGGCGGCGGCCAAGCCTCCGGACGGCGGCGGCGTGGGGAGTCCAGGTGCGCAGGGCGCGAAGTACCCGGAGCACAGCAACCCGGCCATCCTGCTCATGGGCTCGGCCAACGGCGCGCCCGTCGTCAAAACTGACTCGCAGCAGCCGCTCGTCTGGCCCGCCTGGGTCTACTGCACGCGCTACTCGGATCGCCCGTCCTCCGGTGAGTGCCCAGCCCCGGCTGCGCCACGCACCCCGCAGGCGCCCGCTGCGCTCTCGGCCGCCGGGCCGGGGAGAGCGTGCCCGACCCCGGGGCTTCTCTTTCCTCACGCCTGCTTTCTGCTTCCTGCCCTCGACTCCACTCACGACCGAGCGTGGCACCCCGTCGCGCGCCCCTGGACTCTGCGGCCACCACCGGGGAGGCGCCGGCTCCGGGTACAGGGAGCTCGGTCCTCCGATGTTCCACTCCGAGCCCTTCTGGCCTTCTTTGTGTTTTACCTTTATTATTCTCAGTAAAGCCCCAATGAGTCGTTGTGTTTTCTTCCAGGGAAAGGGGTTTTAGAGCCAGCGGGAAGGTGGGCCTAGCGACCTGGGTCTGAAATCCCACCAGCCTGGTTCTGCGGAGGCCGCAATCGAGCAAGGCTTTGATTAGAGAAATTATCTTTGCTTTGTGTTCTTACGGATACAGCCAGCCACCATATGGATATTATCTGCGGAGAGGTTATTTGCCCTAGAGATAGATGTAAGGAGACGCAGGAAGAGAGAAACGCGGCGGATCCGCTGCCCCTCTTCCCCAAGCCGGGTAGCCGCGAAAGTCTGACCCGCATGGGTAGAATCCAGGGAAAGGCGGTTGTGGAAACCGCAGAGCGGAGAGCCCCTGGCTCTCTGGAGCTGACAGACACGGGGAAAGAGAGAAGCTAGGTCAGGCTCAGGCCAGAGACGGGGCAGAGGGCTGGAGGGCCAGCCTCCGCCTCAGCTTCTTGGTGGCCCGCCTCGCACATCCTCCCGGCCCTGCCCCTTCCTTTTTCCACTCCTTCCTTCCGCGCATCTGCCAGCTAGCAGAGTTCTGCCAGCCTGGGCCCACTTTTCTCCATTTTCCTTTGCCCTTTCCCCACATACCCCTTGAGCTTGGAGAACCCCAGGCCGAGATGTACCCTGGGGCGTCTTCCAGGTTCCGGGAGAGAGGCTGTGGCCTGCCTGCCTTCCGGACCGCAGGGCGCGAAGTACCCGGAGCACAGCAACCCGGCCATCCTGCTCATGGGCTCGGCCAACGGCGCGCCCGTCGTCAAAACTGACTCGCAGCAGCCGCTCGTCTGGCCCGCCTGGGTCTACTGCACGCGCTACTCGGATCGCCCGTCCTCCGGTGAGTGCCCAGCCCGGCTGCGCCACGCACCCCGCAGGCGCCCGCTGCGCTCTCGGCCGCCGGGCCGGGGAGAGCGTGCCCGACCCCGGGGCTTCTCTTTCCTCACGCCTGCTTTCTGCTTCCTGCCCTCGACTCCACTCACGACCGAGCGTGGCACCCCGTCGCGCGCCCCTGGACTCTGCGGCCACCACCGGGGAGGCGCCGGCTCCGGGTACTGGGAGCTCGGTCCTCCGATGTTCCACTCCGAGCCCTTCTGGCCTTCTTTGTGTTTTACCTTTATTATTCTCAGTAAAGCCCCAATGAGTCGTTGTGTTTTCTTCCAGGGAAAGGGGTTTTAGAGCCAGCGGGAAGGTGGGCCTAGCGACCTGGGTCTGAAATCCCACCAGCCTGGTTCTGCGGAGGCCGCAATCGAGCAAGGCTTTGATTAGAGAAATTATCTTTGCTTTGTGTTCTTACGGATACAGCCAGCCACCATATGGATATTATCTGCGGAGAGGTTATTTGCCCTAGAGATAGATGTAAGGAGACGCAGGAAGAGAGAAACGCGGCGGATCCGCTGCCCCTCTTCCCCAAGCCGGGTAGCCGCGAAAGTCTGACCCGCATGGGTAGAATCCAGGGAAAGGCGGTTGTGGAAACCGCAGAGCGGAGAGCCCCTGGCTCTCTGGAGCTGACAGACACGGGGAAAGAGAGAAGCTAGGTCAGGCTCAGGCCAGAGACGGGGCAGAGGGCTGGAGGGCCAGCCTCCGCCTCAGCTTCTTGGTGGCCCGCCTCGCACATCCTCCCGGCCCTGCCCCTTCCTTTTTCCACTCCTTCCTTCCGCGCATCTGCCAGCTAGCAGAGTTCTGCCAGCCTGGGCCCACTTTTCTCCATTTTCCTTTGCCCTTTCCCCACATACCCCTTGAGCTTGGAGAACCCCAGGCCGAGATGTACCCTGGGGCGTCTTCCAGGTTCCGGGAGAGAGGCTGTGGCCTGCCTGCCTTCCGGACCGCAGCTCCCAGGGGGCTGGGGGCCCCTCGAGGAGGGCAGCAGGAGGGTTCTGGCCTAGACCGGGGTTCCGCGCCGGCTGGCAGAGCAGGCGCTGCTCCACTCCGGCTGGTCGCTGCCTCCGCACGCTGCTGGCCAGCGCAGCGCAGATCGATGAGCGCTATCAGCCCCCGCCATCTCGAGCCCCGTTATTGACACGTCGGGCGCCCTGAACCTCCGAAAAGCTGCTTTGATTGACTGGCCTGATGGACGGAGTGATTGAGCTGTCAGGCTTTGCGGCCCAGCCTGGCCAGGAGGCTACGATTTTATTACCAGCGCTCCTGCTTCTGCACACGTCCTGCTCCACAGCGACAGCACTGCAGCCACGGCCGGGATGCCCGCCGCGTGGGGAGGGCTTTCTGAGGGTGCACACGGTCTCCTGGGCCGTCTCTGCTGGCTCAGCTGGTTCCTAGCCTCTACCAAGGCCTTCCTGGCGCCCCACCCCGCCTCCAGGGCTTTCTGCGCAGGGCTCAGGAGTGGCCTTGTCTTTGTTCTTTTCTGCTGCCTTCCTCCTCACAAGCCTGGGGATTCAGGCTGCCGGCTTCTCATCCTGCATGAGCCATTTGGGGAGATACCCCTCAAGTCAGACTGGAGTTGCGGCGGTCGGCCGGGCCTGGATTTTTCTGTCGCTCGGTGACCCCAGGCACAGGTCTGTTCCAGTAGCCAGCGGCCCAGTTTGCCCCTCTGTCTTGAGGTTTGGAGATGCCGGCGAAGCTCCGTCTTTCACAGGCCGGACAGGGCCTTCACTGCGCTCAGGAAGCTCCCACGACCGCAGCAGGGCCAGCAAGGAGATGCCAGTAGGCGTGCGTGCCTCCAGGGCTGTGCTTCCCTGCAGCCCTCTTCCCAGACTCGGTTCTGGAGGGACGCTTCCTAGCGTTCCTAGGACGGTTTCTTGTGGCCTCGTCCCATTTGCGCCCTAGGAGTAGAGCACAGCTTTTTGCGTGAACGGCCCAGCTCTTTCTGCCCCTCTGCCCCTGCTTTGCTCCAGGATGTGGGAGGAGGGACTGCCAGCAGTACCCACTTTTCTCCTTTTTGTTTTGAGCTTGGAGAACCCCAGGCCGAGATGTACCCTGGGGCGTCTTCCAGGCTCCGGGAGAGGCTGTGGCCTGCCTGCCTTCCGGACCGCAGCTCCCAGGGGGCTGGGGGCCCCTCGAGGAGGGCAGCAGGAGGGTTCTGGCCTAGACCGGGGTTCCGCGCCGGCTGGCAGAGCAGGCGCTGCTCCACTCCGGCTGGTCGCTGCCTCCGCACGCTGCTGGCCAGCGCAGCGCAGATCGATGAGCGCTATCAGCCCCCGCCATCTCGAGCCCCGTTATTGACACGTCGGGCGCCCTGAACCTCCGAAAAGCTGCTTTGATTGACTGGCCTGATGGACGGAGTGATTGAGCTGTCAGGCTTTGCGGCCCAGCCTGGCCAGGAGGCTACGATTTTATTACCAGCGCTCCTGCTTCTGCACACGTCCTGCTCCACAGCGACAGCACTGCAGCCACGGCCGGGATGCCCGCCGCGTGGGGAGGGCTTTCTGAGGGTGCACACGGTCTCCTGGGCCGTCTCTGCTGGCTCAGCTGGTTCCTAGCCTCTACCAAGGCCTTCCTGGCGCCCCACCCCGCCTCCAGGGCTTTCTGCGCAGGGCTCAGGAGTGGCCTTGTCTTTGTTCTTTTCTGCTGCCTTCCTCCTCACAAGCCTGGGGATTCAGGCTGCCGGCTTCTCATCCTGCATGAGCCATTTGGGGAGATACCCCTCAAGTCAGACTGGAGTTGCGGCGGTCGGCCGGGCCTGGATTTTTCTGTCGCTCGGTGACCCCAGGCACGGGTCTGTTCCAGTAGCCAGCGGCCCAGTTTGCCCCTCTGTCTTGAGGTTTGGAGATGCCGGCGAAGCTCCGTCTTTCACAGGCCGGACAGGGCCTTCACTGCGCTCAGGAAGCTCCCACGACCGCAGCAGGGCCAGCAAGGAGATGCCAGTAGGCGTGCGTGCCTCCAGGGCTGTGCTTCCCTGCAGCCCTCTTCCCAGACTCGGTTCTGGAGGGACGCTTCCTAGCGTTCCTAGGACGGTTTCTTGTGGCCTCGTCCCATTTGCGCCCTAGGAGTAGAGCACAGCTTTTTGCGTGAACGGCCCAGCTCTTTCTGCCCCTCTGCCCCTGCTTTGCTCCAGGATGTGGGAGGAGGGAGGCCGTCTCCTCGCAGATCACCGTGGGTGGGCAGGAGAAACAGCTCTGACGGCTTTTGTTGTCTAGTTTTCCTGAGGTGGCAGCTTCTGTATCCAGACGACCAGGGAGAGGCCTGCCTGCGGCCCTGGGAGCAGGAGCCCCGAGGGTCCCGTCTCTCTCCCTGGCACCCTCCAGGGGGCAAAGCAGAGGACTGGGGGGCCAGGGCATGTGGTCAGGCACACCACTGGGTGAAGGCCTGTTCTCCCCTCGTGGGGCCGCGGGTGGCCAGTGTCTTCCCGGGACTCTGTAGAGGAGGTTTTAGGCTGGAGGGAAAGGAGAGCAGGTGGAGGGAGCAGACGCGGATATTCTGGTGCCGGGCAAGCATCGCCGCCTCACTGCCCTGCTTTCTGGAGCTGGGGGCTACAAGCAGATGGGGTCTCGCTGTAGGTGTGTGGGTACAGACGCGCTCCTTGATGAGGGGAAGAGAATTCCTTGGCAGGCTGGAGATTCTGGAAGGGCAGTCCCGCCCCTCTTCAGGACTCCAGCGACCAGCCTCTTTTTATGCCAGGGCTGTGAGGACTGCAGGCCCCGGCCTCCGGCGCTGGGCCCGGCTGGATAAGGTTCCAAGGATCTTTCCGTCTTGTGCCCTGATGACCTACGCGTATCGCACGGGCTGGTTCTCCTGTTCTGAATGGGAGTGTGGGGTTGCAGACACGACTGCTCCGGCCAGTCTTCCTCGGTGACCCTTGTGGCCCCTCGGGCAGGCAGCCGATAGATCAAGGCGCTGGCGGGGGAGGGGCCGCAGGGCCTCCGCTCTCACCCCGGAAGCTCAGGGCATCCCCACTGGGCTCCACGCATCTCACGGCTTCCTCTCCCCTGCCCCCTGTCCCCACCTCGGCCGCTGCAGGTCCCCGCACCAGGAAGCTGAAGAAGAAGAAGAACGAGAAGGAGGACAAGCGGCCGCGGACGGCGTTCACGGCCGAGCAGCTGCAGAGGCTCAAGGCGGAGTTCCAGGCGAACCGCTACATCACCGAGCAGCGGCGGCAGACCCTGGCCCAGGAGCTCAGCCTCAACGAGTCGCAGATCAAGATCTGGTTCCAGAACAAGCGCGCCAAGATCAAGAAGGCCACGGGCATCAAGAACGGGCTGGCGCTGCACCTCATGGCGCAGGGCCTGTACAACCACTCGACCACCACGGTCCAGGACAAAGACGAGAGCGAGTAGCCGCAGGGCCCCCTCCTGGCTCCGCGGCGCCGCCTCGCCTCCCTTCGCGCCGGGAGGAAGGGGCGACCGGGACGAGAGAGGAGGAGGTTCTCAGAACGGAGAGTCACATGGAAACGAGACCTTTTTTTCGGACAGGTGCTATCGAGAAATAAGATCAGTTCTCTCTTCACAGGATAAGCGACGAACTCCTTAAAGCTCTATCTAGCCAAACTGCTTACGACCTTGTATATATTTAATTTCAGGTAAGGAAAAGAATTATGTGTAGCGATCTCTATTTGCTGGACTTTTTATTAATCTCCTTTATTATTATTGTTATAATTATTATAATTATTATAATTATTTTATCCCCCGCCTCCGCCTCGCGGCCCCCGGCCCAGTTTCGTTTTCTTTTGAATGTTACTGCTCCGGGGCCTCCCGCCCCGCATCGCCGGCCCTCGTTTCTCTGGGACTTTTCTTTGTGTGCGTGAGAGCGTGTTTCCTCGCGTGTCTGCCCTCTGCCTCTCCCCCCATCTCCCCGAGCCCTTCTGTCGCTCTGTCTGTCCTGCCCCCGACCCTTTCGTTTTCCGGAAACTTGTTGGGAAATATGACCCCACAGACTGCGAGACTGAACCGCCGCTACAAGCCAAAGATTTTATTATGTTCAGAAACCTGTAGTCTGAAATAAAGTGTACACTGTGCTCACACGCGGCTGGCGGCCCTCCTCTTTGCGGGCTGGGGAAGGGCGAGGACGCAGGCTCGGCGGCAGGGCTCCCCGCCGGCGCCCACCGGGCGGGAGCCCCGCGGCTCGGCCCGGCCTCGAGAGCCGTCACCGCGCCGGAGTCCGGGGCGGGGGATCGGCGGTGGGGCTGGCTCTGACCCGGGGGTGGCCCGGGTTTGGAGAGTCTGGCAGGATCCTCCCGGTCTCGATTGCGTTCAAAGGAGACTGAAGGCCGGAGCACCCGGTCCTGGCTTCAGAAACACGGCAGGGCTGTGGGTCTGCTGCCCTCACAGAGCTGGACCAGCCTGGCCGCAGCCTCGGCTCCTTCAACCTGCTCCTTGCTCAGGCTGGCTTCCTTCTTCTGTCTGTTTCTTTTTCTGATGCGAGTTTTGCTGGAGGTTTTCTCCTCTAGAAACCGAAGGCCTTTCCAGGGCGGGAAGAGGTGAGGGGTGCCTGGAATCCTAAACCTCGGCCTGTCTGGATTTCACCGCCTTTCGAATGGGGAAGTGATGCTCTTGAGGAGACGGCGGGCGGGGTGGAGGGCAGCACACAGTCCGGCGTGAATCCCGGCTTACGGTGGTCGGTGGTCGGCAGAGCCCAGAGAGGAGGCCCTGGTGCGGGGAAGCTCTGTGGAGCGGCAGCCTATGGGTCAGCTGCTGGAATGGCTCTGAGACCTCGGCATGGACCCAGACCTGCCTCGCCCTTGCCCAGAGCCGAAGCAGGGCCCCGTTCACCGTCTTCACAATGCCTGGCTCTGCTTTCTGACCGAGGGGGTGCACACATATCAGCCTCCTGGCCCACAGGATCCCTGGGTTTCCTAGAGTGAAATGTCTAGACCCGTGCCCCAGACCCTGGGGCCTGTCCTTCCTGGGTAGCCACTGGGCCCACCATTCAGGGACGAGGAGGAGGAAGGGGAGGTCCTTCTAATCTCCCTTTGGTCCAGGATTTTTGTGTGTGTGTGTGTGATGACTTCTGCTCTCTCCTCGCTCCCTTCTCTTCTGTAGTGTGGATGTAGCTAAACTCATATGTGACCAGACGTGTCAGAGTCCCAGAAAGCTCAGGTGCATGTGGGGTCGTGCATGGACGCACGGGTGCGTCTGGGCCCCCCGGTTGCATGGGCTCCTGCATTGTGGGAGCACCACGCGACTGGATTCGTGGTCTCTGTAATGAGATGCAGACTTGGATGCTGCTGAGTGGACAGTGTGTGCCCAAAGGCTGGTTTGTGTCTGCAGGTGTGTCTGCTGGTGTGTCTGCAGAGGGGAGCTCTGCTCTGGGCTCTTGCCTTGGGTTTCTTCCCTGGTGTGATCTCAGGGGTGATTTTGGCAAGAATGACCAGTCAGTCTGCCTTTTTTCTTGAAGCACTTCCCCTGATGTGGGCCTGAGTCTGGGCTACCACTGCTGGGTCGCAGGTCTTGGAAGCGGAGGGGTGTGGACGTCCCTGACAAGGGCCTTGGGGGCTTGGGGTTCAGGGCACAGGAGCCGGAGAGTGAGATGCTGCCATGGGTTCCCACCGGTATGGCGTTCATGCTGCAGCCTCTGCACATAATAGGTGTTCACGCAGTCCTTGAGCCGAGAGCGGTGAGGCCGCCCCTTCCTGGGGGCCGGCTGTTTTCCGGCTGGAAGTGCATCTGGGGCCTTTCTCCCGGTGGAGGCGTGAGGGAGCCGCCTGGAAACGGCAAGGTCTCCAGTTCTCTGGTTTGGAAGTCTGAGACCTGAGGCCCTGGGTACCCCTTCTGGAATCTGGCCACAAGACATGATGTTGGGGTGCCCAGTTCTGCAGAGAATCTGTTGTGAATGTCTCGAAACTGGGTGAGCCTTCCTTCTGCCTTCCTCAGTGTGGCCCCTTAGGATGCCCGTGCCCCTCCAGATCCAGATTCAGGGTCTGGGGCAGGCGCCACCTTCAAGTAGGAAGTCCAAGAAGCACCCTGTTCTTTAAGGCTCCTCTTTATCTCTTAACAAGAGCTTAAAGCAGAGAGGGGTCCCTCTTCACCCTGGGGAAGAGAGGAGGTGGTTACTTCTCCCCAGGATTATATTGGTCAAGTGTAGGGCTGTTTCATTATGATGGAATTTGCTGTCCAGCACGTTATCTCCTTTACCTACCCAACACTGTGGGCAGGTAGAACTTTCCTCACTGCTTGGAGGAGGAACCTAGAGCTCTGAGACCTTAAACACTGGGTCCACGCCTCGCCTGTACCATGAGTTCCTTTCTGCTGCATCTTCTCCTTACAACAGTCTTCATCTCTGGAATCTGGCTGAGGCCTGAAAGATCATCCAGCAGGACTGGATTCGTGGTCTCTGTAATGAGATGCAGACTTGGATGCTGCTGAGTGGACAGTGTGTGCCCAAAGGCTGGTTTGTGTCTGCAGGTGTGTCTGCTGGTGTGTCTGCAGAGGGGAGCTCTGCTCTGGGCTCTTGCCTTGGGTTTCTTCCCTGGTGTGATCTCAGGGGTGATTTTGGCAAGAATGACCAGTCAGTCTGCCTTTTTTCTTGAAGCACTTCCCCTGATGTGGGCCTGAGTCTGGGCTACCACTGCTGGGTCGCAGGTCTTGGAAGCGGAGGGGTGTGGACGTCCCTGACAAGGGCCTTGGGGGCTTGGGGTTCAGGGCACAGGAGCCGGAGAGTGAGATGCTGCCATGGGTTCCCACCGGTATGGCGTTCATGCTGCAGCCTCTGCACATAATAGGTGTTCACGCAGTCCTTGAGCCGAGAGCGGTGAGGCCGCCCCTTCCTGGGGGCCGGCTGTTTTCCGGCTGGAAGTGCATCTGGGGCCTTTCTCCCGGTGGAGGCGTGAGGGAGCCGCCTGGAAACGGCAAGGTCTCCAGTTCTCTGGTTTGGAAGTCTGAGACCTGAGGCCCTGGGTACCCCTTCTGGAATCTGGCCACAAGACATGATGTTGGGGTGCCCAGTTCTGCAGAGAATCTGTTGTGAATGTCTCGAAACTGGGTGAGCCTTCCTTCTGCCTTCCTCAGTGTGGCCCCTTAGGATGCCCGTGCCCCTCCAGATCCAGATTCAGGGTCTGGGGCAGGCGCCACCTTCAAGTAGGAAGTCCAAGAAGCACCCTGTTCTTTAAGGCTCCTCTTTATCTCTTAACAAGAGCTTAAAGCAGAGAGGGGTCCCTCTTCACCCTGGGGAAGAGAGGAGGTGGTTACTTCTCCCCAGGATTATATTGGTCAAGTGTAGGGCTGTTTCATTATGATGGAATTTGCTGTCCAGCACGTTATCTCCTTTACCTACCCAACACTGTGGGCAGGTAGAACTTTCCTCACTGCTTGGAGGAGGAACCTAGAGCTCTGAGACCTTAAACACTGGGTCCACGCCTCGCCTGTACCATGAGTTCCTTTCTGCTGCATCTTCTCCTTACAACAGTCTTCATCTCTGGAATCTGGCTGAGGCCTGAAAGATCATCCAGCAGGACTGTCCTGTCTTCTCTCCTTATTCCCCATCCTCAGTTTCCTTTCTCCTGATTGGGGCAGAGACTAGCGAAGGAGGACTCTAGTCAGACCTCGTTCGTGCACCCCTCTAAAAAAAAGAGAGTGATAATAATCATAAACAGGCATTGATTTCTCTGATTTATGGGGCTGCCTGAGCCAGCTGCCTGTGTATTTAAGTCGGGCGGCCTCGAAATAAATACTAGAGCGTGCTATCCCAACTTCCTTATATGCTACCTTTTTTTTTTTTTTAAAGATTGGATTGAACCATAAACTTAAATCTTCCTCAGCCCAGGAGGAAATACACACTGGCCAAGTCTAAACAGTATTGATCCCTGGCTCTTTCTGAGGGCAAAGGTCTCTGTTTTTTCTTTCTAGAAACTCCCTGTCCTCCAGTGGGGTCGAGAGGAGGGGGAGATGGGGACGGGGTGAATTAGGGAAGAGACTCTTGGGGTGTGGCTGCAGGGCAGCTCCTGGGAGGCTGTGTGTTTACGCCTATGTGTGGCCTTTTGTACATGAGTGCTACTGATTGGTGAATATATGTGTTTGTTTAGGTTTGGAAGGTGGAAGCGTGTGTTCTGAGCGTATGAGAGTCAGCCCTGGTTGTTCGGTGTTTGTGGGTGTGCGTATGTGGGCCCAGTTCTCTGGCCCTCTGGGCCCCGACTCTCTGGAGCACAGAGAGAGTCACCTGCTGCCCACCTGCCCCCCAGCCCTGGCCCCTGTGACAGGGCTTCCAGAGATGATACCAGCAGGGAGGCCCCAGGGCCCAACTGCAGGCGTAGGGGTAACCTTGGCTGATACCAAGGCCAAGGTCAGCGAGGCCCTCCCCAGACTCCTGGCCCCGTGAAGGTGTCTGCCGTGGCTGTCTGGGGACGGCCATCAGTTTCTTCAAACGCCAGCCCCGCTACTGCTCTCTGTGAAAGCCGTGCCTCTGGCGAATGCAGGCAACCCTCATTCCTTACCTTCCGCAGGCAGGCGCTGGCGTGGGGATCGGTGGGGAGCCTGTAGATGCCCTTTCCTGGCTTTGCCTCACAGCCTGAGGCCTGTGTAATCTGGATGTCACTGTGGGTTAAACTGGAAACCGTGCTCATTCTGTCTGGGAGGAGGTGGCAAAGCACCGGTCACTCCACAGAGACCTCTCCTCTCTCTCACTTTGAACCCAGGTTGTCACAACTTGTGGAAAGGGGCAAGACTGGGGACCCTGACAGCCCCATCCCCCCTGAATGATTTAGGGCAGTCGTTTAATTGTTGGAGGGGTCCTCGGGGATTCTTGAATAAAAGGTTTCATTTAGCTGGGGTGGGGCACGGAGGGAGTGGGAGGATGCGCTCTGGGAAGGAACGTGCCTCTGGAGTGTGAACGCACACAGGAAGTGAGAGGTACTGTCTCCACACTTCCTCTAAGCCCGTGAAGGGCCTCAAGGGTGTCCCTGGCTGGGCGGTACCCGTGCACACACAGAGACGCAGCACACGTGCCCACATTTCTGCACATCCACGTGCACACAAACATGCACTCACTCACGGGGAGGCGTGTACACACGGGTAAAACGTGTACAGACACAAAGAGGTGTCTCGGGAGCCAGAGCGAACATGCAGAGGTCGGTTCCTAGCAAGCACGAGCCAGAGCCCAGGCAGACATTTCTGGCACACTTTTATACGCCATGGCCCAGGAATACACCTGCTGTGTCCAACGCACACCTGCATGCCCAGCCAGTGGGCATTGCTCCTAGCCAGGGAAGGGACAGGGCATTGTGTCCAGGCCCGGGGACATGCCTGCCTGCTCGCTCCTTTTCTGGGAGGCCTCCAGGGAGACCTGGGGCCGAGGTGGGTGGGTTGGCCCCGTGGAGGTGGAAGACTGGAGTCAAGGCAGCCACTTCCCTCTCCCCAGAGACATCTGGAGCCAGGTGACTCTGGCAGACACAGATATGCTGCTGGGACACCTGTCTCCCTTCCTCCTTCCTCCCACCTGCCCTGTGCCTCCCAGGTTTACCTCCTGGGGGTGAAGCGGGTCCAGGGAGGGAGGAGGCAGACTGCTGAAACTGATTTTTCAGAGAGCTGGGTAAGTCCTGGGCCATTCTGGTTTGCTCTTTGGGTTTGCTTCTACCTGCACCCTTTCCCAGGGAGATGGAGCGGGCCCTCTACTCTGAAATTCTCCCCAAAGGTGGACGGCTGTGAGGACACCTGGGCAGATTTCAGGTGGAAATCACGGAAGACCCTGAGTCTGCAGAAAAGCAGAGATCCACCGTGGGTGCTCAGACACGCCCGCTTATCCTGAGGAGAGGACGGATCCGCACTCCAGGCTCGCCTGCAGGTGGAGGGGGTGGGGGGAGGGCACAGTGGGCGCTCGGTGCAGGGGGAAGCAGTGAGCATCCCTCCCAGCTCCTCAACTCTGCCCGTGGACGGGGTATGAACCCAAGCAACCTCTTAAGGACTTGCAGCCGCCAGAAGATTGCTCCCAGACCCCGCTGCCAGGCAAGCGCAGGGGTGGTGGGAAGCCCCATCCTGGGTATGCTCAGCCTCCCTGGGGCCGTGGCCGGGATACCGGGGCTCCTGGTACCCCAGGTACCCCAGGAACAGCAGTTACGGCGCAGAGGCGAGGGAGACCCCTGTGGGTGATCTGAGGAAGAGTGACCTGCCAATATTTAACATTCCACGGCTGCTGTGCCAAGGGAGGAGGGCCCTGACAGAGGCCAGTGGAAGGCCCCCAGTGGTGCCATCTGACGGAGGGAACGCAGTGGCCAACCATCTAGCTCTGCTGTTGCTCAGCATCCTCATGGGGCTGGAGTGAGGCGGCCATTAAAAGTCTCATTTCATCCGAGCTGAATATAAAGTAGATGTGAAGAAGACACAAGTCCAAACAGTCACTTTAGCAAGTCCTCCCTGTCCTGCATCTCTCTCCCAGAGTTCCCCATGCAAGACGTGTTCATCTGGCAGAGTAGAGGCAATTTACAAGACAACACAGCCATAAATTTAAAAATAACACCAACATACCCACTATTGACTGAGAGCCAACGTCCCACGTTGCCATTTGATGCAGTTTATTCAACCTCAGACATGTCTGTGAGTCCGATAGTATCATGCCCTGTGCCTCCCAGGTTTACCTCCTGGGGTGAAGCGGTCCAGGGAGGGAGGAGGCAGACTGCTGAAACTGATTTTTCAGAGAGCTGGGTAAGTCCTGGGCCATTCTGGTTTGCTCTTTGGGTTTGCTTCTACCTGCACCCTTTCCCAGGGAGATGGAGCGGGCCCTCTACTCTGAAATTCTCCCCAAAGGTGGACGGCTGTGAGGACACCTGGGCAGATTTCAGGTGGAAATCACGGAAGACCCTGAGTCTGCAGAAAAGCAGAGATCCACCGTGGGTGCTCAGACACGCCCGCTTATCCTGAGGAGAGGACGGATCCGCACTCCAGGCTCGCCTGCAGGTGGAGGGGGTGGGGGGAGGGCACAGTGGGCGCTCGGTGCAGGGGGAAGCAGTGAGCATCCCTCCCAGCTCCTCAACTCTGCCCGTGGACGGGGTATGAACCCAAGCAACCTCTTAAGGACTTGCAGCCGCCAGAAGATTGCTCCCAGACCCCGCTGCCAGGCAAGCGCAGGGGTGGTGGGAAGCCCCATCCTGGGTATGCTCAGCCTCCCTGGGGCCGTGGCCGGGATACCGGGGCTCCTGGTACCCCAGGTACCCCAGGAACAGCAGTTACGGCGCAGAGGCGAGGGAGACCCCTGTGGGTGATCTGAGGAAGAGTGACCTGCCAATATTTAACATTCCACGGCTGCTGTGCCAAGGGAGGAGGGCCCTGACAGAGGCCAGTGGAAGGCCCCCAGTGGTGCCATCTGACGGAGGGAACGCAGTGGCCAACCATCTAGCTCTGCTGTTGCTCAGCATCCTCATGGGGCTGGAGTGAGGCGGCCATTAAAAGTCTCATTTCATCCGAGCTGAATATAAAGTAGATGTGAAGAAGACACAAGTCCAAACAGTCACTTTAGCAAGTCCTCCCTGTCCTGCATCTCTCTCCCAGAGTTCCCCATGCAAGACGTGTTCATCTGGCAGAGTAGAGGCAATTTACAAGACAACACAGCCATAAATTTAAAAATAACACCAACATACCCACTATTGACTGAGAGCCAACGTCCCACGTTGCCATTTGATGCAGTTTATTCAACCTCAGACATGTCTGTGAGTCAGATAGTATCATCCCCATTTTACAGATAACAAAAGTGAGGTCCAGGGTCATTCTTGCCAAGCTCACACCAACCACGTAAAACTTGCACTATAATTCTATGCCATCAAATGACAGGACGATTCACCCAGCCCGCTAGGTTTCTTTAGTAAGGGGAATTTTGCGTAAGGTAGGGAGACGCGTGGGTCTGGGTTAAAACCACGCCATTTCTCCTCTGGAATCTTAGGTAAGCGTGGTCCTCAGCCCCCACCCCCAAGTTTCCTGCACTCCTCCCTCAAGTTCGTAACTCACACGCGAATTCCTGCTCTCAGATCCCCCTCCACCCAGGTCGGTCCCAGGTCAGGTTCCCAGGGGGTTCCAGTCTTTTTGCCACGAAGATGACCCCTTCCGCCCACGGCAGCAGTGGACCCTCGCACTCCACTGCGCCCCGCGACCAGCCGCTGACGCCTCGCCCCCTCCTCTCCCGCCGGAGCCCCGCCTGGCTCCGCGGACCCCGCCGGCCCGGGCGCCTGGGGCGCGGGCGGCCCCGCCGGGCTCTCTGCGCCCCGCGCGGCCCGAGGAGGGCGCGGCCCAGAGGCACTTCCGGTCAGCGCCGCGAAGGCCGCAGGCCCGGACGGCGCCGGCCCGTCGAGTCAGGCTGCAGACCGGGGCGCCGCCGGGCCGGCGCTCTCTCCGCGAGCCGCGGGAGCCCCGCTCTGCGGGCCCAGCGCCCGCGCGCGCCATGGAGACGCCAGAGGGGCGCTGCCCGCCGCGCTGCCCGGTCTCCCGCCGCCTGCCCCGGGCCACCCTCTTTGGACGGTTTCGATTTGTGTCCAGGCCGGGCTCGCTGGCATTTCGGTCCCTTTCTCTGCGCTTCCCGCCCGGCCCCCGGCTCCTCCCGGTCCTCTGCGCCGAGGTTTCCGCTTCGCTCCGGAGGTTGCCCTCGCGCGGCCGGCCTCTGCGGGCGCCCTGCCCTCCGCCGCCTCCTGTGCGCGGCGGGCGTCCAGGCCGGCTCCCCGCGGGGCCCGCTGCGCCGCTGCGAGCGAGGCGCGAGTGCCCGCTGCCCTCCCGGGCCGCGCGGGGGCCAGGCCGACCGCGGAGGCGGCCACTCCGCCCTGCCCCCCCCCCCCCGGCCCCGCTGGCCTCCGGGCCGCCGCGTCGTGGCCACTGGGCGAGCGCCCTGCCCTCGGCGGGGTCGGAGCGCCCGGCGATCTGGGCTGCGCAACCCGTGCTTCCGAGCGGCCGGGCCTGGGGTCAAGCCAGGAAGGAGGCGGGGTGGGCCTCGAGGCAGCGGAGACCCGGCTTTATCTGTTGCAACTTGTCCTGAAAGGTTAGACGAGGCGCGCGCTCGCGCCCGCCCGCCGCGGGAAGCCCAGGCCCTCTCCGGCTCGGCTGCCCGGCGCGGCCCCGGCGGGCCCGGAGGCCCTGGCGTCCGAGGGCTCGGGCGTCTGCCTCCTCGGCGTCTGGCTGGGGCGGACCTGGCCCGCGAAGGGCCGCCACCTGCGTTTTCCCGGACTAGGTGAGCGCCTTCCGAAATCCCCGAGGCGGGAGCCTTCTCTGGGGGCGAGAGAAGGAGTTGCCGCCGCAGCCCTGCCCCCTGCCGCCTCTTCCCACGGTAAAGCGCCCTCCTCCCGGCCGGACGCAGGCTCGGGGCAACCTCGCCTTTCCCTCTTTTCTGGAACTATCTGGCCAATTTGCTTTCCTAGGCACAGGTGTAGTTTCCAGCTCAGGTCAATTGTCGACTTGAAATTGCTTTAAAACCGGCACGACGTGCCCCGGTCAGAATCTTCTCCGGGCGGCGCCCACCCAGGCCCTCCAGAGCTTGCAGGAAGGCGCGGCCGGCTGGGCGGCCCGAGAGTGACCGAGGCCCGGCTGGGATCTTCGCTCCTTTGCTCGATCTCCCCCGTCTGGTCCCTCTGCGGGCTGAGCTCTGGCCTAGACGCTAGCCTCCCGACCCAGGGAGGGTCCAGGGGCGCTGTCCTCAGCGGGCGGAGACAGAGGGGACCTGGATCCGCACCCCTGCCCCGGGGAGGACGGCCCAGCCCCAGATCCATGCCGATCCGGCCCCAGTTTGTTATCTGCTCTGCACAACGCCCTCAGGGGCGGCCTCGTTGGAGGTGCCCAGTGAGAAGTCTAGCGTTGTGGGCTTGGGGTCTAGGGAGTGAGGGGCCCCGAGTGTTGAAGGACAAAGCCTCTCCCCCAACACGACTTTCATTCAGTTGTATCTCGAAGTAGAATTACTAGGGCTCTCGGACCGGGCAGGATCAGGGGATTCGAGTTGAGTTCTGTGGGCCTCACGTGCAAACGTTGGCCCCAAGCACAAGCCGCCACGGGGTGAAGGTGGCCAGAGATGCGCGGGATTCTGGGGCGGCGTCGCCGTTGCTCCGGGGAGAGCTGCCCGCGCTGGGGTTCGGCCCTCCGATCTGTGCAAGAAGGCCCGCCGCCGAGGGAGCCGTGGGAGCTGCGACCCTCCCTCCAGCTTCCTGGGGTGGGATTGGGACCCCCCCCTAGATTCTCCAGAGCCAGGGTGTTGATTATCATGACTTTAAAAGTCCCCCTTTTTTCTTTCCGTCTAAGCCCCAACTTAGTTTCAGAGAATGAAGCGTGAAAGCTCTTTTATGGAGATTACCGCTGCTTCATTTATTCCCCGCAAATGGCAAACAGTGCCCGGCGAGGACCCAGCGAGCCGAGTTCCTTGTCTCGGATCCTGAGCCTTCGCCGCGCCCACCAGCTCACTGGGCTGTGAGACAGCCTGGTGGAAAAGAGACCCTGCAGTGGGTTCACCCGGGGAAGGGCAGAGTTCTGCTCGGTGGGGCTGCAGACAGCAAGCTCCCGCTGGATGGGGTGAAGCCTCCCTACAATCCCTGACTTGAGGGCGGAGGGATTTGAGGTGGGAGAAGGGAGGTGTCCAGAGGGTTTCTCTGGAGGACCCCTGCGCTGTGGAGCCTGTGTGCTTGGGGACTCACTCCTATCCTCACCGCTGCACCTCCCTTCTCTACTGACATGGAGTTCCTTGGAATTTGGGGTGTGAGGCAGGAGAGCTAGGAGACCCGTGTACCCCACCATCCTGACCTGGTTCACTTTCTCTTTCCAACCCTGCGCTAGCCCTCCTCGATCTTCTCCGTGCTTGGGCAAGAGCTTGTGTCGGCAGTGACGCCTCTGTGTCCACACTTTCATTTTGTGGCTACACGCAGACTCTAGGGCGGGCACTCCCCTCTGGAGAGGAAGGGGATCCAGAGCCTTTCCACCGTTGGTGCACACAACTCACCTAGTGTTGGTTGGTCGCTTAGTTGTGTCCAACTCTTTTGCAACCCCATGGACTGTAGTCCTCTGTCCATGGGACTCTCCAGGCAAGAAGACTGGAGGGGGTCACAATTCCTTGCTCCAGGGGAGCTTCCCAACCCGGGGATCGAACCCAGGTCTCCTGCACGGCAGGCGGATTGGCTTCTCTGTCATCAGGGATTCTTGGCTCATTTCACAGAGAGGCCGGTGGAAGGCCGTGAACTGACCTCCAGGAGAAAGTGGTAAATCGTTCTTATTCCTTTGAGACTGAGCAGGGAAGTTTGAAGGGAAGAAATCTAAACTCCTAGGAGGAGCAGTTCCCAAGTTCAGGCTCAAATTCCTTTGTGACACTGTATTATTAACTCCAACCCAGTGCGGGCCCACATTCCAGTTACCCCAGGTTGGGGGCCCTGCAACACAAAGGCTATTGTCTGCAAGGGGCGGTAACCAGGAGGCACTGCAGTCCCTTCCTCTCACCTCGTTCAGCTCACAGGTTGCAGGGGAAATGGAAGTTTGTTCTGCTTTTATTTTGAGGGTTTGTTTTTCTCAAGGAGTGACCTTAGGGAAGTGTGTGTGCAAGACTTACCCTGAGGTATCCACACGGGGCCATCTTGGAGAGGCGTTTCCCTTTTCAGATGCCTGGTGACTTGCCTACAGCTTGCAGTGGGGTCAGGCCACTGTTGTCCTTTCTACCTTTAATAGAGGGTGACTTTTTTTTTGCCACAAAGGTCTTCAGTGCCAAAAAGGGGAGTCCTAATGGTTCTTTGAGGGCAAACTCACCTCACCTCGCAGAGCCTGGGGAGGTTCCCCTGATGCCATGAGGGAGACAGAGCTAGTGGGGTGGGAGAGGATGGGACAGGAAGTAAACGTGCTAACACAGCTTGCACAAGCCGTTGCCAACTTTCATGAATTCCTCGGTTATTTTGAAGTGGAAAGGTTCCCCTGAATCCATATCTTTCCAACCCTGCGCTAGCCCTCCTCGATCTTCTCCGTGCTTGGGCAAGAGCTTGTGTCGGCAGTGACGCCTCTGTGTCCACACTTTCATTTTGTGGCTACACGCAGACTCTAGGGCGGGCACTCCCTCTGGAGAGGAAGGGATCCAGAGCCTTTCCACCGTTGGTGCACACAACTCACCTAGTGTTGGTTGGTCGCTTAGTTGTGTCCAACTCTTTTGCAACCCCATGGACTGTAGTCCTCTGTCCATGGGACTCTCCAGGCAAGAAGACTGGAGGGGGTCACAATTCCTTGCTCCAGGGGAGCTTCCCAACCCGGGGATCGAACCCAGGTCTCCTGCACGGCAGGCGGATTGGCTTCTCTGTCATCAGGGATTCTTGGCTCATTTCACAGAGAGGCCGGTGGAAGGCCGTGAACTGACCTCCAGGAGAAAGTGGTAAATCGTTCTTATTCCTTTGAGACTGAGCAGGGAAGTTTGAAGGGAAGAAATCTAAACTCCTAGGAGGAGCAGTTCCCAAGTTCAGGCTCAAATTCCTTTGTGACACTGTATTATTAACTCCAACCCAGTGCGGGCCCACATTCCAGTTACCCCAGGTTGGGGGCCCTGCAACACAAAGGCTATTGTCTGCAAGGGGCGGTAACCAGGAGGCACTGCAGTCCCTTCCTCTCACCTCGTTCAGCTCACAGGTTGCAGGGGAAATGGAAGTTTGTTCTGCTTTTATTTTGAGGGTTTGTTTTTCTCAAGGAGTGACCTTAGGGAAGTGTGTGTGCAAGACTTACCCTGAGGTATCCACACGGGGCCATCTTGGAGAGGCGTTTCCCTTTTCAGATGCCTGGTGACTTGCCTACAGCTTGCAGTGGGGTCAGGCCACTGTTGTCCTTTCTACCTTTAATAGAGGGTGACTTTTTTTTTGCCACAAAGGTCTTCAGTGCCAAAAAGGGGAGTCCTAATGGTTCTTTGAGGGCAAACTCACCTCACCTCGCAGAGCCTGGGGAGGTTCCCCTGATGCCATGAGGGAGACAGAGCTAGTGGGGTGGGGAGAGGATGGGACAGGAAGTAAACGTGCTAACACAGCTTGCACAAGCCGTTGCCAACTTTCATGAATTCCTCGGTTATTTTGAAGTGAAGGCAAATACCAGAATGCTCTAGGGCCCCTTTTGGATTCAAGTCCTGCCGTATTAGATGAGGAGGGGGCCAAAGAGAGAATTAGAGGTGTTTAGGAGTCTTTAATCTTTCCTTCAAATTTAGAAGGCTTTGTTTTTTTTTTCTTTTGGTTGTTTCCATCTCTCTCCCTCATCAAATATGTGCAGTGGGAGTCGGTGAATTGAAAGCCGAAGCTATTCTTTGGTGAACGGAGGTTGGATTCTATTGACCACAAACATCAGAGAGAGACTTCTGTTGTGTTCTGATTGAGTATTCAGTCAACTCACTTGACCCAGGGCAAGCGTCTGTGGTGCCCTGAGGTGGGCGCCAGTGGGCTGAGCTCTTGGTGTTGCAGGGGCCATGTTGGTATGGTATAGCCCAGATTTCCAGATTAACCACGTGAATTCCTGAAGGCTGGCTACGTGGAATATTATAAATGTAATCGGAACCCATCTCTTAATTTTAATAATGTCAGAGGCAAGACCTCTGGGAATGATTCAGGTTGGCTACTTTGGCTGAATTTAGGATCTGTGAACGAGAAAACAAAGGCAGGTTTAGATGTACCTACCTTAGTTTATTATAACAATAATTTCATGAAGAAAGAATTATGTCCCTACTTTTGCCATGTAGATCTATTCAGGTTAGTAGAATAAGTCACATATAAACAGAATTTAGAGATTATGTTCTATTTTCCGTGATATTTTCCCTCCTCATCCTTGTATTTGTTTTCAGACGCTGTCTGCACGCATGCCTGAATTTTTGATGAATTTTTTTGTCTGGGAAATGTGGTGGTATGGAGCAGTCTCAAGTAGCTGTTGGAAGTATAGCCTTGAATTTGGAACAGGGCTGGAGGGCAGGGTGGGTCCTGGCATTCTGGGCATCACATAAACTGTATAAAGCCAGAGGAGCATCTCTGAAATGACTCCAGGTCTGTTTGAGGGACAATATTCTTCCAAGTTATTATTAAGGAAAATACCTTCTTCAGCATAAGCATCGTATTTCTTTATGGGCAAAAGTGGGGTGGGAGAGGATGGGACAGGAAGTAAACGTGCTAACACAGCTTGCACAAGCCGTTGCCAACTTTCATGAATTCCTCGGTTATTTTGAAGTGAAGGCAAATACCAGAATGCTCTAGGGCCCCTTTTGGATTCAAGTCCTGCCGTATTAGATGAGGAGGGGGCCAAAGAGAGAATTAGAGGTGTTTAGGAGTCTTTAATCTTTCCTTCAAATTTAGAAGGCTTTGTTTTTTTTTTCTTTTGGTTGTTTCCATCTCTCTCCCTCATCAAATATGTGCAGTGGGAGTCGGTGAATTGAAAGCCGAAGCTATTCTTTGGTGAACGGAGGTTGGATTCTATTGACCACAAACATCAGAGAGAGACTTCTGTTGTGTTCTGATTGAGTATTCAGTCAACTCACTTGACCCAGGGCAAGCGTCTGTGGTGCCCTGAGGTGGGCGCCAGTGGGCTGAGCTCTTGGTGTTGCAGGGGCCATGTTGGTATGGTATAGCCCAGATTTCCAGATTAACCACGTGAATTCCTGAAGGCTGGCTACGTGGAATATTATAAATGTAATCGGAACCCATCTCTTAATTTTAATAATGTCAGAGGCAAGACCTCTGGGAATGATTCAGGTTGGCTACTTTGGCTGAATTTAGGATCTGTGAACGAGAAAACAAAGGCAGGTTTAGATGTACCTACCTTAGTTTATTATAACAATAATTTCATGAAGAAAGAATTATGTCCCTACTTTTGCCATGTAGATCTATTCAGGTTAGTAGAATAAGTCACATATAAACAGAATTTAGAGATTATGTTCTATTTTCCGTGATATTTTCCCTCCTCATCCTTGTATTTGTTTTCAGACGCTGTCTGCACGCATGCCTGAATTTTTGATGAATTTTTTTGTCTGGGAAATGTGGTGGTATGGAGCAGTCTCAAGTAGCTGTTGGAAGTATAGCCTTGAATTTGGAACAGGGCTGGAGGGCAGGGTGGGTCCTGGCATTCTGGGCATCACATAAACTGTATAAAGCCAGAGGAGCATCTCTGAAATGACTCCAGGTCTGTTTGAGGGACAATATTCTTCCAAGTTATTATTAAGGAAAATACCTTCTTCAGCATAAGCATCGTATTTCTTTATGGGCAAAACTTGGGCAGAAATTTGAAACATCCTACGGGGGCCATTTTCTGTTAAATTGCTTGCGGTAAGTTCACCATTGCAGGCCTAGCCCTGGAAGTTTACATTCTTGGAATTCTAGGGTCTTTCTGGGGTTCTTTTAGACACAGTCTATACATGTAAACCAGTTCAAGTAAAAATGACTCCATGAATGAAATAGGAGTGGGTTGAAGTCAAACAGGCAGCCTTGTGGTTGTTTAAACTGCTTCCCTCACCTTGTCCAGACCAGGCTGTGGGCAGAGAGAAAACCTGTCGCTGGTCTTCCTGCCGAGTGCTACGTTTGTCCTGACTGCCAGGAGTTTGTGAGGGTATTGGGAAGGGACACACTGAGAGGACTAGCGCCCCAGAATTCCCTCTTTTTTTTTTTTTTTTCAGAATTCCCTCTTAAAATCAAGTGAGTTTACATCTAATGAGCATCTTTCATAAAATCCCAGGACATGGAACCCTGGGGAGGACGTTGGAACTGGCCTTGGAGTGGAACGGTGACTAATTTCTTGTTGGTGTTCCAGTTAGGCCCCTCAAGAATGTGTGTGCCTTTCCTTCGAGAGGTGACGGTGCTCACACAGAGGCTGCATATGAACTACTTCAACCTCAGGGAACGTCTCTTTTTTAAAGAAAAAAATAATCATTTCTATAGTTAAGGACTTTATAGAAGAAATGGTTCTGTGCACTTTTCCTTGGAAACCCTAGACAGTGAGCTGTCAGCCTCCCTGTGGGGTGGAGAACTTAATATGCACAGAGGTGGGAAGCCAGCAATCAAGCAAAGTTCCAGAACCGCCCGGGATAAAGACAGAATAACCCGCTGGGATGTTCTGACTCAACATCCTTGGCGCCAGGACAAACAAGTCATCATCACCCCGCACAGTTCTTCTAAACTTATCTGGAGGCTCATCTCTGACATTCAGACTGGCGGATGCCAGAGTGAAAGTGGAAGTTTATGCCACTGCTGGACCATCCGGGCTGTTATTTATTTAGTTTCCTACGTGGGACGAGACAAGGGATGTGAGAGGAGAGAATTTCTGGGAGTCTTCCATGGTTGATATAAGGCTGATCTTTTTATAAAAATGGAAGTTGCTGTTTAATAAATAAAACCCCTCACGCCAGTCTGGGAAACGCGACATTTCTTTGAGTGGGTAAAGACTGCTGAGGAGCTGTGCCGTGGGCTTTGTTGGGTGCTGCTTCGGTCTGTTTCTAGATTCACGTTTGTCAGAAGAAGGGAGGGCTCCTCCCCCGGGTCGCTCAGGGTTTTGGTCAGGCCTTGCCTGTGGGCAGACCTCAGCCTCAGAGGTCACTGTGGGACCAAGGAGACGTGAAAACTTCAGGCTCTGGGCCATTTTTTTCTGGTCTTCAAGGGGACCGTCCATGCTCTCCAGTCGAGGTGGCAGCAAATGGAGACGAATGACTTCAGGGGAAAGGGTGGAGGCGCACGCGAGCTGACGGTGCTCCCTTTAGCCTCTTTTCTTCCCATCACTTCATGTGTCCGAATGGTGGGAACTTTCTCTCTGGAAGAGAATTATTTCTGGGCTCAATTGTCCGCCCTGCCAGGAAAGTTATAGCTGCCCTGTAAAAGGGGACTGACTGCCTGTCTCCCTTTGTCCTAGGTTGGGAAGGCCTTCTGGTCAATAAATACATATTAATCATGTAAAAGGATTGACATGCAAATGAAGGGCACCATTGACAAGGTCTGGATGGCAGAAGGGAAACCCTCTGTAGCTGCGGTCCTGGCTGGAGGAAGCCAAGGCTGCACCAGGCTCTTCGCTGGGTGTTTGCTGGAGGGTTAAACATCCTTTTCCAGTAACTATGTGAAAGAGTTCATCGAACTGGAGGTGGCTTTGGGATATTTTTGCTTACAACCCTTTTAGCTCTGCCCAGTCTCCAGGTTTTCTTTCTTCTTTTTCTTCTTTCTTTTTTTTTTAAATTTTAATTTAAGTCTGGGAGTAGGCAGGCCACCCTTTGGATCACCGTGTCTTTCGGTCCAACTGTGAGTCTCCAAAGGTACTTTGTTCTTCTGATCAAAGGAAAGTTGAACCAAACAGGGAAAATGGTTAAAAGCTTAGCTGAATTTTTTGAGGAATGCGTGATGTTGCAGGAATAATTATTAGTTGCCATTATGAATTATTGCTTATAAAACAGCATCGTGTATATCGTTATGGCTTTCTTTATAGAGCAAAGACCCTATGAAATAACTGTGGTGTAGGTGGAACTGCGTTTCGTTCTGATTTTTCTGTGTGCGTGAACACCTGTGGGTATGTACGGCCCACACAATGATTTTTAGGTTCCAGATGACCACTGGAGAATATGATTTGTTGCCAAGGCATGTGTTGAAAATCTTTTGCCATAAAGACAAAACAAAAATGCATTGTTATTTACTCCTAACAGATCTCTGAGGTGAATATAGTTTCTTTATCCTTTATGAATCATTGGAATATAAGAAAACAGTTTGACTCCTCTAGGAAGCTAAGTTATTCTGTAGAAGGAAGTAGAAGCGAAGGGAGCTGCATCAGTGCCGTGTCCCACTTTGATCTCCTTTAGGGGTATGTGATGTTTTAAGAGGTGGACAACTGGCATTTATACAATTCAGGCTTAGCCTTATGCCTGTAGGTACTTGCCAGATGAGATGCATGCTTTCAGTAGCTTTGGAATTGGACTGCGAGCTGATTTTGGTGATATTCCTGCTCAGGCTGTAGATGTCAAACTGGGCCCTCGTTGAGTAGAGACGATGGACGTCTGGGGCTCCGGTAGGTCAGGCCCTGGGAAGAGCCGCCGGGTGGCGTGTGATGTCTGGCGGCTGTCTTTATTTGTGTCTAGTATCATCTAACTCTCCGCACCTGAATAACAGACCAGTCACACCAACGGCGGGTGGGGTGGGGGTGGAGGTTTTCCTCCTGGTCTGAAGCATGAACCGTGATGCCTGTGAGTGCAATGCATCTGAGGATGGCGATTGGTCCCCACTTTTTCAGTATTTGGAGCTATATTAGTGCTGACCAAGGTTGTGATGTGCTAAAACAGTTGCATTTTCTTTTCAAAAGCATTCACAAGGGTGTTTTGGAGGGACGCTTGTTGGTTCTGAAAATCAATACCCAGTTCGAAATACTGTCTCCTAAAGTCATAGTATGGACGTATTAGGGGATCAAAATTTTTTTTTTTTGAAAAACCAAACAGGGAAAATGGTTAAAAGCTTAGCTGAATTTTTGAGGAATGCGTGATGTTGCAGGAATAATTATTAGTTGCCATTATGAATTATTGCTTATAAAACAGCATCGTGTATATCGTTATGGCTTTCTTTATAGAGCAAAGACCCTATGAAATAACTGTGGTGTAGGTGGAACTGCGTTTCGTTCTGATTTTTCTGTGTGCGTGAACACCTGTGGGTATGTACGGCCCACACAATGTTTTTTAGGTTCCAGATGACCACTGGAGAATATGATTTGTTGCCAAGGCATGTGTTGAAAATCTTTTGCCATAAAGACAAAACAAAAATGCATTGTTATTTACTCCTAACAGATCTCTGAGGTGAATATAGTTTCTTTATCCTTTATGAATCATTGGAATATAAGAAAACAGTTTGACTCCTCTAGGAAGCTAAGTTATTCTGTAGAAGGAAGTAGAAGCGAAGGGAGCTGCATCAGTGCCGTGTCCCACTTTGATCTCCTTTAGGGGTATGTGATGTTTTAAGAGGTGGACAACTGGCATTTATACAATTCAGGCTTAGCCTTATGCCTGTAGGTACTTGCCAGATGAGATGCATGCTTTCAGTAGCTTTGGAATTGGACTGCGAGCTGATTTTGGTGATATTCCTGCTCAGGCTGTAGATGTCAAACTGGGCCCTCGTTGAGTAGAGACGATGGACGTCTGGGGCTCCGGTAGGTCAGGCCCTGGGAAGAGCCGCCGGGTGGCGTGTGATGTCTGGCGGCTGTCTTTATTTGTGTCTAGTATCATCTAACTCTCCGCACCTGAATAACAGACCAGTCACACCAACGGCGGGTGGGGTGGGGGTGGAGGTTTTCCCCTCCTGGTCTGAAGCATGAACCGTGATGCCTGTGAGTGCAATGCATCTGAGGATGGCGATTGGTCCCCACTTTTTCAGTATTTGGAGCTATATTAGTGCTGACCAAGGTTGTGATGTGCTAAAAACAGTTGCATTTTCTTTTCAAAAGCATTCACAAGGGTGTTTTTGGAGGGACGCTTGTTGGTTCTGAAAATCAATACCCAGTTCGAAATACTGTCTCCTAAAGTCATAGTATGGACGTATTATGCTTAGTGCACTTTGCTAATGTTTATCTAGATTCTAAGTGAGTCAAATATTGCCTCAAATTCAAACCTAGTAAACATGTTGTCTATTGAATTACTCTGTGTGTGTGTGTGTGCGTGCGTGTGTAAAGGGGAAAGTAGCTACTGCCAGAGATAAATTATTTAACACAATTTTCCTGTATTGTGGAGAAGCAGGCTGAGCCTCATTTTTTGGATTATGATTTGTATTATGAAATGCTTATCAAATGTTTTCCAAAGATTAGTTTAATTTTAATTAAATAAACCTTTCTCAAGAGGAGGCTCCCAACTATTTCTTGTACCCAGAGGCTAACGTACTTGTTGTTTTTAATTATTTTCTGCTGTTACCCAAACTGCTTTGGGTACTCCCGCCCAATTAAATCAAAGGCGCAGGTTCCTTATACACAATATGTTTAATATTTAATTTTAATTAAATTAATTAAATTGTTTATTTAATTTTATGTGCATTATTGTGCATAGAATAATGCAAAATTCATGATCTTCAGAATTCGGGTGGAGAGGGGAATCAGAGAGCTTCCAGACAAGCTAATTACACAGCTTGAAGGAAGCGTCCCCTCACTTCCAGGGGAAGCATCCTGACGTAGCCGGCACTTTGCCTCGCAGGGCTCCGTGGCCGGAGTTGTGGATGTGGGTGGGTGGCCCTCTAGTCCTCGGGACCTTGCTCTGCAGTTTGCAGCTGCGGCAGCTGCTCGCAGAGGAGCGCGTCCGTGCGGGCACGTCCATGCCATTGCTACGGCTCACGTGCAAGGGACGTTCTCACCTTTGCTGAGGCGCCACCAGTACCATGCTCCTGGGAAAGGGCCGTTTTCTACCAAAAACACAAGCAAAACTTCAGTATTGTCTTTCCCATCCGGAAAAAGCCCGTTCTCCTGGCTGGGAGCTGCCTCATCCAGGCCCGGCTTAAAAATGCCGAGGCATGTGGAGGGGCTCAGCTTTGGATTGGAAGCAGTTCCTGAAGAGTAGGGGAGGTGCCCACTGGCCTGGCTCAGTTTCCATTACGGTTGGCATCTTCAGGGCATGGTTTTTCAAGGGTGTTTTTTCTCTGCACAGTTTTAGGCTTAACTGTCTCTCCCTAGAACGCTTAGCTCTTAAGAAATCTGTCGGAACAGACCAGGATATAGAGACCCATAAAAGCCCTCAGAATGCTTAGGTTGCTTTGCCATCTCTCCCTTCTGACTTGCCTCTAAGACAGCGAGCTCTGGAGCAAACAGTTGGAAGCACCTGAGATGAAGCAATCCCCCTGAATTTGGAGGCATTTTATTGTCTCCCTTCCCTACTTCCTTGGCTCCTAAATAATGATACTCTCACCATCGTGGCCTGGTACTCGGGACATCTGAGTCAAAGTTTCCAAACTGGACCTCATGAGATGGTGGAGTCACTTCTTTTCATTTCGGAGTTTTGCACGTCTGGGCCACGGTTGACTATTTACGTTGACCACTACTCTATACATTTTTCTGTGTGGGTGGGGGGAGGAGAGTTTCTATCTGAAAGCCTCCTGCTTATGGAGACTTGTTAACTGAACTTAGTGACATATAACCTTTAATGTGATTAGCTCAGCTACTGAGAAAAAGAAGAGAAAAAAGTGGATGGAAAGGAGGAAGGAAGAGAGAAAGAAAAATAGATGAGAGAAATCACTGTTCCTAGGTGAGACTGCTTGCCTTTTCTGTAGCCGCCTTACATGAAAATGAAGCCGCTAAAAATAAACTCTCTCTTTGTTGTTGGTGTTTGTTTGTTTTCCCCCTAAGGCTGGTTTTGTTTCAGTAGATTAAATATTATCATAAAAGTAGCTGATGATGCAGCAAATTAAAAATCAGGTTGTGGAATATGTTTTGAAAACCTTTTTGCTTCTGTGGTATTAACCCAGTTGGGACAAACATGAGTTTTAAACCAAAAGCATTTGTCAGGAGGAATTTTTGCTTTAAATAAGAGTTTGGGAAATGTGGAGAAACACAGTCAGCCAGAATGGAGGATAAATACAGCAAAGAGAGTAAACACTAAGAATGGGACCCAGAATTTGGAGAGAGATTAATGTTGACTTGCTGGACATAGAAAAAGTAGCTCACCCTCCATTTATGTTGCAGCTCTGTGAGCTTAAAACCATTTTTAGTGGAAAACGTAAGGCCTGGCAGCCGCAAGAAACGCATCTGAGAACAGATGCAATTGAGTTTGTGGGGCACCGCCGTGTCCCCACGTTCAGCATCGAATTATGAACTAAACAGGAAGAATGAATAGCAAATTAGGACTTGCCTAAGCTTAGCTTTGTGCAGCGGGACAATGAAAATTTATTTGAATCCTCTTCCTTGATGAGGTTACAGATTTTTCTTCCAACAGAAGTTACGCGCTCATGCTGTGGAGACAATGACTGGGAGTTCATTTCCCAGGCATGTCTTAGAAGCCTTTCCACGGAAACACAAAACTCCCTAACAGATTTGGATTTCAGAAAAGACCCCTACTCTGTGGAACCGACGCCGTGCAAGGCCCAAAGTAGGAATAACTTGTTTAAAGTGCTCTGCAGGGTGGCGTTAGAAATATGGAAGCTGAGGTGTGTGTGAGGAGCTAGGGGTGGTTGTTTTTTAATGTGAGGCTTTAGAAGTTCTGCAGCAGGCTGAGAAATGACAGGCTTCTTACAGCTGGGCTCTTTGTGGAAAAAGAAAAAAAAGAAACCCTCATGCTTTCTAAAGCTGACGGCGCTTTTAAAAGTACAGTCAAACTGTTTCTCCTCACCTAACTGGAACGGATAAATAAGAAGCTGCGACCCTCGCTAATGCCTTCACCACATGCTGAAATTGGGGTGAAGAAAGGAAAGGTTGCCGGAAAGTTAACAAGAGAGCAGACGCGCAGACAAGTTAGATATACTGGGAAGAATTTCTTGCGTGGCTGGATGTGAGAAAACTTTTCAAGCCCTTAATGGAACCCATGTGCATCATCGTTCCAAGCTTATTAAAGAGACTAAATAAATGACACAGAAGCAGACCTAAAAACATCACCTGGGCGCACACTCAGGGTGTCCTGGAAGATTAAACAAACCCTACCCCGGTCTGACGGAGGTCTCTGCCGCGTCCTCGGGGGTCACGCCTAAATGATGCCACTTGGCTAGTGTTTCATCAACATTTTGCCTTTGGAGAGTTTCCCACTGACCAAAAAAAATCGTGAAGATGGTTGCCTTCATGTTACTATGACGATTGCTGGGGGGAGGGTGCTGTACAGGTTCACCTGTTCCTGAGTACGCTCTTGAGGCAGCGGGCTTCCTGGAGAGGCAGCTTGTGCAGTTTCAGCGGAGCTTCTGTTTGCCACCTTGAAGGGGAGGCAGGGGCTTCACACATAAACCCGGGTTTGAAAATAAAGGAACAGTTGAATGTATTCAAATAGCAGGTTTGTTTTTTTTTCTTTTTTAGGCTAGATTTAGTGGAAGCACCAGATTTTCCCGGATTGCTTTCATGGAGGTGCCTTGTGCCTTTCCTGCCTTCTAAGCCTCCTGGTCGATTTGCTTCGACAGGTACCGTTCATGTTATCTTGCTGTGTCTTTCCTGGTGTCGTGGTTGAGATGCTGACCGCAGTTGGGAGGCAGCCTGAAGCCCAGCCTCCTTTCCCCGCTCCTCCTCTCCAAGTCCAAGGGAGGTCTGGGCAGCGCGAGGCCTGTCGGGCGCGCCGGCCTTCAACGGGGCCTTGAGCAGTCAGTAGCTGATTTCCTACGAGAGGTTTTTGTTTTTGTTTTTCTCAAAATGGGCTTCATTTCAAGAGTTGGGGGGCTGGGGAGATGGTGTCCCAGGGGGAACCCCTTTCAGAAATTAGTCACTGAAGCCACTTCTCAGAGGGGTTTTAAACATCTCGAACCGATTCCCCTCCTCCCGGCCTTCACCCCGACGATGTGCTAATCACATTCAGGCCAAAGGCAGGAATGGGCTACCTGGCTGCAGCCCAGAGGACATTTTATTTTATTTACAGATGAGCTGCTAACCCCTGAAATATGGATTCATCTGGAAGCTGTGACACCGGGGAGGCTCGTCTGGTCTGTTTCGGCAGCTCCAGCCCCGAGCTGCAATAATACTTACCTTAATTAGCTGTGTCATTCGGAACAGAGCTGGCTGCCCGGCCGCCCCTCCCAGCTTCCCAGCAAGGGGCTCCTTTAACAGGCGTGCAGCCCAGGGCCTGGCCACGGAGTGGATTCCACTCCAGCCATAATAGAACCTTGCTGCTTTCTGTCGCAGAGTGGGGCTCCAGAGTAACGGCCTCAGACCTGGCTTTGTACCCTCCCGTTTCTGTTTCCCAATAACCGTTGACCTCTTGGAAGCAATGACTTTGAAAGGATATGCCCTTGATCCAGGAATCCTGCAACTGCTGGAAACTTGCAGGAGCTCCTCTTTCAGAAGCTAGTTTACAAATCATCAGTTCACACACACACCCCATCACAGACACACATAAAAGCAGTCTTGGTATTTTATATCTGAACCTCACTCATGCTCAAAATAGCATCTCCCCGTCTGATCGCTTGCCTTATTCATCAGACCTGGCTGAGAACGACTTTCAAGACTTGTCCAACCTCAGATCCTCCTCCCCGAAGGACGAAACTTCTCCACTACTGAGGACTTCTGTAAGAGTGTGCTGGGGGCTCTGAGGCGCTTCTAGAAGAAGCCTTCGTGGGGCTTTAGAGCAGAGCAAGGTAGCTGGAGTAAAATAGGAGTTTCCCGCATGTCTCTTTGGAAGGGGACAAACACGTTTGGATGTGAAAGTTCTGTGTGGTGAGATTTCCGATCCTGAAACGTGGCCCGTGGACCTGCCATACCCCTCCCCACCTCACCGCCTCCCCCGGAGCCAGCCTAGGCCCTGCTCCAGTGGGGGCGGGGAACCCGTGCCCATCTGAAGTGAATATGTGTTTGCATTTCAAGCAGGGTGGGGCAGGCCCCTCTGCTGACAATCACATGGCTTGGTTTCAAGGCCTGAGCACATGTCTGGAATGAGAGACCCTAGCAATGGGGTGTCTTTTATCGAACTCTTTCTCTCCTTGCATCTTTATGCCTTTTCTCCCATAATATAGACCTGTGGACAACAGTGATGTATACAAATTCATTGGTCATGAGGCATGTTCTGAGGGTATATTTCTGTTGCCAAGAGACCTAATCTGTAGCAAGAATGTTTCCTGTTTCCATTCATTCATTATATGTAATATATGTATGTGTATTTTAAAGAGCCCTAGAATGCTCCACCTTTTTTCTAGGAACAAGGACCTTTAACAGGCGTGCAGCCCAGGGCCTGGCCACGGAGTGGATTCCACTCCAGCCATAATAGAACCTTGCTGCTTTCTGTCGCAGAGTGGGGCTCCAGAGTAACGGCCTCAGACCTGGCTTTGTACCCTCCCGTTTCTGTTTCCCAATAACCGTTGACCTCTTGGAAGCAATGACTTTGAAAGGATATGCCCTTGATCCAGGAATCCTGCAACTGCTGGAAACTTGCAGGAGCTCCTCTTTCAGAAGCTAGTTTACAAATCATCAGTTCACACACACACCCCATCACAGACACACATAAAAGCAGTCTTGGTATTTTATATCTGAACCTCACTCATGCTCAAAATAGCATCTCCCCGTCTGATCGCTTGCCTTATTCATCAGACCTGGCTGAGAACGACTTTCAAGACTTGTCCAACCTCAGATCCTCCTCCCCGAAGGACGAAACTTCTCCACTACTGAGGACTTCTGTAAGAGTGTGCTGGGGGCTCTGAGGCGCTTCTAGAAGAAGCCTTCGTGGGGCTTTAGAGCAGAGCAAGGTAGCTGGAGTAAAATAGGAGTTTCCCGCATGTCTCTTTGGAAGGGGACAAACACGTTTGGATGTGAAAGTTCTGTGTGGTGAGATTTCCGATCCTGAAACGTGGCCCGTGGACCTGCCATACCCCTCCCCACCTCACCGCCTCCCCCGGAGCCAGCCTAGGCCCTGCTCCAGTGGGGGCGGGGAACCCGTGCCCATCTGAAGTGAATATGTGTTTGCATTTCAAGCAGGGTGGGGCAGGCCCCTCTGCTGACAATCACATGGCTTGGTTTCAAGGCCTGAGCACATGTCTGGAATGAGAGACCCTAGCAATGGGGTGTCTTTTATCGAACTCTTTCTCTCCTTGCATCTTTATGCCTTTTCTCCCATAATATAGACCTGTGGACAACAGTGATGTATACAAATTCATTGGTCATGAGGCATGTTCTGAGGGTATATTTCTGTTGCCAAGAGACCTAATCTGTAGCAAGAATGTTTCCTGTTTCCATTCATTCATTATATGTAATATATGTATGTGTATTTTAAAGAGCCCTAGAATGCTCCACCTTTTTTCTAGGAACAAGGACATTGGGAGAGGGTGATTAGGAGGCAGAGTAGAGGACACTTGGAGAGCCCTGAGCACGTGGCATCAATAAAGCAAGGGCTTCCTGAACAATTTGAGGCAGAGAATTTGATATTTGATGTCTGATGGAAAAGGTCAACGCCATTGTTAGGGACAAAGTCAAAGTTCTCTAAGGTCCTCTTCTCCCTAGATTTCTGGTTAGCGTTGTTTTCTTTTTATTTATTATTTATTTATTTGCCACTTCTATTGGTCTTTCATTTATTTCCATCTTTTTTCTTTTTGGCCTGTGTGGGCCTCTCATCACAGTGGCTTCTCTTGTCACAGAGCACCGGCTCTGGGCGCTTGCGCCCCAGAGCTCCGGCTCCATAGGTGGACACATTGGCCCAGCCACTCCGCAGCACGTGGGATCTTCCCAGGCCAGAGATGGAACCGGCGCCCCTTGCACTGCAAGGCGGTATCTTTACCCACTGGACCACCAGGGACGCCTTCGTTGTTTTCATTTGAATTACACTTGTGGGCACTCTAACCAAGCCCGAGCTTGATGGCGCCCCACTAAAGGTGGGATCTCTTTATGGAAAGAGAGTTCTCTGTGGCCCAGGGGGCTGGTGCGGTCGGGTCCAGAGCGTGTGGGGGCAAGTCCTCCGGCAGTTCTGAGCGGCGCCCCGCGGGGTCCAGGCCGCTTCCCCACTGGAATCAGGAAGCCTGTTCTGCTACCAGGTGTGCGATGGGGGGTGGGACTCTTGTTATTTCCGGTATGGGTCTATCATTTGCAAGGTGAGGGGACTGGGTTAGTTCAGTTGTCCCCTGTGCCCTACCTACGGTTCTTGACAGGAGTAACAGGGAGGGGCCCGTAGCAAGGCCGAATTTCAGGGGATGGCTGGAAGCAGCGTGTCCAGCACTGGCGGAGGAGTCAGCCAGACCCAGCATTTCCTCGCTTGGGGCTGAGGTCTAGCAGTGTGCTCTGCTCCCAGATGCTGTTTCGTGCGGATCATGAGCTCTAGTCGGCAGTTACATGCCCTTTCGATGGATAAAAAATGGGAAAATAAATGCCTTATTATTTAACACATATTAAAAAACGAGTAACAGTTGTAAGATATGTGGAATATTGTTGTCCTTTAACAAATAGTGATTGCTATTATTATTCACAGCATTGTAGCTTGTTTGGTTAGCAAAAGCTTTCAGAATGTGGGCAACCCGGGAACCCTGCCTTCCCTGTTCTTCTCGGGGAGCTGGTTGGGCGCCCCTGTGGGTGTCCAGGGCCTTCCAGGAAATCGTCTGGTCTTGGGTTCCTCTGGCTGCGGACCTCTTGTGCTTGTGGCCGAGTGGGTGTGGTGGTCCCGGGGACGCCTGGGCGTTGACTCTTAGGGGCAGAACTCCCAGCTCCTGTGTGCCTGGAGGCCACCCCTCTCCCAGCTCCTTCAGTGCCCTAAGCTGGACCCCACCCCAGTGGGCTGTCTTAGAAGTGTGCCTGAAAAGCTTAGGGGTCTGCTGGCCTGCCGGTCCCTGACTGTGGGTTGCATGATCTGACAGCAACAGGGATGAGGTTAAGGAGAGACATAAAAGCTAAGAGGAAATGTTTCTTCCTCAGTGATGTCACATTTAGTTCATGTAGAGGAATGTAATAAAATGCGATAAAAAATACAGCTACATGATTTTTTTTTTTAGACTGTCATGCCGCATGTCACAATAAAAGCTACCGTTTAGTGGTTGCTTCTTATTTGCCCAGTACTCTCCTGAGTTATTTACATATGTCTCATCTCATTGACTCCTTATAATTAGGATGTATCAGTATTTCCATTTCCTAATCGCAGACACTGATGCTCAGAGTGGTTAAGTAACTTGCCCAAGGTTGCATAGCTAGGGCGTGGCAGAGCTGGACTATAAGCTCACAGCCTTTCCAAATAGTAAAGATTTGTTTCCCCATGAGGAAGTCTCTTAGGTTATAAAGAAGGCAAACGTTCACAGGCTGGAGATGCACGGGGTGAAAGGTTCCAGGGGGAAGACCTCCGAGGCAGCTCTTGAGGGGGAGAGGGGAGCCGGCACGCGGGGCGCGCCAGGCTGCAGGTGGGGCGCAGCACAGCAGGGAGAGGTGGGCTCTGGAGCCAGGGTCTTGGAGGCGGGCTGAGGCCCGGGGGCTGGCCCGCCGGAAGTGCTGCGGCGGGGGTGGCTGCGATGGGCGGGTCCGCAGCCTTTCCCGCACCTCCAGCTCAGCTGCTCTCTGGCTGCCAGAGTTTGCCCACTGCCTCCCGGCGGCCGGGGCTGCCCTGGCCCCTTCCTCTGTAGACAGCAGTAAGAAGGCAAAGGATTGGCCTTCCTCCCTCCTTGCTCCCTCCTTCCCTCCTTCTCTCTCCTCTTCCTAGTGTTTCCTTTTTGAAACCGGTACTTACATGATACAGTTCATTTCGAGAAGCACTCCTAGCACCGGGCCTTCCAGGAAATCGTCTGGTCTTGGGTTCCTCTGGCTGGACCTCTTGTGCTTGTGGCCGAGTGGGTGTGGTGGTCCCGGGACGCCTGGGCGTTGACTCTTAGGGGCAGAACTCCCAGCTCCTGTGTGCCTGGAGGCCACCCCTCTCCCAGCTCCTTCAGTGCCCTAAGCTGGACCCCACCCCAGTGGGCTGTCTTAGAAGTGTGCCTGAAAAGCTTAGGGGTCTGCTGGCCTGCCGGTCCCTGACTGTGGGTTGCATGATCTGACAGCAACAGGGATGAGGTTAAGGAGAGACATAAAAGCTAAGAGGAAATGTTTCTTCCTCAGTGATGTCACATTTAGTTCATGTAGAGGAATGTAATAAAATGCGATAAAAAATACAGCTACATGATTTTTTTTTTTAGACTGTCATGCCGCATGTCACAATAAAAGCTACCGTTTAGTGGTTGCTTCTTATTTGCCCAGTACTCTCCTGAGTTATTTACATATGTCTCATCTCATTGACTCCTTATAATTAGGATGTATCAGTATTTCCATTTCCTAATCGCAGACACTGATGCTCAGAGTGGTTAAGTAACTTGCCCAAGGTTGCATAGCTAGGGCGTGGCAGAGCTGGACTATAAGCTCACAGCCTTTCCAAATAGTAAAGATTTGTTTCCCCATGAGGAAGTCTCTTAGGTTATAAAGAAGGCAAACGTTCACAGGCTGGAGATGCACGGGGTGAAAGGTTCCAGGGGGAAGACCTCCGAGGCAGCTCTTGAGGGGGAGAGGGGAGCCGGCACGGGGTGTGCGCCAGGCTGCAGGTGGGGCGCAGCACAGCAGGGAGAGGTGGGCTCTGGAGCCAGGGTCTTGGAGGCGGGCTGAGGCCCGGGGGCTGGCCCGCCGGAAGTGCTGCGGCGGGGGTGGCTGCGATGGGCGGGTCCGCAGCCTTTCCCGCACCTCCAGCTCAGCTGCTCTCTGGCTGCCAGAGTTTGCCCACTGCCTCCCGGCGGCCGGGGCTGCCCTGGCCCCTTCCTCTGTAGACAGCAGTAAGAAGGCAAAGGATTGGCCTTCCTCCCTCCTTGCTCCCTCCTTCCCTCCTTCTCTCTCCTCTTCCTAGTGTTTCCTTTTTGAAACCGGTACTTACATGATACAGTTCATTTCGAGAAGCACTCCTAGCACGGCTTTCCCTCTCTCCCACGGAATCATCACGGGTCACTTTCTACAGCGTCTTCCAGCTCCTGTCCCTTTCTTTGTTCGCTTCGTGTT
This sequence comes from Tragulus kanchil, assembly GCA_022376925.1. NCBI lineage: Eukaryota > Metazoa > Chordata > Mammalia > Artiodactyla > Tragulidae > Tragulus > Tragulus kanchil. The sequence continues at coordinate 119,486,112 of JAIOJX010000026.1, forward strand.
GACACAGACATAAGCATCAGGTAGATAAAACCTGAGGTCCTTTTCTTTCTTTTTTTTTGCATTTTACTTATTTATTTATTTTTGGCTCTTCTGGGTTTTCACTGCTGCCGCAGGCTCTTCTCTAGGTGCAGGGAATGGGGGCTACTTTCCAGTTGAGGTGAGCAGGCTTCTTGTTGCGGGGACTTCTCTTGTTGTGGAGCTCGGGCTCCAGGGCACACGGGCTTCAGGAGTTGCAGCCCATGGGCTCCATAGTTGTGGCTCCAAGTCTCTAGGGCACAGACTCCATAGTTGTGGCTCATGGAATGAGTTGCTCCGCAACATGTGAGAGCTTCCTGGATCAGGGATCAAACCCATGTCTCCTGCATGGGCGGGTGAGCTCTTCCCCACTGAGCTACCAGGGTCGCCCCTCCTTTTATTTCTTTAGACTTTGGTTTCAGAACACGTTTTCTCTGTGTTGCCTGTGAGAGCACAGCACTGTGAATGGTTGCCACACCCTCCTGGGCCAGAGGTGTCCTGAGAACCAGCAGCCTTCCACCATGGCTGCATTTCTGGTCACTCCTTCTGGGGGCTAAGCAGTCCCCGAGGGCAGGGCCTGGGGACCGTCGGAGCAGAGCACAGGGAGGTTGGGATCCCTGGGGAGGGACCAGGGCCGGTGATGAGCCACGGGACAGTGTGCCCCTGGGGTATGTGTGCTAACAGAGCCAGCGGAGGCCATGAGGGTGGGACCACGCCGCTGGCGTCGTTGGCGCTTCTTTCCTGAAACTATTACGAGGATTAACTGGGGCCGTGTTTGCAGCATGTCTGGCGTGCGGTCAACATGAGTCCCTTACTCTGTCACCTTCCTCCTCCTTTCAGATGGTCTCGGGCCCCCTGGAGAGGTCGACGGTGAACACAGCTATTTCTATACAAGCGGCGCGGCTGTTGGGTCAGCGCATCCCTTCAACAGTTGCGTATGGAGCACGCGCTGCCTTCCAGAATCCAGGCTTGAGAGACAGGCAGGCCCCTGGCCGTCTTGGAGCTTACAGTCTAGCCTGAGAGACCAACCATACCCAGGTGAGATACGCGTTTCCCATAATGATAAGTGCTGAAGAGGGATGGTATTTAAATGAGGCGGTCAGCGGATGGAGCTGGCTTTCACAGGCAGGGGTCTGGAGGGCATTTGATTGGAACGTGGGCTGGAGAGGGGGTTGTAAAATGGTATTGTTTTTAAGTAGGGAGTTTTCTGGGCGGTGTCTTTGGGAGTGATTTTATAGGGGGAAGAAGGTGGCCAAGAGGACTCAGAATCAGGCCTGTGACGTCCCGGGGGAAGAGGCTGGAGCCAAGGGCCAGCCCCACGAAGGACGGTGGGGCCAGGTGCTCTGAGGGGGCCGCCGGGAAGCCGAGCGGGCCTGTGGGCCAGGGCCCGGTGGCCCGGGTGTACTTCCTGGTGCAGAGAGAGACTGGAGTGCTTTGACAGGGGCTGGGAGGCCCTTGCCCGAGGCACGGTGTGGACGCCCGACCTGTGTTAGAATAGCTGGAAGAAGTGTGAGCAGCAGACCCCACGGTGGTCAGCACGCCTGGGCGCGCCGCTCGGGCTGGTCTTGCTGGAGGACGAGGAGGCGGGGACGTTAAATGGGCAGACGGCGCCCACCCTGCCGCCGCCAGCGAGAGGCCTGGAGACACGGTTCAGGAGAGAGACATCACAAACGTGGTGTTTTTCTGAGCACGGGGACGGGGGACCCGGGGAACGGGGGACCCGGGGAGGACACCGGACCCCTCCCTTCCTCCTCCCCTGTGTGCCGGCACCCCACCAGAGTCATGCCTCCGGTGGCGCCCTGCTCCAGAGGCTCTCATGAGCTGCTGGGGTTCCTGGGCCTCCTCTCAAGGGCCCTCTCCTTGCTGCTGAGAAGGGGCGGGCAGGGGTAACGCGGAGAGGTGCTCCTGGGGTTCCCACTGGGGTGTTCTCGGGCCGTGACTCCCACAAGACTCTTCTGGTCACAGAACCGGGCCCCTGGAGGTCGACGGTGAACACAGCTATTTCTATACAAGCGCGCGGCTGTTGGGTCAGCGCATCCCTTCAACAGTTGCGTATGGAGCACGCTGCCTTCCAGAATCCAGGCTTGAGAGACAGGCAGGCCCCTGGCCGTCTTGGAGCTTACAGTCTAGCCTGAGAGACCAACCATACCCAGGTGAGATACGCGTTTCCCATAATGATAAGTGCTGAAGAGGGATGGTATTTAAATGAGGCGGTCAGCGGATGGAGCTGGCTTTCACAGGCAGGGGTCTGGAGGGCATTTGATTGGAACGTGGGCTGGAGAGGGGGTTGTAAAATGGTATTGTTTTTAAGTAGGGAGTTTTCTGGGCGGTGTCTTTGGGAGTGATTTTATAGGGGGAAGAAGGTGGCCAAGAGGACTCAGAATCAGGCCTGTGACGTCCCGGGGGAAGAGGCTGGAGCCAAGGGCCAGCCCCACGAAGGACGGTGGGGCCAGGTGCTCTGAGGGGGCCGCCGGGAAGCCGAGCGGGCCTGTGGGCCAGGGCCCGGTGGCCCGGGTGTACTTCCTGGTGCAGAGAGAGACTGGAGTGCTTTGACAGGGGCTGGGAGGCCCTTGCCCGAGGCACGGTGTGGACGCCGACCTGTGTTAGAATAGCTGGAAGAAGTGTGAGCAGCAGACCCCACGGTGGTCAGCACGCCTGGGCGCGCCGCTCGGGCTGGTCTTGCTGGAGGACGAGGAGGCGGGGACGTTAAATGGGCAGACGGCGCCCACCCTGCCGCCGCCAGCGAGAGGCCTGGAGACACGGTTCAGGAGAGAGACATCACAAACGTGGTGTTTTTCTGAGCACGGGGACGGGGGACCCGGGGAACGGGGGACCCGGGGAGGACACCGGACCCCTCCCTTCCTCCTCCCCTGTGTGCCGGCACCCCACCAGAGTCATGCCTCCGGTGGCGCCCTGCTCCAGAGGCTCTCATGAGCTGCTGGGGTTCCTGGGCCTCCTCTCAAGGGCCCTCTCCTTGCTGCTGAGAAGGGGCGGGCAGGGGTAACGCGGAGAGGTGCTCCCTGGGGTTCCCCACTGGGGTGTTCTCGGAGCCGGTGACTCACACTCACACACAAGACTCTTCTGGTCACAAGAACCGGAGTGACCCCCGTAGGCAGACCTCTTTTTTTTGAGGGAGGGGGTGGGGTGGGGAGGGAGGGGGATGGGCAGGCCACTTCTATTGGTCTTTCATTTGTCTATTTTCATCCATCTTTGTTCTTTGGCCCTTGTAGGCCTCCCATGGCAATGGCCTCTGTTGTCGCAGAGCACCGGCTCTGGGCGCACGTGCTCCAGAGCTCCGGCCCAGTAATTGGACACATAGGTCCAGCCTCTCCGCGGCACGCGGGATCTTCCCAGGCCAGGGATCGAACCGGCGCCCCTTGCACTGCAAGGTGGTGTCCTTACCCACTGGACCACTAGGGAAGCCCGTAGTAGGCAGACCTCTTACATGTATCAACACGTGCAAGGGCCCGATCCACCAGACGATGGCGATGGCACACGCTTGTTGTCACGTGTTGACGGCCACAGGGGCTCCCGTGTCTGTGGGATTCTCATCCAAACCACCAACACAAAGGACCGCCCCAGTGGAAGAGCCTTGGTCTTCCGGAGCCTCTCCCTGAGGACCAGATCTGGTTACAGTCCATCAGCCACAAGGCTCAAAACGCGACTCCGTGATGAAACTCCATGACGATAGTCAGGTGACTCTGACCCTGTGGCTCCTGACGCTTTCTTGTCGTGTCGTTGCTAGACTGTGTCCAACTCTTTGTGACCCCCATGGTCTGTAGCCCAGCAGTCTCTTCCGTCTCTGAGATTTTTCATGTGAACGTCCTGGAGTGGGCTGCCACTCCCTTGTCCAGGGGCCTTCCTGCCTCGAGGGTCAAGCCCACATCGCCTGCGTGGCAGGTGGGTTCTTTACTGAGCCGCCGGGGAGCTCCATGACACAGTAGTGGATCACAAAATCCATTCACTGGATTGCAAGCAACTTTTGTAAAAAAAGAAATACAATAGATGAACATAAATAGGATAGGACAGGAAATACGCGTCTGTGCTGTGTAATAAGAGTGGTATCACATTACAATTCAAAAATGCATGTATGTGTGCATGGGTGCTGGATTACAATGCGACTTTATTTTTAGCTATGATTTTGTGGACGAAAAAGCGTTTGAACAGCGCCGTGGAGCCTTATTTTTTAGGCTAGCCGTGTGATGGGCAGTAGAGAAAGACTCTTCGCTTTTCCCGCCCTCTGTAAGCAGGCAGGGATCCCGGGCTGGGGCAGAGCAAGGTGCCACGGCCTGGCGGTGCCCTGGTCCATGGCGTGGGGAGCGGAGGCGCTGGCAGCAGAGCCCTGTCTGGGGGGCAGGTGGTGGCCGAGGAAGGAGTCAAGAGACGCTTATCGACTAGAATCCGCGGGCCTGGAGGCGGGGCTGGGAGCGGCAGAGGCTGAGGCTCCTTCCGGGCCTGGAGTTTGCGTGACTGAGGCTGGGAATACGGGAAGGAGGGCAGGCGTGTCTTTTGTGGGGGTTGATGGTGAGACTCATCATGAACATACTGAGTTTGCGGAGTGTGTGAGAGACGTTTGTGCTTTCCTGATGGCTCCGCAGTGAACGAATCCTCCTTCAGTGGCGGACGTGCAGGAGGCTCGGTTTGATCCCTGGGTCAGAAAGATTCCCTCGAGGAGGAAGTGGCCACTCACGCCTGTCTCTTTGCCTGGAGAATACTGCGGACAGAGGAGCCTGGTGGGCTGCAGGCCGTGGGGTCGCAAAGAGTCAGACACAGCTGAGCATGGACAGGGCGTGAGAGTTTCGGTTTGGTGTGACCGTGGTGGTCCGTGGAGTCCGGGAGAAAGCTGGAGCAGAGGTGCAGGCGCGGGTCTCCCGGTGGGTGGGAGCAGCACGCGCTCAGCGGAGGAGCGGAGGGCCCGTGGACATCTGGGGACCTGAGCTCTCAGTCTGGTCCTCAGAGACTCCTTAATCTCCATGGGCCACATTCTTCATCTAAAAAGAAGTGAGCTATCTGTCGTTAGAATACTCTCTTGTTGTTCAGTTGCTCAGTTGTGTCTGACTGTTGGCGACTCCATGAATGTAGCACGCGGGCTTCCCTGTCCTTCACCATCTCCCAGAGCTTGCTCAAACTCGTGTCTGTTGAACGGGTGATGCCATCCAAGCGTCTCGTCCTCTGTCGCCCCCTTCTCCTCCTGCCCTCGGTCTTTCCCAGCATCAGGGTCATTTCCAGTGAGTCATATCTCTGCATCTGGTGGCCAGAGCATCGGAGCTTCAGCGTCAGCATCCATCCTTCCAATGACTGTTCAGGGTCAATTTCCTTTGAGATTGACTCGTTCGATCTCCCTGCAGTCCATGGGACTCTCAAGAGTCTTCTAGGAATAATCTCTCAGACCTCTGCCTTCTTTGCAGTTCTTTGAGGCTGGCTGTAAAAGGTGGGTAGTGGGTCTTGTCATGTTTACTCACAGGAGGAAACCTTTTGAGAACCATCAACAACCATTATGGAAAGGTGTTTGGTTATTGTTGTTAACAGTGAGATTCAAAAGGGCCTTCAGGAGCCCAAGGTAGCCAAAGAATGACTGAAGCCCTCATTTTATTTCTGAAAGGGCCTTCTCCTTCCCCCCTACCTCCTGACACCGTCCTCACTATATTCTCAAAACTGTGTATAAAGGTTGGTAAAAAAATCTGGGGATGGGAGGAAGAGAGAGGTGAAACTCGTTCATCCGGTTGTCGGGCACTAACTGGGCGCAGGTCTTGCTGAATGCTGGGGTTACTGTGGAGACCAGGCCGCAGGACTGGCCCTGAGGGCTCCCCGCTGTGGCCTGCAGCAGAATCACCTCCACGGCTTTTCAAATCCAGACTCCGGGGTCCAAGGCTAGACCTGCCTACCCTGAGGCTCCCTGGTGTGTGTCCATTTAAGAAGCTCCAGAGGCGATTGGTGCTTTCAAACTGTGGTGGTGGGGAGGACTCTTGAGAGCTCCTTGGACAGCAAGGAGGTCAAACCAGGCAATGTTAAAGGAAATTGGCCCCGAATATCCATTGGAAGGCCTGAGGCTGAAGCTGAAGCTTCAGTATTTGGCCACCTGATGAGAAGACCTGACTCACTGGAGAAGACCTCGGTGATGGGAGGCGGAGGGAGCAGAAGGAGACGACAGAGGGTGAGACGGCTGGATGGCATCACTGACTCAATGGACATCGTTTAAAAAGGGGACCATCTCCCAGAGCTTGCTCAACTGCACGGGTGATGCCATCCAAGGTCTGTCCTCTGTCGCCCCCTTCTCCTCCTGCCCTCGGTCTTTCCCAGCATCAGGGTCATTTCCAGTGAGTCATATCTCTGCATCTGGTGGCCAGAGCATCGGAGCTTCAGCGTCAGCATCCATCCTTCCAATGACTGTTCAGGGTCAATTTCCTTTGAGATTGACTCGTTCGATCTCCCTGCAGTCCATGGGACTCTCAAGAGTCTTCTAGGAATAATCTCTCAGACCTCTGCCTTCTTTGCAGTTCTTTGAGGCTGGCTGTAAAAGGTGGGTAGTGGGTCTTGTCATGTTTACTCACAGGAGGAAACCTTTTGAGAACCATCAACAACCATTATGGAAAGGTGTTTGGTTATTGTTGTTAACAGTGAGATTCAAAAGGGCCTTCAGGAGCCCAAGGTAGCCAAAGAATGACTGAAGCCCTCATTTTATTTCTGAAAGGGCCTTCTCCTTCCCCCCTACCTCCTGACACCGTCCTCACTATATTCTCAAAACTGTGTATAAAGGTTGGTAAAAAATCTGGGGATGGGAGGAAGAGAGGTGAAACTCGTTCATCCGGTTGTCGGGCACTAACTGGGCGCAGGTCTTGCTGAATGCTGGGGTTACTGTGGAGACCAGGCCGCAGGACTGGCCCTGAGGGCTCCCCGCTGTGGCCTGCAGCAGAATCACCTCCACGGCTTTTCAAATCCAGACTCCGGGGTCCAAGGCTAGACCTGCCTACCCTGAGGCTCCCTGGTGTGTGTCCATTTAAGAAGCTCCAGAGGCGATTGGTGCTTTCAAACTGTGGTGGTGGGGAGGACTCTTGAGAGCTCCTTGGACAGCAAGGAGGTCAAACCAGGCAATGTTAAAGGAAATTGGCCCCGAATATCCATTGGAAGGCCTGAGGCTGAAGCTGAAGCTTCAGTATTTGGCCACCTGATGAGAAGACCTGACTCACTGGAGAAGACCTCGGTGATGGGAGAGACGGAGGGGAGCAGAAGGAGACGACAGAGGGTGAGACGGCTGGATGGCATCACTGACTCAATGGACATCGTTTAAGCAAATTCTGAGGGATAGTGAAGGGAAGGGAGACCTTGTTCATGGGGCCGCAAAGAGTTGGACACGACTGAACAGCTGAACAGTAATGAGGGATTTTGTTGCTGAAGCACGAGGACCACTGAATGGGCCGACGAGCAGCAGACCTCTGAGGTGGAGTGGCATAAGTCTAGAAGGAAGCAGGATGGGACTGTGAGGAGAGAGTGCTGAGGAAACCTGGAGGGGGGACCCGAGGCCCCGCAGCAGATGGCCGCGGTGCAGTCAGGGAGGGCTTCCTGCAGGAGAGGCTGCCCACTGTGAGCTTTCGAGGATGCAGGAGGAGGGGAAAGCGTGTGCCTAGGCAGAGAAGCCTTCTGTGAACAGTTGTGTGTTTGCTTAAAGGTGTCTGCACCTGAAGTACACAGCTCAGGTTGACGGTAACGAAGCACATCTGCCTGTGACTCTGAGAAGGTTCCACTTCAGATCCCCCTCGTTTCACAAGAGCTCGGCCGGTGTGCGTCGCGAGGCTGGGTGTGTTCGCCGGGGCGCCGGCTCTGGTGAGCATCCGAGCAACGCCAGCGGGGGAGGAACCCGCGTTAGACCGCCTCCGGGCGAGAGTGGACTTCTCTCCGACTTCACACAGAGCAGGCAGGAACGCACGCGCTGGCTGATGCAGCCCGCGTCACGGGCAGGCCTGTGTCTGTCCGCACCGTTGCTGTGTGAGCCAGGTTGCTTCCGTCGCGTCTGGATGTGTGCGACCCCGTGGACGGCAGCCCGCCAGGCTCCTCTGTCCATGGGATTCTCCCGGCAAGAATCCTGGAGTGGGCTGCCATGTCCTCCTCCGGGGGATTTTCTTGACCCAGGGATCAAACGCATGTCGCTCGCCTCTCCTCTGTGAGCAAGCTTCCTTACCGCTGGCGCCCCTGGGCTGCCCTCATCGCTGCTGGCCATCCTAAGGCAGGCATTATTTCCTCTGTCTCAGTCGGCAGCCCAGAGAGGTGGAGTGATTCGCCAATGTCACACAGCAAGTGCGCGGCAGAGCTAGGATGCGGGTCTAAGCCTCTCAGGCACACAGGGTGATAGTGAACCCTGCCTGGGCTTAACTCTTGGATCCTGTATTTCTGAGGGATCTGGGCCACGCTCTCCAGGCTCCCCGTGCCTCAGTTTCCTCCTCTCTAAAGAGGCAAGGCTGGTAGAGTGTTCCCAGCGGGGCCGTTGTGAGGACTGAAGGGGCAGCGTCTGTTCGCGGTGGGCGCCCCGTCAGCGGTGGGCGAGCGCTGCCGAGGCTGAGGGGGCCACGCCGTCACCCCAGCCTGGGCTCCCCCCGCCTCTGCAGGGTCACCCAGGTCCTGGAGTTCTGGAATGGGTTCTGAGTCTCAGTTTCTGGCAGCACAGCGTATGTCCTGGGATACCCTGCCTGGCGGCGGGAAGATTGTCCCTGTGACCTTCCTGTGCACCCAGGTTGCTCAGGTTGGCTGCAGCAGACGCGCGGTGGCGGCCTTCCTGTCCGTTCTTCAGGAGGGCCGGCCGCCTCTGCGGAAAACTCTGGCTAGCAAGGTAACGGGCTGTTCGGAAGAGGGCGTTGGCCTACCTGGCCCAGTGGCCGACAAGAGGTGGAGAGAAAACACCGGAAATGGCAGATTTTCTGCAAGTACTCCGCTGTAAAGCGCCTTTGAAGGGACTTCTAAAGGCCCGGTGTGCAGGGCAGGCCCCATGGCAGGGTTCAAGGGGCCTCTGAGGTGGCCAGGGCATGGCTGGGGGACAGGCAGAGGCCCTCCAGGGTGGGGTTCTCTAAAGATGAACCTGACAGAGGCAGATGGGGTGCGTGTGTGCGGACAGCATAGGATGGCAGCCCGTTGGAAGGGCCCATTCTGGAAGCCGCCTAAAGCCAGGGGGAGGAGAGCCAGGAGACAAAGGCTGGAAGGAGCAACGCCAGCGAGAACGGCCAGGTCCTGAGCCCAGGAGGGGTGCCCCGAAGCCCCGGCTCTCTGGGCCTGACTGAGGGGCTCCCGAGCAGGCCCGGTGCTGTCTGGGCCGGAAGGCGCTGGACAGAGCCTCCCTGGTGCTGTGGGAGCAGCGCAGGCCCGCCTCCTCCTCCCGTCCCCCGTCGTAACCCACTGTGAATGTCGAGGGCCCCGGGGTGACCTTAAAGGATGTGCTCCTCTCAGGCACACAGGGTGATAGTGAACCCTGCCTGGGCTTAACTCTTGGATCCTGTATTTCTGAGGGATCTGGGCCACGCCTCCAGGCTCCCGTGCCTCAGTTTCCTCCTCTCTAAAGAGGCAAGGCTGGTAGAGTGTTCCCAGCGGGGCCGTTGTGAGGACTGAAGGGCAGCGTCTGTTCGCGGTGGGCGCCCCGTCAGCGGTGGGCGAGCGCTGCCGAGGCTGAGGGGGCCACGCCGTCACCCCAGCCTGGGCTCCCCCCGCCTCTGCAGGGTCACCCAGGTCCTGGAGTTCTGGAATGGGTTCTGAGTCTCAGTTTCTGGCAGCACAGCGTATGTCCTGGGATACCCTGCCTGGCGGCGGGAAGATTGTCCCTGTGACCTTCCTGTGCACCCAGGTTGCTCAGGTTGGCTGCAGCAGGCAGCGGTGGCGGCCTTCCTGTCCGTTCTTCAGGAGGGCCGGCCGCCTCTGCGGAAAACTCTGGCTAGCAAGGTAACGGGCTGTTCGGAAGAGGGCGTTGGCCTACCTGGCCCAGTGGCCGACAAGAGGTGGAGAGAAAACACCGGAAATGGCAGATTTTCTGCAAGTACTCCGCTGTAAAGCGCCTTTGAAGGGACTTCTAAAGGCCCGGTGTGCAGGGCAGGCCCCATGGCAGGGTTCAAGGGGCCTCTGAGGTGGCCAGGGCATGGCTGGGGGACAGGCAGAGGCCCTCCAGGGTGGGGTTCTCTAAAGATGAACCTGACAGAGGCAGATGGGGTGCGTGTGTGCGGACAGCATAGGATGGCAGCCCGTTGGAAGGGCCCATTCTGGAAGCCGCCTAAAGCCAGGGGGAGGAGAGCCAGGAGACAAAGGCTGGAAGGAGCAACGCCAGCGAGAACGGCCAGGTCCTGAGCCCAGGAGGGGTGCCCCGAAGCCCCGGCTCTCTGGGCCTGACTGAGGGGCTCCCGAGCAGGCCCGGGTGCTGTCTGGGCCGGAAGGCGCTGGACAGAGCCTCCCTGGTGCTGTGGGAGCAGCGCAGGCCCGCCTCTCTCCCCTCCCGTCGGTCGACCCAGGCAGGCGTCAGCGCACGAATCCAGAAAATCTCCTTGTAACCCACTGTGAATGTCGAGGGCCTTCTACATTTGCCCCCGATCATCCCGGTTGTGTGGCTGCAAGGTTATGGTCACTCGGCCAAGTCCGCGTTGTCGCGGTTTGTTGCTGGACCCTCCAGGGACTGGAGGTCGATAGGAGGCGCTCAGCGAGGCAACGTTGAAGAGGTGAACGAGGCGGACGTCACGGAGCAGCCTCTGGGGGCCGCGGAGCATTCCAGGGGCCACGGGGGCACACGCTGCACAGAAGATGGGGGCCTCCCCTGCCAGAGGCCAAGAGACCCCGCCCGCACTGCGCCTGCGGCGGGCACCGTGCGGCGGGCGAGGGCTGCTGGGCGCCGGCCCCGGAGCGTGCTGCCCCGGGCTGGACCGGACCTGACTTCTGGAGAAACGGACGGGGAAGCAAGGTGCTCTGGGCACCTCCTTCCTTCCACCTGCCTCTCTGCTCTCTGCTGGCCCTCAGCTCACCTTCTCCAGGTCAGACAGGCTGCGGACCTCGCGGGGTGAGCACCGGCAAGTTCGTCAGCCTGGACTGTTCTCCCAGACACGAGCCTAATCCACCAACTGCGGCTGCACGCTCGCCGGCCTGGTCTGGGGTACCTGGGCGCAGACAGACCCCTTCTCCTTTGTCCCCAGCACCGCAGGGCATTTAGAACAGTCAAGCCTAGGGGCTGTTGTATCGTGTTTGGATATAGCACTCTTGTTTTTCATTCAAAGGAGTGATTCTGAACGGAGAGACGGCTGGCCAGCTCAGCTCGAGGGGTGGACAGACTATTCCTTTTTGCAAAGACCCCCGTGCCCTTTAAATTATGTGCTTAAGTGACAGGTTTTTGCCATGAGGCCAGAAGAGGGGTTTTGCTGTTTTGTTTCAAAGAGGAGATTTTGATCTCAGAAAATGTCTTTTGAGGCTGTGAGCAAGGGCAGGAGGGAGGAAAGGGGCTTCCTATACTCCAGACCAGGGTCTTCCGTGAGAGGCTGGGGAGGAATTCTCAAAGAAGCTGTTCTCAGAGCCAAGGAAGGAGTTCTTGCAGCGCGCGCCCTCCTCCCTCCCGCCGGACCCAGGCAGGCGTCAGCGCACGAATCCAGAAAATCTCCTTGTAACCCACTGTGAATGTCGAGGGCCTTCTACATTTGCCCCCGATCATCCCGGTTGTGTGGCTGCAAGGTTATGGTCACTCGGCCAAGTCCGCGTTGTCGCGGTTTGTTGCTGGACCCTCCAGGGACTGGAGGTCGATAGGAGGCGCTCAGCGAGGCAACGTTGAAGAGGTGAACGAGGCGGACGTCACGGAGCAGCCTCTGGGGGCCGCGGAGCATTCCAGGGGCCACGGGGGCACACGCTGCACAGAAGATGGGGGCCTCCCCTGCCAGAGGCCAAGAGACCCCGCCCGCACTGCGCCTGCGGCGGGCACCGTGCGGCGGGCGAGGGCTGCTGGGCGCCGGCCCCGGAGCGTGCTGCCCCGGGCTGGACCGGACCTGACTTCTGGAGAAACGGACGGGGAAGCAAGGTGCTCTGGGCACCTCCTTCCTTCCACCTGCCTCTCTGCTCTCTGCTGGCCCTCAGCTCACCTTCTCCAGGTCAGACAGGCTGCGGACCTCGCGGGGTGAGCACCGGCAAGTTCGTCAGCCTGGACTGTTCTCCCAGACACGAGCCTAATCCACCAACTGCGGCTGCACGCTCGCCGGCCTGGTCTGGGGTACCTGGGCGCAGACAGACCCCTTCTCCTTTGTCCCCAGCACCGCAGGGCATTTAGAACAGTCAAGCCTAGGGGCTGTTGTATCGTGTTTGGATATAGCACTCTTGTTTTTCATTCAAAGGAGTGATTCTGAACGGAGAGACGGCTGGCCAGCTCAGCTCGAGGGGTGGACAGACTATTCCTTTTTGCAAAGACCCCCGTGCCCTTTAAATTATGTGCTTAAGTGACAGGTTTTTGCCATGAGGCCAGAAGAGGGGTTTTGCTGTTTTGTTTCAAAGAGGAGATTTTGATCTCAGAAAATGTCTTTTGAGGCTGTGAGCAAGGGCAGGAGGGAGGAAAGGGGCTTCCTATACTCCAGACCAGGGTCTTCCGTGAGAGGCTGGGGAGGAATTCTCAAAGAAGCTGTTCTCAGAGCCAAGGAAGGAGTTCTTTGTCTCCGTGGTAGCCAGAGAAGATGTAGGATGGATGCCAGGAAGAAATATCAATTTCCCAGGGGAGGACTCAGACCCGCTGAAGGAAACCAGCCTTTTTCCAGGAAAAGACATGACGGCGGTACCAAAGGCCACGCGGTCACCACTGGCTAGGTTCTTGGGAGCCATGAGTGACCCCAAGCCCTGTCTATACTGCTCATATTACCCTAGTAATTGAAAACAAACAGTGGATATCTTCTGAGGTGCTTGTAGCTGCTGAACGTAAACCTAGAAAACAACTCCAGAGACTGAGTCTCGGAGCTTTGACGGCTGTCTGCGCGAGAGAGGGGGCTTGGGGGTTTTGACAGGGAAGGCTGAAGCTAGCTGCTTCACTGGGTGACCCAGGCTCCCGTCGACTTCGTGCTCTGCAGGCCGGAGTATGTTGGGTGTGAATGCTATGCACTTGCCGCCCGGAGGTGATGGCAGAGGCTTGCCCCAAGGGAGGGGATAAGAATCTAGGGCTCAGGGGAGGCAAGGCGCTTCTGCCAAGGAAGCCTCCCACGTCCGCATCCAGCCGCAGCGCCCAGTAGCAGAGTGGACAGCCAGACTCTTGACCCGGGGCCCCGGGAGCTGTAGGAATGACGAGCAGGATGCGGGAGGCACCCGGAAGTCCCACAGCCTCTAGTCTAACCGCCTCATCCCACAGGCCAGGTTCCGAGATCTGGAGCTGTTGACCTGCTGGCAGTTTGAATCTCAGCTGCACTAGTCAAGCCTAGGGGCTGTTGTATCGTGTTTGGATATAGCACTCTTGTTTCATTCGAGATTCTGGGCTGGCCAGCTCAGCTCGAGGGGTGGACAGACTATTCCTTTTTGCAAAGACCCCCGTGCCCTTTAAATTATGTGCTTAAGTGACAGGTTTTTGCCCTGAGGCCAGAAGAGGGTTTGCTGTTTTGTTTCAAAGAGGAGATTTTGATCTCAGAAAATGTCTTTTGAGGCTGTGAGCAAGGGCAGGAGGGAGGAAAGGGGCTTCCTATACTCCAGACCAGGGTCTTCCGTGAGAGGCTGGGGAGGAATTCTCAAAGAAGCTGTTCTCAGAGCCAAGGAAGGAGTTCTTTGTCTCCGTGGTAGCCAGAGAAGATGTAGGATGGATGCCAGGAAGAAATATCAATTTCCCAGGGGAGGACTCAGACCCGCTGAAGGAAACCAGCCTTTTGCCAGTAAAAGACATGACGGCGGTACCAAAGGCCACGCGGTCACCACTGGCTAGGTTCTTGGGAGCCATGAGTGACCCCAAGCCCTGTCTATACTGCTCATATTACCCTAGTAATTGAAAACAAACAGTGGATATCTTCTGAGGTGCTTGTAGCTGCTGAACGTAAACCTAGAAAACAACTCCAGAGACTGAGTCTCGGAGCTTTGACGGCTGTCTGCGCGAGAGAGGGGGCTTGGGGGTTTTGACAGGGAAGGCTGAAGCTAGCTGCTTCACTGGGTGACCCAGGCTCCCGTCGACTTCGTGCTCTGCAGGCCGGAGTATGTTGGGTGTGAATGCTATGCACTTGCCGCCCGGAGGTGATGGCAGAGGCTTGCCCCAAGGGAGGGGATAAGAATCTAGGGCTCAGGGGAGGCAAGGCGCTTCTGCCAAGGAAGCCTCCCACGTCCGCATCCAGCCGCAGCGCCCAGTAGCAGAGTGGACAGCCAGACTCTTGACCCGGGGCCCCGGGAGCTGTAGGAATGACGAGCAGGATGCGGGAGGCACCCGGAAGTCCCACAGCCTCTAGTCTAACCGCCTCATCCCACAGGCCAGGTTCCGAGATCTGGAGCTGTTGACCTGCTGGCAGTTTGAATCTCAGCTGCACTAGTACACGTCTTTGACTGCTTAAAATAGAATTGGCATCTCTAAGTGCCCTTGTGTTTATCAAGTGACCACCGTCTGGGAATGCAAAACTGGACTCCAGGCTGTGAAAAAAGGCCACTCAGGTGAAACAAACAAACAAAACTGACACCATAAACAAAATGAAAAACTAGTCCAAGTGCTTGCAACCTATCATAACCAGGGGAGAGAGAACTTCCAGGTGTACTGAGAACAGATGGCTAAGAAAAGAACTATCGGCTCAGCAGAGAGTTTGACAGAGGATCTATATCTCCACAGGTGGACAAGTTCAAGTGGCTTTTAAGCATTTGCAGAACTGCTCAACCTCACCCACAGTAGTAGAAATAAATACTTAAAATATGAAATGCTTTTCACCTGGTTGGCAAAGTGCAAAATGTTCCATATCACCTTGCGCTCCCCCGGCTGTGGGGAGACAGGTGCTTTTAAGAAAGCATATTTTATGAGATGCACCATTTTTAAAGTTTTTATTGAATTTATTACAATACTGCTTCTGTTTTTTTAAGTTTGTGTTTTGGCCCAAACCACGTGGGATCTTAACTCCCTGACCAGGGACCGAACCTGCACCCCTGCTCTAGAAGTCTTAGCCACTGGACCACGGGGGAAATCTCCAGGTGTTTTTACACACTGTTGGTAGAAGTACACATTGGTAAAGTCTCTACAGAGAATAATTTGGTAACAGCTGTCAAAATGGAACATGTACATTCCCTTTTAGGCCTGGTCATTATTCCTGTAACTGTGTTAGCACAGGGGCAAGGGGACCATAACAGGGATTCTTGGGAACAGGAAGTGAGGCAAGCAATTAAGAAGCCACTCAGAGGACTTACGGATACATCATGGTCTGCCCAGGATGGCAGGAGGCTTGCCCCAAGGGAGGGATAAGAATCTAGGGCTCAGGGGAGGCAAGGCGCTTCTGCCAAGGAAGCCTCCCACGTCCGCATCCAGCCGCAGCGCCCAGTAGCAGAGTGGACAGCCAGACTCTTGACCCGGGGCCCCGGGAGCTGTAGGAATGACGAGCAGGATGCGGGAGGCACCCGGAAGTCCCACAGCCTCTAGTCTAACCGCCTCATCCCACAGGCCAGGTTCCGAGATCTGGAGCTGTTGACCTGCTGGCAGTTTGAATCTCAGCTGCACTAGTACACGTCTTTGACTGCTTAAAATAGAATTGGCATCTCTAAGTGCCCTTGTGTTTATCAAGTGACCACCGTCTGGGAATGCAAAACTGGACTCCAGGCTGTGAAAAAAGGCCACTCAGGTGAAACAAACAAACAAAACTGACACCATAAACAAAATGAAAAACTAGTCCAAGTGCTTGCAACCTATCATAACCAGGGGAGAGAGAACTTCCAGGTGTACTGAGAACAGATGGCTAAGAAAAGAACTATCGGCTCAGCAGAGAGTTTGACAGAGGATCTATATCTCCACAGGTGGACAAGTTCAAGTGGCTTTTAAGCATTTGCAGAACTGCTCAACCTCACCCACAGTAGTAGAAATAAATACTTAAAATATGAAATGCTTTTCACCTGGTTGGCAAAGTGCAAAATGTTCCATATCACCTTGCGCTCCCCCGGCTGTGGGGAGACAGGTGCTTTTAAGAAAGCATATTTTATGAGATGCACCATTTTTAAAGTTTTTATTGAATTTATTACAATACTGCTTCTGTTTTTTTAAGTTTGTGTTTTGGCCCAAACCACGTGGGATCTTAACTCCCTGACCAGGGACCGAACCTGCACCCCTGCTCTAGAAGTCTTAGCCACTGGACCACGGGGGAAATCTCCAGGTGTTTTTACACACTGTTGGTAGAAGTACACATTGGTAAAGTCTCTACAGAGAATAATTTGGTAACAGCTGTCAAAATGGAACATGTACATTCCCTTTTAGGCCTGGTCATTATTCCTGTAACTGTGTTAGCACAGGGGCAAGGGGACCATAACAGGGATTCTCAGGAACGCACTGGGAACAGGAAGTGAGGCAAGCAATTAAGAAGCCACTCAGAGGACTTACCGGATACATCATGGTCTGCCCATATAACGAAGCGTTACAGAACCATGAAAAAGAAGGGGCCGCGTGATGGCTGGATGTGGAATAGCCTCTCCTGAGTATGGTTAAGTGAAAAGAATAATTGTACAACAAAGGCTGCCACTTCTGTAAACAGCAACAAGCATGTACATGTGTCTATGAACCTGTGTGCGTGCTTAGTCACTCAGCTGTGTCGGCCTCTGTGAGACCCCGTAGACTGTTGTCCACCGGGCTCCTCTGTCCGTGGAGTTTCTCCAGACAAGAATCCTGAAGTGGGTTGTCATGCCCTCCTCCGGGGGATCTTCCTGACCCAGGGTTCAGACCCAGGTCTCCCGCATGGCAGGTGAATTCTTTATCACTGAGCCACCAGGGAAGCCCCAGAATCCTGGAGTGGGTAGCCTATCCCTCCTCCAGGGGATCTTCCTGACTCAGGAATTGAACTGGGGTCTCCTCATTGCAGCTGAGCTACCAGGGAAGGTGGTTTATTTACCTACATAAGTGTGTGTATGTATGTATGTATGTATGTATGTGTATATATGTATATGTATATGTATGTCTATAGGCGTATACCATAAAGAAGGCTGAGTGCTGAAGAATTTTTTTTTTTTTTTTAGATTTATTTATTTATTTATTTTTGGGTGGGGGTCGGGTTGGGGAGGGAGGGGAGCAGGCAGGCCACTTCTATTGGTCTTTCGTTTCTCTCTGTTCATCCGTCTTTGTTCTTTGGCTCTTGTGGGCCTCCCATCATGGTGGCGTCTGTCATTGCAGAGCGCTGGCTCTGGGCGCATGCGCTCCAGAGCTCTGGCTCGGTAGTTGGACACATCAGTCCAGCCGCTCCGCGGCACGTGGGATCTTCCCAGGCCAGGGCTCGAACCGGCGCCCCTTGCACTGCAAGGCGGTGTCCTTACCCACTGGGCCACCAGGGGAAGCCCCAGTGCTGAAGAATTGATGCTGGAGAAGACTCTTTGTTTTGGGCCACTTCTATTGTTTTTTTTATTTATTTATCTTTGTTCTTTGGCTCCCGTGGGCCTCCCATTGCGGTGGCCTCTGTTGTCGCAGAGCACCAGCGCTGGGTGCATGCACTCCAGAGCTCCGGCCCGGTGATTGGACACATCAGTCCAGCCGCTCCGCGGCACTGGGATCTTCCCAGGCCAGGGATCGAACCAGCGCCCCTTGCCCTGCAAGACGGTGTCCTTACCCACTGGACCACCAGGGGAAGCCCCCACTGTATGCTCTTTTGTCCCTTTAAAGTTCTGTGTCTCACACATATAGTCCTGGATTTAAAGCGTGATAGGCATGGAATTCCACTCTCTGAGATCCAGAGAGGAGGATCTCTGGGCCTGTCCAGCTCCCGAGTGACAGTCGCACTGCGGGTGGCGGTGGCGTTGCTGAGGTGCAGGCCGGGGAGCGGGCTGCGTCTGCGGCAGGCTCAGCTGCTGGCCAGAGCAGGCTTGGGCGTGGGGAGGAGGCGGATGGGCTCAGAGGGTCTGGGAGCCCCCGAATCCACTGGAATTGCAACAGAGCATTTGAACGGCCTGTGGTTGGAAACAGGTGGCTGGCTGGGCCACATCTCAGGCTCATGTTCAAGTGGCTGTCGGACTTCCTCTGCCCCTCAGCCCCAGAGCGTGAGGTCTGTGAGGGCAGGGGTGGTCACGTCGCCTTTCGCAGAGTCTGTGATGACCTGTGACCTGGCCGAGCAGGGCCGCCTGCTCCCCTGGGGGCACCGACAAGCGTAAGGTCGACGGCTGGCTGGTGGGGTCAGTGGTCTGACCAACGTGGATGTTTACACCCAGGTGGCCTCTGCCCTGGGAGCAGGCGATGGAGCAGGAAGAAGGTGGCATGTGGAGTCACGCTCACCTGGGTCTGAGTGTGGGCTCTATGCACAGGAGGAATGGAGTGTTGAGTGTAGACAAGGAAGCCGTTGCACTACTGAGCCTTCTCAGTTCACAGAGCAGCCAGGGTGGGGACCTAAGGGATGCCACCCGAAGTCTAAGCTTGTAAATGCCTCAGACTTACAAAATCAAAACCTTAAGTGTGGCCAATCATAAACAGCCAGCTAGGCTGTAAGCATTAGCCTTTGTACTGTAAATAAAATCTTTGCTAGCACTGAGGCAGGAGGTAAATTCCAAGCCCCCACTCCCTTCCTGAGTAAAGCGATTGGAGGTTCATTCCCTGTGAACTGAGGCTCTAAGATGAGCAGAGCGGGCCCATCAAGGGAAGAGGCTGAGCCCTGCCCAGGTCACAGATTTCTTATTCTCAGAGCGAATAGACCTCCCCAGCGACATGTTCCAAAAGGCTCCTTGGAGGTCAAAGGAGAGTGATGTCGAGGTATACTTTACCCACATGCCTTTTAGATAGAATCCACACGGCTAAGAGATACACGCACGTACACAGGAGGATCCTGTCATATGCAGGTATCGACACTGAACCAGGCAAATCAAAATGACTGGCCTGAGGAAACCTGGATGAAATGCCCATGAAAGTCATTCAAACTGCCACGAGGGTGCGGCTCAGCGACTCTCTCCCCCTGCTCTGCCTGGGCACCTGTCCGCTTGTGCTGTGCTCTTTCCCTCTTGATGAATGCTTCACCTGCTTCACCACTTTCCATCTTGGTAGACATTCTTTTCCACAAAGCCAAAGGGTCAGGGCCTTGTCACTGCCCACTGGTCTGGGGGTTAGGATGCAGGGCTTTCACTACTGTGACCCGCCCCCATCTCTGGCTGGGAGCCCTGCTTCAAGCCACTGCGGGTTGATCAGCACCTGTGGTCGGGGTTCTGCTCGTTACTTCTGTTTGGGCATGGCCCAGTTCCAATCAATTTTTTTTAAAGAAGTGCATTTATTTATTTATTTATTTTGGCTCTTCTGGTTTTCACTGCTGCCGCAGGCTCTTCTCTAGGTGCAGGGAGTGGAGGCTACTCTCTAGCTGAGGTGAGCAAGCTTCTTTGCTGCGGTGACTTCTCTTGTTGTGGAGCTCGGGCTCCAGGGCACATGGGCTTCAGTAGTTGCGGCTCCGAGGCTCCAGAGCAGAGGCTCCGTAGTTGTGGCTCACGGCTTAGTTGCTCTGCAGCATGTGGGATCTTCCCGGATCAGGGATTGAACCCGTGTCACCTGCATGGGCAGACAAACTCTTTACCACTGAGCCACCAGGGAAGCCCTTCCGATCAATTTTTGCTCAGATAAACTCTTATGCATTTGAATGAGCCTCAGATTTTCTGTGACAATAGATGGCTGCAAGATCCTTAACTTTTCCGAGCCTCAGTTTCTGATTGTGAAGTGGGGAGCCGCCCTGCAGGCTGCGGTCGCTCGGCCTGATGGGAGTCGGGGTGTGGAGTGCAGCATCGGCCCATCCCAGAGGCCGGTGCTGCTGGTGTCCCCGAGGTGACACGGCCGCCCTGTGGCAGATGGTTGTGGTAATGAACGGGTCTAGGCAGGCGGCCGGTGTGAGTCCTGGCTGTGCATGCTGTACAGGCTGTGGGTAAACTTGACCCGCGTGACATGGACTGCTCACACACAGGAGGATCCTGTCATATGCAGGTATCGACACTGAACCAGGCAAATCAAAATGACTGGCCTGAGGAAACCTGGATGAAATGCCCATGAAAGTCATTCAAACTGCCACGAGGGTGCGGCTCAGCGACTCTCTCCCCCTGCTCTGCCTGGGCACCTGTCCGCTTGTGCTGTGCTCTTTCCCTCTTGATGAATGCTTCACCTGCTTCACCACTTTCCATCTTGGTAGACATTCTTTTCCACAAAGCCAAAGGGTCAGGGCCTTGTCACTGCCCACTGGTCTGGGGGTTAGGATGCAGGGCTTTCACTACTGTGACCCGCCCCCATCTCTGGCTGGGAGCCCTGCTTCAAGCCACTGCGGGTTGATCAGCACCTGTGGTCGGGGTTCTGCTCGTTACTTCTGTTTGGGCATGGCCCAGTTCCAATCAATTTTTTTTAAAGAAGTGCATTTATTTATTTATTTATTTTGGCTCTTCTGGGTTTTCACTGCTGCCGCAGGCTCTTCTCTAGGTGCAGGGAGTGGAGGCTACTCTCTAGCTGAGGTGAGCAAGCTTCTTTGCTGCGGTGACTTCTCTTGTTGTGGAGCTCGGGCTCCAGGGCACATGGGCTTCAGTAGTTGCGGCTCCGAGGCTCCAGAGCAGAGGCTCCGTAGTTGTGGCTCACGGCTTAGTTGCTCTGCAGCATGTGGGATCTTCCCGGATCAGGGATTGAACCCGTGTCACCTGCATGGGCAGACAAACTCTTTACCACTGAGCCACCAGGGAAGCCCTTCCGATCAATTTTTGCTCAGATAAACTCTTATGCATTTGAATGAGCCTCAGATTTTCTGTGACAATAGATGGCTGCAAGATCCTTAACTTTTCCGAGCCTCAGTTTCTGATTGTGAAGTGGGGAGCCGCCCTGCAGGCTGCGGTCGCTCGGCCTGATGGGAGTCGGGGTGTGGAGTGCAGCATCGGCCCATCCCAGAGGCCGGTGCTGCTGGTGTCCCCGAGGTGACACGGCCGCCCTGTGGCAGATGGTTGTGGTAATGAACGGGTCTAGGCAGGCGGCCTAGGTGTGAGTCCTGGCTGTGCATGCTGTACAGGCTGTGGGTAAATTACTTGACCTCCTGTGTTAAATCATCTGTGAGACTGGAATGAAAGTAGTACGTAGCTCATCTCGGGTGGTCGTGAGGATAAAACCGAGGGGCGAGTTCTGCTCTAAAGCGCTTGTAGCACTGAGCCTGACATGGAGCAAACAAGACTATTTGCCTCCATTTGTACCGTTCTTATTTTGAAACAACTTGATAATAGCTAGTCAGCCGATGACTGATCTTAAAAATTTTGGTGACGGGGTTGAACTTTTCTTTTTTCCGACACACGGTGGGAGGTGCCCACCGTGGATTGGTGTCTCCAGTGTGGGCAGCTCACGTTTTCCAGAGGCACAAACAGGCCAGTGGGCACAGCAGACCCAATTAGACGCTCCGTTGTTTCCCAGGAAACTGCATCCCATCCGGCAGTGCCGTGCCCCCAGGGGACTAGGTCAGGGAGGAGTCACGAAGGGCTTGCTTCTAAGAAAAAAAATCCCGTGCCGTTTGGTGAGGAACATGGAGCCTTCAGAGAGGTCTTTGAAGACAGTGACAATGAAATTCAGAAGACCTCAGCGCCCAGAGAAGCAGCGCCTGCATCATGGGGTGGGGAGCGGGGGGATCTATGGATTTTTGGGGGGAGTTCTGAGTCCAAAGGAAAGAGGAGGCTGTACTGGGGATGTTGCTGCCCTCTGGACTCTCTTTCCAGGAAAGAAATGTTATGGAAATTTAAAAAAGATAAAAGAGGGGAGCCCCGAACCCTCTAGACAGGTGAGCTCCGAGGGCGCAGACGACCTGGGCTTCGAGAAGCTGGCTCTGAGGGCGCTGAGCCCACGCAGAGGGTTCCAGAGAGGTGCCAAGGACTCTGAGCAACCATTTACGGAAGTGAGGTCAGAGCGGAGGTGCAGCCGGCGAGTCTGAGGGCAGCACCTCGCTGGGCCCGGCCTCCCAATTCGGAGGACACACCTCCGCAGCCGCGGTAGGAGGAGGAATGTCCTGGGAGACGGTGCAGAGTGCGCGCCCCGTAAATCAACCGGCCGCCCAGCACATCCTGAGGAAGGACGCGCAGGCGGCCGGTGTGAGTCCTGGCTGTGCATGCTGTACAGGCTGTGGGTAAATTACTTGACCTCCTGTGTTAAATCATCTGTGAGACTGGAATGAAAGTAGTCGTAGCTCATCTCGGGTGGTCGTGAGGATAAAACCGAGGGGCGAGTTCTGCTCTAAAGCGCTTGTAGCACTGAGCCTGACATGGAGCAAACAAGACTATTTGCCTCCATTTGTACCGTTCTTATTTTGAAACAACTTGATAATAGCTAGTCAGCCGATGACTGATCTTAAAAATTTTGGTGACGGGGTTGAACTTTTCTTTTTTCCGACACACGGTGGGAGGTGCCCACCGTGGATTGGTGTCTCCAGTGTGGGCAGCTCACGTTTTCCAGAGGCACAAACAGGCCAGTGGGCACAGCAGACCCAATTAGACGCTCCGTTGTTTCCCAGGAAACTGCATCCCATCCGGCAGTGCCGTGCCCCCAGGGGACTAGGTCAGGGAGGAGTCACGAAGGGCTTGCTTCTAAGAAAAAAAATCCCGTGCCGTTTGGTGAGGAACATGGAGCCTTCAGAGAGGTCTTTGAAGACAGTGACAATGAAATTCAGAAGACCTCAGCGCCCAGAGAAGCAGCGCCTGCATCATGGGGTGGGGAGCGGGGGGATCTATGGATTTTTGGGGGGAGTTCTGAGTCCAAAGGAAAGAGGAGGCTGTACTGGGGATGTTGCTGCCCTCTGGACTCTCTTTCCAGGAAAGAAATGTTATGGAAATTTAAAAAAGATAAAAGAGGGGAGCCCCGAACCCTCTAGACAGGTGAGCTCCGAGGGCGCAGACGACCTGGGCTTCGAGAAGCTGGCTCTGAGGGCGCTGAGCCCACGCAGAGGGTTCCAGAGAGGTGCCAAGGACTCTGAGCAACCATTTACGGAAGTGAGGTCAGAGCGGAGGTGCAGCCGGCGAGTCTGAGGGCAGCACCTCGCTGGGCCCGGCCTCCCAATTCGGAGGACACACCTCCGCAGCCGCGGTAGGAGGAGGAATGTCCTGGGAGACGGTGCAGAGTGCGCGCCCCGTAAATCAACCGGCCGCCCAGCACATCCTGAGGAAGGACGCGCAGGCCCAGCAGGGGCTTCTTGCCTCTTCGGCCCTCCTCCAGAGCTTCGTGTCACTGGTTACTTTTTGACTCAGGGGCTCCCTAGAATGTGCTGGCTTGCCCTGGCTGAGCCTCAAGAGAGAAGCCGCTGCTCCCCCCCGACTGCAGAACGCTTTGGAGCCGGACAGGGAAGCCCTCTCCTCCCAGACCTGCGTGGTCACTCCCATCCCGAGGTGCTGGCTAGGACCTGCGCAAGTGGCTTCACCCCGGCTCCCTGCAGGCACTCCGCTGAATCAGAATTTGACCCAAGGCCACTTGTCACAGAGCTGCGTGTCGCTGGGCCAGACCCCCGGGTCCACAGGAAAAACTGAAGAGAGCCAAGGACACCCACCCCGCCGGGGTCCTTCCTGGCCACCGGCTCCTTCCAGAGGCACGGGGCATCTCGGCGCTCCGGGCGCCACGGGAGAAGATTTCGAAACAGGATCAGGGTCCACGCGGTCCTTCATTCCGCTGATGATCTCTTTTTTTTGATTTTACCCCCACGCAATTTCAGGCGCACGACGGCTGTAGGCCGCGGGCTGCACACGGGCGAGGCCGGGATCTCTTCTGTGAGCACCTCCTCACGGCCTCCAAAGTTTAAATATTAATCTGCCCGTAATTGGCGCAGAAAACAAACAGGCAATTAAAAACGTTACAAGGCTGACTTTCTCCTTCCTCGGCTGCCCCTCCCTTTTCATTTCGCGCCGCCTAGAACTGGTTGTAAGACAATGGGACCCCGAGTGGTGCGGAATTCTAAGCCCGGGTTTGCCTTAAAGCTACAATATGGATTTAATTTATATGCAAATGCAAGCAATAAAAAGGCAGACAGTGTAGAAATTATAGGGTTCCCCCCTCCTTTCTTAGGAGATGCTCAAACCCTTTCTCTCCTCTTCCAACTAAGACCTAATTAGTATTGGTTCCTCCTACCTCCCTCTTCCCTTCCTGCCCATTCCGGGCCGCTTAGGAAAGCCCGCAGAACACTGGGAACCGGAGAAGGGCATCAGGATAATTTCACAAGCTGATTCCCCCCACTCCCCCCCTTTATTTTTTTGGCCTGTCGGGGGCCCTCCTGTTGGCGAGTGGAACGCAAAAGTGATCAAAGTCCGCCGGAAGCCTTAAGTAGGCCAAAATGGGGCTAAAGTATGCTAATAGAGGAGCTAAATATACTTTAATCCTGTTAGAATACAAGGTAACTGGGAGGCAGAGTGGGGGGCCCCCTGGCTTTGGCAGGGGGCGGAGGGGGCTGAGACCCCGGTGAGCCCTGAATAGAAGTCGCTTCCTATTCTTTCTCGGGCTGGGGGTGGGGTGGGCGCCGCCCGCCTCAGATGCCCGCCCCCGCCCCGCCCGCCCCGGTTACTGAGTGTCAACAGGTGGGGGAGCAAGACTTCCAGCCCTTTGAACAGCCCCGTGTGACCCCCCACCTTGAAGCCGCCCCATTCAGCCCAGCCTTCCAGCTGTTGCCTGAAGGATGAAGGTTCTTTTTCCCTAAAGTAGGCCGTGTCTTAGGAGAACGCCAGGCAACAGTTTAAACGATGTCCCCGTCACCACCCGGCTCGCTGCGCACATTCTGGGGTGGGGTGGGGGGCCTGTGAAAAGCCGGCCGGGTCGGGCCTGGTGAGGAGCGGCCACAGACCTGCGTTTCGGGCCGCACCAGCCTCTGCGGCCATTTTCAGAGCCAGCGTCCGCCAGGCCAGCCTCTGACTATCGAGGCGGGAGGGCGCCACCCCTGATGAAGGGACTCTCACCGAGGGAGGGGCTCGGGGTCCTCTGCTCCCCACCTTTCTCTGGGCTCTGGGCCTTAGAGATTGACTCCAGAACAGGACCCAGAAGGGCAGCTCTCTCGCCCGAGAACCAGGGTCCAGGCTTAAGGACCTCAGGGGGCATCAATTTAATTGGATTTAATTTATATGCAAATGCAAGCAATAAAAGGCAGACAGTGTAGAAATTATAGGGTTCCCTCCTTTCTTAGGAGATGCTCAAACCCTATCTCTCCTCTTCCAACTAAGACCTAATTAGTATTGGTTCCTCCTACCTCCCTCTTCCCTTCCTGCCCATTCCGGGCCGCTTAGGAAAGCCCGCAGAACACTGGGAACCGGAGAAGGGCATCAGGATAATTTCACAAGCTGATTCCCCCCACTCCCCCCCTTTATTTTTTTGGCCTGTCGGGGGCCCTCCTGTTGGCGAGTGGAACGCAAAAGTGATCAAAGTCCGCCGGAAGCCTTAAGTAGGCCAAAATGGGGCTAAAGTATGCTAATAGAGGAGCTAAATATACTTTAATCCTGTTAGAATACAAGGTAACTGGGAGGCAGAGTGGGGGCCCGCTGGCTTTGGCAGGGGGCGGAGGGGGCTGAGACCCCTGTGAGCCCTGAATAGAAGTCGCTTCCTATTCTTTCTCGGGCTGGGGGTGGGGTGGGCGCCGCCCGCCTCAGATGCCCGCCCCAGCCCCGCCCGCCCCGTTTACTGAGTGTCAACAGTTGGGTGAGCAAGACTTCCAGCCCTTAGATCAGCCCCGTGTGACCCTCCACATTGAAGCCGCACCATTCAGCCCAGCCTTCCAGCTGTTGCCTGAAGGATGAAGGTTCTTTTTTTCCCTAAAGTAGGCCGTGTCTTAGGAGAACGCCAGGCAACAGTTTAAACGATGTCCCCGTCACCACCCGGCTCGCTGCGCACATTCTGGGGTGGGGTGGGGGGCCTGTGAAAAGCCGGCCGGGTCGGGCCTGGTGAGGAGCGGCCACAGACCTGCGTTTCGGGCCGCACCAGCCTCTGCGGCCATTTTCAGAGCCAGCGTCCGCCAGGCCAGCCTCTGACTATCGAGGCGGGAGGGCGCCACCCCTGATGAAGGGACTCTCACCGAGGGAGGGGCTCGGGGTCCTCTGCTCCCCACCTTTCTCTGGGCTCTGGGCCTTAGAGATTGACTCCAGAACAGGACCCAGAAGGGCAGCTCTCTCGCCCGAGAACCAGGGTCCAGGCTTAAGGACCTCAGGGGAGCCGGATGTCATTTCACCCCGGCCAACTGGCCCTGGGGTCAGAAGATGACACACAAAGGTTGCCTTGAGGCCTACCTCCCGCCGAGGCTGGGCGACGAAGGTGGAGTGGGGAGGGGCCCAACCGTCCCAAATAGCTCTCTGCTAAGTACACGTTACATACTGGACGGACTGAGCTGTAATGGTGCATTCTGAGTCTGACTTGGTTTCAGGAGGGTGTCCTCCGTGCGCCCTCTGAACGGCAGCCTCGGTGACACATGCAAAGAGGAAAGGGCTTCAGTGCCACCAGAGTATGTGTTGCCTAAATTCAGGCACGGCTTCCTCTTGCTTTCTTGCCTTCTGCTTGCTGCGTTCCTCTTGGTTCTCCTCCTTCCGCCCGCATCCTTCCAGTCCCTGCTTGGAGGCTCTGTCGGGCAGGACCCTTCTCACACGCTGAGTTTTGAGGGAGGTGGTTTTATGAATTTGACCAGAAAGCATGTGAACAATTAGGTCCTGGAGAGCGGGTATCGAGCTAAGAGATTTTCTTCTGTCTCTACTCTCGTACCGGTCCCACCCACTCCCACCAAGCCTCTCTGTTTCCTGGTCTGTAGAGTAAGGAGTCTGTCCCAGGTGGTCCCTGAGCTCCGCCGACAGTCCAGGTAGCCGTCTGTCTCCAGTCTCAGCAGCAGGTGCATGTGGGTCTGGCTGGGCTAGGAACGCGGTAGAGGCAGGATTGTGCTGTGCTGAGGCAGGGACGGTGTCACCCCAGCAGTGCCGCCAAAGGGTTTGGGGGTGGTGCCACCTTGTGCCAAGAGAACCCACAGGCTTCCACTTAAGAGAAACTCCATTTGATCCTGTCTCTTGCACTTACTGCCACTGCGACTTGAGGCAAAGTCTTAGTTTTTCCTGCCATGAGTTATGTACTCTGCAAGACAGATGGAGGTGTATCCGTGTCTTGGGGGTCTGAGGATAAGATGAGCCGATACCCGTGATGCGCTTAGTGCAGGCCTTTGAGCATGGTAAATATCCCTACAAAGTCAGCTCTTACTGTTGCAGAACTTAGAGTGTTGTTACTCCTGGGTTATCGGATGAAAATTCCCTTCTGTGATTTAAATACTTCTGCACATGTCAAAGGTAAACTCTTCCTGGAGCCAGTTCCGCGGGGTCACTGCCTCTCAGCTGTTTCTCACCATGTTCGAGAGCATTCGCGTTGCTCAGATTTTGCTTCAGAACTGAG
Organism: Tragulus kanchil; assembly: GCA_022376925.1. Classification (NCBI taxonomy): domain Eukaryota; kingdom Metazoa; phylum Chordata; class Mammalia; order Artiodactyla; family Tragulidae; genus Tragulus; species Tragulus kanchil. The sequence continues at coordinate 119,513,596 of JAIOJX010000026.1, forward strand.
ACCGAGGCGGTCGGTCCTGAGGCCGAGAAAGGCTTTCGCCCATCCTACTTATTTCTGGTTTGTCTCTTCCGGGAGTCAAGCTATGAGGCTCTGCTCAGCATACGGGAAAAATGAAAACTATCTGCAAATGTCCCATCTGGCCAATACTTTCTATTTCTCGCTTGAGTAGAGCTCCTGCCCCCAAGAACCACCCTCTCCCCACCTCAGCACCCACCGACAGATCTAGAGGCCTGATCTTGCAACAACTCATAAAATGGTTTTAATTATATGGTCCTTTTCCAAGTAAATAATGCCACTGAAAGAGAAAACACCTTCTAGTTTTTGCTGAACTAAGTTGGGAAACCCCCCAGCACCGCAATTGCTGGTGGCGAGAGGGAGCCTCCTGATGCTACGGTTCTGTCCTCAGCCCTGTGGGAGTCTCTGGACAGGGAAGTAGGAACCGACCCAGAGATGGTGAGAACAAACCCCAAGCGGAACTTTAGAACAGGGCTGCAGGTGCGGAGGAAATCTAGGAGCTATTTCCGTAAAGGTTTTGCCAGGGGAAAAATATGCAAAGATCTTTGTTTCCACCGTAAACAAACACAATATTATCCCAACTGCCACTGCCAGATGACCAGGAGGCATCCTTCTAGGATGCTGTAGCAAATATGTGAATACTAACAGCCGATTACCGAGCAGTCCAGCTTCCTCCTTTATTTAAACTCTTTATGTTCCACACATTCATTAACATTTCCCTGCATGTCTCATTATTATCTCATCAAACATTTATTATTACTTCAAGATAGATAATTAAAATTTTATACAGTGATTTCTCTGTGTGACAGTCCAAGTGGCCTCAGCCCCCGCCCAGAGCTGTCGGCACCCTTGCCACCAGGTCCGAAAACTCGTGAACTCTCAATTCAGTGTGCAGAAAGCAGAAGAACAGAAGCTGAAATTCATTTTGAATGGGAGTTTAGTGTCTTGCATAATGATTCAGTTATTGTAATTGTTAAAGAATCAGAGAAAGGGGTCTCGGGGGACGAGCCTTGCTCCTCGTCAAGTACATCACTGGACCCCGTTGCTGATATTACAAGGTAGACAGACGAGGTAGTGAACGATTTTTAAGGCCGGAAGTGGCTTTGTTAGAGTCGAGTACTCCTGGACAGCAAATGCAGTCACCTCCAATTAGTGAGGAATGGCTCTCTTTCCAGAATGCATATCACATTTAGGATTAGAAATCCTGATATGGGTTATGTATCTCACATAGTGCACAGAGCACAAAAGCATCAAATTCATCACAACCAGGGTGAGATATGTTTTCACTGGTGTGTAACAACGTAGGGTGGTTCTTGGCTATTCACACTCGGAAGAGAATTTCTGGGTGGGAGGACCGCCCGGCCTTAAGAAGCCCGTGACCTCTTGTTTTCTGTGCCAGTTCCTCGCCTAGGCTTAAGCCTGAGCAGAAATACTACCTGAGACCAAACCTGGCCCTGAGGGGCTTGACCTGAAATTTCTTAAATGGCTTACACTTGGTTTAGAGCTTCCTTTTCCCTTCGCCGGCACATAATGAATGCCAAGCTCCAGAAGACTTAAACAGTTTTCACATTTCTTTTTAAAATATGCAAACCAAGACGATATCAATTTAGTCTGTCTAATTCATTAATCAGGTCGTGCCACTGAATTTGGGGATAACACTAACGTGCTTCAACAACCAGCACCCTGACCCAAAGAGGGGAAAGGTTCTGGTTGGGACCCACTTCTAAACTTTTTCAAAAGCATGGTTTGACAAGCATCACTCGGCAAACACTGTTTTCCCTCTCTAGGGCTTTTTGTCCTTGTTGGGTTCAGGTTTCAGCGTCCTTCACTGAGAGCCTTTACTCTGCACTTGCTGGGCTGACACAGTGACTAAAGAAGGCAGAGCCCTAGGTTCTGAGCTGCAGAAGGAGCCGGAGGACTGGTCTTTTTAACAGGCACTTGGCTGTGGAGCCGTTGGGTGTGGCCCCGTGGGCCCTCCCCGGGATGGACGGCCAGTGCCACTCTGGCCTCGATGCCCCTTCCTGACCTGGTGTCCTCCTCCTCTCGGGCCGCTGCATGTTCTCTCTCTCGAAGCTCAGCTACAAGAATTTGTTTAAGTACCAGATAGGTCAGGGATGCAGATAAAGCCACGGTCCTTGCCCTCAAGGAGATGTAATTCATGGATTTTCATTGTGATCCAACCACGTGCTGGCAAATGAAACAGTGAGTGCGTCCTATAGGAAGAATCAACTTTGGTCTCCAAGCATTTGGTGTAAAGCATGATCCTAAGAGGTCTGAGGGGCCTCCCAGGTGGCGCTAGTGGTGAAAAACCCCCGCCTGCTAAGGCAGGAGACATGAGACACAGGTTCAATCCCACCCTGGGGAGGGCATGGCCACCCACTCCAGTGTTCTTGCCTGGAGAATCCCATGGACAGAGGAGCCTGGGGGGTTTCTTGTTTATAGAGTCACAAAGAGTGGACCACAACTGAGGTGACCCAGCATACAAGAGGTCTGAGGGGTTGGGAGGGTCCAGGGGTGGCGTCAGAGTCGGGAGTTGTGAGGGATAATGGAGCAGGGATGGAGGCACTGGGCAGGCTTTGAAGAACCCACGGCTAGGATCTGTGTTGGAGCACCAAGAGTCTAGTCACACCTTTACCAAATCCTTACCGGGCGCCTGCACGATCCATGAGGGACAGCGCGATTGCCTGGGGCTGATCACCAGCCGTCTGGCTACTCTAGAGTCTCTGGGAGGTGGGCGGGATGGCTTTGTCTTTGTGACTGACCCCAGCAGCGGAGGAGCCACGCTCTCAGAAGCCAGATGCGTAACTGAATTAAAAGCCGCATCTGTCCTTTTGGATAGTCTTTGCAAGGGGTCACTGATGCCTCTCCCCCGTTCTTTACCTTCAGCGATTTTTAGGGCCTTCCTCTTTTCTTCTGCAGAGCTCATCTTCAAGATGCTGAGACGTGGGACCCCAGCCTGCTTCCTCAGAGCCCAATACCTGAAGGTTCTCTGAGCGCCCCTGAGGGTGGTCTACCGAGGGTCAACCTTCACTGGGGTGAAGTGAGAGGCCCAGGGAAACACATGCCCCAGAATTTCCCTTTTGACTGGGGAGAGAATTAAACTTTGTTGGTGTCCCATGAGGTCATTCTCACAATGAACTTGTGGGATAGGTACTACATTGTCCCTCTTTTGGAGAGAGGAAAAGTGAGTCCCAAGATTGTTTTCAAGCTGCCGGAGTCACAAAACTCAGCTACAAGAATTTGTTTAAGTACCAGATAGGTCAGGGATGCAGATAAAGCCACGGTCCTTGCCCTCAAGGAGATGTAATTCATGGATTTTCATTGTGATCCAACCACGTGCTGTCCTATAGGAAGAAGCAACTTTGGTCTCCGAGCATTTGGTGTAAAGCATGATCCTAAGAGGTCTGAGGGGCCTCCCAGGTGGCGCTAGTGGTGAAAAACCCCCGCCTGCTAAGGCAGGAGACATGAGACACAGGTTCAATCCCACCCTGGGGAGGGCATGGCCACCCACTCCAGTGTTCTTGCCTGGAGAATCCCATGGACAGAGGAGCCTGGGGGGTTTCTTGTTTATAGAGTCACAAAGAGTGGACCACAACTGAGGTGACCCAGCATACAAGAGGTCTGAGGGGTTGGGAGGGTCCAGGGGTGGCGTCAGAGTCGGGAGTTGTGAGGGATAATGGAGCAGGGATGGAGGCACTGGGCAGGCTTTGAAGAACCCACGGCTAGGATCTGTGTTGGAGCACCAAGAGTCTAGTCACACCTTTACCAAATCCTTACCGGGCGCCTGCACGATCCGCAAGGCACAGCGCGATTGCCTGGGGCTGATCACCAGCCGTCTGGCTACTCTAGAGTCTCTGGGAGGTGGGCGGGATGGCTTTGTCTTTGTGACTGACCCCAGCAGCGGAGGAGCCACGCTCTCAGAAGCCAGATGCGTAACTGAATTAAAAGCCGCATCTGTCCTTTTGGATAGTCTTTGCAAGGGGTCACTGATGCCTCTCCCCCGTTCTTTACCTTCAGCGATTTTTAGGGCCTTCCTCTTTTCTTCTGCAGAGCTCATCTTCAAGATGCTGAGACGTGGGACCCCAGCCTGCTTCCTCAGAGCCCAATACCTGAAGGTTCTCTGAGCGCCCCTGAGGGTGGTCTACCGAGGGTCAACCTTCACTGGGGTGAAGTGAGAGGCCCAGGGAAACACATGCCCCAGAATTTCCCTTTTGACTGGGGAGAGAATTAAACTTTGTTGGTGTCCCATGAGGTCATTCTCACAATGAACTTGTGGGATAGGTACTACATTGTCCCTCTTTTGGAGAGAGGAAAAGTGAGTCCCAAGATTGTTTTCAAGCTGCCGGAGTCACAAAACTCATGGCCAAGTGACCAATGCCTCATTCAGAGTTTTAGAGGGGACGCCCCGAATCCCCTGCCTGGCCGTCTGCTTGTCCCCAGTGGTCTGGGGACTCTGCAGTGGCTAGGGCCACGTGGGAGTTGTCTGTTGCATGTACCTCTCACACAATGACCCGCAATCAGCTGAACCAAAGACTGGCTCTCCCTTTGTGATCGGGACGGGGAGAGCAGATTCTAGAGGATCGTCTGTCTCAAAAACAAACCCGCCAACAGCGGGGGAACCTAACACCGGCAACATGTGCAGCGCTCGTTTTGCATTTTTCTTTAATTCTCTTCTTGCTGCGGTGGTAGGGACCAGTCAGTGAGAAATGCACGACTTCGCACGCCCAGACACCGTCTAAGGTTGAGCAAATCTGAGCTCACCCTCGTCCCTAGCCCCGTTAAATTGGTTTGATCAGCCTGGTGGCCTGGAATGTCTGAGGTCTTGGAAAAGACACAGGCGCACTTGTTGATGGGTCTCGCAAACACTCTCAAATTTGACATGGCTCAACAGTTGCCAGGCCAGCTCCGCCTGCCTCCCACCCTGCCGACCCCTGCCATCCTGGCCACCAGCATGGGAGAGTAAACAATCCGGCTGACCCCTTGCAACATCATTTAGTTTAGAACAAAATCCTGATTTTAATAATGGAGCCAGAGTTCACATCTTGGAGAAGTCAAAAGGACTAGACAAACACAAAGGGAGGTGAAGTCTGGCTTAAGGCAGAGTCGTGCTGGTCGGGGCTCAGGTATCAAAAATATGACCTTAGATAAGTCACTTAATTGCTCTTGAGTTTCTATGTCATTTTTTGGGGGGGAAAGAAAGTTTCCTAGAGGTTGCCTCGAGGACGAAATGACATGACAGGTGAGAGCACTTTGCACACGCGTGCGATGGAGTGGGACTCCATGGAGGGTAGCTATTATTATTTTCATTTATGGCTCCTGCATAAATCTAAGCTCACTTGGCCAAGAGCATTTCAGTGTCCCCTTACTCACTGGATCCTGACATCCTCCAGCCCTATGACCGAGGCCTGGAACAGGACAGGCCTTGGGAAGGAGGCCAGGGAAGGGTTGTGAATGAGTGAAAGGGGTTGGCCTGGAGGCAGTAGAGAGCAGAGGGGTCTGTGGCAAACAGGTGTGCCCATGCTGGCTCTCGTACGCCAGTCAATGCCAGGTGAAACTGTGAGCTAAAGTCTCAGATATTTAAAACAAACTTTTTTAGTGTGAAATTAGTTGGTTATTGTTTAGTATCCTTTGAAAATATGGTGCAGACCAGCTGGATATGTAGGTAAAACCAAACATGTCTCTGGGCCAGATGCAGGGTTCCAGTGGATGGTCTGAAAATTTAAGGTGGGGGCAGCCAGGAACACCGGCAATGTCACCCTTTATTTTCTTTAATTCTCTTCTTGCTGCGGTGGTAGGGACCAGTCAGTGAGAAATGCACGACTTCACGCCCAGACACCGTCTAAGGTTGAGCAAATCTGAGCTCACCCTCGTCCCTAGCCCCGTTAAATTGGTTTGATCAGCCTGGTGGCCTGGAATGTCTGAGGTCTTGGAAAAGACACAGGCGCACTTGTTGATGGGTCTCGCAAACACTCTCAAATTTGACATGGCTCAACAGTTGCCAGGCCAGCTCCGCCTGCCTCCCACCCTGCCGACCCCTGCCATCCTGGCCACCAGCATGGGAGAGTAAACAATCCGGCTGACCCCTTGCAACATCATTTAGTTTAGAACAAAATCCTGATTTTAATAATGGAGCCAGAGTTCACATCTTGGAGAAGTCAAAAGGACTAGACAAACACAAAGGGAGGTGAAGTCTGGCTTAAGGCAGAGTCGTGCTGGTCGGGGCTCAGGTATCAAAAATATGACCTTAGATAAGTCACTTAATTGCTCTTGAGTTTCTATGTCATTTTTTGGGGGGGAAAGAAAGTTTCCTAGAGGTTGCCTCGAGGACGAAATGACATGACAGGTGAGAGCACTTTGCACACGCGTGCGATGGAGTGGGACTCCATGGAGGGTAGCTATTATTATTTTCATTTATGGCTCCTGCATAAATCTAAGCTCACTTGGCCAAGAGCATTTCAGTGTCCCCTTACTCACTGGATCCTGACATCCTCCAGCCCTATGACCGAGGCCTGGAACAGGACAGGCCTTGGGAAGGAGGCCAGGGAAGGGTTGTGAATGAGTGAAAGGGGTTGGCCTGGAGGCAGTAGAGAGCAGAGGGGTCTGTGGCAAACAGGTGTGCCCATGCTGGCTCTCGTACGCCAGTCAATGCCAGGTGAAACTGTGAGCTAAAGTCTCAGATATTTAAAACAAACTTTTTTAGTGTGAAATTAGTTGGTTATTGTTTAGTATCCTTTGAAAATATGGTGCAGACCAGCTGGATATGTAGGTAAAACCAAACATGTCTCTGGGCCAGATGCAGGGTTCCAGTGGATGGTCTGTGGCCCAGAAAGCCTGCCGCCTTCTGGACAGGCAGGTGGGGGGCAGCCAGGAACAGCAAGAGCTAGCAGACGCTACTGGGTCTAAACCAGCTCTCACACGACTGTGGGGACAGCTAAAGGTCCAGCACAGTGCCTGGCAGGTGGCGAGAATTCAAGGTGATGGTGGTTTATGTCCCAAGATCACTGAGGTCAGTAATGGCTTTGGGAGCTATGCCAGTTCCATTTTCTGTTCCCATTTCAAGGTTAATGTCACTATAGGGTCTTTAGTTCAGTCAGCTCAGTTGCTCAGTCATGTCTGCTCTTTGTGACCCCGTGGGCTGCAGTGTGCAGGCTTCCCTCTCGTTCACCATCTCCCGGAGTTTGCTCAAGTTCATGTCCATTGACTCAGTGATGCCGTCTAACCATCTCATCCGCAGTCACGCCCTTCTCCTCCTGCCCTCAGTCTTTCCCAGCATCAGGGTCATTTCCAATGAATCAGTTCTTCCCATCAGGTGGCCAAAGGATTGAAGCTTCAGCTTCAGCATCCATCCTTCCGATGAATATTCAAGGTTGATTTCCTTTAAGATTGATTGGCTTGATCTCCTTGCAGTCCAGGGGACTCTCAAGAGTCTTCTCCAGGGCTTCCCTGGTGGTCCAGTGGGTAAGGACACTGCCTTGCCGTGCAAGGGGTGCCGGTTTGATCTCTGGCCTGGGAAGATCCCACGTGCCGTGGAGCGGCTGGACTGATGTGTCCAATTACTAAGACGGAGCTCTGGAGTGCATGCGCCCGTAGCCGGAGCTCTGCAGCGAGAGAGGCCACTGCGATGGGAGGCCCACAGGAGCCAAGGAACAAAGATGGAAATGAGAGACCAATAGAAGTGGCCAAAAAAAAAAAAAAGAAAAAGAAAAGGAGTCTTCTCCAGCATCAATTCTTCAGCCCTCAGCCTTCTTTATGGTCCAGCTCTCACACAGGGTCTTAGGAGCTCCATTATGATTTGAACTACAATCTGCTTCTCTCAGTATTTTTTTGCATTATCATTTGTTGTTGGTAATTCCAGTTAAGGAATTTTAGTACTAGAAGGGCTTCTAGAAATAACTAGTCCCACCTCCGTCTTTCATAGTGAAAGAGACCTGACTCCCAGAGAAACCAAGTGGCTGAGCCTACAGCGGGCTGCTGGGCTCCTGCTTTAGCTGGGCTTGGATCGGAGGGTCCGGCTCTGTCTCGGCTTGTCTCAGGGCAAGGCTAATCGCTCGTCTGACAAGGACCAGATGGAGAGTGCCACAGTGTCAGTCTGGGGACTGGTGGATAGTTCATGCTATTCCTTGTGACCTGAGTAGCGGGGTCTGACTCACGAGGGGGACTAGAAACTGGGAGCAAGGGAAGAGGGAGAAGGAAGGGAGCTGATACAAAGCGGGTGGCGGGGAGCTGCAGTCCAGAGATGGATGAGTCTCTGATTCTCATCAAGTTCCCTCCTCCTGACCCTGACCCTGCTTGTTTTTCTCCACCTCTTAAAATCCCCTATTGTTTGATGGTGTAAACCACATCTTCACTGAGTCCTCCTAGGGGAATGTAAGTTCCGTGAGGGTAGAGCTCTTGGTTTTGGCTGCCACTGGGTCCTCCAGGCTCAGGGCAGGCCCTGGAGCTGGGTGATGTTGGTTGTTAGAATAAGAGAGGCAAAGCGTGCCCGCATCAGGCATCTCCATCCTTCACGCCAGGGACAGGAGCGGTCACAGCTCCCTTGATGCCTGAGGGGCTCCAGGTGACTTTTGGGATACTGCTGAAAGGTTGCTGATAGTTTGGACCTGAAACCAGTGCCCTGATTCTAAGCATGGGGCCCAGTCCCTGAGCTACATTGCACGTAAAGCCCACCACCTCGGCAGTGACACTCTCTCTGTTGCCTCAGTGCTTGTGAGTGGAAAGGGAGATTTGAGCTCAAAGCTTGAAATTTAAGAAGAAATCATCAGAGAGTCCTGGAGAGAGTACCATATTGCTTTGGTTTGGAGTGGTTGTCACCGCGATAGAGCTCGTCCTAGTGAAATATTTTAATGTGTAGTAGACAAAAATTTATTTCATTAATCCCATGATTTCAGGCTGTTGTTTAGGGGACGACTTTCAAAAAAAATGAGTTCTTAAAAAGAGAGTTCAGTCGCTCAGTCCTGTCTGACTCTTTGTGACCCCTTAGACAGCAGTGCACCAGGCTACCCTGTCCTTCACCATCTCCCAGAGTTTGCTCAAACTCATGCCCGTTGAGTCGATGATGCAATTCAATCATTTCATCGGTTAATTAAAAGGCAGGGATTATAAAAGTGGCAAAAATCTTTTTGACACATACATGTCTGACGTTTGAGAAACTGAATTTTGTAGCTAAGGACAAAAAGATCAAAGCCCCCCGCAAGTTGTGGCAGGGCTGTGACCGCAGCACAGGTCTTGGGTCTCCCGGGAGGGAGCGCTCCGTGCAGGGCTGGCACAGGCCCAGCCTCCTCCGCCCCGGGTCTGTCCCCTCCTGACCTCGCTGCTGTCGTCCTTCCATTCAGCAAATGCCTCTTGAGCGGCCGTGGCAGGTATCTGCTGGGATAGAGAGGCTGTGGCTGAATTAGGTCTCACTCTCCCTGTTGCCAAGGAGTCCTCAGGCTGTTGGTGAAGCAAGGCACTGACAGGAAGCAAGACTGGTCACTGTACACCTCTTAAAAAGAGGTTTATTTATTAAATTTTGTTTTGGGCAGTGCTGGGCCTTCATTGCTGCACACAGGCTTTCTGTAGTTGTGGTGAGGAGGCCTAGTCTTCTTAATTTAATTTGGAAGGCAATTGCTTTACAGTGTTGCGTTGGTTTCTGCATCTCCATCCTTCACGCCAGGGACAGGAGCGGTCACAGCTCCCTTGATGCCTGAGGGGCTCCAGGTGACTTTTGGGATACTGCTGAAAGGTTGCTGATAGTTTGGACCTGAAACCAGTGCCCTGATTCTAAGCATGGGGCCCAGTCCCTGAGCTACATTGCACGTAAAGCCCACCACCTCGGCAGTGACACTCTTTTGTTGCCTCAGTGCTTGTGAGTGGAAAGGGAGATTTGAGCTCAAAGCTTGAAATTTAAGAAGAAATCATCAGAGAGTCCTGGAGAGAGTACCATATTGCTTTGGTTTGGAGTGGTTGTCACCGCGATAGAGCTCGTCCTAGTGAAATATTTTAATGTGTAGTAGACAAAAATTTATTTCATTAATCCCATGATTTCAGGCTGTTGTTTAGGGGACGACTTTCAAAAAAAATGAGTTCTTAAAAAGAGAGTTCAGTCGCTCAGTCCTGTCTGACTCTTTGTGACCCCTTAGACAGCAGTGCACCAGGCTACCCTGTCCTTCACCATCTCCCAGAGTTTGCTCAAACTCATGCCCGTTGAGTCGATGATGCAATTCAATCATTTCATCGGTTAATTAAAAGGCAGGGATTATAAAAGTGGCAAAAATCTTTTTGACACATACATGTCTGACGTTTGAGAAACTGAATTTTGTAGCTAAGGACAAAAAGATCAAAGCCCCCCGCAAGTTGTGGCAGGGCTGTGACCGCAGCACAGGTCTTGGGTCTCCCGGGAGGGAGCGCTCCGTGCAGGGCTGGCACAGGCCCAGCCTCCTCCGCCCCGGGTCTGTCCCCTCCTGACCTCGCTGCTGTCGTCCTTCCATTCAGCAAATGCCTCTTGAGCGGCCGTGGCAGGTATCTGCTGGGATAGAGAGGCTGTGGCTGAATTAGGTCTCACTCTCCCTGTTGCCAAGGAGTCCTCAGGCTGTTGGTGAAGCAAGGCACTGACAGGAAGCAAGACTGGTCACTGTACACCTCTTAAAAAGAGGTTTATTTATTAAATTTTGTTTTGGGCAGTGCTGGGCCTTCATTGCTGCACACAGGCTTTCTGTAGTTGTGGTGAGGGAGGCCTAGTCTTCTTTTTAATTTTTAATTTGGAAGGCAATTGCTTTACAGTGTTGCGTTGGTTTCTGCTGTGCAGTATCGCGGATCAGCCGTAAGTGTACCTAGGTCCCCTCCCTCTTGAGCCTCTTTCTGTTCTTCATCGCCTTGCACGGGCTTCTTACTGCGGTGACTTCGTTTGTCGCAGAGCACAGGCTCCAGGCCAAGGGCTTCGGTAGTTGGGGGACATGGGCTTAGCTGCCACGTGGCACGTGGGATCTTCCCAGAGCAGGGATGGAGCCCGCGTCGCCTGCGTTGGCAGGCAGGTTCTCCATCACTGTGCCACCAGGGAAGCCCCTCCACACCCTCGGAACCACGCAGCCCTGTCGGTTCCCTGTTATGACTATTTATGACCCACATGTTTCTGTCCCTACACTAGTGTTCCATTCAGGATAAAACATACACATAAATAGAAACAAATGAGCGTGAGCTAAAAACAAAGAAAATAGTACTTTTAAAATTTTTAAAGGTTATCTCTGTGAACGGGACTAAAGAAACTAAATACAAAGCAAATGGATACAAAAGAAAGTAAGTACTTATAGAGCCAAAATGGATCCAATAAAGGTGCATTAAGTAATATTTTTTAATATTTAAAAAGTTAATTTTATTTGTTAGTGGCAAAAGACATTTTTTATCATTTAGAATTGTTATTAGTTTTAGAGAAATGTACCTGAGTGTGTTTTGAGGTTGGGTTAACCCTTTGTGATAGACCATTGGACTCAAAGTTCTGGTTCTAAGTTTAGTTTTCTAAAAATGCTTACTTTTAATGGTTGTCAGAGAGGAAAAAAGAGTCTTTATAAAGACATAGAAATCCAAATGGAAGAAATGCAATGTTAGCTCTGCTTACTAAATCAAGATGCTCATTAAAAAAAAAAAAATCCATCTAGCAATTACGCAAAGGTTTTTATCGAAATTCATCTAGTCAGCTAGTCAGTTTCCATCTTCCTTAATGTCAGTTCTTGTAAACTAATCAAAAGTTATATTTTTAACAAATGGGTTCAAGATCCACTGAAGCTTTCCTTTGGAAAAAATTTTAAACAGGTTAGAAAATTGTTTCCAAGTTTTTTTTTTTTTTTAAGTGTGCAAACACTAGAGCGTTCTAAAGCAAGAGTATTTTGTGTATTATCTAGGGGAACAAAATCGCACAGTGATGGAAACACGTCCAAACATCTGTGCTCAGAGTGCTTTTATTATAGCACACGTTACATTGGCAAAATAGTTATTTATCACTCCTTGTGAAAATATTACATTTACCTGGAAAGGATACTTTTTTAGTTTTTTTTATAGCTGTTAAAAGACAAGAACCAGTTTCATAACAGAAAAGACCAGCAAATCCAGAATAGTTATTTTTTTATATATATAAAAGAAAACTGTATAACTTGTCTTACAATCAATTACTTAAAAAATACTTTGTCAAGAGATAACCTACAGTCCTCTTATGGTATGAATGATGTTCATGGTCATGCCACATCTCATTACAAAATACTGTAAACATTCTACCTGATCAGATTGTATTAAGAAGCTCACCCTGTCAGGGTAGGAATCAGAGAAGAGAGTAGCAGTGGACAGGAGGCTGTTGAAAGAGTGCCACTTTTCAGGATGGTGGCTTTGAATAAGATAGTGGAATCTTGGAATAAGGTGAGTGAAAGAGACACTTTACAATACCATCCAAGAAGCCAAAGGCACTACCAGAAATAACTGTGCATAGACAGCAGCCAAGCCTGGAGGCCTTCCATGTGGCGATGTGAGGAAGCTGACCATCATCCGCTCACTGGAGTCTATTGTTAGTGTTCCTGCCCAACTCAGTCCAATGGTAACATTTGGTATCTTGAAATCAGCTAAAGGGTCATATTTGTGTTTGTGTGCTCAGTCGCTCAGTTGTGTGTGACTCTTTGACACCCTATGGACTGTGGCACACCAGGCTTCCCTGTCCTTCACCATTTCCTGGAGTCTGCTCAAACTCAAGTCCATTGAGTCAGTGATGTTATCCAACCATCTCGTCCTCTGTCACCCCCTTCTCCTCCTGCTCTCTGGCTTTCCCAACATCAGGGTCTTCTCCAGTGAGTTGGCTCTTTGCATCAGGTGGCCAAAGTATTGAAGCTTCAGCTTCAACATCATTCCTTCCAATGAATATTTAGGGTTGGTTTCCTTTAGGATTGACTGGTTTGATCTCCTTGCAGTCCAGGGGACTCTCGAGAGTCTTCTCCAGCACCACAGCTCAAAGGCATCAGTTCTTCAGCACTCAGCCTTCTTTATGGTCCAGGGGACCTTCCCAACCCAGAGGTCAAACCTGTGTCTCTTGTGTCTCCTGCTTTGGCAAGTTGGGAAGCCTCAAGCCAACATATTAACACCACAGAAAGTAACAAAGGCTACAAATGGGGGGTCTCTGTTTTCAGCAAGACCCCTCTTAACTTGGTTTAACAGAAGCCCCTTACCCTTGATGCCTCCTCTTAGGAATTTCCTACCCACCAGTGCCCTCCCTCTGCTGCCAGGCCACAAGGGAGCTGATGCCTTCGCAGAGCCTGTGTTGTCCTTGGAGTTGAGCCCACTCGGTCTCCCCTGTTTTGATGGTTTACCAGTTGCAATAGTTCAGAATAAAGTCTTCCTTATTACTTACAGAAGTTTCAGAGTAAGTTTTTTCTTTAACAGCAGCAGGCGTGAGGGGTCTCGACACCTCGAGAAGCTTGCTTACACTTGCACCGACCAGGGGCACCTATCTCAGGCTCTCCCCTTGCCTCCCCCCGGGGCTTCCCCGCAGAGCAGCTGCGCTGGAGTGCCCCAGCCCGTGGCCGGCACTGCGGCGGCCGCCCCCCTCGGCCCCTCTCCGAGGGCTCCGGGGCTCACCGCTCTTCCAGTGAGGTCTCTTGGGGCACCTGCCCCGCCCAGAAGGGCCTGCATGCCGCCCAACTCCAGCTCCCTGGGTCCTGACCTCAGGCCCCTGGTCTCCGTTTTGCAGTGGCTATTCCTGGTTACGCTCTCTGCCTGGCCTTTCAGACGGGTGACAGATTGGAAGGGTTCATCCAGTTTCCAATGTGCCAACCACGCGGAGGTTTCGGAAATCTTACAGGTCGACCTCAACTGATGACGGTGCGATGCCTGTCTGGTGGGAAGGGGTGGAGCCTCAAGGCTTCTTCCCGAGAGCCCCCGTCTCTGTGCCATCGCTTGGCTGGACTGGCAACTCCAGCAGGAAGGAGACCTCTGACAGCAGCTTGGAAGGGAAGCGTGGCTCGAGGGGCCCCTCATCAGGCCTGGACCCCGTGTGTCTGCCTGAAGCCTTCCCAGGAGGGTATTTGGCGGGGACCTGGCCCAGCCTCGGGAGGCCACCCTAGTGTGGCCTGGGCTGTGCGGATCCGGCTGTGTGGCCCTGGCCCAGGCAGCTTCTCGGTCTTTTTTTGGAGGTGCTGTTGTTACGCCTCCTTTCTGTTGGAACTAGGCTGGGCTAGAACTCTACAGGGCTAGTCTTCCCCAGGGCTAACCCTCCGACCCCAGAACCCCTTGAAGATCTAGCTTCTGCCTAAGACTCATCTTCTGCCCGGCCCCAGACGGCTTCCAGCCCCCCGCCCTTCCACACTGCACGGGGCAGCAGGGTCCTACGCTCTTGGCTTTTACCTCTTCAGCTGCCTGCATTGTTCCTCCTCGTTGCCTGGTTATATCTCCTTGCCCGTCAACCTTCAACCAAGAGACATGTCTGCTAGGCCTCTCTCCTGATTCCACTGTCTTTCTGCCCACCCAAGCTGGCACCCCCTTGCACCTTTCCAGCCCCTATGCACACATTTTGCTCTGCCTGACCTCCCCTTTATATGAACTCTTTCCCAGAGGACACAGAGAGCCCCGTCCCAGGGCACAATGTGGATTTGTTGAGTGAAGTAACATGCTCAGCTCTTTAATCTCGAGCCTGAGAGTCTTTCCTTTTTTTCCTTCTTTGTGTGTTTTGCTGGGTTCCAGACATCTGCCTTTCTGTTATGTTTGTCACCCATGAAAGCATCAGGTTGACTGGCTGTGAGCTCAGTGGGGAAGATGCAGGCAGAGGCGGGTACCGCGTCTAACTTTGTGTCTTCAGGTTGGCGGCCGTCCACGTCACCTGGTCTGTGGTTCTCGCCTCTCCTCTCCAACAAGGAAGACAGAGCTTCACTCTCTCCTCTGCAGTTTTCACCCTTGACACAAATCCAAGCTACTCTTGTTCTCTCTCCATCTGCCCTGTGGCTCTTTTCGCCCAAACTTCAAATTCCCTACAGGACTCTCAGGACTTTCCGACTAGGCGTCTGTGTTCTCCTAGCCCTGCTCTCGTCCACCGCGAGGTCCACTCAGTCCACTGTTTCCTAAACATGGGGTTGCTTCTTCACGGCTTCTGGGACTTTGCACCTACTCATCCTCTCAGAAGAATGCCTTTCCCTGTCTTTCCTGACACACCATCGTCTCAAGACCTGGCTTGTTTGAACCTCCTTTAGTTCCCGTGGAATTAGCCGCTCCCTCCTCAGGGTCCCTGAGGCACTCTGAGTCAAAGATCTCTGACCCCCACTTATTGAATTTCGCTCTAGTCATTTATCCAAGTTTCCTTTCCCTGGAGATTGTGCTGATGTCCAACTTTCACACGTTCCCTCTGGGCCTCCCCACCCTCCAGCCTTTGGACACGAGTCTGATTCACGGAAGCTCATTAAGAAACACTTGAGGTAAGTGGAATCTTCCTTCTCAGCTCCATTTTAGCACCCTAATACCTCGCTGTCTACCACATGGCCTGTGGACCAGCGGCTATGGCATCATCTGCCCATCACAGTCTGTATCTAATAAGCTCCATTCTGGATTCATGAAACACACATTAAAGTTTGAGAAGCATCAGAATTATAGTCAAAAAAATTCCTTTACATCTGATCCCAAATCCTTACTGTTTTTAACTGAGTGTTGGGACAAAACCCCACTTCCCTGGCCCTTGCTTTTCCCAGTGGCTTGAGAATGTTGCATTGCACCTTTGCGCGTCCTCAGCCAGAATAAATGAGAACGGTCTTCTTAATGTGCCAACCAGCAGGTTCTTCTCTTCTAATCAAGTCCATATGCTGTTTGTGACTCTCTTTCTGGAATGTAAAAATAACCCATTACCAACTCCTCCTCCTAGTAGCCTTTTCTCTGTAGCCAAGTTAATTCCAAATAGAACATCTGGAAATTCTATTTTGTTGCCTAATTTAAACCAGACTAAAACCAATCTGCATAAAAGTTTATGAACTTTCTAGGGCCTCACACCTTATATTTCCCCATCTGCAGAAGCCTGCAATTTGGAAGCTGGAAGGAGAAGGATTTGGCCATCTTTTTCTCTAGGATGCGGGGGGCAGCGCTTGTGGCTTTGTATATTTGTGTAGGGAATTGGGTTGGCAGTGTCGTGGGTGGGTGAGGGAGCGGGAATTGAGGGTAATAGAGGGATAGAGCTGTGTTTCCTTGTGCAAAAATAAATCCTCATAGATTAAAGGTCTTTTAACCGAAAGCTGAGGTGTTAGGTGGCAGAAGGGACTTGGGGGAGGGAGGATGCCAGGTGAGGGAAGAAAAATAGAGTGTCAGCCAGTGTGGGAGGGGAATGGGGAATGAGGCACGCATCACCAGGGATAATTGGAGAGGTGTATTTCAGCAGCTGCCCAATGGAGCCAATGGCTCAGGACTTGGAGAGAGGCAGAAAGAGTTCTTTGCCCTTAGTTTGAATAGGGACCCCCAGTGAACTGAATGGAGAAGGGAAACCCCGGAGTAAGGGCCAGGAAAAGTCTTTGTCAGCCTGGATTGAGAATAGAAAATAAAATGAACTCTAGATATTTTAAGCAAGAGTCAATATAATCCCATTCAAAATGGCAGCAGGTTTTTTTTTTCCCTAATAAGTTAACTAGCTGGCTGTAAAATTTCTGTGTGGAATAGCAAAGCACATGCACTAACCAGACCACTTTTGGAAAGAAGAATGAAATTAGAGCACTCGATTTCAAGTTTTCTTATGAAGCTACAGTTATTGACAGTGTGGTATTACGCGGGACTAGACATATCTGTGTTTTCAGCAGGAAGAAGTCTCTTAGAATTGTTAGAATTGCTAAATCATGTCAGACTCTATGACCCCAGGGACTGTAGCCTGCCAGGCTCCTCTGTCCACGGATTTCCCAGAAGGAAAACTGGAGTGGGGTGCCATTTCCTCCTCCAGGGATCTTCCCATCACAGGGATCAAACCTGAATCTCTTGTATTGGCAGATGGATTCTTTACTACTGAGCCACCAGGGAAGCCCATGGGGAGAATTAGATGTACAAAAAATTTTGCCAGACTAAAACCAATCTGCATAAAAGTTTATGAACTTTCTAGGGCCTCACACCTTATATTTCCCCATCTGCAGAAGCCTGCAATTTGGAAGCTGGAAGGAGAAGGATTTGGCCATCTTTTTCTCTAGGATGCGGGGGGCAGCGCTTGTGGCTTTGTATATTTGTGTAGGGAATTGGGTTGGCAGTGTCGTGGGTGGGTGAGGGAGCGGGAATTGAGGGTAATAGAGGGATAGAGCTGTGTTTCCTTGTGCAAAAATAAATCCTCATAGATTAAAGGTCTTTTAACCGAAAGCTGAGGTGTTAGGTGGCAGAAGGGACTTGGGGGAGGGAGGATGCCAGGTGAGGGAAGAAAAATAGAGTGTCAGCCAGTGTGGGAGGGGAATGGGGAATGAGGCACGCATCACCAGGGATAATTGGAGAGGTGTATTTCAGCAGCTGCCCAATGGAGCCAATGGCTCAGGACTTGGAGAGAGGCAGAAAGAGTTCTTTGCCCTTAGTTTGAATAGGGACCCCCAGTGAACTGAATGGAGAAGGGAAACCCAGGAGTAAGGGCCAGGAAAAAGTCTTTGTCAGCCTGGATTGAGAATAGAAAATAAAATGAACTCTAGATATTTTAAGCAAGAGTCAATATAATCCCATTCAAAATGGCAGCAGGTTTTTTTTTTCCCTAATAAGTTAACTAGCTGGCTGTAAAATTTCTGTGTGGAATAGCAAAGCACATGCACTAACCAGACCACTTTTGGAAAGAAGAATGAAATTAGAGCACTCGATTTCAAGTTTTCTTATGAAGCTACAGTTATTGACAGTGTGGTATTACGCGGGACTAGACATATCTGTGTTTTCAGCAGGAAGAAGTCTCTTAGAATTGTTAGAATTGCTAAATCATGTCAGACTCTATGACCCCAGGGACTGTAGCCTGCCAGGCTCCTCTGTCCACGGGATTTCCCAGAAGGGAAAACTGGAGTGGGGTGCCATTTCCTCCTCCAGGGGATCTTCCCATCACAGGGATCAAACCTGAATCTCTTGTATTGGCAGATGGATTCTTTACTACTGAGCCACCAGGGAAGCCCATGGGGAGAATTAGATGCTTACAAAACCATTGGAAAGGTGGGAGAAGTGGGATCTAGACTGGCCCTTCAGGAATGAATCCTGGAACGCTGTACTATCACCCTGCCCCCAGGGGACTGACTGCCTCAACCCCCAGGGGGTCTCTGAGATCCTAGTGTCAGGAGTCTGGAATCAGGAAGCTGCCTTCTCCTCACATGCCTCTTGATATTCAGGAAGCTGAAAAGGAGACTCTGGCACTCTTCTATAGAAATTCCTTGTTCTCCATGGCCTTTCTGGTTGGCTAGGGGGGAAGGGAAGTAGGAGGGAAAAAGCATCCATAGGCGTCTTCCAAATCCTGATGGAACCCAACTGGTATCCCCTACACCAGTGGCAAGCCAGCCCGGAAGCATACGTCTTAGTGTTCCACCCTCTGCAGTATGAGAGCTTAAGAAGTGGGGAGCAAAGGAGGCTAAAACCCAACGCATAGCATCCAGCATCTTTCAGAGTTCCTGGGCTCCAGCTGATGTAGTTCATGTGTGTGTCCTTCAGGAATCACCAGTCGTTGCTCCCGATGGGCAGAACTCAGTCCTGGGGGCTGGAGCTGCAAACACGCGTAAGCTGAAGTTCAATAGGTGTATTAACCAAGATCGGCCAGGTGCTTCCCAGTCAGCTCAGTGGGAAAGGATCTGCCTGCAATGCAGGAGACCTCTGCACTGGGGTCCGTCCCTTGGTCAGGAAGACCCCCTGGAGGAGGAAATGGCCCATACTGAGTGAAATGGGTTCAATAAAGTTTCCAGCATGTCAAGGTTAGTGGGTTGAATTGTGTTCCCCTAAAGATATGTCCAGACCCAGGCCCCTGGTTCTTGAATGTAACTGTGTTGGAAACAGGACAGTTGCAGGTGTAGTTAAGGTATTAAATCCAATGACCAGCTCTCTTATAAAAGAGACCACCAGGAGACCTGAGAGGCCCAGTAAGAAGGCCCTGTGAAGGCGGAAGCAGAGGTCAGAGCCGTCCTGCCATAAGCCGAGGAATGTCAGAATGTCAGGGTGCGTGGCCAGGGCCACACGACGTCAGGGGGCTCTGCCTGAAGCTGGGGGAGGCAAGGCAGGATCGCCCCCAGGGCCTCCAGAGAGAACGACCCTGGCCTTGACTTCAGATTCTGGCCCTTCAGGAATGAATCCTGGAACGCTGTACTATCACCCTGCCCCCAGGGGACTGACTGCCTCAACCCCCAGGGGGTCTCTGAGATCCTAGTGTCAGGAGTCTGGAATCAGGAAGCTGCCTTCTCCTCACATGCCTCTTGATATTCAGGAAGCTGAAAAGGAGACTCTGGCACTCTTCTATAGAAATTCCTTGTTCTCCATGGCCTTTCTGGTTGGCTAGGGGGGAAGGGAAGTAGGAGGGAAAAAGCATCCATAGGCGTCTTCCAAATCCTGATGGAACCCAACTGGTATCCCCTACACCAGTGGCAAGCCAGCCCGGAAGCATACGTCTTAGTGTTCCACCCTCTGCAGTATGAGAGCTTAAGAAGTGGGGAGCAAAGGAGGCTAAAACCCAACGCATAGCATCCAGCATCTTTCAGAGTTCCTGGGCTCCAGCTGATGTAGTTCATGTGTGTGTCCTTCAGGAATCACCAGTCGTTGCTCCCGATGGGCAGAACTCAGTCCTGGGGGCTGGAGCTGCAAACACGCGTAAGCTGAAGTTCAATAGGTGTATTAACCAAGATCGGCCAGGTGCTTCCCAGTCAGCTCAGTGGGAAAGGATCTGCCTGCAATGCAGGAGACCTCTGCACTGGGGTCCGTCCCTTGGTCAGGAAGACCCCCTGGAGGAGGAAATGGCCCATACTGAGTGAAATGGGTTCAATAAAGTTTCCAGCATGTCAAGGTTAGTGGGTTGAATTGTGTTCCCCTAAAGATATGTCCAGACCCAGGCCCCTGGTTCTTGAATGTAACTGTGTTGGAAACAGGACAGTTGCAGGTGTAGTTAAGGTATTAAATCCAATGACCAGCTCTCTTATAAAAGAGACCACCAGGAGACCTGGAGAGGCCCAGTAAGAAGGCCCTGTGAAGGCGGAAGCAGAGGTCAGAGCCGTCCTGCCATAAGCCGAGGAATGTCAGAATGTCAGGGTGCGTGGCCAGGGCCACACGACGTCAGGGGGCTCTGCCTGAAGCTGGGGGAGGCAAGGCAGGATCGCCCCCAGGGCCTCCAGAGAGAGAACGACCCTGCCAGCACCTTGACTTCAGATTCTGGCCCCTGAAACTGTGAGAAAATAAATTTCTGTCTAGTCATGACCACTCAGATGTGGCAATTGGTTATGGCAGCCTGAGGAAATTAAGGCAACAGGAAAAGTAGAGTTTCCCTGAGGGAAGACATTGTCTTCGTGCTTCTGCTGGGCTGTCTTTTTAGGATTTATGATGGGTTTGCAGGCACCCTGACCTGCATCGTTTGAGCAATCAACTTTTTTCTCTGTTTTTAAAAATATTTTTAAAAAACTTTTGTTGTCTAAGAACTTCTCCCTAAATCTCTCTTGCTAATCCAACTTGTCTATTTCCTCAGGACCATGAGGAAGAGTGGACATGTGCTTTAGAGTTAGATAGTTGCTGTGGGAATTTGGGGAAGCTGCTTAAACTCGCGGGGCTTTGTTTTCCTCATCTGTGGAAATAGAGATGATCTTAATATGTCTCTTCTAGGGTGGGTGGGTAAGGTAATACACATACCTAACCTGGTGTAGTCTGGGGTTGCAGAGTTGGACACAGCTGAGCGATGGACCTGAACATGATGTAGTACTTCTCATTCTCTTTTTGAACTTTTTATTTATTTACTTATTTGTGGCTCTTCTGGGTTTTCACTGCTGCCACAGGCTCTTCTCTAGGTGCAGGGAGTGGAGGCTGCTCTCTAGCAGAGGTGAGCCGGCTTCTTGCGGGGACTTCTCTTGCGGTGGCACTCGGGCTCCAGGGCACGCGGGCTTCAGGAGCTGCAGCCCATGGGCTCCATAGCTGTGGCTCGCAGGCTTCGTTGCCCTGCAGCATGTGGGATCTTCCCGGGTCAGGGGTCACACCCGTGTCTCCCGCACTGGCAGGCAGACTCTTCACCAAGGAGCTGCCAGGCAAGCCCTGTACTTCTCATTCTTTATCCCATTTTCTTGGTCTTTGCCCCAAGACCACGTTTGACCTCTTCCGGGAAGCTTCCTCTGAGGAGCGTCAGCTCGGGGTCCTCTCTCTGCAGGGAGCCGCGACTGTCCTTGCCGCCGGCACCGTCCGGCCAGCCGTGAGCACTGCGTGCTGTTCCCTGCGAAACACAGACCTCCCGGATTAGTCATACATGTGCCTGCCGCCTCCATCTGGGAGGGCTGAGCAACAGCCTCCACCTCTGACTCCTGTCTTTCTCTTGTGGCTTTCATCAGCATCTAGCACGGGGCCCGTGCGCGTGCGTGTGCACACACACACACACACCCGTCCAGAAGGAGCCATGAGGAGGTGTTACCCTTGAATGGATGTGGAAGCCGCGGCCCCGCCAGCAGGGATGTTGTGTCTTTGCCTCCCAAGCCCTGTTTCCTGAGAGGGACTGTGTAAAGGCTCAACCTGGAAACAATCAAGTAGAAGCGGGGTGCCCCTAGGAGACGCATTCTAGAAATGCGGATGGTAGCTTCCAGATGCAGGAGAAGTTCGTTAGTTCTTACCTCTCTCTGTTGCAAATACAGTAGTTCTTAAAAAAAAAAGGAAAAAGGAAAAAAAAACTGTCACTTTTGCCCCATTTATCAGTGGATTCCGCACAGCCTCATTACGAAGACTTTATTAAGCTTGCAAAGCAGACGGGGAAGCGCGGCGTGAAGCACACGGAGCTCAACTTGCCAAAACAAATGAACAAAACGCCTCCTGATGCCCGGGCCCCTCGGGGACTTGAGCCCGGGAGACCTCGGAGGCTATTAGGATGCAACTTTATTAACTCCCTGCAAGCACGCGGCAGTTAGTGCGGGGCGGCTCCACAGTTCCTGGCTGGGGCACGAAATCCAAGTGCACCCTCCTCCATCCGGCCGTTGGCTGCCCCGCCCTGAACGCGGCGGCGGCAGTAGCCCACTTGTTCCTCTCACTGCAAGGCCCTGGGATCAGAGGGTCTGCTGGCGGCGTGTTTTGCTTGGACACTTGTCCGTGCCTGCGCGGCCACGCCACGCCTAGGAGGAGAGGGGGAGAGGGAGGGAGACGCCCACGCAGCTGAATCGCTGTGCGCCCACTAGGATGGGCCTGCTCTTGTCCCATCAGCCTGCGGGACTATTGCCCAGCCCACCCGGCTGTCGCCTCCTGGAGAGAGGGGAACGGGGAGTGTTGTCCTAGCCTGCCTGTGTCCTCCGGGAGAGCCACTGGGAAGTCCCTGAGCCTCCCTGCGGTCACCCGTGGAGTGGGCTGACAGCCCCACCTCAAGGGTAGCCCTCACTCCGAGGGCACACGGGAACGCCAGCCCAGGCTTGGCGCGTAGCGGGCGCCCGCCTGTGTCTCTCTTCCCTCGTTCTCTCCCGTCAGGGTAAGGGACGAGCTCGCGGGGAGTTGCTCTGGCCGGGGAGCCGAGGTGCGTGGGGTGTATAGGCTGGACAGGCCTGCCAGCCTTGAGCCCTGACTACAGCCACGCATGCTCTTGACTTTCTCGAAACCCTTTACAAAGCACCTGCTAGTTCTGGCTCTGCTTCCCTGGGGACCCTCACAAAGGGCCGGACCCCTGTGACGGCAGGGTGGAAGGAGACTTTACGTGCCCAGCGTCGCCAGCCCCCCAAGAATCTCTCTCTGGAGCCTCTGAGTTTGGACTGCGAGGGGGCCAGGACGGGCTGAGGAAGGGCTCGGAGCACCCCCAGCGACACGCGGTGGGGAGGGGTCGGGCCTGTTGGCGGTCACCGGCGTCCCCACAGCGGTCTGTGAGGGGAGGCACAGTCAGGCTGATGGCAGAGGTGGCCTGCCTGGCAGCATGGAGAATGGGTGACCAGCTCGTCCTCTTCCCCACGTGGACGGTTCTCGATCCACCTTAATGGATGGTTGATTTCAATGGTGGCTTCCCAGGCTTTCTGAGGTCCAGCTTTGGTGAGCTCGCTTTCAGCCTCGTGATCTTCTGCAACCAGGTCTAGGAGCCAAGCCGTCTGAAGAGCGCTCTTAGGGAAGGCAGCTGAAAGGGCAGGACATTTTCTCGTAGGACATCCACAGACTGGAAATCTCAGCTAGGAATGGCCCTGAGGGCTTTTGTGAACAGTCTTAAAATTGAAGAAAATTTGCAGGACGTCCAACATCGTCACCCACCTCTATGAGGAAGAATTTTTTTTTTTTTAATTTCTGGGAATTTGGGTCATTAACGCTTTTCTTCACTGTTACCTCTGTCCCGGCTCCACCCAGAAATCGTTTTCTCTGAAGAGTGATCGGCGCAACAGGGCAGGGTCTTTGCCTCGACCCTTTGTCTGAAGTGGGGGAGCTTGTGAAGCTGAAGAGGGCGTTGGGACTCCCAGCTCCCTGACAACCGGCTGATCCCCCAAGGCGCTAATTGTATTTGGAAAACCAAGGGCTCTGCTGGCCTTTCTTTCAGCCGGGTCTGAGCGCAGCTTTCGAGACCCAAAAGCTCAGCTCAGCCCAGCTCAGCCGCTGTTCTCTGGCAGAGGGCTCCTTGAGGCACACTTGCTCGGCAGTGGTGACCGCGCGGCGGTGGCTTGGAGCTCTGGAGTTCTCTGGGGTGGCGTCTGACCCAGCTGTCCTTGGTGGCAGGCCATTCCACGAGCTGTGTCGGGGAAGCTGTAAGGTCAGTCTGGTGCCGTGCAGCAGGTTTGGGCTGGGCACAGAACAAGGGTCTGAGGCCTCTGCCTGTGACTGCGGTGTACCCTCCCACCCCCACGACCTAGAACTGTCCACACGTCACCCAACAGGCAGCTCAGCTGGGACAGCGTTTACTTATGCTTGCTTAATTTACCTACTCGGTCCAAGAGAAGAGGGCCATTTTGGGGAGTGCTATAGAGCACCAGGTTGATTCCTGGGTCGGGCGGACCCCCTGGAGGGGTGTGGCGACCCACTGCAGTGTCTTGCCTAGGGAAGCCCGTGGACAGAGGAGCCTGGCGGGCTTTCTGAGGTCCAGCTTTGGTCGTCCTCTTCCCCACGTGGACGGTTCTCGATCCACCTTAATGGATGGTTGATTTCAATGGTGGCTTCCCAGGCTTTCTGAGGTCCAGCTTTGGTGATCTTCCTGCCAACCAGGTCTAGGAGCCAAGCCGTCTGAAGAGCGCTCTTAGGGAAGGCAGCTGAAAGGGCAGGACATTTTCTCGTAGGACATCCACAGACTGGAAATCTCAGCTAGGAATGGCCCTGAGGGCTTTTGTGAACAGTCTTAAAATTGAAGAAAATTTGCAGGACGTCCAACATCGTCACCCACCTCTATGAGGAAGAATTTTTTTTTTTTTAATTTCTGGGAATTTGGGTCATTAACGCTTTTCTTCACTGTTACCTCTGTCCCGGCTCCACCCAGAAATCGTTTTCTCTGAAGAGTGATCGGCGCAACAGGGCAGGGTCTTTGCCTCGACCCTTTGTCTGAAGTGGGGGAGCTTGTGAAGCTGAAGAGGGCGTTGGGACTCCCAGCTCCCTGACAACCGGCTGATCCCCCAAGGCGCTAATTGTATTTGGAAAACCAAGGGCTCTGCTGGCCTTTCTTTCAGCCGGGTCTGAGCGCAGCTTTCGAGACCCAAAAGCTCAGCTCAGCCCAGCTCAGCCGCTGTTCTCTGGCAGAGGGCTCCTTGAGGCACACTTGCTCGGCAGTGGTGACCGCGCGGCGGTGGCTTGGAGCTCTGGAGTTCTCTGGGGTGGCGTCTGACCCAGCTGTCCTTGGTGGCAGGCCATTCCACGAGCTGTGTCGGGGAAGCTGTAAGGTCAGTCTGGTGCCGTGCAGCAGGTTTGGGCTGGGCACAGAACAAGGGTCTGAGGCCTCTGCCTGTGACTGCGGTGTACCCTCCCACCCCCACGACCTAGAACTGTCCACACGTCACCCAACAGGCAGCTCAGCTGGGACAGCGTTTACTTATGCTTGCTTAATTTACCTACTCGGTCCAAGAGAAGAGGGCCATTTTGGGGAGTGCTATAGAGCACCAGGTTGATTCCTGGGTCGGGCGGACCCCCTGGAGGGGTGTGGCGACCCACTGCAGTGTCTTGCCTAGGGAAGCCCGTGGACAGAGGAGCCTGGCGGGCACCGTCCACAGGGTTGTACAGAGTCGAACACGGCTGTAGTGATTTAGCACACGGCACACAGAGAACGCCGTTACCAGGCATGTTGAGCGTGACTGGAGTGTGTTCCTGAAGATGTTGCCTTGGTAACGGTGGTGGTCGGTGACCCTGGACCTGTCCTCATCCTCGAGCATCATCGCAGGGAGAAGGGCACCCTGGGACAGAGCACACTCTTCTAAGTGTGCAGCGCTTGTCGAAGACTTCCCACCTCCCAGGTGGGAGTCGGATGTGAGCCGGCGGCTTCGGAAGCCACCTGCTGTAGCCGTCTGCTCGGAGGCAGTCTTCACCCAAGTTGTTCAAGACAGAAGGGTCGTTCTCTTTCATCCTCCCTTGTAAGGCGTGCCAGCGAAGGCAAGTCCTTAACATCTGCAGGTCAGCCACGGCAGCGTGTAACAGCCCTCACGGTCAGGAAATGAATCCTGACATTTAACCTAAATTCTTCTTGTTGAGTATTTCCTCCGTTCTGGGGCTCAGCGGAGTGAGGCACAGCTGCGCGCCATTCTTCCTCCACCCTACCTGCTCACTGACGAACACTGTCGCAGCCTGTCCCTCTCTATCCTTTTCTTCAGGCTCGAGAGTAACAACTCACGTGAGGGTTTTCCCTTTCCTCCTAGGACCTGTTTGCAAACTTATTCCAAATCTTTTCCATATCTCCCACACCATTCTTGACTTGTGATAGTTCAAAGCCATCGTGATGAAATGGTTCTGTTTTATCCCAGACCATGCAGTATGCACTCTTCTCTCCACTCCCAGGCAATCGCCTCCATTAAAAACAGTCTGGGGCTTCCCTGGTGTTCCAGTGGGTAAGGACACCGCCTTCCAGTGTGCAAGGGACACCAGTTTGATCCCTGGCCCGGGAAGATCGCACACACTGTGGAGCGGCTGGACCGGTGTGTCCAATTACAAGCCAGCGCTCTGGAGCACATATGTATGCCCAGAGCCAGTGCTCTGCAACAATAGAGGCGACTGCAATGGGAGGCCCACACAGGCCAAGGAATAAAGATGGATGAAAATAAATAAATAAAAAAACAATGAAAGAGGCCAAAATTAAAAGAGGCCAAAACAAAACCCAAATTAAAAAAACAAAACAAAACAGTCTGACTCAAATGACTTGTGTTATACCTGTGTGTGCTTAGTGTTGGCTATAGTTCTCTGCTTTTCTTGTGTATGACCATGATATATAGTTCCCCTAAGCATTTCTTTATCCTGAGTCTGGATTGGTTTTGTTTTTTGGGGGTGGGGCGGGAAGGGGGCGGACGGGCCACTTCTGTTGGTCTTTCATTTGTCCATTTTCATCCATCTTTGTTCTTTGGCCCATGTGGGCCTCCCATCATGGTGGCCTCTGTTGTCGCAGAGCACCGGCCCTGGGCACATGCGCTCCAGAGCTCTGGCTCAGTAATTGGACACATCAGTCCAGCTGCTCTGCAGCACGTGGGATCTTCCCAGGCCAGGGATTGAACCGGTGCCCCTTGCACTGCAAGGCGGTGTCCTTACCCACTGGATCACCAGGGAAGCCCGGTTTTGGTTTTTTTAAAGAATCCTGCTTGACACATTTCCTTGTTGAATTGAATCTTTTTTTTTTTTTTTTTAAAGATTTATTTATTGATTGATTTTGGGCGGGGGTCAGGTTGGGGAGGGAGGGGAGTGGGCGGGCCATTTCTATTGGTCTTTCATTTCTCTGTTTTCATCCGTCTTTGTTCTTTGGCTCTTGCGGGCCTCCCATCGCGGTGGCATCTGTTGTTGCAGAGCGCCTGCTCTGGGCGCATGCGCTCCAGAGCTCCGGCTCGGTGATTGGACACATCGGTCCAACTGCTCCGCAACACATGGGATCTTCCCAGGCCAGGGATCGAACCGGCGCCCCTTGCACTGCAAGGCGGTGTCCTTATCCACTGGACCACCAGGGGAAGCCCCTGAATTGAATCTTGACAGTGACAGCCATGCCTGCAATATGGCCCACTGATGTTAGACGTTAGGGAGGAGTCACCCCTATTTTCTTTTTTTTTTGAGAGTATAAAACGGGATTTATTTTTATTTTTATTTATTTATTTATTTATTTTTATTCTTTATTTTAAAGGTTTTACAGAGTTTTGTTGTTCACAGACATGTATGTGCCCAGATCAGTCATATGCATATCCATGGTCCCCACCCCCCCAGTTCCCCCATCCCACCCCTCCAGACCATCGCCCCAAGCCATTGTTAGCACTCCTATTCCCTTAGCACAATGACACTAGCTATCTTTTCCACACATAACAGTATAGATTTCCATGTTACTCCCTCCATGCTTCCCCCTCCCTATTTCTTCCCCACAATGTCCCTATGTCTATGCTCTGTCTGCTTTTCCATGAGTTCACTGCGTGTGTTATCAAGACTATCCTACTAAATTTCATATATGTGTGTTAGTATACTGTATTTGTCTTTCTCTTTTTGACTTACTTCACTTTTTATGATAGGTTCTAGAGCCAGCCACTTCATTAGGACTGAGTCTTCTGCATTTCTTTTAACAGCTGAGTAGTATTCCATTGTATATATGTACCAGAGCTTTTGGATCCATTCGTTCGTCGATGGACATCTAGGTTGCTTCCAAGTTCTGGCTATTGTATAGAGAGCTGCAATGAACATTGGGGTACAGGTACTTCTTTCAGTTTTGATTTCATCAGGATATAAGCCTAATAGTGGGATTGCTGGGTCGTAGGGTGCTTCTATTTTTAGTTTTTTAAGAAATCTCCATACTGTCTTCCATGGGGTACAATTTAAAAGCAAAGGGTTCCCCTGATTTTGGGCGGGGGTCAGGTTGGGGAGGGAGGGGAGTGGGCGGGCCATTTCTATTGGTCTTTCATTTCTCTGTTTTCATCCGTCTTTGTTCTTTGGCTCTTGCGGGCCTCCCATCGCGGTGGCATCTGTTGTTGCAGAGCGCCTGCTCTGGGCGCATGCGCTCCAGAGCTCCGGCTCGGTGATTGGACACATCGGTCCAACTGCTCCGCAACACATGGGATCTTCCCAGGCCAGGGATCGAACCGGCGCCCCTTGCACTGCAAGGCGGTGTCCTTATCCACTGGACCACCAGGGGAAGCCCCTGAATTGAATCTTGACAGTGACAGCCATGCCTGCAATATGGCCCACTGATGTTAGACGTTAGGGAGGAGTCACCCCTATTTTCTTTTTTTTTTGAGAGTATAAAACGGGATTTATTTTTATTTTTATTTATTTATTTATTTATTTTTATTCTTTATTTTAAAGGTTTTACAGAGTTTTGTTGTTCACAGACATGTATGTGCCCAGATCAGTCATATGCATATCCATGGTCCCCACCCCCCCAGTTCCCCCCATCCCACCCCTCCAGACCATCGCCCCAAGCCATTGTTAGCACTCCTATTCCCTTAGCACAATGACACTAGCTATCTTTTCCACACATAACAGTATAGATTTCCATGTTACTCCCTCCATGCTTCCCCCTCCCTATTTCTTCCCCACAATGTCCCTATGTCTATGCTCTGTCTGCTTTTCCATGAGTTCACTGCGTGTGTTATCAAGACTATCCTACTAAATTTCATATATGTGTGTTAGTATACTGTATTTGTCTTTCTCTTTTTGACTTACTTCACTTTTTATGATAGGTTCTAGAGCCAGCCACTTCATTAGGACTGAGTCTTCTGCATTTCTTTTAACAGCTGAGTAGTATTCCATTGTATATATGTACCAGAGCTTTTGGATCCATTCGTTCGTCGATGGACATCTAGGTTGCTTCCAAGTTCTGGCTATTGTATAGAGAGCTGCAATGAACATTGGGGTACAGGTACTTCTTTCAGTTTTGATTTCATCAGGATATAAGCCTAATAGTGGGATTGCTGGGTCGTAGGGTGCTTCTATTTTTAGTTTTTTAAGAAATCTCCATACTGTCTTCCATAGAGGCTGTATCAATTTACATTCCCACCAGCAATGCAAGAGGGTTCCCTTTTCTCCTCACCCTCTCCAGCATTTATCGTCTGCAGATTTTTTGATGATGGCCATTCTGACGGGTGTGAGGTGATATCTCATTGTAGTTTTAATTTGCATTTCTCTAATGATAAGCGAGGTTGAGCATCATTTCATGTGCTTTTGGGCCATCTGTATGTCCTCTTTGGAGAGGCGTCTCTTTAGATCTTTTTCCCATTTTTTGATTGGGTTGTTCGTTTTTCCTGTGCTGAGTTGTCTGAGTTGCTTGTAGATTTTGGAGATTAATTCTTTGTCTGTTGTTTCATTTGCTATGATTTTCTCCCACTCTGTGGGGTGTCTGTTGAGCTTTTTTGTGATTTCTTTTGCTGTACAAAAGTTTTTAAGTTTCATGAGGTCCCACGTGTTCATTTTTCTTTTCAGTTCCGCTATTTTAGTTGGTGGGTCAGAGAAGATCTTGCTTTGATTGATGTCCTTGAGGGTTTTGCCTATATTCTCCTCTAAGAGTTTGATGGTTTCTGGTCTTACATTTAGGTCTTTAATCCATTTTGAGTTGATCTTAGTGTTTGGTGTCAGGGAATGTTCCAACTTCATTTTTTTGCATGTAGCTGTCCAATGTTCCCAGCACCACTTGTTGAAGAGGCTTTGTCCCATTTTATAGTTTCTCCTCCTTTGTCAAAAATAAGGTACTCATAGGTGCGTGGGTTTATCTCAAGACCGTCCTACTAGATTCCATATATGTGTGTTAGTATACTGTATTTGTCTTTCTCTTTTTGACTTACTTCACTTTTTATGATAGGTTCTAGAGCCAGCCACTTCATTAGGACTGAGTCTTCTGCATTTCTTTTAACAGCTGAGTAGTATTCCATTGTATATATGTACCAGAGCTTTTGGATCCATTCGTTCGTCGATGGACATCTAGGTTGCTTCCAAGTTCTGGCTATTGTATAGAGAGCTGCAATGAACATTGGGGTACAGGTACTTCTTTCAGTTTTGATTTCATCAGGATATAAGCCTAATAGTGGGATTGCTGGGTCGTAGGGTGCTTCTATTTTTAGTTTTTTAAGAAATCTCCATACTGTCTTCCATAGAGGCTGTATCAATTTACATTCCCACCAGCAATGCAAGAGGGTTCCCTTTTCTCCTCACCCTCTCCAGCATTTATCGTCTGCAGATTTTTTGATGATGGCCATTCTGACGGGTGTGAGGTGATATCTCATTGTAGTTTTAATTTGCATTTCTCTAATGATAAGCGAGGTTGAGCATCATTTCATGTGCTTTTGGGCCATCTGTATGTCCTCTTTGGAGAGGCGTCTCTTTAGATCTTTTTCCCATTTTTTGATTGGGTTGTTCGTTTTTCCTGTGCTGAGTTGTCTGAGTTGCTTGTAGATTTTGGAGATTAATTCTTTGTCTGTTGTTTCATTTGCTATGATTTTCTCCCACTCTGTGGGGTGTCTGTTGAGCTTTTTTGTGATTTCTTTTGCTGTACAAAAGTTTTTAAGTTTCATGAGGTCCCACGTGTTCATTTTTCTTTTCAGTTCCGCTATTTTAGTTGGTGGGTCAGAGAAGATCTTGCTTTGATTGATGTCCTTGAGGGTTTTGCCTATATTCTCCTCTAAGAGTTTGATGGTTTCTGGTCTTACATTTAGGTCTTTAATCCATTTTGAGTTGATCTTAGTGTTTGGTGTCAGGGAATGTTCCAACTTCATTTTTTTGCATGTAGCTGTCCAATGTTCCCAGCACCACTTGTTGAAGAGGCTTTGTCCCATTTTATAGTTTCTCCTCCTTTGTCAAAAATAAGGTACTCATAGGTGCGTGGGTTTATCTCGGGGTTCTCTATCTTGTTCCATTGGTCTATAGTTCTGTTTTTGTGCCAGTACCATACTGTCTTGAGGACTGTTGCTTTGTAGTAGAGTCTGAAGTTAGGGAGGCTGATTCCTCCAGCTCCGTTTTTCTTTCTCAGGATTGCTTTGGCTATTGGAGGTCTTTTGTGTTTCCATATGAACTGTGTTATTCTTTGGTCTAGTTCTGTGAAAAATGTCAATGGAAGTTGAATAGGTATTGCATTGAATCTGTAGATGATATTTGGTAGTATGGTCATTTTCACAATATTGATTCTTCCGACCTAGGAACATGGAATATCTCTCCATCTGTTTAAGTCTTCTTTAATTTCTTTCATGAGTGTCTTGTAATTTTCTGTGTACAATTCTTTTGTTTCTTTGTGTAGGTTTATTCCTAGATATTTGATTCTTTTGGTTGCAGTGGTGAAGGGGACTGCCTCTTTGATTTCGTTTTCTGATTTTTCATTGTTTGCGTATAGGAATGCCAGTGATTTCTGTGTGTTGACTTTGTATCCTGTGACTCTGCTGCATTTGTTGATTAGCTCTAGTAGCTTTGTAATAGTGTCTTTGGTATTTTCTATGTATAATATTATGTCGTCTGCAAAAAGAGAGAGCTTGACTCCTTCCTTTCCAATCTGGATTCCTTTGATTTCTTTCTCTTCTCTTATTGCCATTGCTAGAACTTCCAGAACTATGTTGAATAGTAGTGGTGAAAGTGGACATCCCTGTCTTGTTCCTGATCTTAGAGGGAATGCTTTCAGTTTTTCACCGTGGAGGATAATGTTTGCTGTGGGTTTCTCATATATGGCTTTCACTATGTTGAGATAGGTTCCTTCTATGCCCATTTTCTGAAGAGTTTTTATCATAAATGGATATTGTACTTTGTCGAAGGCTTTTTCTGCATCTTTTGAGATGATCATGTGATTTTTGTCTCTCACTTTGTTGGTATGGTGTATCACATTGATTGATTTGCGAATGTTGAAGAATCCTACGGGGGGCATGCAATCGGCCCGAGGTTATGTAGAGTCACCAAAGCCACCGGCACCCGCTGCCCCCATTTTCTTCCTGTACTTATGGACCTCTTGCATGCATATACTCTCATGGTTGCAAAGCTGAAAAACAAAAATAGTAGTATTAAGTATTGTATACTCAGGGGAGTGCAGATCTAAGCTCCTGCTCTCAAAGGTTAAGTGTTTTTAATTATATAGAATGCTTGCACAGGACTTTTTTTTTTTTTTTTGGTGGAGGGGCGGGTTGGGGAGGGAGGGGGTGGGCAGGCCACTTCTACTTGTTTTTCATTTATCTATTTTCATCCATCTTTGTTCTTTGGCCTGTGTGGGCCTCCCATCGCAGTGGCCTCTCTCATCGCAGAGCACTGGCTCTGGGCGCATTTGCTCCAGAGCTCTGGCTCAGTAGTTGGACACATCAGTCCAGCCACTCTGCGGCACATGGGATCTTCCCAGACCAGGGATCGAACCAGTGCCCCTTGCACTGCAAGGTGGTGTCCTTACCCACTGGACCACCAGGGAAGCCCTGGACTTTAAAAAAAAAATTCTTATTTTAATTGGAGGATAATGACTTTACACTATTGTGATGGTTTTTTGGCACACGCCAAGGTGAATCGGTCACAGGTACACATGTACACAGGACATTTTGAGAGCCTAACCTAAGATGGGATATACCCAGGGATGGACTATGTGTAACAGTGACGGTGACGAGTGTAAACATTTGCTCGGCCAGCTCTATAGTTAGCATGCGCTAAGCACATTATATGAACCATTTGAAACAGATTGTTAACAAAATAAAAATTCCAAGAAAAGATAGATTGGTGGGCGATAGAGGCATCAGAGCAGTGTTCTCTCACTCAGTGCCTCTGATTGTGACTTTGGCCTAGACCTGGCCCCGATGTCCTTGTTTCAAGTTCATCACTCTACTGGCACTTGCTGGGTGTGTGAAGGCTAACATTTTTAGAGACAAGAAAATCGATGGAATTTTAAAACGGAGACGTTTTGTTCGTGTTGTAATGGTATGTTATTTAACAGATGACTCCTGTCTTCATGATGGACCATTAGTGCAGGTGAATTTGGGGCGAGGGATGGCTTCCCAGAATGTGGGCCGAATGTTGCAGAATGATTTGCTATTGACAGGAAGCTAACGGACAAGAGGCCGCAGGGAAGTCTGTTCTCTTAAGACCCCATACGTACGCGCTAAGTTGCTTCGGTCGTGTCTGACTCTTTATGACCCTATGGACCGCAGGCCACCAGACTCCTCTGTCCCTGGGATTCTCCAGGCAAGAACACTGGAGGGGGTTGCGGTTTCCTTCTCCAGGGCAGCTTCCCCACTCATGGGCGGAATGTGGATCCCACGTACCTGGGCTCATCTTCGTCTACTTGTGCCCAGTTAAGAGTGAGAATGTCAGTATTTTTTTATTGCAAATTAGAAAATGATACTTAAAGGAATCAAACGTCAGGCCTCAAGATTCAGCCTGCAGCTCTGGGAGCAGACTTGGAGCAAAACCCCTCACACTCGTTCAGCGAAAAAACGGGAACCTGTGTTGAATGGGCACTGCTCCCCGATTTACTCACCGAGGTTCAGGAACCTCGGGCACATTTCTTCCTGAGGCTCAAGCTTTGCCTGAGCAGTGGCTGCCCAGCCGTACCTCTGTCCTAAAACACAATGAATTCAAGCCACTTTTCTGTGCAAGAGGCAGGAAGGAGGGCGAGGGACCTGGCAGGTGAGGGGCTGACTATGCCTCCAGCGAACTGTGGGCCTTTGGAGGAGTCAGGCAAGAAACTCAGGAACAAGACAGCTGGTAGGAGTGGTGGCAAAGGCCCAGCCTTCGGTCCAACCCCACTGCTCCAGCGGAAGGCGGTTCTCCCCGCCTCCTCTTGTGCAATCGTAGTGCACCTCCCTGGTGTTACTGAAACCTCTGCAATTCCTTGGCTTGTAGAGCATTCCCGTGTCTCCTTCCATCCGCATATGGCGTCTCCCCATGTCCCTCTGCGGAGTCTTCCCACAGCCATCTTCCCTCTGCGTCTCTCTCCTCCTTTTATAAAGAAACCAGTCATCTATCAATAATGATACTTGTCCTGCTTACTTTATAAAGCTTCAAATAAGAATCAAATCAGTACACGGCAGTAACAACCAATGTTCATGAATGTGCTTTATAGTTTAGCGTCATGGCGTCTTTTTTTGAGAGATCTTTCCTTTTATTTTTCTTATTTGGCCGTCAGATGTACAACACTGGGTTGAGCAATTCATGGTATGTCATGGCAAACAAATGTCTTCATGCCAATTTTCTCCCATTTTATCTTCATTTATTTATGATTGGTCCTCATTTTCCATCACTTATCGATGGCGCCGCCCAGGGCCATAGACTCGGGAGTGTGTTTTTTCTTTGGAATGGAACTCAACCACTTTCTGTCTCCCAAAGGAGTTCCCACAGTTTCTGTGACAGATTCTGGGGTCACCAGTCTCCTCCTGTCTTCTGGGCTGGACTCGGGGAGGGAGCTGGCAGCTCCAGCCAGTCTCACCTGGGCTCCGGCACACTGGACGCCACTGCGTACCTATTTACGACTTCAGTTCTTCCTCCATTCCAGAGCTCCCAAGAAATGAGGACAGTTTAGAGACAGAGGCAGACTATAAGATAAAAGGGTAAAGTTGGTATGTAGAAAAGCCCATAATACGATGTTTGGCAGTAAACAGCAAAACTCTGTAAAGCTATTATCCTTCAATTAAAAAAAAAAAAGAAAGAAAAGAAATGCCTATAATACATCTGCTGTCACTTTTAGAGATGGTCTTGAGTTCTTGGTAGCCAAAGTAACCCAAGTACATGACCAGTTATAAAAATGAGCAGGTTGATCCTATAGAGAAGCTTAGCCTTCCTGGCAGGGAGGCATGAGCCATAGTCTCTGGCTATCCTCAGCGGCGTTTGAGCAGTAAATACACATGCATGCATAGCATGCACTCAGAGCAGGCAGGTTATATTTTTACTTGTTTTCTTTTTTTCATTATTGAAAATGATGGATGTGATGCTCAGTATCATAGGTCATTAGGGAATTGCAAATTAAAACAACAAGATACCAAGATACCAGATACGATTAAAATGGTCAACGTCCCCAAATACTGACAACACCAAATGCTGGCCAGCATGTGGAGTAACAGTGCTTCTTACTCATTGCTGGGGTAGTGAATGGTAGAAGCGACTTTGGAAGGCAGTCTGGTTGTTTCTTACAAAATGGAGCACATTCTTACCTTTTGATCTAGTAACTGTGCTCCTTGGCATTTAACCAGATGAGTTGGAACCTTCTGTCTGTACAAAATCTAGCACACAGTACTTATAGTAGTTTTATTCATATTTGCCAAAACTTGAAAGCAATTAAGATATCCCTCAACCGATGAATGAGTAAGCAAGCTACAATGCAGTATGAGATGAAATATTAGTAATAAAAAGAAGTGAACTTTCAAGTCACAAAAAGACATGAAGGAAACAAAATGAATATAGCTCAGTGAAAGAAACCCATCTAAAGAGGCTACATACTTTATGATTCCAACCATATTACATGGGAAAAGGCAAAATTATGAAGATACAGAAAGATCAGTGGTTGCCAGGTCTGGAGGTTGAAGAGGAAGGGAGGGATTAATAGGTTGTAGGGGATTTTCAGGGCAAGAAAGCTACTTCTGTATGAGACACTATAACATTTGTCAAAATACACAATGTGTAATACAAGGCATGAACCCTAACATAAACTATGGACTTTAGTTAATAATAATGCATCGATATTGGCTTCTGCACTGTAACAAATGGATCACATGAGTGCAAGATGTTAAAAACAGGGAACATCAGAGGGTGGGAAGTGGTATATGGGATTTGTCTTTTCACTCCATTTGTTTTGTAAATCTCAAATGGCTCAAAAAGTCCATTAATTTTTAAAAAGGGTGCATGCGTGGGTACTCTTGGAATTGCAAGACACTGTGGGATGGACTCGGCACCC
Source organism: Tragulus kanchil (assembly GCA_022376925.1). Lineage (NCBI taxonomy): Eukaryota > Metazoa > Chordata > Mammalia > Artiodactyla > Tragulidae > Tragulus > Tragulus kanchil. Next base: position 119,549,681 of record JAIOJX010000026.1, read on the forward strand.
CCAGGAAGTACAAAGTCCTCTTGCTCTTGCACCCATTTCACAGAGCCCAGGACCCTGCGGGCCTCCAGCCTCTCTGACCTACCCCGGAGAGGGAGCCAGGCTCCACCCACGGAGGCGAGCAGGAGGGGCAGAGGGACTAACCCAGAAACAGGCACTCCTCGAGCCCTCTTCTCAGGGCTGCGGATTTTGCTCTCAGGCGGGCTTTTCCTCTATTACCTAAGCAGTGTTGTAAAAGGGGCACTTTCAGAGACGTATTCAAGGCAAACCTCTGTGTGTGCTGTCTAGGGCAGTGGTTCCCAGGGACTGGTTTTGTGGCAGACAAGTTTTCCATGAACTTGGGAGGGGGGAGGGTTTCAGGATAATTCAAGAGTATTACATTTATTGTGCACTGCATTTCTACTACGATTATATCAGCTCCATCTCAGGCCATCGGGCATTAGACGCCGGAGGTTGGCATTAGATCCCTGGTACAGGGGTTTATTGTGATTCCCATTCTGTAAACTGAGGCCCAGAGATGAAATCCACATCAGATGTGGCGGGAGGATTCAGCCCTGGGCTAACAGCAGCTCTCCTCACCCCACAGATCTGTGCAGGTGCCTGGAGAGACAGCCCTACCCTGCTTCCACCCTGTCCTTCCCAGCGCTTGCATCCCATCAGAGTACAGGCCTCCGGGCCCTGGAACCTGCCCCTGGAGCCTCACCGGAAGGTCAGTTCAGCTTTCACCTGGCCCCGCCCCCGGCCCCACCCCGGATCCACCCTCTCCCAGCCTCCCCTCCTAGGACTTTCCCACCCTCTTGTGCAAAGCCAAGTGCTTGGGAGATGCAAGTTCACCTTTTCTTAAAACCAGAAAAAAAAGTGAAAAAAAAAAAAATATATATATATCCCTAGTCATTTGTCTTAAAAAAAGAAGTAATCCCAAAGATCCCAAAAATGTACACACAACAATCATAGATGTTGTTTAACAGGCTTGTAGGACATTCCCACAAAGTTATAAACATATCTTTCAGTGGTTACTTAAGATAAACAGATACAAGTCACATATTTTTTGGTACAAGAGACAACTTGCTGTTCGGAAGCCAAATAAAGATTCCTGAATGTGAGATGCACCTGAAAAAGATTAGGAGATCGTATCGAGGCTAAACTTGGGCCAAATCGAACATGCTTTGCCTGGAGTTGTGTGTCTCAGCAAAACAACGGTTTCCATCTCCGTGGGCTGATGAGGACTCAGGGGACGCTTCTTTGCATCCCTACTGGATCTGCCTTTTCTGGGGCAAAGCCCCAGCCCCGGGGGCAGCCTGCACCGCTCGCGGCCAGCCTACTGGCTCACCTCAGCCTCCTGCGGGTGCTGGGTGCTGACCAGGTGCCAGGCACCGAGAGCTGAAATGGAGAGCCGTCTGAGGTGAGAAGCAGAGGCACAAATAGATACGTTAATCAAACGGGACCATTTACGGAAGCGGCGTGCGGTGTTCAATCCGTGGGCTCCGCCATCCAGACTGCTGGGGTCAAACCCTGGCTCTGACAGTTACTTGCTCTGTGTCCCGGGGCAAGTCATCTGACCTCTCTGTGCCTCAGTGTTACAATCTATAAAATGGAGGCATACTAGAGATGAAATCCACATCAGATGTGGCGGGAGGATTCAGCCCTGGGCTAACAGCAGCTCTCCTCACCCCACAGATCTGTGCAGGTGCCTGGAGAGACAGCCCTACCCTGCTTCCACCCTGTCCTTCCCAGCGCTTGCATCCCATCAGAGTACAGGCCTCCGGGCCCTGGAACCCGCCCCTGGAGCCTCACCGGAAGGTCAGTTCAGCTTTCACCTGGCCCCGCCCCCGGCCCCACCCCGGATCCACCCTCTCCCAGCCTCCCCTCCTAGGACTTTCCCACCCTCTTGTGCAAAGCCAAGTGCTTGGGAGATGCAAGTTCACCTTTTCTTAAAACCAGAAAAAAAAGTGAAAAAAAAAAATATATCTATCCCTAGTCATTTGTCTTAAAAAAAGAAGTAATCCCAAAGATCCCAAAAATGTACACACAACAATCATAGATGTTGTTTAACAGGCTTGTAGGACATTCCCACAAAGTTATAAACATATCTTTCAGTGGTTACTTAAGATAAACAGATACAAGTCACATATTTTTTGGTACAAGAGACAACTTGCTGTTCGGAAGCCAAATAAAGATTCCTGAATGTGAGATGCACCTGAAAAAGATTAGGAGATCGTATCGAGGCTAAACTTGGGCCAAATCGAACATGCTTTGCCTGGAGTTGTGTGTCTCAGCAAAACAACGGTTTCCATCTCCGTGGGCTGATGAGGACTCAGGGGACGCTTCTTTGCATCCCTACTGGATCTGCCTTTTCTGGGGCAAAGCCCCAGCCCCGGGGGCAGCCTGCACCGCTCGCGGCCAGCCTACTGGCTCACCTCAGCCTCCTGCGGGTGCTGGGTGCTGACCAGGTGCCAGGCACCGAGAGCTGAAATGGAGAGCCGTCTGAGGTGAGAAGCAGAGGCACAAATAGATACGTTAATCAAACGGGACCATTTACGGAAGCGGCGTGCGGTGTTCAATCCGTGGGCTCCGCCATCCAGACTGCTGGGGTCAAACCCTGGCTCTGACAGTTACTTGCTCTGTGTCCCGGGGCAAGTCATCTGACCTCTCTGTGCCTCAGTGTTACAATCTATAAAATGGAGGCATACTAGTACCTGCCTGTATAATGTATGGTCTTTAGTGTAAAAATTTACTCAAAACTTACTGCCTTAAAAGTAACAAATGCTTATAAGGTCATGGACTCTGTGGGTCAGAAATACGGGCATTGCTTTCGGGTGCTCCTCCTCCAAATCTCTGGTGAGTGCAAGCGTGTGGTCAAGGTGTAGCTGGGTCCGCAGGCGCCTCAGGGCTCTGCGGCCGACGGTCTGCTTCCAAGTTCACTCACAAGGCTGTAGGTGGCCTCAGAGCCTCTCTGACCACTGACCAGTGACATCAGGCCTTTGCCGCAGGGGTCTACTGGGCTACTCCCTCCTGACAGCTTGCTTCTCCCGCAGCGAGGCCAGACAGAGCGGGAGAGAGGGAGAGAAAGAGTCAGAAGTCAATGTTTGGTTGTCTGATCTTGGATGCGGCATGTTAGGACTTCTGTCGTGTTTCCATTTGTTGAAGCCGGTCACCCGGTGTGGCCCAGACTGAAGGCGAGAGGCTCACACAGGGGCAGGAACCCCAGCAGGGGTGGGGGGCCGGGGGCTACTTTCCAGGCCTTCGTACAGGGGTAGCACTCACCATGTGAAGGGGAGTTGTACCTTTGCTCCTGGGGCTGCGATCCCCTTTGTTCTGACCTCTTCAGAGAGTAGCCAGGGGCTGAGTTTGTCGGTGAGTCATGGGAGAAGCCAGGCAGCTTAAAGAAGAGCTAGGGGACGGGCTTAAGAGTGAGGACCAGACCTGTGGCCAAGCCTGGCTTTGATGTGCAATTCCTCGACTTGGCCCTGGCTCCTCAAACTGTATCATGACACTGCCCGCCTGGGAGATCTTGGATGTAGCCGTGTGGGGTGGGGCCTGATCATCCGCCTTTCTACCAAGCCTCCAGGGAGTACCACGGGACTGGGCTGCAGACCACACTTTGATTCGCTGCAGAGAATCAGGCAACAGGCTCTTCTCCAGAGGCTCTTCTTTGCAGAGATCTGAGAACGCCAGGGTCTCCACCCCTTCTGTCCTTTGTTAGGCCACATGAAAGGGAAAGAGAACCGATGATAGAGAAGCAAATGTAAGGAGAGGTGGGGACATGCGGAGAGAGGGAAGACCCACTGGATGAGATGTGATTAAAATAAGCCTGCAGGGTGGGCCCACTTCAGAAGGATGGAGAGCAGGCTTTGAAATTCGCTGGAAAGAGAACTTTACATCCAGGGTGCAAAGGACCAGGCTAAAGGCCAGGCTAAAGTCTTCGGATTTGGTTCTGACGTCCTGGGTTGCCAAACTCAAATGCCTGCAAGGGTCCGTGAGAGACAATAGGGAGGGGTGGGCTCTGTGAGCAGCTGGAGAGCCTGTCTGTCTAAAGGGGCAGGTCCTACTCACCCCAGCTGATGGCGACCACATGGGATTGTAGCCAGATCGTTTGGTTTTTCAAGTAAAGCCACATCTGGAATTTTATGTGAAATCATCCAACTTACAGATGTTGTGAGGCCAAATAAAATTTATTTCCAATCATACCTGGCTTGAGAGCGCTCTCAATTCACGACCTCCGATGGACGCAGGAGACAACCAGGGAAGGTGTGGGTCAAGAAGCTGTCTAGGCGGGGACACTGGCCCCTGGATGGTGTCCACAGGGCACACTGGTCAGGAGCGAGCGTGCTCCCTGATGCCATCACTGTGGACCGTGAGTGCCGGGTCTATATAAGCAGTCACACGTCTGGGAAGGTGGCTCCTGGGCACCAAGAGCGGGCGCTCTGAGTGGCGCTAGTCGCCTGCTTTAAGCACAGAGCTCAGTGTGCCTCCTTGTCGTCCACAGCGCCCCCTAGAGCGGCCATCTCCAGCCGTGCCAGAGGCCATCGTGTGACTCAGGTCATGTAGCGAAGGAGAGTTGGGGCTGTGGTCTGCACGTCAGCTCCGTCATCTGCTAGCTTGCTGTCCACTGGCAGTTGGTCACCTGCTTCTGTCTCAGTTCCCTGTATTTCTGAAATAGTCACAGATAATTGCACTTCCCTCACGGAGCAGCTGGGAACCAAATGAGATGACGTAGGGAAACTCCAGGGTCTGGCATGGACTAAGTGCTCAATTAATATTTATTATTATTATTATTATTTTCATTATCCAGTGTGGGGCCATAGAACACTAGCTTTGAAGGGCCATTAGGAATCATCCAACCTCCAAAGGGGGAAAGTGAGGCTCGGGGTGGGTGAGAGACCTGTTCCTAGGGGATGTGGAGTCAGCCGAGCCCCCCCCAGCTCCTGCCCCTGGGCCAAGGCGTCTCCGCAGCACTGAGCACAGGACCAGGGCCTGGTGAGCTGTGGAAGGAATGAGTGTACCAGTCACCGTGAGGACAGGAGTGAGCTCGTACTATACAATACTGTGATGGGTTTTGCTGTGCATCCCCAGGAACCGTCCATAGATATCCGTGTGTCTTCCCGTCCTCAGCCTCCCTCCCACCCCCTCCTACTGTTCCCCAGGTTGTCACAGAGCCCTGGGTGTGGGTGCCCCACGTCATGCATGAAGGACACGTGGTAATTCTGTGAGGTTTTGCTGTCATACGCCACATCTGGAATTTTATGTGAAATCATCCAACTTACAGATGTTGTGAGGCCAAATAAAATTTATTTCCAATCATACCTGGCTTGAGAGCGCTCTCAATTCACGACCTCCGATGGACGCAGGAGACAACCAGGGAAGGTGTGGGTCAAGAAGCTGTCTAGGCGGGGACACTGGCCCCTGGATGGTGTCCACAGGGCACACTGGTCAGGAGCGAGCGTGCTCCCTGATGCCATCACTGTGGACCGTGAGTGCCGGGTCTATATAAGCAGTCACACGTCTGGGAAGGTGGCTCCTGGGCACCAAGAGCGGGCGCTCTGAGTGGCGCTAGTCGCCTGCTTTAAGCACAGAGCTCAGTGTGCCTCCTTGTCGTCCACAGCGCCCCCTAGAGCGGCCATCTCCAGCCGTGCCAGAGGCCATCGTGTGACTCAGGTCATGTAGCGAAGGAGAGTTGGGGCTGTGGTCTGCACGTCAGCTCCGTCATCTGCTAGCTTGCTGTCCACTGGCAGTTGGTCACCTGCTTCTGTCTCAGTTCCCTGTATTTCTGAAATAGTCACAGATAATTGCACTTCCCTCACGGAGCAGCTGGGAACCAAATGAGATGACGTAGGGAAACTCCAGGGTCTGGCATGGACTAAGTGCTCAATTAATATTTATTATTATTATTATTTTTCATTATCCAGTGTGGGGCCATAGAACACTAGCTTTGAAGGGCCATTAGGAATCATCCAACCTCCAAAGGGGGAAAGTGAGGCTCGGGGTGGGTGAGAGACCTGTTCCTAGGGGATGTGGAGTCAGCCGAGCCCCCCCCAGCTCCTGCCCCTGGGCCAAGGCGTCTCCGCAGCACTGAGCACAGGACCAGGGCCTGGTGAGCTGTGGAAGGAATGAGTGTACCAGTCACCGTGAGGACAGGAGTGAGCTCGTACTATACAATACTGTGATGGGTTTTGCTGTGCATCCCCAGGAACCGTCCATAGATATCCGTGTGTCTTCCCGTCCTCAGCCTCCCTCCCACCCCCTCCTACTGTTCCCCAGGTTGTCACAGAGCCCTGGGTGTGGGTGCCCCACGTCATGCATCAGACTCACACCGGTTGTCTCTTTCACACGTGGTAATGTCTGTGTAAGGTTTTTGATCTTGATTTTGAATGCAGTGGGAAGCTGCCATTGAAGCTTTTTTTAAAGAGCAGTTCTGGATTGTAAAGAGATCATTCTGGCTGCAGCTTGAAGAAGGACCTCCACGAGGCCAGGGCAGGAGGAGGGGGGTCAGTGCACACAGGGGTCAGAGGTGTGGGTGGCGTGGAGGCTGAGAGGCGTGCATCACCAGAAATTTGGGAGGTAAAACTGTCAGGATACAGGCAGTTGTTAAATGGTTGTAAATGCTTAAAGGATTTCCTCCACGGAGTGAGAAATCCCCAGGCTCAGGGACACAGCTGCTCGGCTTCCCCCCAAACGGAGCCCATCCAGCCTCAAGCATGGTCCCTGGGAAGCTGCTGTCTGTGTGCTAACACCGATTTCCCACCAACACCGCATCGCTGTGAATTAATTAGGTGTGCACCCTGGGCCAGCACTGGGCCAGGCACCAGCAGCCCTCTGTCCTCTCCAAGCAGATGGGGCTACGGTGCGGGGTGGGTCTAAGGCAATGCACCCAGTGGGACATCACACCCACTGCACCAGAGATCTGGGGGAGAAGCAGAGCGGGCGGTAAGCTTCCAGATCTCTCCAAAGATCCCCAGGAGCCGTGGCCAGAAAGATATGTGGGTTTCTTGTGGCTGAAGGAGCCTGAATTGTCCTTCCGAAGTCTGTAACATGTCCAGTCAATATCCATCTAGGCTTTCCTCAGAATGACATCAAACACCTAATGTGCATGTGGTGAGAAATTCAGATATTTTCAAATAGGAGGAGAGTGATTTGGAAGTACTGGGCAATCACGCACGTTGCAGACAGGATTTCTCAGGTTTTAGCCAGATGGCAGGGTTTGGAGAGCTCTGATCTAGCCGTGTCTGCACAGCCATTCTGGAAAACTGGAAGGACAGCCTCTCTCCTGGCAGCCAGTGGAGATGGTTGAAAGGATAAGAGAGGAGTTTTCCCTTGCATGCGTGCTCAGTCGCATAAGCATGTCTGACTCTGCATCCCTATGGACAGTAGCCTGCCAGGCTCCTCTGTCCATGGGATTCTCCAGGCAAGAATCCTAGAGCGAGTTGCCATTTCTTACTACAGGGGATTTTCCTGACCCGGGGATCAAACCAGCATCTCTGGGTCTCCTATATTGGCAGGCAGGTTCTTTACTAATAGCGCCGCCTTTGTCCTTTGTGAGCAGCATCCAGCTCCTCGCTGGTCTTGGGGGCCCGTCCTCTGAAGGACCGCAGACCGGGCCCTTCCTCCAGCTCTGAACGGCGCCCTACCTGGCTGCCACCCTCCTGCTGCAAAGTGGACGGGGGCAAGGAGGTGAAGAAACGTCTCCAAGAGAACAAAAAGCAATCTCTCCCGGGTTTCCGGTGCTGGACTCTGTGGGCATTTCTTCTAACAAAGCCTGGTGGATGAGAAGGAACGCTGCTGCTGATTTGTTGGCCCGACTTTACCGATTTGAGAAGTGCCTTCCATGCTTCAAATGGCCCTCTTGAGCGCATCCTATCCTCTCACCAGGTCCCAGAAGATTCACCAGGCTGCGAATAGCAGGGCTCCAGATCACTAGGGAGGGCTGCGTCGTGGCAGCACAAATAGAGAAAGAAGATGAACTGTCTGCAGAAAATGCAGGGGCGGGTAAGAAGGTGTTTAGGCCCGGATTCACAGATTCCTACACACGCCACTTTTAGAATGCTCCTCTTATCCAGAGCTGTTTCCTTTTATGCGAAAAAAATAATTCTTAATAAAGGTCCCATCACCCTTAGGAAACATTTTGATTCAAACATTTCTTTCACGTTTTAAAGGAAATGTCTTTCTCAGTTTTAGGACTGCTGGTGGACGTGTTTCCCAACCCGTGGCGACATACTTGCTGCTTGCTTCTTTAATGTGGGGGAAGAAATGAGAGAAGGCCTCTTTTTCCACTGAGTTTGTAATTTCTTGAGTTTGTAATTTAAAAATATCTTCTTTCAGGGTCCTGTATCCATTGACTCTTGCGACGCAGAAGATGGGCCAAGGGGACATTGCGGCCGACCACATCTGGCTCCCGCTGTGAAATCCCAACAACGCAGGCAGGCGTAGCTGGGCGAGAAACCCCACCTACACCGCAGTTGTGTCATCTCCTATGATAAATAGCTCCGGCAACCGCTCATCAAAAGTACTTTCTGGTTCTACCTTATTCAGCAAGACGAATGCATGACACGGGCCCAGAGGCTGGGACTTGTTCATTTGCAGATGTGTTTGCTTAGGTCTGTCAGACCCGGCTGGCGGCCCTGGCCCTCGGTGCACACCAGCATGGGGTGTAGACCCGTCGGTTCCAGTGCCCTTGCCTTCTCACCTGCTGGCCGACGTTTGCAGCCCAGGCATGGTCTGCCAGGTTCCTTCAGAGAAGCAACTCTGGAAACGTCCATTCTAGAACGCAGGAGGGCTCCTGGTGGTTAGAGGGCGTGAGGCTGGCCATGCATATTCACTGTCGTCTCTAGAAACCCCCTCTTCCAGGAGGCTGGTGGACAGATGGCATCAAAGGAGCAGGAAGAGGTGAGAAAATCCTTATTTTCAAAACTCGGGTATTGGGAGCTCACGATGGAATGTGTCAGGAGACTGCAGCTTGAGGAACCTTTATGTGCGTGGGTGGGAGGATTTGGGGAAGAGGCAAGCAGATGGGCTGAGATAATGTCCCTGCAGTGTTAGGACTCATCTAAGGACATCAGGGAGACAGGAAGGCTGATTTCAGCCACCTGCAGAGGCAAACATGTGAACAGCAGTTTTCAAGTTCAGACAACCACAAACCAAGTTCTGGGCTTGCTGCCTTCTGATTTGGTGGCTTTGTGAGAGGGACCCCACAGTTAAACCACCCCAAGGCCAAGTTGAAGAATCGCAATCTGATGGGAGACCCTTCCTTGGGACCACCAGCTATGGGCCATCCGAGTAGAAATGCTGCCTGGAGTGAGGACGATTTCACAGCATGGGTGCCGCTTTCCGCCTGGGTCTTAACCCTTCACAACCAGGCAGGCGACCAAGAATGTAGGACGTCGTAACAAGCCAGGTTTAGCCAAATTTTGCATTCCCTAATCTCTCGGCCACGCGTGGTCCAGCAAGGCGGGAGCGCCCAGGCCGGCCTCTTCTGACACACCTCCCTTCCGGAGGGCAACGATCTACAGCTCAGCTTTGACTCTTCCTGAGAGGGAAGTGAAATGCCCCAAGAATCACATTACTCTGTGCCCGGCCGAGTGAGACAGGCCTTCTCCAGGGTGGTCTCACCCGGGGGACGCGCGAGCTCAGACGCCACGCCCAAGTCCTGGTGGAGGGTGGGTCCGCTTCCTATGCTCAGAGGTCGACAGCATGGTGAGTTACAAGGCTGCAGAGAGAAGTAGGGCTCCTTTTGGCCTCCTCTCGAGTGAATCTCGGGTCAAGCCAGGCCAGGACGGTTCTGCCTTCCTCCCGGTGCTGAGTCCTGTTGATGGTGATGGGCCCAGTGGAAACCCCGGAATGCCTTTCTGCTCATGCTTGGTGGAGAAAGACAGCCAGTGTTGGAAGGCTGGTTGAACAGGTGGTCCCACGCCAGGAAAGCAACAGGGCAGAGGTTTGAAGCTTCATTGGTTAAAATATCCTGATGTAAAAGCGAGCCTCGTAATATACTCTGAGAGGGTCAAAAATCCACCTGACAGGGCTTACGCATGGACAAGTGAGATGTTGAAATTATTCGAAGATAGATGCCTTTTTAAACTGCATTCAGAGCCCCTTTCGGGCTCCTCGCTGCATTGTTCTTCAGGTGGGAGGTATTTCATCTTCACCACATCTGGGACTGTCAAGGAGGCAGCACTGCCAACCTCAGACGGAGGCCCTTCCAGATAAAAGTGCTCAACCAATCACGGCCACGATCGCCGAGCACTGAGGACCCGCGAGGGCTTCCCGGGCAGCCACGGAGCGAGGGCGGCTCTGGCGGGAGGAAGACTTACTGGCGCTCCTACTCCCTCCATGTTTTAAAGAAATTCTCTTGGCTGGCTGACAGGCTTATATTTTTTCCAATTAATTAATTTATTTTAATTGGAAGATAGCTACTTTAAAAATATTGTGATGGTTTTTGCCCTGCATCAGCATGAGTCGACCACAGGTATCCACGTGTCCCGTAACAAGCCAGGTTTAGCCAAATTTTGCATTCCCTAATCTCTCGGCCACGCGTGGTCCAGCAAGGCGGGAGCGCCCAGGCCGGCCTCTTCTGACACACCTCCCTTCCGGAGGGCAACGATCTACAGCTCAGCTTTGACTCTTCCTGAGAGGGAAGTGAAATGCCCCAAGAATCACATTACTCTGTGCCCGGCCGAGTGAGACAGGCCTTCTCCAGGGTGGTCTCACCCGGGGGACGCGCGAGCTCAGACGCCACGCCCAAGTCCTGGTGGAGGGTGGGTCCGCTTCCTATGCTCAGAGGTCGACAGCATGGTGAGTTACAAGGCTGCAGAGAGAAGTAGGGCTCCTTTTGGCCTCCTCTCGAGTGAATCTCGGGTCAAGCCAGGCCAGGACGGTTCTGCCTTCCTCCCGGTGCTGAGTCCTGTTGATGGTGATGGGCCCAGTGGAAACCCCGGAATGCCTTTCTGCTCATGCTTGGTGGAGAAAGACAGCCAGTGTTGGAAGGCTGGTTGAACAGGTGGTCCCACGCCAGGAAAGCAACAGGGCAGAGGTTTGAAGCTTCATTGGTTAAAATATCCTGATGTAAAAGCGAGCCTCGTAATATACTCTGAGAGGGTCAAAAATCCACCTGACAGGGCTTACGCATGGACAAGTGAGATGTTGAAATTATTCGAAGATAGATGCCTTTTTAAACTGCATTCAGAGCCCCTTTCGGGCTCCTCGCTGCATTGTTCTTCAGGTGGGAGGTATTTCATCTTCACCACATCTGGGACTGTCAAGGAGGCAGCACTGCCAACCTCAGACGGAGGCCCTTCCAGATAAAAGTGCTCAACCAATCACGGCCACGATCGCCGAGCACTGAGGACCCGCGAGGGCTTCCCGGGCAGCCACGGAGCGAGGGCGGCTCTGGCGGGAGGAAGACTTACTGGCGCTCCTACTCCCTCCATGTTTTAAAGAAATTCTCTTGGCTGGCTGACAGGCTTATATTTTTTCCAATTAATTAATTTATTTTAATTGGAAGATAGCTACTTTAAAAAATATTGTGATGGTTTTTGCCCTGCATCAGCATGAGTCGACCACAGGTATCCACGTGTCCCGCGATCCGGAACCCCCTCCCAGGTCTCTCCCCACCCGACCCTCGGGGTCATCCCAGAGCAGCGGCTGCAGGTGCCCCGCTTCCTGCACGGAACCTGTCCTGGCTGTCCGTTGTGCGAGTGGCAGGGCCCAGTCTCAGTTGCTCTCGACTCAGCTCACCGCGCTTTCTCCCACCGAGTCCAACTGTCTGTCCTTTACACCCTTCATGCTGAATCGACTTTTTAAAGCGGCTTGTCTGCCATCTCCACCAGGTGGCTAACAACTGCCAGTTTATGTTCTGGGCTTGGAGGAGGTGGTTGACACAGAAGGATTTTTTCCTTGGGGTGACGCTTCCTCTGCCCCAGGAATCTGCAACCTTGCCCGAGCTGAGGAAATCTGCGTGGTTATTCAAAGTACCCTTCACGCATACCTCTTTAGGCTTAGTGCTGGCCTTGTTGGGAGGCCAGCGAGAATGTGCTACCTGAAGGTTGGCCCCGTGCTGCCTTCTAAGCGAGGGCAAAGCCAGACCTGGCTGGCGTATCCAGCTGGACACTGAGCTCTCAGACAGAGAAGGGCCTACAAACCACAGCAAGACTGGTGATGCTTGCATTGATCTTTCCAAGGGCAAAGGCTCCAATGAACCTTCAGAACCTGTGGCTTGGCGCATTGCTTAAAATCTTTTCCGGTGGCTGCGTGCCAGGGAGAAATAAAACAGGAGGACCCCTCAAAGGACAGAGCTGAACTTCACGAAACTTTTCTGTAAATTCTGGTGATAAAATTAATACTGTTAATCATAAGGATGCTAACTGAAGATACTTAAATTGGTTTTACTAAAGCAGTTTGGAACTTGTGGCACAGACGGGAAATTGAAACTGGCTGTTGGAAGCTTTGGAATTTATAAGGATCTCTCTGGTCCACACATAAAACGCGCAGAGACTTCTGTGGGTGAAGGAAGACCTGGAGTTATAATCTCCCTCATCATCACCGCTTCAGCTTTTCTTTCATGGCAGAGCAGGCACTGTTCTGGCTTTCTAGTGGTTTCCTTTAAACTCATTTCCTGGCAGGCAGAGCGGTGCTCCTGGAACTTGAGCAATGCAGGCTGCCGGGGCCACGGTAGGGCCGAGGAAACCCAGCTGGGCATGGCTGGGGGCGGCGCTGGTTTGGGGGGTCCAGTGTTCCAACATCTGGTGCCTCTGAGAAGCCAGCTCCAGCTCCGACACCTCTGCGGGGCGGGGCAGGGGCGGGGGCGGTGCGCAGGGAGCCCTGCCGCCATTCTTTGCATTGAAGAGCTTGGTTTCTTTTCCCCTCTGCTTTTCAGAAGAGATGGCCAAGTGCACGACTTCTACCCCCCTGTGGTAACTTCGTGCCATGACATACATGCTTGAGACTGGGACCTCTGTTGCTATGCTCGTGAGAAACGTCCCCCAAGGCAGCTGGGTCCCCTCGGCATCCTGCAGCCCACGAGGCATTTTTAGGGGAGCATGGGAGGTCAGCCCCAGCATGTCTTTTCCAGGTTTGAGGTTTCTCAGAATCACCCACCCTGGAACGCTCCTGCGGAGCCACAGGATCCCGGCCGCGACGCAGAGACAGAGCACGCTGCCGCCCGAGCCCACGGGGCGGCCCAGGCGCACGCTCCCTGAGGGGCGGGGGCTCGGGAGGACAAGCGGTCTGTCCAGCGACGCGGCCCCAGCTTCTGCGGTGTGTGCATCTTCTCCCAGCCTGCACGGCTCCCGCAGGCTCCCTCTGCACGGCATGCCCCCTCCCCCAGTTTTATATGGAGCAGATGGTCTTCAAAGAAATCGAGGAGCAGAAGCTGCAAAAGGCTTAAAGGGAAAAAAAAGAGACAGTGAAACTCATATATTTCTTCAAACGATAAGATGAACTACAGATGTTTGCTGAAGGGCGATGGTGCTGCCTACAACTTAAGACTCCACTTAAAAGAAGAGTCCACTTGTGTTGAGCGTTGGACAAGCCCGGTAGCTGTCAGGGTGTGATTTATGGCAGTTGTTGTGAGATTTTATGTCACTGGAGACATGGCAATTAAAAGGCTCTGCTTTTCAGCTTGCAGCGCGTCTTTCTCTGGGACCTGGGCGTCCCCGATAGAGACGTGGTGTCGCTCTGCAGCCGGGCGAGAGTGGACGCGTCCATCCCAGGCCTGGCCCGCAGGTCCTTGAACTTCCTGAGTTCCCACCAACGTGCCTTCTGGCTCCTGAGCCTCCCTCCATTCACGCCTTCCTCAGGGTCCTTGGTCTTTGAGAGCAAAGTTTTGCCCTTACCTGACACCTGCAATCAGATGAATCTCACAATAAGCTTGACAAAGTTGCTAAAAGAGAAACAGTTGTCTGTTGCAGGGCCCAGCTGCATATAGAAAACAGCTGCTCCCTGGGCACGGTTTTTAAAAAAAGGAAGAAAAAAATCACTGGGAAGCGTTAAAAAATGAACAGAAAGCGCATATTGAAGGGGCCAGTGGAGGCCTGTAATTAACACAACAGTTTAGTATCTGTGTTTCCATTAAAAGCTTCTTTTTCAGGACTTGTTGTAACTTGGTCATGAATACTCATTACCACCTGAAACTCAGCAAGCTCTGCCGATTGCCCTCTCGCCTGCATGCTTTCCGGGGCCGATTCTCAACCACGCAGAGAGCCGTGCGTCTCTGACACACACTCGCTCTCTCGAACGCCAGCCTCTGCACACGCCTGTGCAGGCGCACACACCTAGCCCACCCCACGGGCGCAGGGGCTGCCGAGGCTGGGCTGAAGGCACTGGCTGCAGGGGCTCGGGCAGAAGCCGCAGGAGGAGGCCCCGGCAGCCTCTGGCCTCCACGGCAGGAACGTGGGCAGCCTTTGAAGTTACCACAACTCAGGTGGAGCCCCCTCAGAGCAGCCCAAGCAGGAAGTCATCCGTTTTCAAACAAAGGGGAACATTCCTCAGGACCCTGGTGTTTCTACTCAAACAAACCTCTGGAAAGGGCTTCTCCGGAGGATGAGGGCCCAGCTGTTCTCCATCTCCACGAGGTTGGGAAGAGAGGAAATGGGCGGCCGGTCTGCAGGAGGAGAGATGGAGGCGAGACGGAAGGAAGCCTGAGAGGTGGGCAAGGGCCTGGGCACGGGGACCAGGAAGCCCCAGGGGCTGGGTTCCCAGGCAGGGAGGTGGACAGAAGAGTGTTTCAAGGCTGTTCTGTGTTCCTGGTGAAAACAGAAACCCACGGCCTCTTCACACCGACACCGTGCTCGCTCACTGCAGAGCTCAGCAGGAAGGCTGGAGGGATTCTGGGCCCCTCTCCTCTCCTCTCCGCAGTTCGGAGAGAATTACGTCCAAAAGCCTCCATCCTGCTTGTTTTTTAAAAGTCTTTCAGCTACCCAGTCGTGGACATTCGTGCTCTCGTTTTACTGTTTTTTTTTTTTTTCCGTTTTACTCTGTTTTGATCCCCCTGACTCTCACTCCTCTCTCTGGTGCAGGAGCTTGACAAAGTTGCTAAAGAGAAACAGTTGTCTGTTGCAGGGCCCAGCTGCATATAGAAAACAGCTGCTCCCTGGGCACGGTTTTTAAAAAAAGGAAGAAAAAAATCACTGGGAAGCGTTAAAAAATGAACAGAAAGCGCATATTGAAGGGGCCAGTGGAGGCCTGTAATTAACACAACAGTTTAGTATCTGTGTTTCCATTAAAAGCTTCTTTTTCAGGACTTGTTGTAACTTGGTCATGAATACTCATTACCACCTGAAACTCAGCAAGCTCTGCCGATTGCCCTCTCGCCTGCATGCTTTCCGGGGCCGATTCTCAACCACGCAGAGAGCCGTGCGTCTCTGACACACACTCGCTCTCTCGAACGCCAGCCTCTGCACACGCCTGTGCAGGCGCACACACCTAGCCCACCCCACGGGCGCAGGGGCTGCCGAGGCTGGGCTGAAGGCACTGGCTGCAGGGGCTCGGGCAGAAGCCGCAGGAGGAGGCCCCGGCAGCCTCTGGCCTCCACGGCAGGAACGTGGGCAGCCTTTGAAGTTACCACAACTCAGGTGGAGCCCCCTCAGAGCAGCCCAAGCAGGAAGTCATCCGTTTTCAAACAAAGGGGAACATTCCTCAGGACCCTGGTGTTTCTACTCAAACAAACCTCTGGAAAGGGCTTCTCCGGAGGATGAGGGCCCAGCTGTTCTCCATCTCCACGAGGTTGGGAAGAGAGGAAATGGGCGGCCGGTCTGCAGGAGGAGAGATGGAGGCGAGACGGAAGGAAGCCTGAGAGGTGGGCAAGGGCCTGGGCACGGGGACCAGGAAGCCCCAGGGGCTGGGTTCCCAGGCAGGGAGGTGGACAGAAGAGTGTTTCAAGGCTGTTCTGTGTTCCTGGTGAAAACAGAAACCCACGGCCTCTTCACACCGACACCGTGCTCGCTCACTGCAGAGCTCAGCAGGAAGGCTGGAGGGATTCTGGGCCCCTCTCCTCTCCTCTCCGCAGTTCGGAGAGAATTACGTCCAAAAGCCTCCATCCTGCTTGTTTTTTAAAAGTCTTTCAGCTACCCAGTCGTGGACATTCGTGCTCTCGTTTTACTGTTTTTTTTTTTTTTCCGTTTTACTCTGTTTTGATCACCCTGACTCTCAGTCCTCTCTCTGGTGCAGGAGTTCCTCGCGCTGCGGATCCCAGGAGGTGGCAGAAGTGTCCTCATTTCTGAGGCTGCGAGTCGGGGCCCTCTGCAGGCTGGGATGGAGCTCGTCGTGGCTTCTTTCTGGCATCTCACCCGTGAAAGGTAAGTCCCACGTGAAGGATGGGCGTTGCGCTGTTGGGTCGAGCCAGCAGTCTGGGAGCTGATGACAGACCAAAGAGCCCCGCAGAGTGCCTGCCTGTTGGGGTCTGACGCTGGGTTCAGTTGTGAGGGCTGCGTGGAGCCCGTCACACAGCCCAGGGCCTGCGGGCAGCTGGCCAGGCTCGAGGGAGGCAGGGCGGGCGCCCTCTCGCCGAAACCATGGAGGCTGGAGACGTCACTGATGGTTTGCGGATCTGGCTGAGTGACCTTGGGCAAGGTTCCGTTTCAGCGAGCCTCAGTTTCCTCCTCTGCAAACCAGGAGCCCTTCCAGGACCGTTGTGGTCAGACGGGGCTCACTGCCCGGCTCCTAGGAGGTGCTCAGTAAGGGACAGGCTCTCTGCCCCAGAGGGAGGTCCAGAGGGAGAAGCTGTGGCTGAAGGCTTGCGGGAACATCGTGGGTGTGACACCATGGCCTCCTCCGCGCATCCTCAAGTGGAAAATGCACGTCTTGCAGGCAGCAGATTCCCCAGGTATCCGGTCTGCAGGAGGAGAGATGGAGGCGAGGCGGAAGGAAGCCTGAGAGGTGGGCAAGGGCCTGGGCACGGGGACCAGGAAGCCCCAGGCTGGGTTCCCAGGCAGGGAGGTGGACAGAAGAGTGTTTCAAGGCTGTTCTGTGTTCCTGGTGAAAACAGAAACCCACGGCCTCTTCACACCGACACCGTGCTCGCTCACTGCAGAGCTCAGCAGGAAGGCTGGAGGGATTCTGGGCCCCTCTCCTCTCCTCTCCGCAGTTCGGAGAGAATTACGTCCAAAAGCCTCCATCCTGCTTGTTTTTTAAAAGTCTTTCAGCTACCCAGTCGTGGACATTCGTGCTCTCGTTTTACTGTTTTTTTTTTTTTTCCGTTTTACTCTGTTTTGATCACCCTGACTCTCAGTCCTCTCTCTGGTGCAGGAGTTCCTCGCGCTGCGGATCCCAGGAGGTGGCAGAAGTGTCCTCATTTCTGAGGCTGCGAGTCGGGGCCCTCTGCAGGCTGGGATGGAGCTCGTCGTGGCTTCTTTCTGGCATCTCACCCGTGAAAGGTAAGTCCCACGTGAAGGATGGGCGTTGCGCTGTTGGGTCGAGCCAGCAGTCTGGGAGCTGATGACAGACCAAAGAGCCCCGCAGAGTGCCTGCCTGTTGGGGTCTGACGCTGGGTTCAGTTGTGAGGGCTGCGTGGAGCCCGTCACACAGCCCAGGGCCTGCGGGCAGCTGGCCAGGCTCGAGGGAGGCAGGGCGGGCGCCCTCTCGCCGAAACCATGGAGGCTGGAGACGTCACTGATGGTTTGCGGATCTGGCTGAGTGACCTTGGGCAAGGTTCCGTTTCAGCGAGCCTCAGTTTCCTCCTCTGCAAACCAGGAGCCCTTCCAGGACCGTTGTGGTCAGACGGGGCTCACTGCCCGGCTCCTAGGAGGTGCTCAGTAAGGGACAGGCTCTCTGCCCCAGAGGGAGGTCCAGAGGGAGAAGCTGTGGCTGAAGGCTTGCGGGAACATCGTGGGGTGTGACACCATGGCCTCCTCCGCGCATCCTCAAGTGGAAAATGCACGTCTTGCAGGCAGCAGATTCCCCCCCAGGTATCCTGTCTGCAGGGCCGAGTGGAGGAGTCGGGCTGACAGGCATGGGCTTTAGGCCTCACTCCCGCCCCTGCCACACGCTCCCTCCCCTCTCCTGCCCTGCTCTTGGAGGCCACAACTGACCTGCAGGCCCTGCGTCTCCTGGGCTCCCTTGCCCTCTGGCTTCTGGATTTGGCCAGTTCCAGCATGGCCTCCACTCTCACCAGGCTCCAAGAGCTCCACGCCCCTCAGGCCAAGGGGTGGGCACAGTTTCCTGCTGTGACTGATCTCTGAGGCGCCTCTTTAAGCTCTATGCATATTCCAGTAAAGGTCCCTCTATTAAAATGCTCCTTGGGATCTCATCTGAGTATGTTTTCTCTTTCCTGCTGGGAGACCAAAGAAGACTGAGACTGGACACGGAGTCTATCTAGGAAGACTTCCTGGAGGAGGGTGTCTCTTCCCCAGGTTTTTGCAGGAAAGGCACAGTAGCTTGAGTGCAACATGGAACAGAAGGCGGCTGTTCCTGTAGGGGAGACTGGAGCCAGTGCAGGCTTAGGAGATAGACCCTGCGTGACCTCTTCCTGGGGACGGCGGAGGTCCTCAGCAACAGGACCTCCCTTCAGAGTCCGGAACGAGGAGGATCCTGATACTAAACAAAGGAAACAGCTGTCCTCTTGTTATTGTCTACTCTGTGACGGGTGTAGAATCACTCTTTACAGATGGGAAGTGAAGGCTGAGAGAGTCAGTGCCTTGCCCAAGGTCACATTACGTGGTGGAGGCGGGATTCCTAAGGACTGCTCGGTACCCAAGAAAGGCGGCCCAGTGGTCTCAGGCTGCCTGGGGCTGAGGGCTTCCCTGGGATGTGGCCCTCAATGGTCATTGTGGGTTAATGGCAGGATCTATTGGGTAGCAGTGGAGAGTCAGTGAAAGTAGGCATGGCCAATCATCCTTGTAGTAAAGTTAATTTTCCCATTTACTTTAGGATTTTAGACTCTTACTGACTTTTAGACTGACTGAAATTGATTAGTAAGAGTGGAGTCACCTGAGGGAGAGAGAAAGATGGAGAAGAAAACTTACTGATTCAAATCTTAGGGCAGCAGGGAGGAGCTGCCGCCAATCCAAATGGTAGACGCTCCGACGTTTCTATGTGTCTTGAGAATGTGACATTGTTCTTCCCTCCAACAGACTTACCTTTGCAATTCTGTTTTGGCTCCACCTAGTAATAAATGGAGAGTGTATTCTTTAAAAGTACAGGGAACCGTGGGCAGAGAGCCCAGGGGAGGAAGATGATGGTGCCTGGATTCTGTGGGCTTTGAAAGAGAGCAGGGCCCCGTGACAGGGCAAGGTGCAGCCTGTGGGCTCTGGAGGTGTGAGCACGGTCACCCCACAGACCTGCCATCGACTCAGAATCAGCAGGCATGTGCGGGGTGGATGGCATCGTCTGCTCCAGGGTCACCCCAGGTCCAGCCACGAGGCCCGTGATCATAGCAGTCGTTAATGACCGTACAAGGGGCTCTGGCTACCTCGCTTCCAGGTGGGTCATAGGCATTATTTTAATTCAGGAAGACTTTTCAGAGAAGGTGTTAATACCATGTGCAAGATGAGGAAACTGACAAGGAGAGAAATTTAGAAAGTTCTCCAGAGACCTCTAGTGTGACCTGGGCAGGTCTGGGCTCCATATGGACCTTTCTCTGGTGTCAAATCTTGAACCAGGCTCTAGCTGCACAGCATCTGCGTGTCCAGGGCTCTGGTGATGACTGATCATGTTCAGTCAACATTCATGAGGTCCTGGAGTATTCGGCCAGTGGAAGGACGGCCTGCTGGAGTTGCTGAAGATCTCGGGTGGGTTTTTCAGTTCCTCACTGTTCCCACGAGACCTGCCTTGTGGCCCTGTGGCTTCTGTGCACTTGCAGTGCTGGGCCTGCTGGGATGGTCTGCCTTTGTGTGACCATCTGGAGAGTCTACTCATCATTCAAGACAGCTCAAGCACACGGATGTCCTATGGATAAGGCTCTCCCACCTTGCTGCCTCCTACTCTGAGTGAGGTCCGCCCTTCTGGGGCCTCTTCTTATCTCATTAGGACTGTGACTCCCAGCACTGACTGTTCTATAATTTTATAAAGACTTGTCTGCCGCCACTGCCAGCCCCAGATTGTAAGCTGCTTTAGGGAAGACGTTCCTAGACTTCTGACAGTGGTTCCTTTGATTGTTGCCAGGGACATACTCAACACTGTTTGTTGAATGAATAAGGGACTGAGGCCAGAGTATGCCAGGAGCCCTGGCTTGGGTGTGTCGATGTCCATTGCCCCTGCTCACAGCTGGAAGGACCTCTGCAGCATCTTCAGGTTGCTTTTTTTTTTTTAATTGTCATTTTATTTTTTGTCTGCATTGGGTCTTCACTGTGTTGCCCAGGCTTAGTTGCTCTGTGGCCTGTTGGCCTGTGGGATCTTCCCAGGATCGAACCCATGTCACCTGCATTGGCAGGTGGCTTCTCAACCACTGGGACCGCCAGAGAAGACTTTAAGTGTGCTTTACGTTGAATTTCTCCTCACAAGCTCCTAAGTATCATGTTTTGTGGACCTGTAGTGAGATCCTGTTTCTATAGGGGGGTGCACCCCAGTAAGAGGAAACAGTCGTTAATGACCGTAAGGGGCTCTGGCTACCTCGCTTCCAGGTGGGTCATAGGCATTATTTTAATTCAGGAAGACTTTTCAGAGAAGGTGTTAATACCATGTGCAAGATGAGGAAACTGACAAGGAGAGAAATTTAGAAAGTTCTCCAGAGACCTCTAGTGTGACCTGGGCAGGTCTGGGCTCCATATGGACCTTTCTCTGGTGTCAAATCTTGAACCAGGCTCTAGCTGCACAGCATCTGCGTGTCCAGGGCTCTGGTGATGACTGATCATGTTCAGTCAACATTCATGAGGTCCTGGAGTATTCGGCCAGTGGAAGGACGGCCTGCTGGAGTTGCTGAAGATCTCGGGTGGGTTTTTCAGTTCCTCACTGTTCCCACGAGACCTGCCTTGTGGCCCTGTGGCTTCTGTGCACTTGCAGTGCTGGGCCTGCTGGGATGGTCTGCCTTTGTGTGACCATCTGGAGAGTCTACTCATCATTCAAGACAGCTCAAGCACACGGATGTCCTATGGATAAGGCTCTCCCACCTTGCTGCCTCCTACTCTGAGTGAGGTCCGCCCTTCTGGGGCCTCTTCTTATCTCATTAGGACTGTGACTCCCAGCACTGACTGTTCTATAATTTTATAAAGACTTGTCTGCCGCCACTGCCAGCCCCAGATTGTAAGCTGCTTTAGGGAAGACGTTCCTAGACTTCTGACAGTGGTTCCTTTGATTGTTGCCAGGGACATACTCAACACTGTTTGTTGAATGAATAAGGGACTGAGGCCAGAGTATGCCAGGAGCCCTGGCTTGGGTGTGTCGATGTCCATTGCCCCTGCTCACAGCTGGAAGGACCTCTGCAGCATCTTCAGGTTGCTTTTTTTTTTTTAATTGTCATTTTATTTTTTGTCTGCATTGGGTCTTCACTGTGTTGCCCAGGCTTAGTTGCTCTGTGGCCTGTTGGCCTGTGGGATCTTCCCAGGATCGAACCCATGTCACCTGCATTGGCAGGTGGCTTCTCAACCACTGGGACCGCCAGAGAAGACTTTAAGTGTGCTTTACGTTGAATTTCTCCTCACAAGCTCCTAAGTATCATGTTTTGTGGACCTGTAGTGAGATCCTTTTTCTATTTTAATGTGGTTTTTCACCTGTCAGTGCTAAGCATAGGTGCTGTCCTCGTGTGTTCTTAATGGCAGTGATTTTGGAAAGAAGAGATGGAGGAACCACCATAAAATGCAGACAGGGGTGGCTACCCATCTCAGTTTGTTAATCTCCTGAGGTTTCATTAAAGAGACTCTAAGGGCGGAGAGAGCTTAGACACAAGCTTGCCTACAGGAAGTATTTGTCACAAGACGCTTCTCTGAGGAGGGATCCAGACTCTATGCATGTGACATGCCAGATCCGAAGGGAGGAGTCGGTTTTCAAATTTCTGTTTAGCCCAAAGTGGATCATCTGCTTGTTTAGCGAGCGCCTTCCACTGGGGTCCCCCCGAAGTAGTTGGCAGCTCTGGGTCAGGGGAGGAGGGGTCAGAAGGCTGGGCTCCTGATGTGCTTTACCACTTACCAGCTGGGTGGCACTGGGAACGAGCAGAACCCTCTGGCTCTGGCATTTCTAAGACATTGATGGTGGTGATGATGATGGTGACGGTCGGGCCTTCCTCGTAGATCCGCTATCTGGATTGAGTAAGGCTCACAGATGCTCCCAAATGCAAATGAACACGTCCTCATTCTATGCTTAAAACCAAAGCTGAAGACTGACTTGGGCAAACCTATTTGCTTCAACTCTTCTGTTTTGCAACGTAAGTGAGGCCCAGGGAAATGCCATTCACAATGCTCCCTGGATCATGGACACCCGCTGGTGTGGAGTTCATACCTGTGAAGTATGACCCAGGACAGGACCAAACCCAGCCAGAGCTGAGGGGAACTGGTAGATGCTGGTGAACGGCACCTCCTACTTCAGTTACACCAGTTGTTAGGTGTTTGTCAGGCTTTGCATCTCTACCAATACCATATCCGTGTCAGCGAGTAAGATTTAATTAAGGCATTATGCGGGTAGGATGTAAATATATTTAATGGACTCAACTCCATAGTTGTGGACCTGGGACCGCCAGAGAAGACTTTAAGTGTGCTTTACGTTGAATTTCTCCTCACAAGCTCCTAAGTATCATGTTTTGTGGACCTGTAGTGAGATCCTTTTTCTATTTTAATGTGGTTTTTCACCTGTCAGTGCTAAGCATAGGTGCTGTCCTCGTGTGTTCTTAATGGCAGTGATTTTGGAAAGAAGAGATGGAGGAACCACCATAAAATGCAGACAGGGGTGGCTACCCATCTCAGTTTGTTAATCTCCTGAGGTTTCATTAAAGAGACTCTAAGGGCGGAGAGAGCTTAGACACAAGCTTGCCTACAGGAAGTATTTGTCACAAGACGCTTCTCTGAGGAGGGATCCAGACTCTATGCATGTGACATGCCAGATCCGAAGGGAGGAGTCGGTTTTCAAATTTCTGTTTAGCCCAAAGTGGATCATCTGCTTGTTTAGCGAGCGCCTTCCACTGGGGTCCCCCCGAAGTAGTTGGCAGCTCTGGGTCAGGGGAGGAGGGGTCAGAAGGCTGGGCTCCTGATGTGCTTTACCACTTACCAGCTGGGTGGCACTGGGAACGAGCAGAACCCTCTGGCTCTGGCATTTCTAAGACATTGATGGTGGTGATGATGATGGTGATGGTCGGGCCTTCCTCGTAGATCCGCTATCTGGATTGAGTAAGGCTCACAGATGCTCCCAAATGCAAATGAACACGTCCTCATTCTATGCTTAAAACCAAAGCTGAAGACTGACTTGGGCAAACCTATTTGCTTCAACTCTTCTGTTTTGCAACGTAAGTGAGGCCCAGGGAAATGCCATTCACAATGCTCCCTGGATCATGGACACCCGCTGGTGTGGAGTTCATACCTGTGAAGTATGACCCAGGACAGGACCAAACCCAGCCAGAGCTGAGGGGAACTGGTAGATGCTGGTGAACGGCACCTCCTACTTCAGTTACACCAGTTGTTAGGTGTTTGTCAGGCTTTGCATCTCTACCAAGAATATTCCCTGTGAAAGAGCTACTTGAGGTCATTATGCCGGTGTCAGCGATGTAAATATGATTTAATGGATTAATAGGCATTAATGGTGGGTAATTAACATATACCCTGTAAGCTGGAAAAAAACCCTCACAAAACAAACAAAAATGGAAGGATTTCCTTGCATCTGATTGTTCTCCCTTGCGCGTGGACAGTAGCTGAGGGTCATCTGCCTTCTGAAATAAGGGTAATAAATGGAAGTAAAATGCACATGTCAATATATGATTTAGGATCCATTTATTGTACTTCATTCACTGAAAAAAGTCTGAGCTTTGTCCTTAATCTCTGATCTGAAGGTCATCTGTTGAGAAGAAAGCCCTCTTCAGGGCTTGGTACAAGTAGTCTACTTCTCTGGGGCTCACCGTCTAGAAAATCCTGGGCTTCTATTGCATTCAACCTTCTTTGATTATCGAAAACTTTCCTCTGCTGCTAACACTCAGGAACAATGTAATAAGTAGCTTCCAATTAAAGTTTTCCATATGTGGCAAAATCGTAATGAATGATTAAGTAAAGACCACATAATGGAAGCCCATTAGCCAAGTGAATATACTCTTTTAAGGCAAATTTCTATACCACGTTTGTATTATCTCTCATCAGAAGAGAACGTGCAATTACCAATTTTATCTTATCTCAGTTTATTATTAAAGAGTAGTAAAGGAAACTTCATTCTCAAAGCCATAATGTGATTTTTGATTAATAGGGGGATTCTTGTGTGACAAGAATATTTCTCCTAGGCAGAGTCTGCCCATGGGTTTCTGCCTGTAACAGGAAGCTACATCTCAGGTGGAACAACCTTTCAACAATAGAAGCTGTGTTTCTACACAGGGATCAGATTCTTTTTTTTTTTTTTTAAAGATTTATTTATTTATTTATTTAGGGCAGGGGTCGGGTTGGGGAGGGAGGGGAGCGGGCGGGCCACTTCTATTGGTCTTTCATTTCTCTATTTTCATCCATCTTTGTTCTTTGGCTCCTGTGGGCCTCCCATCATGGTGGCCTCTGTCGTCACAGAGCGCCAGCTCTGGGCGCATGCGCTCCAGAGCCCTGGCTCCGTAATTGGACACATCGGTCCAGCCGCTCCGCGGCACGTGGGATCTTCCCAGGCCAGAGCTCGAACCGGTGCCCCTTGCACTGCAAGGCGATGTCCTTACCCACTGGACCACCAGGGGAAGCCCGGGATCAGATTCTTAAGGTGAGAAGGGCAGGGAAGAACTGACGTGGGCTTCTCCAATGCTGTTGTTTAGTTAGTTGGTTCCAATCATAATAGCAGGGCTTCCCTTGTGACTCAGTGGTAAAGAATCCACCTACAGTGCAGGAGGCCTGGGTTCGATCCCTGGGTCAGGAAGATCCTCTGGAGAAGAGAGTGAGTACCCACTCCAGTGTTCTTGCTTGGAGAATTCCATGGACAGAGGAGCCTGGTGGGCTGTGGTCCATGAAGTTTCAAACAGACGTGACTGAGCACAGCAGAAAGCGTGTATGAACGCTGACGCTGGCTCTTGTCCGGGGTGAGAGGAGCCACGCCTGACCTGCAGTCATTCCTGCCCGTCTCTGCTGGACACCTGACCGTGGCGACTCTGCTCCATGTGTCCTCGTCTCTGGTGGGGGATGTAGGCGTGTTCCAGGCACACGGCACGGATCTATGAGTCCAAGGGTCCAAATGTCTTTACGCTCACCAGCAACTGCCAGTGGAAATGGTTTGAATTTGAATCCTAGCCTTTCAAGCCAGCTTTCCCCAGAGATCTGCTGTGAGGAAGTCACCTGGGAAAGTGGCCTTGGCTCCGAGGGGCCTGTGTTCATGCCAGTGACCTGGGGAGCGGGAGGTAGGGGACGAGGTGGGGGCTGCAGCCTCACCCTCCTCTTCCTGGGGTGAGGCAGGACCGAATGACTTCCTGTGAACCTGGCGCTTCTCTTGCCAACGTCGTGAGCAGACATTCCAACCCATCTGAGCTTCAGTTTTCCCAACTGGAAACAGGGAATCTACTTCCTTAGGGACTTAGGACTGAAGCAGTGTTTTAGCACGTGAGGATCACCGTGGCGAAAGTGAAGCTGTTGGTTGAACGGGCTGGGTGCCTTACATGACTTAACTCATGTGCTCCAGGGAGCTCAGCTCGGTGCGCCGTGATAGCCTAGAGGAGTCGAATGGGAGGCTGGCAGGACGGCTCCAGAGGGAGGGCTGATTCCCAGCTGGTGCTAGTGGTAAAGAACCCGCCTGCCAATGCAGGAGGCTTAAGAGATGTGGGTTCAGCCCCTAGGTTGGGAAAATGCACTGGAGGAGGGCATGGCAACCCGCTCCAGGGTTCTTGCCTGGAGAGTCCCATGACAGAGGAGCCTGGCAGGGTACATACAGTCCACAGCATTGCAAAGAACTGGACAGGACTGAGCGACTGGGCACACAGCTGGCGGATTCACGATGCTGTGCAGCAGAAACTAACACAGCATTGCAAAGCAATTATATTCTGCTAAAAAGTATTTATAAAAATTCATGTGCTCCTTGTGACCCTCCTTGAGGCTGCTCTGCTGGTCATGGTCACCTCCCTTCTCCAGGGTAGGTGTGGTCAATCCAGGGGACCCACACCTTTGACAAGTTTCTGGGATGGGATTTAGTTCTGTGCAGAAAATTGATGTCTATCATTTGGCAGAATGACTCAAATGCCTGAAAGAACACAAGCCCTTCCTCCAGAAGGTGATCCTTAGAGTAGTACTTGAGCAAGTATAAAGGTCCATATATACAAATAGTCACCGGAGCACTGATTTCAAGAGCAAAAAATGGGAATAACATAACAATGGGGGTTTGTGCCAGTTACACTGTGGTGCCTCTGAGCCACGGGGCCCTGCAAAGCTTATCAAAGAGGATGCAGACTATCTAATACTGTAGAAAGATGGTTATGACTTGTTAAGTGGAAAATCAGGCTTTAAAGCACAATACACCATATGATTCTGTTTTTTTGAGAAAAACAAAACCCCAAAATCCTTAGAGATTTATACCAAAAGAATAAATATCAGTGTTTTAAGGACAATGTGTTCATAAGTTGTTTTATATTGCCGCTCTCTTTTTGCTTACTTCTCTATTCTGATTTAAAAAAATAACCAGTATGAACTACATATGTAATTTTGTAAAAGTGAGGGAGTGTTTTGGTAAGTCTTCCTTTCGGAATGAATTTGTAGAACATCACAGTTCCAGCTGCAGGCTGGGCTTGCTCAGGGCTGGGCGTGGAGGCAGTGTGGGAGGTGGGCTTGCGGGGATGCCGAGGTCCTTTCTGTGTCCCCGCTCCTTCCTCCTGCCGCCCCCCTCAGCCCACTCTCCCTGGACAGCACGCCTCACACCGGGGCTTTCGGTCCCTAGCCCCGTGGTGGGACAGCGGGGCAGACGGGTCATCCGGCTGTCCCAGTCTCCCTTGCGGTCAGGGGTAATTCGTGTCTGGGACGAGATCTGATGGGCGGAGTAGAGAGAGTCTGTGAGAAGAGAGGTTTTGGGGGGGTGGAGGGCAAGGAGAGTCTTGGGGTCAGAGGGTGCAGCTCCAGGACAGTTGGCTTCTTTCCGGCTTTGCTCTACAGTTTGGGGCCTTCTAGAAACAGAAGAGGCTGTGGGTCGCCCACGGGAAGCGCTGGCTTGGGGGGCTCTGCCCTGGGAAGCGCCGGGTCCGGCCGCTGCAGACAGGCAGGGCGCTGGGGGTCAGAAGGAGGAGGGCTAAGTGCAGCTGGCTCCAGGGGGCGGGGCTCATTGGCTCCTTCCGTTTGAAGGCAGATGCTATAACTGGAAGGCCACAAACATGGTCTGGGAAGACAAAGCCACCAAACAGGGGGTGGTTCTGGTCTCTGGGCGCCGGGCCTTTTCGTTGGCCGCTGGGGCTGTGGTTTGGTCAGGCCTGGCTTCCTTCCTCCCTGCTGACTCGGGATACTGTGACACGGGGCGCTGCCAGCCTCCTGTCGCCCAGGGCGTGGAGCCGGGACGCTTCGAGCGAGCTGACCCAGCGGCCTCCCGAGTGTTGCCAACCTCCAGCACACAGTCTCTTCCAGCTTCCGGAATTTAGCCGGTCCCCTCGCCATGTTTTCTGCAAATGTGGAGACTTTACTCACATGCTGCTGCTTCTTGCCTGGAACAGCCGCCTCCTTCTGCACACCCTCAGCGCTTACTCATTTTTCAAGAGCCTGTTGGGATGTTCTGTTAGGAAGCATCCCCTGATTCATTTCATTCCATGGAAGCCATCCTGTGTATTTCTTAAACAGCTGTTTAGCAATGCAGAGGAAGAGACAACTATAGAAATGTGTTGAGGTCTTTTCCTTTGAGATTCCGGACGATGTGTGAACTCCAAATGTAAACCTTGATCCCACAAAGTACTTAACAATACATAGGTTATAATGCTTTTGTTTTATTTTAAAATGGGCAATATAGTCCCATGGTTCAAACATATAATGTTAAGTAGGAGCTCATCAGGGCTTCTCTGATGGCTCAGATGGTAAAGAATCCGCCTGCCAGTGAAGGAGCTGCAGGTTCGATCCCTAGGTCAGGAAGATCCCCTGAAGAAGGAAATGGCAGCCCCCTCCAATATTCTTGCCTGGGAAATCCCATGGACAGAGGAGCCTGGCGGGCTACAGTCTGTGGGCTCAGAAAGAGCTGGACATGACTGAGTGTCTAAGCAATAAGCACAGGAGCTAGTCAGTACTACGATGTTCCACGAGAAGTTGACCTTCCAGTCTACCCTGCAGACCTGTCCCCTCAGTTCTCTCCCCGCAAGTAAACAGCACTACCAGTTTCTCCTGAGTCCTTCCCAGCACAAGACAACACACTCACCCAAAACACAGTTCTCATTGGCTCCTTCCGTTTGAAGGCAGATGCTATAACTGGAAGGCCACAAACATGGTCTGGGAAGACAAAGCCACCAAACAGGGGGTGGTTCTGGTCTCTGGGCGCCGGGCCTTTTCGTTGGCCGCTGGGGCTGTGGTTTGGTCAGGCCTGGCTTCCTTCCTCCCTGCTGACTCGGGATACTGTGACACGGGGCGCTGCCAGCCTCCTGTCGCCCAGGGCGTGGAGCCGGGACGCTTCGAGCGAGCTGACCCAGCGGCCTCCCGAGTGTTGCCAACCTCCAGCACACAGTCTCTTCCAGCTTCCGGAATT
This sequence comes from Tragulus kanchil, assembly GCA_022376925.1. Classification (NCBI taxonomy): domain Eukaryota; kingdom Metazoa; phylum Chordata; class Mammalia; order Artiodactyla; family Tragulidae; genus Tragulus; species Tragulus kanchil. The sequence continues at coordinate 119,578,382 of JAIOJX010000026.1, forward strand.
TAGCCGGTCCCCTCGCCATGTTTTCTGCAAATGTGGAGACTTTACTCACATGCTGCTGCTTCTTGCCTGGAACAGCCGCCTCCTTCTGCACACCCTCAGCGCTTACTCATTTTTCAAGAGCCTGTTGGGATGTTCTGTTAGGAAGCATCCCCTGATTCATTTCATTCCATGGAAGCCATCCTGTGTATTTCTTAAACAGCTGTTTAGCAATGCAGAGGAAGAGACAACTATAGAAATGTGTTGAGGTCTTTTCCTTTGAGATTCCGGACGATGTGTGAACTCCAAATGTAAACCTTGATCCCACAAAGTACTTAACAATACATAGGTTATAATGCTTTTGTTTTATTTTAAAATGGGCAATATAGTCCCATGGTTCAAACATATAATGTTAAGTAGGAGCTCATCAGGGCTTCTCTGATGGCTCAGATGGTAAAGAATCCGCCTGCCAGTGAAGGAGCTGCAGGTTCGATCCCTAGGTCAGGAAGATCCCCTGAAGAAGGAAATGGCAGCCCCCTCCAATATTCTTGCCTGGGAAATCCCATGGACAGAGGAGCCTGGCGGGCTACAGTCTGTGGGCTCAGAAAGAGCTGGACATGACTGAGTGTCTAAGCAATAAGCACAGGAGCTAGTCAGTACTACGATGTTCCACGAGAAGTTGACCTTCCAGTCTACCCTGCAGACCTGTCCCCTCAGTTCTCTCCCACGCAAGTAAACAGCACTACCAGTTTCTCCTGAGTCCTTCCCAGCACAAGACAACACACACTCACGCACACACACACACAGTTCCTCCGTTCTTGCTTCTTTTTTGGGGAGGTGGCTGGACGGGGAGTGGGGTGGGCGGGCCAATTCTATTGGTCTTTCATTTACCTATTTTCATCCGTCTTTGTTCTTTGGCCCATGTGGGCCTCCCACTGCGGTGGCGTCTGTCGTCACAGAGCGCCGGCTCTGGGCGCATGCGCCCCAGAGCTCCGGCTCAGTGATTGGACACATCGGTCCAGCCGCTCCACGGCACGTGGGATCTTCGCAGGCCAGGGATCGAACCGGCGCCCCTTGCACTGCAAGGCAGTGTCCTTACCCACTGGACCACCAGGGAAGCCCTCCTCCGTTCTTAAAAAACAAAACGGGCCACGCCGTCCCATGCTGTGAGCCCTATGCAGCACTGCAGTTCTTCACTCAACGACATATTTTGCGATGGTCCATACAATTTCATCGAGATTTTTTCCTGTTTTCTTGTTCTGAAAATTCCTTTGAGTTCATCTGTCATGCTCCCTTCCCCTCGTCCTCTGTTGACGGATGTCTTTTGCTCTTATAAACTGTACTCACAGCCTTCTACAGAGTCATTTCCCAGAACTATATATGTGTGAACGAATTGTAGGATAAATTCCTAGAAGTGGAATTCTTGGGTCAAAGTCATGTACATTTTAATTTAGATAGTTATTGCCTTATTGCCCTTCATGAGAGCTGTGATCATTTATACTTCCCACAGAAGTATGTCACGTGGTTGGTTAATACCCACTGCTGACAGCTCTGTGTGAGTCACGCGGCGCATGCCCGCAGGCCCGAGGTCCCCCAGAGGGCGTCACTTCGTAAGCTCAGTGGCCATTTCTGTTGTGATTTCTGCCAAAACGTGGAGTGGACCAGGGCAGTTGGCCTCCGCAGCCCCACCTTTAGGCCACCCTCAGGCCACCCTGGCCGGCTCTCCTGATTCCCACCGGGGCAGGCCCAGGGCCGGTCTTGACCACAGACTCCACCGGTTGGTGGCTGACCTGTGGGCCGAGCTGGACCGACCAGAGAGCTACCCTGATTCCTACGGGAGCCCCGCTGGCTCAGTCCCCCTTGCTCCACTAACAGGGACGATGTGGGCGTGGGTCCCCAAAGGCCAGTTAGGCACTACATGCCGAAGGCCTCTGCCCAGGAACACGAGCCCAGGGCAGCAGAGAGAAAGGCTGGATCCCAATGCTGCCCTTGGAGCCCTGGACCCCTCGCTGCCCGAGACTATCCACCCTGGACTTTCAGGTCATGTGACTTAGTAACTGAATATGTGTTTTGGGAGGGGCTTAATTTATGGTTTTTGCAACCAAATGAATGCCAACTAATAGATTGCTTTCTGTGTATGATTTCATTTGATTCTAATATCAGTCTTTGAAGATAGGTTTTTTCCCTTTTATTTTAGAGATGATGGCGTTGACCATCCACGTGTCTAAGAAGTTTTCCAAAGCCCACAAAACAAACAACAGAACTGGATTCAAATTTAGGCTGTCTAGCTGCAGCATCTGGGATTTACCATTTTCCTGCACTGTTGCCAACAGTACCCGCTTGTTAGGTCTAATGCATTCTTTTTGCTTCCTTCCCATTCTGACTTCTGTCTGCGCCCACGTATGTAAGCCGTGTGTTTGGAACTACATCCAGCTAGAGGTTCAAGAAGCCTCCCCACCTCGACTTCATGCCTGTGTATGGAGAGCTGGCTGGCAAGATGTGGCAGGAGAGGGTATCCCTTGGAGAGGCAGGTGGAGATGTAACCAGAGAAGGTGGGTGTGGGGTCGCTGATGAAACTGCTGTGTTAGAGGTCAGTGCTGGGCCCAAGCTTCCCCGCTAACACCACAGAAGAATCAGCCGGGACATGCAGCAGGCCAGGCCACAGCACCGCTGTCTTCAGGCTCTGCACGGGTCACAAAAGAAAGAGAGGGGGACAGGCCTGTGTCTCATGCTCCTGCCTATGTGTTTTAAAATGTAGGGCATTCATAGAAGGGCTTCCCAGTGGAAACGAACCCACCTGCCAGCGCAGGAGACACGGGGGACCCAAGTTCAATCCTTGGGTTGGGAAGATCCCCTGGAGAAGGGAATGGCAACCCACAGCAGCCCGGAGAATCCCATGGAGAGAGGAGCCTGGTGGGCTACAGTCTACGGGGTCACAGAGAGTCGGACAGGACTGAGCACACATGCACGTATTCATAGAGAATTTGAGGTAGGGTCAACAGGACCTGGAGATGATCGTCATTGAAAAGACTGTCACTCCTAGTTTGTGAGGAAAAGGGACAGGCTACACGGGGAAGATCCAGGTCCGCGGGAGGCAGGGACACCGAGGGGTACGTGTGAGTGAGCCTGTGATCTGTACGGGAAGGAACGGCTCAGGCCGGGGCGGCAGGCTTAGATCCGCGTTCGAATAAGCTCAGCAGGCTCTGCGGCCCGGGGGCTGGCCCGTGCTGCCTGGCACTCCGCTCTCAGGTATTCAGCGAGGTGGGGAGGAGCTTCGAGCGTGAGAGCCCTGTGAGGCAGGTGGCATGGCCGTTGGGCTTATGATGGCCATCCACGTGTCTAAGAAGTTTTCCAAAGCCCACAAAACAAACAACAGAACTGGATTCAAATTTAGGCTGTCTAGCTGCAGCATCTGGGATTTACCATTTTCCTGCACTGTTGCCAACAGTACCCGCTTGTTAGGTCTAATGCATTCTTTTTGCTTCCTTCCCATTCTGACTTCTGTCTGCGCCCACGTATGTAAGCCGTGTGTTTGGAACTACATCCAGCTAGAGGTTCAAGAAGCCTCCCCACCTCGACTTCATGCCTGTGTATGGAGAGCTGGCTGGCAAGATGTGGCAGGAGAGGGTATCCCTTGGAGAGGCAGGTGGAGATGTAACCAGAGAAGGTGGGTGTGGGGTCGCTGATGAAACTGCTGTGTTAGAGGTCAGTGCTGGGCCCAAGCTTCCCCGCTAACACCACAGAAGAATCAGCCGGGACATGCAGCAGGCCAGGCCACAGCACCGCTGTCTTCAGGCTCTGCACGGGTCACAAAGAAAGAGAGGGGACAGGCCTGTGTCTCATGCTCCTGCCTATGTGTTTTAAAATGTAGGGCATTCATAGAAGGGCTTCCCAGGGGAAACGAACCCACCTGCCAGCGCAGGAGACACGGGGGACCCAAGTTCAATCCTTGGGTTGGGAAGATCCCCTGGAGAAGGGAATGGCAACCCACAGCAGCCCGGAGAATCCCATGGAGAGAGGAGCCTGGTGGGCTACAGTCTACGGGGTCACAGAGAGTCGGACAGGACTGAGCACACATGCACGTATTCATAGAGAATTTGAGGTAGGGTCAACAGGACCTGGAGATGATCGTCATTGAAAAGACTGTCACTCCTAGTTTGTGAGGAAAAGGGACAGGCTACACGGGGAAGATCCAGGTCCGCGGGAGGCAGGGACACCGAGGGGTACGTGTGAGTGAGCCTGTGATCTGTACGGGAAGGAACGGCTCAGGCCGGGGCGGCAGGCTTAGATCCGCGTTCGAATAAGCTCAGCAGGCTCTGCGGCCCGGGGGCTGGCCCGTGCTGCCTGGCACTCCGCTCTCAGGTATTCAGCGAGGTGGGGAGGAGCTTCGAGCGTGAGAGCCCTGTGAAGGAGGTGGCAGGTGTGGGCACTGGGCTGGTTGGCTCCTGTCTGAAAAGCGCGCTTACAGGTGACCCTCTACTCTCCTTAAGGAGCAGCTGACCTGGAAGGGGCGGGCAATCTCTCCAAAGCCCTCAGGTCCAGAAAAAAGCCATAGTGAACCTACAGCATGACTAGGAGTTGGGACTTTGGATGGGAGTTTGGTCAGCTAACCAACAGTGTTCCCACTGGTGTGTATTGCTTTGGACCAACAGTTCACTTTTATAAAGAAATAATTGGGCAAAAAGTACAGATGTGTGTATAAGAACTTTTATCAACATGTTTCTGATAAAAACGAGACAAAGGCTTAACAGACACCAATTAGCCTATGGCTACATATTTTATCATCTGGACTAATGTATCACTGCACAGTAATTGAGTGTATCGATGGAGGGGTATAGCTGCTGAATAAACCCACGGTCACAGCATGGGGTGTCCCAAGTGGCGCTCGTGGTAAAGAACCCACCTGCCAATGCAGGAGGCAGAAGAGATGCGGGTTCGATTCCTGGGTTGGGAAGATCCCATGGAGAAGGGCACGGCAGCCCACTTCAGTCCCAATATACTATTGCGTGTGAAAAGTTATGATCAATAGGTATATATGACTCTACTTTTGTTAAAAATATGTTAATTTATACTGGCATTGTGTTTCTATTTTTTTAAAAAAAGACAGGAAGGAAATGTATCAAATTATGAGCAACAGCTCCCTCTAAATTTAGATACACGTAGGGAAGAAATGGCAGCAGCAGGAACACACACATTGTCCCTGTTTGTCTCTGGGACAACGTGGACCGTCAGTGCACCCACTCACAATGACAGTGTAGCCTGTGTTTATGCTTCTGTCAGGCTCTGGTAATGACTGCAAACCCACCAAGGCTGCAAGTGTGTCTGACGTTCACAGGAGGACAAGGGCAGCGAAGCCCATGCAGACTTTGTGGTTCCTGAGACTGATGGTGAGTGGTGAGACGCCCGTGCTGGTAAGCGTGGATAGACTGGATCCTGAAGCCTCTCTCTCAGTTTGCATCACAGGAACCTGCCCCCATTCCACCATCTCTGGCCTAAACAGTGGTGATTTCTGTAAGCCAGGCTGGCCTTTCTGAACTAGAGGGTGAAGGAAACCAGAGAACTTCTGTCTGGGTATTTGCAAAGTATTTTGTCTGAAGAAGTTTCTGAGGCTCAAAAACTATGTGAAAAATCCCAGCATAGGAAATTTCTATGGTCTTTTTAAATTTGAAAATGTTGTCTTCTCCTTCCCCACCGCTCCTCGCTCGCACTCCGTGGTGGCCCGTCCACCATTCATATCCACCCAGAAGACGATCCCAGGCCCCGCTGGCCTTCCTGGAAACGAGGGTCCTCTTCACCTGCTGAGTGCCGGGGCTCAACACCAGTTCTCTGACATTAGCTTTAATCCTTGCCTCAGACTCCCTGGAATCTACAGTCTCTTGGCCATCTGGACCAAACCATCTCTTTTTGTAAACTATGTTCAGGCCACAACTTTGGCCTCTGTCCAGTAAAGCTGAAATAGACTATTCAAATAGGACCCCATGGAAGTCACCCTCGTGTTGCTCAGTGTTTACCTGACTATTCCCGGGGAGGGCAGATAAGGACATATATGGACAGATTCATGTGGGGCCCCCCCTAAGGACACCTGCAGAGTCATGGGCCAGCTGGACCTCAGTGAACCATGCCGGTGATGGCCTCAGAGGCTGGCGGCTGGAAGGAGTTCTGTGAGAGGTGGGAGGACTTAGGAATCATCATCATTGTTGTCATCGTCGTCATTAGGACCACAGTCAAAGCTCCTTGGAGAAGGGAAATTTGGGGCTGTATATCTGTATCTCGAAAGAGGCAACCGAAAATGTTTGGGTCTGAGTATGACGTAAGGAGGGACTGGAGGAAAGACCCCCAGGTGGAAGTTATCCAAGGATGTATCGTCAAGTGTGTCTGACGTTCACAGGAGGACAAGGGCAGCGAAGCCCATGCAGACTTTGTGGTTCCTGAGACTGATGGTGAGTGGTGAGACGCCCGTGCTGGTAAGCGTGGATAGACTGGATCCTGAAGCCTCTCTCTCAGTTTGCATCACAGGAACCTGCCCCCATTCCACCATCTCTGGCCTAAACAGTGGTGATTTCTGTAAGCCAGGCTGGCCTTTCTGAACTAGAGGGTGAAGGAAACCAGAGAACTTCTGTCTGGGTATTTGCAAAGTATTTTGTCTGAAGAAGTTTCTGAGGCTCAAAAACTATGTGAAAAATCCCAGCATAGGAAATTTCTATGGTCTTTTTAAATTTGAAAATGTTGTCTTCTCCTTCCCCACCGCTCCTCGCTCGCACTCCGTGGTGGCCCGTCCACCATTCATATCCACCCAGAAGACGATCCCAGGCCCCGCTGGCCTTCCTGGAAACGAGGGTCCTCTTCACCTGCTGAGTGCCGGGGCTCAACACCAGTTCTCTGACATTAGCTTTAATCCTTGCCTCAGACTCCCTGGAATCTACAGTCTCTTGGCCATCTGGACCAAACCATCTCTTTTTGTAAACTATGTTCAGGCCACAACTTTGGCCTCTGTCCAGTAAAGCTGAAATAGACTATTCAAATAGGACCCCATGGAAGTCACCCTCGTGTTGCTCAGTGTTTACCTGACTATTCCCGGGGAGGGCAGATAAGGACATATATGGACAGATTCATGTGGGGCCCCCCCTAAGGACACCTGCAGAGTCATGGGCCAGCTGGACCTCAGTGAACCATGCCGGTGATGGCCTCAGAGGCTGGCGGCTGGAAGGAGTTCTGTGAGAGGTGGGAGGACTTAGGAATCATCATCATTGTTGTCATCGTCGTCATTAGGACCACAGTCAAAGCTCCTTGGAGAAGGGAAATTTGGGGCTGTATATCTGTATCTCGAAAGAGGCAACCGAAAATGTTTGGGTCTGAGTATGACGTAAGGAGGGACTGGAGGAAAGACCCCCAGGTGGAAGTTATCCAAGGATGTATCGTCAAGTGAGCAATGTGTTCATTTCTAAAGGAGTTTCCATAGTAACCACGTCCAAAGGCTGTGGAAGCAGCACCTGCCACCAGCCTCATCGTGAAGAATCCACTGAAAGAGGGCAATAATGCGGACACACAGAGGTCAGGATGGCCTGCTGACCAAGATAGGCTGTGACAGAGGGACAGTGGAGAAGACAGAGAGTCTCAGAGAGCGAGGATGGTTTGGAAGAGAGGGAAGTGGGGTCACGCCAAGTAGGAGCGGAGGCTGAGACAGGGGAGAGGCAGCCCCAGGCTGTGCATTCCCAAGGCACCTGCAGAGGCAGGTGACTCCCTCCCGCGGATGTTTGGAAGGACCCACACTGGCAGAGCCTGCCTCCCCTTGAAAGCTCTACGAGAAAAGCTGGGCTGTGATTAAGATCTTTTAATTAAGGAAGCCGCTGGCACAGGATGCAACAAGAGGCGGGTAGAGAGTTTGCTCAAATTGGATTTTTTTTCAGTTAACTAGAAAAATAATAAAAGGAGCTTGTCATTGTATAAGTCAGGGGGATATGCGGTTTTGTAGGGAGCCGCATAGCTACCTGGAAGGAATTCACCGGCTCCTTCCGTCACTCACCCCGAGTGCACATCCAGCACCACCTCTCCTCTGGGCACTGAGAGATAACGCTGACTCTGCACCAGGCCCGGTGCTGACTGCATGCCATCAGCTGGGTCTTTCGCACCATGCCGTCTTCCCGTGAGGCACATGCTGCCAGCCTCCCCTTCTGCAGGTGATGGAGCTGCGGGCCTCCTGGATGGAAGAGTGGAAAGCTGCTCTGAGAGGCGCGGCAGAAGAGGGGATCCCTCGAGCCCCGGTTCCTTTTTCATCGCTTCCCTCGCATTCTTTTTCCTGTGTGGAGGCTCCCAGCCATATCCTTTCTGCCTGGGGACGTCTACGTGAGGCTCCCACTCCTGCGCCCACGGATGTCCCCGGGGATGCATGCAGAACGTGCTGAGGCCGGCCTGGCGGCTGGACCCTGGCAGGGGAGACGGCGCTCACGGCAGTCACCGCGTCTGTTGCTTCCTGCAGCGCGGACGTTGAACGGGCCCTGCGCTCTGGCGCTGACCCTGCATTAAAGCTCCTGCCTCCCCTGCAGGACTCCTGGCACTGGCTTCATCCTCAGGTCTTTATTTTGTTCTTGGCTCTGGGTGGTATAGTCAGTAGTCTTATTTCTTATGCTCAGTCACATAGTAACATCCAGGATGGACGGATAGGAGAGCTCCTGAGCTCCACGATTTCTGGCTGGGTCCTGACTTACCTGGATCTACCCCCAGAGTCAGTTTCCCGGCTTCTGTCTTGTGTGGGAGCCAGGGCCACGCCCCAAGCCCCATGCCATAGGTCCTGGGTGTAGCCCAGGGTTCCTTTCTTTGGGGGATCCCTCCTTCTCCTGTTGCACACTGTTCCTGCTTGTTGATGGTTTGAGTTGAAGAGACTACGGCTGCCACTTTGCCCCAAGGGTCCAGGCTGGCCAATGGACTCCACCTTCTTGGTCCTGTGATTGGTTCCCCAAGGGCATGCAATCCAAGAGTCCTCACGGGAGTGTGTGATGTGGTTCTTCCCTTTAGGATTCTGAGATCCTGCAGCCGTGCAGAGGGCCTTTCTGAGTGTGAAGTAAGAGCAGTCACACAGCTCTGAGAGAGGCTGTGGCTGAGAGACAGCCCCTCGGTCCCTAAATCCCACTGTGCTGAAAGGGAGTATGCCCCTTGGACTTTTCAGGTGTGTGAGCCATTCATTCTGTTTGTTTTTCTTAAGTGAATCTGAATTTAGATTTGGACCCTTGCAACTGAAAGAGTCCTGGTACCATAGTGCTTTCCTATGAGATGGTCTTCATTTCTTGCCCCCCGTTTTGGCAGAAGACACACAGAACAGGAATGGCGCGAGTCTTATAATTTGCCCTGGTGTCTCCTTGTGGCTTTGGCTTGCTTTTTTGCTTAAAATGTTTTCATTTTGCTTTTGCGCCAGAGCCATAGGTTGGTTGTAGGAAGAATTTTTTTTTCTTACTTTTTCTTAAGAAAGATTTCAAGCATATATAAAAATAGAGGAACATATCAGCTTCCTGGAAGTCAAGTCCGAAAGAGAAGTGTGACGACTCTCTTAGTCTTACATCAGGAAGAGCAGGTGTTGGTAAGGAGTGTCAGCATGCTTTATTTTCTTGGTGCTCAGTGTTGTAAGACCTTTCACACACAGCCTTTCATGGAATGGACGTGGAATGATGAAATGGGCGAGTGCCTCAGTCGCTGTTATTTTCCGAATGAAATATAATCGAATGCTGGGCTTCTCCATTCTGGATTCCAGCGTGGAAGGTTTAACAAAGTAGAATACATCCTAAACTCAACTCTCGTGTCCCTGGATATTTTCAAGATTTCTATTGGTATAGAGTTCTTAAATTTGTACGAGGCATGTTCCTGAGCTCTTGCTCCATGGCAGGGGCTGTTCTGGGCTCTGGATACGGCAAGGACAAGAGCCAGGGATTGCTCTGTCGGCCCTGGTATTCTAGTGGGGACGACGGTTTTAAACACGCTGGCAAGTGCACACAGAGGGCGTTTCAGAGAACAGTGAATGCTGGGGAGCGAAGTCAGGGCCCTTTGTGAATGCGGGCGGAGCACTCCTCTGTGAAGAGAGGGTCTGAACAGAGTCCTGAAGGATAAGAGGGGTCCGGGCACGTGGGGGCCACCTAGGAGACTTCCCGGCAGTCTCAGCGGCATGTGCACGATCCCTGATGTCCAAGAAGGCGTGTCGCGGATCGGAGTGGTGACGTGTTGGCCTCCATAAAGGCTGCACGAGGTGGAAACCGACCCTCGGTCCCTTAAATCCCACTGTGCTGAAAGGAGTATGCCTTGGACTTTTCAGGTGTGTGAGCCATTCATTCTGTTTGTTTTTCTTAAGTGAATCTGAATTTAGATTTGGACCCTTGCAACTGAAAGAGTCCTGGTACCATAGTGCTTTCCTATGAGATGGTCTTCATTTCTTGCCCCCCGTTTTGGCAGAAGACACACAGAACAGGAATGGCGCGAGTCTTATAATTTGCCCTGGTGTCTCCTTGTGGCTTTGGCTTGCTTTTTTGCTTAAAATGTTTTCATTTTGCTTTTGCGCCAGAGCCATAGGTTGGCTGTAGGAAGAATTTTTTTTTTCTTACTTTTTCTTAAGAAAGATTTCAAGCATGTATAAAAATAGAGGAACATATCAGCTTCCTGGAAGTCAAGTCCGAAAGAGAAGTGTGACGACTCTCTTAGTCTTACATCAGGAAGAGCAGGTGTTGGTAAGGAGTGTCAGCATGCTTTATTTTCTTGGCGCTCAGTGTTGTAAGACCTTTCGCACACAGCCTTTCATGGAATGGACGTGGAATGATGAAATGGGCGAGTGCCTCAGTCGCTGTTACTTTCCGAATGAAATATAATCGAATGCTGGGCTTCTCCATTCTGGATTCCAGCGTGGAAGGTTTAACAAAGTAGAATACATCCTAAACTCAACTCTCGTGTCCCTGGATATTTTCAAGATTTCTATTGGTATAGAGTTCTTAAATTTGTACGAGGCATGTTCCTGAGCTCTTGCTCCACGGCAGGGGCTGTTCTGGGCTCTGGATACGGCAAGGACAAGAGCCAGGGATTGCTCTGTCGGCCCTGGTATTCTAGTGGGGACGACGGTTTTAAACACGCTGGCAAGTGCACACAGAGGGCGTTTCAGAGAACAGTGAATGCTGGGGAGCGAAGTCAGGGCCCTTTGTGAATGCGGGCGGAGCACTCCTCTGTGAAGAGAGGGTCTGAACAGAGTCCTGAAGGATAAGAGGGGTCCGGGCACGTGGGGGCCACCTAGGAGACTTCCCGGCAGTCTCAGCGGCATGTGCACGATCCCTGATGTCCAAGAAGGCGTGTGCGCGGATCGGAGTGGTGACGTGTTGGCCTCCATAAAGGCTGCACGAGGTGGAAACCGACCGGGAGGCAGGACTGAGCCCTCGGGCCAGGGCTGCCCGTCTGGTGACGTGAGTTATGCACAGCCTAATTCTAGGGCCAGGCCTTCACGCGCACCGGGCTTTGGCACACTTCCTGTCAAGGGCCAGATTGTCAGCATTTTAGGTTTTCTGGGCCAGATGGTCTCTGTCACAACTCTTCCCTTCTGCCCTCGTCACACCTAAGCAAGCGCAGACAGCCTAGAATGATTGGGTATGGCAGTGTTCCAACCAAACTTTATGGAAACTGAATCTGAATTTCAAAATTAAACATAAAACAATGAAGATGAAATATCTTTTGAGTTTTTTTTCAACTCTTGAAAAATATAAACCCACTCTTGGCTTGCAGGCTGTCCGACAGGCAGGTGGTTGGCTTTTGTCCGCAGGCTGCAGTTGGCTGACCCCGACATGAACGGTGTGGTCACCTGGCCGCCTGAATGTCCCTGTGTTCCTTCTTCACTGTCTCTGCTCACATGGGGCTCCTCCTTGGAGGGTCCGTGCTCTCCTATGCCCTGCATTCTCTGGGCCACAGGTGCAAGCCAGCCGTGGGAGTGATGACGATGACTAAGACGCGTTCCTCGCTTGAAGGACGTTCCCAAATGGTTCATCATTCCAGAGTTAGGCAAAGCCCTCCTGACAGTGAAGCATCCCAGGTCCCCTGCCCGGCAGCCCTTTGGAGCTCTTGGACTTTTTTACCCCTGACTCAGGCAGCTGGCTTGCTCCATGGCAGGGGCTGTTCTGGGCTCTGGATACGGCAAGGACAAGAGCCAGGGATTGCTCTGTCGGCCCTGGTATTCTAGTGGGGACGACGGTTTTAAACACGCTGGCAAGTGCACACAGAGGGCGTTTCAGAGAACAGCGAATGCTGGGGAGCGAAGTCAGGGCCCTTTGTGAATGCGGGCGGAGCACTCCTCTGTGAAGAGAGGGTCTGAACAGAGTCCTGAAGGATAAGAGGGGTCCGGGCACGTGGGGGCCACCTAGGAGACTTCCCGGCAGTCTCAGCGGCATGTGCACGATCCCTGATGTCCAAGAAGGCGTGTGCGCGGATCGGAGTGGTGACGTGTTGGCCTCCATAAAGGCTGCACGAGGTGGAAACCGACCGGGAGGCAGGACTGAGCCCTCGGGCCAGGGCTGCCCGTCTGGTGACGTGAGTTATGCACAGCCTAATTCTAGGGCCAGGCCTTCACGCGCACCGGGCTTTGGCACACTTCCTGTCAAGGGCCAGATTGTCAGCATTTTAGGTTTTCTGGGCCAGATGGTCTCTGTCACAACTCTTCCCTTCTGCCCTCGTCACACCTAAGCAAGCGCAGACAGCCTAGAATGATTGGGTATGGCAGTGTTCCAACCAAACTTTATGGAAACTGAATCTGAATTTCAAAATTAAACATAAAACAATGAAGATGAAATATCTTTTGAGTTTTTTTTCAACTCTTGAAAAATATAAACCCACTCTTGGCTTGCAGGCTGTCCGACAGGCAGGTGGTTGGCTTTTGTCCGCAGGCTGCAGTTGGCTGACCCCGACATGAACGGTGTGGTCACCTGGCCGCCTGAATGTCCCTGTGTTCCTTCTTCACTGTCTCTGCTCACATGGGGCTCCTCCTTGGAGGGTCCGTGCTCTCCTATGCCCTGCATTCTCTGGGCCACAGGTGCAAGCCAGCCGTGGGAGTGATGACGATGACTAAGACGCGTTCCTCGCTTGAAGGACGTTCCCAAATGGTTCATCATTCCAGAGTTAGGCAAAGCCCCTCCTGACAGTGAAGCATCCCAGGTCCCCCTGCCCGGCAGCGCTTTCTCCCTCCCCGGAGCTCTTGGAATCCTTCCTGGCTGCTTGGCGTTTGCTCCCACAATCGTTCCAGCTTAAGCTGTTTTGCAGGTCGTGAGTGTGTGCCTCGTTTCCCACTTGGAGTCCAGTCCTTTTGAAACTGACCTCCATCTTTGTTGGGGTCCCTAGCTGAGGGTGCTACTGTTTCTCGCCTGTTGGATTGATTTTGAAAGAGCCCGATCTTATCAGGAAAAGTTGACCTCAAGTGACAGGTGGGGTTTAAGAAGAACGAGGAGAGGGGTGGGGAATTGGGAGCAGGGTGTGCCTGGGTACTCTGACTGGATTTAATTGGGACTAATTATTGCTAATACTACTGTCTCATTTGTCTGCATTAGACTGTCCCATAAATGGCTTTTTATAATGTTTTAATGATGAAAGGATTTCTGTTTGTAGAAAGAAGTCCCCAGCTACTCTGGTCTAATTACTGTCTCCTTCCTGGCTCCCCTCCGTGCCACCTCTCAGTGATCTCTGTCGTCTTTAACGCCTTGGTGATTTCTCACTCTTGGCCCTGTCAGCCTCTCATTAAGTAGTTACTATTTGACCTGGGGAAAAAAATAAAAAATTACCACCCTCATCTAAGCCATCATCATCTCTTGCTTGGATTATTGCAGTAGCTTGGCTAATTGGTCTCCTTGGTGGGAGATCATATATATTTGCCTCAAATGTACTCTCAACTTTGACAATTGAAATTGAATTGACAACTGAATCGATGCCTTTGCACTGTGGTGTTGGCTTGGGAGTCCCTTGTCCAGCAAGGAGATCAAACCAGTCCATCCTAAAGGAAATCAACCCTGAATAGTCATTGGAAGGACTGGTCCTGAAGCTGAGGCTCCAATACTTTGGTCACCTGATGCGAAGAGCAGACTTATTGGAAAAACCCTGCTACTGTGAGAGATGGAAAGAAAATAGGAAAAGAGGGTGGTAAGGGATGAGATGGTGAGACAATATCCTCAACTCAAAGGACGTGCATTTGAGCAGACTCCGGGAGATGGTGAAAGGCGGGGAGCCTGGTGTGCTGCCGTCCACGGGCTTGCAGAGTTGGACACGACGTAGTGACCACCACCAACAAAACAGTCTCAACTCAGACATCAGTCTGATTCTTGAACATATGTCAGCTCAAGCAGTATCTGCATTCACTCCAACAATGATCTCCTCTCCCAGTTGGAATAAAAGTCCATGTTCTTGTAATGACTCAAAAGATTACTTGGGAGGAATTCTTAAACTTTGTTGTGTTCTGGAAGCCCCTGGAAGCACAATAAAGCCTATGGATTCCTTCTTGGAGTGTTTTTTAAATGCATAAAATAAACAGAATTTCAAACTGAACTGACTACATTGCCTGCTTGTGCTGCGTAGGCTGGGTGACTTCAAGGACAGACATGTATTTCTCACTGTCTGGAGGGTGGAGGTAGGATGGTCAGGCCCTTTTCCAGGCTTTCAGATGGTTGCCTATTCTCTGTGTCCTCACACAGTCTTTTCTTTGAAATCTCTTGCCCTTCCTCTCCCACTAAAGGTGCTGATTTCACCATAAGAGCCCCATCCTCATGACCTAATTAGCTCCCAAAGGGCCCTGTCTCCCAATACGGTCACATTGGGCCTTAGTGCTTTAACATAGGCATTTTAGAAGCATAGAACCCCAATGTAGTGGAACAGAGCTGTCAAACTATTAGCAACAAAATTGGGAAATAGTGATATACACACTTCATAATTAATGCAGTATATAATAAAAATACTTTAAAGAATATCAAAAGTAAATTTTGAAAGCCCATATAATGTTACTTATTCACGGGGGATTTGCCTCAAATGTACTCTCAACTTTGACAATTGAAATTGAATTGACATGAACCGATGCCTTTGCACTGTGGTGTTGGCTTGGGAGTCCCTTGTCCAGCAAGGAGATCAAACCAGTCCATCCTAAAGGAAATCAACCCTGAATAGTCATTGGAAGGACTGGTCCTGAAGCTGAGGCTCCAATACTTTGGTCACCTGATGCGAAGAGCAGACTTATTGGAAAAACCCTGCTACTGTGAGAGATGGAAAGAAAATAGGAAAAGAGGGTGGTAAGGGATGAGATGGTGAGACAATATCCTCAACTCAAAGGACGTGCATTTGAGCAGACTCCGGGAGATGGTGAAAGGCGGGGAGCCTGGTGTGCTGCCGTCCACGGGCTTGCAGAGTTGGACACGACGTAGTGACCACCACCAACAAAACAGTCTCAACTCAGACATCAGTCTGATTCTTGAACATATGTCAGCTCAAGCAGTATCTGCATTCACTCCAACAATGATCTCCTCTCCCAGTTGGAATAAAAGTCCACGTTCTTGTAATGACTCAAAAGATTACTTGGGAGGAATTCTTAAACTTTGTTGTGTTCTGGAAGCCCCTGGAAGCACAATAAAGCCTATGGATTCCTTCTTGGAGTGTTTTTTAAATGCATAAAATAAACAGAATTTCAAACTGAACTGACTACATTGCCTGCTTGTGCTGCGTAGGCTGGGTGACTTCAAGGACAGACATGTATTTCTCACTGTCTGGAGGGTGGAGGTAGGATGGTCAGGCCCTTTTCCAGGCTTTCAGATGGTTGCCTATTCTCTGTGTCCTCACACAGTCTTTTCTTTGAAATCTCTTGCCCTTCCTCTCCCACTAAAGGTGCTGATTTCACCATAAGAGCCCCATCCTCATGACCTACTTAGCTCCCAAAGGGCCCTGTCTCCCAATACGGTCACATTGGGCCTTAGCGCTTTAACATAGGCATTTTAGAAGCATAGAACCCCAATGTAGTGGAACAGAGCTGTCAAACTATTAGCAACAAAATTGGGAAATAGTGATATACACACTTCATAATTAATGCAGTATATAATAAAAATACTTTAAAGAATATCAAAAAGTAAATTTTTGAAAGCCCTATTAGGATGAAGTGGTTTAACTTGAGGAAGTACCTTCCACTGTGGGTGGTCTCTGGTCAGATGACCGGCAGGTCCTACTAGACATGAAGACGCAGCCGTTAGTCTTTCCCAGTCCTGTTCATGGGCACGCTGGGTGTTCTCTGAGGACCCTGCCCAGCAGGATCAGCCCTCTGCTCTTAGCCTCTCAGACCTCAGCCCCGCACTCGCCTTGCTGTCCCTCTTCGGGAGCCACGCTGGCCCTCTGGCTGTTTCCTCAGCACTCCAGGCACGTTTCTGCCCCAGGACCTTTGAGGCTGTTGTTTTCTATACCTGGGCTGCTCTTCTTGCCAGTATCTTTATGACTCACTCCTTGGCTTCTTTCAGATTTTCCCCTTGTATACCACCTTCTCACGAGTCCTTGTTTGAACATCCCCACTGATTCTGAACTTGCTGTCTCCCTTCCTTACTGTATTCTTTTGTATCATCAGCTACCGTAGGTGACATTCTCCCTACCTAAGATCTATGTTCTCTGTATCCCTCAAGCAGACTGTAAAAGCTGTGGAGGTGGATAGTTATCAGTCTTGTCCACTGCTGTACCACCCCAGTGCCCAGAACAGTGCTGGGCACCGAGCAGACACTCAGTAAACATTTACTGATGGATGCATGAGCTAGCAATATTGGCCCGAGCAGAGCATGATCAAAGGGGTAGGTCTGGGGTTTAATTTCCTGCCAGATGTTGGTGTCCTGAGCCCGTTTTCTTATCAGTCTTCACTGCGACAGTGGAAATGTGCTCCTAAGGGCTAACAAAACCTGTAAGAAGCCAGTGCCTTTGGGGGAACCACACATTTGAAAGTAAGGTCCGACTACTGAGATAATGTATGAGGGCAGGAGTGGCGGAACAGCCCGTCTTGGGTCACCCTCTAGCTGTGTGACCCTGGGTGAGACTCTTGCCCTCTCTGAACCTCACTCCCTCATCTGTCAGAAGAGAGAGCCTATCCCTATGAATCCCCAAGAGCTGCCCTGAGCTTTAAATGAGATAATTCATGAAAAAGGCAAAAACAGGCTCAAGACGTAAATGATAGCTCTTGGCTGCACTTGTGATCTGTCAGAGAAGAAGAAAGCAAAGCGTTCCAAGATGTTCGCTGCTCTGCAGGAGACCTTTGAGGCCCTGGGGGAAAGCCACAGTCCTGCTGAAGAGAATGGCTGTGCTAGAGCCCCTCCCTGCCTGTCCGCAGGGCCCGCCCGGGCTCGGCCACCTGTGGACGCCTCTGGCTTTGAGAAGAGGCCTATTAGTCAGAGCTGAAGGGACGGGATGGAGAACCTCCGGCCAGGCCAGGATTCAAAAGGCAGCAGGAAATGAACACGTTCGTTGGAACACGTGGCAGAGGGGACTTGAGCTGTCTGGAGGGGAAGTCATCAGGTGCGCTGAGCCGGGAGCAGTGGCTGACAGAGGCGACCCGGAGACCAAGCTGAGAGCCATACGGCAAGCCGCATCTGCAGACCAGCTTCAGTTTCAGATTATTTCTTGCCTGCCTCCTGTTTATTTATGCAGATGACTGGAAATTGACTGGCTATAAGTACTTATGCATTATCTTATACATCCATTCACCAGATTGATTAATCACCAACTACATACAAAGTACTGAGTTGGACACTGGGGGCATGCAAAGATGAACACTATTTGAAAATGACATAAAGTTCACAAAAATATTCTCATGTTGTCTTCAGACCATGAAAGAGATACAAGCTAATTTATTTCAGTGGTTGCTTTGTTGACAGATTGTTGACTCCTTCAGTCATGCAACAGACACCTCCTGGGGGCCTGCTGCAGGCTGGCCCTGGACTCACGCTCGTGGTGAGCACAACAGGGCCGTGGCTGGACTTGATCTCCCGAGGAGAGACAGAACACAGATACATGCGCGTGCAGTAGGGTGTCAGCGCTTGCCCCAGACGGTAAACCATCTACCTGCAATGTAGGAAATGCCCGTGCAGTCTCTGGTCTGGGCAAGATCTTCTGGAAAAGGAAATGGCAACCCACGCTCATATTCTTGCTGGAATAATTCCCTGGACAGAGGAGACTGGGGGGCTCCCGCCCATGAGGTCACAGAGAGCTGGACACGGCTGAGGAACTAAGTGCGGCCTGTCGTGTCAGAAGTGATGATGCCAGGAAGGACGGAGCCCGGCTGGGGGGCTGAGATAGAAGTCTTGATGGAAGGAGGTGGCTTTGAGCAGGGACCTGAACAGGCAGAGAGAATTACATGGGCACTTGTGTCAGGAGGAGCTATGGGTCTGGACCTCTCTCTGGAAACTAAACCGCAGAAAAATGAAGCAATTTTCCCAGGATCACACATCTGATGGTTGCTGAGATGGGACCGCCAGGGACCTGACAGCCGCACGAGAGAAATACTCGGGAGGAGACCCCTTTTCCGGCCCCAGGCCAGGATTCAAAAGGCGGCAGGAAATGAACACGTTCGTTGGAACACGTGGCAGAGGGGACTTGAGCTGTCTGGAGGGGAAGTCATCAGGTGCGCTGAGCCGGGAGCAGTGGCTGACAGAGGCGACCCGGAGACCAAGCTGAGAGCCATACGGCAAGCCGCATCTGCAGACCAGCTTCAGTTTCAGATTATTTCTTGCCTGCCTCCTGTTTATTTATGCAGATGACTGGAAATTGACTGGCTATAAGTACTTATGCATTATCTTATACATCCATTCACCAGATTGATTAATCACCAACTACATACAAAGTACTGAGTTGGACACTGGGGGCATGCAAAGATGAACACTATTTGAAAATGACATAAAGTTCACAAAAATATTCTCATGTTGTCTTCAGACCATGAAAGAGATACAAGCTAATTTATTTCAGTGGTTGCTTTGTTGACAGATTGTTGACTCCTTCAGTCATGCAACAGACACCTCCTGGGGGCCTGCTGCAGGCTGGCCCTGGACTCACGCTGGTGGTGAGCACAACAGGGCCGTGGCTGGACTTGATCTCCCCAGGAGAGACAGAACACAGATACTTGAGTGTGCAGTAGGGTGTCAGCGCTTGCCCCAGACGGTAAACCATCTACCTGCAATGTAGGAAATGCCCGTGCAGTCTCTGGTCTGGGCAAGATCTTCTGGAAAAGGAAATGGCAACCCACGCTCATATTCTTGCTGGAATAATTCCCTGGACAGAGGAGACTGGGGGGCTCCCGCCCATGAGGTCACAGAGAGCTGGACACGGCTGAGGAACTAAGTGCGGCCTGTCGTGTCAGAAGTGATGATGCCAGGAAGGACGGAGCCCGGCTGGGGGGCTGAGATAGAAGTCTTGATGGAAGGAGGTGGCTTTGAGCAGAGACCTGAACAGGCAGAGAGAATTACATGGGCACTTGTGTCAGGAGGAGCTATGGGTCTGGACCTCTCTCTGGAAACTAAACCGCAGAAAAATGAAGCAATTTTCCCAGGATCACACATCTGATGGTTGCTGAGATGGGGGGACACTGCTCTGGCCTCAAGATGAGAACCTGTGACACCCAGTTTTAAAATGCTGCCCGTGTCTTCAAGGAAGCCTACAGTCTGGAAGTTGACGATAGCCTAGTCACCTAATTGCTCAATAAAGAGCATGTGGTGAATCCTATAGCAAAGTACATACGTGCACACACCTTAGGTAGTCGATAGACACGGGCTGCCGTCCAAAGCAGGGGCTGGGGAGGTAGGGAAATCGTTCATTAAGACCCTGTTCCTTTGTAGTTCTTTTCTTAAGATCAGTGGTTTCTTTCTTTCTTTCTTTCTTTCATTCTGGAGATTAGCATATGAAAGTGTTTGCTGAGTTTCACACCCTGAGGTGAGCTCATGCAAAACTCAGTCAAAGAACAAGTTTGTCGTCTGCAGATTTTCTTTTATGTAAAGGCGGTGGGAGTTTTCAGTCTCCATTCTCTTCAGAAATAGAACTGTAGACTTTCACCTCTCGCAAGCATTTGCTCCTCTTTCTGTCTTGCTAGCAAGAGTTGGAAACGTGTTTAAAGACCTGGCTTCTGAGAGAGGAATGTGCTTCTCTCCCACCACTTCCCAGTGCCCAGGGAAGGGAACTCAGTGGCCAGCTCCAAAAGAAGGGCCAGGACCTTACAGACAAAGGCAAGGAACCAGAACCCATTTTGCTTTTCTTCGTGCTTTTGAAAGGTTTGATACTTGAGAGCCCAAGGGGAGTTTTATTTCTGCCTCTTTGTTGGGTGTGCAAGATCTTGGAAAGGAAATGGCAACCCACGCTCATATTCTTGCTGGAATAATTCCCTGGACAGAGGAGACTGGGGGGCTCCCGCCCATGAGGTCACAGAGAGCTGGACACGGCTGAGGAACTAAGTGCGGCCTGTCGTGTCAGAAGTGATGATGCCAGGAAGGACGGAGCCCGGCTGGGGGGCTGAGATAGAAGTCTTGATGGAAGGAGGTGGCTTTGAGCAGAGACCTGAACAGGCAGAGAGAATTACATGGGCACTTGTGTCAGGAGGAGCTATGGGTCTGGACCTCTCTCTGGAAACTAAACCGCAGAAAAATGAAGCAATTTTCCCAGGATCACACATCTGATGGTTGCTGAGATGGGGGGCCACTGCTCTGGCCTCAAGATGAGAACCTGTGCCACCCAGTTTTAAAATGCTGCCCGTGTCTTCAAGGAAGCCTACAGTCTGGAAGTTGACGATAGCCTAGTCACCTAATTGCTCAATAAAGAGCATGTGGTGAATCCTATAGCAAAGTACATACGTGCACACACCTTAGGTAGTCGATAGACACGGGCTGCCGTCCAAAGCAGGGGCTGGGGAGGTAGGGAAATCGTTCATTAAGACCCTGTTCCTTTGTAGTTCTTTTCTTAAGATCAGTGGTTTCTTTCTTTCTTTCTTTCTTTCATTCTGGAGATTAGCATATGAAAGTGTTTGCTGAGTTTCACACCCTGAGGTGAGCTCATGCAAAACTCAGTCAAAGAACAAGTTTGTCGTCTGCAGATTTTCTTTTATGTAAAGGCGGTGGGAGTTTTCAGTCTCCATTCTCTTCAGAAATAGAACTGTAGACTTTCACCTCTCGCAAGCATTTGCTCCTCTTTCTGTCTTGCTAGCAAGAGTTGGAAACGTGTTTAAAGACCTGGCTTCTGAGAGAGGAATGTGCTTCTCTCCCACCACTTCCCAGTGCCCAGGGAAGGGAACTCAGTGGCCAGCTCCAAAATGAAGGGCCAGGACCTTACAGACAAAGGCAAGGAACCAGAACCCATTTTTGCTTTTCTTCGTGCTTTTGAAAGGTTTGATACTTGAGAGCCCAGGAGTTTTATTTCTGCTCTTTGTTGCTGTTTGTTGTATAGTTGCTAAGTCTTATCCTGTCTTTGCGACCCCATGGACTGCAGCACGCCAGGCCTCCCTGTCTCCAGGAGCTTGCTCAAACTCGTGTCCATTGACTCAGCAAAGCCCTCCAACCATCTCATCCTCTGTCGCCCCCTTCTCCTCCTGCGCTCAGTCTTTCCCAGCATCAGGGTCTTTTCCAGTGGATCAGTTCTTTGCATCAGGTGGCGAAAGTACTGGAGCTTCACCTTCAGCTTTTCCTGTTTTAAATGCCATTTTTTTCCTTCCTCTATGTTTAAAACTTGTACACACACACACACACACACACACATTTATTATAGGGAGTTAAAAAACACAGAACAGTAGAAACAGCACAAATCTAACTCATAATCTCACTACCCAGAGAAAACAATAGAACCATGGGTTTATTCCCCTGATCTTTGTGTACCGGGCTGTTGTTGTTAAGTTGCTAAGTTGTGTCCAGCTCTTTTGTGACCCCACGGACTGTAGCCTGCTACAGTCTGTCCACGGGATTTCCCAGGCAAGAACATTAGAGTGGGTTGCCAGTTCCTTCTCCAGGAATCTTCCTGATTCAAGGATTGAACCCACATCTCCTGCATTGCAGGGAGATTCTTTATCACTGAGGCACTAGGGAAGCATATATATATATATTATTATTATTATTATTATTATTAATTATTGACATCTGGTTCTATCTATAATTATAGTTATATGATTCTATCTATAATTGCTTCTTGTGTTCTAATTAACAATACTATAGTACATATATGTATTTGTTCGTATCACTACGTATGCTTTCTGGCTAATTCTGGCTCCTGTTTTGGCCGTGGTGGGGCTTCACTGCTGCACGTGGCCTTTCTCCAGTGTCAGTGAGTAGGGGCTCCTCTTCGTTGGGGTGTATGGGCTTCTTTTATTGCAGCCTTTAGAGCACAGTCTTTAGAGCTTGTGGGCTTCAGTAGTTACAGCTTATGGGCTCCATAGTTGCAGCTTGTGGACTCAAGAGCGCTGACTTGGTAGCCGTGGGGCACAGGCTCAATTGTTCTGAGGCTTATGGAATCTTGCCTGGAACGGGGATCGAACCCGTGTCCCTTGCATTGTGAGGTGGATTCTCCACCACAGGACTACCAGGGAAGTTCTAAAGACTCTTTAAAACCATCATGGAGACTGTTTAAAGTTTTTCCCTCTACTTTGAATATGTTACATGTTTATTCTGGAAACTGAAATACACACAAAGGATGTATTTTGTGTGTCAAAGGACACTCTTAACAAAGCGAAACGGCAGCCTTGAAAGGGAGAAAATATTTTCAGGTCAATGACGTGATAAGGGATTGATATCTAGACTACATTAAAGAATGCCTGTAATTCAACAGCAATCATATAAAAATCCTATTAGAAAATGGGCCAAGAGCTCGAATAGTTGTTTCTCCAAAGAAGGTATGCAAATGGCCGGTAACTCCGTGAAAAGATGCTCAGTATCACTGATTGCTAGGGAAATGAAATCAAAGGTACAGCGAGATCCTATTTCACAGTCATTTGAGTGGCTATTATCAAAAACAGAAAAAGGAGGAAATAACAAGTGTTGTCGAGGATGTGGGGAATTGAAATCCTTATGCCCTGGTGAGTGTAAAATATTGCAGCTGCTATGGAAAGGAGGATGCTGATTTCTTAAAAAAATAAATGTATAACTCCTGTACGATAAGGCAGCTCCACTTCTGGGACGATACCTAAAAGGACTGAGAGCAGAGACTTGCACCAAGACTCGATATCCCTTGAGTTCATAGCAGCATGATTTACAAGAGCCAAAATGTGGAGAGGATACAAATATCCTTAAAGGACGATGGATAAACAAAATGTGGTATGAACTGTTAAAAGACAAACGGAGGCATATGAAAATTTATTGAGAGTATTTAAGCAAAAATCAGTTCAAATGGGGTAGCACCACCTTCTAAGTGGCTAGGAATGCTCCACCAGCAGCAGCTAGGGCAGAGGCTTGTGTAGAGAACAGGTGGAAGCAAAGCAGCACAGTTATCTGACTGGCTGAAGCCTAAGCCTCGTTGGCTGTTTGTGATTGGCTGGCCTCAGGTTTCTGTTTCAAAATCTTGAGGCATTTATGGGCTCAGATTTTGTTTCTGTAGGCTATCATGGCATTAGGGCTGCCTCAGTGTAACAGCCCTTTGTTTATTTAATGTAACAAAGCATGTGTGTGTGTGTGCTCAGTCATATAGACTGTAGCCCACCAGGCTCCTCCGTCCATGAAATTTTCCAGACAAGAATCCTGGAGAGGGTTGCCGTTTCCTACTCCAGGGGATCTTTCCAACCCAGAGATGGAGCCATGGCTCCCGCATTGCATCTCCTGCCTTGCAGGCTGATTCTTTCCCTGTACCTCCTGGAAGCCCTAATGTAACTATAGATACAATGAAATATCATTCAGCTTTTTAAAGGAATGATATTTTGATTGCTAAAACAATTATTCTGAAACTTGCTAAAATGGTAAATAATACTTTTTCAAGATGATTGTAGTTGATGTCAAGATGATCACAATGAGGGGAGACAGAAGGGCTCAACTCCAGATGCAACAAAGCAGTCCAGGGATTCACAGTCAACAAGCAGAGTGAGAGGTCAGCGGACAGGAAATCCCTAAGGGGAGATGATAAGGGTCAGGCACTCTTGCTAACCTGGCATAACAGAATTCTTGCTGAACACAGATCAGGAAGATCCCTTGTTAAGGGTGGGGGATTCTTGCTAAACCGACTCAGCAGGACTCGTGAGCAGCTGGATGGTGTAGGAGCTGTGAGAATAGGGAGCAATGTGAAGATCCTAGTCGAGAAGAACCCTTGAAGACAGAGGCGGGCAAAGTGTGGAATAAACCAGACACGAAGGAACAGAGGCTGCACACGGAAACATATATGATGATCTTAGAACAGTCACATTCACAGAGACAGCAATGGAGTGGTGGCTGCCGGGTCTGGGGAGCAGGGAAGAGGCGCTATTGTTAGTATTTACTGAGACAGCATTCGCTTCAGTTTGGGAAGATAAAAGAGCTCTGGAAATGAATGATGGAGATGGCTACACATCAGTGTGAATCACACTTTGTGTCAGAGAACACTTAAAAATGACTGAAGGGATAAATCTTATGTTTTGTATATTTTACCATAATTAAAACAATCAGTGCCAACAAAAATCACCTGTCATTGTACTATTCCGAGATAATCTCCATTAACATTATGGTATATCCCCTTCTCATCCTATTTGTATTGGTCTATATGCTACCTATGCTACCTATTTATACAGATAGATGTGTGTGTATAATCTTACATAATCAAATACTAAATATATGAGTTTATATATTTAAAAACTATGATCACATTAACCATTTACTGGCCAAAAAATCTTTTGAAACATCATTTAAAATCATTTCAAGTCATTTCATACTGTGACTTGTCTATAAAATTTTCACCTAACCATTGGTCAACATTTATGTTATTTCTGCTTGTTCACTGTTATACATAATTTTGCAAAGAACATCTTCATATATGAGGTGTTTCCCCTACATTTCAGATTAATTTCTTAGTTTGGCTTTGGCTAAACTAACGTCAGGAGTTGTGAATGTTTTAAAATCCTTTAAGTCAAATTAGTGAGGTGTAACCCCTCTTTCCTTCCTTCTTTCCTTCCTTTTTTTCCTTTTCCCATCTCTTCTTTTTCTTCTAACTTTTATAGGGGAGACTGTGGCAGGCAGAATTCTAAATAGGCACTGAGATTCCTCACCCAGTTATTCCGCCAAGCACCTATCTAACTCTTGCTATGAAGAGATTTTGCAAATATAATTAAGATCCCAAATCAATTAACCTTAAAATACGGAGATTATCTGGTTGGGCCTGACCTAGTCAGATGACCCTTTAAATTGGAGTCTAGAAGTCAGAGACAGGGGGATTTAGAGATTTAGAGCACAGGAGGTTTGACTCAGGCGAAGTACTCCACTGTAGGCTTGAAGATGGACCTGACAGAGGACGTGTGGGGAGGCGGTCGGTAGCGTCTGGGGCTGAGAACCTTGCCCAGCTGACAGCCAGCAAGGAAGTGCGGTTGGCAGACCTACCCCTGCAGTGAGCTGAGCTCTGCCAAGGACCTGCACGAGCCCAGAAATTCACCCGGAGCCTCAGACGAGAGCTCGTTCCACGGGTGCCTTGATTGCAGCCTTGTGATAGACCCAGCAGAGGGTCCTGCCAGGCTGGGCCAATTCCGACCCACGAAACTGTCCACTAGTAAATGGGAGATATTTTAAGCCATCAACTTTGTGGTAGTTTGTTATGGAAAATACAAAACTAACAGGGAGATACACTTGTGTTTGTAGGGTGTCTGCCCATGTGTGTGTGTTGGTGGGGCATGCACAGCTGGTCTGTTGAGACTGAGATTTCATAGGGTCCACTATGATTTTATGGGTTGGTTATCTCTCCTCCAAGGTCTGTACAGGGACACTTCACATATATTTGCTTATTTAATACCTCTATTAAATATATAGACTTGTTTCACAGATGGGGAAAACTATGATCACATTAACCATTTACTGGCCAAAAAATCTTTTGAAACATCATTTAAAATCATTTCAAGTCATTTCATACTGTGACTTGTCTATAAAATTTTCACCTAACCATTGGCCAACATTTATGTTATTTCTGCTTGTTCACTGTTATACATAATTTTGCAAAGAACATCTTCATATATGAGGTGTTTCCCCTACATTTCAGATTAATTTCTTAGTTTGGCTTTGGCTAAACTAACGTTAGGAGTTGTGAATGTTTTAAAATCCTTTAAGTCAAATTAGTGAGGTGTAACCCCTCTTTCCTTCCTTCTTTCCTTCCTTTTTTTCCTTTTCCCATCTCTTCTTTTTCTTCTAACTTTTATAGGGGAGACTGTGGCAGGCAGAATTCTAAATAGGCACTGAGATTCCTCACCCAGTTATTCCATCAAGCACCTATCTAACTCTTGCTATGAAGAGATTTTGCAAATATAATTAAGATCCCAAATCAATTGACCTTAAAATACGGAGATTATCTGGTTGGGCCTGACCTAGTCAGATGACCCTTTAAATTGGAGTCTAGAAGTCAGAGATAGGGGGATTTAGAGATTTAGAGCACAGGAGGTTTGACTCAGGCGAAGTACTCCACTGTAGGCTTGAAGATGGACCTGACAGAGGACGTGTGGGGAGGCGGTCGGTAGCGTCTGGGGCTGAGAACCTTGCCCAGCTGACAGCCAGCAAGGAAGTGCGGTTGGCAGACCTACCCCTGCAGTGAGCTGAGCTCTGCCAAGGACCTGCACGAGCCCAGAAATTCACCCGGAGCCTCAGACGAGAGCTCGTTCCACGGGTGCCTTGATTGCAGCCTTGTGATAGACCCAGCAGAGGGTCCTGCCAGGCTGGGCCAATTCCGACCCACGAAACTGTCCACTAGTAAATGGGAGATATTTTAAGCCATCAACTTTGTGGTAGTTTGTTATGGAAAATACAAAACTAACAGGGAGATACACTTGTGTTTGTAGGGTGTCTGCCCATGTGTGTGTGTTGGTGGGGCATGCACAGCTGGTCTGTTGAGACTGAGATTTCATAGGGTCCACTATGATTTTATGGGTTGGTTATCTCTCCTCCAAGGTCTGTACAGGGACACTTCACATATATTTGCTTATTTAATACCTCTATTAAATATATAGACTTGTTTCACAGATGGGGAAACTGAGACACAGAGAAGGTTAGATGACTCTGCCCTGGTAAGATAGCTGGTGTCAGAGCTGGTATCAGGACGCAGAGCTGAGTATGCTAATGTCCTTCCCTGTCTGGACCACATGACAGTCAGCAACTTGTGGTAACCTCATGGTTAAATATCTTGGGTAATGGACTTCACTTATACCGCCAGTGAGGCCCGAGAAGGAGGTGGTAAATTAGGAAAGCAAGGAAAAATGAGGAGTCTAAATACCAGCTTCTTTCAAGGCCCAAGTTGTGTCCTGTCTCCTTTGAGGGACACGGGCACCTCTTGTCTCAGCCCCCACGACCTGCCCTATGCACCCCTTGGCTGTGGGCCCCAATGCCTTGGCTCGAGTGGCTGCAGCCTTGCTCTGTAGCTGCCCTGCCCCTCCCCCTGCCCGAGCAGCCTGCCAGCCCCTCCAGAGTGGGAGGCTGGGTTGCGTGCTTCTTTGAACCCACAGCGTCCCAGCATCTTAGGAGCAGGGCCTAGCATGATCCTACAGTGACTGACGGCCAGGGAGATGTGCTAAAGGAGAAAATACAGGAATAGACTCTTTGAGAATCCTTAAGAAATGTCCCCACCTTCCACGAGGAAGTACTGCCTTCTTTAGCAAAAACAAGCCTCACCACCGCCAGTGCAGCCGCTCTCGCTCTTGCTCAAAGCTCTGCCTTTGTTTGGGCTCTTGAAGACCTTGGGAGCATGAGGAGCGTGGTTCTTTGGGTGACTGTTTCCCCTTCACCATCCCCGTCATGTAGAGCGGACATGCTTGCCTCATCCAGGCCGCGGGCTGGCAGGGGAGACCGACGTGCTCTCTCTCTGGCGGTCCGGCCCTGACTTCAGCTGGCTCCCAGCGTGTACCACTCTTCTGCAAATTGCGATCAGCTCCAGAGGTAAAGAAGGCCGAGTGCCAAAGAACTGATGTTTCAAACTGTGGTGCTGGAGAAGACGCACTAGAGTCCCGTGGACTGCAGGGAGGTCAAACCAGTCATTCCTCAAGAAAATTAACCCTGAATATTCATTGGAAGCCATTAAATATTCATTGGCTGCTACAGCTGAAGCTCCAATACTTGGGCCACGTGATGTGAAGAGCTGACTCCTTGGAAAAGACCCTGATGCTGGAAAAGACCCTTGAGGGCAAGAGGAAAAGGGGGTGACAGAGGATGAGATGGTTGGATGGCACCACTGACTCAGTGGATATGAGCTTGAGCAAACCCCGGGAGACGGTGAAGGACAGGGAAGCCTGGCGTGCTGCCATCCACGGGGTTACAGAGAGTCAGACCAGACTGAGCTACTGAATAACAACAGCTAGAGCTGTTTGCCCACCATCCAGAAGTGCCCACAAGGCCCTGTGACGCCTCAGCATCTAGGCCACGAAAGAGAGGCTGAAAGAATCAGTCCTAAGTCCCACCGACATAGGGCCCGTTTCTGTCTGTGGATCGCTGCCTTTCCCATGAATCCAGGAATACGCTCCCTGACCCCTGGAAGGCTAGATTCCACCTTCACACACTGCTATGCAGCTTCCGTTCCAGGCTGCAGCATAACGGTGTCCCTTACGATCTGTCCATCCCACAGGAAGCATGCTCATTCAGTGGGGTCAGCCTGAAGTCCAGTGGTGGGCTTTATCTTACAGAATGGTGGAATTAGAGGAGACAGCTCTGGTGACGTGGAGGGCAGGTGACTGGGGACGTTTGCATGGTTCCCTAGGCTGGCGAGAGCTCTCCAGGGACAAGCAGCTGAGGCTGGAGAGGACTGGGCACAGAGAGGGACCCCCCACCCGAGCACCAGGGCCTGTATTGCCAGGCAGGAGGCTTTGGGGAGGGTGGGAGACCACAGCGTCAGCACTTCTGAGCGAGGGAGGAGAAAGATGCAGAAGGGAAGAAAGCTTGGCAGAGGAGAAGCAGAAAGCGGAATGGGTAAACAGGACTTGTCCAGTGGAACCAACTTGGAATCCTCCCTTTGTTTTTGGAGGGAGAGTCCTGGAGATACACAGTCTGAGCTTGGGGACCCTAGTATGTGGAGGGGTTTGCCTAACATCTTGATCTGCTTTCGTGAGCTCTCTGGATGGAGAAAGCCCCCAAGCCCCTGTGCCAAGCCATTTCCCCCTCTATTTGTTAAACCCATCTGCAGTTCAAGGGAAATCAGATTCATGTGTTTTCAATTCATTTACACTTAACTTATTAAAATATTGCTTTGTAAGAGCTATTTGATGTCCAGGAAGCCATTTGTGTCTCTTAAATAAATCTTTAAAGTCCCCTTTTCTTAGAAACAGGAAATTGCATTTTGCCAAATGCAAATTAACTTGCACCTCATAAAGTTCAAGTTGAGCTCAAAACATACACTGTGTGAGGGTCGGGTGGGTTTCAAACTTGGCAAGCTATCTCAAGGTTTAATCGAAACCAAAAGACAGCAATTGGAGGCTCCAAGGACATTCCAAAGGATGGTATTATTGCAGCCTGCCAGCAGAAAGTCTAATTCACATGCGGCCTCATCTCAGTTACTCAGGAATGGATTATCAGTTCTCCTTCTCCTGCCCGTCTTTCCTCAGGCCTCTCTGCCTCCAGCTAGATCTAGAGGATAAGATTAAGGGCTTTCCCTCGCCTGGGGGATGTTAGGGTGGAGTTCCATGGGTTGAGTCTTTGGTTTCAGATTTTATCTGATTGTCTTTGTTCCTTCAGAACCAAGAGTTTCTCCTCACAGCGCCTCCACTTGGACTCAGATACTCCATCCTCTCCAGACCCTTGTGGAGCGGGGAGCACAGCCTGCATATGCAAAGGCCGTCTTGCCTGAAGCTTTTCAGACCCATTTTCTTCTCTTTTGTCTGTGCTGTCAGTGTCTGGCAGGAGACCTTAGCTTCATTTCGAAGGTGAGCAAAGGCGGTCATGGAGAGGTGAGGGGATTAGCCCGAGGTCACAAGCGGAGCTGGATCTTCTCCTTCTGAACCCAGAGAAACCACCCCTGGTTTCATCTGGGCCACTGGGAGGGAAGAGCCTCCCAGAATGACTAGCCTAGACAAACAAAATGCAAAGGAAGGGAGCAACAGTTGCACCAAAGGTCTGTGTGGGGTTCTGTGGAGTTCCACCAATGTATCTTGAGCACGCAGCCTGGGCTTGACCTTGTGCCAGGCCAGGGAAATGCAGGCATGAATAGCAAATGATCTCTGCCGCCAAGGCACCCTAGCCCAGTGGGGAGACAGACACACAAATTAATACCTAGAGTAGATTATGGTCAGCACCATCGCTCAGGTGTGCACAAGGCGTTTAGAGGAACTCAGGAGGGATGCTCCTCCCAGTCTGGGGATTCCAGAAGGCTCCGGAGGTAGGGAAGGAGGTAACTGTGCCACGGCACTAGGAACAAGCTAGGAAGTGGAAGGGGCATTTGGCAAAAAAAATTTTTAACTTGCACCTCATAAATGTCAAGTTGAGCTCAAAACATACACTGTGTGAGGGTCGGGTGGGTTTCAAACTTGGCAAGCTATCTCAAGGTTTAATCGAAACCAAAAGACAGCAATTGGAGGCTCCAAGGACATTCCAAAGGATGGTATTATTGCAGCCTGCCAGCAGAAAGTCTAATTCACATGCGGCCTCATCTCAGTTACTCAGGAATGGATTATCAGTTCTCCTTCTCCTGCCCGTCTTTCCTCAGGCCTCTCTGCCTCCAGCTAGATCTAGAGGATAAGATTAAGGGCTTTCCCTCGCCTGGGGGATGTTAGGGTGGAGTTCCATGGGTTGAGTCTTTGGTTTCAGATTTTATCTGATTGTCTTTGTTCCTTCAGAACCAAGAGTTTCTCCTCACAGCGCCTCCACTTGGACTCAGATACTCCATCCTCTCCAGACCCTTGTGGAGCGGGGAGCACAGCCTGCATATGCAAAGGCCGTCTTGCCTGAAGCTTTTCAGACCCATTTTCTTCTCTTTTGTCTGTGCTGTCAGTGTCTGGCAGGAGACCTTAGCTTCATTTCGAAGGTGAGCAAAGGCGGTCATGGAGAGGTGAGGGGATTAGCCCGAGGTCACAAGCGGAGCTGGATCTTCTCCTTCTGAACCCAGAGAAACCACCCCTGGTTTCATCTGGGCCACTGGGAGGGAAGAGCCTCCCAGAATGACTAGCCTAGACAAACAAAATGCAAAGGAAGGGAGCAACAGTTGCACCAAAGGTCTGTGTGGGGTTCTGTGGAGTTCCACCAATGTATCTTGAGCACGCAGCCTGGGCTTGACCTTGTGCCAGGCCAGGGAAATGCAGGCATGAATAGCAAATGATCTCTGCCGCCAAGGCACCCTAGCCCAGTGGGGAGACAGACACACAAATTAATACCTAGAGTAGATTATGGTCAGCACCATCGCTCAGGTGTGCACAAGGCGTTTAGAGGAACTCAGGAGGGATGCTCCTCCCAGTCTGGGGATTCCAGAAGGCTCCGGAGGTAGGGGGAAGGAGGTAACTGTGCCACGGCACTAGGAACAAGCTAGGGGAAGTGGAAGGGGGCATTCTAGATGAGAAGAGCCGCAAGAGTGGAAGTGTGGCAGGGTAGAAATGGCACCGTGGCGTTAGGAAATTCTAGGTAGTTTGGAATTATTAGAGCATAAAGGCACACACACACAAACGTGGGTGGGCAGCAGCAGATTGTACTAGTTCTTGTCTGCCAGGCTTGGGAAATTAATGTGACCATTGCTCAGTTGTGTCCAACTCTTTGTGACCTCATGGGCTGTAGCCTGTCCATGGAATTCTCCAGACAAGAATACTGGAGTAAGTCGTCATTCCCTTCTCCAGGGATCTCCCTGACCCAGGTGTCCTGTACATCAGGCAGATTTGTTACCACCTAAGCCACCAGAGAAGGGCTAATCCCAAATTCAGCAGTTCTCAATCTGTTTTATTAGGGCTTTTGGAAATCTGATGAAATCTATGGACCAGATTTTGCAAAGAAAACTGTGTATCTTAATGTACATTAGTGGCCGAAATCTAGAAGGATTCACTTAACTTCTGAAATCCAGGCTAAGAATGCTTTCTTCCTTGCTTAGGCAATTGAGAACTGCCGACAAATGTTAAGCAGGAGAGTGGCATGATTACACTTGAATTTCAGAGTGACGTTCTGCCTGGACAATAGAGGACAGATTGGAAGGAAAGTAAGACTAGAGATAGGGAGACTGGTTAGAAGATCAACACAACTAGCAAAGAGAGGCGGTGAGACCTCAGAACATCAAGAAGCCTCCCTGGAAAAAGGCAGAGTAGTGGCCAGGGTCTTGGTTACAGAACTGATCCCTTTGAGAGGAGAACTTGGTCCTGAGAACAAGTCTGGAATGACATTTTAGGTCACTTGGGGGACCTGTAACAGCTGGAGGATCCCAAATAGGCAGGAAGAGGAAGAAAAAGAGATGAAGAGAGAACGAAGTTACTTTTAGCCTTCTGTGGGTCCTGTGTTATCAATGAATGGTAAAATGCTGGGCTTTCCTCATGGCTCCAAATTTCAGACAAAATGTTTGCTTCATCTATTACTGTGCCAATCAGATATGACCTGTAAAACCTTTGCATGCGATACAGATAGTTCATATTGAAAAGTAGTCTTTGACTTGGGATATTAAAATAAACTTCAGTAATGCTGAAATAAACATTTAAACTTCCAGTAATATCGAGGGGAAGGAAGAGTTCTCCATGGTAGTGGGTGAAGTCTATAGACATGTGCAGGATCTCCTGATTCTGAGAAGCATAAAGGATGATGGGCCCTCAGTGCTGCCCCGTTAAGTCCTGCTTAATGGTTTTGGGAGTGACGTACTCAAGAGGCTAAGAGAAGAGGACAGATGGACAAGAGAAAGAGGAAAAGGGGCCCACTTCACCTGTATTTGACCAATGATAATACTGAGGCTTCGACAGATTTCATGATTGCCTAAGATCTCATAATTGGTGTTAGGGCCAAGATCCAAATTCAGATGACCATATTCCTAACACATGTGGACTTCTTTTTCTCTGATTGTGTCCCAGATTGTCACTTTCCCCCTCACCTGATATCTCAGACCACTGGGAGCTCAACTATGCTTTTAGACCCTGCATTTCCCTAGAAGACTTATCATTAGGAGGCTAAGTACAGTGGTGCCCCATCATCTGCAACATCAGGTTTTATGTCAATTGAAAATGTCATTTTCTCCATGGTTTCTGGAGAAGAAGAGAGAGAATTCTAATTACTGACACTTTCCTTTCTCCTGGTGACTGTCTCCACAACTCAACAGGAGGTGGAAGTGACATCCATTGTGATCTCTGTAACCAAGCTATGCCTTTTTTTAACCGCTGTGGAAAAGAGAAATTAGAGTGTGGAAATAGTTGGTTCAGGTTACTACTCCTTGAAAACATAGCACAAGTGAAATCTTCAGAGCCTCACATACTAGCCCAAGTGAACCAAGCACCACCTTCCCCAGCGCCTGCCTGGGGCCAACGTGGATCCACCCCACTGACCACATGAAAGAAACTGATAGAATCAGAGCATGCCAGCTTTTGTACCCTGAGAGTACCCATATCTGCTGCCCTGGAATTCTGGGATGTTTTCAGAATTGGGGATACCTATGGCTCCAAATTTCAGACAAAATGTTTGCTTCAATCCAAGATATGACCTGTAAAACCTTTGCATGCGATACAGATAGTTCATATTGAAAAGTAGTCTTTGACTTGGGATATTAAAATAAACTTCAGTAATGCTGAAATAAACATTTAAACTTCCAGTAATATCGAGGGGAAGGAAGAGTTCTCCATGGTAGTGGGTGAAGTCTATAGACATGTGCAGGATCTCCTGATTCTGAGAAGCATAAAGGATGATGGGCCCTCGGTGCTGCCCCGTTAAGTCCTGCTTAACGGAGTGACGTACTCAAGAGGCTAAGAGAAGAGGACAGATGGACAAGAGAAAGAGGAAAAGGGGCCCACTTCACCTGTATTTGACCAATGATAATACTGAGGCTTCGACAGATTTCATGATTGCCTAAGATCTCATAATTGGTGTTAGGGCCAAGATCCAAATTCAGATGACCATATTCCTAACACATGTGGACTTCTTTTCTCTGATTGTGTCCCAGATTGTCACTTTCCCCCTCACCTGATATCTCAGACCACTGGGAGCTCAACTATGCTTTTAGACCCTGCATTTCCCTAGAAGACTTATCATTAGGAGGCTAAGTACAGTGGTGCCCCATCATCTGCAACATCAGGTTTTATGTCAATTGAAAATGTCATTTTCTCCATGGTTTCTGGAGAAGAAGAGAGAGAATTCTAATTACTGACACTTTCCTTTCTCCTGGTGACTGTCTCCACAACTCAACAGGAGGTGGAAGTGACATCCATTGTGATCTCTGTAACCAAGCTATGCCTTTTTTTAACCGCTGTGGAAAAGAGAAATTAGAGTGTGGAAATAGTTGGTTCAGGTTACTACTCCTTGAAAACATAGCACAAGTGAAATCTTCAGAGCCTCACATACTAGCCCAAGTGAACCAAGCACCACCTTCCCCAGCGCCTGCCTGGGGCCAACGTGGATCCACCCCACTGACCACATGAAAGAAACTGATAGAATCAGAGCATGCCAGCTTTTGTACCCTGAGAGTACCCCCCATATCTGCTGCCCTGGAATTCTGGGATGTTTTCAGAATTGGGGATACCTATGGCTAGAGTAAGACCTTCTGTCATTTGGTTTCATTAGGAGGAAATGAATAAGTAAGTTAAGAATGGGGAAGGATGAGATGCAAAATGTTTCCCAGAAACCTCCAGAAAAGAAGTCTCTCCTCCTATAAACTCATCCATTCATTTAGTGAGGTTTTTGAATACTCTTCTTTGGCCACCTGGTGCAAAGAGCTTGCTCACTGTAAAGGCCCTGATGCTGGGAAAGATTGAAGGCAAAAAGAGAAGGGAGTAGCAGATAATGAGACAGCATCACTGACTCAATGGACATGCATCTGAGCAAACTCTGGGAAATAGTGGAAGGCAGGGAAGCCTGACATTCTGCAGTCCATGGTGTCACAGAGTCAGACACAACTTATGAACAACTACGTGAATGATTAACTCTTGAGCTAGGCACCATGCATGGGCTTCCCAGGTGGCGCTAGTGGTAAAGAATCTGCCTGCCAGTGCAGAAGACACAAGAGATGTGGTTTTGATCCCTGGGTTGAAAAGACCCCCTGGAGCAGGTCATGGTAACACAACGTACTCTAGTATTCTCACCTGGAAAAACCCATGGGCTACAATCCATGGGGCTGCAAAGAGCCAGATATGGCTGAGCAACTGAGCATATACACAGGCACTGTGTGTAGCATTAGACTCGGGCCCTTCCCTCCAGAAGCTCACGGGGCTTGGTCCTAGGAAGCCATGGTGGGCTATTTGAATGCTTGGGTTAGTGCACATTTTGAGCAGTGTTTAGAATTCCTGGCACATGGTTGATGCTCCATAAATGTTTGTTGAATGAAAAAGGCACAGTTCCTACCCTCATGAAGCTAGATGGAGTCTGAAGAAATAGTTGAGTAAAGAGAAGCAAGCCAGAGAATGAGGACTTCTACTCAGGAGACACTCAAGGGTAGTTTCATTAAAAAAAAAAAAAAAAAAAAGGAAAGAAAATCTCATGCTTATCAATCTGAAAAAGTCAGATTCCCATGAAAAAAGTCAAAGAAACATAGAAAGCGTAGACATATGTAAAGAAAAGAAGTTCACTTATAATCCCGAGATCAAGAGAAGATCATGAATGGAGACTCTAACATGAAGATACCATTTGTCATCTTGGAAAGATGATTAGTTTTATTGAATGTTTATTGAACACCTGGCTTAGTTTGGCTGAGCCACTGGAGACTTTTTGGAGCTTTTTGTGATGAAGCATGGGAACATGAAATCGATGGAACAGCAGATTTCAGATGGGGTCAAAATGCCTGGGACTAGCAACTGGAATTGGTCTTCACTCCCTTTCGAGCATCTCAGAATTTATACAAGTTTCTATTCCCTTTCCTAACCCAGCTTCCTGCTCTGAGCTTGACATACCTTGTTGTTGTTGTTCAGCTGCTAAGTCTTGTCTGACTCTTTGCAACCTCGTGGTCTGCAGCAAGCTAGGCTTCCCTGCCCTTCACCATCTCCAGGAGTGTGCTCAAACTCATATCCTTTGAGTCGGTGATGCCATCCAGCCATCTCATCCTGTCATCCCCTTCTCCTCATGACTTCAACCTTTCCCAGCATCAGGGCCTTTTCTAATGAGTTGGCTCTTGGCATAAAGTGGCCAAAGCTTTGGAGATTCAGCTTCAGCATTAGTTCTTCCAGTGAGTATTCAGGGTTGATTTCCTTTAGGATTGACTGGTTTGATTTCCTTGTAGTCCTAGGGACTCTCAAGAGCCTTCTTCAACACCACAGTTCTAAAGCAGCAATTCTTTGGTGCTCAGCTTTCTTTGAGGTCCAACGTTCACATCCATGTATGATTACTGAAAAAACAATAGCTTTGACTGCACAGACTTTTGTGCCATCCTGGTAAAGCACACCTTCCTTCTCCTGGTGGAATGCTTCCTCATCCCTACTGCCACACTAACATAAAGTCCTGGGGAGCAGCCCAAGTCTGCTGTTCTTTCTCAGATGAATCCCTGAGGACTAAGCTGAATCTTACTGGTTTGTAGGGACCATCAATACAAAGCAAAGCTTTTCAAATGCATTTCATCCACAGGTCCTTTCTCCAAAGAGGAGCTTACATGGAAGCCTAGGATGTGAAGCAGGTCAAAATGAATATGGTGGTCTGGGGGGCATGGGCTGAGGACCTGGAGTTTGGTTCCAGCCTTCTTCTTTCCTGCTCTCCCCTTTCCCAGACAATAGATCCTGGAGGGGTTCTTGGGACCTTTAGAATTCAGCTGCTTTGTTTGCAGACACTGCCTCAGTGAACACATCCTGTCCCAGGAAGAAACCGTGAACTCAATATTTTGTTCACCATCAGCAGCTGAGGGGTTGGGAGAAGGAGTCTGGGACTAGAGGAGACCTAGATTTTCTGTGTTTGAGGAGCCCTGGAATGGTCTCTAGGGAAAACGCACTTCCTCGTTCACTGGCCTTGTCTTCACTGTTCTTCCCAATGCAATATGCCCTTAAGGTACTAAGACCACTGACACACTGTGTGTCTGGTGGTCAGTAGAAGCAAGCACAGACTCCCTTGTCCTGTTCCTTCCATTTGATGGACCTGCTTCTGTTTGATGCCAGCTATGTTGTGTTTCTGGACCTCTGATGTTAACACTAAATTTGTTTGCCTTCATTTGATTGTAGATACATGATTCTTTCTCAGTCTCACACTCTCCAAATGTGGATACCTCAAGAAGAGACTTTGCTCAATCTCTGGTTGTATGCATGCATGCAATGCTAAGTCGCTTCAATCGTGTCCAACTCTTTGCAACCCCATGTGCTGCACCATACCAGGCTTCTCTGTCCATGGGATTCTCCAGGGAAGAACACTGGTGTGGGTTGCCATGCCCAGCTCCGGGGAATCTTCCCCACCCAGGGATCAAACCCAAGTGTCTTACACCTTCTGCAATGGCAGGTGGGCTCTTTACCACTGGCGCCAGCTGGGGATTCCCTGTCTCTTGTTATTTGGCCTCAAATCTCACATCTCCTATCTTGCAGAGCATGAATAGAAACCCATTTCCTCCCAGCTCAGCTCTGAAGGGAGGCTGGAATTGTCTAAAAGGAGCTTTCCTATGACGCCGTAGCAAAACACAAAGGAAACAAAGGAATCACAGCAGCACAAAATGATTGACTTCAGCAAACTCAGATTCCTTATTCTAATCCTGCCCACAGAGTGGCTTGGCTGGCACAGATTCTGGGCTTGCTGCCCTGGGCGCCCTTCCTCCCTCAGTCTTGAGATGGCTGGGAGGTTTGGTGGTATTCTCTTTCCTGGAAGTGATTTCTTTATCTTCTCTCTGTGCTCACTCCGGATCATCACCCCCAGCTCCAGGTTGAGCTGCTATTGCTCTGGCTGTCCTGCGTCTCTGTCTCTAGAAGGCCCCTCTCTTCTGCAGCCCAACCAGTCTTCTTGTGGCCGCTGCTGACGGGCAGCTGCCTCCTCCACCCTCCCAGAGGCCAGGTGGCCTCCCTGAATCCAAGGAGCCCTCCTCCTCCCTCCTGCCCCTTCTCTCTTCTGCTGTAAAAGTTTGTTCATCTAAAGAGCATTGACTCATTCACTCATTCAGCTCAATGGGCCGTTTTAACCTTCTTGTTCTAGACATTGTTTTTATACTTTTTATTTTGTTATCCTCTCAAACATATAAAAAGGAGTAGATTGTTTCAGAATTTCTTCATTTTCAGTCCCTAGGTTGTGTCCCACTCTTTTTGACCCCCATAAACTGCAGCAGGGCAGCCTTCCTTGTCCTTCACTATCTCCTAGAGTTTGCTAAAATTCATGTCCATAGAGTTGGCAATCCTATCCAACCATTTCATCGTCTGCTTCTCCTTCTTCTTTTGTCTTCAGTCTTTCTCAGCATCAAGGCCTTTTCCAATGAGTCAGTTCTTTTTATCGTGTCCAACTCTTTGCAACCCCATGTGCTGCACCATACCAGGCTTCTCTGTCCATGGGATTCTCCAGGGAAGAACACTGGTGTGGGTTGCCATGCCCAGCTCCGGGGAATCTTCCCCACCCAGGGATCAAACCCAAGTGTCTTACACCTTCTGCAATGGCAGGTGGGCTCTTTACCACTGGCGCCAGCTGGGGATCCCCTGTCTCTTGTTATTTGGCCTCAAATCTCACATCTCCTATCTTGCAGAGCATGAATAGAAACCCATTTCCTCCCAGCTCAGCTCTGAAGGGAGGCTGGAATTGTCTAAAAGGAGCTTTCCTATGACGCCGTAGCAAAACACAAAGGAAACAAAGGAATCACAGCAGCACAAAATGATTGACTTCAGCAAACTCAGATTCCTTATTCTAATCCTGCCCACAGAGTGGCTTGGCTGGCACAGATTCTGGGCTTGCTGCCCTGGGCGCCCTTCCTCCCTCAATCTTGAGATGGCTGGGAGGTTTGGTGGTATTCTCTTTCCTGGAAGTGATTTCTTTATCTTCTCTCTGTGCTCACTCCGGATCATCACCCCCAGCTCCAGGTTGAGCTGCTATTGCTCTGGCTGTCCTGCGTCTCTGTCTCTAGAAGGCCCCTCTCTTCTGCAGCCCAACCAGTCTTCTTGTGGCCGCTGCTGACGGGCAGCTGCCTCCTCCACCCTCCCAGAGGCCAGGTGGCCTCCCTGAATCCAAGGAGCCCTCCTCCTCCCTCCTGCCCCTTCTCTCTTCTGCTGTAAAAGTTTGTTCATCTAAAGAGCATTGACTCATTCACTCATTCAACTCAATGGGCCGTTTTAACCTTCTTGTTCTAGACATTGTTTTTATACTTTTTATTTTGTTATCCTCTCAAACATATAAAAAGGAGTAGATTGTTTCAGAATTTCTTCATTTTCAGTCCCTAGGTTGTGTCCCACTCTTTTTGACCCCCATAAACTGCAGCAGGGCAGCCTTCCTTGTCCTTCACTATCTCCTAGAGTTTGCTAAAATTCATGTCCATAGAGTTGGCAATCCTATCCAACCATTTCATCGTCTGCTTCTCCTTCTTCTTTTGTCTTCAGTCTTTCTCAGCATCAAGGCCTTTTCCAATGAGTCAGTTCTTTTTATCAGGTGACCAAAGTATTGGAGCTTCAACATTGATCCTTCCAATAAATAGTCAGGGTTGATGTCCTTTAGAATTGACTGGTTTGATCTCCTTGCAGTCCAAAGGGCTCTCAAGAGTCTTCTCCAACACCACAATTCAAAAGCATCAATTCTTCTGTGCTCAGCCTTCTTTATGGTCTGACTCTCACATCCATAGATGACTACTGGAAAAACCATAGTTTGGCTATATGGACCTTTTTGCCAGACATTTGTTGGCAAAGTAACGTCTCTGCTTTTTAATATGCTGTTTAGACTTGCCATTGTTTTCCTTCCAAGGAGCAAATGTCTTTTAATTCCATGCCTGCAGTTACTATCTGCAATGGTATTAGAACCCAAGAAAATAAAATCAGTCACTGTTTTGGAATTAGCTTATACAAAATGAAGTTGAATCAATTAAAAAAAAACAGTGAAT
Source organism: Tragulus kanchil (assembly GCA_022376925.1). Classification (NCBI taxonomy): domain Eukaryota; kingdom Metazoa; phylum Chordata; class Mammalia; order Artiodactyla; family Tragulidae; genus Tragulus; species Tragulus kanchil. The sequence goes on from JAIOJX010000026.1 coordinate 119,618,573, forward strand.
AAAAAAATAACAAAATTTGATCACTTGAAGCAATTCATTCTACTGTTGGTGCATTCCATTTCCTTTTCTTCTCTACACTCTTACGCATGCATGCACAAATATCACTTTTTCCCTCTAAAAATCTGTTAATATGTTCTATATCACTCTGCAACTTGTGTCTTTCACTTCTGTTCTCCTGTTATGTGTAGGTGATATTTTGGTGGACCTCTGCTCCTTCACTCTCTCTCCATCATGCTTCTGGAGAACATTGGATTTTCCCAAGTTGAACCAAGATGCTGAACAGTCAAAACCCTGTAATATCCATTTTCCATTGCATTTGTAGAAAATTAAATGAATAAGTATAAGTTTGATGTTCTACCTTGACTTTTTTTTTTTTTTTAAAGATTTATTTATTTTGGGCAGGGGTGAGGTGGAGAGGGAGGGAGACGAGCGGGCCACTTCTATTGGTCTTTCATTTGTCTATTTTCATCTGTCTTTGTTCTTTGGCCTGTGTGGGCCTCCCATCGTGGTGGCCTCTGTTGTCACAGAGCACCGGCTCTGGGCGCATGCGCTCCAGAGCTCCGGCTCAGTAATTGGACACATCAGTTCAGCCGCTCCGCAGCACGTGGGATCTTCCCAGGCCAGGGATCGAACCAGCGCCCCTTGCACTGCAAGGCGGTGTCCTTACCCACTGGAGCACCAGGGAAGCCCTACCTTGACTTTTAACTAAAACATCAGCTCCCCCAGCACTTGTGTATACTGTCTTCTGTCCCCCAATGACTGCTAGGTTAATATAAAGCTAGACTTTGTTGTCTCCAGTTTATCTGCTAACGTTTCATAAGGTCCTGCTAAAATCCTCATGACCTCCAAGGACCCTGCTACATTCCCCCATCCGGGAGGTGCTGTGAGTCTGAGTGTGTGAGTGCTCAGTTATGTCTGACTCTGTGTGGCCCCACCAGGCTTCCCTGTCCGTGGGATTCTCTAGGGAAGAAGACTGGAGTGGGTGGCCCTGCCCTCCTCTAGGGGGTCTTCTCCATCAGTGACTGAATCTGTGTTTCCTGCAGGTTTCCTGCGTTGTGACTTGTGCAAGTGGATTCTTTCCCACTGAGCTCCTGGAGGAATCCAGGAGGCATCTTTGGCTTGAAAGCACAGCTTTAGTTTGATCCAACCATCAGAAAGTTTGTGCCGAGCCCGACGGGGAAGGGATAGGTGATGTGCCCAACTGCTGTGAACTGGGGGCTCACCCTACTCTATCAAAGGACTGATACAGAGAAATAGGACGGAGAGAAGGGGAGCCTGTGTGTCCTGTGGCAGTGCCTTTGTTGAGAGATTTGTGTCGAAGACAGAGTTGTCTCAACTGAAAGGACAGAGCAGAGAATTCTTTTTATATAAAAACCGTTTATTTATTTAGTTAGTTTTGCCTGTGCTGGGTCTTCATTGCTGGGCACAGGTGTTCTCCAGTTGCAGTGAGCAGGGCTACTTTCTAGCCATGTGTGGGCTTCTTACTATGGCAGCTTCTCTTACTATGCAGCAAGGGCTCCAGGGTATGGGGTTCAGAAGTTGTGGTGATGAACTTAGTTGCCCGCTACATGTGGGATCTTCCTGGACCAGGAATCAAATCTGTGTGCCCTGCATTAGTGGGCAGACTGCTATCCACTAGACCACCAGGGAAGTCCCAGAGAATCTTTTTTATTTTTAAAAATTATTTATTTATTTTAATTTATTAAAAAAATTTTTTTTTTACAGAGTTTTGTTGTTCACAGACATGTGTGTTCCCAGATCAGTCATATGCATATCCCTGGTCCCCTCCCTCCTCCCAGTGACCCCATCCCACCCCTCCAGGCTGTCACACCGAGCCCTTGTAGGAACTCCTATTCCCTTAGCGCAATGACAATAGCTATCTTTTTCACATATGATAGTTTAGGTTTCCATGTTGCTCCCTCTGTGCCTCCCACCCCCTGTTCATTCCCCACAATGTCCATATGTCTACTGTCCATATCTGTTTTTCCATCGCTTCACTGCATGTGTTATCATTATCCTTTTACTAGATTCCATATATATGTGTCAGTATACTGTACTTGTCTTTCTCTTTTTTGACTTACTTTTTATGATAGGTTCTAGATCCAACCATCTCATTAGGACTGATTCTTCTGCATTTCTTTTTACAGCTGAGTAGTAGTCCATCATATATATGTACCAGAGCTTTTTTATCCATTCATTAGTCGATGGGCATCTAGGTTGCTTCCATGTTCTAGCTATTGTATAGAGAGCTGCAATGAACTTTGGGGCACGGGTGCCTCTTTCAATTTTGATTTCATCATGGTATAAGGCTAATAGTGGGATTGCTGGGTCATAGGGTGCTTCTATTTTCAGTTTTTTAAGAAATCTCCATACTGTCTTCCATAGTGGCTGTATCGATTTATATTCCCACCAGCAATGCAAGAGGGTTCCTTTTTCTTCACACTCTTTCTAGCATTTATTGTCTGTCGATTTGTGGATAATGGCCATTCTGACTGGTGTGAAGTGATATCTCATTGTAGTTTTGATTTGCATTTCTCTAGTAATAAGCGAGGTTGAGCGTCGTTTCATGTATGAGCATCCGTATGTCCTCTTTGGTGAGATGTCTCTTTAGGTCTTTTCCCCACTTTTTGATTGGGTAGTTCATTTTTCTGGTGCTGAGTTGTCTGAGTTGCTTGTAGATTTTGAGGATTAATTCTTTGTCTGTTGTTTCATTTGCTGTTGTTTTCTCCCATTCTGTGGGCTGTCTGTTCACCTTTTTTGTAATTTCTTTTGCTGTACAAAAGCTTTTAAGTTTCATTAGGTCCCACATGTTAATTTTTGGTTTTAGTTCCATTATTCTAGTAGGTAGGTCATGGAAGACCTTGCTTTGATTGATGTCCTTGAGTGTTTTGCCTATATTCTCCTCTAAGAGTTTGATGGTTTCTGGTCTTACATTTAGGTCTTAAATCCATTTTGAGTTGATCTTTGTGTATGGTGTCAGGGAATGTTCCAACTTCATTTTTTTTCGCATGTAGCTGCCCAGTTTTCCCAGCACCATTTTCTGAAGAGGCTGTCTTTGTCCCATTTTATATTTTCACCTCCTTTGTCAAAAATAAGGTTTCCATAGGTGCGTGGGCCTATCTCTGGGTTCTCTATCTTGTTCTATTGGTCTATATTTCTGCTTTTGTGCCAGTACCATACTGTCTTGATGACTGTTGCTTTGTAGTAGAGTCTGGAGTTAGGGAGGCTGATCCCTCCAACTCCATTTTTCTTTCTAAGGATTGCTTTCGCTATTCAGGATCTTTTGTATTTCCATATGAATTGTGTTATTCTTTGGTCTAGTTCTATGAAGAATGTCATTGGTAGTTTGATAGGGATCACATTGAATCTACAGATGATATTTGGTAGTATGGTCATTTTCACAATATTGATTCTTCTGACCCAGGAACATGGAATATCTCTCCATCTGTTTAAATCTTTAATTTCTCTCACGAGTGTCTTGTAATTTTCAGTGTACAGTTCTTTTGTTTCTTTGGGTAGGTTTATTCCTAGTTACTTCATTCTCTTGGTTGCAGTGGTGAAGGGGATTGCCTCTTGGATTTTGTTTTCTGATTTTTCATTGTTTATATATATATAGGAATGCCTGTGATTTCTGTATATTGATTTTGTATCCCATGACTCTGCTGAATTTGTTGACTAGCTCTAGTAGCTTTGTAATAGTGTCTTTGGGGTTTTCTATGTATAATACCCTGTCATCTGCAAATAGAGGGAGTTTTACTTCTTCCTTTCCAATCTGGATTCCTTTTATTTGTTTTTCTTCTCTTAATGCTGTTGCTAGAACTTCCAGGACTATGTTGACTAACAGTGGTGAAAGTGGACACCCCTGTCTTGTTCCTGATCTTAGAGGGATTGCTTTCAGTTTTTCACCATTGAGAATAATGTTTGTTGTGGGCTTCTCATATATGGCTTTCACTATGGTGAAGACAGTTTCCTTCTATGCCCATTTTTTGAAGAGTTTTTTTTTTTTTTTAATCATAAATGGATGTTGTACTTTGTCGAAGGCTTTCTCTGCATCTATTGAGATTATCATGTGGTTTTTGTCTCTTAATTTGTTGATATGGTGTATCACACTGATTGATTTGCAGATATTGAAGAATCCTTGCATGCCTGGGATGAACCCATTTTGATCACAATGTATGAGTTTTTTGATGTGTTGTTGAATTCTGTTTGCTAGGATTTTGTTAAGGATTTTGGCATCTAAGTTCACAGTGAACTTGGTCTATGATTTTCTTTTTTTTGTGCCGTCTTTGCCTGGTTTTGGTATCAGGGTGATGGTGGCCTCGTAGAATGTGTTTGAAAGTATTCCTTCCTGTGCAATTTTTTGGAAGAGTTTTAGAAGGACAGGCATTAGCTCTTCTTTAAATGTTTGGTAGAATTTACCTGTGAAGCCATCTGGCCCTGGGCTTTTATTTTTGGGTAGATTTTTGATAACAAATTTGATGTTTGAGCTTGTGATTGGTGGTTGATAGTTTCTATTTCTTCCTGGCTCAGTGTTGGAAGATTAATCTTTTCCAAGAAGCTGTCCATTTCTTCCAGGTTGTCCAGTTTGTTGCCGTATAGTTGTTCATAATAGTTTCTTATAATCCTTTGTATTTCTGCATTATCTGTTGTAATCTCTCCTTTTTCATTTTTGATTTTGTTGATCTTGTTTTCCTCTGTTTTTTTCTTGATGAGTCTGGCCAGTGGTTTGTCAATTTTGTTTCTCTTTTTAAAGAACCAGCTCCAGAGAATCTTTTATGTGCTGCCTATAGGAGCGCAAAGAGCTTCACCAAGATCTGGCCATTTACCCCATCTCTCAGCACTCTCTCGTCTCTGTTGGTTCCAAGTCCACTGGGGCTAAGCTCTCCTTCAGCCTCAGAGGTGATTGCTACAGTTCCACCAGAGTTGACGTCTTCTTACCTCAAGCCCAGCAGGAGCCTGAAGCTGGCCCACCAGCTCTTTGACAGCATCTGCTCACGCTGCCCTCCCCTCTCCCCACCGGGTGTGGGAGACACTGATTGGCTTAGGTCGGGCCCAGTTCTGGAAACTGGGGCGGGGCAACCTGTCCCACATTGCTGGGCTGGGTGGTTCCAGGAAAAAAACTGAGAAATTCTAAGAAGTATGCATGGGAAGTTTGGGTGCTGTCAGACCAAAATCAATGCCCTAAAGTATTAAATAAATACTTAAGGTGGATTATTAAAGGTCTCTGAGAAACTCCTGAAGAAGAGTGATTTGAGGGAGGGGAAACTGACTGTTCTTATGCAGACTGAGGTCTTTGCAAGAAGTCAGTTATTTATTTACTTATTTATTTATTCCTTTAAGTCATCATTTATTTTCATCCATCCTTATTCTTTGGCCTGTGTAGGTCTCCCATTGCAGTAACCTCTCTTGTTGCAGAGCACTGGCTCTGGGCACATGCGCTCCAGAGCAGTGGCTCGTAATTGGACACGCCAACCCAGCTGTTCCTCGGCACATGGGATCTTCCTAGGCCAGGGATTGAACTGGTGCCCCCTGCACTGCAAGGTGGACTCTTTACCCACTGGATCACCAGGGAAGCCCGAAGCCAATCATTTATTCTAGTGGCTTAGGAGGGCAGAGAGGCCCCAGCATATGTGCTGAGCCCCCATTTCTAGGGGTGGAGATGGATTCTTCTTCTGTTAAGATTCTATATCCCAATAGCAGTCACCAATTATGCAAACTACTTTTGCTTAATGTGTAATCAGAGATTTTTTTTTTTAGCCAGAGACAGAAAGTGGATGAATGGAATCATGTCTAGTAAGGGATTGGAAAACAGGAATGGTTTTCAGCTTTGAAGATCTATGAGAAACAGAAAAAAAGGTGGCTAAGGTTTTGTGTGCATGTATGTATGCGTATGTGTGTGTGTGTGTGTGTGTGTGTGTGTGTATTTGTGTTTACTGGTGCCTGCCTGTGCCCTGGGGAAAAGGTTAAGAAAGAGGGGCAAGAATTCAAGTTGCCATGGAGACCTGAAATTGCTTAGACTCCATCCTGATCATAAGTTGGGCGCTTGAATGAATGATGAGTTTGCCTTGACCCTCTTACGGCAGAGGAATGTCATCAGGATCAATCAGGACAGTGTGTTTGCAGTAGAGACAGCTAGGACAGGAAGGGTTTCAGGGCCCTGGCTTTCTGGATCTGGCAGTCCAGCTGGCCCCCTCCTCCTTTTTCTGCAGGGCTTCTCTATGAGACTGTGGAAGACATCAAACACAGCTCTCTTCCTGAGCAGGGAAATGGGACACGGAAACAGGTTTGATGTTCATCTCATCTCCTATCAGGTAACCCTTCCCAAACTCTCAGGGTTCACCCTTTCTCTGTCTCTTTCTCTCCCCTCTCTCTCACGGTCTTCTCAGATCCCCTATATTAAATTATTGTTGAAATGTTTCAGACTCTCAGCAGCAGGATCATATGACAGAATGCATGGGGGCTTGCTTTTTAATCTTGCCCAAGAGAGAGAAATGAAAAGGACTTGAAGGATTTTGACACAGCCGTCAGACAAAAAAAAGATTTTTATCCCTCACCCCTCGAATAAATAGGAACTTGTCAAATGCCATTATCAAATCATATAGATCAGAATTTGTCTCAGTTTGTGTGTGTGTGTGTGTGTGTGTGTGTGTGTAGGGGGGGTCTAAAAACAATAAAGAGTTATAACTGCATTCTAAGTTATGTTTGCTGACTCCATGACCAAAGACTTGTCTTTCCTGAAGGCTGACAGAGTTGGAGCTGATTTATCTCCTAGAACAGGAGGCCCCATCCCTCACTGAGCCATAAAACGCCACACTGAGCTCTGATGCTGATCACTTAGTCTGAACTGCACTTGAGTTTTCTGAAGCGACCAAGTCTGAGGCTAAAATCTTAAGACTGAGAAAGGCAGGCGAGGAAGCCGGGGGTGGGGATTTGGGGGGAGGGGATCAGACTCATTTTCAAGCCTGGTTTCCATTTGCATGGGGAAGAAAATCTATTCTAATAAAGACCTCTGCCTGTGCTAGATGATGTTCAAGAATTATTTCCTGTCGCTGTTCGTCCGTTAGATAAATAAATTGCTGCTGTCTTTGACTTTTCGTCAAGGGACTTTGACAGATATCAGATGGGTAACTTCAGGTTTGAAGACCTGAGTTAGTTTGTCTTTGAGTGACTTGGCCATGAAGATCATGTGAAGTAGGAAGTCTAATTTCTTGACCCCAGGTGGAGAAAGCAGTGGGGTTCACCCAGCACCCCATTCCCTGTCTACCATTTTATTGGCTCCTTTTTAATGAAGACAGATGCCAGGCAACTCTGGTTTATCCAGCTACTCAAAGGTGTAACTGACTTCCCAATTTATTAACAATGGTGATTCATTACCATGACAATTGTGAAAAACTGATTACCTCTGAATTTCTGATGAGGTAATCCAGCCTCTTCAAAGCCCTGGTAATGAATCCCCCCCTTTTTTACCATGACAAAATTGAATTCGGGAAACCTTACATCTGAACGGTCTTCTCAGATCCCCTATATTAAATTATTGTTGAAATGTTTCAAACTCTCAGCAGCAGGATCATATGACAGAATGCATGGGGGCTTGCTTTTTAATCTTGCCCAAGAGAGAGAAATGAAAAGGACTTGAAGGATTTTGACACAGCCGTCAGACAAAAAAAAGATTTTTATCCCTCACCCCTCGAATAAATAGGAACTTGTCAAATGCCATTATCAAATCATATAGATCAGAATTTGTCTCAGTTTGTGTGTGTGTGTGTGTGTGTGTGTGTGTGTGTAGGGGGGGTCTAAAAACAATAAAGAGTTATAACTGCATTCTAAGTTATGTTTGCTGACTCCATGACCAAAGACTTGTCTTTCCTGAAGGCTGACAGAGTTGGAGCTGATTTATCTCCTAGAACAGGAGGCCCCATCCCTCACTGAGCCATAAAACGCCACACTGAGCTCTGATGCTGATCACTTAGTCTGAACTGCACTTGAGTTTTCTGAAGCGACCAAGTCTGAGGCTAAAATCTTAAGACTGAGAAAGGCAGGCGGGGAAAGGCCGGGGTGGGGATTTGGGGGGAGGGGATCAGACTCATTTTCAAGCCTGGTTTCCATTTGCATGGGGAAGAAAATCTATTCTAATAAAGACCTCTGCCTGTGCTAGATGATGTTCAAGAATTATTTCCTGTCGCTGTTCGTCCGTTAGATAAATAAATTGCTGCTGTCTTTGACTTTTCGTCAAGGGACTTTGACAGATATCAGATGGGTAACTTCAGGTTTGAAGACCTGAGTTAGTTTGTCTTTGAGTGACTTGGCCATGAAGATCATGTGAAGTAGGAAGTCTAATTTCTTGACCCCAGGTGGAGAAAGCAGTGGGGTTCACCCAGCACCCCATTCCCTGTCTACCATTTTATTGGCTCCTTTTTAATGAAGACAGATGCCAGGCAACTCTGGTTTATCCAGCTACTCAAAGGTGTAACTGACTTCCCAATTTATTAACAATGGTGATTCATTACCATGACAATTGTGAAAAACTGATTACCTCTGAATTTCTGATGAGGTAATCCAGCCTCTTTCAAAGCCCTGGTAATGAATCACCATTTTCTCTCCCTCCTCTGACCTAATTTTCCAAATCATGTACCTGTATAAAATATGGTGCAGAGGCGTGCATCTGTTTATCTTGTCAGCGTTCTCTCCTTCTGAATTCAAGGGAGAAGACAACCCCTCCAACTGGGAGGGACAATTCATGAATGTTCTGGGAACAGAATTCACCAGAGTCCAATCTCTTGGATAATCAGTCTGTGAACAGCCATTCCTACCCTGCTGGCTGGAATGCTGGAGCTTGTACCTGATGGAAATGGAGAAATCTTTAGGGACAACAGGATTCCCCTGCCTACTGTTGAAGGATGACACTTGAAATTTAGTCTTAAAAGTCTGAGATTTCTTGTGATCATTTTTTAAGATTCATAATGTCTCAAACAAGTGGACTTGATGGTCTCATTTGTCGGCCTTGGCTACTGTGGGCTCAGGATCGACGGTCAGCTATGAGAAAGTTGATGTTGGCAAACCAGTGCCTACTGAATTATTGAGGCTCCCAGATACAGGAATCTTTCCCTGTGGTGTCAGGAAAATGCAGCAGTGCTGGGAAGTGTAAAGGGGCACACCGCTACCCACTTTCTCCTAATTACTTGTTAACTAACTCTCGTTTTCTCTTTCTCCTAGCTATGAGAAGCATCCCTATCTCTATTTTTAGAGACCTGGTTAAGAATAGTCTAGTATTCTACATGTTGATAGAACTACCTCTCTTTCAATCAACTCATAGCTATAGAGGCAAGAGGGCATATTTCTTGGACACATACATTAGGCAGTTTGACTCCCTTAAATACATATTTGCTTAATGTTCACTTTGCTGGACACCAAGGATAACCAAAGATAAATGGGACACATAGTTGATGCCTCAAGAGATTCTCTCTTTCATTTAGTTCTGGTCTATGTCCACATAGTCCAGACCAGTGCACTCCTATTGCATTTTCTTGTTTGTCCAGGCTCCTAGCCTAACCCGCTTTCTTGGTTTGGAATTCCCCCTTAGCAGTCTCAGGGATAAAGCGGGGAATGCAAGAAATGAGCAAGGAAGCGATAAAGTCCAGTGACACATTGAGTGAGGGGACTCAGGTCCACGAAGCAACCTCTGCAAAGCCACAGGGAACATGCCTTGGAATGGGCTCCGGGGACTTGGGGGGCTGGTCACTTGCCAACTGAATCCCATCATCCTTGGTCCTTGGTGGAACGTAGCCTTCTGCCCTTGGTCCTTGGTGAAGTGCAGCCTCCTGCTCCTCAGGTTGTGCTTGAGTCCATCAAGCACACTCTGAGGTGCCAGAGAACCCGTGAGCACCCCGGCTGTGGGGCGGTTGAGAGGCGATGAGGCTGTGACTCTCCAGTGGCTCAAGCGAGAGGAGGAGGGTCAGTGTGAGATGTTTATTTAAAAACCAAATAAACAGCACTCTAACCCAAGCCCCAAGGGATCTAGAACAGGGCCAGTGGGGGGTGAGTCAGCCTGCTCACCCTGCCTCTTCTCATAACAGAATCTTTCTTTCCCTTTTGGGTCTGGTCACTCTCTGACCTGGTAGAAGCCTTTCTATTGCCTGCCCTTACCTAATAGCTCAGGCTAGCTAATTAGGATCCTTTTGGGGAATTTACCTGGATAGGTGAAGAGAGTCCATCTTAACCAGTCCATTTAAGTCTGTTTTTTTTTTTTTTCCTACCATGCTTCAAAGTAAAGCTGATACACTGGATAGCATAGCATTAGGAGAAGGGAGAACATTCCTGTTTGGTTAATGGGAAACAGAGAATCGAGATACATCATTTAAACTTCAGGATCCGTATCTGAAGTATCAGTTCCCCAAGGGGACTTCTCTGACTCCTCACTCCCACCCCAAGCTGATGGAGGCTGCCTCCCTGAGCTGTCCAATAATGTCACACTAATAAATCTATGACTGTACTTACCATATCATATTGTAAGTATCTGACTGCCTAGAATGACCTGGCACATGGACGTTAACGTTTGTTTCTCAAGTGGGTGAGGAGCCATGTTGTCACTTTTCTGGTTGTCCTTTCACCGGGTGTGGGAAGGATATCTTTTCTGGGGGCCTCTGGCTGCTGTGGGATTCCTCATTGCTTATTATTCTCTCGTGTCAGCATCTCTGCTGTTCCCCAGTGCACACCCGGGCCCACGTGCGTGGGTCGGCGTGCAACCTGTGCTCTTCAAAAACATGTCCAATCAGCGATCGGAAGAGACGCCAATCTGCTTTAGGATGGCTCAAAACCTTAGCTTTGGGGAGTTCATGGACAGAGGAGGTCCGTGGAAGAAAGTGAGAGGGCTTCCTGGAAGAGAGGCCTGAGCTGGGATCTGAGCAAGTGGCTTTACCAGATAGTGGCCGGCTGCTTGTCAGGAGGGCTGGTGCGGTTGGCTTTTGCACACTCACTCCCACGGCAGGCAGACAGACTGCTGCGGCAGAGCTCAGGCAGACCTGGCTTCTGCTGGAAGCCTAGCTACCTGGGGTCTGACGCTTCACAGTGTGCTCCCCTCCCTCCCTGCCTCCCTCCCTCCCTGCCTTCCTGTCAAGATAGAAGCTACGAGACAACCTAGAGGTCGCCATTTCTTAACTCTTCTCTTTCAGGAGAGCTATCATTCTAGTAAGCGTCCAGATGGTAGTGTAGGACTTGTTCGTTAGCTACATTAGAAATGCAGAGACTCGGCCTGAGGCCTGGAATTTCTTTCGGTTGGTCACTGAGACCCCGGAAAGTCAGGTATTATTGGGAGACGCAACAACAGCTCTGTGACCAGAAATGATTAGAAGAGAGCCTCTGACAGTCTGTTAACACACAAATTGTGTTCTCCCCTGTGACTAGGGTGCAGGAAGTAAAAACTGAGCTGGGCTAGCTGTTAGATAGCCTGATCCATACACATACCCGAAGCATCAAAACATGCAGGTCTGTGAATTACTGGTTTCCCAGGGGCATCATCAGACTGAGGGTGGAAGGAGGGGAAGCAGGTGGCAAAGACAGAGAAGGAGCCAGAGGCACATGACTAGACTACAATTCAACGAGAGTTTATTTCTGGGACCTACAATAAGCCAATATTACCAAAGTAAATCAATAACCCTGTCTCTTTCTTCCTTTCTTGAGTTATCTGGGGATTTCCCCTGCCCTTGGGAAATCTTGGCAAGGGGCAAGTGAGACTGTAATTGATTAAGACAATTAAAAATATCAGGACTCATACGTGTATGACCACCTTGGCCGAAAGTCGCACATGACTGTATATTTACCTGTGGATTCTTCTCCCTCCTCCCTCCCTCTCTCATTTGCATCCTTCTTTCTCTCTTTGCTTCCTCCTAGCAGAAATGCCTGTGGCCTCCAAACCCGGGACCTTCCTTCTTTATTTGTTTCCTACTGCTGTGTAACAAGTTACACAAACATGATGACGTAACACACATTTGCTCTCTCAGTTTTGGTAGGTCTGAAGTCTGGGCATGTCACAGCTGCACTCTCACTTAGGGCCTTGCCAGGCTGAAATTGGGGTGTCAGTTGGAGCTGTGGTTCCATCGGAGGCTCAAGGTTCTCTCTCAAACCTCTTATAGTTGGCAAAATGTAGTTGCTTGTGGTTGGAGGACTGAGAGTCCCGCTTTCCTCCTGGTTGGCATCCAGGGCTCTTCTGAGCCGCCAGAGGCTGCCTGCCCTCCCTGCCATCAGCCTCCTCAGCAGTGCAGCCCACAGGAGAAGCTCTCCTATCTGGAAGCACGCTGACCTTTTATTTTTTTCTGGCCTTTTTTATTGGTCCTTTATCTATTTGTTTTCATCCGTCTTTATTCTTTGGCCTGTGTGAGCCTCCCATCACAGTGGCCTCTCTGGTCACAGAGCACTGGCTCTGGGCGCATGCACTCCAGAGCACCGGCTTGTCACTGGACACACTGATCTGGCTGCTCCGCGGCACATGGGATCTTCCCGGGCCAGGGATCGAACTGGTGCCCCTTGCACTGCAAGGCAGACTCTCTACGCACTGGACCACCAGGGAAGCCCTCCCTCTGACCTTTTATTAAGGGCTCAGCTAGAACAGAACCAACCGGGACAACCTCCCTATTGATTAACTGAAGCCCGTTCATTAGAAAACTTATTTACATCTGCAAAATCTCTTCTGCCCTATAATACAGCATCATCCTAAGAGTGCTCTCTCCATTTGAGATTATACACGTAGGCGTGCACACGGCTGGACTTTGAGGGAGGGCTATCCCATCTTGCTTTCCTAGACGTTTCCCTTAGGGTCAAAGATGAAAGTTCAATAACCCTGTCTCTTTCTTCCTTTCTTGAGTTATCTGGGGATTTCCTGCCCTTGGGAAATCTTGGCAAGGGGCAAGTGAGACTGTAATTGATTAAGACAATTAAAAATATCAGGACTCATACGTGTATGACCACCTTGGCCGAAAGTCGCACATGACTGTATATTTACCTGTGGATTCTTCTCCCTCCTCCCTCCCTCTCTCATTTGCATCCTTCTTTCTCTCTTTGCTTCCTCCTAGCAGAAATGCCTGTGGCCTCCAAACCCGGGACCTTCCTTCTTTATTCGTTTCCTACTGCTGTGTAACAAGTTACACAAACATGATGACGTAACACACATTTGCTCTCTCAGTTTTGGTAGGTCTGAAGTCTGGGCATGTCACAGCTGCACTCTCACTTAGGGCCTTGCCAGGCTGAAATTGGGGTGTCAGTTGGAGCTGTGGTTCCATCGGAGGCTCAAGGTTCTCTCTCAAACCTCTTATAGTTGGCAAAATGTAGTTGCTTGTGGTTGGAGGACTGAGAGTCCCGCTTTCCTCCTGGTTGGCATCCAGGGCTCTTCTGAGCCGCCAGAGGCTGCCTGCCCTCCTCACCCCCGGGTGCAGCCCACAGGAGAAGCTCTCCTATCGGGAAGCACGCTGACCTTTTTTTTTTCTGGCCTTTTTATTGGTCCTTTATCCATTTATTTGCATCTGTCTTTATTCTTTGGCATGTGTGAGCCTCCCATCACAGTGGCCTCTCTGGTCACAGAGCACTGGCTCTGGGCGCATGCACTCCAGAGCACCGGCTTGTCACTGGACACACTGATCTGGCTGCTCCGCGGCACATGGGATCTTCCCGGGCCAGGGATCGAACTGGTGCCCCTTGCACTGCAAGGCAGACTCTCTACGCACTGGACCACCAGGGAAGCCCTCCCTCTGACCTTTTATTAAGGGCTCAGCTAGAACAGAACCAACCGGGACAACCTCCCTATTGATTAACTGAAGCCCGTTCATTAGAAAACTTATTTACATCTGCAAAATCTCTTCTGCCCTATAATACAGCATCATCCTAAGAGTGCTCTCTCCATTTAAGGGGAGGGGATTATACACGTAAGGCGTGCACACCGGTTGGCTGGACTTTGAGGGCCCATCCTAGACTTGGGTCTATCCCATCTTGCTTTCCTAGACGTTTCCCTTAGGGTCAAAGATGAGTGGTCATAAAGTGGTGTTGTCTACCCCTTGGGAGAGAACATTCACAAGACAAGAGGAGTTGGTCTGAGGCAGTGACTGAACGTCCGGTGATGCCTCGAGATGGTTTTGGTTGTCACACTGGCAGATCGCTGTCACTGCAGCGACAGTGGGGCAGAGGCGAGGAGCCGTGCTAAGGATCCTACCTGCGCAGCCCCCAGTCCTCGCCCAGCAATGGGTCCTCCAGCCCTCACACCCCTAGTGCTCAGGCTCAGAAACCTGGGCACGTGGGATTGGAGCCGAAATGTTGGAATGGGGAAGGAGGGAGGGGAGAGTAAGCGCAGCCACAGGAAATGGAAATCACACATTTTAGAGATGGTTCAGGTGAATAAACATGCGCATCTCCACTCATGGGCTGCAGTGTGGTTTTATTCCCTCAGACATGGAACGGGTACAGGACCAGGATGAAGGCAGGTGTATCAGAAATTCTGAATCCTGGAGTCTCTTCGCTCAGCTGGGTGGGAGACTGGAGGGCTTGCTCCAGGGGGAAGACAGAAAATCAGCCATCTCAGTGGGCCTGCCATCAGCTAAGAGACAAATACAAACAACTTTTTGTGCTAAAATGGAAACGTATTCTATCCAGCTCTCTTGGAATTTGCTGACAGTCAAACCAGAAGGTGCAGGTGAGGTAAAATAGCCATTTTGTGATCACATACATTTATTGTTGAGCCAAAATGGGAACCCAGCAGGTGCCAGAGGTAGCCAGTTTCCGTTATGGTCACTTGTAAGAAATACTTATTCCTTTATTATCTTTTATCTTTTTATTTTAATTTTAACAGGTTGAGAGCCTAGTGTGTGCTCGGCAGTGCATTAGGCAGAGAAAAAGACAGAAATAACCCTTGTACGTGCAGAGCTTTGAGACTAGTAGGGAAGATAAGCACTAAACAAGTAAGTGCTCAGAAGAAAAAAGTGTTAGCAGGGAGGGTCGCAGGTCTGCCAGAGCTCGGAACAAAGGCCGCTGGTCTGCGGGTGACTGGGGCAAGGAGGGCATTCCTGGGGAGGGAGGCTGGGGGCTGAAGGGTGAAGGATGAGGCTGCAAGGACGGAACAAGTGAGCCCTGGAGGGTGGGTGACGCTGAGCGAAGGCGGGTGTGGGGACGGGGCGCCAGGTGCTCTTGAGTTCAATCGCTGAGACCCCTTGGATTGTAGCCGCCAGGCTCCTCTGTCCGCGGGATTTTCCAGGCAAGCATACTGGAGGAGGGTGCCATTCCCTTCGCCAGGGGATCTGTGTGGAGTTGAGCCCGCGTCTCTTGCACCGGCAGGCGCATTCTTTACCCCTGAGCCACCCGGGAAGCCTGGCTGGTGGCGCAGCGTGTGGAAAGGGGCTGGAGCACAGAGCCGAGGGGCAGGCGGGGCGGCTGGAGCGGAGCTGGGGCGGGGCCGGATCTGTGCGGCCCACGGGCACTGTGAGTGATTCTGGTCTTCATCTTAATGTCACTGGATGGCCTTAATCAACTCTGTGTTTCGAAGACAAGTTTCTGATTGTTAGAAGAAGTGTTGGGAGCAGACCCATTTTCCAGAAAAGCGCTCTCTGGGCTGGTGCCTTGGAAACGTATAAGGCGGGCAAGTGTGGGCCCCGGGAGCCTGCTCAGGAAGGCGTGGAGCCCACGGGAGACAAGAACGGCTGGGGCTGGGTGGTGGGCCCAGCGGGAAGGGGGTGGGTCCCAGGAACCTGGACTGGGGGAGCCCGAGGGACCCGAGGACCTCGGCGGGTGAGAGGAGGGCGGTGGGAGGAGAGGCCCAGGCCGAGGCCGAGGCTTGGGACAGGGGCTCCCCCTGGTGCAATGGCGGGGCTGGCCGGGCTTGAGCACAGGGCCGCACTGGCCCTCGGGCCGGGCTCCCCCCTGGAGGTGGGGTTCTCCTAGCGGTTATCTTTCTCCGTCTCTGTCGTCTGGCTCCCTTCCTGGTTTGGGGGGCAGTCCCGTGGGTCCTGAGGAGCTCTGTGTCTCTGAAGTGAAGGGTTTGGTCTCAGTGGAGGCAGCAGCGCCCCTCCTCGTAGCAACCCTCCTGCAGCATCAAGTGGAACCAGACGTCTACCTCGTTCCTGGCCCCAGAAAGACGTACTTAAAGCTGGGTCAAGGGCCCGCGT
This sequence comes from Tragulus kanchil, assembly GCA_022376925.1. Classification (NCBI taxonomy): domain Eukaryota; kingdom Metazoa; phylum Chordata; class Mammalia; order Artiodactyla; family Tragulidae; genus Tragulus; species Tragulus kanchil. The sequence continues at coordinate 119,634,709 of JAIOJX010000026.1, forward strand.
GATTGGGGAGTGGGGCGGGAGGTTTGAAGTGCTGGCCACAGGAGCTGATGTTTAGAAAGCGTCCTGTCAAGTGGCGTTGAACCACTTAAGAGAAAGGCTTCCCGCACGCTCGTCTTTGTTAGACTGCGGCGGCACAGGGGGCGGCAGGGACCCCACGGGCTGTGCTCACGGAACCAGTGGCTGATGCGGGTGCTCCGAGCAGGACTGGACGGGGTCTGGCCAGGGCGCCCTTTTGAGAGGCGTGGCGAGCCGTCCCTCCCTGGAGGCCCGTGTGACTACCTCTGAGGGACGTGGAGGAGGGCTCTCTGGACTGGGGCGGTGCAGGCTCGACCCGCGGCACGGGGACCCCCGGCGCATATCCGAATCTCGGCTTATATCTTCTGTTTGTGATACTTTGACATCTTGGGACCTTGCTGGCTTTGGACAGATGGCCCTTCCTGGGGTCAGCCAGTGCCCGGAGATCACAAACAACTCCCCCGTGCCCTGGGTGTGTGCTTTTTAAACAGGAAGTCAACCCTACATACTCATTGGAAGGACAGATGCTGAAGCAGAAGCTCCAATACTTTGGCCACCTGATGCGAAGAGCTGACTCATTCGTTGGGAAAGACCCTGACGCTGGGAAAGACTGAGGGCAGGAGGAGAAGGCGTGACAGCTGATGAGATGGTTGGATGGCATCAGCGACTCAATGGACATGATTTTGAGCAAACTCTGGGAGATAGCGAAGGACAGGGAAGCCTGGTGTGCTGCCTCCATGGGGCTGCAGGGTCGGACACAACTGAGCAACTAAATAGCAGTGCAGACCACTATCCACCAACACACAGCATCCCAGGGCCGGTGCAGACAACGGGGGCCACTGAGATGATTCTGAGCAGCCCATCCTCGGCGCTCGCCCTGACGCTCAGGTACTTCTGTGGAAAGCACAATACAGTCACCTGTCCACAGCTCGTCCTGCTCCCTGTGTCTTCTGAGGGCGCTGCAGCGCCCCTCCTCGTAGCAACCCTCCTGCAGCATCAAGTGGAACCAGACGTCTACCTCGTTCCTGGCCCCAGAAAGACGTACTTAAAGCTGGGTCAAGGGCCCGCGTGATTGGGGAGTGGGGCGGGAGGTTTGAAGTGCTGGCCACAGGAGCTGATGTTTAGAAAGCGTCCTGTCAAGTGGCGTTGAACCACTTAAGAGAAAGGCTTCCCGCACGCTCGTCTTTGTTAGACTGCGGCGGCACAGGGGGCGGCAGGGACCCCACGGGCTGTGCTCACGGAACCAGTGGCTGATGCGGGTGCTCCGAGCAGGACTGGACGGGGTCTGGCCAGGGCGCCCTTTTGAGAGGCGTGGCGAGCCGTCCCTCCCTGGAGGCCCGTGTGACTACCTCTGAGGGACGTGGAGGAGGGCTCTCTGGACTGGGGCGGTGCAGGCTCGACCCGCGGCACGGGGACCCCCGGCGCATATCCGAATCTCGGCTTATATCTTCTGTTTGTGATACTTTGACATCTTGGGACCTTGCTGGCTTTGGACAGATGGCCCTTCCTGGGGTCAGCCAGTGCCCGGAGATCACAAACAACTCCCCCGTGCCCTGGGTGTGTGCTTTTTAAACAGGAAGTCAACCCTACATACTCATTGGAAGGACAGATGCTGAAGCAGAAGCTCCAATACTTTGGCCACCTGATGCGAAGAGCTGACTCATTCGTTGGGAAAGACCCTGACGCTGGGAAAGACTGAGGGCAGGAGGAGAAGGCGTGACAGCTGATGAGATGGTTGGATGGCATCAGCGACTCAATGGACATGATTTTGAGCAAACTCTGGGAGATAGCGAAGGACAGGGAAGCCTGGTGTGCTGCCTCCATGGGGCTGCAGGGTCGGACACAACTGAGCAACTAAATAGCAGTGCAGACCACTATCCACCAACACACAGCATCCCAGGGCCGGTGCAGACAACGGGGGCCACTGAGATGATTCTGAGCAGCCCATCCTCGGCGCGCTCGCCCTGACGCTCAGGTCCTTCTGTGGAAAGCACAATACAGTCACCTGTCCACAGCTCGTCCTGCTCCCTGTGTCTTCTGACGGGCGCTGCAGCTTCTCCTCCTGGCCTCCTGTGGCCTGGCGTGTGCCTCCCTCTTGGGAAGTCAGTGGCAGTCGCCTCCTGCTCTGCTGGCCTGACTGCACCCCAAATGTTCTGCTAGCACATCGTATTTCAGCATACTGGGCGCAATGGCGTCCTGATAAAGAGTAACGGTCCACTCCAGATCCTCCCCTGAGCCCCAAGAGTCTCTTTCTGGTGTGTCGCGGGGGGACGGTGCCATTTAACTGGCCTGTGTGTGCCTATTTTTGATATGGCCCCCAAATCTTGTCACATTGTTCTTATTGGAGAGTGGACTCTATGTCCCCTTCTGTCAAATCTGGGTTGCTTTGGGACGATTTTGACCAATCGGTTGGCCCATATGCCAGCTCGCTGACCACTTGCTAGTAACTGACAATGCAGGGCCTTCATTTTTTAAGGCCAGAGTGGGCAATTTTGCAGACACCCACAGTGATGATCATAGCTACCGTGCATTGTGTTCATGGGTATTATACCCCAAGTATGCTGTTCCTGTGATACGTTTCTCATGACTTGCAGAGTAGCTTTTGCCCTCCTCATTTTACCGCTAAAGAAACCGAGGCTCAGAGAGGTGAGAACACTTGGTTAACGTCACACAGCTCACCAGCAATGGAGTTTTCATGCCTTCCTTCATCCAACAACTATTTATGGTGTCCTTAGGGTGGATGCTCCCAGCACCATAGCATGAATATCCCAGTGACCAGGCAAACAGAGGCTCTGCCCTTAGATTCTAGTGGAGGAGGGCGACAATGAGCCAAGAGACAGGTCAGCCAACGGGCGGAGTCTACACTGATCTAGATAAATCCCGTGAAAGAGACGAACGGTAGCAACTTGAAAGAGAGCTAGGAGGCAAGCGGTGAGCAGGAGCTGAGTCCACAATTGAAACCTGTGCTTCCTCGGCTCTGAAAGCTGGGCTGTGTCTGGGCGACGCATCCAGAGTGACAGCCTGGGGATGGAATTTGACTAGGAAGCCTTGGTTCATAGATAGCGTAAGATCTACTGAAAATGGCGTCACTGCTGGACCAAAGGGGCGAGCAGATCTGGAAGAACAGATGTTGGACTCAGTAGAGTCAGTGGACCCGGCTTTTCATCCTGATTTTGCTACTGATTTGCTGTGCAACTTCTGGCAAGGTGCTCAGCCTCTCTGAACCTCATTCCTGCAAGGGTGCCTGCCATCTCTTGGTGACAGGGGTCAGGGAGAAAAGTGGATCTGCACCCCTAAGGTGCCCTGAGATTCTGAAACCCTCTTGTGTCCTCCACCGTCCTTTTGAATTTACCAGAACCTCTCTCGGGACGTGCCATTTAAAACTGGCCTGTGTGTGCCTATTTTTGATATGGCCCCAAATCTTGTCACATTGTTCTTATTGGAGAGTGGACTCTATGTCCCCTTCTGTCAAATCTGGGTTGCTTTGGGACGATTTTGACCAATCGGTTGGCCCATATGCCAGCTCGCTGACCACTTGCTAGTAACTGACAATGCAGGGCCTTCATTTTTTAAGGCCAGAGTGGGCAATTTGCAGACACCCACAGTGATGATCATAGCTACCGTGCATTGTGTTCATGGGTATTATACCCCAAGTATGCTGTTCCTGTGATACGTTTCTCATGACTTGCAGAGTAGCTTTTGCCCTCCTCATTTTACCGCTAAAGAAACCGAGGCTCAGAGAGGTGAGAACACTTGGTTAACGTCACACAGCTCACCAGCAATGGAGTTTTCATGCCTTCCTTCATCCAACAACTATTTATGGTGTCCTTAGGGTGGATGCTCCCAGCACCATAGCATGAATATCCCAGTGACCAGGCAAACAGAGGCTCTGCCCTTAGATTCTAGTGGAGGAGGGCGACAATGAGCCAAGAGACAGGTCAGCCAACGGGCGGAGTCTACACTGATCTAGATAAATCCCGTGAAAGAGACGAACGGTAGCAACTTGAAAGAGAGCTAGGAGGCAAGCGGTGAGCAGGAGCTGAGTCCACAATTGAAACCTGTGCTTCCTCGGCTCTGAAAGCTGGGCTGTGTCTGGGCGACGCATCCAGAGTGACAGCCTGGGGATGGAATTTGACTAGGAAGCCTTGGTTCATAGATAGCGTAAGATCTACTGAAAATGGCGTCACTGCTGGACCAAAGGGGCGAGCAGATCTGGAAGAACAGATGTTGGACTCAGTAGAGTCAGTGGACCCGGCTTTTCATCCTGATTTTGCTACTGATTTGCTGTGCAACTTCTGGCAAGGTGCTCAGCCTCTCTGAACCTCATTCCTGCAAGGGTGCCTGCCATCTCTTGGTGACAGGGGTCAGGGAGAAAAGTGGATCTGCACCCCTAAGGTGCCCTGAGATTCTGAAACCCTCTTGTGTCCTCCACCGTCCTTTTGAATTTACCAGAACCTCTCTTTCAGGGAGACTGAGGGAAAGCGGGCCACGGCGAGTAAATTCCACTTGTTATTCTCTTGGCTGTCCTGTGCCTCCCTCCTCCCAGCCCCCTGTCCTGGTGGCGCTAGGGACATGGGGACGCACGCTGTGCTATTACTGATAGCAGCTGATAGGAGGCTGCGCCTTTGTCGCCGCCAGGTTTGAGGCGCTGGCGGTTCCTGGCACTGTGCGGCCGGGGGTCCCCTGTTGCCTCTCTCTCTATCAGAAGCCTCCACACTCGCCTCTCTTTGTCGCTCCAGTTCCTGCTCAAAAGCGCGGAGTTATCCCTTTCCAGCACCTGTGCTCCCGCGATTCTGTTTCCCCACTGGCACCTTTTGCTTTGTCGGGAGCAACCTGTTGGCGTGCCTGAGCTGGCGGCCCATTGTCTCCGCCGCCCCGCGCCCTCCCCCGTCTCCCTGGGTCCCAGCTTCTTTCGCAGACTTGTGAGTGCTAACAATTCCCCCAGATGGGAATTTCATTTTCTGCGATGGGGCTGGTCCCTGATGTGTGCTCCCAAACCCTGTCCTCCTTGGCATTCTTTCTTCTTACCCTGATTTCTCCTTTGTTGTAAACGCCGTACAGAGAGGTTTCTCATTCTGTAATTCACAGACCTCTGGGCTGTACATTGACCTCACCCAGAAGCGCTGGTTCGGAACCGTGTGTGTGTGTGTGTGTGTGTGTGTGTTTGTGCGTGTTTACTTACAAGAGGGTAGATGTGGAGATGAATAGAGTTTATGCATACGTGTATAAATGCATGTAAGCAATATCCCAGAGTTTCACAGAAAGGAGGGGTCCCTGTCACCTGCTCCCCCCAAATCCACCAGAGAATGAAGCACACCTCCTACTACGCTTTTGAAGTAGACCCCCGCATCCTCACAGCTGACGTGCCATGGAGTGGTCATTTAGAACTTTCACATACTCCATGAATTATTTTTTGTTGTTGTTAAATTTATTTATTTGGTTTAATTTTTGGCTTCTCTAGGTCGTCACTGCTGTCTCTGAGCAGCCTCTGGTGACAGGGGTCAGGGAGAAAAGTGGATCTGCACCCCTAAGGTGCCCTGAGATTCTGAAACCCTCTTGTGTCCTCCACCGTCCTTTTGAATTTACCAGAACCTCTCTTTCAGGGAGACTGAGGGAAAGCGGGCCACGGCGAGTAAATTCCACTTGTTATTCTCTTGGCTGTCCTGTGCCTCCCTCCTCCCAGCCCCCTGTCCTGGTGGCGCTAGGGACATGGGGACGCACGCTGTGCTATTACTGATAGCAGCTGATAGGAGGCTGCGCCTTTGTCGCCGCCAGGTTTGAGGCGCTGGCGGTTCCTGGCACTGTGCGGCCGGGGGTCCCCTGTTGCCTCTCTCTCTATCAGAAGCCTCCACACTCGCCTCTCTTTGTCGCTCCAGTTCCTGCTCAAAAGCGCGGAGTTATCCCTTTCCAGCACCTGTGCTCCCGCGATTCTGTTTCCCCACTGGCACCTTTTGCTTTGTCGGGAGCAACCTGTTGGCGTGCCTGAGCTGGCGGCCCATTGTCTCCGCCGCCCCGCGCCCTCCCCCGTCTCCCTGGGTCCCAGCTTCTTTCGCAGACTTGTGAGTGCTAACAATTCCCCCAGATGGGAATTTCATTTTCTGCGATGGGGCTGGTCCCTGATGTGTGCTCCCAAACCCTGTCCTCCTTGGCATTCTTTCTTCTTACCCTGATTTCTCCTTTGTTGTAAACGCCGTACAGAGAGGTTTCTCATTCTGTAATTCACAGACCTCTGGGCTGTACATTGACCTCACCCAGAAGCGCTGGTTCGGAACCGTGTGTGTGTGTGTGTGTGTGTGTGTGTTTGTGCGTGTTTACTTACAAGAGGGTAGATGTGGAGATGAATAGAGTTTATGCATACGTGTATAAATGCATGTAAGCAATATCCCAGAGTTTCACAGAAAGGAGGGGTCCCTGTCACCTGCTCCCCCCAAATCCACCAGAGAATGAAGCACACCTCCTACTACGCTTTTGAAGTAGACCCCCGCATCCTCACAGCTGACGTGCCATGGAGTGGTCATTTAGAACTTTCACATACTCCATGAATTATTTTTTGTTGTTGTTAAATTTATTTATTTGGTTTAATTTTTGGCTTCTCTAGGTCGTCACTGCTGTCTCTGATTGCAGCGAGCCGGGCTCCTCTCTGCTGCCGTGCGTGGACTTTTCCATGCGCGGGCTTCTCTTTTCCGGAGCGCGAACTCTGGGCGCTCAGGCCGCAGTAGTTGCCGCAGGCGGGCTCGGCGGCTGTGGCTCCCATCCTCCCGCAGCATGCTGGGATCTTCATGGACCATCCATCAAACCTGTGTCCCCTGTACTGGCAGGCGGAGTCTCAGCCACTGGGTCGCCAGGCAAGTCCCTCCATCCGTTCTTTTCGGAGCGCACGCTAGGATCCAGGCGTTCACCCGGCCCCGGAGCAGCCTCTTTGCGGGTGTTGGTGTAGCTGTGGATGTTTCGGCACGTGAGCAGGAAGGACTGTCGGGCGGGTCTGGAGCTTTGCGGGAAGAAGGGCTCAGCCCGTGCTAGCCGCCTCCGCCCCGCGGGCAGGGCTGCCACGCTCAGCCGGCGCTGCGTCTTTCACCCCTGCACGGGCCCGCACGCCCTCGGGCTCTCTCCACGTGTGCCTCCCTGGCTAAACCAGCCGCTCGCGGACAGCAAGCATGTCTGCGTCCTCGCGCCTAGCTCTGGACCCGGCCTAAGTGGCTCAGTCGCTCAGGCGGAGCCGACTCTCTGTGACGCCATGGACGGCAGCACACGGGGCCTGCCTGTCCTTCACCGTCTCCCGGAGCCTACTCAAACTCGTGCGGTTGAGTCAGTGATGCCGTCCAACCCTCTCATCCTCTGCTGCCCCTTCTCCATTTGCTTTTTTTTTTTTTTATTTTAAAAAAAGATTTATTTATTTATTTATTTTGGACGGGGGTCGGGTTGGGGAGGGAGGGGAGCGGGCGGGCCACTTCTATTGGTCTTTCATTTCTCTGTTTTCATCTGTCTTTGTTCTTTGGCTCCCGTGGTCCTCCCATCGCGGTGGCGTCTGTCGTTACAGAGCACCGGCTCCGGGCGCATGCGCCCCAGAGCTCCGGCTCGGTGATTGGACACATCGGTCCAGTCGCTCCGCGGCACGTGGGATCTTCCTAGGCCAGGGATCCAACCGGCACCCCTTGCACTGCAAGGCGGTGTCCTTACCCACTGGACCACCAGGGGAAGCCTTCCATTTGCTTTTAATCTTTCCCAGAATCAGGCTTTTTTCCAATGAGTCCTCTCTTCACATCAGGGGGTCAAAGTATTGGCGCTTCAGCTTCAGCATCCATCCTACCAATGAATGTCCAGGGTTGGTTTCCTTTAGGATTGACTGGTTTGATCTCCTTGCTGTACAAGGGACTCTCGGGAGCCTCCTCCGGCCCCACAGTTTGAAAGCATCAGTTCTTCTGCACCCAGCCTTCCTTATGGGCCAGCTCTCACATCTGTGCATAACTACTGAAAAACCATGGCTTTGACCATGTGGACCTTTCTCGGCAATGTGATGTCTCTGCTTTTTTAATATGGCATATGTAACAAGTACTTTATGATTGTTTGATGATGCAATGTTTATAATAAAGAAGCCAGAACTTTTTCATCTCTGGCAGAGGATTATTTTCTAACTCCATGGCAAGAAAAATATTCTATGTGGCTTCTTTGGCCTCTTGTGTGTGAATAATGATCTGAACATAGAGATTTAAACACTTAAGTACTTAGGGGTTAGCCAGGTAGATTGGAAGATACATTTAAATATTCACTTAAATATTTTTTTCTTCCAAAACCTTAAAAAAGTACTGTTAGGAATTAAAAAGTGACAACTCCCAAGAACAAAGAGAGAGGAGACCACAGCGGGTGAGAGATGTCAACGCGATTTTTGAAGGTGGAAAGTGACTGACAAATGGAATTGAGTTGGCAGAGGTGAGCCGGGCCTCCGCCTGCCAGGATGGGTGGGAGCCAAGGAGAACAGGGCTCAGCCCACCTCAAAATCCCAGAAATGCTAAGAAGCTGGAGGCACTGAGCATCTTGGAGGGTAAAGGTTAGGTGCTTCAGGCAGTAGACTGTTCACCAGTCTTCACGAGAGCAGGTATTGAGAATTTCTTCTCCCAGTCTACCCAGGAGGCAATGGGCCCACCTCCCACCCCGGCGCAGTGCAGGCCAGCTCTGGACAAAGAGGAAGACCCTCTAACTCGAGAACACCGGCCTGGAGGGGAGGATGGCCACGTTAAGAACGGTGGCTTGAAGGCCAGTCTCCCTCCCGAACAGCAAGCCGCCACGTTTGCTCTTCCGCCTCTGTTGTGTGGTCCCCTGAAAACTGGCCTCCAGGATGAGGAGTGCCTTCAGGAGTCAGGGGTCGCCACCTCAGGAGACTGACCAGGGGAGGGAAGACTCACGGAGGCCGCGCCGTGGGGGTCCTAAAGCACAAGCCGGCCCTGTCTCTCTCCCTGCGGTCCCCGCGACCCCTCCGCACGCAGCTGCCAGCTGCCTCCGCTGGTGGTCCCGGCCAGCCGAGCCGGCGGGCCTGCCCAGGGAAGCCGCTGACGCTGGAGACTGGGCAGGCGAAGATGCAGAAACACAGGGAAATCGCCACAAGGGAATATAATCAGAGCAACCAGACAGGTTACCTCAGGGGAACAAGAAGAGGGGCCGAGTGGGAGGGAGGCCCAGAGGGAGGAGACGTATGTATCCTCATGGCCGATTCAGGCTACCATATGGCAAAACCAATCCAACGTTGTAAGGCTCTTCTCCTCCAATTAAAAATCAATAACAAGAACAGGGAGCTACTGGAAACAAAGAACATTTGCAAGAAAAAGGCAAATGTCTTTAGGAGGAAGATGTAAGAAAATGAGAGGACCAGTTTTATGAATCAGCTTCCAAAATTTAAAAAACAGGGATATATATATATGTGTGTGTGTGTGTGTGTGTGTGTGTGTGTGTGTGTGTGTGTGTGTGTGTGTGTATGTATACAGGAGGGAATTTTCCAAGAATCAATACTGGTGGTTTTCTTAGAACTGAAGGACGTGGTCTTCGGGACCGTGAGGATCCACAGCGTGTCCAGCACCCACGTGGATGCTGTGCCCCGGGGAGCACAGGAGGGGCTGGGCAGGGGTGCTGTGGAAACCCACTCATCACCAGTGCACGACTTGTGTTTCCTCGGGTTCGCCCAGCCCCTCTCTCAGGGACTCGGGGTCCCTCTCTGGGACTGTTCATCTCAGGGCTCCCTTAGGCCCTCCGCACACAAGTTACAAGTGGTGAACCCCCAGGTCTGGGTTAAAATCCTAGCACTGCCTCTTGCCCTGAGCAAGTTTATCCTGTAACTTCTCCGAGCCCCGGTGTGTCTCATCGCAAACAGATGCGGACAGGACTTCTACGTCTTTTTCCAAATCTAGGCCTCTGTCAGCCCTGGGGATTGATGGTGAATTAGACACAGACTGTCTCCTCAAGAGACTCAGAGGCCGGCAGCCCAGTCCATGTGATGCATAGAGAATTACAGAGTGGGGAAATCTTCAGGCATGCAGACCCTAGAAGGGATGGCGGGGGAGCCAGGCGGGCCTGCCAAAGGAAGGGGGCCCTCGATGAATCTCAAGGAAAAGGAGGACGCCGCTGGATCTGTGTTTTCCTCCTCGGCTTTGAGACGCGCTGTGATGTGTCCTGGGAGCCTTGCTCAGAGGTGCAGTCTACCCGCCTGGTCAGCAGGCCTGCCTCAGTCTCTTCGGAGAGACCTGTTCTATTGAGACGGTAAAGCACAACCGTTTTCTCTTATTCTCCGGCCCTTCGTGAATGCAGTTGCCTCTCTCTGTGAAATGTCTTCCTGCTGAACTCCCAACTGACCTTACGATTCAGCTCCTGCCAAGTGTTCTCTGGGAAGGCTCCTTTCGGCCTCACTCACCCACCTGGTGGACATACTTGGAGTGAATGAAGCCATGAATCAGTTTATTACCTGTGGGCCTCTGGAACTTTGTCGTTTTAAGCAGTCAGGCACCTGCTACACATGCGCTTCACATCTTTTTACTCTGTTGGTTAAAGTGCTCGGAAGTCATCCTTTCCCCGGCCTCCCCACCCAGGTCAGGCCTCAGCGAACGGGTTGGTGCCCCTGCTCCATCCCCTCAGCTGCACCCCTGGGGCCCACGAGGGTGCACCAGCTGTGTGCTGACGTGGTAGATCAGCAGCTGTAAGGGACAGAGACGTCGGCTGGCGCTCCTGTGTCACTAATTGTCGCCATGGTTTCCATCCTGGCTGCTGACACCTGCAGCTGAGCCCGGAGTCCTGTGATCTGAGACTTGTGTTTCCTCGGGTTCCGCCCAGCCCCTCTCTCAGGGACTCGGGGTCCCTCTCTGGGACTGTTCATCTCAGGGCTCCCTTAGGCCCTCCGCACACAAGTTACAAGTGGTGAACCCCCAGGTCTGGGTTAAAATCCTAGCACTGCCTCTTGCCCTGAGCAAGTTTATCCTGTAACTTCTCCGAGCCCCGGTGTGTCTCATCGCAAACAGATGCGGACAGGACTTCTACGTCTTTTTCCAAATCTAGGCCTCTGTCAGCCCTGGGGATTGATGGTGAATTAGACACAGACTGTCTCCTCAAGAGACTCAGAGGCCGGCAGCCCAGTCCATGTGATGCATAGAGAATTACAGAGTGGGGAAATCTTCAGGCATGCAGACCCTAGAAGGGATGGCGGGGGAGCCAGGCGGGCCTGCCAAAGGAAGGGGGCCCTCGATGAATCTCAAGGAAAAGGAGGACGCCGCTGGATCTGTGTTTTCCTCCTCGGCTTTGAGACGCTGTGATGTGTCCTGGGAGCCTTGCTCAGAGGTGCAGTCTACCCGCCTGGTCAGCAGGCCTGCCTCAGTCTCTTCGGAGAGACCTGTTCTATTGAGACGGTAAAGCACAACCGTTTTCTCTTATTCTCCGGCCCTTCGTGAATGCAGTTGCCTCTCTCTGTGAAATGTCTTCCTGCTGAACTCCCAACTGACCTTACGATTCAGCTCCTGCCAAGTGTTCTCTGGGAAGGCTCCTTTCGGCCTCACTCACCCACCTGGTGGACATACTTGGAGTGAATGAAGCCATGAATCAGTTTATTACCTGTGGGCCTCTGGAACTTTGTCGTTTTAAGCAGTCAGGCACCTGCTACACATGCGCTTCACATCTTTTTACTCTGTTGGTTAAAGTGCTCGGAAGTCATCCTTTCCCCGGCCTCCCCACCCAGGTCAGGCCTCAGCGAACGGGTTGGTGCCCCTGCTCCATCCCCTCAGCTGCACCCCTGGGGCCCACGAGCGCTGCACCAGCTGTGTGCTGACGTGCTAGATCAGCAGCTGTAAGGGACAGAGACGTCGGCTGGCGCTCCTGTGTCACTAATTGTCGCCATGGTTTCCATCCTGGCTGCTGACACCTGCAGCTGAGCCCGGAGTCCTGTGATCTGAGACTGGCGGCGGGTAACATGCCACCTCGAGGGCTCGCCTGTCAGAACCGTCAGCACCAGCTGCCTGGCCCGGCCCCAGGGCAGGCGGAGAGGCAGGCAAGCTGACACGGGCTACGGCAGTAGAGACGGGGTCCAGCGTGGTGAGCTGGCACTCACGCTCTGAGATTTGAGGGCTGGGGGAGGCCATCTCCTGATACCATGTGTCCTTGTTGACGGCTCGTCCGCTGACAGAATGTGTCAAGTGACAAGGTTTACATATGTCACTTGTGGACAACCAGAGAAAAAGGTTAAGAGGTAAAGATAGGAGATTCTGTCGATCAGGAGCAAATTTCAGCAAAATAACTCTGACCAAGGATCAATAGCTTTCATATATAAAAAGCACTTACAAATCAATAAGAAAATTAATACTACAATAGGCAAATGAAATAAGGAGAGAACTATCTCATGCAAGAACTATAAATGAGCAAAGAACATAGAAACATCTGCAGTTTTGCTAATAATAGATATGCATATAGCAATGAGATTAAAAAAATTCTATCAGACTGGCAAAATGCTTTGAATAACTAATCTGCAATTTTGGTGAGAGAAAAATAAGATAGTCACACATTCTTTTGGGAATGCAAACTGGCATTACCTTTCTGGAAAACAATTTAGCAGTATGTACCTAGAGACTTAAAAATATTCCTAAGGCATTACCCTTTTAAAATGGCACGAAAGAACAATTTAGCAGTAAAGTACCATGAATCAGTTTATTACCTGTGGGCCTCTGGAACTTTGTCGTTTTAAGCAGTCAGGCACCTGCTACACATGCGCTTCACATCTTTTTACTCTGTTGGTTAAAGTGCTCGGAAGTCATCCTTTCCCCGGCCTCCCCACCCAGGTCAGGCCTCAGCGAACGGGTTGGTGCCCCTGCTCCATCCCCTCAGCTGCACCCCTGGGGCCCACGAGCGCTGCACCAGCTGTGTGCTGACGTGCTAGATCAGCAGCTGTAAGGGACAGAGACGTCGGCTGGCGCTCCTGTGTCACTAATTGTCGCCATGGTTTCCATCCTGGCTGCTGACACCTGCAGCTGAGCCCGGAGTCCTGTGATCTGAGACTGGCGGCGGGTAACATGCCACCTCGAGGGCTCGCCTGTCAGAACCGTCAGCACCAGCTGCCTGGCCCGGCCCCAGGGCAGGCGGAGAGGCAGGCAAGCTGACACGGGCTACGGCAGTAGAGACGGGGTCCAGCGTGGTGAGCTGGCACTCACGCTCTGAGTTTTGAGGGATGTGTGAGGCCATCTCCTGATACCATGTGTCCTTGTTGACGGCTCGTCCGCTGACAGAATGTGTCAAGTGACAAGGTTTACATATGTCACTTGTGGACAACCAGAGAAAAAGGTTAAGAGGTAAAGATAGGAGATTCTGTCGATCAGGAGCAAATTTCAGCAAAATAACTCTGACCAAGGATCAATAGCTTTCATATATAAAAAGCACTTACAAATCAATAAGAAAATTAATACTACAATAGGCAAATGAAATAAGGAGAGAACTATCTCATGCAAGAACTATAAATGAGCAAAGAACATAGAAACATCTGCAGTTTTGCTAATAATAGATATGCATATAGCAATGAGATTAAAAAAATTCTATCAGACTGGCAAAATGCTTTGAATAACTAATCTGCAATTTTGGTGAGAGAAAAATAAGATAGTCACACATTCTTTTGGGAATGCAAACTGGCATTACCTTTCTGGAAAACAATTTAGCAGTATGTACCTAGAGACTTAAAAATATTCCTAAGGCTTGACCTGTAATTCCTCTTCTAGAAATGTCTGCCAAAGAAATAGAAACTGGCACAAAAACTTATATGTACAGAGATGTTTATTGCAGAATTGTCTGGAAGCAGCTCAAATGTCTAACCATAGTGGAATGGCTAAGTAAACTGTAATATAACAACACAGTGAAATATCACACGATCATTAAAACAATGCTTCTGAAGAATTTTAAATGACATGGGAAAATATTCGTGATATCACTTTAATCGAAAAAAGCTGTATAGAAAATTATACATACATTGAAGTTCAGTTATATAAAAATACTGCTTCCCATTAAATACTATCTATTCTCAGAAAAAAATGTTGGACAAAAAAATGCAAAAGCACAATGTTTATCTCTGGATCAAGAGATTATTGTTCATTTAAATTTTCTTCTACATGTTTTCTGAATTTTCCAGAGTTCCCAACGTACCCGCTTACTCATGCGTAGGAGTACGCTCTCAGTCCCGGAGGCCGCCCAGGCGCCAGTCTGAAACGCCTGCCGGCAGTCTCTGTCCGCAGTTGCAGGGCTGGGAGCACACCGCTCGGGCTCACTGCTGGTTCGTTGCTCAGGGTCCGCTCTCTCTGTCCCGTTGTCCGCGGAAGCCAAACACAGGATGCTCCTAGTGGCTCTCTCACTGGGTGCTTGCAAGGATTAAACAACATGAAACGCAAAAAGGGCCTGGTTTAGGGCCCGGCAACTAAAGTATATCTAAAGATAGACTAACGTCTGTCTCCCACTGGGCAGGGCGCAGAGAGCTCCTCCACCTCGACCCCGCCCACCCGAAGTCCCGCCTGTGTGAAGGTGTCAGTGAGAAGGGCGCTCCTCTTCATCCGTCCCTTCCCTTGCCACGTTCGCAAAAGGACCACATGAAACAGTTCTGTTAGTTGGCTTATCTTGCCCTGAAATGATTTCTCTGCATCCAATGCTTTGAGACAAATCCGATGGAGCCCATTTGTTCCATAAGGAAGATAGTTGGCAGGCTGACTGTTTTCACATAGATGGGCAGAGGCAGCCCAGGAAGCAGACCCTCATCTAATGCCAGTGCCGAGGCCTTCCAGGCTAGCCCTTCATTCCTGAGCTCAGCCCCAGACAGGTTCTTTACCTTATAAAGAACGTCATGTCAAGGTACACAGATGTTAAAAAAGCTGCCTGGGGCTTCCCCTGGTGGTCCAGTGGGTAGGGACACCGCCTTGCAGTGCAAAGGGCGCCGGTTCGATCCCTGGCCTGGGAAGATCCCGCATGCCGCGGAGCGGCTGGACCGATGTGTCCAATCACCGAGCCGGAGCTCTGGAGCGCATGCGCCCAGAGCCGGCGCTCTGCAACGACAGACGCCACAGCAATGGGAGGCCCACAGGAGCCAAAGAACAAAGACGGATGAAAATAGAGAAATGAAATACCAATAGAAAGTGGCCCACCCGCTTCCCTCCCTCCCCAACCCGACCCCCGCCCAAAAATAAAAAAAAAATAAATAAATAAATAAAAAAAGCTGCCTGCCATGCAGGAGATGTGGGTTTGAGCCCAGGGTTGGGAAGATGCCCTGGAGAAGAGAATGGCAGCCCACTCCAGTATTCATGCCTGGAGAATTCCATGGACAGAGGAGCCTGGTGGACTGCAGCCCATGAGACAAAAAGAGTCAGAGAGGACTGAGCAACTAACACTTTCACTTTCAGGGTAAAAGCAGGATAATAGAAACTCCAGCAGAAAGCCTCTCGAGGTCTGTTTCCTACTGCCGCTTAGGTCTTACTCAGCAGGGGTAGTCCTCCCCTTGGCCCTTGAAGCAACGTAAGCAGACCCACACTCTGTCTTCAACGTTTGTGGACCCGGTCCTGTGTGGCTGTGACCTGGATGGTGTTGAGGCACCGCTCTCCTTTGCCCAGTTGGCCTGATTCCAGTACAGCCTGTGCAAGGGAGAGGGGTTGACTGCTCCTTCCTCCATCTCCTCCTCCACCCCCTCGCTGCTGTCTCCACTGACAGTCCTGGCTGCAAGCTGCAGCCTTTGGCAGATGTTTACAGCTGCCTCGTGCTTTCGCTGGCACATGTGGGCATTCCAAGAGCCCCCTTGCTGGCCCCTGGAAGCATGCCATCACAGGGGGTAGGGCTTTTTTGGGTGGCTAGCCTTGACATCCTCACACGCTGCAGACGCTGTGGGTGGATTCCACTTACCATGTCAATCTGCACTCTTGGGAAAGAGGACCCATTTCAGGAAGGATGATCCCAACATTCCCTGTAACCCAAGCCTTGACTCCCGAGGTTCAGGAACCATTTCTTTTTGCCAAATCTGGGGAGGGCAGTGCATTTCTCAGCCAGGTACTTACAGATGGGGCGGAGCCACCACGACCGTCTCCAGGGTGTGCGTGGTTGTGTGTTATGCGGGTATGGGCGCTCCCGAGCATGTGCACTGGGTCTCTGACTGACGGAAGAAAAAGTTGAAACTCAGAAAGATGGAGTGTCTTGGGTACGATCTTGTGACTATTTGGTTGTGAAGTCAGAACTGAACCCAGGTCTTCTGGTTCATGTCAGAGCTCTCAAACAACTTTATGTTTCTGAAGACAGGAAATGAGACTGATCATCTTTAAGGGACTGCTCAAGCATTCCAGGGATCTGAGATTATGTCCTTTCTCTGGTTCCAGAGTGGACAATAGCTCCCTGTCACAATACGTGGACAGGATTTCAGACCGTCCTTTATGGGTGACCTTGCTTACAATGGTTCAGGCTCAAGAATGGCCTCTGTTGGTTGGGGGCCACCTGGGTACCAAACCCAGAGTTTGGCACGCCATACACCTTATCTCTGAAGAACAATGGAGAAACATTAAACGTAGTGGATAAGAAACATTAGAGACTATTATAAGTCTTGTTATTGTTGTTCAGTTGCTAAGTCATGTCTGATTCTTTGAGACTCTGTGGACTACAACACGCCAGGCTTCCCTGTTCTTCACCATCTCCCAGAGTTTGCTCAAGTTCATGTCCATTGAGTCAGTGATGCTGTCGAACCATCTCATCCTCTGCTTCCCCTTCTCCTTTTGCCTTTAGTCTTTCCCAGCATCAGGGTCTTTTCCAATGAGTCAGCTGTTCACATCAGGTGGCCAAAGTATAGGAACTTCAGGTTCAGTATCAGTCCTTCCAATGAAGATTCAGGGTTGATTTCCTTTAGGATGGACTGGTTTGATCTCCTTGCTATCTAAGGGACTCCCAAGAATCTTCTCCAGAGCCACAATGTGAAAGCATCAATTCTTCAGTGCTCAGCCTTCTTTATGGTCCAGCTCTCGCATCGGTACATGACTGCTGGAAAAGCCATTGCTTCGACAGTATGGATCTTTGTTGGCAAAGTGATGTCTCTGCTTTTTAATCTGCTGTCTAGGCTTGTCATAGTTTTCCTTCCAAGGAACAAGTGTCATTTTATTTCATGACTGCAGTCCCTGTCTGTAGTGATTGTGGAGCCTGAGAAGATGAAATCTGTCGCTGCTTCCACTTTTTCCCCTTCTATTCGCCGTGAAGTGATAGGACTGGATGCTATGATCTTAATTTTTTGAATGCTGAGTTTCAAGCCAGCTTTTTCAGTTTTCTTTTTCACTCTCAAGAGGCTGTAATCCATGAAGGAGATTTTAAGCCTTATTATTTTCCAAAGAGAGGTCAAAGAAAAGGATCTAAATAATTTAAAAAAAAAAAAAAGCCTGCACATGAATAGCAGCATTATTTGTACTCTTTTGAAAAAATGGAAATAATCCCAATGTCCATCAACTGATGAGTAGGTACAGAGCGGGGCACAGGCGTGGAGGCTGCCCGGCCAGAAAAAGGAGGGAAGTGTCGATGCTGCCACCACACGGATGCACCTCCAGAATGTTAAGCTGAGTGAAAGGAGGCAGACACGGAAAGGCGCATGGTGTCTGATTCCTGTTCTGTGGAATGACAGGAAATGCAGCTGTTCTGTGTGTGTGTGCGTGGAGGGTGGACGGGTGGTGGTGAGGGCTAGACAGCTAGCGGGGTTTTGGGGGGTGATAGAAATGTTCGAAGAACAGACAGTAGTGAAGGCTGCACGTCCCTGTGAATGTACTAAAAGCCACTCAATTGTACACTTTAAGTGGGGTGGATTTTATGGTTTGTGAGTTACATCTCAATTTTATGGTACATGAATTAAAAAACCAAAAGAAGAAAAAAACTCCATGGCCGAGTCATGAGGATGTGACCTGACTTGTTTGCTGAGGGACTAAGGCTTCCAATTGTAAGAATGAATCAAGGCATTCATTTTGAAAATGGAATCACAGGGTGTGCTTGAGGTTCCAGAAATCCATCTTTTCTCAGCCTCTGTATTAGGACGGAGGCCTATTAGCTCCATATTGGAAGTCTAATCTCCTGCCGAAGATGTGAGAATAAGTAATTTACTTTCAGTCAATCAAATGTGTTAAGGGGGAGCTCTCAAGGTAGCCCAGGGGAGGAGGGCTTGTTTTGTTTTCCTAATGTTATCGAAGGCCCGGCAGAGCAGAGCGGAGCCACTGGCAGCCTCCGCAGCTGGGTGAGTTCTCTCAGCAGGGGGCCCAGTGGGCTGGAATCCTCAGCAAATCATCCAGACAGCCCGGACCATGAAATCCAGTCCACCCCCCCAAAAGGTGACCCCCGCAGCCCCAGCGCCCTCTGAAGCCCTCCGGGTAGGCTGGCTTCCATTTCTGGTCCAGCGTGGCCACTGAGGAATGCCAGACATCTCCATGCCTGGCAGCCACAAGGCCACCAGGTGTGCTGGGCCAGCAGAGGGAAGATTCAGGGCTGGGAGGCGTTTCTGCTCTTTCTCTCTGCCCCTCCCGGAAGCCTGCCTCAAGCCTCCCCACCTGCATCCCTCTCCTAGTGCTGTTCTGCTGCTGGCCGAGAGCTTGGACAAAGCCCCGCCGCTCTCTCTATGGGCCGGGGAGACGGCCGGAGGCCCATCTTCTTGGGGGTATCCTTTCTTTGGGAAATGGTTGGGCTAATTGGAGACAGGTGTCCCAAGGTGCTAACACACAGACTCCCACTGGAGAAGTGGGTGCAAAGTCAAACCACATGGGCTACTTACAATAAGTGAGGTGTGAGCTGCTGGTCCTTTACCTCCTCCTCCTGCTCCCGCTCTCTCCCCGCAGTCGGAAGGGACAAGCCCCTCCATGCCCGCCCACCCCACCCTGACACCCACGTCAGATGGTGTGGGTGCGGTTTCCGCACAGGCCTTTGCTGGCACAGAGACGCTAAGGACAAAGGCTTCTGGGAGCGGGATTCTGAGAAGAGCCAGGGACAGGACGGGGAAGAGGGTCCTTTGAGAAGAGACCCAGAGATCTGGGGCTGTTCGCCTGAAGCCTGCAGACCCTCTTTGCTGTGCATTAGAAATCCACTTAAGCAGCAGGTTCACATTTTCAAGTCCTCTCTGGGTGTCAAGTCCCACTGTCCACTTTCCAGACAGGAAAACTGAGGCTCCAGTGTGACCTCTACCTGGGCAGAGCCAGGATGGGAACCGAGGCCGTGGCCTCTGCCTCTGGGCTCATATTTATTTTGACTGTGGGACAGATAAATCTGCCGTTCGAAGTCCAATGAGGTCAATCAAATGTGTTAAGGGGGAGCTCTCAAGGTAGCCCAGGGGAGGAGGGCTTGTTTTGTTTTCCTAATGTTATCGAAGGCCCGGCAGAGCAGAGCGGAGCCACTGGCAGCCTCCGCAGCTGGGTGAGTTCTCTCAGCAGGGGGCCCAGTGGGCTGGAATCCTCAGCAAATCATCCAGACAGCCCGGACCATGAAATCCAGTCCACCCCCCCAAAAGGTGACCCCCGCAGCCCCAGCGCCCTCTGAAGCCCTCCGGGTAGGCTGGCTTCCATTTCTGGTCCAGCGTGGCCACTGAGGAATGCCAGACATCTCCATGCCTGGCAGCCACAAGGCCACCAGGTGTGCTGGGCCAGCAGAGGGAAGATTCAGGGCTGGGAGGCGTTTCTGCTCTTTCTCTCTGCCCCTCCCGGAAGCCTGCCTCAAGCCTCCCCACCTGCATCCCTCTCCTAGTGCTGTTCTGCTGCTGGCCGAGAGCTTGGACAAAGCCCCGACTCTCTCTCTATGGGCCGGGGAGACGGCCGGAGGCCCATCTTCTTGGGGGTATCCTTTCTTTGGGAAATGGTTGGGCTAATTGGAGACAGGTGTCCCAAGGTGCTAACACACAGACTCCCACTGGAGAAGTGGGTGCAAAGTCAAACCACATGGGCTACTTACAATAAGTGAGGTGTGAGCTGCTGGTCCTTTACCTCCTCCTCCTGCTCCCGCTCTCTCCCTGCAGTCGGAAGGGGACAAGCCCCTCCATGCCCGCCCACCCCACCCTGACACCCACGTCAGATGGTGTGGGTGCGGTTTCCGCACAGGCCTTTGCTGGCACAGAGACGCTAAGGACAAAGGCTTCTGGGAGCGGGATTCTGAGAAGAGCCAGGGACAGGACGGGGAAGAGGGTCCTTTGAGAAGAGACCCAGAGATCTGGGGCTGTTCGCCTGAAGCCTGCAGACCCTCTTTGCTGTGCATTAGAAATCCACTTAAGCAGCAGGTTCACATTTTCAAGTCCTCTCTGGGTGTCAAGTCCCACTGTCCACTTTCCAGACAGGAAAACTGAGGCTCCAGTGTGACCTCTACCTGGGCAGAGCCAGGATGGGAACCGAGGCCGTGGCCTCTGCCTCTGGGCTCATATTTATTTTGACTGTGGGACAGATAAATCTGCCGTGAGTCCAGAGACAGGTCCAGAGGGAACGCGGGTCTGGATGTGCCGGCATGATTTGGGTGATTCCCCTTCCTTTCTTCTTTCCATCTGCTGGATCCTTACTTGCTGTCCGGGGCAAAGGCGTGGTAAGAGGGTAAGGGGGCAGGCTGTGCACAGGGAGACTCTAGGACCCCTGAAACCACACCTAAAGCATTTCCAAACCTGTCATGGTGTCTGATCGCCACAATATTAGTGATTTCATTGTAACATGAACGAGGGAATCTGAGATGTTATCATTCTACAGGCAAGACTATTGTGTTAACAGATTCAGAAGTTGGGGCTGTGAGACAGGCCCATGGGGTCAGATGGGGAGGGCTGGGCTGGAGGACAGGAGTGCTGGGTTCCAGCAGATTCTGCCACCAACTATTGTCTGAACTTGGCTAAAGCACTTCCCTTGACTGGATTTTAGTTTCCTCATCAGTTAAACAAACCAAAAACCTTTTTAAATTCCGTTTCCTTTCTTCTTCCACAGCTCTTTTGTTTTCTCTAGTCCCACCTGTTCATTCTCGCTTTGATGGCCTATACTTTTGGTGTCACAGCCAATTATTGTTGAGACCAGTGTTAAGAAGCTTTTCCCTATGGTTTCTTCTAGAAGTTGTAGAGTTTCAGGTCTTATGTTTATGCCTTTAACTCATTTTTGAGTTGAATTGTTGTGTTTGGTTCAAGAGAGAGGTTCAACTTCATTCTTTCAGAGGTAGAGACCCAACCTTCCTCTTCATTCGTGGAAGAGACTCTCCTTTCTCTATTATGTATTCTCGACACCCTGTTGAAAATCCATTGGCTGTGTATATGTGGGCTTATTTCTGGAGGTTGTGTTCTGTTCCATCTGACTGTGTGTCTATCTTCTAATCTATGGAACAGGAGAAACTATGTGTAAGCGTTTATCTGATAAGGGGTTAATATCCAAAGTATATTTGAAGACAAACTTGTACAACTGACTAACAAAATAACAAATTACCCGTTAAAAAAATGGACAAATAGACTTGCATAGATATTTTTCATGTGAAGAGATCCATTCCACCAGGTACATGGAAAGGGGCTTAAGGACACTAACTACCAGGGAATGCACATGCAAACTGCTGCAAGCTGTCACCTCGGGTCTGTTGAGGTGTCTGTCAGAGTGGCTGCCCTACAAGACCGAGAAGATCCACAACACAAGACAGCACGTGTCGGTGAGGGTTTGTAGAAACTAGAGCTTTTGTACAATGAGATTCCATTCCCAGTTGATGAGAATGTAAAATGGTGAATCTACTGTGAAGGTTCCTTGAAAAATTAAAGCTAGAACTACCATAAAGTGTAGACTCTATACTCTGGGGGTACAGGCATACCTCATTTTGCTCTACTTCACTTTATGGTGCTTCAGATATTGAGGTGTTTTTTTTTTTTATCAATTGAAAGTTTGTGGCAACGTTGCATGGGCCAAGTCTATGGTGCAGTTTTATCAACAGCATTTAGTCATTTAGTGTCTGTGCCACATTTTGGTAATTTTACCAATGTGTCTAACATTTTCATTATTATTCGAGACCTGTGGTCAGCAATCTTTGATCTATGACAGCTCAGATGATGGCTAGCATTTTAAGCAAAAATGTATTTTTAATTAAGGTATGTACATTTTTTTGGTATAATGTTATTACACACTCAATAGACTACAGTCTACAGTAAACATAACTTCTATACCCACTGGGAAACCAAAAAATTCATGTGACTCACTTTATGGTGATATTCACTTTATCGCAGCTGTCTGGAGCCAAACCAGTGGCATCTCTGACTGGGGTTCCCTGGTGGCTCAGATGGTAAAGCACGCCTGTCTGTCCAAAAACACCGAAATCAGGGTCTGGACGAGATCTCTGCACTCCCATATCCACTGCAGTGTTATTCACAACAGCCAAGACTTTGGAACAAAAACCTGGTTTGTTGACAGATGAATGGATAAAGACACTGTGGGCTATACATACAATGGAATATTGCTGTTGTTGTTTAGTCGCTAAGCCAGGTTCGATTCTTTGCAACCCCAAGGACTGTAGCCCCCCAGGCTTCTCTGTCCATTGGATTTTCCAGGCAAGAATGCTGGAGCGGGCTGCCCTTTTCTTCTCCAGGGGATCTTCCTGACCTAGAGGTCAAACCCACGTTTCTTGCATTGGCAGGTGCATTGTTTATCACTGAGCAAGAAAGCCTAGAATGGAATATTATTCAGCCTTAAAAAGGAAGGAAATTCTACCATTTTCAAAAACAGACAAATATGGAAGGGATTATGCTCATTGAAATGTCAGTCAAGAAGGACAAATGTTGGATAACTCCATTTATGTGTGGGATCTAAAATAGACTTGTAGAATCATAGAATAAAATGATGATTACTAGGGGCTGGAGGGAGGAAAAAAAATGGGAGATTGATATTCACTGGGTATAAAAGTATAATCATACATAGTGAATAAGTTCTAGAGGTCTGCTGTATCATATAGTGTGTATTGTTAATAATATAGTGGTGTACATTTAGTCAAAAACTTAATAGGGCAGATCTCATAACTAAAAAAAACATAACACAAGAAATCTTTTGGAGGTGATAGGCATTTTTATTTCCATGATTATGGTGATGGTATCACATGTGTATGCATATGTCTAAGCTCATCCAATTGTGTACACTGAATGTGTACCTTTCTTCGGTTTATGAGTTCCAGCACAATAAATCTGTTAAACAAAATCAAAAAAGACTTTGAAGCTTTCTGTTAGGCACGAGACATTATTAGCTGCCTATCAATTGTGTGTGTGTTTCCGTTGCTCAGTCATGTCTGACTCTGCGACCCCATGGACCCGTCAGGCTCCTCTGTCCATGGAGTTCTCCAGGCAAGAATTCTGGAGTGGGTTGCTATTCCCTTCTTCAGGGGATCTCCCCAGTCCAGGGGTGGAACTCAGGTCTCCGGCGCTGCAGGCAGATTCTTTATCATGTGAGCCAGTGGGACGCCTCTCACATAGCCATCAGCTGTTTTCCTCTTTGGGCGTCTTCTGCACTGAGGCTAAAAAAAAAAAAATCAGGTCCTCTCTTTCCCAATCTTCTTTATAGTGAGGGGTAGTCATGTGGCCCAGTCCTGTTCAGCGAGATAGAGAGAAGTCTGGGACATCCGGAAAAGGCTGGTCCTTCTACTTAAAATGACAGGAGTTTCAGAGGAGCAGCCGCTTCCCCCCCCCTCCCTCCCTTGCTGCCTGGGCCACCATGCCTGAGGGAGGATGCGGTTCCCGGAGCTGGAGCAGCCGTCTTGTGGACATGAGGTGAGACCAAATGAGAGAAGACAAGGCACTGACATTGCCTAACAAAGGGCTGGGTCTTAACAACATTACCGAGAGCTGATCCAACCACAGCATCTCGATATTTCAGACCCCAGAGATTATTAAATGTCTTTACTAATTAATGTATTCTTAGGCTAGAACCGCACCTGCAATCAAACATATCCCGATGCACATATTCTCCTGCGTGAGGATAGGGAGCCAGCAGTTTTCCCTGAAGAGCCTGATAGTTATGAGCAAGAAAACGACTTTTTCCTTAAGTAAGCTGTGAATGTAGAAGACCCACAACAATATGGTGAGTGCGATGTCACTCAGGTCCAAGGAGCCACAACAGTTCAGAGGCAGGCAGCCCTGTCGAGAAGGAGGCTTCCCTGCAAGGGCATCGGGTCTGGGAGTCAAGGCTGTATTGAATTATTCACCTTGTTGGGCTGGCACATTCGTTTAGTGGATTGGTTTCGCTGATCTGCTCTCAATAACTGCAGAGGAAGGCTGCCCGGGGAAGGCCTGGTTTCACGATGGTGAAGCTGTGAGAACTGGCATCCTGGTCCCCGGTCACTGGTGGGGCCCTTGAGAGAAGTAGCTCTGAAGTCAGGTGTCACCCTGGCCTCTGGGTCCACACCTCTCCGGAGAAGGGGACCGAGCTGGAGGGCAGGCAGGCCCTGCCAGGAGTGCAGGCAGGCAGACACAGGACAGAGTGCAGGGGGACCCTGGGACTGAAGCCATTCTTGGGTCACAGGGAATTTAAACCTGGAGGATTTTGGAGAAGAGTGTTTTTGCCTAGGGAGTGGGGCCTGAGGGGGGAAGCAGGAATCAACAGAGAGGGGCTGAATTACAGAGATAGATAGGTCCTGTGATTGGGAGGAGAGAAACTGAGGAGGAGAAATTGAGTAGAAGCTGCAAAAGAGACCCTAGATCACCACAGCATTTTCTGCCCGGCTGCTGGTATCCCTGTGTGTGAGAAATGGGAATAGTGGAGAGGAAGCTCCGGAGGGACGTGTGGGCCAGGTGCGCTCACTGTGGGCCCGCAGCTGGGGGCCAGGCGCCTGGAAGTGGAACGCGACTTCATGCTGTCACAGCATCTACACTTGAGGTCAGTGGGCTCGTCTTATTCAGTGGAGTGTTGGCCAGTTTGGATACTGTTGGATTCTACGCTGCCTTAGTCTGTTAGGGCCACTGTAAGAGAATAACATAGAGGGTGGCTTATAAGCAACAGAAACTTCTTTCTTAAAGTTCTGGGGGCTGGGACATCAAGGTCAAACCACCAGCAGATCTGGTGTCTCGTGAAGGCCTACTTCCTGGCTCACAGACGGCCATCTTTTCACTTTTTCTTTACATTTTGTGGAAAGAACAGGGAGTTATCTGTGGCCTTTATTTATTGTTATTATTTTTTAATAAGGGCACTAATCTCATTCATGAGGACTCTATCCTTATGATCTAATTACCTTCCAAATGCCCCTTCTTGAAATACCATCACATTGGACATTTGAATTTGACATGCAGATCTTGGGGCAGCGGGAGTGCGAGCCTTCGGTATACAGCAGTTGCCGAGTGGCACATGGCAGGTGCCGTGGGCTTGCCACACCCAGCGGGGACACACTGGCCTTCTCTGCAGGTGGCTGGGAAGGTCTAGAGTCTGCAGGATGATCAGGGGATAGGTCGGGTCAGGCTGTTCTAATAGGCTGTTGGGAGAATCAGAGTGAAGCACGATGGGAAATCTTCGTGTGCATTTTTGTTTGTTGTGAAGAAGGATGATGGACTCTGAATTAGTAAGTCACAGATTGTAAACTGGTGGCCTGCCAGCCGGCTATGGCCCTTGGACATTTTCGCTTGGCCTGCACATGCTGGTTCCCACGATGTTTGGGAAAATTGAATCATATGCCAACTAATTCCATAAAATGTGGATGCTGGCTTTCTTGAAAAATCCGTTCACCTGGCAAACCTGGGCCACACTTCTACTTGGCCCCAGCTGGCCGACGTTATGTAGAGGCTGCCCCTCTAGATGGGGCACGTGCCCCTCAGTTCTCGTCTCGCTCTCTGTGCTAAGACCTGGCCAGTTTCACTAATTTACATGGCAGCCTGGCCTCTGTGGGCTTTTTGATGTACTTGATTAAGGCAATTTGATGCATCAAAAAATTTAATCAAGTGTGTATTATGTGACTGTTACTGAATAATTTTTCAATAAGACAATATGTTTTGTGGAGGGGAAAAAGTGTTTTGAAAAGATGATCTCTCGTGCAAACAGAATGTCACCTTGGCAGGAGGCAGGTTGTAGAAATGAGATGCACAGGAACCCCAAGCAAAAAGGTATATGGTTGGTGGGCAACAGATGCTTCCAAGAAAGGAACAATTAATAGTAAGAGTTCCTTATACTCCTTTAACACTACACCTTTACAAAGCCTTTCATGCATAATCGTTGCTTTGTTGAACCCTGGAGATAGGTAGGATGTGAATCAGTCCTTCTGCTTTGCTAAGGAAAGTGCCGAGGCCAAGCTTTGTCTTGGCCAGGTCTACCACCAAGGCTTAGCCTCTAAGCCAGGCCTCTGCATTCCAATCCAGTGCTCTTTCAACCCAAGCCAGGTGTCTGGGGATGGATTCTACTGCCAGCAAGGAAGGCTCATGTGGTTTGGAGATTCTGGCTGAATGAGGATTTCAATATGGAAGAATCATCCTGCCAAGAAGAATTCATCAGGGAGTGAATCAGCTCAGAAAAGGACACACCCAAACTGTGTCATCACCTGGGGAATGAGGTCTCATCTTTCAATGCGAGTCACGCCTTACGAAGTTTGAGAGAAACTATTTGGCCGGGCCCATTCCCGCCGCGGGAGGTCGTAGGGGTATTCGGTGATGTGGCGGAGTCTTTTCCCGGAGACGTTCCAGCTTCCTGAACCGCAGAGAGACCGTGGAGTGGAGGCCGTGTCGCCTGAGCACCGGGGGCAGCGCTCAGGACGTGGTGAGCCACGTCTCCAACGCAGCTGTCTTCTCCCTTTGGCCCCAGTGTTCCTACTCGGCTTCGGCGTAGCTCACGCTGTCTCTGAGTTCAGCCTGGGGGACATCCACCAGGCTGCGGCTTCCCTGGGTGGAGGCTGGTCAGGAGGGATGCGGGGAGGATGCTCCAGATGCATTTGTCCAGCTTAGAGGCAGAGACGTCTAACAGCTACGTGGTCAAGATGCCAGAACATGTAAGGAAAGGTGTACAGGATGATCCATGTGGCAAAAGAAGTCGTTTCGTCAATGTCCGCGACAAATAAGTACAATCAGCTACTTTGCTTGTATTGTGAATGTGTGTGTGTGTGTGGTATCGATTCAGTTTTAAATAAATCCAAAGCTATCTGACTCTTAGACTCCTATTTCCCACCCTCTATCCCCCAGTCATTGTGGTGTCCTCTGATTGACAAGCAAAGTTCAAGGACATTTGTCCCTTAATCTCTGCGCTCTTCTACCCAGGTGACAGATTGTTGAAGAGGTAGGCATAAGTCATTGGCCAATAAACAGATATGCATTGCATGCAGCAGATGACAGTAATTAGATCATCACATCGGCCACTTGTCCATCTGCAGGCCTTATGTTTGTGTTGAAATGGCCTGTAGGATTGAAGATGAGCGTGAAAGGAAATGATTACATGTTATCTGAATAAGATCTGCAACAAATTACCTATAAAACTATAACTATCCAAACAGGATGACATTTACTTTATAAGTTCATGACTCCCTTTCTTTAAAGTTTGCAAAAAAGAGAGCAAAGTAATTACAGTTCTTCTCTGATTGATTAAACATGACATATATGCTAATATGAAAGCAATGCTTGTCCTTTGTTACTCCATCGTCTGGCTTACAGCAATTTGCAATATAGCAGATAGAATTATTTCAGAGCTGCTAGTCTGAACTTTTCCATACTAAAAATAGAATCTTGGGTCTCCTTTGCTCCAACCAAGAATTCATATTTAGTCTCTATGTTTCAGCTTTCACAGAGACCTGAAATGATGTTACAGCTATTAGGGCCTCTTTATTCTTCCCTCTTGTACATCAGAAAGCACATGTGGGCATAGTTGGTTTGGCAAAAAAACAAAAAATAAGAAAAAAACCGCACCTGCTAAGATTTGCTTTAAAGCAATTATGTAGTTAGTGTTCTGTCAGATGGAGTGGTTTTAAACTTCTGAATAAAATAATGTTAGACACGACTAAGAGAAACAACACAAAATTTAGAACATCAATAAACTATGCCACTTGTCAAGTTATAAGGAGGACTGTTCAGTTTAAAACAGCAATTATTTTAAAAATAGGTCAAGGCCACATGGTTATCGTTACTAATGCAGCAATTAATTATTTTAAAAGTCCATACAAATGAAAGGAGAATTAGAACCAAAATCTAACAATGGCAGCACGCATACACTGAGCTTGTTATGCAGCTAGCATTGCCCAAATGTGCCCTAACTCGATTAACTCTTGCAGCAGCCCTGGGAACTGGATTGCATGATGAGCTCCTTTTCCCAGATGTGGGCAGAGAAGGACCGAGAGGTTAAGAGACTTCCCCAAGGTCAGACGGTTTTGAAGTTCTAGACACCCAGTTATCTTCAAGGTCACACTGCTGGGATAGTCTATGCAAGGAGATAGCAGGATTTTTCAGTTAAAGATAGAGGATAGACTCTCAGCAGGAACGTGGTGGTGGACGCCCTTCCCCAGACCTCTGCCTCATCTAGAACAGAATGGTCTGTGGGCTTCTGAGCCACTCTGGGCTTGGTAAGCCCTACGAACCCAGAGACCCCTGTGGGGCAGTAGACCAGTTAGCAAAGGTGGCTCGCTCAGTCTCCTGGCCCAGGCTCATTCCAGGGCCTTCTCCAACTGAGCTGAATTTGGACCCCAAGCCCATCTCACCTGACTTATTCATCTCTGGGTTGCCTCAGTCTCCCTGGGACTGGAGAACCTGCTCATATGTTGTCTTCTTTGAAGACAGTGAGCTCACTGCTTCGAGAAGATGCACTAGGGTCTGAGTCCTAGCTCTGCCACTTACTAGCCCCTGGGTGGTTTTGATATGTTACTTCAGGGCTTCATGCCTTGGTTTGCTCACCTGTGAAATGAGTGTTTTCAGGGTATTTGTGAAGATCACATGATATATGTGCATATATATATATCAAGCCGTGGATTCATGGAGGCTAGTCACCCCTCCCTCCCTCTCTTCCTTCTGTTTTAAAAGGTTGCCTCTCTCTGGGTCTCAGATTTTCCCTGAAAAGGGAAGGGACTCGGCTGTAAGCATCCCTTCACTTTTAGACTTTGTGGTTCAGTGCTCTGAGTGTTGAATAATCAAGATACCTATAGGTTGATTTGTATTTCAAAAATCCAAAGACCAAGTTGGGCTCCGTGTGCTGGTTCTGGCTAGACGGTTGAATAATTAGTACTTACTGTGATGCACAGGCACGTACTTACTGTGATGCACAGGCACTGAGTCCAAAGAACAACAGAAAAAATCATGTAGCCCTTTTGGAACACACAATCCAGTCGGGGAGAGATCGACCCACAGTCACGGGGCGCATTTCGATTGAACCCGCTGCAAACTAGAACAGACCAGAGGCTTTGTCAGCGTAACGAGCTTCCAGGGGAAGCCGTCTGAGATTGCCTGTGGTTCCCTTCAGCGCTGTGCCTACTCTGCCGTCTCCTGGCGCCAACTCTCCTGAGAGCTGATGGGCCCTGCGGGGCCTTCCTCTCTTGCCCTAGAGGGCAGCACCCCTGCTCCTAGTGCCTTTGCCACTGTGTCCTTTATGAGGCGAGAAAGCTGAGTGCGTTTGGAAGGATTTTCTGAGGCAATCGGTGGGAAATTAATTAAGCCTTTAAGGTTGATAGTGGAAATGACACCCATGTCTGGAGAGACCAGCCAGCCAACTCGCTGACCACAGCTTCTACCTGGAAGGGTCAGGCCAGGTCTTTGCTTCCTGGTAGATCAGACCAGCTGGCTTCCTGAGGTTAACTCTACGTGGGCAACGCCTCCAGCCCTCCGGGAGGGTGCTTCCAGTCTCCTTTCTTTACCTCCCTTCCCCTCCGTGCTTACCAGTTGAAAATCTCCTGGGACTGGAGAACCTGCTCATATGTTGTCTTCTTTGAAGACAGTGAGCTCACTGCTTCGAGAAGATGCACTAGGGTCTGAGTCCTAGCTCTGCCACTTACTAGCCCCTGGGTGGTTTTGATATGTTACTTCAGGGCTTCATGCCTTGGTTTGCTCACCTGTGAAATGAGTGTTTTCAGGGTATTTGTGAAGATCACATGATATATGTGCATATATATATATCAAGCCGTGGATTCATGGAGGCTAGTCACCCCTCCCTCCCTCTCTTCCTTCTGTTTTAAAAGGTTGCCTCTCTCTGGGTCTCAGATTTTCCCTGAAAAGGGAAGGGACTCGGCTGTAAGCATCCCTTCACTTTTAGACTTTGTGGTTCAGTGCTCTGAGTGTTGAATAATCAAGATACCTATAGGTTGATTTGTATTTCAAAAATCCAAAGACCAAGTTGGGCTCCGTGTGCTGGTTCTGGCTAGACGGTTGAATAATTAGTACTTACTGTGATGCACAGGCACGTACTTACTGTGATGCACAGGCACTGAGTCCAAAGAACAACAGAAAAAATCATGTAGCCCTTTTGGAACACACAATCCAGTCGGGGAGAGATCGACCCACAGTCACGGGGCGCATTTCGATTGAACCCGCTGCAAACTAGAACAGACCAGAGGCTTTGTCAGCGTAACGAGCTTCCAGGGGAAGCCGTCTGAGATTGCCTGTGGTTCCCTTCAGCGCTGTGCCTACTCTGCCGTCTCCTGGCGCCAACTCTCCTGAGAGCTGATGGGCCCTGCGGGGCCTTCCTCTCTTGCCCTAGAGGGCAGCACCCCTGCTCCTAGTGCCTTTGCCACTGTGTCCTTTATGAGGCGAGAAAGCTGAGTGCGTTTGGAAGGATTTTCTGAGGCAATCGGTGGGAAATTAATTAAGCCTTTAAGGTTGATAGTGGGAAATGACACCCATGTCTGGAGAGACCAGCCAGCCAACTCGCTGACCACAGCTTCTACCTGGAAGGGTCAGGCCAGGTCTTTGCTTCCTGGTAGATCAGACCAGCTGGCTTCCTGAGGTTAACTCTACGTGGGCAACGCCTCCAGCCCTCCGGGAGGGGTGCTTCCAGTCTCCCTTTCTTTACCTCCCCTTCCCCCTCCGACCTACCTGAGTTTTACGAATACACACAATACTCATGACCCTCTTTAAACTGAGGGCTCTTCAGGCCTGTCTTCGTCTTCTAAGCTATGGCCTCATGGAGACGCACAGTTGTTGGGAAACAGGGCTGAGGCAGTAATGATGGGTTCTACCATTTACGTTTGACCTGGTCTGTGTTAGCTTTGCTAAATAGCTGAGATCAGGGAGACTAAGACATTCACCTGAAGGTTGCAGAGTTGGAAGAATGGAGTCTGAAGTTCCACGTGAATTTACTGAGGAAGTCTGAGCATTATTGAGATGATGTAAGGCCTTTCCTGACGCAGCCTTGCCAGCCACGGTGTCTCCCCCACCATTCCCCAGAGACCAAGCCGTCCTGGGCCTGCAGGACTCCAGGGGAGGGTTGTCAAAGGATTGGTGGCCATGCTCGAAAACTGCCAAACCTAGGAGAGCCCCCTTCTCAGTCTTATTCTATTCCCCTCATCCGCCACTCTTTCACCCAGATAGTCTGACTGCATAGAAAGAAAATGCCCCTCGAGGCCAGACCTCAGGGCTGCAGAGCAGGGAGGTTTGGAGAATGGAGGTGTGGTTGCCAGGGCCATCTCCAGAAGGCCGAGTGGTCCGATACGGGGAGGTGTGTCCCTAGAGCCACCTTCTCCCCAGCCACTGGTCTCTTCTCCCCTGGGAGCACCCCAGGTGGAATGAGCGATGACCTTGGCTGTCTGCTTTTCCCTGATGTGCTGGAGGTCACAGTTCTCTGAGCCCAGCTCTCTCAGCCCGCCAGGCAGGGGAAAACTTTGGGTGTTAGGGTTCAGACAAGAAGGAAATGGCACCCTCAGACTGGGCCCACTTGGGCAGAGTTTAATTAAGAGGTTGGGAACTCTTGGGGGAAACACCCATGTCTGGAGACCAGCCAGCCAACTCGCTGACCACAGCTTCTACCTGGAAGGGTCAGGCCAGGTCTTTGCTTCCTGGTAGATCAGACCAGCTGGCTTCCTGAGGTTAACTCTACGTGGGCAACGCCTCCAGCCCTCCGGGAGGGTGCTTCCAGTCTCCCTTTCTTTACCTCCCCTTCCCCCTCCGACCTACCTGAGTTTTACGAATACACACAATACTCATGACCCTCTTTAAACTGAGGGCTCTTCAGGCCTGTCTTCGTCTTCTAAGCTATGGCCTCATGGAGACGCACAGTTGTTGGGAAACAGGGCTGAGGCAGTAATGATGGGTTCTACCATTTACGTTTGACCTGGTCTGTGTTAGCTTTGCTAAATAGCTGAGATCAGGGAGACTAAGACATTCACCTGAAGGTTGCAGAGTTGGAAGAATGGAGTCTGAAGTTCCACGTGAATTTACTGAGGAAGTCTGAGCATTATTGAGATGATGTAAGGCCTTTCCTGACGCAGCCTTGCCAGCCACGGTGTCTCCCCCACCATTCCCCAGAGACCAAGCCGTCCTGGGCCTGCAGGACTCCAGGGGAGGGTTGTCAAAGGATTGGTGGCCATGCTCGAAAACTGCCAAACCTAGGAGAGCCCCCTTCTCAGTCTTATTCTATTCCCCTCATCCGCCACTCTTTCACCCAGATAGTCTGACTGCATAGAAAGAAAATGCCCCTCGAGGCCAGACCTCAGGGCTGCAGAGCAGGGAGGTTTGGAGAATGGAGGTGTGGTTGCCAGGGCCATCTCCAGAAGGCCGAGTGGTCCGATACGGGGAGGTGTGTCCCTAGAGCCACCTTCTCCCCAGCCACTGGTCTCTTCTCCCCTGGGAGCACCCCAGGTGGAATGAGCGATGACCTTGGCTGTCTGCTTTTCCCTGATGTGCTGGAGGTCACAGTTCTCTGAGCCCAGCTCTCTCAGCCCGCCAGGCAGGGGAAAACTTTGGGTGTTAGGGTTCAGACAAGAAGGAAATGGCACCCTCAGACTGGGCCCACTTGGGCAGAGTTTAATTAAGAGATTATCTCACGGAGGTGGGCAGAGAGCAGGGAAGACTAACAGAAGGAAGCCATCGTCTGAATGTGAGGGAGAGAGGGCTGTGTGGAAGGGTGGCCCCATAGGAGCTGGGGCTCCTCCGTGGGCACAGGGCACCTGCAGCGTCCCCAGAGGGAGAGAGTCTCAGAAAAGGAGTACCCGTTTTGCTCACTTCCCTGCCTCGCCTTACGGGCTTCTCAGGTGGGCCACTGGTAAAGAATCCGCCTGCTGATGCAAGAGATGCAGGCTCAGTCCCTGAGTTGGGAAGATCCCCTGGGAGGGGAATGGCAACCCGCTTCTGTCTTCTTGCCTGGAGAATGCCATGGACAGAGGAGCCCGGTGGGCGACAGTCCATGGGGTCGCAAAGAGTCAGACAGGACTGAACACACACACATGCACCGCCTCTCCTCACCCGGAGAGGTGGGCCCTGGGTCCATGCAGCGGGGAGCCTTGCGCAGCCGAAGCGAGCTGCGGGTCAGGAGCCTAGAGCAGCGTCCGGACTGGGCGAGTGCGGACCGGGCCAACAGAAGACGCCCAGAGGTGCGCTGACAGGTGCTGGTTGCCTGCACACCCCGGCCTTCACTTTTCCCGTCGCACACGGTGTCGCCGCCAGTTCCGGATGCCATCCGCCTTCCAGATGGGATCCTCAAGGCCACGGATGCACACCGGCCCTCTCCGTGCAGGTGAACGCAGCGCGCGGCTCCCGCCGCCCTGCCTGGCTCCCGGCCAGAGGATGGCCCGCCATTGGCCCCAGCTGCCTCGCCGAAACATTTCCGACGCTCATCAGTCATAACAAGCTTCCTGCATCAACTTGCCCCAATTTTTTCCCCAGACCACGGGAGTGTGTCCCTAGAGCCACCTTCTCCCAGCCACTGGTCTCTTCTCCCCTGGGAGCACCCCAGGTGGAATGAGCGATGACCTTGGCTGTCTGCTTTTCCCTGATGTGCTGGAGGTCACAGTTCTCTGAGCCCAGCTCTCTCAGCCCGCCAGGCAGGGGAAAACTTTGGGTGTTAGGGTTCAGACAAGAAGGAAATGGCACCCTCAGACTGGGCCCACTTGGGCAGAGTTTAATTAAGAGATTATCTCACGGAGGTGGGCAGAGAGCAGGGAAGACTAACAGAAGGAAGCCATCGTCTGAATGTGAGGGAGAGAGGGCTGTGTGGAAGGGTGGCCCCATAGGAGCTGGGGCTCCTCCGTGGGCACAGGGCACCTGCAGCGTCCCCAGAGGGAGAGAGTCTCAGAAAAGGGGTACCCGTTTGCTCATTTCCCCTGCCTCGCCTTACGGGCTTCTCAGGTGGGCCACTGGTAAAGAATCCGCCTGCTGATGCAAGAGATGCAGGCTCAGTCCCTGAGTTGGGAAGATCCCCTGGGAGGGGAATGGCAACCCGCTTCTGTCTTCTTGCCTGGAGAATGCCATGGACAGAGGAGCCCGGTGGGCGACAGTCCATGGGGTCGCAAAGAGTCAGACAGGACTGAACACACACACATGCACCGCCTCTCCTCACCCGGAGAGGTGGGCCCTGGGTCCATGCAGCGGGGAGCCTTGCGCAGCCGAAGCGAGCTGCGGGTCAGGAGCCTAGAGCAGCGTCCGGACTGGGCGAGTGCGGACCGGGCCAACAGAAGACGCCCAGAGGTGCGCTGACAGGTGCTGGTTGCCTGCACACCCCGGGCCTTCACTTTTCCCGCGTCGCACACGGTGTCGCCGCCAGTTCCGGATGCCATCCGCCTTCCAGATGGGATCCTCAAGGCCACGGATGCACACCGGCCCTCTCCGTGCAGGTGAACGCAGCGCGCGGCTCCCGCCGCCCTGCCTGGCTCCCGGCCAGAGGATGGCCCGCCATTGGCCCCCAGCTGCCTCGCCGAAACATTTCCGACGCTCATCAGTCATAACAAGCTTCCTGCATCAACTTGCTTTCCCAAACGCAAGATTTCTTATTGCCAAGTGTAATTAACATGATACATTGACTTAGGGCGCAGCTCACAAGCACATATTAATTTTGAAAAGTCAGGTTCTTTCACTGGAAATGAGCTGCTGATGAACACCTACCACACGAGTTTAAAAGTGCAGGAAAGGGAGTGGGTAATTATGGGCTGGCACAGCCCGCAGGTCTGAGTTTCTGCCCCCCGGAAACGCCGTGACAGTGAGTGATCGCCCTCGGCGTCGGGGAGGGGGCGCTCAGGGCTGGCCCGGCTCGGCCTCCCTGTGCCCGCTCTCTGCCCTTCCCCGGGGAGCAGCTCGGGTCGGCCTGTCTCTCAGTGCGGTTATTTCCCATCACAGCTCGTACCTGAGCTGTTCTTAGCCTAATTGCTTCCCCTGGCTTGGAAATTTACACCCTGCCTTCCTCCCCTGACTTGTGGAGAAAAAGGTATCCTTCTCGGGACAGAGGTCAGTGGGCAGCCTTGGACAAAGGAAGGGAGGCTAAATGGAGATGCTCAGATCCTGTCTGCCTCTCACTCAGGACGCTCTGACAGTTGGAATTTCCTTTAGAACTCTTGTTTCATGGGCCAGATGTTTCAGCACATTCCCCTCTCTATCTCCTCTCCCAACGGGGACAGTAAACTTCTTTGCACATCTCCACATACTCGGCTAGGGACTCTTACCGTCTTCTTTGGGGGGCCCCACTCTGGTCTCTCAACCCTCTTCCCTTCCAGGTCACCTCCTCTCTCAACCGAAAGCCAACAGGAGATGGAGCGCTGGGCTAGGAACGCTTTTCCCTTGGATAACAAGGAGGAGGGCTGGGGTCAGGTAAACTCTGGATCGTTTCAACTGTGGGAAGCTGGACAAGTCACTGCAGCTTGTTAAATGTCGGTGTCCCCAGTGGCTACTTGGGGGTGATGGTCTCCTCTCCTGTGGGGCTCTGGGTCAGTGCCTCAGCACCCCAACAGCTCCGCGCGGCGCCCACTGTGTGGAAGCGTCCTGGGAAACCCTCTGCCCCCGGACTCTCCCTGGTGGCTCAGTGATAAAGGATGCAGGAGACGCAGGTTTGATCCCTGGGCGGGGACCACCCCCTGGAGGAGGGCAGGGCAGCCCCTCCAGTGTTCTTGCCTGGAGAATCCCATGGACAGAGGGGCCTGGGGGGCTGCGGTCCACGGGCTCGCAGAGTCGGCCCTGCTGAAGAGGCTGAGCTCAGGGCGCTGACTCTCTCGGGCCCGCCTACGGCCGAGCACACCGGCGACGGCGGGGGCGGTTGAAACGTTTGTATTTCTTGGGGAATGTGAGGAACCCACCGCATACCTCTGTTTAAAAACTTATTTGTGTTTTGAATAAAAAAAAAAAAAAAAAAAAAAAACTTATTTGTGGTTTCCTTGGTTATTTATAAAGCCCTGATTTTCCCTCCCATCCCTTTCCTCTTCGCTCCATTCTCCCAGTTTTTTCATCTCCCCTTACAGACCAGTCTCCCTGAAGGATTCCGGATGCGTGTGAGGGGCCTTGCTTCAGTGCCCGTGGTTTCGGATGATCCCCGTTCTGTTGACAGGGCCTTTTTCTCCCGCAGTAAGGGTGGCTCTTTCTAGTAAACCTCTCCGCACCCTCAGCGCTGCTGTGTGCTCTTTTGCCTGATGAAACCGAGCCGAGCCTAGCCTCTTCCCAGCAGGATTTCCACTGTTGAGCTTCTCCCTGGGGTCTTTTCTCGTTACCTGAGTTGACTCCCTCCTCACCTTCTTCAGTTTCCTGCCACCTACCCCGGCTGCTCTCTGTTCTGCTCTGCAGTCAGTCCGCCCCTCTCCATTTAGTGCCTCTGAATGGAGTTCATTAGTGGCTTGACTGCATCTTTCAAGGACTTTAAGGATGTGTTCCCCTCTCAGGCCCTCTGCTCAGGCCTCTCTCTCTAAGAGGTATCACCGCTAAAGCTCAGTTCCAGTTTAAAAGAGTTCTCAAGCCAGAGCCTGGACAGATCTTCTCCAAATGAACGTCCTTGGATTATTGGCAGCCTCATCTCAGCATGAGAGTAACCACCCCCAGAGCAACTCCGGGGCAGGAGAGAGGAGCACTGAGCCTTCCCGGGCCCCAGGCGCTGGGCTCCATCTCTGAGATTACACGGCCCAGATGCCGACACCCTTTCCACTTCCCATTCTTGCAGCGGTCCCGAGGACACGTGGAATTTAAATATGACCAATAATTCTTTTAACTCCCCTGCTTTAATAGCTATCAGATGGAAACCTTTTTGGGGTTCCCCTGAATTTTATTTGGGGGTTTCCTGGGCGGGGACCACCCCTGGAGGAGGGCAGGGCAGCCTCCAGTGTTCTTGCCTGGAGAATCCCATGGACAGAGGGGCCTGGGGGGCTGCGGTCCACGGGCTCGCAGAGTCGGCCCTGCTGAAGAGGCTGAGCTCAGGGCGCTGCCGCTCGCGGGCCCGCCTACGGCCGAGCACACCGCGACGGCGGGGCGGTTGAAACGTTTGTATTTTTTGGGGGAATGTGAGGAACCCACCGCATACCTCTGTTTAAAAACTTATTTGTGTTTTGAATAAAAAAAAAAAAAAAAAAAAAAAAACTTATTTGTGGTTTCCTTGGTTATTTATAAAGCCCTGATTTTCCCTCCCATCCCTTTCCTCTTCGCTCCATTCTCCCAGTTTTTTCATCTCCCCTTACAGACCAGTCTCCCTGAAGGATTCCGGATGCGTGTGAGGGGCCTTGCTTCAGTGCCCGTGGTTTCGGATGATCCCCGTTCTGTTGACAGGGCCTTTTTCTCCCGCAGTAAGGGTGGCTCTTTCTAGTAAACCTCTCCGCACCCTCAGCGCTGCTGTGTGCTCTTTTGCCTGATGAAACCGAGCCGAGCCTAGCCTCTTCCCAGCAGGATTTCCACTGTTGAGCTTCTCCCTGGGGTCTTTTCTCGTTACCTGAGTTGACTCCCTCCTCACCTTCTTCAGTTTCCTGCCACCTACCCCGGCTGCTCTCTGTTCTGCTCTGCAGTCAGTCCGCCCCTCTCCATTTAGTGCCTCTGAATGGAGTTCATTAGTGGCTTGACTGCATCTTTCAAGGACTTTAAGGACGTGTTCCCCTCTCAGGCCCTCTGCTCAGGCCTCTCTCTCTAAGAGGTATCACCGCTAAAGCTCAGTTCCAGTTTAAAAGAGTTCTCAAGCCAGAGCCTGGACAGATCTTCTCCAAATGAACGTCCTTGGATTATTGGCAGCCTCATCTCAGCATGAGAGTAACCACCCCCAGAGCAACTCCGGGGCAGGAGAGAGGAGCACTGAGCCTTCCCGGGCCCCAGGCGCTGGGCTCCATCTCTGAGATTACACGGCCCAGATGCCGACACCCTTTCCACTTCCCATTCTTGCAGCGGTCCCGAGGACACGTGGAATTTAAATATGACCAATAATTCTTTTAACTCCCCTGCTTTAATAGCTATCAGATGGAAACTTGGGTTCCTTTTTATTAAACGAGGCTGGCTGTCACCCAGAGAACTACTGTGTGGTGGAATTTCTATTCTGGATTCACTGTCTTCTGGTCGACTCCTTCTCTCCGCCCCTGACCTAGTTTTCACAGGGGCATTCCCAGGAAAGGTAGATGCTCCAGGCTTGCTCCCCAGTGCTCCAAGGACTGTTTCTATACAGAAAGCAACGTTGGTCTAAAGTCAGATTTGGAGAGACGTTCCCATCAAGCCTCTGTGGGACTGTATCTTAGTTGAACCGACTAATCAATTATTTTTCGAAGGAGTGGTCATCCGTCTAAACTTGCTGCACTAAGTTTCCGTCAGATTTCTTTGCAGCTTGTGTGGCAGAGGCTCCTGTGTTTCTGGGTCTTAAACACGTGTGTCTTTTCACTGAACGACCTGCCTTCTCATCTCCTGGCGGAGGCTATGGCAGCAGGGGGCCACTCCAAAGGGGTTCTAGCTGCCTTTGTGCGGGTGTTCAGGAAGGGTGTTAGGTCTGGGGACAGCCTCAGGGGGAGATCTCTTCCCCCGCCAGCACCAGGGGCTTTCAGAGGCAACAGGAAAAGGCCTCACCTTTAATAAGCACGTCTTGTGTGCCAGCCCCGGGGAGGAAGCTCTTCCGCTGCTGTACTTTCTCTGCTGACCTCCCTGCAAGGAAAGCTCTCCCGACTGCGCCTTCATACATGATCCAGCAAGTCCCTGCGGGGCTGCTCTGGGAGGGTTCTCCAGGAGCAGGTGCTGGGGCTTGGGGTACAGATGTTTACTAGATATTCACACCTGTAAGAGGAAGGATGGGGGACAGAACTGGGGAGAGGGATAAGTTGAACTGGGAGTAGATCCAGCAGAGCTGGGGAGAATTTGCCCCATCGGGACTGCTTCACGTTGGCTGAACTGACTATGCCCTTGTACCCATTCTTGGACAAGCTGCTGTTGGTGGACGCCTCAGGAAAACAGGGCCTCCCAAGCCCCTCTGTAATGTGGGACGCGGACGGCATGCTTCTACCTCTACCGTGAAGGCAGCTCCGTCAGACGTTCTGAGGCTGGGCCTGGAGCTGTTGTGATGGCCCGTGAAACCGCAGCCTGCCACGCCGTCACTCTCCCCGCTGAACGGGGAGTCAGCTGTCTGACAAGCATGAACTGCAGCTTTGCCTCCTTTGGTCCTGGTTGGGGAGAGATTCCAACTGGTTTCGAGACCGCCTGACTGCATAGTGCTTCAGGGTGCTTCAAGGCACCAGAGTCATCCGCTAACTGAGGCACCACGGCTGAGAGCCAGCCAGCCATTGCCAGCTTGAGAAACAGGTACCTGATTCTGTCTGACCAAACATCTGATCATCAGCCTCATGTCCTCAGCCACAGTGGGTGTGCCTGGAAATGACCTCTGGTCGTCTGCTTTTCCCTTCACTCCCAGTTCACCAGTCAGTCCTAAAGGAGATCAACCCTGAAGATTCATTGGAAGGACTGATGCTGAAGCTGAGGCCGCAATACTTTGGACTCTTGATGTGAAAAGCTGATTCACTGGAAAATACCCTAGTGCTGGGAAAGATGGAGGGCAGGAGAGGGTGGCAAAGGATGGTTGACGGTGTCCACGGGGGAAGGGTGTTAGGTCTGGGGACAGCCTCAGGGGGAGATCTCTTCCCCCGCCAGCACCAGGGGCTTTCAGAGGCAACAGGAAAAGGCCTCACCTTTAATAAGCACGTCTTGTGTGCCAGCCCCGGGGAGGAAGCTCTTCCGCTGCTGTACTTTCTCTGCTGACCTCCCTGCAAGGAAAGCTCTCCCGACTGCGCCTTCATACATGATCCAGCAAGTCCCTGCGGGGCTGCTCTGGGAGGGTTCTCCAGGAGCAGGTGCTGGGGCTTGGGGTACAGATGTTTACTAGATATTCACACCTGTAAGAGGAAGGATGGGGGACAGAACTGGGGAGAGGGATAAGTTGAACTGGGAGTAGATCCAGCAGAGCTGGGGAGAATTTGCCCCATCGGGACTGCTTCACGTTGGCTGAACTGACTATGCCCTTGTACCCATTCTTGGACAAGCTGCTGTTGGTGGACGCCTCAGGAAAACAGGGCCTCCCAAGCCCCTCTGTAATGTGGGACGCGGACGGCATGCTTCTACCTCTACCGTGAAGGCAGCTCCGTCAGACGTTCTGAGGCTGGGCCTGGAGCTGTTGTGATGGCCCGTGAAACCGCAGCCTGCCACGCCGTCACTCTCCCCGCTGAACGGGGAGTCAGCTGTCTGACAAGCATGAACTGCAGCTTTGCCTCCTTTGGTCCTGGTTGGGGAGAGATTCCAACTGGTTTCGAGACCGCCTGACTGCATAGTGCTTCAGGGTGCTTCAAGGCACCAGAGTCATCCGCTAACTGAGGCACCACGGCTGAGAGCCAGCCAGCCATTGCCAGCTTGAGAAACAGGTACCTGATTCTGTCTGACCAAACATCTGATCATCAGCCTCATGTCCTCAGCCACAGTGGGTGTGCCTGGAAATGACCTCTGGTCGTCTGCTTTTCCCTTCACTCCCAGTTCACCAGTCAGTCCTAAAGGAGATCAACCCTGAAGATTCATTGGAAGGACTGATGCTGAAGCTGAGGCCGCAATACTTTGGACTCTTGATGTGAAAAGCTGATTCACTGGAAAATACCCTAGTGCTGGGAAAGATGGAGGGCAGGAGGAGAGGGGTGGCAGAGGATGCGATGGTTGGACGGTGTCACGACTCAATAGACACGAGTTTGAGCATGAGTTTTGTGGGAGACAGTGAAGGACGGGGAGCCTGGTGTGCTGCCGTTCATAGCGTTGCCAAGAGTCGGACACGACTGAGCGGCTGAACCACCCACACCTAATCCACAGCTCCACCGCATGCCCCCTTATTTTGGCATTCCCATCACATCCATCTTTTCATTTTTAAATATCAGCCCTTTTTTCCTTGAACAGGGAAGGAGCACAAGCTATCAGAGTGAGTCACTTCTCATCCCTGGGTCCAATTCCCCCCATCTTCTTCCACAGCGAAATGAGAAAGGGATAGTGTATTTGTTTCCTAGAACTGTTAGAGCAACGTACCAAAAACTGGGTGACTTTGGATCACAGAAATGTACTTCCTCACTGACTCAATGGTTGTAAGCTGCAGTAAACTACAGGAGATGGTGAAGAATGGAAGCCTGGCGTGCTGCAGTTCATGGGGTCACAAAGAGTCGGGTGCAACTTAGAGACTGAACTGAACTGATT
This sequence comes from Tragulus kanchil, assembly GCA_022376925.1. NCBI lineage: Eukaryota > Metazoa > Chordata > Mammalia > Artiodactyla > Tragulidae > Tragulus > Tragulus kanchil. Next base: position 119,676,194 of record JAIOJX010000026.1, read on the forward strand.
TCCTCACCGCTGTGCGGGCTGGACATCTGAGATGAAGGTGTCAGCGGGGTTGGCTGCTTCTGAGGGCTGTGGTGGAGCGTCGACGCCATGCCTCTCTGCCAGCTGCTGGTGGTTTGAGGGCAGCCTTCAGCATCACTTTGATCTCTTCTTCATCTTCTCCCTGTGTGCATGTCTCAGTGTCAGAATGTCTTCTCTTTATGAGGATGCCCATCGCATCAGACTAGGACTCATCCTAGTGACTTCATTCTATCCTGTTGCCTTTGTAAGGACCTTATCTCCAAATAAGGTAACATTCTGAGATGCTGGGGGCTCACACTTCCAGCATACCTTTTTTGCAGGAGATACAATTTAATTCACATCAAGTTTTTAAACCAAGTGAGTCTTTAAAAGGCCTTCATAGCCTTCACACTTTGGCTTCCTCTCTGACTGAGGCCCCCAAAGGAGTAGCAGGGGAAGGCAGCCTGGTGCTCCCGGGCTGTGGCCCTGGGAGCTAGGCATCTGTTCTAGTCAGCCAGAAGATCCAGCCATCCCAGAACCACAGAAATCTTCCAGAAGTCTTCATGCTTTCATCTAGCCATGATGTCTTGGTTTCCCATTTCTGTTAACTATTTCATGGAAGGTCATGAGAGGGGTTGAAACAATAACAGTCAGCTAGTCTTGTGGTTTTGGGGTATTTTTGAGCTTTTTTTTCCCATACGTAATTGCTTTCAGAATCAAACCTATGAAACAAACCAAGCCCAAGCTTCTCTTATTAAGGTCAAGGTGAAGGTATTTTAGAGACTGAGACATAAGCTGGGAAGAGTCACCTGGAGGAGTTCCCTGGAATTAAACATATGACCTTGATTAGGGTAAAAATTACTTGATCATTTTCTTTTCTTTGGAGGACATAGGTAACACTTGTTTTGCAATTGTTTTGAATTTCAGCACTGGCCAAGTGGTCAAGGCATTTATGTGCTGTCCAAATCTTAGTTATCAGACCTGTTATTTTTTAAAAAAAATTTGTTAAAATAAATAATAGGGCAAGACAGAAGCCTATTTGTAGCATATTCTGCTTGTGACTTAAGGTGGTTGCTTACTTTTTCCTTTAATTAGTGAATTTATTCCTGGCTGTGCTGGGTCTTTGTTGCTGTGCATGGGCTTTCTCTAGTTGTGGAAAGTTCGGGCTCCTCTCTTGTCGTGGATCGTGGGCTTTAGGGCACTCAGGCTTCAGTATGTGGGGCGAGGGCTGAAGAGCCCTGCAGCCTGTGAAATCTTCCAGGAGCAGGGATTGAACCCAGGTGCCCTGCATTGGCGGGCGGATTCTTAATGACTGGGCCACCAGGGAAGCCCCACCTTACTCTCTGTTGACGCTGTGTCTCTATCCTTATCTGTCTACACACTGGAAGATGAGGTGAAGGAGAGAATTGATGTCTCGAGGCATGCCAGACTTCTCTGTGGACTCCCTCAGGGACTCCTGCTCACCTGCCTCTTGTGCCAGCTCTCTGTGAGGACTCAACCCAACAGTGCTTCATCTGCAACAGGTCACAGTTTTGACAGGTGGTCCCCACCTCTTGGGGCTTCCAGGGTGGTCAATGGTAAAGAATCCACCTGTCAATGCAGGTGCTGCAGGAAGCACGGGTTCAGTCCCTGAGTTGGGAAGATTCCCTGAGTAGGAAATGGCTTTTTATCTGCTGTTTCCATGGACAGAGGAAAATCTGGAAATCGCATAGACAGAGGACTCCGGTGAGCTACAGTCCATGGGGTTGCAAAGAGTTGGACATGACTGAACGACTGAACACACATACACACCCCATCTCTTGACTCCAGTGCCAGCGTTTTCCTATTGATGCCATTTTGGGCAGTGCTCAGGCCTACATGTGCACAATCAAGAAGTGGTGAGGGATTAATGACCATAACCCGATTGAAGGGAGACAGAATCCATGAATACATTTGTCCTCCCATCCCCAACCAGACATGTCCAGGGAGGGCTTTACCTAACTTCCAGGGGTGTGGCCTGATGGATAGCCTCAGTTTGTCGCTTTATCTTGGTAGCACATCCTCACCTGGTCTGACATGATGTCCTGGTTTAATCCCCACACTCCTGATCCTTTGGGTTGAATTCTTAATAAAAGAAGAATCCAAAGCTTTTCCCCCAGGCTCATCTTTTTGGAGACCTCAGTCTAGGAATGCGGAGAGAGTAGAGAGGGGATTTGTCCGGTGATGGCTCTAGGTATGGGAGTCCTTCACCCTCATCTTGTGCTCCGGCCAAGTGGTGGGGCTTTGTTGGAGTTTCTCAGGCACAGGACGTGGTAAGAAAGAGGATTTATAGGTTGAAGCACTTGTAAAGCTGCATTAGTAATCTGCGGGCTTTGTTTTGTGATGAATCTTAATGACAACTCTTCCTTCTTGTGGTGGGCTTGGGGAAAGTCAGATTCCTGCAGAAGCAGGTGGGGCTGCATCACGTGCCGGACTGAGGCGAGGCTGTGGGCTCAGCCCTCCCACTGCAGAGCTCTGTGGCCTTGGCTCCGTCACACCTCCTCCCTGCCAGTCGCTCTCTTATCCAAACAATGAGGGTGTAGACTAAAAAGATGGACAACGCGGGGGTTTTGAGTCTAAGTTTTATTTGGGGCAAACTAAGGACTGCGGCCTGGGAGACAGCACCCCAGGTAGCTCCGAGAGACTGCTCCGGAGAGGCAGTGGGGGAAGGTCAGCGGTTAAAGCTTTGGTGAAGGGGGAGTTCAGGGCCATCAAACGCTTACTCTAGAAATGATTTTCTGCTTGTCCCACAAAGAGTAACCGGTTTTTATCTGCTGTTTCCATGGACAGAGGAAAATCTGGAAATCGATAGACAGAGGACTCCGGTGAGCTACAGTCCATGGGGTTGCAAAGAGTTGGACATGACTGAACGACTGAACACACATACACACCCCATCTCTTGACTCCAGTGCCAGCGTTTTCCTATTGATGCCATTTTGGGCAGTGCTCAGGCCTACATGTGCACAATCAAGAAGTGGTGAGGGATTAATGACCATAACCCGATTGAAGGGAGACAGAATCCATGAATACATTTGTCCTCCCATCCCCAACCAGACATGTCCAGGGAGGGCTTTACCTAACTTCCAGGGGTGTGGCCTGATGGATAGCCTCAGTTTGTCGCTTTATCTTGGTAGCACATCCTCACCTGGTCTGACATGATGTCCTGGTTTAATCCCCACACTCCTGATCCTTTGGGTTGAATTCTTAATAAAAGAAGAATCCAAAGCTTTTCCCCCAGGCTCATCTTTTTGGAGACCTCAGTCTAGGAATGCGGAGAGAGTAGAGAGGGGATTTGTCCGGTGATGGCTCTAGGTATGGGAGTCCTTCACCCTCATCTTGTGCTCCGGCCAAGTGGTGGGGCTTTGTTGGAGTTTCTCAGGCACAGGACGTGGTAAGAAAGAGGATTTATAGGTTGAAGCACTTGTAAAGCTGCATTAGTAATCTGCGGGCTTTGTTTTGTGATGAATCTTAATGACAACTCTTCCTTCTTGTGGTGGGCTTGGGGAAAGTCAGATTCCTGCAGAAGCAGGTGGGGCTGCATCACGTGCCGGACTGAGGCGAGGCTGTGGGCTCAGCCCTCCCACTGCAGAGCTCTGTGGCCTTGGCTCCGTCACACCTCCTCCCTGCCAGTCGCTCTCTTATCCAAACAATGAGGGTGTAGACTAAAAAGATGGACAACGCGGGGGTTTTGAGTCTAAGTTTTATTTGGGGCAAACTAAGGACTGCGGCCTGGGAGACAGCACCCCAGGTAGCTCCGAGAGACTGCTCCGGAGAGGCAGTGGGGGAAGGTCAGCGGTTAAAGCTTTGGTGAAGGGGGAGTTCAGGGCCATCAAACGCTTACTCTAGAAATGATTTTCTGCTTGTCACAAACAGCTACACCATGAAGGGATTTAGTGCTTTTAGAGGAGATACAAGGATTGAGATCATGAGACCAGGTTCTGAAAAATATTTAAGCATCTAAAGACCTGTTCCACTGGTTTCTCTGCAGCACAGAGGGCCTCACTCTCCACCTGAATCTCCCAGCGGAAGTTGCAGGTCAGCAGCTCCAGAAGCATGGGGTTCACTCTACACAGATGGCAGATGACAAGTGCCCTCGTCGTTGTTGTTCAGTCACTGGCAAATGCCTTTGGCAAGTGCCAGTTTGTAGTTGACAAAGCCTTAGCCTAGATTATCCCTACAATCACTGCCAGCTCTACAGCCTTGTGAAAGTGTTAGTCGCTCAGTCTTGAACTCTTTGCATGGACTGTCGCCCACCAGGCTCCTCCATCCATGGTCCAGGCAGGAATGTTGAAGTGGATCATCATTCCTTTCTCCAGAGGATCATCCTGGATCTGGGAGTCTAATCCAGGTCTGCTGCAGGCAGATTCTTCACTGTCGTTGCCACCGGGGAAGCCAGACCCCACGACCTTAGGATGAAGTGTCATTCCTGCCACTTTGCATGGACGATGCTTCCATTCCTATCCAAAAGCTCATGTTGGTATTCCTGTGGGATTTTTCAATATGGGAGGTGAAGTGAAGAAGAAAAGTGTTGCTTGGAATTTTCGTGCCTGAAAAAAAGGATTTGGTCATGGCCACTCAAGTCGACTCTTAAAACTCACAACTTTCATCTCCAGGTCTGGCTCTTTCTTGCAGTTTAGTACACCGCTGAGGACGGGTGGTCTGGGGAAGGGAGTTCTGAACCAGCTGCCGATGGAGAAGCCTGATGCAGCTCCCTCACTGCCCCCTTCCCGCACTCTCCTTTGACTTTTACTGTGTATCCCATTCTCCCTTCCCCATTGTGCAGGAAAGGAAGGTTCTCAACATCTGAGGTCAAGGCCATGACCACACCCACCCAGCGCACTGACACCAGCAGGGGGTGGCCTCCCATCTTCCTCGGGAAGTCAGAGAGGCCAATGCACATACTTTTGGTCATTGCCCAAATGGGAAAGAACATTTTCCCCCCAGATCATTATTAAGAATTTTATATAATCACACATGCTCATCTTTCTCCTGTACAGACATACACTCCCAAAGAGAAAAGCTCATCCCTGAGTATTGGGTCATAAATTATATGAGGTACATTTCATTATAAAGTACATTTCTTTAGTCCTTTATGAACGCTCTCCACTTACCTCAGGGGGGTTGTAATGTACACTGACATCTCACTTTCTTCCAAGAAGCATTCCCTCATATTGTTTAGTATGTGAGGCCTGGCTGGGCAAACAAACCTATGCTGGAAAATGAAGGCAGTCGACTCTTATACATGGGAATACAATCATGCATCCATGCCTGGGCTCCCAGGAGCTCACATATAATCTTTAGAATAACTGGGTAAGTAAACATCAGAGAAAGAAAGGTCTGATGGAGGAAGGGGGCCACATAAACAGTGAAATGCATAATTGCTATGGCCCAGGAAATTTGGAAGCCAAGCGATTTAAAATCTGGAAAGCCACAAGGGAGTGTTTAACAAGTCAGTCCTCATCATGTCTGATTTTTAAATTTTGATACCTTACCGTATCATTCCACCCCCTCCCATCTCCCATCTAACCCTTCCCAAGACACATTTCTCAAAGTGGGGATTGTGAAAAGGTAAAAAAAAAAGCAAATTAGACAGCATTGGCGCCTTTCCCTTTTCATCAACGAACCAAGCCAGCAGCAGCAGAGACAGTGGCAGGATCTTTGAGCAGGATCTTTGGGTTTTATCGAAACAGAAATAGTTCAGTTTTACCTTGCAGAAGATCAGAAACCAAAGCTCATAAAATTGGACTCAGATGAAGAACACTCCCGTCTTTGGAGTGCTACTAAACAATCTGCAAATTATTTAAATTGAACCAAGCCGGGCTTCCACATCTGCACACAAAATGCTTAAATTCCAAGTGCAACTTTACTGGCATAAGAAAATAATAAGGGGAGTTCAATTTGTGTCAGCATGGCTCAGGAAAATAAGATATCATGTCTTGCTGTCTGCTTGATGTCAGCTTCTCAGATGCGAGCCCTAATGCCTCATCCTAGACTGTCCACACCAGAGCCTGCCAAACAGAGAAGTTCAGCCAAAGTTCACCAAGCTACTACCAAATAGCTTCCCCCCGCTCCTTTTTCAATCATTAGAAACCTTCTGTTTTATATTGTGCACACGTGATTGTATCTACCTCTTAAAACATATATAACTCTGTTAGCTTCTCTCCTAGTCCTTGGGAATACTGTCAGTTCTTTTCTGTGATGAGTTTGTTCCATGGTTTACTGTTATTCAGCTTTTAAACTTTCACTACATATCCTAGATCCTATCTGAAAGGCTTGGTCGGGAGACACAGATAAAATCTATAATACTTGAGATAATTTGAAAACAATTCTTTTTTAAATACTCAAATAAAAGGTGAAAAAAAAGAGCACACCCATCAAGTACTGTCCGAGAGGGCTTCAGAACTGCTTTTTCAGCTCCCTCTCCCTCCTTCTCCAAATGAGAGGCTTGCTCAGGGCTCGCGGGAGACCCTGTGCTGAGACTACATCCCGCTCTCCAAAACGCGCCGGCACAGACCTCAGTTCTAATCTCCCCTTCAGCTGGGCTCTTGAGACGACCAACGGGGTAATTACACAGACCTTTTTTCTCATTTTCCTTGTTTAGTCTTGATTTACTTTAAATGATTGCAACTCTCATTCCTCCCAGTGAAATTGTGCACCCACACTTTTAATCATAGAAAACCAACATTTTAGTGCTGCTGGGTGATGTATCAATTCAGGGTCCTGGGATGACCAAAGAGCTAGAATTTCACTCATCAGCAGAAATACAGCTTTAGTAGGTGTGTGAAGACAAAAATAAGCACAGGGAAGTCTTTGATCTACTGCGTACATGTTCTATAAAAATACCTTTGCTATAGTGTAACATGTCACATTTAATCTATGTTCCATCTTTCCCATCTATCTTCCAAGCATCTCTTGGTCCTTTTAAAAGACCCAAGCACCAAGGCTCCAAGCAACCTTGTGGGAGCAAAGTCGTCTTTGTTTCCCATTGGTGCTGTGCTTAGGGTGGGGTGGGAAACCCCCACCAGGCAACAGGAAGAACTCAGTGGCCTATAACCTTCAAAAGCAATATGGGGCTATCCTCTTCTTACTGTTTCAAAGACAATTAAAATAATTTTGAAATCCACGTTTCAGGTACGTGGTAGCCGATTGTAAAACTGTTATAAAAAAAGCTTCCTTTACAATTAGCATTGATGCAGACAACTTTCAAATTCATGCTGTTTGACCACCAGTTCCTGAGACTGTTTTCTTTAAGCAGTTTGATAAACTATAACATATCAACCTGGTCTGAATACAAACCTGAAAAGGAAACAAATCCTAAAATGCAAGAATATTTAAAGCATAATCTTGTCCCACGCTGATCATTATTATCTTGATTTCTTTTTGCCTTTCATATCATAAAAGAATTCGGCTTAAGCACTGCCTGTAAAGGAGTTTGTCTACTGATTCAGATTTCACTTAATCTGGTATCAATTACTGCCTGAGATTTGGAAAATTCAATGTCTGCGTAGACGAAATGCTTTAATAACTTTGGATAGTAGCTGGTTTCTGGGTTCAGCCTGAAATGGCACGGTCAGAAAAGCTTAAAATATTTTTGCTAGATTCAAAGATGAGCAAGATTAAAAATTCCCAATGTGTATTCTGGAATCCCTCCAAAAACATTCCATCTTTATTCATTATTGGATATTGTCTTGATTAAAATTCCTGTTGGTTTGTTCTATGGTTAAGTAGTAATCTTGTATCTTAGCATTTGGAATGTATTGGTATCATGTGACGAACGCAGAGCCCAAATGAATATAGAGAGATCTCTTTCACAAGTCAGCAAGGAGGACTTAGAGCGTTCAGATTTCAGCAGAGCTGTTTGAGGGGAGCTGGGGGTTATCTGCTCAGCACATTCTTTCCAAAAAGTGACTCAGAAAGAGAGCTGTTCAAAGCAAAATGATTTTTCCTACAACACCAATGTCCTGAATCAAGGCAGATTTCTCTAGAGGAAATCAGATATTTTCCCTTTTCTTTTTCTTTATCTCTTTTGTTCTATTTCTAGCATTTGGTGCTCTTTATTGCGAGTTTCACCCAGTAACATGTGAAAAATGTGCTCGACAATGCAAAGCAGATGACTTGGTCACCATCTTCTGAGTCACCATTCTGTTCTCTGCATTCCTGCAGATGCCTTTCAAAACCAGAAAATGATTCTGTTAGGAGCCAGTGAGAAGGAAAATACAAGTGAAAAAAAAATTGAACCTATTTATAGAGCCAAAACAGATACTTCTGTGGCTTGTCACCCACTGGCAACCTGCTCGTCACTGGGCGTTCCCAGAGACCCTAGACTCAGACCCCAAGCCTGCAGAAGCTTCCCTGCTGAGAAAGCAGGGAAGACCACTTTGGCAGACGTGGCTGGCCTTTTGCTTGATTTTGCATCTCGATGGTCACATGGAAGTGAGCTCTGTGGCAGGGAGGAGAGGTGAGGATGCTGCCGAAGATATGGGCCCCTAGAGGGATGCTGCAGCCGCCTCTAGCTGCAGAGGCGTCCTGTCAGCTAGAAGAGCCAGAGCCGAGGTTTCAGGCATAGACCCAACTTTTAAGAAAATTGTTTGGTACGCCAAGGCACCTCTAAGTCCTCCCTAGCGTGGTCAGTTGGGATATCTCATGAGATAGGGTGAAGATATGGCCCCAGGGACCATGACTCTGGAAAGAAGAGTCAACTGGCTGCTTTAGCAGATGCAAAGGTGCACAGAGCAGACGCTCCACACCTGCATCAGAAGCACGGCTCCTAGGGGCCTGTCTTTGTCTTGGTGAAGTGGGTGCATTAGGCCACATTCCATGAGAATTCTACCAATGAACTTGACCACTAAAATATCTCACCCTCCATATGCAGAAATGACCAACAAGCCTGTCCAGTTTGTTGAACTTAAGTTCAAAGAAGAAGGTTGTGTCTGTTTCATTCATCACCCTAAGACCAGTGCTTTTGATGGTTGGTGCACATAAATGTTTGTAAGTGAGTAAATGGTATGATATTTGATTCTGAATCAAATACCAACCAGTGCAATGATCAAGGGCCTTTGGATCATAGTGAGCCTATAAGCACACTCAGTATCTTAACAAGTTAAATTTTAAGAAGACTAAAGCAAGGAAAGGAGAGTATGTACTGACAAGCATTGGTTCTTGTGTGTATTAGAAAATTTCTCATGTTCTTGGATGAGTAGATACTGTCCTATTGTGTAGATTAGCAAACTGAGGCTTAGAGAAGTCCAATGATTTGTCTAAGGTCACATAGCTAATGAATGACTGACGTGTTAGGAGCCAGTGAGAAGGAAAATACAAGTAAAAAAAAAATTGAACCTATTTATAGAGCCAAAACAGATACTTCTGTGGCTTGTCACCCACTGGCAACCTGCTCGTCACTGGGCGTTCCCAGAGACCCTAGACTCAGACCCCAAGCCTGCAGAAGCTTCCCTGCTGAGAAAGCAGGGAAGACCACTTTGGCAGACGTGGCTGGCCTTTTGCTTGATTTTGCATCTCGATGGTCACATGGAAGTGAGCTCTGTGGCAGGGAGGAGAGGTGAGGATGCTGCCGAAGATATGGGCCCCTAGAGGGATGCTGCAGCCGCCTCTAGCTGCAGAGGCGTCCTGTCAGCTAGAAGAGCCAGAGCCGAGGTTTCAGGCATAGACCCAACTTTTAAGAAAATTGTTTGGTACGCCAAGGCACCTCTAAGTCCTCCCTAGCGTGGTCAGTTGGGATATCTCATGAGATAGGGTGAAGATATGGCCCCAGGGACCATGACTCTGGAAAGAAGAGTCAACTGGCTGCTTTAGCAGATGCAAAGGTGCACAGAGCAGACGCTCCACACCTGCATCAGAAGCACGGCTCCTAGGGGCCTGTCTTTGTCTTGGTGAAGTGGGTGCATTAGGCCACATTCCATGAGAATTCTACCAATGAACTTGACCACTAAAATATCTCACCCTCCATATGCAGAAATGACCAACAAGCCTGTCCAGTTTGTTGAACTTAAGTTCAAAGAAGAAGGTTGTGTCTGTTTCATTCATCACCCTAAGACCAGTGCTTTTGATGGTTGGTGCACATAAATGTTTGTAAGTGAGTAAATGGTATGATATTTGATTCTGAATCAAATACCAACCAGTGCAATGATCAAGGGCCTTTGGATCATAGTGAGCCTATAAGCACACTCAGTATCTTAACAAGTTAAATTTTAAGAAGACTAAAGCAAGGAAAGGGAGAGTATGTACTGACAAGCATTGGTTCTTGTGTGTATTAGAAAATTTCTCATGTTCTTGGATGAGTAGATACTGTCCTATTGTGTAGATTAGCAAACTGAGGCTTAGAGAAGTCCAATGATTTGTCTAAGGTCACATAGCTAATGAATGACTGACGTGTGCTCAGACCCAGGACTCCTATGTTGGAGTGCGTTTCAAAGATGTAAGTACTATGACACTTCCTTACTAGAAGCTCATTGCATCAGCATTTAGGGATGTATAAGACTGGTTATGGCTGATGCTGGAAAAAAGTTTTAAATTCTTTTCATGGGAAGTTTTTAGAATTTTATGATTCAAACCAGATTAAACAGGTGAAAGTGCATTTTTAGACTGCTTGGCTCAACACTCAAAAATTTGTTCTGAATCCAAATCCAGTATAAATATATTAGCCTTTTCTAGCCAAGAGTTTACAGAAGCAAGAAATAAATCAACATGCCTTCAACCCCAAGAGGTGCATGGAAGAGAGAGATGGATGTTTGACCAGGTCTCAGAGGGCTCAGGTTTTAGTTCTAACTCTGCTAGTGAGCTGCAGTGTGATCTTGGATAAGTCCCTTCACCTCTCAGGATGGCAGGCTTATCTATGGTCAAATAAGGAACTAATAACCCTTGCTTTGCTTACTGGTCAGGTATTGCAATCAAGAGAAATAATGGAGTTAGAGTACTTTCAAAATGTATAGTGTCCAATTAAGAAAACATTTGTTTGTGATAAAACTGTACTACATTCTTTCTGTTTGAATAGAGTTTGAGCTTTTCCCTCATCTAATTTACCTTATTTTCCTAAATTAATTTTCATCTTCAACGATAACATATACTTTTCTCATTTAGAATTTCACTGAGCTTTTTCACTGAGCTAAATGGCACTTTTCTCCCTTTGTTTGGCCTTTGAGAATATTTCTCTTTTTAAATATTAGCTCAGTCAGAATTTACTGTTTTTCTCTAAGGCAAAAAGTCCAAGTACCTGAGTTCACCTCAAAGGGCACAGAGAGTTGAGACATTTCTCTCTGTGCATACATTTCTAGGGTTGGCCCCAGATATGAAACATAATTACAGTGTTTTCTTGCCTGATATTAGACAAGTCTGAGGAGGCCTGGCGTACATTCCTAGGGCTCATGAGTAATTATGCTGTTGGTGATGATCAGCTACTTTATAAGGTCTTGAGTTGCTGAGATTTTAGCTTTTATGTAGTGCACATAGTCCATGAATTTAATTACCACCATCTTGGTGCCTGACAAATATGCTTCACTTGTAAGCCTCATATTGAGATGGGACTAGAGGTTGTGTAGTTTTGAATATTGTGACCACTACACTCCATATGTTCACAAAAATAGTTCCCTCAGATTCAGATTGGCTTTTGGTTTAATGGCCCATGTATTTGATGTTGCTTTCTTGGTTTGCGAAATATTTTTCAACTTCTTTTCCTCCACCTCCTTTCTTCTCCTTTCCTGACTCTTTCTAAACTTTAGAATGCTGTGTTTCCTTTTGAAAGATTAGGTAAGAGGGAACATGTGTGTGAAAGTCGTGGCCAACTCCATGTGCTGAGGGCTGGTGAGTTGAAGGCTAAAGGCCAAATGACTTCAACACCTGACAAGTGTGTGGATCTCATTACAGCCATGGGGTCTGGGGGCCTTGAAAAATCAATGGATTTGCAGGATGCATGGTCAACATTTGGTGAGAAGGCAGGTCTTCAATGATTTTGTTTCTAATCCATGGCAGAGATGTATATGTGTGTGCGTGTGTGTGTGTGTGTGTGTATGCGCTCAATTGTGCCTGACTCTTTGTGACCCAATGGACTGTAACCTACCAGGCGCCACTCTCCATGGAATTTTCCAGGCAAGAATTCTGGAGTGGATTCCCAGTCCCTTCTCCAGGGGATCTTTTCGACCCAGGGATTGAACCCGTGTCTCTTGGTGTGCCTCCTGCATTGGCAGGCGGATTCTTTACCACTAGGGCCACCCAGGACACCCATCGGAGAGGTAGTGCCCTTTAAAATAGATCTTTTTGTTTCCTAGCAGAAAAGGTTCCCATATATGTAGGGATTCACAGAGCTAGAAGCAGTAGTTGAGATGATTTTGTCGAAAGCATTTATTTTATAAATGAGTAGAGTGAGCACAGGAAGGAGAGTTTTCTGAAGCCTCGTTACCAATCAGATTCCCTGACCCCCACCTCAGGCCTCCATCTCACACCTGTTGTCATGATGCTGATTCGTAGCCACTTACCCAGTGAGGGGATTTTGAGTACCCATACTGAGCTTGAGTGTAGTGACTTGGTTTGGGGATCACAAAGTCTATCAGGCATAGTTCTGGTCTTGAAGGAATCTGTTAGCAAACTGGAGAGTCAAGACTGACATGACACAACAGCGTCCTGTGTTAATGGCAGGCAATATGACATAGTCGATGTATTAATAAACGGAGCCGTCCACCCATTCCTCAGGGCGTCCGCATGGGGAAGGCTGGGCTTCTGGTAGGCCACTCACAGGTAGAGCTTGGAGCAGGTTTTGAAAATCTGTGAATTCCAGGAAGGAGCAGGGCTTGCGAAAGTCTCAGAAGCCTGAAGGAATAGCCTGTGAGTAAGAGTGTGGAGGGAAGACAAGCCAACTTCTCAGTTACTGTGTGGAGGGTGTGGCATGAGGTTGGCTCCTCAGTGCAGGAGCTCAATGCAGACAGAGTTTTGTCCAGATAAGCTGTCTGCTTCCTTGTGCAGAGAATAGACATCCATTATAGGATGGTGAGAAGGAAAAAAAAAAAAGAAGATAACTGGTTAGAGGAAAGATTGGAGGGAGGTGAGATCAGAGACAGGGAACTGGTTGAGTTATTTTGGAAAAAGTCTGACCGCAGGAAAGCGATGGATACAAAGCACCAGGTGCTGAGGGACTCCCTTAACTCCGTGGGGCTGCCAGGGTGAGGGTGAAGTGTGCAATGACAATTCCTAGAATGACTACAATCGTGGACTTCCAGGAGCTTGAGAGGTTCGCTCTGGCTGTTGGCCTTTTTCAGGAGGGCCCGTGCAGGACATGCCTCTTTACGATTTAGAAATGAAGCCTGAGGCAGGGAAAGAGGGGCAGTTGCTCCCGAAGACCTGGACACCTCAGTCTAACACGGCAATAGAAAAGGTTCCCATATATGTAGGGATTCACAGAGCTAGAAGCAGTAGTTGAGATGATTTTGTCGAAAGCATTTATTTTATAAATGAGTAGAGTGAGCACAGGAAGGAGAGTTTTCTGAAGCCTCGTTACCAATCAGATTCCCTGACCCCCACCTCAGGCCTCCATCTCACACCTGTTGTCATGATGCTGATTCGTAGCCACTTACCCAGTGAGGGGATTTTGAGTACCCATACTGAGCTTGAGTGTAGTGACTTGGTTTGGGGATCACAAAGTCTATCAGGCATAGTTCTGGTCTTGAAGGAATCTGTTAGCAAACTGGAGAGTCAAGACTGACATGACACAACAGCGTCCTGTGTTAATGGCAGGCAATATGACATAGTCGATGTATTAATAAACGGAGCCGTCCACCCATTCCTCAGGGCGTCCGCATGGGGAAGGCTGGGCTTCTGGTAGGCCACTCACAGGTAGAGCTTGGAGCAGGTTTTGAAAATCTGTGAATTCCAGGAAGGAGCAGGGCTTGCGAAAGTCTCAGAAGCCTGAAGGAATAGCCTGTGAGTAAGAGTGTGGAGGGAAGACAAGCCAACTTCTCAGTTACTGTGTGGAGGGTGTGGCATGAGGTTGGCTCCTCAGTGCAGGAGCTCAATGCAGACAGAGTTTTGTCCAGATAAGCTGTCTGCTTCCTTGTGCAGAGAATAGACATCCATTATAGGATGGTGAGAAGGAAAAAAAAAAAAAGAAGAAGATAACTGGTTAGAGGAAAGATTGGAGGGAGGTGAGATCAGAGACAGGGAACTGGTTGAGTTATTTTGGAAAAAGTCTGACCGCAGGAAAGCGATGGATACAAAGCACCAGGTGCTGAGGGACTCCCTTAACTCCGTGGGGCTGCCAGGGTGAGGGTGAAGTGTGCAATGACAATTCCTAGAATGACTACAATCGTGGACTTCCAGGAGCTTGAGAGGTTCGCTCTGGCTGTTGGCCTTTTTCAGGAGGGCCCGTGCAGGACATGCCTCTTTACGATTTAGAAATGAAGCCTGAGGCAGGGAAAGAGGGGCAGTTGCTCCCGAAGACCTGGACACCTCAGTCTAACACGGCAATGCCCAGTGGCTGGGTAGGCTGATGTGCCAGTAGCCTGACCTGGCCTCTAAGTCCAAGCTGCGGCCAAGCCATTAGCGCATTTCAGGCCTCAAGAGTCTTGTCTGTGCTTTTGGCGCATAGGAACACCCATCCTAGCCGCCTCACTCAGGGCTCTAAGACGCCTGCTGGAGTGCGGGGGAGCCGTGGACGGGCTGTAACCATCGTCCCGTCCCAGCTCTGCTGAGATGGTGGAGCACTGGGCGCAGGGAGAAGCCCCACGAGAGCAAGGAGCTGTTCCTCACTAAGAGAGTCACCATATTCTGTCTTGCCAACTATGACAGCGTTTTTTTTTTTTCCCCCACATTATTTTCCATTTAAGAAGGAAGAGAAGTGGAAATAAGTCGAGGATGCTGTTCAAATTCATTACTGTGAGTTGCCCTAAACCAGATCTGATTGAGTTCCACTGGCAGCACTTTCAGAACCTGGGTGGCCCCATCCACAGCCTAAAAATCAGGGAAAGGATGGAAGAGAGGGAGTGAGAATCTCATCCCTGACAACACAGGAGATGATTTTCAAGCTGTATTTTTAATATGCTTTCTAAATTTTAATGACAACTCTGAACTCATTAGCAACTTCTCAGGTTCTCTGAGCTGGGTGCTCCTTGGAGATTGGCTTGACCATAGGCTTCCTTCCCGACTCCTTTCTCAAGGTACAGAATCAGTTCATCTAGAATTTCATAAATGCCCCCTCCTGAAAGAGGAGACTGCTGGCGGCGGGAGACCGAGCAGGGGCCCTGTGGAAGGAGGGATTCTGGGTAATGGGAAGACGGGAAACATTTGAAACAGACCATCGAGCACCAACTGGTCTAGAGAATGAGGGGCATAAATATGTATGTTTTTGAGTGCTGTGTACCAGACATGTTTTCGGTTCTGATGGTAGAGGGTCAGAGCTTAAGACGCTCTGGATGATTTTCTGGAGGCCAGTGAGAATCCAGTGATTGATAGATTTTTCAGTGCAGGACGGCATAGATGCCACCTTGGCAAGTTTGTTCAAGCTGTCATGAAGAGGGTAGATTTGGGGCTGGAGGCGGCTAGGCATGGGAGATCAGTGCAGAGAGGGGGCAGCAGCAGAGCTCCCCTAAACCAGGGCAGCTGTGGTCATGGAGCAGGTTTGAAAAATAGTTTGGTAGCAAAAATGGAAAGAGTTGGCTATGGAGAAAACAGAGACCATCGTTTTCCCCCTGTGCCCCCTCATCTAGCACGTGTGAGATGCTTAACCTCAAAGCTGTAGGATGCTTGTTGATGAATTGCTTGGTTCATACACCCGCGGGAAAACTCTCCCTGTCTAACCCATCCAGCGACAAGGATCAAAGTCTAGTCGTTACTGTATTTGTCACAATAACATTTTCCCAGTGTCGTTTACATGTAACTGACATACAGCACTGCGTCAAGCTTAAGGCATACAATGATTTGAGTTACATACATCAGGAAATTGTCATAACAAATTCAGTGAACATTCATTATCTTATATAAATGTGACACTAAAGAAACAGAAAAACATTGTTTTCCTTGTGATGATAATTCAAGACTTACTCTGTTAGCAACTTTCATTTATAATGTATAGCAGTGCTAAATTATCTTTATCTTGCTTTAAAATACATGCTTAGTACTCACTTATCTCATAACTGGAAGCTTGTATCTTTTGACTGCCTTCCCTTAATTTCCCCTTTTCTTACCTTTACTTCTAGTAACCACAAATCTTCTCACTCTTAAAGGGTCTGGTTCTGAAGCATGATTGACCTGTGATGCTGTGTTAGTTTCCGCCACATGATACCATGATTCAGTATTTCAAAAAAACTGCCAAGATAAGTCTACTTGTCACCTGTCACCATGTAAAGCTATTACATAATTATTGACTATATTTCTCTCATTATACATTTCAGACTTGTGACTCATTTGTTTTGTAACTAGAAGTTTGTATTTCATAATCTCCCTCACCAATTTCTCTCCTCCTCTCAATTCTTTCCCCTCTGGCAACCACCTGGTTGTTCTCTATTTCTGTTTAGTTATATTTGCTAGTTTGTTTTGTTTTTTAAATTATACTGTGAAATGAAAACATCTCCTGCCACATCGACAAACAAAAATGTCACAGCCATCAGCAATTTCTAGTCCAGATGTGACTGAGGGTTCCCAAAGCTGTGATCCAGTGGGTGCTGCCACCTCCACGGCGATTGCTGAGGAGCTGCAGAAGGCAAGATGCCTCCACCTGCCACTCCCTAAGTTGAACAAGGAAACAGGATTGGCCCCAGTAGCTGAGATGCATATGGCATAAATGAATTCACTGAGTCCAGAGGCTTGCGCCTTCCCACACACAGAATGCTAAATTCCTTCACTTGATACCTGATCTCTGAGGTTTAGGCTGCCTCCTCCCTTTGCTGCAAACTTGTGTATAGCTTGACTTCCCCTCCTGTATACACAATGGAATATTAACTCATAATAGGTAATCAGAGTTACAAGGCTAAGATTGTTGTTTATTTCCTTCTTTATACATATTACTTTTTTCCAGTATTACACTGTGGAGAGGTAGGAGTTTTCAAACCAGTAGAATAAAAACTACTGTGGAAGAAAAAAGAAAGCCCAAGAGGAGAGCAGTTCAAGAGTCCGTGCTGCCTCAGGACCTAGGCGAGGTGTTTAACCTCTATGACTAACAGTTTTCTTATCTGTAAAGTGAACAGAACAACATATGCTTACTAATTACAGGGCTTTTATAAATGTCAAACAAAATAAGGGGTGTGGCAGTACATTATCAGTTACTAGTAAGGCGCTTCAGGAATACATGCGACTCTGACTGTTTCTCTGGGTCGGGGGACCCGTACGTTGCTGTTCAAGGGCCCTCTGGGTGGGTGTGGGCAGCTGGCAACCTACTCTGGAGAAGGGGGAAAGGAGCTCATCCCAGCTGGAAGTCATTTTGCTTGAATGGAGACTATCAGATCTAGCCAAACACAATTTCACTATGCTGAAGAGAGAGGACTGGAGACCATGATCTATTTTCCAACTAGAAGTTTGTATTTCATAATCTCCCTCACCAATTTCTCTCCTCCTCTCAATTCTTTCCCCTCTGGCAACCACCTGGTTGTTCTCTATTTCTGTTTAGTTATATTTGCTAGTTTGTTTTGTTTTTTAAATTATACTGTGAAATGAAAACATCTCCTGCCACATCGACAAACAAAAATGTCACAGCCATCAGCAATTTCTAGTCCAGATGTGACTGAGGGTTCCCAAAGCTGTGATCCAGTGGGTGCTGCCACCTCCCACGGCGATTGCTGAGGAGCTGCAGAAGGCAAGATGCCTCCACCTGCCACTCCCTAAGTTGAACAAGGAAACAGGATTGGCCCCAGTAGCTGAGATGCATATGGCATAAATGAATTCACTGAGTCCAGAGGCTTGCGCCTTCCCACACACAGAATGCTAAATTCCTTCACTTGATACCTGATCTCTGAGGTTTAGGCTGCCTCCTCCCTTTGCTGCAAACTTGTGTATAGCTTGACTTCCCCTCCTGTATACACAATGGAATATTAACTCATAATAGGTAATCAGAGTTACAAGGCTAAGATTGTTGTTTATTTCCTTCTTTATACATATTACTTTTTTCCAGTATTACACTGTGGAGAGGTAGGAGTTTTCAAACCAGTAGAATAAAAACTACTGTGGAAGAAAAAAGAAAGCCCAAGAGGAGAGCAGTTCAAGAGTCCGTGCTGCCTCAGGACCTAGGCGAGGTGTTTAACCTCTATGACTAACAGTTTTCTTATCTGTAAAGTGAACAGAACAACATATGCTTACTAATTACAGGGCTTTTATAAATGTCAAACAAAATAAGGGGTGTGGCAGTACATTATCAGTTACTAGTAAGGCGCTTCAGGAATACATGCGACTCTGACTGTTTCTCTGGGTCGGGGGACCCGTACGTTGCTGTTCAAGGGCCCTCTGGGTGGGTGTGGGCAGCTGGCAACCTACTCTGGAGAAGGGGGAAAGGAGCTCATCCCAGCTGGAAGTCATTTTGCTTGAATGGAGACTATCAGATCTAGCCAAACACAATTTCACTATGCTGAAGAGAGAGGGACTGGAGACCAGCTGGGAGTGTTAGGGAAAGAGGAAGAGATTAGGCAAAGGAGACCGCAATCCTGGCAAGCTTGTTGGGACTCTAATTCTCACTCCCAGCCTGTCTGCAAGGCTGAATTCTCCTTCCAGCACTGGGACTCCAGCCTTGAGTAGCCCTGGACCAACACTTACTCCCCAGGGCCTCAGGACCCTGTCTAGCAAATAAAGGCTTGTCAGGCCTGGTCTCTCCCACTCTCCCTCCTGAATATGGGAACATATTCTGTGGGCTCATGTAAAAGTCATCCCTTTCACCAGTGCTGTAATAGAGTCACCATGAGCAATCCACATGAAGAGGTAAAGGGTGTGATTGGAGCAGACACAAAGAGAGGCAGGGCAACTGGGCAAGCTGAGAGACCACATGCTATCCTAACCAGCGGACATGCATTGAGTTTACAGTCAGTGTAGGTCCTAGAGCTTCGTATTGTGGGTTCAGAAACATGGGTCTCAGTTCCCTGCCTCCTTGGGGAGAGATGGTGGAGACAGGGCCGCTTCCTAATCACCAAGAATGCATCCCAGGGAGTGAGAACCCAGGAGATTAGAGGAGGCAGATGCTGACCAGAGTGATGAGGGGATGATGTGGAGAGCAGGGGCCTGGGTGAGGTCTCCTGGTCTAGGAGTGGGCAGGAAGCCCCAGAAGGAAGCCAGGTTTAGGAAACAGTAACTGTTATACACAGCCTCCCCCAGTTTGGAAGCTTCTAGTTGACTTACCTTGGGAAACTCTTTTAACTTCAATAAACCTCTGTTTCTTTAGTTGTGAAATGAGGCTAATAATACTTCATAGGCTATTGGGATGATTAAATGAGAGAAAGAGATGAAATTCCAGTCGTATAGTATGCACTCAAAAAAACCAATTTCCTTCTCTCTCTCTCTCTTTCATTTTTTACTATATTATCTAATATCTAGCCTCAGACCAATGATTAGAAACTGGTGGTCTATGAGCCAGATCTAGTCTGTAGATACTGTTTTATTTGGATTAAAGAATCTGGGCTTACACTGTATTTTAAAAACATTTACATTAGTTGGCGACACTTGAAAATTCAGAGCTTTTATACAATGATCCAGATTTCCAGCATCTCTTGAAAAATCAGATTTGGCCATGGAGACGGGGGGAGGAAGACCCACATTCCCACTTGGCACCTACTGGCCCGCACTGAGTCAGGGCTGCTCCTGTGTATGGGGCCCCAAGGCCACTTCTCCACAGTCCCCACAACTCCCCACTGAGCTCCAAGCCTGAGGCCAGTGTCAGCTGTAATCTATCCTTGTGTTTGCACTGTTTTTTATTCTCAAATTGAGTTAAGACTTGAGTGAATTTTCTTTTAAAGCAAAAACAGAAAAACGAACCATTGGCCAAGAAGATGACACATTTTAAAAACAACAGAACAGAATGAGAGCACATATTGTTGGGGAAGTGAAGACAATTCCTACAATTTAATATGGAGACGAAGCATGACTGTATTGAAAGTGTACACTTGGCTTGCTTTGCTTGTTACCTACTTGGGCCTTGTAGACACATGAGTTTATTATCCTTAGTCTAGGCCACTTTTATCAGTATGTGCTTGTGGAAACTATCAGTCCCTCTCTAATTTCCTCCAGCCATGAAGGGGAAAATTCAGGCAGTACTGAAAAAGGCATGCAGCACCAGTGGTAGTCAACATGAAGTACAGTGAATTGGCTATTGGACAAGGCCTCTTGTCTCCATGAATATGTCAGTTCATCATGAGAGCAGACACTTCAAGACCTAAAAATACATGGTCCGGGACTTCTCTGATGGTCCAGTAGTTAAGACTCCTCATTTCCAATAGAGGGGGCCCAGGTTCAGTCCCTGGTCAGGGAACTGGATCCCACATGCCACATCTAAGACCTGGTACGATCAAATAAAATAAATAAACAAGTATTAAAAAAAACATGGTTCTTCCAGACCTTCCTGGTTAAGACTTCCATGACCAAAGATAACTCTGAACTGATGAACCAATGGCTAGAATTAAAGCAAAAACAATGGTTTAGAGAGACACTGTGTAAGTGGGAAAAGGAAAGAGTGGGGTGAATGGAGAAAGAATCAACATTGATACACCACCTCGTGTAGAATAGAAAGCTGGGGAGAAGTTACTGTGTAACACTGGGAGCCCAGCTCCACACTCTGTGATGACCTAGAAGAGGGGGCTGTGGGGGAGGGGAGGGAGGCTCAAGAGGAAGATGATATATCTATAATGATGCTTGATTTGTGTTATTATACGGCAGAAACCAACACAACATTGTAAAGAAATTGGCACCTACTGGCCGCACTGAGTCAGGGCTGCTCCTGTGTATGGGGCCCCAAGGCCACTTCTCCACAGTCCCCACAACTCCCCACTGAGCTCCAAGCCTGAGGCCAGTGTCAGCTGTAATCTATCCTTGTGTTTGCACTGTTTTTTATTCTCAAATTGAGTTAAGACTTGAGTGAATTTTCTTTTAAAGCAAAAACAGAAAAACGAACCATTGGCCAAGAAGATGACACATTTTAAAAACAACAGAACAGAATGAGAGCACATATTGTTGGGGAAGTGAAGACAATTCCTACAATTTAATATGGAGACGAAGCATGACTGTATTGAAAGTGTACACTTGGCTTGCTTTGCTTGTTACCTACTTGGGCCTTGTAGACACATGAGTTTATTATCCTTAGTCTAGGCCACTTTTATCAGTATGTGCTTGTGGAAACTATCAGTCCCTCTCTAATTTCCTCCAGCCATGAAGGGGAAAATTCAGGCAGTACTGAAAAAGGCATGCAGCACCAGTGGTAGTCAACATGAAGTACAGTGAATTGGCTATTGGACAAGGCCTCTTGTCTCCATGAATATGTCAGTTCATCATGAGAGCAGACACTTCAAGACCTAAAAATACATGGTCCGGGACTTCTCTGATGGTCCAGTAGTTAAGACTCCTCATTTCCAATAGAGGGGGCCCAGGTTCAGTCCCTGGTCAGGGAACTGGATCCCACATGCCACATCTAAGACCTGGTACGATCAAATAAAATAAATAAACAAGTATTAAAAAAGACATGGTTCTTCCAGACCTTCCTGGTTAAGACTTCCATGACCAAAGATAACTCTGAACTGATGAACCAATGGCTAGAATTAAAGCAAAAACAATGGTTTAGAGAGACACTGTGTAAGTGGGAAAAGGAAAGAGTGGGGTGAATGGAGAAAGAATCAACATTGATACACCACCTCGTGTAGAATAGAAAGCTGGGGAGAAGTTACTGTGTAACACTGGGAGCCCAGCTCCACACTCTGTGATGACCTAGAAGAGGGGGCTGTGGGGGAGGGGAGGGAGGCTCAAGAGGAAGATGATATATCTATAATGATGCTTGATTTGTGTTATTATACGGCAGAAACCAACACAACATTGTAAAGAAACTTTCCTGCCAAATTAAAAAAAAACAACAAAAAAGAAAAAGAAAGACACAGGGGCTTCCCTAGTGGTCCAGTGGGTAAAGAATCCGCCTTGCAGGGCAGGAGGCACTGGTTCGATCCCTGGCCTGGGAAGATCCCACATGCCAAGGAGTGGCTGGGCTGGTGTGTCCAATTATGAGCTAGTGCTCTGGAGTGCACGCACCCAGGGCCAGTGCTCTACAACGTGAGAGGCCACTGTGATGGGGCACTACACATGCCAAAGAATATAGATGGATGAAAAATAAATGATGGGGCTTCCCTGGTGGTCTAGTGGGTAAAGACACCGCCTTGCAGTGCAAGGGGCGTCGGTTTGACCCCTGGCCTGGGAAGATCCCACGTGCCGTGGAGCAACTGGACCAGTGTATCCAATTACCGAGCCAGAGCTCTGGAGTGCATGTGCCCAGAGCCAGTGCTCTGCAGCAAGAGAGGCCACTGCTATGGGAGGCCCACACAGGCCAAATAGCAAGATGGGAATGAAAGACCAATAGAAGTAGCCATAAAAAAAAAAAATCTTCTAAAAAAAAAATTAATAAATGATGACTTAGAGGCAAAAAAAAAAGAAAGAAAGACACTCTTCAATAGAAAAGTCATGTAAAGAAATAAATGAATTTAATGAAAATAATGTATTTTATTTTACCTAACATATCCAAAGTATTATTTTCATATTTTAGCATGCAGTTGACAAATATTTAAATGAGATATTTTAACATTGTTTTTCTTCTGATTAATTCGATCTGCAACACTTGGTGTCTATTTTGCATTTATAGGGTATCCCGACCCCATGTCGAGCACTCACCAGCCTCCCATGGCCAGTGGCAGTCCTGAACAGTGCAGGTTTAAAAGACAGACAGGGCCTTCAGCAACCATGGAAGCTTTACTGTTCCCTTGGCTTTACTGCTAACTGGGTCTGACCAGTCACATCTCTGTCTCTCTCTTCCTGTGTATCCCATATCCTCTGTATCATGTGCCCGTATGCTTAACTTTACGAGGAAACTGGGGAGGAGGGAGGCTCAAGAGGAAGATGATATATCTATAATGATGCTTGATTTGTGTTATTATACGGCAGAAACCAACACAACATTGTAAAGAAACTTTCCTGCCAAATTAAAAAAAAACAACAAAAAAGAAAAAGAAAGACACAGGGGCTTCCCTAGTGGTCCAGTGGGTAAAGAATCCGCCTTGCAGGGCAGGAGGCACTGGTTCGATCCCTGGCCTGGGAAGATCCCACATGCCAAGGAGTGGCTGGGCTGGTGTGTCCAATTATGAGCTAGTGCTCTGGAGTGCACGCACCCAGGGCCAGTGCTCTACAACGTGAGAGGCCACTGTGATGGGGCACTACACATGCCAAAGAATATAGATGGATGAAAAATAAATGATGGGGCTTCCCTGGTGGTCTAGTGGGTAAAGACACCGCCTTGCAGTGCAAGGGGCGTCGGTTTGACCCCTGGCCTGGGAAGATCCCACGTGCCGTGGAGCAACTGGACCAGTGTATCCAATTACCGAGCCAGAGCTCTGGAGTGCATGTGCCCAGAGCCAGTGCTCTGCAGCAAGAGAGGCCACTGCTATGGGAGGCCCACACAGGCCAAATAGCAAGATGGGAATGAAAGACCAATAGAAGTAGCCATAAAAAAAAAAAATCTTCTAAAAAAAAAATTAATAAATGATGACTTAGAGGCAAAAAAAAAAGAAAGAAAGACACTCTTCAATAGAAAAGTCATGTAAAGAAATAAATGAATTTAATGAAAATAATGTATTTTATTTTACCTAACATATCCAAAGTATTATTTTCATATTTTAGCATGCAGTTGACAAATATTTAAATGAGATATTTTAACATTGTTTTTCTTCTGATTAATTCGATCTGCAACACTTGGTGTCTATTTTGCATTTATAGGGTATCCCGACCCCATGTCGAGCACTCACCAGCCTCCCATGGCCAGTGGCAGTCCTGAACAGTGCAGGTTTAAAAGACAGACAGGGCCTTCAGCAACCATGGAAGCTTTACTGTTCCCTTGGCTTTACTGCTAACTGGGTCTGACCAGTCACATCTCTGTCTCTCTCTTCCTGTGTATCCCATATCCTCTGTATCATGTGCCCGTATGCTAAACTTTACGAGGAAACAAGTAATTTGAGGACCCCCTTCCCACACTGGCAACATATTTTTCTTTCCTTACAGACTCTTCTGGGTAAAGGATGATGTCGGATATGGCATCAGGTGCTCACTATGTTTTCTTGACCTAGTGGACTCTTTTTTTGAGTGTTTCCAAGATGGAAAGTTCACACATTCTCTATCTGAAACAAGATATTGTCTTTGACTACTCCTATTAAGCCTCCACTGAGTCTTAGGCTTTCAGTGTCAAAATCATTCATTAATTCATCCACAGGTTCTTTAATAAACATTCCAGGCATACTGTCAGGCACTAGAATTCCAAAGATTACAATAGCACATTTATTACTCACTAATTATTCAATACAAAAAAGCAAATAAATGCTGCTGAGCATGACAAGTAGAACAATAGACAAGAGTGAGAGAAAGAGTCTGGGAGTAACCGTTTTGCCTGGAAACATTAGTAAAGGCTTCCTAGAAGAGGTGACTTTTGAGTGGGATCCTGAGGAATGAACAGAATTCAGCAGGCAACAAGAAGGGCATGAACTTACACTTGTGTGGCCAGCACATGCAGAATTCTGGAAGAGGGCCCCAGGCTGGAGGCGATGGCCAAAGCAGATGGGCCAGCTGTGTCTTTCCATTGCGAGCTTATAGGTGGGATGGCAATTCCCTGACATGAGACAATTAGTTTGATATTCACTTAGCCGCCTGTTTTATTGTGACTTTATCAAGATGTTGCAAGGTGTGAGCCACCTAGCTCTATGATCAACTTTAGAAAACTTCTATTTCTCTGGGTAACTCACAGAAATGTAGACAACTTAACTTGTTTTTACACTAGGATCTCTTGGGCCCTATCTAGAAGTCATTTCTCCAGGAGTACTTTAAACAGATTTCTGAATAACCTTTATTTTGCATTTATAGGGTATCGACCCCATGTCTAGCACTCACCATCCTCCCATGGCCAGTGGCAGTCCTGAACAGTGCAGGTTTAAAAGACAGACAGGGCCTTCAGCAACCATGGAAGCTTTACTGTTCCCTTGGCTTTACTGCTAACTGGGTCTGACCAGTCACATCTCTGTCTCTCTCTTCCTGTGTATCCCATATCCTCTGTATCATGTGCCCGTATGCTAAACTTTACGAGGAAACAAGTAATTTGAGGACCCCCTTCCCACACTGGCAACATATTTTTCTTTCCTTACAGACTCTTCTGGGTAAAGGATGATGTCGGATATGGCATCAGGTGCTCACTATGTTTTCTTGACCTAGTGGACTCTTTTTTTGAGTGTTTCCAAGATGGAAAGTTCACATTCTCTATCTGAAACAAGATATTGTCTTTGACTACTCCTATTAAGCCTCCACTGAGTCTTAGGCTTTCAGTGTCAAAATCATTCATTAATTCATCCACAGGTTCTTTAATAAACATTCCAGGCATACTGTCAGGCACTAGAATTCCAAAGATTACAATAGCACATTTATTACTCACTAATTATTCAATACAAAAAAGCAAATAAATGCTGCTGAGCATGACAAGTAGAACAATAGACAAGAGTGAGAGAAAGAGTCTGGGAGTAACCGTTTTGCCTGGAAACATTAGTAAAGGCTTCCTAGAAGAGGTGACTTTTGAGTGGGATCCTGAGGAATGAACAGAATTCAGCAGGCAACAAGAAGGGCATGAACTTACACTTGTGTGGCCAGCACATGCAGAATTCTGGAAGAGGGCCCCAGGCTGGAGGCGATGGCCAAAGCAGATGGGCCAGCTGTGTCTTTCCATTGCGAGCTTATAGGTGGGATGGCAATTCCCTGACATGAGACAATTAGTTTGATATTCACTTAGCCGCCTGTTTTATTGTGACTTTATCAAGATGTTGCAAGGTGTGAGCCACCTAGCTCTATGATCAACTTTAGAAAACTTCTATTTCTCTGGGTAACTCACAGAAATGTAGACAACTTAACTTGTTTTTACACTAGGATCTCTTGGGCCCTATCTAGAAGTCATTTCTCCAGGAGTACTTTAAACAGATTTCTGAATAACCCTTAAAATTAAGTACCCATTAAACCGTAACCAAAATGTACATGTGGATTTGAGATGTGTCAACATGTGTTTTGCATCTTTCACTTGTGAAATTTATGTATCTTGTATGGCCTTTTGGCAGAGTCCATGTGTTTCACATATGGTTGGTACATTTCTTATTAGGAATGGTATAAAGAGGGTCAGGAGAATCAGACTACTGTATTGATAAGCGTACGGTTTGAGATCCACTGATAATAAATGGTTTCTGAGACACCCACACTAATGAGAAGAACATTTATCTTGAGGACATAGAAATTTTTGGGCTGGAAAGAATCTTGGAGAGGATTTGGTCTAACTCATTTATTTTACACTAAGAAAACTGAAATCTTGAGGGGTTAAAGGATTCATCCAAGGTCCTCAGATACCAGCGGCAAAGCAAGGATGAGAACTTAAGTTGTCTGACTTCCAGCCCAGGGCTCTTTTTCTGTTTTCCACATTGCTTCGTTCATGATTCTTGTTAAAAGTACATTATCATTTTCCAGTTTAAAATGACTTCTGGATAGCGCTTCTAGAGAATTTTCCAGATTTCAACTATGAAATCATAGGAAAATATGAAAGTTTGTGGAAGCAGAGTCATCTATTTATAACTTAGAATTGTACCCCTAGGCCTAGTAAAGTATTTATCTCAGTAGTTTCTTATTTGGGGAATGAACAAACCGTACCAATAATCCAGATGATGACCAGTGTGCTACCAGGAGCTATGGGAATGCCCACCAAGACTATAAGGCCTATAAAACTGAACTAGGCTTCCCTGGTGGCTCAGACAGCAAAGAATTTGCCTGCCGTGCAAGAGACCCAGATTCAAACGCTGGGTTGGGAAGATGCCCTGGAGAAGGGAATGGCAACCCACTCCAGTATTCTTACCTGGAGAATTCCATGGACAGAGGAACCTGGTGAGCTATAGTCCATAGGATCTCAGAAAATTGGGCATGATTGAACAACTAATACTTTTACTTTTCAAAATGAAATTGAAGGGCTTCCCTGGTGCTCCATTGGGTAAGGACACCGCCTTGCAGTGCAAGGGGCGCCAGTTCGAGCCCTGGCCTGGGAAGATCCCACACACCGCGGAGTGGCTGGACTGATGTGTCTAATTACTGAGTCGGAGCTCTGAAGCGCATGCGCCCAGAGCCGGTGCTCTGCAGCGACAGATGCCACCGCGATGGGAGGCCTGCAGGAACCAAAGAACAAAGATGGATGAAAATAGAGAAATGAAAGACCAATAGAAGCGGCCTTCCCTACACCACCTCCTCAAAAAAAAAAAAAGAAAGAAAGAACAAAATGAAACTGAAGACTGTAATTGGGGCAGGGGTAATAACATACTTTGTCAAAGAAACAGTGCAGGCTTGATCTCCCATAAAATGTGTCTCTACCCAGAGATGTTATTCAAAATATTCAATGACCACGATCACACCAACATTAATCATCAGAGTAGCGGCTGCTAGGAAATTGAAACTGGAGCTAACCAGTAAAGTGCCAGCACTGCATCTTCTGCCATTTTACTATTCTTTGGGATGCCCAGAATGTGGTTTCCCTGACTAACTACCCGATAATTCTCCTTTTCATATCCCCTGAGAGAATAAAACTCAAATAAAATTACAAAGAAGAAAGGAATATGGATAAAGATGTGGGTATTATTACATGAAAAATGTAGTTCCAGTGAATGAAGTTCTGCAGGTAGGAAGAACTTTAGTAGCACTGCATGCTGCAGTTTAATTTGGGGGTACTTCTTTACTGTAGAGTCGATGAGTTGGGGAATTGAAGAAGGACATTCTTAAGTTTTGGCTGTACTAGATGAGCATATCCTGTATCTTCGAGCTCTGAAACCTTGTGTCCATCCTTCTGCTCTCTTGCTATACACTTGGGAAGGGGCTTTACTAAAACCAAAGTGATCAGCAAAATGAGGCGAACGGAACTATTCAAAGCACACCTGCAGGTGCAAGCCAAGTCTGGATGCCAATCTTAAGACTGGAAAAATGGAAAAACCTAACAACAAGGGATAGGGGATCAAACATTGAGAAACTCCTTGAAACACCCTGCAGTATGTAAGAAGACTTATTTCCATGAAAGGAACAAAATTCTGTGATGAAGAAATAACCTGAAATATGGATTATGACAATTGCAAAGAAAAATGTACAAAGAAAATAAATTTACAGTTATAGAATACAAATTCTCATTGAAGACAGAAAATAGCAAAACTGACTATGCAGACGACTGAAGCAACAATATTACAGACAAACTAGACAGTTGCTCCCACTCCCTCCAGAGGATGGAGAGAAAATGGACACAGTGATGAATGGAGAGGCTGCTGTTTCTCAGTGTTCTTGATTATAAAATGGGGCTAATAATAATTACCTACCTTGAAGGGACCTACCACATTTAAATGAAATTAGTTATTTAATTTAATTATTTAAATTAAATTAATTATTGCTAACTAGTAAACCAGGATTTACATATAGTAAATACAAAAAACAGAACTCTGTGAAAAATAAAATAAAATACTGTATTTGTTAAGTAAAACAGCAAGCAAGAAGATTACAGACATGGAGGACAGAGGATGAAAATTAAACTTAAGCACATAACCATTAAAAGCACAAAACTAAATTAGATCTGCAATAATCACAAACACAATGACCGTTCTGAGTTCCCAGCTTCCAGCAGCCCACCTGATCGCCACGGCGTTGCCGATTCACGCTGGCGCCTCGACGATTTTCAGCAACACCGAAAGCATACCACTGCACTGGCTGATGTCTTCTCCTTCATCCTCTTCATTTCCCTTCACTGTTTGGATCACTAGTTGAAATTATATTATACATTTGTTATTCCTCTCACTTCCACTTGAATTTATGTTCCGTGAGTGCTGATCTCTCTTGTTCACTATTGTCACAGGTACTAAAAAATGCTGTTGAGTAAGTGAATGAAGAAAGACCTGGGTGTGTATATATACATACATATACATATATATATGTACATATATACATATATATATATATATATATATATATATATATTAGAGGGGTTTGTCATATCAGATCACATAAATTAAGAGAGTCATTCTTAGATATGTAATGGTAAGCTTTTAGAAGACAAAATGTGCTGGAGGCATTCATGGAGTGAAAAATAATTTTCCCTGCCTACAAATGAGAAAATTTATTTCTGACAACATCCTTAAACTCTGCTGTAGTATATGCTGGAAAATAGTAGAGCAATGTTGGCAAAACCTTTGAAAGAATCTTATGCTCATGGACTAGAGAATTAGATACTGTAAGTAATATATGTCTTTCTTTTAAAAAGGGATCAATCAAAAATAGGACCTTGATAAGGGAGAAGTCATGATATAAAGGGAGGGTGAGGGAACTCATACTCTGTTCCTGTAGCTTTAAAGGTGATTCACACACCTCTCCAAAGAGGACATACAGATGGGCAAAAAGTACATGAAATGATGCTCAACCTCGCTTATTATTAGAGAAATGCAAATCAAAACTGCAAAGAGATATCACCTCACACAAGTCAGAATGGCCATCATCAAAAAATCTACAGACAATCAATGCTGAAGAGGGTGCGGAGAAAAGGGAACACTCTTGCATTGCTGGTGGGAATGTAAACTGATACAACTACTGTGGAAGACAGTATGGAGATTCTTTAAAAAACTAAAAATAGAAGCACCATACGACCCAGCAATCCCACTATTAGGCTTATATCCTGATGAAATCAAAACTGAAAGAAGCACCTGTACCCCAATGTTCATTGCAGCTCTCTATACAATAGCTAGAACATGGAAACAACCTAGATGCCCATTGACGAATGAATGGATACAAAAGCTCTGGTACATATATACAATGGAATACTACACAACTGTAAAACGAAATGCAGAAGAATCAATTCCAATGAGGTGGATGGATCTAGAACCTATCATAAAAAGTGAAGTAAGTCAGAAAGAGAAACACAAGTACAGTATACTAACATGTATATATGGAATCTAGTAAAAGAGTAATGATAACACATGCAGTGAAGTGATGGAGAAACAGACATGGAGAATAGATATATGGGCATTGTGGGGAATGAACAGTGGCTGGGAGGCACAAAGGAAGTAGCATGAAAACCTATACTATCATATGTGAAAAAAATAGCTATTGTCATTGTGCTGTGAGAAAAGGGGATCCTGCAGGGGTGCTGTGCAACAGCCTGTAGGGGTGGGTTGGGGGGGATATACATATGACTAATCTGGGATCATGCATATCTGTAAACAACAAAACTCTGTAAAAAGCAAAATAAAAATTAAAAAAAAAAAGAAGGCAAGCAAATCAGGCATGTTCTTCCTTCAGTACTGTGATAAATGATTTATCTAGTATTAAAATAGCATGCTACCAAAGACAAATAGATAAATTAGGTTACTTCAGAATATAAACTCTTATGCTGCAGATCATATATATAAGAACCTATACAAAGAAAGAATTGTTTTCATAATTATATAGAACCTTTACAACTCAATAATTAATACTGAATTATACAATTAAAATGGGTAAACTTTATGACATGTAAATTATACCTCAATAAAGCTCTTTTAAAATATCGAAAAAAAGGGTCATTCATAGACAAAATACTCCCGTGTTTAGATCTTTAGTCCTTATAGTAGACTGAATAATGGTCCTCTCTAGATGTCCAGCTCCTTGTCTCCAGAACTGGACTGCGAGAAGATCAAACCAGCCAATCCTAAAGAAAATCAACCCTGAGTATTCACTGGAAGGGCCGATGCTGAAGCTGAAGCTCCAGTACTTTGGCCACCTGATGAGAAGAACCAACTCATTGGAAACGATCCTGATGCTGAGAAAGACTGAGGGCAGGAGGAGAAGGGGGTGACAAAGGATGAGATGGTTGAATGGAGTCACTGACTCAATGGACATGAGTCTGAGCAAGTTCCAGGAGACGGTGAAGGACAGGGAAGCCTGGTGTGTTGCAGTCTATGGGGTCGCAAAGAGTTGGACAGGACTGAGCAACTGAACAACAACATATTTATATATAGAATAGCTCAGGCGTGATTAAGTTTCAGATATTGGGATGGGAGATTATCCTGCATTATTCAGAGGGACTATTTGCAATCACAAGGATTCTTTGAAAAGGAAGGCAGGAGAATGATAATGAGAGAGGAGTAGGAAATGCGGCCATGGAAGCCAGACGTTAGAGTGCCGTGAGGAAGGGATCATAACCTAGAAAGGTCGGCAGGGTCCGAAAACGACAAAGAGACTTTCCCCTCAAAGCTCCCTGAAGGAACCAGCTCTGCTGACACTTTGATTTTAATCCAGAGAGAGTGATTTTGAAATTCTGACCTCAGAAACTGTAAGGTAATACGCTGGTTTGGTTTTTAATTTGAGGTAAACTATACATAACAGTTAATCATTTTAAGGGACACAGTTCAGTGGCATTTAGTGCATTCACAGTGATGTAAAAAGACTCTCTCACTCTAGTTTGAAAACCTTTTTATTACTCCAGAAGAAAACTCCTACCCTTTATGTAGTTACTTTATGTGTCTGGCTGCTTTACTTAGCATAGTATTTTCAAGGTTCATCTAAGTTGTAAGGCGTATCAATACTTCATTCCTTTTTATGGTTGAATAATATTCCATTGTATATACATACCACGATTCATCCACTGATGGACATTTGAATTGTTTTCATCTTTGGATATTGTGAATAATACTTCTATGAACACTCATGTGCAAGTTTCTATGTAAGCAGTATTTTCATTTTTTGTGGATATAATCCTACGAGTAGAATTGTTTGGTCATACAGTAATTCTCTGTTTAGCTTGTTGAGAAACTTACAAACTGTATCCCCCAGTGGCTGTACTATTTTACATTTGACCAGGAATGTACAAGAGCTACAATTTGTTCACATTCTTACCTGCACTTGTTATTTTTCTTTCCATTCCAGAAATTATGGGCATCCTAGTGAGTGTGAAGTGATACCTCATTTGAGGTTTTATTTGCATTTCCTGATGGCTAATAATATTGAGTATGTTTTCCTGTGCTTGTTGGTCCATTCAGAGACATGACTAAGTATTTTCCATTTATTTAAATTGGATTTTTTTTTTTTTTGCTGTTGTTGAGTTGTTAGAGTTTTCTATATGAAAGCTGTCTTTTCTTTCTTGATAACTACCTTTGATGCACAAAAGTTTAGTATTTATGAAGTCAAGTTAATCTGCTTTTTCCCCTCTTGTTGCTTGTGTTCTGTGCCAGATCTAAGATACATTGCCAAATCTTAGGCTATAGAGATTTAATCTGATGTTTTCTTCCAATAAGGGATTCTTTGAAAAGGAAGGCAGGAGAATGATAATGAGAGGAGTAGGAAATGCGGCCATGGAAGCCAGACGTTAGAGTGCCGTGAGGAAGGGATCATAACCTAGAAAGGTCGGCAGGGTCCGAAAACGACAAAGAGACTTTCCCCTCAAAGCTCCCTGAAGGAACCAGCTCTGCTGACACTTTGATTTTAATCCAGAGAGAGTGATTTTGAAATTCTGACCTCAGAAACTGTAAGGTAATACGCTGGTTTGGTTTTTAATTTGAGGTAAACTATACATAACAGTTAATCATTTTAAGGGACACAGTTCAGTGGCATTTAGTGCATTCACAGTGATGTAAAAAGACTCTCTCACTCTAGTTTGAAAACCTTTTTATTACTCCAGAAGAAAACTCCTACCCTTTATGTAGTTACTTTATGTGTCTGGCTGCTTTACTTAGCATAGTATTTTCAAGGTTCATCTAAGTTGTAAGGCGTATCAATACTTCATTCCTTTTTATGGTTGAATAATATTCCATTGTATATACATACCACGATTCATCCACTGATGGACATTTGAATTGTTTTCATCTTTGGATATTGTGAATAATACTTCTATGAACACTCATGTGCAAGTTTCTATGTAAGCAGTATTTTCATTTTTTGTGGATATAATCCTACGAGTAGAATTGTTTGGTCATACAGTAATTCTCTGTTTAGCTTGTTGAGAAACTTACAAACTGTATCCCCCAGTGGCTGTACTATTTTACATTTGACCAGGAATGTACAAGAGCTACAATTTGTTCACATTCTTACCTGCACTTGTTATTTTTCTTTCCATTCCAGAAATTATGGGCATCCTAGTGAGTGTGAAGTGATACCTCATTTGAGGTTTTATTTGCATTTCCTGATGGCTAATAATATTGAGTATGTTTTCCTGTGCTTGTTGGTCCATTCAGAGACATGACTAAGTATTTTCCATTTATTTAAATTGGATTTTTTTTTTTTTTGCTGTTGTTGAGTTGTTAGAGTTTTCTATATGAAAGCTGTCTTTTCTTTCTTGATAACTACCTTTGATGCACAAAAGTTTAGTATTTATGAAGTCAAGTTAATCTGCTTTTTCCCCTCTTGTTGCTTGTGTTCTGTGCCAGATCTAAGATACATTGCCAAATCTTAGGCTATAGAGATTTAATCTGATGTTTTCTTCCAATAGCTTTATAGCTTTAGGTATTATATTTAGATCATTTATCCATTTTGAGTTAATTCTTGTATATGGAATTAGGTGAAGATCTACCTTCAATTTTTTTCTTTTTTTGGTGTGTAATTATCAAGGTGTTCCAGCACCACTTGTTGAAGAGACTGTTCTTTTCTTCTTAAATGGTCTTAAATGGTCAAAAATCAATTGACCATAGATGTTTGGGTTTGTTTCTGAAATCTGAATTCTTTTCCATTAGTCTGTATATCTTATACCAGTATCACATGGTTTTGATGTTTATGACTTAGTAATTGCAATGAGGAAGTGTGAATCCTCTAAATGTGGTTTTCTTTTCTGACTCTGGGCCATGCCAGGCCCTTGTTGCAGTGCACAGGCTTCTCTAGTTGGGGCGCACAGGCTCTGCAGAGCACGGTCTCGGAAATTATGACCTTCGGGCTGAGTTAACTGGGACCTGTGGGATCTTAGTTTCCTGACAAGGGATCAAACCCGCATCCCCTGCATTGGAAGGTGGATTCTTTTATTTATTAAGTATTTTTATTTATTTCTTTCCTTTTTATAGGGTTTTGTGGTTACTGCTAGACATGGACTGGAAGGTGGATTCTTAAACCTGGGACCACCAGGTAAGTCTCTGATTTTCTTTTTCAATATCATTTTGACGGTTTGGAAGACCTTGCAGTTGTGTGTGAATCCAAGGAGCTACTTTTTCATTTTTCTACAAAAAGGGTCATTGGAATGTTGAGAGAGGTTGCATTGAATCTGCACATTACTTTAGGAAGTATTTTCATCTTAACAATAATTCTTTCAATTCACAAAATTAATGTATTTCCATTTATAGGTCTTATTTAATATCTTTCAGCACTATATTATAGTGTTCAGTATACAGGTCTTTCACTTCCTTCATGAAATTTAAGTATTTTATTCTCTTGGATGCCACTATAAAAATGCTTTCTGGATCGATAGTGCCATTGTAAAGAAATACAACTGATTCATAATTTTTAAAGTCTATGCTCCATTTATAGTTAGTATAGAATATGGGCTATATCCCTCAAGTTCTACAATCTATCCATGAAGCTTATTTTAAAACTAAAAGTTTGTACCTCTGAGTCCTCTACCCCTGTTTTGCCCTTCCGCCTTCCTCCCTCCACTTGTAACCACTAATTTGTTCTCAACATCTGTGAGTCCATTTCTCTTTTTGTTATCTTCTCTGGCTTGTTGTACTATTTAGAAAATCTACATAAGTGATAACACATGGCATTTGTCTCTGTCTGGCTTATTCCAAGTCCATCCATGTTGCTGCAAATGGCAAAATTTCATTTTTTTTTAATATGTCTGAGTAATATATATATATATACATACATACATATACATATATACATGCATATACATACACACACACACACACACACACATACACACACACAGTGCAATAGTACTTTATCCATTCATCTATTGATGGACACTTCAGTTGCTTCCATATCTTGGCTACTGTAAAAAATGCTGCTATGGACATTAGGGTGCATGTATATTTTGAATTAGTTGTTGTTTTCCATTGTATACCTGAGACTGGAATTTCTGGCTCATAGGATATTTCTATTTTTAGTTGTTTGAGAACCCATCTAACATTTTCCATAGTGGCTGCACCAATTTATATTCTCATCAACAGTGTAAAAGTGTTCCCTTTTCTCCAAATACTTGACACCATTTGTGTTCTTTTTTGTGTTCTTTTTGATGATAACCATCCTGACAGGTATGAGGTGATATCTCATTATGGTTTAGATTTGCAATTCCCTGATGATTAGTGAGAAACACAACCAATATTTATGACTTTGCTGATTTTGTTGGTTGGTTCTAGTATGCTTGTGTGTGCATTCTTTGGGGTTATCTATATATAGAATCATGCCATCTGAGCTATTGCTAGCTTTACTTTTTCCTTTCCAATATGAATGGCTTCTCTTACACAGTTACTCTGTCTAGGGCTTCCAGTGTAATACTCACTGCAGTAGCGGTGGGGAAGGTGGGCATCCTTGTTTTGTTTCTGATCTTAGGGGAAACATTTCAGTTTTTCACTGTTTAGAATATAATGTTAGCCATGGGGTTTGGTATATGTCTTTTATACTGAGGAAGTGCCGTCTATTCCAAGGTTGTTAAGTTTTGTGTTTTTTTTTTTTTTAATCATGAAGGATATCAGATTTTGTCAAATGATTTTTCTATGTCTATTGAAATGATTATGTGGTTTCCCCCCTACATTGTATTAATATGGTGTATCACACTGATTGATTTTCTTATGGTAAACCTCCCTTGCATTCCTTGGAAAAATCCCACTTGGTCATGGTGCATGATCCTTTTAATGTGCTGTTGGATTCAGTTTCCTAGGCTTTTTGTTCAGGACTTTTGCATCTACGTTTATAAGAAATATTGGTCTGCACTTTTCTTTTCTCGTGACGCCTTTGTCTGGTTTTGGTATCCAAGTCATGCTGTCCTCAAAATGTGTTAGAAAATATTTCCTCTTCCTCTATGCTTTGGAACAGTTTGAGTAGCATTTGTGTTAATTTTTCTCATATGCTTGGTTGAATTCACCAATGAAGCCCACTGGTCCTGGATTTTCATTTATTGGAAGGATTTTGATTGCTGACTTTTTTCTCATTATTTGTTATAATTTCTTTGAGATTTTTTATTTCTTGTTAGATGTTTTTTGGTAATTTGTGTGTTTCTAGGAATCTGTCCATTTCATTTAATTTATCTAATTTGTTGACATAGAGTTGTTTATAATACAATATTCTCTTAGAATCCTGTTAATTTCTCAAAGATTGGTAGTAATGTCTTTACTTTCATTTCTTATTTTAGTCATTTGTATCTTTTCTCTCTTTTTTTCTTAGTCAATCTAGCTAAAGGTAGTCTTTTCAAATATCATATATTTAAAAATATTTTTCTCTGCTGTTCTTCCATTCTCTATTCTATTTACTCTAATATTCATTTTCTTTCTTCTACTGGGTTTAGTTTGTCCTTTTTTTCTAATTCCTCAAGCTAGAAAGTTAGGTTATTGATTTGAGATTTTCCTTCTTTTTAAATGTAACCATTCACAGCTATTCCTCTGTGTATTGGTTTCACTGCATACCATACATTTTGGTATGCTGCCTTTTCACCTAAAAAATAAGATTTATTTCTTAGAGCAGTTTTAGGTTCACAGCAAAATTGAGGGGAAGGTACAGAGATTTCGCCCCTTTGAGGTATTGCCTCCCTCATTATCACCATTGCCTATCTGTGTGGTGTATTTGTTACACACAGTGAATCAATACTGAAACATCGTAACTGTCCAAAGTTCTTAGTTTACACTACAGTTCTCTCTTGGTGTTATCCATTCCTTGGAAAATCCCACTTGGTCATGGTGCATGATCCTTTTAATGTGCTGTTGGATTCAGTTTCCTAGGCTTTTTGTTCAGGACTTTTGCATCTACGTTTATAAGAAATATTGGTCTGCACTTTTCTTTTCTCGTGACGCCTTTGTCTGGTTTTGGTATCCAAGTCATGCTGTCCTCAAAATGTGTTAGAAAATATTTCCTCTTCCTCTATGCTTTGGAACAGTTTGAGTAGCATTTGTGTTAATTTTTCTCATATGCTTGGTTGAATTCACCAATGAAGCCCACTGGTCCTGGATTTTCATTTATTGGAAGGATTTTGATTGCTGACTTTTTTCTCATTATTTGTTATAATTTCTTTGAGATTTTTTATTTCTTGTTAGATGTTTTTTGGTAATTTGTGTGTTTCTAGGAATCTGTCCATTTCATTTAATTTATCTAATTTGTTGACATAGAGTTGTTTATAATACAATATTCTCTTAGAATCCTGTTAATTTCTCAAAGATTGGTAGTAATGTCTTTACTTTCATTTCTTATTTTAGTCATTTGTATCTTTTCTCTCTTTTTTTCTTAGTCAATCTAGCTAAAGGTAGTCTTTTCAAATATCATATATTTAAAAATATTTTTCTCTGCTGTTCTTCCATTCTCTATTCTATTTACTCTAATATTCATTTTCTTTCTTCTACTGGGTTTAGTTTGTCCTTTTTTTCTAATTCCTCAAGCTAGAAAGTTAGGTTATTGATTTGAGATTTTCCTTCTTTTTAAATGTAACCATTCACAGCTATTCCTCTGTGTATTGGTTTCACTGCATACCATACATTTTGGTATGCTGCCTTTTCACCTAAAAAATAAGATTTATTTCTTAGAGCAGTTTTAGGTTCACAGCAAAATTGAGGGGAAGGTACAGAGATTTCGCCCCTTTGAGGTATTGCCTCCCTCATTATCACCATTGCCTATCTGTGTGGTGTATTTGTTACACACAGTGAATCAATACTGAAACATCGTAACTGTCCAAAGTTCTTAGTTTACACTACAGTTCTCTCTTGGTGTTATCCATTCTATGCCTTTGAGTAAATGTATAACGGCATGCGTTCATCATGATGTTGGCATACAAAGTACAACCTAAAAATCATCTGTACTCCGCTTGCTCATCCTTAAATACCTACTGCCCCCTCAAGACTCCTGGCAACCACTAAATTTTTCAGTGTCTAAAGTTTTACTTTTTTCCAGATATCATGCAATTGGAGTTATACTACTGTATCTTGCCTTTGCAAATTGGTTTCTTTCACTGAATAATATGTATTTATGAGTCCTTCAGGCCTTTTAATATAGCTTATTTCTTTTTAAAAATGTATTTATTTATTTGGTTGTGTCAGGTCTTAGTTTCAGCATGCGGGCTCTCTAACTGTGGCTCACAGGCTCAGTTGGTCCAGGGCATGTGGGATCTTAGTTCCCAAACCAGGGATTGAACCTGCGTCCCCTTCATTGCAAGGTAGATTCTTAACCACTGGACCACTGGGCAAGTCCCAATAGTTTATTTCTTTTTATCACCAAATAATATTCCATTGTCTAGATGTAAGAGTTTATTTATTCATTCACCTCCTGAAGGACATTTGAGTGTTTCCAAGTTTGGGCAATTGTGAATGAATCTGCTATAAACTTCTACATGCAGGTTTTTGTGTGCACATTCTTTTTCAAATCCTTTGGGTAAATACCCAGGTTTACGATTGCTTGATCCTATGGTAAGAGAATGTTTGCTTTTGTAAGAAACTGCTAGACTGTCTTCCAAAGTGACTGAACCATCTTGCATTTCCACCAGCAAAGAACGAGAGTCCCCATTGCTCTGTATTCTCTCCAGTGCCTGGTGTTGTCCCAGAATGTAGTCAGTGTAGCAGGTGTGCGGTGGTATCTCATCACTGTAGTTGTAATTTTCATTTCCCTGATGACATGTACTAATATTATGGAGCATCTTTTTCTGTGTTTGTTTGCTAATTGTATATCATCTTTTCACCTAAAAATAAGATTTATTTTTAGAGCAGTTTTAGGTTCACAGCAAAATTGAGGGGAAGGTACAGAGATTTCGCCCCTTTGAGGTATTGCCTCCCTCATTATCACCATTGCCTATCTGTGTGGTGTATTTGTTACACACAGTGAATCAATACTGAAACATCGTAACTGTCCAAAGTTCTTAGTTTACACTACAGTTCTCTCTTGGTGTTATCCATTCTATGCCTTTGAGTAAATGTATAACGGCATGCGTTCATCATGATGTTGGCATACAAAGTACAACCTAAAAATCATCTGTACTCCGCTTGCTCATCCTTAAATACCTACTGCCCCCTCAAGACTCCTGGCAACCACTAAATTTTTCAGTGTCTAAAGTTTTACTTTTTTCCAGATATCATGCAATTGGAGTTATACTACTGTATCTTGCCTTTGCAAATTGGTTTCTTTCACTGAATAATATGTATTTATGAGTCCTTCAGGCCTTTTAATATAGCTTATTTCTTTTTAAAAATGTATTTATTTATTTGGTTGTGTCAGGTCTTAGTTTCAGCATGCGGGCTCTCTAACTGTGGCTCACAGGCTCAGTTGGTCCAGGGCATGTGGGATCTTAGTTCCCAAACCAGGGATTGAACCTGCGTCCCCTTCATTGCAAGGTAGATTCTTAACCACTGGACCACTGGGCAAGTCCCAATAGTTTATTTCTGTTATCACCAAATAATATTCCATTGTCTAGATGTAAGAGTTTATTTATTCATTCACCTCCTGAAGGACATTTGAGTGTTTCCAAGTTTGGGCAATTGTGAATGAATCTGCTATAAACTTCTACATGCAGGTTTTTGTGTGCACATTCTTTTTCAAATCCTTTGGGTAAATACCCAGGTTTACGATTGCTTGATCCTATGGTAAGAGAATGTTTGCTTTTGTAAGAAACTGCTAGACTGTCTTCCAAAGTGACTGAACCATCTTGCATTTCCACCAGCAAAGAACGAGAGTCCCCATTGCTCTGTATTCTCTCCAGTGCCTGGTGTTGTCCCAGAATGTAGTCAGTGTAGCAGGTGTGCGGTGGTATCTCATCACTGTAGTTGTAATTTTCATTTCCCTGATGACATGTACTAATATTATGGAGCATCTTTTTCTGTGTTTGTTTGCTAATTGTATATCATCTTCAGTGAGATATCTATTACAATTTGGACCCACTCTAAAACCAGGAGTTTTTATTTTTGAGTTTTATGTGCTTTCTGGATATCAGTCCTTTATCAGACCTGTCTTTTGCAAATATTTTTTTTCCTGGTCTGTAACTTGTCTTCTCTTTCTCTTGATGTTGTCTTTTGCAGAGCAGAAGATTTTTACTTTTGATAAAATACAGCTTATCTATTATTTTTTTAATGTGATGTACCATTGGTGTTTGATCTAAAATGTCATTGCCATGCCCAAGGTTATCTAGGTTTTCTCCAGTATTGCTTTTTAGGATTTTTATAGTTTTGTGTTTTAGGTCCATGATCCATTGCATTTAGGTCTGTTTGAGTTAACTTTTGTGGAGGGTATAAGGTCTGTGTTTAGATTTCTTTATTTTTGCATGTAAAAATCAATGCTTTTTAATTTTCATTCATCTCAAGATAGTTTTTGATTTCCCTTAGATATTTCTTCAGTGATTATTTAAATGTGTCAGTTTTACCTATTTGTAAAATTTCTAGT
The DNA here is from genome assembly GCA_022376925.1 of Tragulus kanchil. NCBI lineage: Eukaryota > Metazoa > Chordata > Mammalia > Artiodactyla > Tragulidae > Tragulus > Tragulus kanchil. The sequence goes on from JAIOJX010000026.1 coordinate 119,716,967, forward strand.
TTTCTTACTGTTTACTTATGGAAAAGTTCAAAGTAGTGGTTATAAAGATGCTCTCCAAACTGGGGTGAAGAATGGGTGAATGCAGAGAGTATATCAACAAAGAGATGGAAAATGTAAGAAAGTACAAAATAGAAGACACAGAGCTGAGAATACTCCAGAAGGGCTCAACAATAGACTAGGTAAAGAAGAAGAAAGGATCAAGGGAAGGGTCCAAGCGAAGGCAGTGAAACTCACTCAATCAGAGCAACGAAAAGAAGAAAGTAAAGATAACTTAAGGGAATTATGGGGCAACATCAAACAGACTAATATTCACATCATAGGGCTCCAAGAAAAAAGAAGAGAATGAAAAAGAGGCAGAAAACTTATTCAAATAAATAATGGCAGAAATGCATCTAACCTGAAGAAGGAAACAGACATCCACATCTAAGAAACCCAGTGAGTTTGAAATAAGAGGACCACAAGAAAACTCACACTAAGACTCATTATAATGAAAATGCCACAGGTTAAACACAAGAATAAAATGTTAAAAACATTAAGACATCATTCTACTTAAACCCCAAAATTGTATGTAATTATTTTATATTGTTAGATTAATCACGTTTCCATTATGGGTTGCAATTGTAATTATCTTTTATGTTTGTCTATTGATTGTGAAAACAGATAAACATATTTTACTATTGTGATTAGGTAGCTATTATTCTAGTATTAAACTAGAAGTCAATTACATTAAGAAAACTGGAAAATTCATAAATATGTGGAGGTTGAGCAACATGCTATTGGGTCAAAGAAGAAATCAACAGAGAAATAAAAAATACCTTGAGACAAAGCATTTCTAACAGGGAAGTTCTTAATAACAAATGCCAACCTCACAAAAACAAGAAAAGTCCCTATTAAACAACCTAACTCTACACCCAAAGCAAAAATAAACAAACGAGACTACATGAGATACAGCAAGGAAGCCATCAACAAAACGATAAAGCAATCTGGTGCAAATATATCTGATAAGGCGCTAATATCCAAAATATATAAAGACCTCATACAATCCAATAGCAAACAGTCTGATTTAAAAAATGAGCATAAAATCTGAATATACATTTTTATAGAAAATGTACAGATTGCCAACAAGTACATGAAAAGGTGCTCTTCATTATTAGTTATCAGGGAAATGCACATCAAAACCACAAAAGATTCGCCTCTCACCTGTCAGAATAATCAAACAGAGAGTACTGGTAAGTATGTAGAGAAAAGGAAAACCTCCTGCACTCTCGGTGGGAATGTACACTGCTGTAGCTACTATAGAAAACAATATGGAAGCTTCTTTAAAAAATTAAAAATAGAACTACTGTGTGATTCAGCAATTTCACTTCTGGTTATTTACCTGAAGAAAAGAAATATACTAATTTGCTAAGTTATATGCACCCCTATGTTTATTTCAAAATTACAATAGGCAAGATAAGCATATAACTTAAGTGACCATTGATGGATGAATGGACAAAAAAATTGTGTTACACATATACTATTCAGCCATAAAAATGAATGAAATCTTGCCATTTGCAACAGCATGAATGGCCCTTATCATAAAGCCAAATGTATAGATACAGAGAACAGTTTGGTAGGTGCCCGAGGTGGGTGTTAGGGGATGAATTGCATAGGTGACAGGTTTTCTTCATCTCTCTCTCGCTCTCTTTTAAATAGTTTAAATGTAAAATAAAGTATCTTACTACCTTTTGACTTCCATGATTTCCGATAAGAGATAAGCTTTTGATTTCAACTGAGGAAGCTTTGTACTGAAGAGTTGCTTCTCTCTTGCTCCTTTCAAGATTTTCTTTTTGTCGTTTGATAGTTTATTATGATCTGATTTGGTGTGGATCTCTTTAAGTTTAACCAACTTGGAATTCTTTGAGTTTCTCAGATTTTAAAATTTGTACCTTTCCTCAAATTTCAAAAGTTTTGAGCCATAATTCCTTCAAATTTTCTTTCTGTTTCTTTCTCTGTCTTGGGTTTACCAGACTGCATACATTATGTTTGATGGAGTCCTAGAGGTCTCTTAGATTCTGTTCATTTTTTCTTCATTCTTTTTTTTTTTCTGTTTTGCAAACTGGGTAATTCCAATCACCCTGTCTTCAAGGTTGCTATTCTTTATTCTGTATGCTGAAATCTCTTCTTGAACATCCTCTAGAGAGTTTTCAATTTCAGGTATTGTACTTTTCAGCTCAAAAATTGCTATCTGATTCCTTCTGTATAATTTTTAAATCTTTATGGCTATTGCCTACTTGCTCATACATGGTTCTTCTGGTTTCCTTTCTTTTTTCCTATGATTTCCTTCAACTCTTTGACGGTAACAGTTTATTTTTTTGTCTTTCTATCATTTCCAATGTCTTGGCATTCTCATGATGCCTCGTCTTGATCTCTCTCTCTCTTTTTATGCTTTGGATTTTTTTGTGAAGAACTGGATATTGTGAATATTGTAATGTAGCAACTCCAGATGCCATATTCTCTTTCCAAAGGATTGCTAATGTTGCTTGTTAGGGGGTGTAATTTTCCATTTTTTAGTGACTTTTCCAAACTATCTTGGCAAGAACTGTATCTTTTGTCATGAGTGGTCACTGGAATCTCTTTTCTGTTATCTGTGCTGTCAACCAGTGACATATTCCAATGAGGTAAATGACTTTAAAAAATTCTATTTAAAGTCTCCAACAGACACTGCCCAGGAAGGTGCTTCAGCCCATAGTGGTTGAAATAATGACCAACCACCAGATAGTCCTTCCTTGAACAGACAGATTGAGACAACAATTGGCTCATTGGAGATCGAGGCTTTCATTGATCAGCCTGACACTGGCAAACCTCACCAGAAATGTGGACCACCATCCCCAGAGCCTCCTGCCATGGAATTGGAACACGTAGCCTGGTAGCTACTATGCAAAACTCTGAGATTATTCTGAGATTGATCAATATTTTCTCGTTTGAAGTTTAACCAACCTTGGAATTCTTTGAGTTTCTCAGATTTTAAAATTTGTACCTTTCCTCAAATTTCAAAAGTTTTGAGCCATAATTCCTTCAAATTTTCTTTCTGTTTCTTTCTCTGTCTTGGGTTTACCAGACTGCATACATTATGTTTGATGGAGTCCTAGAGGTCTCTTAGATTCTGTTCATTTTTTCTTCATTCTTTTTTTTTTTCTGTTTTGCAAACTGGGTAATTCCAATCACCCTGTCTTCAAGGTTGCTATTCTTTATTCTGTATGCTGAAATCTCTTCTTGAACATCCTCTAGAGAGTTTTCAATTTCAGGTATTGTACTTTTCAGCTCAAAAATTGCTATCTGATTCCTTCTGTATAATTTTTAAATCTTTATGGCTATTGCCTACTTGCTCATACATGGTTCTTCTGGTTTCCTTTCTTTTTTCCTATGATTTCCTTCAACTCTTTGACGGTAACAGTTTATTTTTTTGTCTTTCTATCATTTCCAATGTCTTGGCATTCTCATGATGCCTCGTCTTGATCTCTCTCTCTCTTTTTATGCTTTGGATTTTTTTGTGAAGAACTGGATATTGTGAATATTGTAATGTAGCAACTCCAGATGCCATATTCTCTTTCCAAAGGATTGCTAATGTTGCTTGTTAGGGGGTGTAATTTTCCATTTTTTAGTGACTTTTCCAAACTATCTTGGCAAGAACTGTATCTTTTGTCATGAGTGGTCACTGGAATCTCTTTTCTGTTATCTGTGCTGTCAACCAGTGACATATTCCAATGAGGTAAATGACTTTAAAAAATTCTATTTAAAGTCTCCAACAGACACTGCCCAGGAAGGTGCTTCAGCCCATAGTGGTTGAAATAATGACCAACCACCAGATAGTCCTTCCTTGAACAGACAGATTGAGACAACAATTGGCTCATTGGAGATCGAGGCTTTCATTGATCAGCCTGACACTGGCAAACCTCACCAGAAATGTGGACCACCATCCCCAGAGCCTCCTGCCATGGAATTGGAACACGTAGCCTGGTAGCTACTATGCAAAACTCTGAGATTATTCTGAGATTGATCAATATTTGCTATCTTCATAGCTACTCCCCTAAATGGTGAGTGTGTTAGATTAAAATTCCAGAATTCTAAATAGTTGATTCTGATGGATTGTGCCAGTTCAATAGCTGTTTCACTGGAGGTATTACTTTCTAGAGCTTCCTACTCCCTATCTTCTGTGAGGTCACCGTGTCTTGTTGTTGTTAAAACCCCAAGTTTGTGGTAATCTGTTAAAACAGTACTAAGAAACTAATAAAGCCATGACCTCTTCCTGAGAGTCAGTCTTATAGTACAGTGTTTGTGTGTGTGCTAAGTTGCTCCAGTCGTGAAAACTCTTTGCTTTCCTATGAGCTGGAAGCCCTCTAGGCTTCTCTGTCCATGGGATTTCCAGGCAAGAATACTGGAGTAGGTTGCCAAGCCCTCCTCTAGGAAATCTAACTGATATGGGGATCAAACCTGCATCTCTTAATTGTTTTAGGTTTATTTCCTCTAGGTCTTTTCTTTCTCTTGTTTACTTCCTAGAGAAGTTCCTTTGGCATTTGCTGTAAAGTTATTTTGGTCCTGCCTAATTCTCTTAATTTTTCCTTGTCTGGAAAGCTTTTGAGTTCTCCATCAAATATGAATGACAGCCTTGCTGGGCAGAGTATTCTTGGTTGTAGGTTCTTCCCTTTCATCACTTTAAATAGACCATGCTATTCCCTTCTGGCTTGTAGAATTTCTGTTGGGAAATTAGCTTATAGCCTGATTGGAGTTCTTGTGTATGTTGTCATTTTTCTCTTGTTGCTTTTAATAATTTATCTTTAGTTTTAATTTGTCAGTTTGATTACTTTGTGTCTCAGTGTGTTCCTCCTTGGGTTTCTCCTGCCTGGGTCTCTCTGTGCTTCCTGGACTTGGTTGATTATTTCCTTTCCCATGTTAGGTAAGTTTTCAGCTATTATCTCTTCAAATATTTTCTCGGTCCTTTCTCTCTCTTCTTCTTCTTCTTCTGGGATCCCTATAATGTGAATGTTGCCGTATTTAATGCTGTCCCAGATGTCTCTTACACTGTCTTCATTTCTTTTCACTCTTTTTCTATTCTGTAGCAACACTTTCCACCATTCTGTCCTCCAGGTCATGTATTCATTCTTCTTCCTCAGTTGTTTTGCTATTGATTCCTTCTAGTGTATTACTCAACTCTCTTCTTTAGTTCTTCTAGGTCTTTTGTAAACATCTCTTGCATCTTTTACATTGTTTGCAGAGATCTTGAATCATCTTCACTATCATGGCTCTGAATTCTTTTTCTGGAATTTGCCTAGCTACAGTTCATTTAATGGCTTTTCTGTTTTATCTTGTCCCTTCATCTGGGACATAACTTTCTGTGTTTTTATCCTGATTGACTTTTTGTAATATTATCTTTTGTTTTAACCACAGTGGGACTGTGGTTCTTCTTGCTTCTTCTGTCTAACCTTTGATGAATGAGCCTAAGAGGCTTGTGTAAGCTTCAGGACGGGAGGAACTGGCAGTGGGAAAAACTGGGTCTTGCTCTGGTGCTCAGGGCCTGGTTCAGTACAGCTTTATTCCAATTATCTGCTGATGGGTGGGATTATATTCCCTCCCTGTTTACTTCCTAGAGAAGTTCCTTTGGCATTTGCTGTAAAGTTATTTTGGTCCTGCCTAATTCTCTTAATTTTTCCTTGTCTGGAAAGCTTTTGAGTTCTCCATCAAATATGAATGACAGCCTTGCTGGGCAGAGTATTCTTGGTTGTAGGTTCTTCCCTTTCATCACTTTAAATAGACCATGCTATTCCCTTCTGGCTTGTAGAATTTCTGTTGGGAAATTAGCTTATAGCCTGATTGGAGTTCTTGTGTATGTTGTCATTTTTCTCTTGTTGCTTTTAATAATTTATCTTTAGTTTTAATTTGTCAGTTTGATTACTTTGTGTCTCAGTGTGTTCCTCCTTGGGTTTCTCCTGCCTGGGTCTCTCTGTGCTTCCTGGACTTGGTTGATTATTTCCTTTCCCATGTTAGGTAAGTTTTCAGCTATTATCTCTTCAAATATTTTCTCGGTCCTTTCTCTCTCTTCTTCTTCTTCTTCTGGGATCCCTATAATGTGAATGTTGCCGTATTTAATGCTGTCCCAGATGTCTCTTACACTGTCTTCATTTCTTTTCACTCTTTTTCTATTCTGTAGCAACACTTTCCACCATTCTGTCCTCCAGGTCATGTATTCATTCTTCTTCCTCAGTTGTTTTGCTATTGATTCCTTCTAGTGTATTACTCAACTCTCTTCTTTAGTTCTTCTAGGTCTTTTGTAAACATCTCTTGCATCTTTTACATTGTTTGCAGAGATCTTGAATCATCTTCACTATCATGGCTCTGAATTCTTTTTCTGGAATTTGCCTAGCTACAGTTCATTTAATGGCTTTTCTGTTTTATCTTGTCCCTTCATCTGGGACATAACTTTCTGTGTTTTTATCCTGATTGACTTTTTGTAATATTATCTTTTGTTTTAACCACAGTGGGACTGTGGTTCTTCTTGCTTCTTCTGTCTAACCTTTGATGAATGAGCCTAAGAGGCTTGTGTAAGCTTCAGGACGGGAGGAACTGGCAGTGGGAAAAACTGGGTCTTGCTCTGGTGCTCAGGGCCTGGTTCAGTACAGCTTTATTCCAATTATCTGCTGATGGGTGGGATTATATTCCCTCCCTGTTAGTTGTTTGGCCTGAAGTGACCCAGCCCTTGGGCCTCTGGGCACTATGGTAGGCCTAGTGGTCAACTCCAGGAGGGCTTAGGCCATGGAGGGACCTTCCCAGACTGCTGCTGCTAGTGCCCTTGTCCTTGTGGTGAGCCTTGCCAATCCACGCCTCCATAGAAGACCCTCCAACACTAACAGGTAGTTTTGATTCAGGGTCCTGTGGGATCACTGCTCCTTTCCTCTGGATCTTGGTGTGCACAAGATTTTGTTGGTGCCCTCCAAGACTGGAATCTCTGTTTTCCCGAGTCCAGCGAAAGTCCTATAATCAAATCCCACTGGCCTTCAAAGTCAAATTCCCTGGGAATTCCCAGTTCCTTTGTTGGATCCTCAGGGTGGGAAGCCTGAAATGGGGTTCAGAACCTTCACAACAGTGGGAGAACTTCTTTGGTATTATTGTTCTCCAGTTTATGGGTCACCACATGGTAGGTATGGGAGTTAATTGTATCATGATTGCATCCCTCCTACCATCTTGCTGTGGCTTTTTATTTGTCTTTGGACATGGGATTATTATTATTATTTTCTTTTTTTTTGGTGGGTTCCAGCACCCTATTGTTGATGGCTGTTCAACAGCTATCTGCGATTTTGGGGCTCTCACAGGAGAGCGGGGCTCTGGCAGGAGGAGGTGGGCCCACGTCCTTCTACTCTTCCATCTTGAACCAGAAGCTGGCTTTCTTTAATATTTATCTCCTATACCAGCATTTAGGGTTTAGGTTTGTCTCTCTTATTCCCTATTTTATCCCTAGTATTTGATCTATTGAGGGCTCTCCACTTGGCTCAGTGATAAAGAATTGGCTTGCCAATGCAGGAGATGCAAGTTCGATCCCTGGATCAGGAAGATCCCTGGAGAAGGAAATAGCAACCCACTCAAGCATTCTTGCCTAGGAAACCCCATAGACAGTGGACACAGTCCATAGGGTCACAAAAGAGTCATGCTTCTTCTGTCTAACCTTTGAGATGAGTCTAAGAGGCTTGTGTAAGCTTCTTGATGGGAGGGACTGGCCATGGGAAAAACTGGGTCTTGCTCTGGTGCTCAGGGCCTGGTTCAGTACAGCTTTATTCCAATTATCTGCTGATGGGTGGGATTATATTCCCTCCCTGTTAGTTGTTTGGCCTGAAGTGACCCAGCCCTTGGGCCTCTGGGCACTATGGTAGGCCTAGTGGTCAACTCCAGGAGGGCTTAGGCCATGGAGGGACCTTCCCAGACTGCTGCTGCTAGTGCCCTTGTCCTTGTGGTGAGCCTTGCCAATCCACGCCTCCATAGAAGACCCTCCAACACTAACAGGTAGTTTTGATTCAGGGTCCTGTGGGATCACTGCTCCTTTCCTCTGGATCTTGGTGTGCACAAGATTTTGTTGGTGCCCTCCAAGACTGGAATCTCTGTTTTCCCGAGTCCAGCGAAAGTCCTATAATCAAATCCCACTGGCCTTCAAAGTCAAATTCCCTGGGAATTCCCAGTTCCTTTGTTGGATCCTCAGGGTGGGAAGCCTGAAATGGGGTTCAGAACCTTCACAACAGTGGGAGAACTTCTTTGGTATTATTGTTCTCCAGTTTATGGGTCACCACATGGTAGGTATGGGAGTTAATTGTATCATGATTGCATCCCTCCTACCATCTTGCTGTGGCTTTTTATTTGTCTTTGGACATGGGATTATTATTATTATTTTCTTTTTTTTTGGTGGGTTCCAGCACCCTATTGTTGATGGCTGTTCAACAGCTATCTGCGATTTTGGGGCTCTCACAGGAGAGCGGGGCTCTGGCAGGAGGAGGTGGGCCCACGTCCTTCTACTCTTCCATCTTGAACCAGAAGCTGGCTTTCTTTAATATTTATCTCCTATACCAGCATTTAGGGTTTAGGTTTGTCTCTCTTATTCCCTATTTTATCCCTAGTATTTGATCTATTGAGGGCTCTCCACTTGGCTCAGTGATAAAGAATTGGCTTGCCAATGCAGGAGATGCAAGTTCGATCCCTGGATCAGGAAGATCCCCTGGAGAAGGAAATAGCAACCCACTCAAGCATTCTTGCCTAGGAAACCCCATAGACAGTGGACACAGTCCATAGGGTCACAAAAGAGTCAGAGACAACTTAGCAACTAAACAACAACCTGACCTTTAGTGTATGCTCAATATGTATTTATTGATGAATAGAACAATAAATACAATCATTTTAGAATAACTTTTATAAACCTACCTGAAAAAATGGAACAAAACATCAAGAATAATTATGTCTAAGCCAACACTCATTTAAAAGATGGAACATTAGAGACAATCCAGGCCATTAAATGCACAATGGATTGTCCTTCACTTAATCAGGTGGTCAAAGGAGTATACATATCAATACTTAGAAAGATATAGAGTAAAAAGTTATCTAGACAAAAGATAAAAACCTCTGATAAAAATAAAAATAGTGTGTATATCCTCTAAGTCAAAGAGAAGATGAAAGAAAACAAAGTACATTCTTGGTAATAAAGACAGGAAAGAATAAAGATTTGACAGCAGAAGCCAAAATACACATAAAGGTAGAAGATCGAATATATTAATATCACTTATGAATATAAGTATAACTGACTTATCCTCTATTTAAAATACCTTCAAATAGGTTCAAAATATCCAAACCTATACTGAATACAGAAAGGTGATGCAGAATTATAACAACAAAAATTGGGGAAAGATTTACCAGGGAAATGTAAGCCAAAAGAAATCAAGATGTGATATAAATTTCACACAAAGTAGACTGCAAGGCAAACTGTGTTACATGGGATGAAGAGAGTCCTTTTATAATGATGAAAGGTGAAATCTACAATCAAAGTATAAAAGTAATGTGTTCCATATGACTGTCGTGAACTATAAAAAGAAAAAATAAAAGATAATGTGAAGAAATAGCAGCTTCTAGCTGTGAAAATCCTCTAGTTACCCTCTAGTTATTGGATAGGACAAATAAATACATAGGGAATCTGAATAATATAATCTAAAAGGTAGTATTAATTGGCATAGTAAATGTTTTAGTCCATCCCAATGGAAATCCTATCTTCTTTCCAAACATGCATGAAACATAAAGAAAATCGATCATATAAATAAGCCCTTCAAAACAGAAATAAATCAAAACCTTCTCAAAGGCAAAAACTTCTCACTTACATATCAGTTCAGTTCAGTTCAGTCACTCACTCACTTGCATTCAATTCTTTGTGACCCCATGGACTGCGGCACGCCAGGCCCCCTGTCTTCCACCATCTCCTGAGGTTTGCTAAAACTCATTGACTCAGTGATGCCATCCAACCATCTTGTCCTCAGTCATCCCCTTCTCCTTCTGCCTTCTATTTTACCAATATAAAACCCAATACATATGTACATTTTAAAGCTATGAAATAATATCATATATGAGTGTTTGAAAATTATCTAGACAATAGATAAAAACCTCTGATAAAAATAAAAATAGTGTGTATATCCTCTAAGTCAAAGAGAAGATGAAAGAAAACAAAGTACATTCTTGGTAATAAAGACAGGAAAGAATAAAGATTTGACAGCAGAAGCCAAAATACACATAAAGGTAGAAGATCGAATATATTAATATCACTTATGAATATAAGTATAACTGACTTATCCTCTATTTAAAATACCTTCAAATAGGTTCAAAATATCCAAACCTATACTGAATACAGAAAGGTGATGCAGAATTATAACAACAAAAATTGGGGAAAGATTTACCAGGGAAATGTAAGCCAAAAGAAATCAAGATGTGATATAAATTTCACACAAAGTAGACTGCAAGGCAAACTGTGTTACATGGGATGAAGAGAGTCCTTTTATAATGATGAAAGGTGAAATCTACAATCAAAGTATAAAAGTAATGTGTTCCATATGACTGTCGTGAACTATAAAAAGAAAAAATAAAAGATAATGTGAAGAAATAGCAGCTTCTAGCTGTGAAAATCCTCTAGTTACCCTCTAGTTATTGGATAGGACAAATAAATACATAGGGAATCTGAATAATATAATCTAAAAGGTAGTATTAATTGGCATAGTAAATGTTTTAGTCCATCCCAATGGAAATCCTATCTTCTTTCCAAACATGCATGAAACATAAAGAAAATCGATCATATAAATAAGCCCTTCAAAACAGAAATAAATCAAAACCTTCTCAAAGGCAAAAACTTCTCACTTACATATCAGTTCAGTTCAGTTCAGTCACTCACTCACTTGCATTCAATTCTTTGTGACCCCATGGACTGCGGCACGCCAGGCCCCCTGTCTTCCACCATCTCCTGAGGTTTGCTAAAACTCATTGACTCAGTGATGCCATCCAACCATCTTGTCCTCAGTCATCCCCTTCTCCTTCTGCCTTCTATTTTTACCAATATAAAACCCAATACATATGTACATTTTAAAGCTATGAAATAATATCATATATGAGTGTTTGAAAATTCATAATTAAAGTTTAGCAAAACAAATTCAACAATAATATATAAACACATGTCTCAATGAAATAGCAGGGCCCATCCTTACATTTTAATATTAGGATATCTATTTTCATTCTAAGATGCACGTTTCTCTTTTTCTGTTCCAACGTCTCTGAGATGAGAGGGTTTTAAAGCTGAACTATAGTTTACCTATAAAACTGTATTAGTGTCTGTTGTTCAACAAAATGGTTCAGTTATTTGTTGTTGCTGCGATTGTTCAGTTGCTAATTGATATCTGACTCTGTGAGCCAGGCTCCTCTGTCCAAGGGATTTCCCAGGCAAGAATATTGAGGTGGGTTGCCATTTTCTTGTCCAGGGTACCTTCCCAACCTAGGGATCAAACCCACATCTCCTATGTAAGCAGATGAATTCTTTACCACTTAACCACCAGGAAAGCCCATATGTACATTCTTTTTCATATTCTTTTCCATTACAGATTTTCTCCAGATATTGAAACTGTTCTGTATCAGGTTCTCTGTCTTGTACAGTAAAGCCTTGTTATATATCTATTTCACATACAGTGGTATTTACTTGTTAATCCCATACTCTTAATTTATCCTACTCTGACAATGCCTTTTAAAATCAGTGAAATATGTAGCATAATATATTGTTGTTGTTTAGTCACTAAGTTGTGTCTGAGTCTTTTGTGACCCTGTGGACTGTGTGTAGCCCACCAGGCTCCTCTGACCATGGGATTCTCCAGGCAAAATTACAGGAGTGGGTTGTCATTTCCTTCTCCAGGAGATCTTCCTGACTCAAGGATCCAACTGCATCTCCTGCTTTGCAGGCAGATTCTTTACCACTGAGCCACTAGGGAAGCCAGGGAAGACCAGCTCATGCTAATCTTATTATCTGGTAAAAGAACATTAGACATAATTAAACACCACTTTTGTTTCAAAAAATTTACAAAGCCAGGAATAGTAGGGATTCTTCTTAATAATTATGAACTATTGATATCAACATTTTGCATCATAGTTAATATTAAAATATAAAAGTTATTTCCACTAACATCAGAGACAAAACCAGAATGCCTACTCTTCCTATGAGAAGAATAGAACATATACCAACAACAAAAAACCTAAAAGTGCAACTGCATTAAAGAGAAACAAAACAGCACACCTTGTTTTCAATTCCATAAATCTCTCTAGCTTTGAGGAGAGGGCTCATAAGACAGTAAAGAGAATTACAGAAGCTTAGAGTTGGAAGAAATGATAGCATCGTTTGTATGAACATTCTGATTTTCCTTTTTGGTTGTCCTTCATGCCTTCTGAATTTCTTTTTGGTCTTATCTCATTCTGTTTGGGGCAAAGACCGTAGCTTGGCGATTTTCACCTTTACATATGTGTTAAACACTTAAGAAACTGGAAGCAGGGAGTTCTCTGACCTAGCCATTGTTTCCCCTTATTCATAAGGGAGCAAATCTTTTCTGTTGTAAATCAGAAGAGTTCTAGGTATGGAAGCATCTTTAATGATCTTGTGTTTTGAGTAATTCTAGTCTTACAAGGTGAAAAACTGCAAAGAAACAGAGAAGCATTCCATGGTTCAGTGAGTTTGGGATACATTGTACACAAAATTGCCTTCTTGGAGGATCATAATGATCATGAGTCTTTTAAAGGTTTTGAGAACTCCTGCAGGTAAAGCTAAGACAAAGTCAAATCTCTTTCACTCTGTTTAATTTCATATTTTCCAAATTTGACTGCTGAGGTAGAAATAGTCATCAACAATTCCTCCCACCTCCAGTGAACAGACCATTGTGCCCACCCAGAGGGAGAGTCTGTTTCCTCTACATTTCAATCTGGACTGGCCCTGTGACTTTCCGTGTGGGCAGAGTGTCACTGCGTCATTCTAGGCTGAGCCCTAGCTTAAGAGGACTGCTCGCTCCTTGGCTCTCTTAGAAGTCCCCTGCTCTGCTGAGAAAAAGTTTGAGCAAGGTTCCCTCTGCTAGGAGTCATGTGACGGGAGGCCGCTCTCACCCTAGAGCTCTCAGCTGCTCACAGAGCTGGGTCCATTCTGTGGTGAGAACTTTGAGAATCTTCTTAAGACCAAGCCCCATGGGAATATGACAATATACGCTCTGTTTCTGTCCTTTAGAAATTTCCCCATTTATTTATTTTGAAGATGGACATAGAAACTGATAATCCAGAGCAAAGTGTCATGACAGGGGTGGGTAAAGGGTCTGATGGAAAGGCTAGGGGCTGACCTTGAATCCCAATTTCACACTTGAGGGTCAGAGACATCTTACTGGAAGGGAAGTTATTTCACTTGAATCCTGAGGAAGAAGAGTGTGGTGGTTGGAAAATGCACCCAGGTAGTCTTTGACCACCCTACCTGGACAAGATGGAGCCCAATTCCCCTCCCCTTGAGTGTGAGCTGAATTTAGTGCCTCACTTCTTTTTTTTTTTTTTTTAAAGCTTTTTTTATTTTCCTTTTTTTGGGGGGGGGGCTGCAGAGGGAGGGGGCAGGTGGGCCACTTCTATTGGTCTTTCATTTATCTATTTTCATCCATCTTTCTTCTGTGTGGACCTCCCATCACAGCAGCCTCTCTCGCTGCAGAGCACCGGCTCTGGGCACATGCGCTCCAGAGCTCTGGTTTGGTAGTTGGACACATTGGTCCAGCCACTCCGCGGCACGTGGGATCTTCCCAGGCCAGGGATCGAACTGGCACCCCTTGCACTGCAAGGCGGTGTCCTTACCCACTGGACCACCAGGGAAGCCCAGTGCCTTGCTTCTAAGTGACCAAGTGTAGCAGGCTTCCCTGGTGGATCAGTGGTAAAGAGTCTGCCTGCAAATGCAGGAGATGTGGGTTCGATCCTTGGGTCGGGAAGACCCCCTGGAGAAGAAAATGGCAATCACTCCAGTGTTCTTGCCTGGGAGAGACAGAGACAGAGGAGCCTGGTGGGCTGTGGTCCATGGGGTGGCAAAGTGGCAGACACAACGGAGCGACACAGCAACAGATCAAATGTAACAGAAGTGATGATGCATGACTTCCAGGATTAGGTCATAAAAGGCATTGAGGGTTCTTCCTCCTGCCTCCCTCCCTCTGTGTCTCTCTGCCCTTGTCTTACCCTCTTCCTTGCACTGGGTGAAGCAAAGCTGCAAAGACCCTCAGACAGCCCTGTGGCGAGGCCCATCTGTATGGTGCACCATGGCCTCCTGCCAACAGCCGACAAGCAGCTGGAACTTGGCAATGGCTGTTGGATGAGTCACCTTTGAAAGGACTCCCTAGCCATCTTTAAGCCTTTAGATGATTATGGTCCTAAGTTGACTGAGCCCTTAGTGAGAGAGCCTGAACCACCCAACCAAGCCAATCCTTTGAGGTCCCTGCCGCCATGGCTGGTTTAATTTCCAAGAGAAGAGGCTTGCCACCAAATCTAAGACCACAAAGCCCAGAAAGAGGTGGAAATTCCCACTCTGCAAGTTTAACACCAGTCTCCAAGTTGTTGACATTTCCTGGCTGAAGGCCCATCTCTGCCCTGGAAGGCTGACAGTAGAAATGATAACACACTCTCTCTGCCCTGGGAAAACCTCTCTCTCATCACCAAGCTGTAACTATCTTGCGTCAATCATTTCGACCTTGGCTGCACAGTGGAATCGCCTGGGAAGCATTCGCTGCTTTGGAAACGCCCACCTCAAATCCTAGAGTAAATTAAAGCAGACTCTCTGGGGGTGAGGCCTAAGAATGAGGATTGTTTTAAAGTCCTCCCTGCTTCCCCCATGAATCTAGTATACAGCCCAAGGTTGAGAGCCATTGCCCTCATCCCTTGACTGGGCAAGCGTCTCTCAGTCAAATGGAGGTGCTGAGGACTTTGCGTTACCAGAGGGTTTCATATGAGAGTGAGGTAAATACGTGTGGGACTTGGCAACTCAGATCTGTGGGCCAGGAGGCTCTAGGCTTTGTCTTGCCTCCCGGCACAAAGGGTCCAGCACTTTGTAGCTCCGAGAGCATTCAGCTGTTAGGGGTGAGCTCTCTTCTGACAGAAACAAAGTTGCTAATGCTTCTCCAGCATTTACCATGGTCAAGAATGGCTCTGAGATATTAACATGTATTAAGTGAAGTCTTCTAACATCTTCTAGATAAACAGTTAAACCCAGAGAGGTTAAGCAATTTGCCCAAGTTTGCACAGTCTAGAAATGATAGAGTTGAGATCAGATTCAGGTATCTGACTCCAGACCATCGCTCTTTCTAACTTTGACATACTGCTTCCCTAGACCCTTGGTGCATTGGAATCTGCTAGATTCGGCGGGTGAATGGGAATTAACAGTGAAAGGGGTTCCTAGGATTTGGAGAATTTAGGGAGTGCTGGAGACAGGAAACCCTTGGGTTATATAAATTAGGGATAATTCAACACATCACTTTGCCAACAAAGGTCCATAGAGTCAAAGCTATGGTTGTTCCAGTAGCCATTGTACGGGTGTGAGAGGTGGACCATAAAGAAGGCTGAGTGCTGAGGAACTGATGCCTTTGAACTGTGGTGCTGGAGAAGACTCTTGAGAATCCCTTGGACAGCAAGGAGATCAAACCCAGTCCATCCTAAAGGAAATTAACCCTGGATATTCATTGGGAAGGACTGAAGCTGAAGCCGCACTTCTTTGGCTACCTGATGTGAAGAGCTGACTCCTTGGAAAAGATCCTGTTGCTGGGAAAGATTGAAGGCAATAGGATGAGAGGGTGGCAGAGCATGAGATGGTTAGACAGCATCACCGACTCAATGGACATGAATTTGCGAAAACTCCGTGAGACAGTGAAGGACGGGGAAGCCTGGTGTGCTGCAGTCCAGGGGGTTGTGAAGAGTCAGACATGCCTTAGGACTGAGCAACATCAGTAACAACCCTCTTTTTGGTGAAATTAGAGTAAGGGTCTGAAGTGAGTCAGAAATTAGGACTTTGCGTTACCAGAGGGTTTCATATGAGAGTGAGGTAAATACGTGTGGGACTTGGCAACTCAGATCTGTGGGCCAGGAGGCTCTAGGCTTTGTCTTGCCTCCCGGCACAAAGGGTCCAGCACTTTGTAGCTCCGAGAGCATTCAGCTGTTAGGGGTGAGCTCTCTTCTGACAGAAACAAAGTTGCTAATGCTTCTCCAGCATTTACCATGGTCAAGAATGGCTCTGAGATATTAACATGTATTAAGTGAAGTCTTCTAACATCTTCTAGATAAACAGTTAAACCCAGAGAGGTTAAGCAATTTGCCCAAGTTTGCACAGTCTAGAAATGATAGAGTTGAGATCAGATTCAGGTATCTGACTCCAGACCATCGCTCTTTCTAACTTTGACATACTGCTTCCCTAGACCCTTGGTGCATTGGAATCTGCTAGATTCGGCGGGTGAATGGGAATTAACAGTGAAAGGGGTTCCTAGGATTTGGAGAATTTGTGGAGTGCTGGAGACAGGAAACCCTTGGGTTATATAAATTAGGGATAATTCAACACATCACTTTGCCAACAAAGGTCCATAGAGTCAAAGCTATGGTTGTTCCAGTAGCCATTGTACGGGTGTGAGAGGTGGACCGTAAAGAAGGCTGAGTGCTGAGGAACTGATGCCTTTGAACTGTGGTGCTGGAGAAGACTCTTGAGAATCCCTTGGACAGCAAGGAGATCAAACCCAGTCCATCCTAAAGGAAATTAACCCTGGATATTCATTGGGAAGGACTGAAGCTGAAGCCGCACTTCTTTGGCTACCTGATGTGAAGAGCTGACTCCTTGGAAAAGATCCTGTTGCTGGGAAAGATTGAAGGCAATAGGATGAGAGGGTGGCAGAGCATGAGATGGTTAGACAGCATCACCGACTCAATGGACATGAATTTGCGAAAACTCCGTGAGACAGTGAAGGACGGGGAAGCCTGGTGTGCTGCAGTCCAGGGGGTTGTGAAGAGTCAGACATGCCTTAGGACTGAGCAACATCAGTAACAACCCTCTTTTTGGTGAAATTAGAGTAAGGGTCTGAAGTGAGTCAGAAGGGTTTTGCATTAGTGAGTAGAGAGCTGTGGGGCTCAGAGCCTTGAGTAAAGGAAGGAGGTGGTCATAGAAGGCTATGGTCAGAGGGGATAGCTTTCCGTGAGCCTCGCCTGAGGAGGGCAGCAAGCCCTAGCTCCCACGGAGCCCAGCTGCTTTCGCCCAGAAGCAGAGCTGTCCAGCCTGCTCCGTGGAGAGGCTGTCCTGCCCCCAGAGGCCTCCTGGAGTCAGGAATCCCAGTGCTGCACCTGTCCAGAGCCCAGGTAATCTGTGGTGTCAGGGACCCTTGAGTTTTTTGGATAAATAAGCCACTGTCAGGTCCACTCGTGGAGGCCTCGGGGGCCCCGCCTCTGTGTTGGTGTTCCTGCTCTTGCGTGAGTGTCGGTCCAGCTGCTCTAGCCCCCTCGCCCTCTTGAACAGTGGGTTGTAGTCTGCTTACCAGCTCCACACACACCTCCATGTCACTGTTACAGTGGCCCTCTGAGGCAGGCCAAGGAGGAATTTCTTATTTAAAAAATAGTTTTTATGGAAGTATAGTTGATTTACAATATGTCAATATTATATTAGTTTCAGGTATACAGCAAAGTGACTTGGTTATATATATATATATGTGTGTGTACGTATATATATATATATGTATGTATATCTGCGTGCGAGCGTGTGTGTGTGTATTTGCTCAGCTGCTCAGTCGTGTCTGACTGTTTGGGATCCCATGGACTGTAACCTTCCAGGCTCCCCTGTCCATGGGAATTCTCAGGCAGGAACACAGGAGTAGGCTGTCGTTTCCTTCTCCAGGAAATCTTCCCAATGTAGGGATCGAAGCTGTGTCTCCAATGTAGGCAGATTCTTTACCTCTGAGCCCTCTGGGAAACCCGTGTGTGTGTGTGTGTGTGTGTTTCTTTTTTAGTTTTATTTCTATTATAGTTTATTATAAGATATCAGGTATAGTTTTCTATGCTATACAGTAGGTCCTTGCTGCATATCTATTTTATTTATAGTAGTGTATATCTATTAATCCCAAATCCTTAATTCATCCCTCCCCTGACCTTCACCCTCTGGTGCCCATAAGGTTGTTTTCTATGTCTGTGAGTCTGTTCCTGTTTTGTAAATAAGTTCATTTGTATCATGTTTTTAGATTCTACAAATAAGTGACATTATATGCTATTTGTCTTTCTCCAACTGGGGATTCTAATTTTCCATTTTACAAGTGGAGAGACTGAGGCATCGAGAGGGGTTTGGTAACTTGTCCAGGATGCCCAGCTGCCAGCTCCCAAGTGCAGCAGCAAGGCTGTGCTGAAAGGTCACCTTTCTTATTTCGAGGTCTTTTGTTTCATAGGCCTCAGTGCAGCTCTTCCTTGAGAAGGTAAGCTTTTAGGGCAGGAAACACGTCTGCTGTTTCATTAGCAGCCCCCGCCCCTGCCCACCACGAAGTCTTCTGGGCCTGCTGTGTCTGGGGCATACTCTTCACCAAACGTCCCAGGGCCACCTGTCCACTTGGCATGTCCCTAGGCCTGAACCCAACACTTACTAAGTAGATGAGGCAGATCAATCAGATGCCATGATGCCTTCTTCTTAAAGAGGGACCAGGCAGGAAAGCCGGAAGAGCAGCCTGCTTCTACACCTGTGTGCAGACATCACATTGCTCAGTTTTCAGAAATACTGGTTGAGCCGCTGCTGCATGCGTGGCTCTGTGCTCCCCACCCGGGGCACGGGAACCAGCCAGGCAGAGAGGAGCCCTGGTCTCCTGCAGCTCACAGTCTAAGAGGGCATGAGGCACACCTCACCAAGACCTGTTAGATCACTGGGATGATTAAGAAAGAAAACAGTGAGAGGAAGCATCCTGGAGACCCAGCCTCCTTGGGGGGCCAGGGGAAGCCTCCCAGAAGGAGTGGTTTCTAAGCCAGAACCTGAGGGATGGACAGCAATCAGAAGTGGGGAGGAGGGAGCTGGTCAGGAGGAAGGAGCAGCTTGTGCAGGCCCCTAGAGGTGGGCAAGACCTTGGGAAGCCTAAAGAACTAAAAATGCCTGGAACAAGGGGAGTGTCTGGGTGTGTCAGGTGGTGGGAGGGAAGAGTGGGGAGCGTAATAAGATGAGAAGGAAGAGGCTGACCAGACCAGACAATGCAGGGTATTGAGATAAAATGACCACGTGTGAAATAGACAGCTGGTGGAAATTTGTTGTATGACTCAGGGCACTCAAACTGGGAGAGGGCGGGAGGTGGGAGGGAGCGACCTATGTACACCTATGGTTAATTCAAGCTGATATATCAGAGAAATCAAACCAATATGGTAAAGCAACTATCCTTCAATTAAAAATAAATTTAAAAAAATAAGAAAGACTTGACTGGTGGTCCAGTGGGTAAAGAGTCTGTCTTGCAGTGCAAAGGGCACTGGTTTGGTCCCTGGCCTGGGAGGATCCTATGTGCTGGGGAGAGGCTGGACTGGTCCAATTAGGAGCCGGCGCTCTGGAGCGCATGCACCCAGAGCCAGTGCTCGGCAACGAGAGAGGCCACTGCAATGGGAGGCCCACACAGGCCAAAGAATAAAGATGGATGAAAATAAACAAACAGAGAATCAATAAAAGAGGCCAAAATTAGAAAAACAAACCACAAAATAAATTAATTGAAGGATCTTCAATGGGAAGAGCAGACTGCTTTCGACTTTCCAATGATCTTTCGGTCATAAAATGTTCCCTGTGGCATGGGAGATGCAGGCAGAGGAGGAAGTGAGGAGGCTGTTGCAGTCTCCCAGTGGGAGACAGGGTGGGTGGGCCCAGGTTAATGTCCGTGGAGGTGAAGAGAAGTGGGCTGATGTGAGACGTGTATAGGAGGCAGTGCGGACATGGCTTGGAGAGGGAGCTGCTGGTGTCAAGGATGATGCCCAGAATTCTGGTTGAGGCAGAGGGGATCAGGGGATCCTTCCTGAGATAGGAAGAATGGAGCGAGAGTGGTGTGTGGGTTTGAGATTGGGTTGTGTTGACTTTGAGATAATGAGAGAGATTTAAGCAAAGGCCAACTGAGGAGCTGGATATGTGAGTCTTGAGTTCTGGAGTGAGACAAGGGACCGAGATGGAGATACTGATTTGGGAATGTTGACCCTGTGGTAGAGGATACAACTACATAGGAAGGAAGTGAGGGGCTGGGGCTGAGACTTAAGGATGTCCTTGCCAAGGCGACTGCCAAGAAGCTGCTGGAAAGGCTGGAATCATGGCAGCCAGGGGAGGGGTGTTTCAAGAGAAGAGGAACCATTAGAGGGGCCAGATGTTTCCCGGGCAGCAAATACGGCGGGGGTTGCAAACTGTCCCTAGTGGCCTGGGGTCACGGCACAGAAAGTTGGGAGGGAGTTACCTGGGTTTTCCCGGGGAAGGGAGGTAAGGAAATGGAGCTAGTGCATGGAGTCAGGTTCCAGTTCAACTTTGTGATCTTACAAAGATGATTTGCCTTTTTTGGGCCCCTTTTCAATATTCTTATCTGAAAAAAGAAAGAGTTGAACTGTCACGTCTAAAAGACATTCTCTAATCCCACCAAAGTGGGATTCTTCCCATCAGCAATGTAATAACAGCAAGAACTTCTTAATGACGCGAACTATCGTGGGCTCCTTAGGGCTGTCAAGCTTGGTGTAAGAGGATTTCCCTGCTCAGCACCACCTCTCTGCAGCTGGATTCAGGTCACTGCCCCTAGCGACGTTCCTCTCTAGGCTATCTCAAATATGCTGATTTCTGCACCTCTGGGGCATGTACAAGGTGGCATATTTTCCATTGCTCCTGCATCTTCTGCTGCATCTCTTCCCTTCCATGACCTTGCTAATTACATGCGTGTGAAAGCTGATCCTTGATTGTGCTCTAGGTGCCAGTCCACAGGTATGGTATGTGTGCATGTGTGTTTCCCCAGTGATACAGCAGTGGGTATGGGGGTCCAAATACAAATACAAGTGACCCAGAGAATCTGACGGACTTTTAAGAGACATTTTTAAAATGGGACCTTTTAGAGAAAATTCTGGACATGAAGAAGTAGAAGAGGTTTTATGATTTAAAATCACTTTTATATGATGCCCTTGGCCAGGGCAATATAGCAGAGATTGACTTTTTTGTTTCTATCCCTCTGTCTTGTATATATGTATATAGGGGGATAAACCAGGTTTCAGAAAGCGAAGCAAGTTGCCCCATTAATTGGTACAACTACAGAGTGTAAGAGCTGTGCCAGTGACCCTAGTGGCTCCTCAAGATGAGAGAGTGCCACTCTGTCCTACACACTGAGGCGCAGAAAGCCTTGGCCTTCAATGAGGCTAAGTGGGGAGCCAAAATGAAACCCCTGTGGAATAATCTAGGACTCCCTTTATAGCAATTAGATATACGTACAAAAGTACTAAAGAAATGAGAGGCATGCTGTGGGCCTCGAAACCCTGAACTTTGAAATAGACAAAGAAGGTGAGAGAAGGAAGAGGGAGACCCTAAGGAGAGACTAGAGTGCAGTAGAGGGAGTGGCTAGGAAGACCTCATATGGCCAGAGACGTGAGGAGGAATGAGGGGGAGATGGATGGCCTGGAAGTGTCAGATGAGGTTCCAGGGAGATTCAGTGTGGCAGGCAAACAGGAGTTGTTATAGAAATGTAGTACAGTCATCAATTTTTATAGAAACATATGTAAACAAAAGAGTAACCAGGAGTGCATGGCTTTCTCCTTCTACCCTGGAACAGAACATTTAGGCATTGCCTGCTTGCTGCCCCTTTTTTACGCCCAGGAAGAGAATCAAACTAAAATATTCACATCCATGACCAACTGGGTGTGGTGGAAGAGAGGGGACCCAGTGTGACCAAGATGTGGTGAGCAGGATGGCCCTGGATGAAAGTTCTCCTGGAGAAGGGTAACAGGTTCCCAGGGGTGAGGACTACATACTTGGGTACGCTTAAAGAGAGGGAGAGAGAGTGAAAGTGAAATTTCAGTTTGGAGAGAATATTTGAAGTATGTCCCTTATTCAAATTAGCCCTCATTGTGTACCTGCCCCTTGCCTAGCAAACACCTTTAACCATAATAAAGACCAGTTATACTAAAACACGTGTAAATAACCCATGTACATAAGAAGCATAGAAGTCAGAGAGGATGCCACCTCTTCATCCTCTTGCTTGGTGCACACAAACCAAAGTGCTTTACAGTTAAATAGGAATTCAAATTTGTCCCTGAAGATACTCTTACTAGAAACTGTGGTGTCAAGTCAATTGATGAGTGAGTCTTTGCCTGAAACCATAATGTTGAAATCTCATTTCTTATAACGTGTATCTGGAATGTTTTGGCCCAAACGACTTACCATACTGAACAAAAAGGAGGTGCTATCTGGAAAGTGGTGCAACTCTTGGTGGAAACTTTTTTGGTGGGAAGTCACCAGCATGTACACAGGAAAAGGTGTAACCTAGTGTTGCTTTCACAGTCAAGCTTTTGCTCAAGTTTCTGGCCGACTTCCTCCCATATTCTCTCTGCTTTTTTTGGCCTGGCACACTTGGGTTAGATTAATATTCATTCTCTTTTATTGTTAATCAGTATTTTATTGAATGAATATACCACTGTATTTTCAACCACTTACCTGCTGATAGACTTTTGCATTGTTTTCAACTTGGAGCTAGTTCCAATAAAGCTGCTAAGAGATTTATGCACAAATATTTGCTTAGTCATATGCTTCCATTGTTCTTAGTAAGTACGTAGAAGCAGAAAGGCTGACCTATACAGTGTGTGCTAAATTGCATGAGTTGTGAAAAACTCTTTGTGACCCCATGGACTATAACCTGCCAGGCTCCTCTGCTCATGGGGATTTGCCAGGCAAGAATGCTGGAGGAAGTTGCCATGCCATCCTCCAGAGGACCTTTACAACTCAGGGATCAAACCCGTGTCTCATGTCTCCTGCACTGACTGATGGGTTCTTTATCACTAGTGTGACTCAGGAAGCTTGACTCATATAGTAGATGTGTATGTAGAGTTTTAAGAAATTGCCAAATAATCATCTAAAATAGTCATATGGTTTTATATTCTCACCAGTAGTATCAATATATAAGAGTTCTAGTTTGTTTATGTCCTTATCAACACTTGATATGGTCAGCCGTTTTAATTTTAGATGTGTGTAGTGATATCTCATTTGAGTTTTAAACTTCATTCCTTAAGGACCAATAACATTGTCTTAATGTACTAGGGCTGCCATATAAGATAATATAGATTTTGTGGATTAAACAATATAACTTTATTTTCTCTTACTTCTGGAGTTTGGAGTCTAAGATCAAGGTACCAGAACAACCGGACTCTGGTGAGGTTCTTTTCCTGGCTTGTAGTTGGCTTCCTTGTTCTATTCTCATATGGCTGAGTGGACTGGAAGAGCAAAACGGAAAAGAGACAGAGCAAGTGTACAAGCGGGTAACATTGTTAGTCATCAAATTTTTTTGTAACAATGCATGTACATTTCCAAGGAAAAGGTGCTATCTGGAAAGTGGTGCAACTCTTGGTGGAAACTTTTTTGGTGGGAAGTCACCAGCATGTACACAGGAAAAGGTGTAACCTAGTGTTGCTTTCACAGTCAAGCTTTTGCTCAAGTTTCTGGCCGACTTCCTCCCATATTCTCTCTGCTTTTTTTGGCCTGGCACACTTGGGTTAGATTAATATTCATTCTCTTTTATTGTTAATCAGTATTTTATTGAATGAATATACCACTGTATTTTCAACCACTTACCTGCTGATAGACTTTTGCATTGTTTTCAACTTGGAGCTAGTTCCAATAAAGCTGCTAAGAGATTTATGCACAAATATTTGCTTAGTCATATGCTTCCATTGTTCTTAGTAAGTACGTAGAAGCAGAAAGGCTGACCTATACAGTGTGTGCTAAATTGCATGAGTTGTGAAAAACTCTTTGTGACCCCATGGACTATAACCTGCCAGGCTCCTCTGCTCATGGGGATTTGCCAGGCAAGAATGCTGGAGGAAGTTGCCATGCCATCCTCCAGAGGACCTTTACAACTCAGGGATCAAACCCGTGTCTCATGTCTCCTGCACTGACTGATGGGTTCTTTATCACTAGTGTGACTCAGGAAGCTTGACTCATATAGTAGATGTGTATGTAGAGTTTTAAGAAATTGCCAAATAATCATCTAAAATAGTCATATGGTTTTATATTCTCACCAGTAGTATCAATATATAAGAGTTCTAGTTTGTTTATGTCCTTATCAACACTTGATATGGTCAGCCGTTTTAATTTTAGATGTGTGTAGTGATATCTCATTTGAGTTTTAAACTTCATTCCTTAAGGACCAATAACATTGTCTTAATGTACTAGGGCTGCCATATAAGATAATATAGATTTTGTGGATTAAACAATATAACTTTATTTTCTCTTACTTCTGGAGTTTGGAGTCTAAGATCAAGGTACCAGAACAACCGGACTCTGGTGAGGTTCTTTTCCTGGCTTGTAGTTGGCTTCCTTGTTCTATTCTCATATGGCTGAGTGGACTGGAAGAGCAAAACGGAAAAGAGACAGAGCAAGTGTACAAGCGGGTAACATTGTTAGTCATCAGTCTGCTTATAATGAGTCACTTCAGTTGTGTCTGACTCTCTGAGACCCTATGGACTGTAGCCTGCCAGGCTCCTCTGTCCATAGGATTCTCCAGGCAAGAATACTGGAGTGAGTTGCCATTCTCTTCTCCATGGGATCTTCCCAACCCAGGAATCGAATCCATATCTCTTATGTCTCTTACATTGGCAGGCAGGTTCTTTACCACTATCGCCACCTGGGAAGCCCCCAGGGAAACTTGGATTAAAATTATAATTAGGTGCCACTATATACTCACTAAAATTGCTAACATTAAAAAGACTGATAAAAACCGAATATTGTTAGAGATGAGGAACAACTAGAAATCTCTATGTCGCTGGTAGCCATGTGAAATGGTACAGCTGCTTTGGAAAACAATTTTTGTTTCTTATAAATTTAAGCATACTCTACTACATGATTCAGCACTTCCGCTCCTAGGTGTGTATCCCAAAGAAGTTAAAGTATGCACCCTCAATACCTTAGAAAAGACTGGTCACAGAGGTTTTGTCGTAATAGTCTCAAGTGGAAACAATCATAAATGTTCATAAATGTTCATCAATTATATAACGCTGGCCCAGTGGTTAAGAATCTGCCTGCCGAGGAAGATTCCACATACCACGAGGCCACTAAGCCTGTGCGCCACAGCCACAGAGCCCAGGCTCTAGAGTCCATGAGCCATAACTACAGAGGCCAGTGAACCTAGCCTGTGCTCAGCAACAAGAGAAGTCACCTCTGTGAGAAGCGCGCACTCCATAATGAAGATTCCCATAACCCGACAGTCCAGAAAAGGAGTTTGTTTATGTCCTTATCAACACTTGATATGGTCAGCTTTTAATTTTAGATGTGTAGTGATATCTCATTTGAGTTTTAAACTTCATTCCTTAAGGACCAATAACATTGTCTTAATGTACTAGGGCTGCCATATAAGATAATATAGATTTTGTGGATTAAACAATATAACTTTATTTTCTCTTACTTCTGGAGTTTGGAGTCTAAGATCAAGGTACCAGAACAACCGGACTCTGGTGAGGTTCTTTTCCTGGCTTGTAGTTGGCTTCCTTGTTCTATTCTCATATGGCTGAGTGGACTGGAAGAGCAAAACGGAAAAGAGACAGAGCAAGTGTACAAGCGGGTAACATTGTTAGTCATCAGTCTGCTTATAATGAGTCACTTCAGTTGTGTCTGACTCTCTGAGACCCTATGGACTGTAGCCTGCCAGGCTCCTCTGTCCATAGGATTCTCCAGGCAAGAATACTGGAGTGAGTTGCCATTCTCTTCTCCATGGGATCTTCCCAACCCAGGAATCGAATCCATATCTCTTATGTCTCTTACATTGGCAGGCAGGTTCTTTACCACTATCGCCACCTGGGAAGCCCCCAGGGAAACTTGGATTAAAATTATAATTAGGTGCCACTATATACTCACTAAAATTGCTAACATTAAAAAGACTGATAAAAACCGAATATTGTTAGAGATGAGGAACAACTAGAAATCTCTATGTCGCTGGTAGCCATGTGAAATGGTACAGCTGCTTTGGAAAACAATTTTTGTTTCTTATAAATTTAAGCATACTCTACTACATGATTCAGCACTTCCGCTCCTAGGTGTGTATCCCAAAGAAGTTAAAGTATGCACCCTCAATACCTTAGAAAAGACTGGTCACAGAGGTTTTGTCGTAATAGTCTCAAGTGGAAACAATCATAAATGTTCATAAATGTTCATCAATTATATAACGCTGGCCCAGTGGTTAAGAATCTGCCTGCCGAGGAAGATTCCACATACCACGAGGCCACTAAGCCTGTGCGCCACAGCCACAGAGCCCAGGCTCTAGAGTCCATGAGCCATAACTACAGAGGCCAGTGAACCTAGCCTGTGCTCAGCAACAAGAGAAGTCACCTCTGTGAGAAGCGCGCACTACATAATGAAGATTCCCCATAACCCGAGACAGTCCATGCACAACAATGAAGACCCAGTGCAGTCAAAAACTAATAAATTAAAAAAGAATGTGATGGATGAACAAACTATGGCGCATCCGTACAATGGAATTCTATTCTCAAATAATAAGGGAGCAAATCCTGAGACACACAACCACATGAATGGTTCTCAGAAGGATGTTATCAGGCAGAAGTCCTCAGAACATCCTAGAACAGTGTCAAGGTGCCTCAGAAGGCCACTTTCAGTCATGCAAACACAGGCTGTCCTATTTTCAACTGAGTGGAATAAGCCGAACGTGTCTTTTTTATTAACATGTTTGTATTCCACTAGAAGCTCTTTATGCTGCTGACCCTGAAAGCAATGAAAACTCTGGACCACTTCACACTTGGGCAAGGCAATCCATTTGTGAATCAGGACAGATTCCCACATGGGCTGTAGGAGAAAACTGCAGCAGTCTATGGAATGTTTCCAGATGTTAACATAATTGACGATTTTCTAAAAATGAACGCCAATTGTTACATGTGGTTTCAACATTTTCGTTTTATTTTCTCTAATGGTTGCCTTCCCTCACTGAGTGATTTCCCATTCTCCAGGATGCATAATGCTTACCTTTAAAGGTGTGATCTCCCAACACTTCATTGCCTGGATAGGCTTCTTTTAACAAGCTAAAACAGACATAACTAGGGCACTGTTTCAGGCTGATATGACGAATGTGAAGCTGAAGAATATTGAAAGCCATTCAAAAACTGGTTTGGTAAATGACAGTACTGTATAATGAAACCAAATGCATAGATCAGAATTTTAAAAGAAATCCTAGCATGAAGATAAAAGGACATGAAAGATTATAAATGTTGAAAAGATACACCACCTAATGGTGTCCTGTCAAGGAAGAGAGATAATATGATAACTTACAGAGCATCCCCGAGCCTCTATAGGTACTTGACCTATAGTTTGCAGAGAAACAATCTTTTTGTTTCATCTGGCTCATATTAAAAATAGGAAAAACAAAAGCAGCATTTTTTCCCCACTCTCATACAGATGGTGGAAAAATCCATGCAATTTTTAACTGTCTGAAATTCTTTAAAGCAATATAAGACAGAAAGAATTATTAAATCACTTTTCCATTTCATATAATGAAAAACTGCACCACCAGAGTGGAGCTAGAGCCATCAATTTTGGAGCAAGTGGGAGCTCTGATTGGTCCTGCGGGCAATCAATCACCTGGTGGTCCTGGGTCCTTATCTCTGAAGTCATCTTGCTATAGGAAAGAGAAATTTAGAAAAAAAATCAAACTAAAGTCAAACTGCTCATTAACATTTATAAAATTACAGTTTTGAGATTTATTTAGTATGTAACTTACATATATGACATACGTGGAATTTGGGAGACATATCTACACACTCTTTCACTCATTTGTTTCTTCTTCTTTCACTAATTAATTTGCTCATCCACTCATTCAAAAAGTATTTTGTATGCCTGAAGTATGATTACTCCCTGCAACCAGAGACAGTCCATGCACAACAATGAAGACCCGATGCAGTGTGATGACTCCAGGCATTGGGATGCAAGCTCCCTTTGAGCTCACAGTCCATTCAGACAGAGAGATGGACAAAGAAATGACTACAGTATATCTTGATAAATTGGGTAATCAATTGTATATTGTTGACAGTGTCATGTACACACACACACATACACACACAGCTATTTCCAGGCATTCTGGGGCTGAATTCATAGTTGTTAGAAGGGCAATGGAAATTTATCTTGCTTTCTTGTTTACTTAATATTTGAAGCAGTAATAGCTTAGGTATTTTTTTTTTTTCACTTGTGCATGTGGACTTGGTTCCAATAGAAAAGATGTTTGATGTGACTTTTCAAAGTACACGTGTCTCTAAATTCTCAATACTTGAGTGAATCTGACTAGGAGAGACCATTTGCTTGTGAGGAGAGAATCCGGTTAGAGAGAGTTATCAACAGTGATGTCCTTCACAGTCTGCCAGATACGTCAGTTCCCTTGGTTGAGTCTCCAGAGGCAGCAAGCGCTGCCTGCTGACAGGGCTCCCCTCTTCCAGGATCTCAGATCTGGGTGGCAAGGCTGGACAGGTAGGTAAAACTACCTAATCATATACAAATAACCACTTTAAGGTGCCTCGCTTTCTCTATAGGTGAATGGAATTAGAGCTAATTGTCTTAGCTAAGTGTCTGACAAATGTTCCTATCCATATTGCTACCCACACTTCTCTTGCAAGGGCTGAACATGCTAGTGAATGGACAACCAGGAAAACATAGTCTCAATTTTTACTGCAATTTTTCATGTGCATAGGTTGCCCTGCATGCCTTCCATTGGATCTGGACTTCCCCCTCAGACAGGAGTGAGTGTGCTCTTGTCTCAGTCTGAGCTCCCAGAAGGTGGAACGTGTGTTTATATCATCTAAGTAGTTGTTCTCTGAACATTAAGATAGTTTGAGATTTATTTAGTATGTAATTTCATTTCACGTGGAATTTGGGAGACATATCTACACACTCTTTCACTCATTTGTTTCTTCTTCTTTCACTAATTAATTTGCTCATCCACTCATTCAAAAAGTATTTTGTATGCCTGAAGTATGATTACTCCCTGCAACCAGAGACAGTCCATGCACAACAATGAAGACCCGATGCAGTGTGATGACTCCAGGCATTGGGATGCAAGCTCCCTTTGAGCTCACAGTCCATTCAGACAGAGAGATGGACAAAGAAATGACTACAGTATATCTTGATAAATTGGGTAATCAATTGTATATTGTTGACAGTGTCATGTACACACACACACATACACACACAGCTATTTCCAGGCATTCTGGGGCTGAATTCATAGTTGTTAGAAGGGCAATGGAAATTTATCTTGCTTTCTTGTTTACTTAATATTTGAAGCAGTAATAGCTTAGGTATTTTTTTTTTTTCACTTGTGCATGTGGACTTGGTTCCAATAGAAAAGATGTTTGATGTGACTTTTCAAAGTACACGTGTCTCTAAATTCTCAATACTTGAGTGAATCTGACTAGGAGAGACCATTTGCTTGTGAGGAGAGAATCCGGTTAGAGAGAGTTATCAACAGTGATGTCCTTCACAGTCTGCCAGATACGTCAGTTCCCTTGGTTGAGTCTCCAGAGGCAGCAAGCGCTGCCTGCTGACAGGGCTCCCCTCTTCCAGGATCTCAGATCTGGGTGGCAAGGCTGGACAGGTAGGTAAAACTACCTAATCATATACAAATAACCACTTTAAGGTGCCTCGCTTTCTCTATAGGTGAATGGAATTAGAGCTAATTGTCTTAGCTAAGTGTCTGACAAATGTTCCTATCCATATTGCTACCCACACTTCTCTTGCAAGGGCTGAACATGCTAGTGAATGGACAACCAGGAAAACATAGTCTCAATTTTTACTGCAATTTTTCATGTGCATAGGTTGCCCTGCATGCCTTCCATTGGATCTGGACTTCCCCCTCAGACAGGAGTGAGTGTGCTCTTGTCTCAGTCTGAGCTCCCAGAAGGTGGAACGTGTGTTTATATCATCTAAGTAGTTGTTCTCTGAACTTATAGTGAAGAGATAGTCACTGAAGGAGGTTGCTGACTGGCCACCCTTCAGAGAGAATGTGGGCTTCTAAGTTTCATCAGCAGGAGAAAATTTTAGCAAAGGTGATTTGAGGAGAAATCAAGGAAGGCTTGGCGAAGACTTTGGAATGGGAAGGAAGTCTGTTGGGTGATGTGGCGTTGTGGCATGAGGTCAGAGGGCAGGGGAATGGAGCGGATGATGGCTTGGGTCTCCTTTTCAAACTCTCTGATTGAGGTTTCCCCCACACTGAAGCAGATGGTATTAATACTATGAAGGTTTTTCTTGGAGGAGGCTGTGGATTTCTCCTTCCCCGGGTCTCATGATACAAAGCCACAGATAGAGCTGTATCAGAAAACAGAAAAGTAACCTTTGCTATTTAAAGAACTGGGAGTCATTTCTGTATTCGAGGCTGGAGAGAGGAGGGGGAGCATGCTGTGGAACGATATCCTTGGCAAAGGGAAACTCCTAATTAGTTTGGGAAAATGCTTTTTTAATGGTGTGTGGGGTGGTGGTAGGCCATAGCAATGTTAGCCCCCGAGCTTCTTCCAGAACAGTGAATCAGGGTGATCAGGGCATGGCTTGTTGTGTGTGCTGAAGTCCAAGAGCGGCCAGCATGAGCAGACCGACAGGTTTCTAGATTTAAGAGGGTTTTTAGGGTTTCCAGGAGCCTGGATTTTTTGACTCTGGAACTGGGAAGAGAAAAGAGATGTGCAATGAGACACATGCCCCACAGCATGGAGGCACGGGAGGGCCAAGAAGAAAGAGACGGCACTAGGATTCCTTGTGGAAGGACAAGGGAAAGAAACCCTAGAAAGGGGACCACAGTGTCGCTCCTCAACACGCGAACCTTCACGAAAGCAGCCTTGGCCTTGACAGCTGAGCAGGACTCTTAAGGGTAAAGAGGTGGGAAAGTCGTGTAAGGTTAAATGGGGGCTAGGTCCTTCTCCGGCTATTAAGGAGAAGGCATTTCAGAAGACTGAAACCTGGTGGAGCCTGAACTAGATCACTGCTAAAAGGTCTTGGCCACCCAGTTCTTTGGGTGGAGAGGAAGGAACACGTGCAGAGCTGGCTGCGTGAGAAGCCCAGGGTCCTTGGCAGGGACGTGGATCTGCCCAAGACCTGGCTCAGGGTGGACGGAGGAGCCCAGGCAGGGTCCTGCATGTGCATCAGAGTCACTAACCTGGTGGCTGCAATGATAGCAGTGGGTTTGTGTCTTAGAAACCACACTGTGTTCCAGAAGGGACCTCAAGGGCAGCCACCTTGTAAGATCATTTTTGGGAAATTAGTCACCCCAAGGGGGCTCTGGGAAGGCATAAATTGAGGTTTATTTTTTTAGAGGAATATTTACATGGGAAACTGCCAACTGTTGGTCAGTTCCAAGTATGGAGTTTGCCTTTTCGGCACATATTTGATGAACATCTACTACGGTCACACAGCTTCCCTGGTGGCTCAGATGGTAAAGAGCCTGCCTGCAATGCAGGAGACCTAGGTTCAATCTCCCGGGGAAGATCTTTGGGTCAAGAAGATTCACCTGGAGAAGGACATGGCTACCCTCTCCAGTGTTTGTGCCTGGAGAATCCCATGGACAGAGGAGGCAGGTGGCTACAGTCCCTGGGGTGTCACAGAGTCAGACACAACCAAGCAACTAGTACTTTCATTTTTTGCTTTACTGTGGGCAAGAAACTGGGAGCAGAGACGACAAGACACGGTCATCAACCCTGCGGAGCTCCAATCTCGTGGGGAGACAGGCAGAAGCTTGGATCTTGCCCACAGCTCCAAAGTCTACTAGGAGGAAGCCTGGGTATGATGCGCACACAGTCAGACGTGGTGGCGTGGAGGGTGCAGGGGAGGTTTACTGAGTCTTCAAAGAGGTGTAGGAGAGAGCCAGGTGGAGAAGTGTGTTACCTGGTCAAGTGTAGGGACTTCAGGGAGAAAAGAGCTTCCCGCCCAGGCAGCTCTCAGTGCAAAGGGAAGGACGAGTCACGCTGGACAGACATGTGCAGGAGTTACTTCTCATCCTGACTTTCATGGGCTTCACAGCAACAAACCAACTTTTCTTGGGGACAGTAACCTGGCCTCAAATGAAATAAACAGCCTGCCCCTGGCTGCTTCTGTCTTAGCACATGGAGCTCACAAGAAAAACAAAATGGAGGGTCAGGACTCTGCTGGAGGGAGCTGGCCCTGCACGCGGTGAATATTCAGACCCACAAACGGCAGTCACGGTACAGGGCTTCCTTCTGTGTCTATTGTCTTGAGGTGCTGAAGAGACACTAATCCACAATCGCTGTGTGGGCTTTACACCTTCCTGCAGCCCTGCCACTGCCTCTGTGTAGCCTGTTTTCAGAGCCCCAGGAGCACCAGCACCCCAGGTTGGAGCGGGTGATTTCTGCCTTTGCTTGCAGAGAAAGATAATAACCTCAAGGAGGGGATTTCACAGCTCTTTGAATTGAGTTGCATGTTTGTTCTGGGTTATTCTTTCTGTTTCTTAATATAACACTTGTTCGCTGTTGAGTAAATATTGATCCCATTGCCGTCAGCATTAGTAGCAAAGGATGCTGAAAAATAATCAGCTAGGTAACCAAGTCTGCTCTCCAGACAAAGCGAGTGTGGTAGGAGCCCTGTTAGGATGGGGGCCATGTCCACACCACAGACCATTCAATCAACATTTCTGTAATTACTAGGTTCATTTCCATCTTTTATGAAACATACAAATCTTCCCTGAATACCATCTTTTGGAACAGATATAAATCAGTCTGCAACTTAGATCCAGGTCACATATATCAGGAAGCAGAAGCCTGCCTCTTCCCTGAATACACTTTGTGGGGAGACAGGCAGAAGCTTGGATCTTGCCCACAGCTCCAAAGTCTACTAGGAGGAAGCCTGGGTATGATGCGCACACAGTCAGACGTGGTGGCGTGGAGGGTGCAGGGGAGGTTTACTGAGTCTTCAAAGAGGTGTAGGAGAGAGCCAGGTGGAGAAGTGTGTTACCTGGTCAAGTGTAGGGACTTCAGGGAGAAAGAGCTCCCCGCCCAGGCAGCTCTCAGTGCAAAGGGAAGGACGAGTCACGCTGGACAGACATGTGCAGGAGTTACTTCTCATCCTGACTTTCATGGGCTTCACAGCAACAAACCAACTTTTCTTGGGGACAGTAACCTGGCCTCAAATGAAATAAACAGCCTGCCCCTGGCTGCTTCTGTCTTAGCACATGGAGCTCACAAGAAAAACAAAATGGAGGGTCAGGACTCTGCTGGAGGGAGCTGGCCCTGCACGCGGTGAATATTCAGACCCACAAACGGCAGTCACGGTACAGGGCTTCCTTCTGTGTCTATTGTCTTGAGGTGCTGAAGAGACACTAATCCACAATCGCTGTGTGGGCTTTACACCTTCCTGCAGCCCTGCCACTGCCTCTGTGTAGCCTGTTTTCAGAGCCCCAGGAGCACCAGCACCCCAGGTTGGAGCGGGTGATTTCTGCCTTTGCTTGCAGAGAAAGATAATAACCTCAAGGAGGGGATTTCACAGCTCTTTGAATTGAGTTGCATGTTTGTTCTGGGTTATTCTTTCTGTTTCTTAATATAACACTTGTTCGCTGTTGAGTAAATATTGATCCCATTGCCGTCAGCATTAGTAGCAAAGGATGCTGAAAAATAATCAGCTAGGTAACCAAGTCTGCTCTCCAGACAAAGCGAGTGTGGTAGGAGCCCTGTTAGGATGGGGGCCATGTCCACACCACAGACCATTCAATCAACATTTCTGTAATTACTAGGTTCATTTCCATCTTTTATGAAACATACAAATCTTCCCTGAATACCATCTTTTTTTGGAACAGATATAAATCAGTCTGCAACTTAGATCCAGGTCACATATATCAGGAAGCAGAAGCCTGCCTGTCCCACTGTTTTTCTGGTGGAGTAAGTGCTGACTGCAAACTGAATCACAATGTGATTATTTGGTGATGTGATAAAATCCTCATATATTAAAAGGCCACTAATGCTGAAGTAATGGCATTTCAACCAAGGATGAGCTCTATCTACATGCAGAAGAATTTGGTAAACAAATTAATACTGTAATCAAGTTTACACAGGTCATAAGCCTGCTGCTTTCTGGTTCTTCATGCAGTCATTCGGTCGCTAGGTTGTGTCCAACTCTACGACTCTATGGACTGTCGCCCACCAGGGTCCCCTGTCCATGGGATTTCCCATGCAGGAATACTGGAGTGGGTTGCCATGTCTTTCTCTAGGGAATCTTTCTGGACCATGGATTGAACCTGTGTCTCCTGCATTGGCAGGCAGATAATGTACCATTGAGCCATCAGGGAAGTCCAGTGTAATAGGTATTTATGTTACTTTCCAGAATCATAGAGTCTGGGGTCATTCTGTATAACTATTCTCATTTAACTCCCTCTGCACTACCCCCTTCAATTGCTTCTCAGCCTCTCCTGGGCACTGTAGGGTGGGAAGCTTGCAACCTTACAGTCTATTTGGAGAGTTCCAACAGAGAATGCTTCCTGGCTAGAGTCAAGACTGCTTCCTTACTTTTAGTCATGGGCCATACAAAGATAGCTTCATTAATTTTCTAGGCATTTGTAGACATAAACATTTGTGTGCTTTTATGTGCATTTAGAATCTAGGCTCTCAGAACAAAAGAAAAAGCTGTAAGAGTCAAGTGTTACCACCACTTTCCCTTTACCCACTCTAACTTCATGCCTAGGCTATTATTTTCACATCCTACCCAATATGCTTGAATTTCTTTCAAGCAAAGAAAATGGTGTTTCTTTATATTTTTTCTTTAATTTAAACCAGCCTCTAATGTAGACTGATCTTCCTTCTGAATTTATCAGAATTAATGAGATGGGATGTGACTGGTGGCTTGGAAATGGGAAGTTAGAATCAATTCTATGGTGCTCTACAGTGGTATTTTCTATACAAGATTGAACTTCCTTGAAAGAAAGGTGGTGTCTAAATGCATGAATAAATTTACAAAGCCTATCGTAAGCCAGGTGGACCCTTCCATCAAACACCATTAATCCATGAAGGCAGGGCTAACACTTCTACTGCTGTTTGAGGCGGTTGCTATGGACTTCCCCATCCGTCCCATTCCATCCTAACTACTCTCCTGTTAGCCTGACAAGCTGGATCTCACTAGATCTTAATTTCTCAATTCCAGGTCCCAAAGTTTCATCTCCAAGACTGACTTGGCTTCTTGCCTTTGGTGCTCTTCCTCTCTGTGGTCCCGGAGCTGGGATCTAGCTCAGCCACCCTCTGCTCCAGCCCCTCCTGCCATCAGAGCTGGGAATACTGGAGTGGGTTGCCATGTCTTTCTCTAGGGAATCTTTCTGGACCATGGATTGAACCTGTGTCTCCTGCATTGGCAGGCAGATAATGTACCATTGAGCCATCAGGGAAGTCCAGTGTAATAGGTATTTATGTTACTTTCCAGAATCATAGAGTCTGGGGTCATTCTGTATAACTATTCTCATTTAACTCCCTCTGCACTACCCCCTTCAATTGCTTCTCAGCCTCTCCTGGGCACTGTAGGGTGGGAAGCTTGCAACCTTACAGTCTATTTGGAGAGTTCCAACAGAGAATGCTTCCTGGCTAGAGTCAAGACTGCTTCCTTACTTTTAGTCATGGGCCATACAAAGATAGCTTCATTAATTTTCTAGGCATTTGTAGACATAAACATTTGTGTGCTTTTATGTGCATTTAGAATCTAGGCTCTCAGAACAAAAGAAAAAGCTGTAAGAGTCAAGTGTTACCACCACTTTCCCTTTACCCACTCTAACTTCATGCCTAGGCTATTATTTTCACATCCTACCCAATATGCTTGAATTTCTTTCAAGCAAAGAAAATGGTGTTTCTTTATATTTTTTCTTTAATTTAAACCAGCCTCTAATGTAGACTGATCTTCCTTCTGAATTTATCAGAATTAATGAGATGGGATGTGACTGGTGGCTTGGAAATGGGAAGTTAGAATCAATTCTATGGTGCTCTACAGTGGTATTTTCTATACAAGATTGAACTTCCTTGAAAGAAAGGTGGTGTCTAAATGCATGAATAAATTTACAAAGCCTATCGTAAGCCAGGTGGACCCTTCCATCAAACACCATTAATCCATGAAGGCAGGGCTAACACTTCTACTGCTGTTTGAGGCGGTTGCTATGGACTTCCCCATCCGTCCCATTCCATCCTAACTACTCTCCTGTTAGCCTGACAAGCTGGATCTCACTAGATCTTAATTTCTCAATTCCAGGTCCCAAAGTTTCATCTCCAAGACTGACTTGGCTTCTTGCCTTTGGTGCTCTTCCTCTCTGTGGTCCCGGAGCTGGGATCTAGCTCAGCCACCCTCTGCTCCAGCCCCTCCTGCCATCAGAGCTGGGTTCTCCCTGCTCCAGCTCCACGGCCCAGACCTAGCAGGCAGAGCCCGAGACTAGCGGCCCTGCTGATTGAAGATATGTGACCCATTCCTTCTGTCTCTTCTCTGACTATATCCCCAAGACTAACAAATTAGGTTACTCTACCTAGGCGTCTCCTGTAGAAATGGGTCTTCTGGAAAACCCACATGTACCACTCTCACTTTACCAAGAAGAGAAAAAGAAAGATCATTTCCACCATGAAAGAACCTTCAGTGGGAATCTAGCAGGAAGTCATTTTCAGTGACCCAAGAAATCAGCAGCATGGTGTGGCTGTGTAGCCTGACCTTCCTTTGGGCACACCACCGGCCCACTTTCCCAGGCTTTTTGGAAAGTAACTGGGACCAAGCTTCTCCAAATAGGAAATACTTTCCCTGGTCAAGACACTTTGAGAACTCAAGAGTGGGTCGGGAGACATGAAGTGACTCCAGTGAACTCTGCAGAGGTGTCACCTGGAAGGAAGCCGTGACAGTGCCTCAGGCTTGGAGCTGGTTGAACTTGGGGCGCTGCCTCAGGTGGGCTGAGGCGGCTTAGAGGGAGCAGAGAGTCTGTCTGGCTTTGGAGGCGGGGATGGCAGGAGATGGGGGTGGGCAGTTAGGACCTAAGAGGAAAGTGCCTAAGGTCGAGTTTGAAGGACAAAGACTGAAGAAAATGAATTCACGGTGAGGAGAGCAGCTTCAGGGATCAGGAACAAGAATGGAGAACGGGAAAGAGACGCACTAGTAGAACTAAGGCTGTGAACATGCTGCCATTTCTGATTCGTGTGGTGTCTGTGTAGGCTGGTGTTGAGGGTGCCCAAGGCATGCTGGGGGCTGGAGGCAGGGTGGTGATGGGCTCGCAAGCTTTCCTAGAGGTTCCTAAGGCAAGTGTTACGGGTGGACTGTGAGGAAGCACACGTGCTGTTTTCCAAGTGAAGTGAAAAAGGAACTGGTGTTTGAAACAGTTTTTATTACTAGTTTCTACTGCTTATGGCAATGGGAGTATGGGACAGTGAATATATCCGGAGCGGTTTATTTGTGGGTAGTTATTTTGTTCAACCGTTGGAGGTAGATTCGAACATTGCATTTAAATCTCAAATTGGCTGCAGCATTTGTGCAGGAGAGGAGTCTGGATGTGACGAACTTCATGTCGTGGGATTTAGAGGCAGATCTGTGTGTATTGAAGGGTGAGAAATCCCTGGCTACTTGTCTGGAGGCTTCTGTCTCACTCTTTGAGGAAGGAGGGCTGTTCAGGCCTCGTCCTCAGCAGGAGCAGAGGTTGGCTGGGTCCTGTGGTCCTGAGCATCCCTGCAGCTCCCTGTAGCTTCTGGGGAAAACTACTTTGCCCTCAGCTCACTTAGGAGCACACTTCAGCAAAAGCCGGGGAGAGAAAGATTCATTCTGTCACAGGTGGTTTAGAATGAAGGCCCTTTAGGACATTTGCTTAGAGGAGTTCAACTTGACACAGCACACAGGCTAGCTCCGTGCCAATGCCCTTTCACGCCCATCATCTCATTTCATCTTAAAAACAATCCATAAACGTATGCTGTAGCCAGGATTGTCATCCTTACTTTACAGAAAAAGAAATGGAGTCTCTCAGAATTTAGGAAATTTCTGTGCGATTATTCACATGTCACATCACTGACAAAAACAAGAACAAGATAAGTCTATGCCTTTAAATTTCTAGTAATATATAGTATTATTTGCTCATTAACTAGAAATAAAATCTATCATTGAGACTTACAGATCGGTTTGGGGGTATATATTGTCTTTATGTCTTTCCATTAAATAATAGTTGGTTATATGTCTAAATATTTATATCCTACATTGTTTCGAAAAGCTTTTGAAATGGCTCCAAGCACCTTCAAAATATAAAAACAAAATAAGCTGAGTTAGAGAATATACAATGTTTACAAAATTCCCTAGCAGCCCAGTGGTTAAGACTCTGCAGTTCGCAGGCGGGGGGCACAGTTTCCATCTTTGGGGAAGGTCCTATCTGCTGCCTCGTATGGCCCCAAAGAAACGCAGTGTGTGGTTCAACTAGTGGACATCACGGCGCTGACAGTGGTGGTGATGATAAGGGAAGGGAGGGAGGGGTTGGCGCTTAAGGACTTGAGCGGGAGCTGGCAACGCTGAGGTCGTGGTGGTGGGGGGTGGTGCTCCTGGAGACAGAGGTGCTGGAGGTGGTCCTGGGGTTGGTGGTGGTGCAGGGATTGATAGTAGAGATAGGAATTGTAGGGGAGGCTGATGATAGTAAGGGAGGTCACCATAGCAAAAGGAAAAAGGGGTCCAAAAATTATAGTCCAGCCAGAGATAAAGTTAGTAGACTGGAGGTGAAAAAGAGAAGGTGGAGTTAAAATTTGCAAAAAAGAACTAGAAGAGCTTTCCTTCTTCCTTTTGTCTTACACCTGGGTGTGAAGTAGCCTGCATTCTCGACAGTCTTGCCCTTGGGAATAGCTTAAACAGTGGTAATCTTAGCTCATCTTTAGTAAGTGCTTACAATGTGCCAGATGCTATTACATGCAACTTCGGTGGAGATCTCATTTAATCCTTGTAACAACTCATGAAAGAGATTTCTATTATTAGTCACACTTGACATGTGAAGAAACGGAGGCACTGAGAGGTGTAAGTACCTTGCTCAATATCACAGTGACGGGAAGTGATAGGACCAGATTCCATCCGGTTCTTAGCGCAGAGCTTTGGGGAGCACGGCCGACATCGAGCTGTCTGAGCAGGGCCGACCAGCATCCCAGGTGGGGATAAATGAGAAGTTGTCTTTGAACTCTCGTGAGTTCTGAAGACATGGCTTTAAGTACTGAGGCTGAGGATCCAGGGAGGGGGATCTTCAGTTATAAGTCAACTCATACACCTCTAATCTTCAAGAGCTTGAAGGAACAGCTCCTCATCTGCGGCCCAGGTCTGGAAGTTCGCTGGAGGCCGCCTGCTCGCTGCTTGTGAGCGGGGCTGCTGTCCTGGGTCCGGGTGTAGGTGTCCACCGTGAAGGTGTGGTCTGGACACGAGTGTTAGCTGTCTCCATTTTACAGACTGAACGACTAACTGGATGTTTTTTAAAAAGAGGTTTCGATGTTGCTGTGGATGCCTGTGGTCTGAGTTGTCAGTGGCTTCCCACATCAGTGACCAGTCACCCTCAGGCCCCTTCTGGGGGTGGCTGTGTGCTATTTCGTGGCTCTGCTTTTCTTTTGCTACAAACATATCCTCTGGCACATCCGAGCAGGCTCCGTGGTGCTCCGACACACTGGTTTCACGCAGGCTCGTGATTATCTTCCGTCCCGGCCTCGCCCTGAGAGCGTGTGCGCCCGTGTCGGTCCTCCCTCCTCCTCGTCGTCTGCTTCTTTTGGTCTGTTGCTTTCGTTAATAAACTCTTTCACATTTTGATTTTCTTCTTTTACTTCTTGTCTTAGAGGAAGGGTGGAGGCGGAGCCACCTGCCTTTCTGTCTTCTCTGCTTCTCTCTGCCCTCACACCTGGGTGTGAAGTAGCCTGCATTCTCGACAGTCTTGCCCTTGGGAATAGCTTAAACAGTGGTAATCTTAGCTCATCTTTAGTAAGTGCTTACAATGTGCCAGATGCTATTACATGCAACTTCGGTGGAGATCTCATTTAATCCTTGTAACAACTCATGAAAGAGATTTCTATTATTAGTCACACTTGACATGTGAAGAAACGGAGGCACTGAGAGGTGTAAGTACCTTGCTCAATATCACAGTGACGGGAAGTGATAGGACCAGATTCCATCCGGTTCTTAGCGCAGAGCTTTGGGGAGCACGGCCGACATCGAGCTGTCTGAGCAGGGCCGACCAGCATCCCAGGTGGGGATAAATGAGAAGTTGTCTTTGAACTCTCGTGAGTTCTGAAGACATGGCTTTAAGTACTGAGGCTGAGGATCCAGGGAGGGGGATCTTCAGTTATAAGTCAACTCATACACCTCTAATCTTCAAGAGCTTGAAGGAACAGCTCCTCATCTGCGGCCCAGGTCTGGAAGTTCGCTGGAGGCCGCCTGCTCGCTGCTTGTGAGCGGGGCTGCTGTCCTGGGTCCGGGTGTAGGTGTCCACCGTGAAGGTGTGGTCTGGACACGAGTGTTAGCTGTCTCCATTTTACAGACTGAACGACTAACTGGATGTTTTTTAAAAAGAGGTTTCGATGTTGCTGTGGATGCCTGTGGTCTGAGTTGTCAGTGGCTTCCCACATCAGTGACCAGTCACCCTCAGGCCCCTTCTGGGGGTGGCTGTGTGCTATTTCGTGGCTCTGCTTTTCTTTTGCTACAAACATATCCTCTGGCACATCCGAGCAGGCTCCGTGGTGCTCCGACACACTGGTTTCACGCAGGCTCGTGATTATCTTCCGTCCCCGGCCTCGCCCTGAGAGCGTGTGCGCCCGTGTCGGTCCTCCCTCCTCCTCGTCGTCTGCTTCTTTTGGTCTGTTGCTTTCGTTAATAAACTCTTTCACATTTTGATTTTCTTCTTTTACTTCTTGTCTTAGAGGAAGGGTGGAGGCGGAGCCACCTGCCTTTCTGTCTTCTCTGCTTCTCTCTGCCCTCAGGAGGCAAGACGGGCCTAGCACGGGTGGAGCTGTGGGCCTGGGGCTCCTGGAAGCCGGGTTTCGGGGAGTCTGAACGCCTGTGGCTACAGTTTGAACAAGATCATTCGTTTAATCCTCTCCCTCCCAGAGCGCCATTCCCAAACCACTTGTTTTCATACAACGTCGCATAGAATGTGACTCCTACATGCGCACGTGGACAGAGAAGGTAAATCCATTAATAGTCAATTAATTTCAGAAAATTAATGTGCCCTGGCTTTTATGCTAGGGCCTGAGAAAATAGAAACAGTTCTTCTTTGTGAAATTTTGCTTTTTCCTATAGTGGAGGTAAAGTCATTGATTCTTAGGGGCATTAAGAGGCGTGGGGAGATGCGGAGCACATGGAAAATATGTTTGCACTTAGTGGACTGCAGGAGCAATGAGATTTTGTATTTGGCCAATGTTTATAGGAATGCCAATACTGAGGAATTTTTTACCATTAAAAAGGCTTAAGATTGTAAATTTGCTAATAAAGTTTTTATGTGGTAACAATGCCACTTGTAGTACTTGTACTGTAACCTCAAATCTAGGTTTTTTGGGAAAAATAGTGGCAGTGGAATGCCTGAAGAAGATTCCTGAGCCGACACAAGCAGTGTTTGTCAGAACCGATTACGGAGTGCTAATGCTGCTTGGGAGCGTGTGGCGGGGAGTGAGGCCCTCTGCTTTGAATAACATCCAAAATGATGCCAAAGTTAACAATTCACTAGCTCATCTTTACATTTGCCAAAATTTCATTTGTCCATTAAAATGTCCAACACCACTGAATAAAACGGCACAACCTGTGGCAGCCGCTGTCAGGTGATAACTAGGGGGACACCGGTCAGAATTTAGTCATCACAGTCTCTACTCCTACCAGGCTTTGATATCAGCCACAATTTCCTGACTAATGAGAGACATGCCTGGTGACTGTGCTCACTGACTTGTGACCAGACTGAAAGGCTGGAAGGTGGTCATGAGTATAGGCTGAAGCATGTTTATAGAGATGCATCTATCTGCAAAGGGATTTTGTTCAAGTTCACGGAAATGCTTAACTCAGAATGAACAAAGCAATAAAGTGAATTTAACAATGATTTTTATTGAATTCAAAAATTGTGAGCTCAGAGCACTTGAGTTAAATTAAAAAGCAATTTTATTGCATTAATGGTGAGTATGAAGAATCAAATCAATAAAGATCCCACTTGCCATTAAGTTCAAAAACAGTGAGAGCATTTTATTAACTGCGTTGTTTTAAATTCAGTCATATATGTGCCCTTAATTTGCCAAGCTTTTTCTGACTACTGAATGTGGGCTTTAAAGATTGCTGGCATATGTAAACACACATGTGTATAATCTAAACCACGAGTGGCATTGACCTTGGAGGGGGCCATTGAACTACACAGCTTAGTTACATCACATATGAATCAAGGATGGTTATATGTACTTCAGGTGGGCTGCATTTCTGGAGATGCTGGTATAGGCTCCCAACCAGGGAGGTGAGCCCGCCCGAACAGATGGCTTCTTATGCCCTTTAGAACATATAAATTCATCATAAGGCCAATACTGAGGAATTTTTTACCATTAAAAAGGCTTAAGATTGTAAATTTGCTAATAAAGTTTTTATGTGGTAACAATGCCACTTGTAGTACTTGTACTGTAACCTCAAATCTAGGTTTTTTGGGAAAAATAGTGGCAGTGGAATGCCTGAAGAAGATTCCTGAGCCGACACAAGCAGTGTTTGTCAGAACCGATTACGGAGT
Organism: Tragulus kanchil; assembly: GCA_022376925.1. NCBI lineage: Eukaryota > Metazoa > Chordata > Mammalia > Artiodactyla > Tragulidae > Tragulus > Tragulus kanchil. The sequence continues at coordinate 119,759,917 of JAIOJX010000026.1, forward strand.
GCTAATGCTGCTTGGGAGCGTGTGGCGGGGAGTGAGGCCCTCTGCTTTGAATAACATCCAAAATGATGCCAAAGTTAACAATTCACTAGCTCATCTTTACATTTGCCAAAATTTCATTTGTCCATTAAAATGTCCAACACCACTGAATAAAACGGCACAACCTGTGGCAGCCGCTGTCAGGTGATAACTAGGGGGACACCGGTCAGAATTTAGTCATCACAGTCTCTACTCCTACCAGGCTTTGATATCAGCCACAATTTCCTGACTAATGAGAGACATGCCTGGTGACTGTGCTCACTGACTTGTGACCAGACTGAAAGGCTGGAAGGTGGTCATGAGTATAGGCTGAAGCATGTTTATAGAGATGCATCTATCTGCAAAGGGATTTTGTTCAAGTTCACGGAAATGCTTAACTCAGAATGAACAAAGCAATAAAGTGAATTTAACAATGATTTTTATTGAATTCAAAAATTGTGAGCTCAGAGCACTTGAGTTAAATTAAAAAGCAATTTTATTGCATTAATGGTGAGTATGAAGAATCAAATCAATAAAGATCCCACTTGCCATTAAGTTCAAAAACAGTGAGAGCATTTTATTAACTGCGTTGTTTTAAATTCAGTCATATATGTGCCCTTAATTTGCCAAGCTTTTTCTGACTACTGAATGTGGGCTTTAAAGATTGCTGGCATATGTAAACACACATGTGTATAATCTAAACCACGAGTGGCATTGACCTTGGAGGGGGCCATTGAACTACACAGCTTAGTTACATCACATATGAATCAAGGATGGTTATATGTACTTCAGGTGGGCTGCATTTCTGGAGATGCTGGTATAGGCTCCCAACCAGGGAGGTGAGCCCGCCCGAACAGATGGCTTCTTATGCCCTTTAGAACATATAAATTCATCATACATAAGTGAAGGTAAATTTCCCGTATGGTAAATATTAACCCCAAACACGAAATTGCTATTTTTGTAGGTTAAAGATGATTGAATAACAGCCATTTTATATGGTTCAACCTGATATAGCCTGCTGGAATTCATTCATTCATCTGTTCATTTATTCATTCTATCAGTCACTCAACAAATCAAGTCACTGCTGTGCCAGGGGCTGAGTGGATGGTAATGAAGCAAGAAGATATAAGATAGAGTGAGAGACAGACAGAAAATAAGCCCATTTTCAAAGTGTACAATTGAAAGTTGTGAAAGGCACTATCACAGTAGAAACGGGGTGACAGAAGAATATTGGAGGAAAGCTAGGAGGGTGGCTCCAGGCAGGGCCATTCAGGTTGTACCTGAGTGATGGGTGGCGTGAGCCAAGAGGAGCCTGGAAACAGCTCTGCCGCGGAGGGAGAAGCAGGTAGGAAGGGCTGGGGAGTGTCGGTGGCCATGTGCTCTGTTGTGCTTACTCGCTTCAGGCGTGCTCAACTCTCTGCGACCCCATGGACCTCAGCTTGCCAGGCTCCTCTGTCCTTGGGGTTTTCCAAGCAAGAATGCTGGAGTAGGTTGCCATGCCCTTCTCCAGGGGATCTTCCTGACCCAGGGACCGAACCCATGTCTCCTGCTGCATTGCAGGTGGACCCTTTACCACTGGCTCACTGAGGAAGCCCTTCTACATGAGTCCAGAAAGTTGTGAGGAGAGTGCTGGATTCCTTTCTTGACTTCATACCTGAATGATCAGCACCATGGGATTGACGCCCAAGAGAGATGGTTTGGCCAGCTTGACGGTCCACCTCACATGCTGCAAGGAACAGTCTATGAGGCAAGCACTACTGGCCTCACATAGATGATGCCTTGTTATTCTGTTGGGACCCTATGCAGAGCCTGGACTCAGAGCTTCAGGACCTAGCCTGAAAATGAGGGAGTGCTGGGCAGCTAAGGCTGAATGACCAGTGGGAACCTTAGAGCTAACCAGAAAGTTTTCCCTAATGGAGCATTGTTGAAATATATCAAGAACAACTGTTTTAGTTGCTGAGGGCTTATTATATGCCAGGCACAGAGTATCTTCTTTATTTAAGTTTTTATTACTCAATTATAATCTAAGGAGATAGTATTACCACCCCCATTTTACAGGTGAGGAAATCAAGGCTCAAGGAGGCTGAATGATTTGCCATGGTTGAGTGGTAGGGTGGTGATAGTCTAGGCCATCTGATCACAGAGGCTCTCTTCCCTTAACCTCTCTGCTGTGTTGACCTCCCCCTCCCACTCCACCCCACCCCAACTGTTATTGAGCATGCTGCATCATTGGCACCTTGGTTTCCTTCAAGGAATGTTGCAGTCAAGCCATGACCATAGGAGTCAGGGACTGGGTCTCCCACAACTAAAGCAGTTTTGCTTGTTAGACTTATTGAAGAACGAGGAAATGTCTCACATAAGAACTTGCACAGTGAAGGTCACAGTGTTCAGTAGATTGGCAGAGCAAGCTTAGCTTCTGACTCTTGGTAGAGGCCCCAAGAATCCAGGGAATTGCACCTATCCTCATGGGTGATATGGCTGAGAAGAGAACGGAGAGACCAAGAGCTTTGCAAGAGCCATTCCTTGCAACATTATTGTTGACCTCCGAGATCCATGCTTCTCTTGGGCTCCTAGCCCCATTCTCTACAGGGAATTGTGATGGCCTGCCTTGGGCCAGACCAACAAGTGGGGAGAAAGTCAAGGAATCCAGGGTCATGTGAATTCCCACCTCCAGATTTGTCTTCTCTGCTGAGAACTTCTCCTTCCCGGTGCCAACTCACAGAAGTATGTCTTGGGGCAAACGCTTTTCCATGCCTTATTACAAGTGACGGAACGTATTTCATAATCCCATAAGCAGGGTTCACAGCCTATGTTATCTCTGCTTCCTGGGGGCTGCCAAGCAAGAAAAGATGCCCGTGAAACCACTGGCGCCAGAAGCAAGCAGAACGCCCCATGACTGCGATCACCTCCTGGGGTCCTCAGCAGCTGGGGGGCCTGTTTCAGGCAGCAGGGCTAAGGCACATCCTGCCGGGTTGGATGGGGGCCCTCCTGGGCTCTCTGGGGCACATATCGATTTCAGGGCCCTGCCTGGAATCAGAGCTGGGAAGGGGAGGCCTGAAATACTGTGAAATGTGATAAAGCTGGTCTGATTCAGGGCGTCCATGCTTTGTGACACCTGCCTATCTGTTACACTGAGGCCGTTACACAACTGTCTGGGAATTCATCCGCATCCTCTTGTGTGCCACGGTGCCAACCGACCTCAAAGTGGGTGGGCACCTGGAGGGAGGGGTCGGATTGGAGTTTTTCTCCCCACTTTTGGCTGTGCAGAGCTCCTGCATCCCCCAAATGACATGCTAGCAGGAACGATCAGCAAAAAACTAGAGTTCACCTAAGCGCTTGGCCTATCCTTTCCAAAATCCAGGTCACTGGGATTTTCTTCTGCCTCTGTCATCCTCACAGAAAATGCAAGCAAGTTTTAATCTCAAATTTTCCTGGAAACTTCTTTTGGTATTTAAAACTCATAAGGTAACAAATGTCCACTAATAGGTGAATGGGTGAAGAAACCACAGCACCCATATGATGGAATACGACTCAGTAGTAAAGAGGAAGGATCCACTGAAACATGGACTCGTGTGGATGAATCTCAGAAGCATTGTCCTAAGAGGAAGCAGCCAGATTCCAAAGATTGTATGCTGTCTAATTCCATTTATATGACACTGTGGATAAAGCAAAGTATGGGGGAACATTGCCCCCATGGCTAGCAGCTTCCAGTCCCAGGGGTATCTCTGGGTTCTCAGTGGGGAGGCAGGGTGATGTAGCTTTGGGGAGAATCTAAGTTTGCACTTCATTCAGAGAAGCCTCACTTTTATCTATTGTATACACGGAGGCTTGGTTCTTTTGACAAACCTGTCCTGTACTTCAAAAATAAGTTTGAATAAGCTAAATCAGATGAAACAGTGTCTACAGTCACAGCAAGGAGATTTAAGTCTTCTCCACTCCTTGTCTAGCCCAACTGGCTCGGGATCTCCTGAGCTGAGAGAATCTCACTAATTTTATGACTGCGATCCCTCCTGGGGTCCTCAGCAGCTGGGGGCCTGTTTCAGGGCACTAAGGCACATCCTGCCGGGTTGGATGGGGGCCCTCCTGGGCTCTCTGGGGCACATATCGATTTCAGGGCCCTGCCTGGAATCAGAGCTGGGAAGGGGAGGCCTGAAATACTGTGAAATGTGATAAAGCTGGTCTGATTCAGGGCGTCCATGCTTTGTGACACCTGCCTATCTGTTACACTGAGGCCGTTACACAACTGTCTGGGAATTCATCCGCATCCTCTTGTGTGCCACGGTGCCAACCGACCTCAAAGTGGGTGGGCACCTGGAGGGAGGGGTCGGATTGGAGTTTTTCTCCCCACTTTTGGCTGTGCAGAGCTCCTGCATCCCCCAAATGACATGCTAGCAGGAACGATCAGCAAAAAACTAGAGTTCACCTAAGCGCTTGGCCTATCCTTTCCAAAATCCAGGTCACTGGGATTTTCTTCTGCCTCTGTCATCCTCACAGAAAATGCAAGCAAGTTTTAATCTCAAATTTTCCTGGAAACTTCTTTTGGTATTTAAAACTCATAAGGTAACAAATGTCCACTAATAGGTGAATGGGTGAAGAAACCACAGCACCCATATGATGGAATACGACTCAGTAGTAAAGAGGAAGGATCCACTGAAACATGGACTCGTGTGGATGAATCTCAGAAGCATTGTCCTAAGAGGAAGCAGCCAGATTCCAAAGATTGTATGCTGTCTAATTCCATTTATATGACACTGTGGATAAAGCAAAGTATGGGGGAACATTGCCCCCATGGCTAGCAGCTTCCAGTCCCAGGGGTATCTCTGGGTTCTCAGTGGGGAGGCAGGGTGATGTAGCTTTGGGGAGAATCTAAGTTTGCACTTCATTCAGAGAAGCCTCACTTTTATCTATTGTATACACGGAGGCTTGGTTCTTTTGACAAACCTGTCCTGTACTTCAAAAATAAGTTTGAATAAGCTAAATCAGATGAAACAGTGTCTACAGTCACAGCAAGGAGATTTAAGTCTTCTCCACTCCTTGTCTAGCCCAACTGGCTCGGGATCTCCTGAGCTGAGAGAATCTCACTAATTTTATGATCTTTTTTCCCTTGAGAAGTGCACACATGTACAAGGAGTTACAATTTGCTTGTTAATCCAGGGAGAGTCATAGCCTCCCTAAAGTCCATTCTCAGAGCCCCTAAAAGCTCAAGGATCTAGTTCAGTATGTTTGCCTTAGAGAGTGGACGTTATATATTTTCTTCCTTAAATACAGTCTCATACCTTGTTGTTTAGTTACTAAATCGTGTATGGCTCTTTTGCAACCTCCTAGATGGTAGACCTCCAGGCTTCTCTGCCCATGAAATCTCCCAGGCAAGAATACTGTGATGGGTTGCCATTTCCTTCTCCAGGGGATCTTCCTAACCCAGAGACTGAACTCACATCTCCTGCCTTAGCTGGTGGATTCTCTACCATCTGAGCCACCAGGGGAGCCACAGCCCAGGTGTATCAGGCATCTTTTGCTGCATAGGGCCATCCCGATGCCTGACATCCTAAAACAGCAACATTTAATCATCTCTTTCCATTTTCTGTGTTAGTTGGTCTCAACTGAGTAGTCCCTCTGCTATGGTCAGACATGTGGCTGAATGCCTCTGGGAGCTCGTCTCGGTGCTCTGCTTGGGCTGGAATATCCAAGACGACCTCTGCATGTCTGGGGCCTTGGCACTGACTGTCCCCTGGAGGACCTAGTTCTCTTCCACTAGGACTATCTCTTTCTTCATGTGGACTTTCATTTACTGTGTAGCCCTGGTGACTGGCTTCCAAGAAAGACACTGGAGGCTACCTGTCTTCTCAAAGGTCAGGACTGGAACTGGTAATGTCACTTCCATCACATTTGATCAGTCTACGCAAGTCAGGGCCAGCACAGAGTCAGAAGGAGGGAAAACAGAGGCTGCCTCTTGATGGGAGAGCACTGTGCACATCCAGGAATGGCAGGATTGCTGATGACTTTTTTTAGAGACAATTTACCACACCAGGCTCTTGGAAAGTTCAAGAGGCAATATCATCCAGGGGGATGTTGGATGCTTTGGAGATTTAAGTCTTCTCCACTCCTTGTCTAGCCCAACTGGCTCGGGATCTCCTGAGCTGAGAGAATCTCACTAATTTTATGATCTTTTTTCCCTTGAGAAGTGCACACATGTACAAGGAGTTACAATTTGCTTGTTAATCCAGGGAGAGTCATAGCCTCCCTAAAGTCCATTCTCAGAGCCCCTAAAAGCTCAAGGATCTAGTTCAGTATGTTTGCCTTAGAGAGTGGACGTTATATATTTTCTTCCTTAAATACAGTCTCATACCTTGTTGTTTAGTTACTAAATCGTGTATGGCTCTTTTGCAACCTCCTAGATGGTAGACCTCCAGGCTTCTCTGCCCATGAAATCTCCCAGGCAAGAATACTGTGATGGGTTGCCATTTCCTTCTCCAGGGGATCTTCCTAACCCAGAGACTGAACTCACATCTCCTGCCTTAGCTGGTGGATTCTCTACCATCTGAGCCACCAGGAGCCACAGCCCAGGTGTATCAGGCATCTTTTGCTGCATAGGGCCATCCCGATGCCTGACATCCTAAAACAGCAACATTTAATCATCTCTTTCCATTTTCTGTGTTAGTTGGTCTCAACTGAGTAGTCCCTCTGCTATGGTCAGACATGTGGCTGAATGCCTCTGGGAGCTCGTCTCGGTGCTCTGCTTGGGCTGGAATATCCAAGACGACCTCTGCATGTCTGGGGCCTTGGCACTGACTGTCCCCTGGAGGACCTAGTTCTCTTCCACTAGGACTATCTCTTTCTTCATGTGGACTTTCATTTACTGTGTAGCCCTGGTGACTGGCTTCCAAGAAAGACACTGGAGGCTACCTGTCTTCTCAAAGGTCAGGACTGGAACTGGTAATGTCACTTCCATCACATTTGATCAGTCTACGCAAGTCAGGGCCAGCACAGAGTCAGAAGGAGGGAAAACAGAGGCTGCCTCTTGATGGGAGAGCACTGTGCACATCCAGGAATGGCAGGATTGCTGATGACTGTTTTTAGAGACAATTTACCACACCAGGCTCTTGGAAAGTTCAAGAGGATTCATCAGTGTTAAGGGTAACTCCACTGTACCAGGGAGAGCAATGAGCTCCTGGGTTGGAATGTTGCTGCATGCTTTTTAAAGGTCTATTTTCCAATGTATTTCTTCCCTTGTGTTACTATGAAGGTCATCAGGAGGTAGGTGCAATCCTGTTCCTCAAAGCTTATCTTTTCTCCCTCCAATCTCATTGCTCTGCCAATTTCCCAAGGACACACCCTTATCACCTGTAAACTTGACTGCATATTTTATACTTCACGATATTTTTCATTTTTCTCTTCCAGGAAACACCTGTCTGTTTTCTATAGACAAAGTGGAAGCTCCCTAAGGCACAAAGCCATACTCTTAGGAAGTGGCCATGTTACAAGGGCAGCAATGTGCACAGGCAACCAAACTTCATGACGTCCCTTCTCCCTCGCAGATGGATAAGGTCCATATAGCCTTTGGCATCCATGGACACCTGAGGTGGATGAGCTATCTGGCTGTCAGCCAAGATGAGCTGCACTTTTACTGTCTGTATATGATATACTTCTTGTGACTTCATTAGAAAGCATTGCCCGTTGGTTGGGGTAGGGTATGATGAAAGAAGCACTCTGCTGCAAACACCCCTGGGAGCCACTGCTTTCACCCTCAGCCTTCACTAGAGTCAACAATATTATTTCAGTGCTTTACTGTAACTGGGAAGCATTTCCTGGATTCCTGATGTTTTTACTCCTTGCCTAGAATACTGCCTCCTTCCTCATTCTTTTATCCCAACTTGGCCCATTCTTCAATGCCCAAGTAGTCTTACCATCTATCCAAATCCATAGGTTCTTGCGATCATGGTGTCACAGAGCCTGAGTGTTAGAAAGCTTCTAGCCCAGCAGTATCAAGCCCTTCAAGTACTGGGGCCCTAGGAGGGGCCTCAGCTGCATACTGGTGATGGAGGTCCTCTAAGTCAAGCTTGATTCTTGCCAGTTCCATTTCAGCTTGGAGGCTCCCTTATGATCTTCATCTTGAGCTCCCATGTAAAATGAAGTGTTAGTCATTCAGTCATGCTTGACTCTTTGTGGCCCCATGGACTGTAGCCCGCCAGGCTCCTCTGTCCATGGGATTCTCCAGGCAAGAAGACTGGAGTGGGCTGCCATTCTCTTCTCCAGGTGATCTTCCCGACCCAGGAATCAAACCCGGGTTTCCTGCACATTACAGTCAAATTCTTTACCATCTGAACCACCAGGAATAAAATATTATATGACAATTTAAAAAAGACTTTATGCTTAAAATGAAAATCGAAAATCACAGATCTAATCCAACTTCTTTGTTTTATGAAGGAGAATATCTAGCTTAGAGACCTGGAGTGAGCTGCCCAGACCTGTAGGAAACCCAGTATTCAGATCTCCCCATTTTGACTGAGGACTGTCTACTATTCCGAGATCATTTTGGAGGAGAATGTGATCTGTTCAAGCTTAAGAATAGGTTTGGGTTTCTCTGGTGGCTCAACCACCCTGGAGAAGGAATAGGCTACCCACTCGAGTACTCTTACCTGGAGAATTCTGTGGCTCCTCTGTGGGGTCTGCACAGAGCCAGACACACTGAGTGACTTGACTTTCATTTTCATTGCTAGATCATTTGGGATGAGAGTGGAATCTATCTAGGCCTAAGAATGAGGCTAAAAGTCTTGATACTGCTTTGCTTTGTCTTAAGAAATCGTTTATTTGACTGGATGCCGGCTCTGCCTTGCTGAATTTTCTGTGCTGCTGAAGACTGATTATTGCAGGATTATCTTATGCTGTGGTCCTGTCTCCAGAGCCTGCTGGGAGCTCGTTTTGCTAGCTCAGCTGTTTCTCAGCCTTCCCTGCCTAGGTGATGTCAGCTGCGATGTTGTTTCACTCAAGCATCCCCCTCCCGCTGCTCCCGGACGTGGAGCCTCTCTTGGTCCAGCCAGCGATGTCTTCATCTCCCCTCTTCTTCCTGTTCTCTCCACTTTTGATATCCTTGAGGCTGATGGTGTTTGTCAGGTCTGTCTTTAAGTCTGGGGAGAGAACTGGTGGAGCCGTCTGCAGGCTTTGGAGAGCATGCCTGCCTGTAATTCTTTTTCCTGGAGTCCTTCTTGATGAGGCGAAGGCTCGTTGTTGCATTATTGCCAGTGGTCACCTGGGTTTTCCCATCACAGAGTGTGTCCTGCGGAGCAACAAGAGCACGATGGGTCTCAGAGAAGCAGTGGCTGCTGATTTCTTCACAGAAGATTTAGTGAAGAAGTTGGTTCCCAGGAGGATGCTTGGTTTGGTCCCTAAGGTTATTTGGCTGCGGAGTTCCCTACAGCGGGAGTAGGATTTTCGTCACTTCTCTTCACCCCAAATGTCAAGCTGTCAGAGGCTGGGAGAGAATGGAGAATGGCCACTTTCTCCACATGAACAGGAAGTCCTTGCCCCAGAATGATGGGCAGAAATGAAATCATCATAGACCGTTTAAAGCTTTGGTAATTATTGTGCAGGGCAGTGAGAATGATTGAAAGGGGTAAATTAGGTTAAATCCAGCTCAACAGTTGGAAGAGAGTTTGATGTTAACAGAGCAGAGAGAGGGTGATGAAAACCGAGGTCTTAATCCAAGCTTCCCCGTGGCTCAGAGGGTAAAGACTCTGCCTGCAGTGCAGGAAACCTGGGTTTGATCCCTGGGTTGGGAAGATCCCTGGAGGAGGGCATGGCAACCCATTCCAGTGTTCTTGTCTAGAGAATTCCATGGACAGAGGAGCCTAACAGGCTACCATCCACGAGGTTGCAAAGAGTCAGACACGACTGAACGGCTAAGTACAGCACAATCCACACTTTGCTATTAATTGCTGGATGATTTTCGGAGCGGCCCTTTCTCTCTCTCTTATCTAACCTGTTTCACTTATGAACTGTGGAATTTTGAATAAGTGATATATAAACACCCTTCCACATCTCCTATTCTATTGTTTACAATAAGTACCAACCCTGGACGGGCAGTGTCTGGGCCCTGCAAGGGAAACCAAGTCAGCTGACAGTTTCTCAGTAAAGACCAATGCTTCCTTCAGCTCAAGCAGAAGCAGTTATGCAGGAGGCTAAGGAATTACTGCCAGAAGGGGCTGGTTTACTTGAATAGAATGCTAGTCATTAGAACCGTCATTGTTTAAATGTAAATGCTGGCTTAGGAGGAGTGACGAAAGATGCTTCTCCTGAATCGGCTGAGCAACTGCAGTTGTTCTTTTAAGTTGTTCAGCTCCTGCCTTTTCCTATAGACAGTTACTGGAACTATTGATGATTTATACTCTGCCTCCTCCAAAAAGAATGTGAGGCAGCTTAAAACAGAAAACACACACCATGACAATTAACATTTTTGTGAAGAAGTTGGTCCCAGGAGAAATGCTTGGTTTGGTCCCTAAGGTTATTTGGCTGCGGAGTTCCCTACAGCGGGAGTAGGATTTTCGTCACTTCTCTTCACCCCAAATGTCAAGCTGTCAGAGGCTGGGAGAGAATGGAGAATGGCCACTTTCTCCACATGAACAGGAAGTCCTTGCCCCAGAATGATGGGCAGAAATGAAATCATCATAGACCGTTTAAAGCTTTGGTAATTATTGTGCAGGGCAGTGAGAATGATTGAAAGGGGTAAATTAGGTTAAATCCAGCTCAACAGTTGGAAGAGAGTTTGATGTTAACAGAGCAGAGAGAGGGTGATGAAAACCGAGGTCTTAATCCAAGCTTCCCCGTGGCTCAGAGGGTAAAGACTCTGCCTGCAGTGCAGGAAACCTGGGTTTGATCCCTGGGTTGGGAAGATCCCCTGGAGGAGGGCATGGCAACCCATTCCAGTGTTCTTGTCTAGAGAATTCCATGGACAGAGGAGCCTAACAGGCTACCATCCACGAGGTTGCAAAGAGTCAGACACGACTGAACGGCTAAGTACAGCACAATCCACACTTTGCTATTAATTGCTGGATGATTTTCGGAGCGGCCCTTTCTCTCTCTCTTATCTAACCTGTTTCACTTATGAACTGTGGAATTTTGAATAAGTGATATATAAACACCCTTCCACATCTCCTATTCTATTGTTTACAATAAGTACCAACCCTGGACGGGCAGTGTCTGGGCCCTGCAAGGGAAACCAAGTCAGCTGACAGTTTCTCAGTAAAGACCAATGCTTCCTTCAGCTCAAGCAGAAGCAGTTATGCAGGAGGCTAAGGAATTACTGCCAGAAGGGGCTGGTTTACTTGAATAGAATGCTAGTCATTAGAACCGTCATTGTTTAAATGTAAATGCTGGCTTAGGAGGAGTGACGAAAGATGCTTCTCCTGAATCGGCTGAGCAACTGCAGTTGTTCTTTTAAGTTGTTCAGCTCCTGCCTTTTCCTATAGACAGTTACTGGAACTATTGATGATTTATACTCTGCCTCCTCCAAAAAGAATGTGAGGCAGCTTAAAACAGAAAACACACACCATGACAATTAACATTTTTAAAAGGAAAAAAAAGAACAAAACAAAAAACCTATAATCCAGGGAGACAGGCTTTCCAAATATCCAGGATACGTTGTATCTGCACTTGATCCCAGGCTAATGGCACTTCCTGGCCCTCAAATCACAAAGTGAGCTGGGAGGACCGTGGTGGCCCGGCTTCCGTGAGCAAAGCCAAGCCTTCCTCACCTGTGTGGTTCCCCAAGAAGCCAGATTCCTTTCCTTAAGAGCAAGTGGGAAGGTGTATCTGCAGACAGATTCTTGGGATACAGTGCACATTTCTCAGAGATGTCCAAATTACTCAACTGTGTACCTCTATCAGAAACCCACCTGGGATACGCACCCTCCCACTCCTGTGAGTGTGACTTGCTCCACTGTGAACAGCACTTCCCAGGGCCTGTAGCTTGCCCGACTCCTCTGTCCATGGTGTTTACCAGGCAAGAGAGCTAGAGTGGGTCGCCATTCCCATCTCCAGGGGATCTTCCTGACTTCGGGATGGAACCCAGATCCCCTGCATGGCCCCAGATTCTGGGGGCTCTGTCCGAGCTGCCAGGGATTCCACCTCCCAGTAGGTGCCTATTTATTTGTATATGAATTCTGTCCATCACGGAAAAGGCATTTAATAAATATTTGTTAACTGAGTAATGGACTGAGAAGACAAATTTTTCTATATGTGTCTTCAGAGAGTAGAGAAAGGCCATAAATATTTTTTCCTGTTGCACAATCAGATGAAAAACAGGGCTTTGTTTGTCATAGAAAGGGAGATCAACGAGAGAGTTTTGTCATTTACACAAGGAATTGCTTGCTAGCGGATACCGCAGTTCCAACCTACCCCAGTGAGTGATCATTACTTGGTTCTTCCACACTTTCAACGGATATGCATTGAGCACCTACTGTCTGCAAGGCACTGTTTACTGCTGTTGAGTGTGTATACATGTGGAGTGGGCGTGGGTGTGAGTGTTATATAGGAGGGTCAGGGAGAGCCCTTTCTGCTAAGTCAGCAATGTGAGAGGAGACCTGAATGGAGTGAAAGAAGGAGCCCTGAGGATGCAGAGCGAGAAGGAACAGCCTGGGGTAAGAAAGCTCCTGCTGAGCTACTGAGGCTCTCCTTTGATTTTAACATTCAGCCCCCTCCCCTGAGGTCTGAGGCAGCCCTACATGTCTGCTCTTGGATGTCCTCACTAGCCCACTGGCTGAGTCAATTGGACCAGATCTCCAAGCTAATATATTTGTAACTTTTTGGAAAAACTATTATGTGATGGAGAAAAGATATACTTTTCCTCCTCTGGCTGAGATTGGCTGTCTCCTCTCACATACTTTATACCCACTGAGTCTTCATATAGTCATCCAGGGATGCTTGCAGGGCCCACCTCCATGGGAAGGAGCAGTGACCAGAGGAGGTCATTAACTAGGGCAAGAAGCAATCCTTAGGAATAAAATAGGGTCTGAGTAGGGAAGAGGATGGTTCAGCCTGCTTTGTTCTGGCTGGATATTGAGTGGTCTGAAGGGAGTTCCTTTAAAGTGAGTTTGTTATCTTACATGATAAAAAAGACTTCTGCAGATGTGATTAAATTAATGATCTGCAGCCTGGGAGGTTATCCCGGATTATCCCAGTGAGTCCCATATAATCAAAAGGATGCTTATAAGGGAAAGAGGGAGACAGGAGAGTTGGAGTTTGAAAAGGGGATATGACAGTAGAAACAGAGATTAGAGACAGAGATTTGAAGATGCTATGCTGTCTTTGGAAATGGAGGTAGGGGCTACAAACCAAGGAATGCAGGTGGTCTCTAGAAGCTGGAAAAGACAAGAAAATGATTCTCCCTTATAACTTCCAAAAGAAACACAGCCCTGATAACACCTTGATTTTAAGACTTCTAAGCTCAGAACTGAAAGACAGTGTGTTTGTGTCATTCTAAGCCACCTTATTTGTGGCAATTTGTTATAGCAGCCATAGAAATTGCATCCATTGTGGAATGTGCAAGACTGTTTTCCTCTTCTTCTTTTTTTTTTTAAATTTATTTATTTATTTATTTTGGAGGGGGTGGGGAGAGAGGGGGGTGGGCGGGCCACTTCCACTGGTCTTTCATTTGTCTAGTTTCATCCATCTTTGTTCTTCAGTCCGTGTGGGCCTCCCATAGTGGTGGCCTCTGTTGTCGCAGAGCACCAGCTCTGGGCACATGCGCTCCAAAGCTCTGGCTCGGTAACCGGACACATCGGTCCAGCTGCTCCGCGGCACATGGGATCTTCCCAGGCCAGGGATCAAACTGGCGCCCCTTGCACTGCAAGGCGGTGTCCTTACCCACTGGAGCACCAGGGAAGCCCTGTTTCCCTCTTCTTGTGCCTAAGGTGGGCCATTTGTACCAAGACATTGTCCCAAGGATGCCTGCCAGCTATGGTCAGTCCCATCAGGACCACAACCTAGGAAATGGGAGCCAGGCCAGAGTTTGTGTAAAGCAAGCTACTGCAGTGAGGAACAGAAGCTCCCCAACATCCTAGGGGCAAAGGGGGGAAGGCCCTGCTATTTGCCTACTAACTGCTAAATTATCGTTTCAAGACCTACGTGTCAATGAATAAAACTACATGATCCAAATGAATGGAGTGTTCCTAAAGATAGAGTGATCCAGAAGGGGGCTCTCAGTTATGTGGTGTTAACTTCTGGAGAGGCTGGGGGCCACAAGGTTGGTCACAGTAAGCCATACTTATGTGAATATGCCCCAGTAAAAACTCTGGACACCCTGGCTCAGTTGAGCTTCCCTGGTTGGCCGTACTCAGTATGTCCTGTCACACATCATGGTCAGAAGGTACAGCCATCCAAGTGCCTCTGGGGGATGATAACTGGAAGTTCTGCATGTGGGGCTCTCCGGACTCTGCCCCCTGTGCTCCTTCCTGGGCTGATTGTCATCTGTATCCTTTTGTTACAATAAACCATACTTGTGGGTATAACACCTTTCAGTGAGCTATGTGAGTCCTTCTACTGAATTACTGAAGACCACTGGGTTAAAAGTGAAGGTGGTCTGGGGGGCACCCTAACTTGCAAGTGTGCTCTGCTCTTTGAAATCTACTTGTTTTGACTGCTACTGTTCAGGGCCCCTCTTGGCCAGGGCTAAGCTGATGGCTGATGGGTGATAGGCTACCTCTTGTCCAAGGCCAGGTGATAACATTTCACAAGGCCTGTGATGACTTCAACTCAAAGGAGACCTTGAGCATAGGCCTATTGGGCTGCATTTGGACATGGAAAACACAGCATAGTAGGGTTTTATATGACGACAGGCAAACAGGTACAAATCTCACCCAAAGCAGACAAAACACAAGTACCCCACCTATAGGACAAAACACTGTCCAAGTTTTCCCTGTTTTGTTTGGTTAGCTTTTAAAATACATTTGCACTTTGAATAGGGACTTCCCTGGTGGTACGGTGGATAAGAATCTACCTGCCTGTGCAGTGGGCACAAGTTGGATCCCTGGTCCCAAAAGGCTCCACATGCCACGGAACAAATCTCATGTGCCACAACTCCTGAGTCCTTGCTGTTGGGCAGGTGCTCCGTAAGGAGAGAGGCCACCGCAGTGGAAGCCCACAGACCAGGATGAAGAGAAACCCCTGCTTGTACCGACTACAGGAAGCCAGAGTAGCAACGAAGACCCAGAACAGCCAAAAATAAATACATAACTAAAAAACATATTTTTAAAAAAATTTTGGCCTCTTTTACTGATTTTTTATCCATTTACTTTCATCCATCTTTATTTTTTTAGCCTGTGTGGGCCTCCCAGTGCAGTAGCCTCTCTTGTTGCAGAGCACCGGCTCTGGGCGCATGCGCTCCCGAGCACTGGCTCGTCATTGGACACACTGGTCCAGCCGCTCCGCGGCACGTGGGATCTTCCCAGGTCAGGGATTGAACTGGTGCCCCTTGCACTGCAAGGCAGACTCTTTACCCATTGAACCACCAGGGAAGGCCCCATAACTAAAATTGTAAAAATGCATTTACATATTGAATAAAGCCAGTTGTCCAGCTCAGATATGTGTGGACCATGCTAAGCATGTCCTAACAGTAAAAATGGTCACAACTCTGATCCTAGAGGACTCCCCGGGGGCAAGTCATGCACAATGCTCCTCACATCATTCTCTTTTTTTTTTTTATGATTTATTTATTTTTAATTGGAGGATGATTGATCTACAATGTTGTGCTAGTTTCTGCCATACATCCAACATGAATCAGCCATAGGTCTACATAAGTCCCCTTCCTCACTTCGTTCTTGTAACAGTCCTGCTAGTGTGTGTTGCTCAGTCTTCTTTCACAGAAGAGAGAGGCAGAGGGAGCTTTAAAAATGTCCTCAAAGGTAGCTCTAGAGCCGACACCTAGAGTCAACCTCTCCTCTCCTTACATTGTGCTGCCTTGACTGTTGTGTTTCTGTTGGAGAGATGACAGTTAACTAGATCAGGGAGAGGTGCCCAGCCGTCAATAAGGTACTCCATTTAACCGTGTTAACATGCAGGAAACAGTACCTATGGGCCGAGTGACTGATAAGAGGAAACACAGCCCTCAAGGGGAAGGAGGCCAAGATGACGTAGGAGTAGTAAGAAAGGATCTGGCCTTTTGAGAATTTCTTTGGTGCCATGTTCATGACATACAGGATTTGATTAAGCCTTGTGATCCTAAGAATGATTTTAAGTCTATTTTGCAGATGAAGTAACAGTAACTTTGGGTTAAAAAAAACCCTGTTCTAACTAAAGGCATGTTATAGGCTGAACTGTGTTCCTCCTCCAAATTTCTACGCTAAATACCTAACCTTCAGTATCTCAGAATGTGACTGTATTCAGAGATCGGGTATTAAAGATATAGTTAAATGTAAATGAGGTTTTTTACTTTTTCTTTCCATCTTTATTTTTTAGCCTGTGTGGGCCTCCCAGTGCAGTAGCCTCTCTTGTTGCAGAGCAGTGGCTCTGGGCGCATGCGCTCCCGAGCACTGGCTCGTCATTGGACACACTGGTCCAGCCGCTCGCGCACGTGGGATCTTCCCAGGTCAGGGATTGAACTGGTGCCCCTTGCACTGCAAGGCAGACTCTTTACCCATTGAACCACCAGGGAAGGCCCCATAACTAAAATTGTAAAAATGCATTTACATATTGAATAAAGCCAGTTGTCCAGCTCAGATATGTGTGGACCATGCTAAGCATGTCCTAACAGTAAAAATGGTCACAACTCTGATCCTAGAGGACTCCCCGGGGGCAAGTCATGCACAATGCTCCTCACATCATTCTCTTTTTTTTTTTTATGATTTATTTATTTTTAATTGGAGGATGATTGATCTACAATGTTGTGCTAGTTTCTGCCATACATCCAACATGAATCAGCCATAGGTCTACATAAGTCCCCTTCCTCACTTCGTTCTTGTAACAGTCCTGCTAGTGTGTGTTGCTCAGTCTTCTTTCACAGAAGAGAGAGGCAGAGGGAGCTTTAAAAATGTCCTCAAAGGTAGCTCTAGAGCCGACACCTAGAGTCAACCTCTCTCTCCTTACATTGTGCTGCCTTGACTGTTGTGTTTCTGTTGGAGAGATGACAGTTAACTAGATCAGGGAGAGGTGCCCAGCCGTCAATAAGGTACTCCATTTAACCGTGTTAACATGCAGGAAACAGTACCTATGGGCCGAGTGACTGATAAGAGGAAACACAGCCCTCAAGGGGAAGGAGGCCAAGATGACGTAGGAGTAGTAAGAAAGGATCTGGCCTTTTGAGAATTTCTTTGGTGCCATGTTCATGACATACAGGATTTGATTAAGCCTTGTGATCCTAAGAATGATTTTAAGTCTATTTTGCAGATGAAGTAACAGTAACTTTGGGTTAAAAAAAACCCTGTTCTAACTAAAGGCATGTTATAGGCTGAACTGTGTTCCTCCTCCAAATTTCTACGCTAAATACCTAACCTTCAGTATCTCAGAATGTGACTGTATTCAGAGATCGGGTATTAAAGATATAGTTAAATGTAAATGAGGTTATTACAATGGGCCTTAATCCATTAAGTCTTGTGTCCTTATAAGAAGAGGACATTTGGACACAGACAGGAAAAGAAGGAAGATGATGTGAAGACACAAGGAGAAGACAGACATCTGCTAGCCCAGGAGAGAGACCTCAGAAGAAACCAGTTCCACTGATAATTTGTTCATGGACTTCCAGACTCTAGAACTGTAAGAAAATGAACTGCTGTTGCTTAAGCCACTCAGTCTTTCGTACTTTGCTATGGAAGCCTTAGCCAACAAATACAAGCTACAATGGAGATTCATCGCCAGGTAAGACTAATTCCAAAACCGCTTTCTCTGTACCATGGAAAAGATCAGCCAGTGATGTGGGAGACGTCTGGGTGGGGACCGAATGAGTGATGCACACAGTGAATAAATGTTGTCAGAGGGATTGGTGGGCAGGGTCGAGGGTCAGGAAAGGCCTAATGAATGAGGTAAGCACTCAGTTGAGTAGAGGAATTTGGGGAAGATGCAAATGAGCTGAGAGGAAGGAGGAGGGCATTCCAGGCCATAAGACTGCTGATTTTGCTGGAGCCCAGGGCCGCCATCCTGCTGTCTGGACGGACATTCGGCCAGCCAAGCACACATGTGGACACAGTGCCGAGGAATGTTGGCCCTGCCTGAAAATGAGATGGTCTGTAAATCAGGAGTCTCTTTTATGGACAACTTCTTTGCTGAAGCCCCAGAAGGTGACGGAGAACAAAGAAGCCATCAGCATTTCATATTTATTAAGAGGCAGAGAGTTCGAGAAGGAAGGACCAGGAAGGACTAGCAGAAAAAGGGCACAATTAACCCTAGATCAGCTAATCCAGTTTCCTGGGCCTTGGAAAAACAAAGTTGACGAGAAACCAGTCACAGGGTTGAATACAGCACATGGGAACGAGTCAGGGGCAGGGTCCCAAGTCTAACACACAATGTATCAAATATAATAAGTCCTGTGAGGCCAATCAAATCCCCAGTCACCCCAACCCCACACTATGCCAAATAATAAAAGCAGATGTTTTGCAAACTGGTAACAATTCAGGAGTCTTTTCTTGTGATTGGCAAGAGAGGGGGACACTGGTAAGACTAAGAAGGGTGACGAGAGAAGGCTTTTGGGAATAGTCCAGATATTAGTGCTTAGAAAACCTTATGACCAGGATGTGAAGACACAAGGAGAAGACAGACATCTGCTAGCCCAGGAGAGAGACCTCAGAAGAAACCAGTTCCACTGATAATTTGTTCATGGACTTCCAGACTCTAGAACTGTAAGAAAATGAACTGCTGTTGCTTAAGCCACTCAGTCTTTCGTACTTTGCTATGGAAGCCTTAGCCAACAAATACAAGCTACAATGGAGATTCATCGCCAGGTAAGACTAATTCCAAAACCGCTTTCTCTGTACCATGGAAAAGATCAGCCAGTGATGTGGGAGACGTCTGGGTGGGGACCGAATGAGTGATGCACACAGTGAATAAATGTTGTCAGAGGGATTGGTGGGCAGGGTCGAGGGTCAGGAAAGGCCTAATGAATGAGGTAAGCACTCAGTTGAGTAGAGGAATTTGGGGAAGATGCAAATGAGCTGAGAGGAAGGAGGAGGGCATTCCAGGCCATAAGACTGCTGATTTTGCTGGAGCCCAGGGCCGCCATCCTGCTGTCTGGACGGACATTCGGCCAGCCAAGCACACATGTGGACACAGTGCCGAGGAATGTTGGCCCTGCCTGAAAATGAGATGGTCTGTAAATCAGGAGTCTCTTTTATGGACAACTTCTTTGCTGAAGCCCCAGAAGGTGACGGAGAACAAAGAAGCCATCAGCATTTCATATTTATTAAGAGGCAGAGAGTTCGAGAAGGAAGGACCAGGAAGGACTAGCAGAAAAAGGGCAGCAATTAACCCTAGATCAGCTAATCCAGTTTCCGGGGCCCTTTGGGAAAAAACAAAGTTGACGAGAAACCAGTCACAGGGTTGAATACAGCACATGGGAACGAGTCAGGGGCAGGGTCCCAAGTCTAACACACAATGTATCAAATATAATAAGTCCTGTGAGGCCAATCAAATCCCCAGTCACCCCAACCCCACACTATGCCAAATAATAAAAGCAGATGTTTTGCAAACTGGTAACAATTCAGGAGTCTTTTCTTGTGATTGGCAAGAGAGGGGGACACTGGTAAGACTAAGAAGGGTGACGAGAGAAGGCTTTTGGGAATAGTCCAGATATTAGTGCTTAGAAAACCTTATCCTGAGTTCCTCCAACAACAGGAAAAGAGGGATTCAATTTAGCTTGGGCAAGGAGAGAAAAGCTATAATAACATGGAAGACATTCAAATGTGATAGGAGAACAAAGCGACATTTCAAGTTGCTGTGATTTATCCAGCCCCATCACCTTGCCCGTTTCTTTCAAATACCAAGCTGACGGGGCCAACTGCAATACCTCATGGTGGGTGAGGGGTGGAAGGCCCCCTGTTATGCCTCTGGAAATTCATTCTGTGCACACTTCGTCCTGAAACTTTGGCTTTCCTTTCCACGGCAGGGAGCACTCCCATCCCTGCAGTTTCCAGCACATTCTTGGTTGGAGTCGTCACCAGAGGCAACGTTCTCCAAAGCAGCCACGGTGCCGTCTCTGCCTAAAGACAGTGCCCACCAGCAGCTCCTGTCCATCCTGCCTGGTGGCCTTGCGGGGAGGTGCAGGGCAGGTACTCTGGGCCTGAGGCCCAGCCAGTAAGAGAGAATTGGGTGCAGGGCTCTTGAAGGGAGTGTTGGGAGTCAAATGGTTTGGCTCTAGGCTTTAGGCAATTCATTGATTCTCTTTGCTTTGCTTTCCTAACTTCTTCTATGGGGAGGACATTATATGAGTTCTATGCTCTTGTTTTCGGTATGACATGCCTATAATTGAATGTGCTTAATATATACAACTTGTTGCATTTGGAGGTAAGTATACATTCTTGAAATGATAGCACAGTCTATGACATAAGCATAGTCATCACCACTAAAAGTCTCCTCCTACCTTCTTTATTATTATTATTATTTAAATTTTGGCCTATTTTATTGATAGTTTATGTATTTATTTTCATCCATCTTTATTCTTTGACTTGTGTGGGCCTCCCATTGCAGTGGCCTCTCTCATTGCAGAGCACTGGCTCTGGGCACATTCACTCCAGAGCACAGGCTTGTAATTGGACACACCAGTCTAGCATCTCTGAGGCACGTGGGATCTTCCTGGGCCAGGGATTAAACCAATGCCCCTTGTACTGTAAGGAGGACTCTTTGCCCACTGGACCACCAGGGAAGCCCTATTATTATTATTATCATTACTCTTTCATGATATGAACACTTAACATCTATCCATCTTGAAAACATACAAATATAATTACTATTAACTATTGGGTTGGAAAGATTCCTGGAGAAGGAAATGGCAACCTATTTGCTTGCGAAGTAGGCGAGTATTCTTGCCTGGAAAATTCCATGGACAGAGAAACCTACCAAGCTGACGGGGCCAACTGCAATACCTCATGGTGGGTGAGGGGTGGAAGGCCCCCTGTTATGCCTCTGGAAATTCATTCTGTGCACACTTCGTCCTGAAACTTTGGCTTTCCTTTCCACGGCAGGGAGCACTCCCATCCCTGCAGTTTCCAGCACATTCTTGGTTGGAGTCGTCACCAGAGGCAACGTTCTCCAAAGCAGCCACGGTGCCGTCTCTGCCTAAAGACAGTGCCCACCAGCAGCTCCTGTCCATCCTGCCTGGTGGCCTTGCGGGGAGGTGCAGGGCAGGTACTCTGGGCCTGAGGCCCAGCCAGTAAGAGAGAATTGGGTGCAGGGCTCTTGAAGGGAGTGTTGGGAGTCAAATGGTTTGGCTCTAGGCTTTAGGCAATTCATTGATTCTCTTTGCTTTGCTTTCCTAACTTCTTCTATGGGGAGGACATTATATGAGTTCTATGCTCTTGTTTTCGGTATGACATGCCTATAATTGAATGTGCTTAATATATACAACTTGTTGCATTTGGAGGTAAGTATACATTCTTGAAATGATAGCACAGTCTATGACATAAGCATAGTCATCACCACTAAAAGTCTCCTCCTACCTTCTTTATTATTATTATTATTTAAATTTTGGCCTATTTTATTGATAGTTTATGTATTTATTTTCATCCATCTTTATTCTTTGACTTGTGTGGGCCTCCCATTGCAGTGGCCTCTCTCATTGCAGAGCACTGGCTCTGGGCACATTCACTCCAGAGCACAGGCTTGTAATTGGACACACCAGTCTAGCATCTCTGAGGCACGTGGGATCTTCCTGGGCCAGGGATTAAACCAATGCCCCTTGTACTGTAAGGAGGACTCTTTGCCCACTGGACCACCAGGGAAGCCCTATTATTATTATTATCATTACTCTTTCATGATATGAACACTTAACATCTATCCATCTTGAAAACATACAAATATAATTACTATTAACTATTGGGTTGGAAAGATTCCTGGAGAAGGAAATGGCAACCTATTTGCTTGCGAAGTAGGCGAGTATTCTTGCCTGGAAAATTCCATGGACAGAGAAACCTGCCAAGCTACAGTCCACGGGGTTGCAAAAGAGTTGGATACAATTTAGCTACTAAACAACATCAATAGACACTATGCAGATGACCTCCAGGACTTATTCATTTTGTATAACTGAGCCCTATGACTAATCTTGAAGATTTTCCTGTTTCCTCTTCTCTCTAACCCCTGATAATCATTACTGTACACTCTGCTTTTTATGAATTTATTATTTTATATTCCTATATATAAATGGGATCATGTATTGAATTGGCCAAAAAGTTTGTTTGAATTTTTCCATAATGGCACATGGAGAAACCCAAGTGAAGATTTTGGCTAACGCAATAGCATTTTTCATTCCATATCTGGCTTATTTCACTTAGCATAATGTCTTCCAAGTTTATCCATGTTATTATAAATAGTAAGATTTCCTTTCTTAAAGCTGAATAATATTCCATTGTGTGTACATACCACATTTTCTTTATCCATTCATCGGTTGATGGATATTTAATTTTGCTTCCACGTCTTGGATATTGTAAATAATGCTGCAGTGAACATCAGGCTATGCATAGCTCTTTGAGATCTTAATTTCAATTCCTCTGAATATATACCCAGAAGTGGGACTGTTGGATCTGATTGTAGTTCTATTTTTTTAAATTTTGAGGCACTTTCATACTTTTTAAGTGGCTGTACCAACTTATGTTGCCACCAGCAATATGCCAGGGTTCCCTTTCCTCCATATCTTTACCAACACTTTTTGTGGTTCTCTTTATAAACCAGTCATCCTGACAGGTAGGAGGTGGTATCTCACTGTCATTTTGAGTTGCATTTCTTTGATGATCAGTAATGTTGAACACCTTTTCATAAACCTGTCAGTCTTTTGTGTGTCTTCTTTGGAGAAACACCTAGTCAGTTCCTTTGTGTACTTTATGGAGTTGCTTATTCCTTCATTTATCCCATCACCTACCTGGGGTGGATACTGGGGTACAGCAGAAGCACCACGATGCCCCTGATTGCATAAGCTTGTCTTTGGTTGGGGGCATAGGTAGTGGGGCAAAAGATGATGACCGAACAAATGTATCAGTTGGTTATAGTGCGGTTAGAATAGACATTTAGCTCTGAAAAGCCTCAGAGAAGATTTGGGGTGTGACTGTGCCTGGGACAGAGTTTCCCTGTCAGCACTGGAGAACAGCTGGATAAGGAAACCCTTTGGGGCTTCCCTGGTGGCTCCGTGGTGAAGAGCTCGCCTGCCAATGAGAGAGACATGGGTTCGATCCCTGATCCGGGAAGATCCCACATGCTGTGGAGCCATGAAGTCTGTGAGCCACAACTATGGAGCCCATGCTCTTGAGCCTCAGAGCTGCAACTATTGAGCCCGTGTGCTGCAACTACTGAAGCTCGTGAGCCCTAGAGCCCGAATTCCACAACAAGAGGAGTCACCGCCACAAGTAGCCTGCTTACCCCAAGTAGAGAGGAGCCCCCACTCCCTGCAACTAGAGAAGAGCCTGTGGCAGCAGTGAAAACCCAGAAGAGCCAAAAATAAATAAATAAATAAATAAAATTTAAAAGGAAACCCTTCGACTCCTTGTGGACAGAAATGAATTTGACTTGAACGCTCTCTAAATGTGAGGAAGAATAGGCATGATGATTTTATCAGTTTCTCTTTTTGGTGTGAACTTTTTGTGATGATCCTTTATTGAGACAGTCTAGGGTGTACAAGGCGTTTCAACTCAAAGGTTTTATATCCATTCGTGTTTCAGTCTTATTCTCATACTGGAATATCATCCCGTTCCTGTGTTGAATGCCAGGCTCAAATCTCTAGCTTGTCATTCTTATTGATTACAAGGAAAGTGACATTTTTGGTTGCCTTCCAAGCTAATACAAAACAATAATCAAGGCCTTTTTCTTCTATACTGTCATTTTGAGTTGCATTTCTTTGATGATCAGTAATGTTGAACACCTTTTCATAAACCTGTCAGTCTTTTGTGTGTCTTCTTTGGAGAAACACCTAGTCAGTTCCTTTGTGTACTTTATGGAGTTGCTTATTCCTTCATTTATCCCATCACCTACCTGGGGTGGATACTGGGGTACAGCAGAAGCACCACGATGCCCCTGATTGCATAAGCTTGTCTTTGGTTGGGGGCATAGGTAGTGGGGCAAAAGATGATGACCGAACAAATGTATCAGTTGGTTATAGTGCGGTTAGAATAGACATTTAGCTCTGAAAAGCCTCAGAGAAGATTTGGGGTGTGACTGTGCCTGGGACAGAGTTTCCCTGTCAGCACTGGAGAACAGCTGGATAAGGAAACCCTTTGGGGCTTCCCTGGTGGCTCCGTGGTGAAGAGCTCGCCTGCCAATGAGAGAGACATGGGTTCGATCCCTGATCCGGGAAGATCCCACATGCTGTGGAGCCATGAAGTCTGTGAGCCACAACTATGGAGCCCATGCTCTTGAGCCTCAGAGCTGCAACTATTGAGCCCGTGTGCTGCAACTACTGAAGCTCGTGAGCCCTAGAGCCCGAATTCCACAACAAGAGGAGTCACCGCCACAAGTAGCCTGCTTACCCCAAGTAGAGAGGAGCCCCCACTCCCTGCAACTAGAGAAGAGCCTGTGGCAGCAGTGAAAACCCAGAAGAGCCAAAAATAAATAAATAAATAAATAAAATTTAAAAGGAAACCCTTCGACTCCTTGTGGACAGAAATGAATTTGACTTGAACGCTCTCTAAATGTGAGGAAGAATAGGCATGATGATTTTATCAGTTTCTCTTTTTGGTGTGAACTTTTTGTGATGATCCTTTATTGAGACAGTCTAGGGTGTACAAGGCGTTTCAACTCAAAGGTTTTATATCCATTCGTGTTTCAGTCTTATTCTCATACTGGAATATCATCCCGTTCCTGTGTTGAATGCCAGGCTCAAATCTCTAGCTTGTCATTCTTATTGATTACAAGGAAAGTGACATTTTTGGTTGCCTTCCAAGCTAATACAAAACAATAATCAAGGCTTTTTCTTCTATACTTTTGCCTAATCCTTATCTCAACCCCATGAGGGAGATGTTAGTATACAACTTTATGGATGAGTGATACTCAATAATTTGTCCAGAATTATGCAGTTACTAAGTGGTAGAGATGATATTTGAATTCTACAGCCCTTGAGTACCTGTTTGAATAAAATCCTTACTAATTTGAGGTAATGAGACTGAGAATTGAACAGTGGTCCAAGGAAAATGTATTTTTTATCTACTATCATTTCTGGTTTGATGGTGACTATTTTGCTACCATTGAAACCATTTTCTCTATATTGATTAATTTCTGGCTTTTCAGGTTGTCTGATGCCAGAAAGATGTCTTAAAGTATCTCCTAGAGAGATCTCACAATAGAAAGAGTGCTATTGTTCCGTTCAAGCGTCAGGTTAATTACAGCAATGATCTCTGCTGACCAATGTCAGCCCTGGGATAGGCAGAATAAGAGACCGTGAGTTTCTGGAAAGAGGCCCTATGGTGAGGGTGACGGGAAAGGCCAGACAGTTCTCGTTTCCTTTCTGGGGATTAAAAATTTTAAATCCATGTGAATTTATATTATGGGGGGCCCACTGTAGATAAGATGTATCTGAAATTTAGAAGCTGTTGATTAAATTTCTTACGATAATTCCTACACAGTTAGGTGCTTTCATAGTAAATGGAAGTTCTTACCTAAAAATGTTAAATGCCTTTCTCTAATTCCAAGGTCTTAACTCCTGCTTTTCTTTTATTACCAAATTTCTTAAAAAGTAGTTCATATTTATATTATCAACTTTCTCAGTGCTTCTCTCTGAAACCTATTACAATTATATCTTTGCTTCACCATTTGTTCACTAAGATCCCCAGTGGACAAAGCATTTAGTTATTGCCAGACTCATTCCTTTCGTCTCCCTCGAGGTCAATATTTGACATTGGTGAGGCACCCCCTTTTTTCTGAATCGCTCAGTTGTGTCTGACTTTTGTGACCCCATGGACAAGCCATGGCATTCTCAAGGCAAGAATACTGGAGTGGGTAGACCCCTCTCCAAGGGATCTTTCGAACCCAGGGATTGAATGCAGATACACCCATACATACTTTCTGGAATCTTTCTTTGGTTCCAAAGGCCTAACTTCTCCTATAGAAAGGAGAAGTCACGCCCTTTCTTTGCGTGACTCCAACATATGCAAGTTTTATTTTCCACAGTTCAGTTAAATAATGCGAGTCCCCAATAACATGGTTCAAATTTTAGTTACCATGACATCGCAACAATGAATTATGGCATGAATTTCACTGTTAGCTCTTAAGTCCAAGAATCTTTACATAAATAACAGACATGCACTATGATTAAACATGCCTGTTATGTCTTTAAAGTCCGTGGTGACTGGTCACTGTGCGTCTTTTATTCAGCTCCTACACAGACAGTAAAACATGTTGTTATCTGGCCTCCTGCTCCCAGTGATAAACCTACATAATATTTTACAAAAACAGATGATTAAAGAGGGAATTGGCCAACAGAAAGTGCAACAAAAAGCTCAACAAGGCATGACAGCACCAGAAGTAAAATTTGAATGAAATAGAATGGATTTATAGAAGAAGTAGCTGATCATAAGAATGTTGACACTGTTGCTTTGCAGGACACTCTGGGATGTTCCAAGGAGCTTAGTAAAGACAAACTTATTGACATAAATGAGGAAGATGTCATGAAAAGGATGAAGATGTCCCAGAGGAAGTGACACCAGGAAAAGGTTACATACTGAGGAAATTCTCAGAGCTATTTCACAAACTGAAAGTACAAAGGATAAAGTGTTGGAAGTTCTTACCTAAAAATGTTAAATGCCTTTCTCTAATTCCAAGGTCTTAACTCCTGCTTTTCTTTTATTACCAAATTTCTTAAAAAGTAGTTCATATTTATATTATCAACTTTCTCAGTGCTTCTCTCTGAAACCTATTACAATTATATCTTTGCTTCACCATTTGTTCACTAAGATCCCCAGTGGACAAAGCATTTAGTTATTGCCAGACTCATTCCTTTCGTCTCCCTCGAGGTCAATATTTGACATTGGTGAGGCACCCCCTTTTTTCTGAATCGCTCAGTTGTGTCTGACTTTTGTGACCCCATGGACAAGCCATGGCATTCTCAAGGCAAGAATACTGGAGTGGGTAGACCCCTCTCCAAGGGATCTTTCGAACCCAGGGATTGAATGCAGATACACCCATACATACTTTCTGGAATCTTTTCTTTGGTTCCAAAGGCCTAACTTCTCCTATAGAAAGGAGAAGTCACGCCCTTTCTTTGCGTGACTCCAACATATGCAAGTTTTATTTTCCACAGTTCAGTTAAATAATGCGAGTCCCCAATAACATGGTTCAAATTTTAGTTACCATGACATCGCAACAATGAATTATGGCATGAATTTCACTGTTAGCTCTTAAGTCCAAGAATCTTTACATAAATAACAGACATGCACTATGATTAAACATGCCTGTTATGTCTTTAAAGTCCGTGGTGACTGGTCACTGTGCGTCTTTTATTCAGCTCCTACACAGACAGTAAAACATGTTGTTATCTGGCCTCCTGCTCCCAGTGATAAACCTACATAATATTTTACAAAAACAGATGATTAAAGAGGGAATTGGCCAACAGAAAGTGCAACAAAAAGCTCAACAAGGCATGACAGCACCAGAAGTAAAATTTGAATGAAATAGAATGGATTTATAGAAGAAGTAGCTGATCATAAGAATGTTGACACTGTTGCTTTGCAGGACACTCTGGGATGTTCCAAGGAGCTTAGTAAAGACAAACTTATTGACATAAATGAGGAAGATGTCATGAAAAGGATGAAGATGTCCCAGAGGAAGTGACACCAGGAAAAGGTTACATACTGAGGAAATTCTCAGAGCTATTTCACAAACTGAAAGTACAAAGGATAAAGTGTTGGAAGCAGATCCAAATGTAGGACAAAGTATGAAAATCCATGTGAAAAGATGCTGTGTCCATATCAAGAATGCAAGCACTCTTAAGCTTTTTTTTTTCATAAAATAGAATATCTTAATTCTCTTCAAGAGTTTTAAGTTACAGTGCATTAAATATTAATGTTGCTATTTCTTTTCATTTGCCTGCATGTTGATAGACTACAAAAACAGTTTTTAATGTTTTGACAAACATTGCTAAAGGTCTCAGTACAATTATAAGATTTTTGATTACTAGTATTTTTGGCTTGAGTTCAGCTTGCCCAGCCTACTTTATGATCCTGTACTACCCTCCATAGGAAAGACTGACTGTATCAGGCATCTCCACGTTTGCTTATTACCTTAATCTCAAACCATCCCTTTCTCCTGCATTCTTGAGTTCCATTACAACGAGTAGGACACAGTAGATACCCAATAAATCTGTCTTTCCCTTTCAGTGTATTCCACTGTATAAATCATCACAGTATCCTCCACTCCCCTCCTCCTTCTGATTAGCTCCAAGCCTGTCTGTCTGTCTTCTGTCCTTGGTTTGAATCTGTCCCTTCTTTCCATTCCCATTGCTTGGCATTACTTTAACCCTGTTTGGCCTTTGCCTGCAACCATTTCCTAACTTGTCTTCCACCCCCTAGTCTCTATTCTGTATACCATATACCCTTCACACAAATGCCAGCATTACGTACAGGTCTAGAAAAAAATTTGTTTATATTATGCTACTTTGCAAGAACTGCTGTTTCCTGTCTGTTTTCCTGAATGAGCAGAACACCTCAATATTTATCAAAGAGATCCTGTCCCTTTAAGCCTCCACACCTTTCCTTGTGGTGTTTCCTCCTCTGGTTACCTTCTCCTCTTTTGGGTCAAGTCTACTTATACATAATTGGAGGTTCATCATAAGCGTTTCCTAACAAAGTAGAAGTCTTTTCAGTGTCACTAAATTTAATTACCGCTTTTCTGTGGTTCTATAAAACTTTATGTTCATTCATAGAAAATGTTCCAAAGGGGGTAAGGAACTAATTTCACAAACTGAAAGTACAAAGGATAAAGTGTTGGAAGCAGATCCAAATGTAGGACAAAGTATGAAAATCCATGTGAAAAGATGCTGTGTCCATATCAAGAATGCAAGCACTCTTAAGCTTTTTTTTTTCATAAAATAGAATATCTTAATTCTCTTCAAGAGTTTTAAGTTACAGTGCATTAAATATTAATGTTGCTATTTCTTTTCATTTGCCTGCATGTTGATAGACTACAAAACAGTTTTTAATGTTTTGACAAACATTGCTAAAGGTCTCAGTACAATTATAAGATTTTTGATTACTAGTATTTTTGGCTTGAGTTCAGCTTGCCCAGCCTACTTTATGATCCTGTACTACCCTCCATAGGAAAGACTGACTGTATCAGGCATCTCCACGTTTGCTTATTACCTTAATCTCAAACCATCCCTTTCTCCTGCATTCTTGAGTTCCATTACAACGAGTAGGACACAGTAGATACCCAATAAATCTGTCTTTCCCTTTCAGTGTATTCCACTGTATAAATCATCACAGTATCCTCCACTCCCCTCCTCCTTCTGATTAGCTCCAAGCCTGTCTGTCTGTCTTCTGTCCTTGGTTTGAATCTGTCCCTTCTTTCCATTCCCATTGCTTGGCATTACTTTAACCCTGTTTGGCCTTTGCCTGCAACCATTTCCTAACTTGTCTTCCACCCCCTAGTCTCTATTCTGTATACCATATACCCTTCACACAAATGCCAGCATTACGTACAGGTCTAGAAAAAAATTTGTTTATATTATGCTACTTTGCAAGAACTGCTGTTTCCTGTCTGTTTTCCTGAATGAGCAGAACACCTCAATATTTATCAAAGAGATCCTGTCCCTTTAAGCCTCCACACCTTTCCTTGTGGTGTTTCCTCCTCTGGGTTACCTTCTCCCTCTTTTGGGTCAAGTCTACTTATACATAATTGGAGGTTCATCATAAGTGTTTCCTAACAAAGTAGAAGTCTTTTCAGTGTCACTAAATTTAATTACCGCTTTTTCTGTGGTTCTATAAAACTTTATGTGTAAGCCTGTGATGTACTTCTCATAGAAAGCCATATTTTCTACTAGTCTATAACGTCACAGAGTGAGAGCCTTGTCTTAGTCCAAGCTTCAGTACAAGAACAGAACAATAGCAACAATAACATCAATATCGATAAGACTCCTTATAACTAATGGGTTTTCAAAGGAAAAACAACAACAACAAGAAACAACTGTCTATGACGTTGGTAGACTTAATAATTGCAAAAGAAAGGGATAGATAACTTTCAACATGGATATATTTCTACTGGTGCTTCACAGGTGGCTCGGTGGTAAAGAATCCACCTGCTAAGGTAGGAGACTTAAGAGATGCAGGTTCGATTCCTGGGCCAGGAAGATCCCTGGTGAAGGAAATGGCAACCCACTCCAGTATTCTTGCCTGAGAAATGCCATGGACACAGGAGCCCAGCAGGCTACAGTCCATGGGATCACAAAGAGCGGACATGATGTCACCACTGAGCCCATTCCCATTCTTCTGTTAAACCACTCGTCAACGATGGCAGTCTCTAGGCGGTACATTTAGCTGAAGTGTGCCAGCACATGTTTAAATATTGTTTGCAATCCCAAAGTTGAAATAGCTTTTGTAGACATCAGTAACTCCAATGGATGTACTTAAACAATAGATGTTCCTATGGAAAAGTTAAGTCTTTTGGTTATCAAGAGGCATGTTGAATTTTAGACATACATCTTAGTAACTGGGCCCTTGGTGGGCTAATCCCATTCCTTGCTATACCCCCCAAATTTCCTAACTTGTCTTCCACCCCCTAGTCTCTATTCTGTATACCATATACCCTTCACACAAATGCCAGCATTACGTACAGGTCTAGAAAAAAATTTGTTTATATTATGCTACTTTGCAAGAACTGCTGTTTCCTGTCTGTTTTCCTGAATGAGCAGAACACCTCAATATTTATCAAAGAGATCCTGTCCCTTTAAGCCTCCACACCTTTCCTTGTGGTGTTTCCTCCTCTGGTTACCTTCTCCTCTTTTGGGTCAAGTCTACTTATACATAATTGGAGGTTCATCATAAGTGTTTCCTAACAAAGTAGAAGTCTTTTCAGTGTCACTAAATTTAATTACCGCTTTTTCTGTGGTTCTATAAAACTTTATGTGTAAGCCTGTGATGTACTTCTCATAGAAAGCCATATTTTCTACTAGTCTATAACGTCACAGAGTGAGAGCCTTGTCTTAGTCCAAGCTTCAGTACAAGAACAGAACAATAGCAACAATAACATCAATATCGATAAGACTCCTTATAACTAATGGGTTTTCAAAGGAAAAACAACAACAACAAGAAACAACTGTCTATGACGTTGGTAGACTTAATAATTGCAAAAGAAAGGGATAGATAACTTTCAACATGGATATATTTCTACTGGTGCTTCACAGGTGGCTCGGTGGTAAAGAATCCACCTGCTAAGGTAGGAGACTTAAGAGATGCAGGTTCGATTCCTGGGCCAGGAAGATCCCTGGTGAAGGAAATGGCAACCCACTCCAGTATTCTTGCCTGAGAAATGCCATGGACACAGGAGCCCAGCAGGCTACAGTCCATGGGATCACAAAGAGCGGACATGATGTCACCACTGAGCCCATTCCCATTCTTCTGTTAAACCACTCGTCAACGATGGCAGTCTCTAGGCGGTACATTTAGCTGAAGTGTGCCAGCACATGTTTAAATATTGTTTGCAATCCCAAAGTTGAAATAGCTTTTGTAGACATCAGTAACTCCAATGGATGTACTTAAACAATAGATGTTCCTATGGAAAAGTTAAGTCTTTTGGTTATCAAGAGGCATGTTGAATTTTAGACATACATCTTAGTAACTGGGCCCTTGGTGGGCTAATCCCACTCCCTTGCTGGTCACCTCCCCTTTCAGAAGATTCCTCCCTGGGAGCCGTCTGTGAACAAGGTCTGGCCCTCCATGCCTGCCTGGGAGTTTCCCGGGACATGTTTATGTGGTACAAGCAAAGGAAAAGCAGAGAAACACATTCCTGTCTGTTGCTCAGAATATAAATCTGTCACAGGAGCCCTCCAAAGACAGTGTGTCCAAGGAGTAATGAAGTGAGGGAATCTGTAGGTGACCAAGGATGACACGGTAAACTCCAAATAATTCAATATGATTAGCGAATTAGCAAGAACCAAGGGAGCTGGTGAGAAGAGATGGGTAAATTTCTCCTGGTGTAAATGAGCGCAGGATCTGCCTGTCCAGGGAAGGGAGGTGGCCATTCTCTAGAGCTGGCTGGAATTTTAGAAGCGATACATCTCCCAACAAATCCAAAGGATTTCTTTTTGGAGATGAAATTGGATTTGACAAAAATGAAGGGAATGGACAGAATGACCAAGGGAGTCTGCGTATAGACTGGCTGGGAACTCAGGCATGGCTCAGTATCCAGTCAATCTGAGAAGGCTGAGAAACCGGCCCTTGTGTTGACTCCAGACCACAAAAATGGGCCTCATTCAGTGGCTGAAGCTTTATGATTAGTGATTCACAGAGCATCCAGGACTGCCTGGCCACCTGGGACTCACCAGTCTTCACATTTTAAGGTTTACTTTCCCCCGGGACCAAATCACCAAAATTATTATTGATTATATTTGCAACATTAACAGCAATTCTTTAGAAACACTTTAACTGCTTCGTGCTTTCGTTCATGCATATTTATCTTGTTTGAGTCTTATAACAACCCTGTAGACGGGAAGATATGGTACACACTGACCCTGAGCTTTTTTAAGGTTGTACTTTTATTCTTTTTTTTTTTTTTTTTACAAGAGATCAACCTGTTTACTGAACAATTTTACCTAAACAAACTTCAGAAAATACAGGTGAACTTTAAGGAAAAAAATTTCAATCACCTTTGATTCTTTCGTAAGGTTATATTGCCCTTATTTTTATATGCTATTTTATAGTCTATTTATATTCACTGTTTTACAGCTTTAACATATTTTTATTATGAAAATATTTACATATCAGTAAATACACAGTTTCATAACCCTTGAAAATGAATGAATGAATATGCACGCTGTTCCAGTGTCTTACTGTACATTGAGTAATTTAATCTTCTAGTGTTGGATATTTAAATTATTTTTAAGGTTACTGACAACATAATTAAAATGTTTATACATATTAATAATCAAACTGATTATGATTCTAATGTTAGTTATAAGCATAGTAATTATACAATTAGTAAAGAGTAATACACTAAATAAACACCATTTAGTATTCAAAACAATAATGAGGTTAACATCTCTGTGACTATGGCATCAGGCATATCTGTGGTTACTTCCTGGACCTTTGGAATCAGCTTAATTCTACATTGATGAAGATTCTGTGGGGTCTACAGTGAATGAAAATGGACTTAAGCTATTTCTGTCCTCTTTCTGGACTCGTAGACATCTCTTTGCCCTCACCATTATTTTTCTTTTTCACTCAATTTCAACTGCCACCCAACTTCTAATACTTCAACATCAGTTCAAAAACCAAATTCCCAGGGAGCTTCCCTGGTGATCCAGTGGGTAAGGACACCGCCTTGCAGTGCAAGGGGTGCCGGTTCGATCCCTGGTCTAGGAAGATCCCACGTGCCGTGGAGCGGCTGGACTGATGTGTGCAGTTACTGAGCCGGAGCTCTGGAGCGTATGAGCCCAGAGCCGGTGCTCTGCGACAACAGAGGCCACTGCGATGGGAGGCCCACACAGGCCAAAGAACAAAGATGGATGAAAATGGACAAATGAAAGCCAAGGTTCGTTCATGCATATTTATCTTGTTTGAGTCTTATAACAACCCTGTAGACGGGAAGATATGGTACACACTGACCCTGAGCTTTTTTAAGGTTGTACTTTTATTCTTTTTTTTTTTTTTTTTACAAGAGATCAACCTGTTTACTGAACAATTTTACCTAAACAAACTTCAGAAAATACAGGTGAACTTTAAGGAAAAAAATTTCAATCACCTTTGATTCTTTCGTAAGGTTATATTGCCCTTATTTTTATATGCTATTTTATAGTCTATTTATATTCACTGTTTTACAGCTTTAACATATTTTTATTATGAAAATATTTACATATCAGTAAATACACAGTTTCATAACCCTTGAAAATGAATGAATGAATATGCACGCTGTTCCAGTGTCTTACTGTACATTGAGTAATTTAATCTTCTAGTGTTGGATATTTAAATTATTTTTAAGGTTACTGACAACATAATTAAAATGTTTATACATATTAATAATCAAACTGATTATGATTCTAATGTTAGTTATAAGCATAGTAATTATACAATTAGTAAAGAGTAATACACTAAATAAACACCATTTAGTATTCAAAACAATAATGAGGTTAACATCTCTGTGACTATGGCATCAGGCATATCTGTGGTTACTTCCTGGACCTTTGGAATCAGCTTAATTCTACATTGATGAAGATTCTGTGGGGTCTACAGTGAATGAAAATGGACTTAAGCTATTTCTGTCCTCTTTCTGGACTCGTAGACATCTCTTTGCCCTCACCATTATTTTTCTTTTTCACTCAATTTCAACTGCCACCCAACTTCTAATACTTCAACATCAGTTCAAAAACCAAATTCCCAGGGAGCTTCCCTGGTGATCCAGTGGGTAAGGACACCGCCTTGCAGTGCAAGGGGTGCCGGTTCGATCCCTGGTCTAGGAAGATCCCACGTGCCGTGGAGCGGCTGGACTGATGTGTGCAGTTACTGAGCCGGAGCTCTGGAGCGTATGAGCCCAGAGCCGGTGCTCTGCGACAACAGAGGCCACTGCGATGGGAGGCCCACGCGGGTCAAAGAACAAAGATGGATGAAAATGGACAAATGAAAGACCAAGGGAAGTGGCCCGCCTGCTCCCCTCCCTCCCCACCCTACCCCACCAAAATAAATAAATAAATAAATCTTAAAAAAAAAAAAAAGACAATTTCCCAGTCATAAGACATTATGCTATATACTAATGCATATAACAGGGCTTCCCAGGCACTAGAGGTAAAGAAGCCGCGTGCCCATGCAGGAGATAGGAGATGTGGGTTCAGTCCCCTGGTGAGGAAGATACTTTGGAGGCGGACACGGCAACCCACTCCAGTATTTTTGCCTGGAGGACCCCATGGACGGAGGAGGCTGGGCGGCTGCCGTCCATAGGATGGCACAGAGTCCGCGAAGTAACTGAAGTGATTTAGTGGGCCGGGAGGCATATGACACAGTGGGTAAGAACTTCCCTGCCTTCAGATCGCATGCCATTTAGCTGAGTACAAACAAGGGATTTGTCCTGATTGCAGGACAAATGGTAAGTGGTATGGCGCAGACAAGACATGGGTGCTGTGTGATTCCAAAGAGAAGCCTTTCCCGCAGATGGAGGAGTTAAAGAGGCCGCTCAGACAGACGAGGGGCGTGTGTGCTGCATCTGAGTGGTGAGTGTGTGTTAGCCAGGACAAGAGGGGCTGGGGCAGAAGAGGGGGCATTTCAGGCCGAGGTAGTCGTTTTCACTATGTTCCAAAGGCGATGTTAGGATGACCTGCCTACTAGATCTGTCTCATATTCATTGTGGTTGCTTGGAAAATACAGATTAAGCATGGATATGCCAATGTCTGTCATGAAGTTATGAAGAAAGCTTTAAGTCCTTGTAGGTGATTTTGGGTGTCTGAACCCAGATGAATTCTATACTAGCCTGTGAAAAGAACTTGCAAATGTGACTTATAGTCAGTAAACCTTGAAAAGTTTCAAGAATATTTTAGATAGTCAAATTATATACTTATTTTTGTTAATGGGATAATAATTTTTCAAGGAAATAAAAGAATTATATTAACCTTTGATTAATGCCAGAATATACTGTTAAATATGCAGTTTGGTGGCATTTTGGAAATTATTTATTCACTTCTAGTCATCAGCATAGGTTCATTGGGAACTTATCACTCGAAATTGATCTTCACTCCTTTCCATTCAGGGTTACATAAATGGCTTATTTTCACAGGATTATATTAAATTAGGATTAGAAGGATTAGGATTAGGAGGATTCTGATTTCGGAAAGACAATAGATAGAGTATTTTTTCATTGTTCTCATATATTATAGACAAAATGTTAAAGCTGAAGAGAAGTAGAGAAGAGATGAGTATATGAAGACAAAGTACTTGCAACTTAGATGGTCTTAATGAGTGTTGATAGTTCCATCCGGGAGAAGTTGATCATCTTGCACTTGCTGGTAGTTATGGTGCATCTGAAGCCATAGCTTTTACTGAAAGTAGTATATTTGAGGAGGAATGCAGATGTCTCAGTGCTTGGAGATAAAAACTCTGGATACAGTGTCATATATGGAAGGTAATAGGGTCCTTGTGCATGGAAAAGAGAAATCTACAGAGATGATACCAGTCTCTAAACATTTGGATCTTCTTAGATCTATCGATTGATGTTTTTCATCAATTTTAGAAAATTCTCAGCCTTTTTTGTCTTTAAATATTGGTTCTACCCTTTTCTTCTTATGGAATTCGAATGGTCTGATGGTTTTGCTATTGGGTTTTTATCATATGGCTTTGCAGTTGAAAGAATTTCCATTTTATTTTTTCTTATTTTTTAATATTTTCAGTTCTCTGGTGAAATATCTAATTGTGCCTTTCATCTTCTTGAATATAAAAGGGATTGTTATTTGAAAGTCTTTATCTGATAAGTTTGAGCAAGCTCCAAGAGATGGTGAAGCCTGGCGTGTCGCAGTCCATGGGGTTGCAAAGAGGCAGACATGACTGAGCAACTGAACTGAACTGAATTTGGTTGCTGGACACCCCATGGATTGGACCCTATCTCTGTTATTTATTTTTATTACCAATCGTTTTGTCCTATATCTTTGTATACCTATGTTTCTCTTGATTGTGTTCTTATAACTGTAGCACAAAAGTGTTATGGAAAAAAAATGGTGAGACCAGAAGTAATGCATCTTTTACCAAGAAGGATTTTTGTTACTTCTGACAGAAACCAGGGAAACTAGCAATTACAGATCACCTTAACCCAGATCTACATCTTAAGATTTTATGCGCTATTCAGATGAATGTGTCCATGTCAGGCTGGGTTTATTTCTGATTTGCCTTTATTTCTTGCATATAGTCCTCTGGGGTTGCACCTAAAATGGTGTGTGTGTGTCAGGGAGACACTAGCTTTCCCTCACTACCCCTTGATTGGTTCTAGAATCAAGTTCTGGTCTCTGTAGCCACACGAGGCTAAAAACCCAGAGTTTAGTCCCCATACCCTTCATCCAGGGTCAGCATCTGCTCACAGGGGAAAAGCAACACACATCAAGCTACCTCTCTAGATTTCCATTTTCTCCTGGGATTTTTCTCCTGGAACTTCTTCATTACTTCAGTAGCTCTTAAAAACACTTTATTCATCTCTTCTACTTATTTTCTGTAGGAGACTTGGTTTTAATTTCAAGTGTATAATTGCTAGAAATCATTAAGTGAGAAAATAAATTTGTTCTATTTTGTCCACTGGTTGGATAAAGTCTGATGGATGAAACTTGTAAAGAGACCAATTTCTACTGAAGGAGTAACTTCCTAGCAATGATTCTAAAAATGATAATAAAAGTTGCTCAGAAAACTGTGAGTTTTCTGTCATGTTTAAGTGAAAATTATGCTTTGTCAAAATTTCTAGAGAATCTCTAGAAGCAGAGGAAAAGAAAATGTGTATCCCTTGGGAGTGTGTAGGAGGCACATGAGATTTCTCTGAGGTTTCCTGAACCGAAGGCATACCTCAACCTTCCTCAGCCCAAACAGAACTCTGGATTCCTCCACCGTTTGTCTAATGGCACCAGCACCCACCCAAATGCTGCAGCTTTAGATATAAGAGTAACTCTTATTAGACTCTTCCCTTCATATCCCACACTTAATCCATTGATGGAACGTTGTCAGTTCTCTTCCAAACTATATATATCCTGGGCTTATCCACTTCACTTATTGCTGTCTTTAGGACCACAGCCATAATCCTAATTTAACCTAACTTCTGACTAGATTGTGTTCTTATAACTGTAGCACAAAAGTGTTATGGAAAAATGGTGAGACCAGAAGTAATGCATCTTTACCAAGAAGGATTTTTGTTACTTCTGACAGAAACCAGGGAAACTAGCAATTACAGATCACCTTAACCCAGATCTACATCTTAAGATTTTATGCGCTATTCAGATGAATGTGTCCATGTCAGGCTGGGTTTATTTCTGATTTGCCTTTATTTCTTGCATATAGTCCTCTGGGGTTGCACCTAAAATGGTGTGTGTGTGTCAGGGAGACACTAGCTTTCCCTCACTACCCCTTGATTGGTTCTAGAATCAAGTTCTGGTCTCTGTAGCCACACGAGGCTAAAAACCCAGAGTTTAGTCCCCATACCCTTCATCCAGGGTCAGCATCTGCTCACAGGGGAAAAGCAACACACATCAAGCTACCTCTCTAGATTTCCATTTTCTCCTGGGATTTTTCTCCTGGAACTTCTTCATTACTTCAGTAGCTCTTAAAAACACTTTATTCATCTCTTCTACTTATTTTCTGTAGGAGACTTGGTTTTAATTTCAAGTGTATAATTGCTAGAAATCATTAAGTGAGAAAATAAATTTGTTCTATTTTGTCCACTGGTTGGATAAAGTCTGATGGATGAAACTTGTAAAGAGACCAATTTCTACTGAAGGAGTAACTTCCTAGCAATGATTCTAAAAATGATAATAAAAGTTGCTCAGAAAACTGTGAGTTTTCTGTCATGTTTAAGTGAAAATTATGCTTTGTCAAAATTTCTAGAGAATCTCTAGAAGCAGAGGAAAAGAAAATGTGTATCCCTTGGGAGTGTGTAGGAGGCACATGAGATTTCTCTGAGGTTTCCTGAACCGAAGGCATACCTCAACCTTCCTCAGCCCAAACAGAACTCTGGATTCCTCCACCGTTTGTCTAATGGCACCAGCACCCACCCAAATGCTGCAGCTTTAGATATAAGAGTAACTCTTATTAGACTCTTCCCTTCATATCCCACACTTAATCCATTGATGGAACGTTGTCAGTTCTCTTCCAAACTATATATATCCTGGGCTTATCCACTTCACTTATTGCTGTCTTTAGGACCACAGCCATAATCCTAATTTAACCTAATCCTAAATTTGCTAGGGCTGCCTGACAAAGCACCGGACTGGGTGATTGAAGCAACAGAAATATTTTCCCAGAGTTCTAGAGGCCCAGAGTCCAAGATCATGATATCAGCAGGCTGGGTTTCTTCTGAGGTCTCTTTTCCAAACTTGTAGATAGCTGCCTTCTCCCCATGTCACCACATGGTCTTCCTTCTATACATGCTTGAGGCTCAATGTCCTTTTCTTTTAAGAACACAAATCATGTTGAATGAGCATCTACCCCCAGTGACTTTGTTTTACCTTAAATACCTCTTTAAAGATGCTGTCTTCACATAGAGTCACATTCTGAAGTACTGGGGGGTTAGAGCTTCAACATAAGAATTTTTGAGCCACACAACAGAGGCCATATATAGCGATCATCTTTTATTAGTCTGCCCATGACAATAATCGCCTTCATTTTCTTTCAGCCTCATTTCCTCACAGAACCAAAGCCTATCATCTACACAGCAACAAGAGTGATTCGTCCAAAGTGCACATTATAGCACATCAATCCTGTGCTGGAAACACTACCACGGCAACCAGAATACAACGCACATGTAGGTGCCTGGGTCCTGTTTGACTTCACCTTTGCACATCTCTCTGACTTCCTGTCTATTGAACATTCACTCTGTGTGGACCACCCGGACCCTCTGTTGTCTCTGCCAATGTTCCAAGCTTGTTCTGAGGAAGTTTGGCCATGCTCTGTTTTCTGCTTGGGAAGTTCTTCCAGCCTTCCATGACTGACTTTTTTGGTCATCTCCTCAGGAGACCCTTCTTTACATCCTAGCTAAAGCAATAACACTGGCTTCCCTGGGGGCTCAGATGGTAAAGAATCTTCCCACAGTAGGGGAGACCTGGATCTGACCCCTGTGTCGGGAAGATCCCCTGGAGAAGATGGCAGCCCACTCCAGTATTCTTGCTGGAGAATTCCATGCACAGAGGAGCCTGGTGGGCTATAGTCCATGGGGCCACAAAGAGTCAGACATGACAGAGAAACTGACATTTTCACTTTCAAAGCAACAACCACCTACCCTTCCCACCCCTCTTCTATAACTTACCTGTCCTTATTTTATGTTATTTATAAGAGTCTGAAATGATAATATGTATTTATTGTCTAGATGTTCATTACCTTCCTCATACTCTAGAATGAAATTCCTTTGACCACAGAAATGTTGCTTGTCTTGGACACTGCTGTCTGAACTCTGTGCTGATGCCCAGGGAATATTTATTTGCTCGCTGATTTCAAGAACATAGCACTCAAAATCTCTCCTTTTCCTCCTTAA
Source organism: Tragulus kanchil (assembly GCA_022376925.1). Taxonomy (NCBI): domain Eukaryota; kingdom Metazoa; phylum Chordata; class Mammalia; order Artiodactyla; family Tragulidae; genus Tragulus; species Tragulus kanchil. The sequence continues at coordinate 119,800,444 of JAIOJX010000026.1, forward strand.
TATTTTAATAGAATTAATTACTATGAGCCATTTTTTCCTCCTGTAAATACACTTACTCCCTGGTATTAACTGCGTGTATCTGGAAGTGAAAAGAAATCCTTATTCAAAGAGCTTGGAGCAGAGAATGGCTAGATCTGAAGTGGTGAATTGGTTTCTTCCTGTGCAGCAACACTGGGCACTTGGAAGTAGTTGAGAGGAATGTTGAGGTTCCACCTCAGCTCATTGGAAATGCCACAATTGATTAGCAATGTCTGCCGGTGGCACTGTATGGGCAAGCTCTGGCCCATGTACTGAATGCCAACTGGTATCCACAGCATCCACTAATGAATTAAACGCTTGTCCTATATTCTGTCTTTAGTGGTATTCCAGACAGAATTAAAGGCTAAAATATTCTACAAGTATAGATTCATACAACCACAGGGTTCATTTAGAATTATGCTAACTGGAGACTAAATCTTTGAGCTACATTAATACACTCAGTCCCCTATCTACATGAAGATAAATATACTTAGGCATTCTACAGTAATGACCAAGACTGATAAAATATTTTCAGTAGAGTTTCTTCAACTTTTCCAGTAAACCCACTTATATTTTCTATGTTCACTTAGCTGGTCAGAGTTCTTCCAAACATAATCAGAAACCACTGTTTAGGTTGACTACATGCCTTTTAATTTAATCACTGTAGTTTTAAATGAAAATAGAGTGTTATTTCTTCTCTCCATTTGTGAATTCAAACCTTTGCACCCCTCCTCAGAGCCTCCACTGTGTGTAGGTGTGTCAGGTTACAGAGCTAAGAGAACAGGGCTGTGGTTTCCACAGGCTTCCCTTCCGATGGTGGAAAGAGAATCAGGATCCTATTGGTGGGCTTTGTGCTGTGCTCTAGGATACAGACCCAGCTGAACTTGGAAATAGAAACCTGATTGCTCCTCAGTCTTCTGTTCTTCAGGTAAAGTAGTACCATTTCCTTTAGGGTGTATGTACATGGTCAGTCACTCAGTCGTGTCTGACTCTTTGCATCCCTTGGACTGTAACCCATCAGGCCGTTCAAGGGATTTTCCTTTCCTGTTAAATACACTCAAAATCTCTCCTTTTCCTCCTTAATATTTTAATAGAATTAATTACTATGAGCCATTTTTTCCTCCTGTAAATACACTTACTCCCTGGTATTAACTGCGTGTATCTGGAAGTGAAAAGAAATCCTTATTCAAAGAGCTTGGAGCAGAGAATGGCTAGATCTGAAGTGGTGAATTGGTTTCTTCCTGTGCAGCAACACTGGGCACTTGGAAGTAGTTGAGAGGAATGTTGAGGTTCCACCTCAGCTCATTGGAAATGCCACAATTGATTAGCAATGTCTGCCGGTGGCACTGTATGGGCAAGCTCTGGCCCATGTACTGAATGCCAACTGGTATCCACAGCATCCACTAATGAATTAAACGCTTGTCCTATATTCTGTCTTTAGTGGTATTCCAGACAGAATTAAAGGCTAAAATATTCTACAAGTATAGATTCATACAACCACAGGGTTCATTTAGAATTATGCTAACTGGAGACTAAATCTTTGAGCTACATTAATACACTCAGTCCCCTATCTACATGAAGATAAATATACTTAGGCATTCTACAGTAATGACCAAGACTGATAAAATATTTTCAGTAGAGTTTCTTCAACTTTTCCAGTAAACCCACTTATATTTTCTATGTTCACTTAGCTGGTCAGAGTTCTTCCAAACATAATCAGAAACCACTGTTTAGGTTGACTACATGCCTTTTAATTTAATCACTGTAGTTTTAAATGAAAATAGAGTGTTATTTCTTCTCTCCATTTGTGAATTCAAACCTTTGCACCCCTCCTCAGAGCCTCCACTGTGTGTAGGTGTGTCAGGTTACAGAGCTAAGAGAACAGGGCTGTGGTTTCCACAGGCTTCCCTTCCGATGGTGGAAAGAGAATCAGGATCCTATTGGTGGGCTTTGTGCTGTGCTCTAGGATACAGACCCAGCTGAACTTGGAAATAGAAACCTGATTGCTCCTCAGTCTTCTGTTCTTCAGGTAAAGTAGTACCATTTCCTTTAGGGTGTATGTACATGGTCAGTCACTCAGTCGTGTCTGACTCTTTGCATCCCCTTGGACTGTAACCCATCAGGCTTCTCTGTTCAAGGGATTTTCCAGGCAAGAATACTAGAATGGGTTGCTATTTCCTCTTTCAGGGGATCTTCCCAATCCAGGGATCAAACCTACATCTCCTGCATTGGCAGTCAGATTTTTTTTAACCACTGGGCCACCTGTGAAACCCCCATTTCCTCTAACCTTTCTTTAAAATCACATCACTATAATTTTCCCAAACAAACCCCATGGCTAACTTTAGAACCAATGATATTTAACCCTACCAATGGGAATACCCAGCCTCAGAGACATGGAAACAAATGAAGCCCCACAAGTTCTAACCAAGCCTAAGTATTTTTGCCAAAAGAAATTCCTGAGACTGATTGAATACTCAAATCTCAAGGCAGCCCTTCAAGATTTTTGCCACTGAAGATTATGTTTGCAGACCAATCAGCAAAATGCAGAATGAGATTATCCTGCTGGTGATTTGGATAAAGCAAAGCACATTCTTTGCTGTGTAGATGAAAGTTGAGTGGGGTGTTTCCCATCTGAATTCTCTGGATCCTATAATTAAGGATACCTAGGAGTTTCGGAATGTTAGACATAAGTGAACAGATGCAAACATTTTATGAAGTAGTGACAGGGAGGTGGCATTCCACATTTTTCCAATTATTTAGCAAAGCGCAGTTCTTGGCCTCTTTGTATGAGCAAGATAAACAAAGCAGTCACTCCCTGCCCTTTTATATAATTAGAGCAGATGTTGACGGCTCTCTAGTGCCAAGACTGTGGCTGGTGCCTAGTTCCCTGTAGTTTTAAATGAAAATAGAGTGTTATTTCTTCTCCATTTGTGTATTCAAACCTTTGCACCCCTCCTCAGAGCCTCCACTGTGTGTAGGTGTGTCAGGTTACAGAGCTAAGAGAACAGGGCTGTGGTTTCCACAGGCTTCCCTTCCGATGGTGGAAAGAGAATCAGGATCCTATTGGTGGGCTTTGTGCTGTGCTCTAGGATACAGACCCAGCTGAACTTGGAAATAGAAACCTGATTGCTCCTCAGTCTTCTGTTCTTCAGGTAAAGTAGTACCATTTCCTTTAGGGTGTATGTACATGGTCAGTCACTCAGTCGTGTCTGACTCTTTGCATCCCCTTGGACTGTAACCCATCAGGCTTCTCTGTTCAAGGGATTTTCCAGGCAAGAATACTAGAATGGGTTGCTATTTCCTCTTTCAGGGGATCTTCCCAATCCAGGATCAAACCTACATCTCCTGCATTGGCAGTCAGATTTTTTTTAACCACTGGGCCACCTGTGAAACCCCCATTTCCTCTAACCTTTCTTTAAAATCACATCACTATAATTTTCCCAAACAAACCCCATGGCTAACTTTAGAACCAATGATATTTAACCCTACCAATGGGAATACCCAGCCTCAGAGACATGGAAACAAATGAAGCCCCACAAGTTCTAACCAAGCCTAAGTATTTTTGCCAAAAGAAATTCCTGAGACTGATTGAATACTCAAATCTCAAGGCAGCCCTTCAAGATTTTTGCCACTGAAGATTATGTTTGCAGACCAATCAGCAAAATGCAGAATGAGATTATCCTGCTGGTGATTTGGATAAAGCAAAGCACATTCTTTGCTGTGTAGATGAAAGTTGAGTGGGGTGTTTCCCATCTGAATTCTCTGGATCCTATAATTAAGGATACCTAGGAGTTTCGGAATGTTAGACATAAGTGAACAGATGCAAACATTTTATGAAGTAGTGACAGGGAGGTGGCATTCCACATTTTTCCAATTATTTAGCAAAGCGCAGTTCTTGGCCTCTTTGTATGAGCAAGATAAACAAAGCAGTCACTCCCTGCCCTTTTATATAATTAGAGCAGATGTTGACGGCTCTCTAGTGCCAAGACTGTGGCTGGTGCCTAGTTCCCAAGAATTAAGGTGGAAGCAACTTCTTCCAAAGGTGAAAGTCTTCCTTTGTCTGTAAATTTCCTTTAAGGAAAACTGTGAACAAAAATCTCCTTTTCGTTGTCATTACTAAATAAGCCTCTAAACATAAATATTGATGCTTTCAAACTGCGGTGCTGGAGAAGACTCTCGAGAGTCCCTTGGACTGCAAGAAAATCAAACCAGTCAATCCTAAAGGAAATCAACCCTGAATATTCATTGGAAGGATGAATACTGAGGCTGAAACTCCAATACTTGGCCACCTGATGTGAAAAGCTGACTCACTGGAAAAGCCGTAATGTTGGGAGAGATGGAGGGTAGGAGGAGAAGGGGGCAACAGAGGATGAGATGATTGGATGGCATCCTCAACTCAATGGATATAAGTCTGAGCAAACTCTGAGAGATAGTGAAGGACAGGGAAGCCTGGTGTGCTGGAGTCTGTGGGGTCACAAAGAGTCAGACATGACTGAACGGCTGAACTGAACTGAGGTGGTGAAGTTAAACTGGTCCTGCTCATTCTCCCTGTGAGAAGTTCTCTGGTTTTGAACCAAGATAATGTCAGTAGGATTGAAGGAAGGAGGCAGTCTAAACAGATCTTAGGGAGATGGAATCAACAGGACAGAAGACATTTGGAGTGGGGAGTAGGGAGAAGGGAAAGGGAGAGAGAAACGATTGAAGAATGGTCCAGGCATCTGACTTCAGCACTCTGGCTTTTTCCATCACTGGGCCCTCGAAGACCGAAAGGAACAATCAACGGGCTTATCACATCTCCAAACACTGTCTTTATCTCACTGAATTCTCACATCAGCCTTATTTGGTGTCCCCGTCTACTGGATGCCTTAGCTGTCAATATCTGTCAGATACTGTACAAAGATTTTTCCATATATTAATTCTTATAGTCATCAAATGAGGCAAAGGCTTCTGGCACATCAAAACTCCAAGAGGCTAAGTAGCTTGGTTGGGACCACACAGCTCCTCACTTTGAGAGTCTAGGTTGGAACCCACACCTGCTGCTCTTTAGAGTGAGTGGCTGCAACCTGTCTGCTGTGGTGTGTTTGGGATATCTACAAAATACGCACTGACCCCCTTGGATTTGCTGTTCATTAGAACTGTCAGTGCCTTGACTCAAAAGGCATCAGCTTGTGCTGCTATTTAATGGGCTCTATGTCTCTATCCTTTATAGGCAGCATTTGGTGGAAATCTCAAGTTTACCTTGAGCTAACAGAACTTCAGTGAAATGCAACCACCAAGGGAGATGAAAGCACAACTGACCTACCCATTCCCTGGTCACCTCGGGAATACCAGGTTCCTTCAGGGAGACTTTGGCTAACCATGAGTCCCCAGGTGGGGAGATTCATGGTCTAGGAGCCTCCTGGTGCCCTGCTGGGTGCTTTATCTCTGCTTCTCTTTGTGGGCTTCTAAGTCTTCCTCTGACATGTTGGAGTCATTTCACAATCAGGGAAACTCTAGCACAAACCAGCTAAGCTCTTGTTAAAGCTACATTGACTAAGTGACTAGGAAGTTGGGATTTGAATCTAGGCCTGCCTGTAACCCCGACTCCACTAGAAATGATGTGGCAGGGGAGGTGGAAAGAACCAAGAGAGTTTAGATTGGAAACAAAGATCATAAATGTTAGGGTGAAATAGAAAATAAATGCCTCTTCCCTAACGCCCTAACAGGCAGAGGGAGGACCAAGAGTAGGATTCGTATTCAGTCGGCTAACTCTAACCCTGCTGTGTGCCCTAGGTGAGCATGTCAGGAACAGGGCAGCCCTGGCCTCTTGTAGCCCACTGTCCAGGAGAATGGAGGAAGCGTGAGCAGGTGCTTCCCACAGGAGCCCTACCTGCTGAGTGCACCAGCAGACTAGAGGATTAAGGAAGAGAGTCTGAAAAATCTGTGACTGGGCTCACCAGGGAACACTCGGGGAGGGTGGTCTCCTTTCAACACTGCTTCAGTGAACAAGTAGAGTCTTGACAAATAGAGATAGAAAAGTAGAAGGTTCTTGGGAGTAGGGCAGTAGGAGCAAGGGCACCAAGGCAGGAGCCCAGACAGGACATTTGGGAAGAGGGAGTGCTGGGCAGCATTTTCAGGTGGGCTGTACTTGGAGAAATGCTAACCTTGAGCCTGCAAAATCTTGTCTGAAACTGGACTGTGGGAGGCCTTGAGTGTCAAGCTTCTGAAAGTAAGAGGTGTGCGTCTTGCATTAGACAAACTTGAAAGAACATCCAAATGGCACAAAGATATCCACTGTTGACTGCAGCTCTTTCAGATGTTGCTGTTAAGGTGATTGTTAATGAAGTTTAAGATTTGCTACTAGAAAAAAAAAAAATCCAACCCCCATTCTTCCCAAAGAACTCCAGTTGCTGTCTAGATATGCATGGCCCAAGTGACCGAGCTACTAACGGTGGCCCTGAGATGAGAGCTCAGGGACCTGAAGGTGTCTGTGTTCGTGGAGGATTGTCAGCTGAGTGAGGTGACACCTGGGTCAGGAGTGCCGTGGGAATCCCAGCCCTTTTGGCGTTAGCCAGATGCGAGAGGGAGAGAAGGGTTGGTACCCTAACATCTCCTTTTGATGACTGTCTCGCTCTGCGTATTTATGGAGAAACAAGCACTAACACGTTTTGGCATTTTTTTCAGACATTTGATTCTTGATTGCAAAAAATTGTAACAGGCCTCTTAACTGCTTCGTTGATGTCCTTAGTGCAAAAGAATGGAGGCTGTTAGATTTATTATTATTTTTTTTTACCATCTCCCTCTAACCCAACTCTAGTGCTTTTCAAATAGTTGAGAAAGACAATTGCTGGTCTTTAAATTGAAGTGTATGGAAGAATGTCTCGGGAAAAACAGCATTCAAGAGGTGAAAGATTACCATATACTTAAGTGTTTGAGCCCATCCATCTTTTAGGGCAGAAGTCTTTAATCAGGACCAGTGATTACAGGGATAATGTCAAGATAAAAATCATATGCATTCTAGCATTTAAAAAAATTCTCTGCCTTAAGTCACTAATGGTAGCTTAGATTATTAGCACAGAGATCGTTCTGAAAGCCTAATGGGCCCAGGCTGGTTCCTCTCTTGGCAGGCCTTGGGCTGTCACTTGGAAAAGAACACTAGAGATAGAAAAGTAGAAGGTTCTTGGGAGTAGGGCAGTAGGAGCAAGGGCACCAAGGCAGGAGCCCAGACAGGACATTTGGGAAGAGGGAGTGCTGGGCAGCATTTTCAGGTGGGCTGTACTTGGAGAAATGCTAACCTTGAGCCTGCAAAATCTTGTCTGAAACTGGACTGTGGGAGGCCTTGAGTGTCAAGCTTCTGAAAGTAAGAGGTGTGCGTCTTGCATTAGACAAACTTGAAAGAACATCCAAATGGCACAAAGATATCCACTGTTGACTGCAGCTCTTTCAGATGTTGCTGTTAAGGTGATTGTTAATGAAGTTTAAGATTTGCTACTAGAAAAAAAAAAAATCCAACCCCCATTCTTCCCAAAGAACTCCAGTTGCTGTCTAGATATGCATGGCCCAAGTGACCGAGCTACTAACGGTGGCCCTGAGATGAGAGCTCAGGGACCTGAAGGTGTCTGTGTTCGTGGAGGATTGTCAGCTGAGTGAGGTGACACCTGGGTCAGGAGTGCCGTGGGAATCCCAGCCCTTTTGGCGTTAGCCAGATGCGAGAGGGAGAGAAGGGTTGGTACCCTAACATCTCCTTTTTGATGACTGTCTCGCTCTGCGTATTTATGGAGAAACAAGCACTAACACGTTTTGGCATTTTTTTCAGACATTTGATTCTTGATTGCAAAAAATTGTAACAGGCCTCTTAACTGCTTCGTTGATGTCCTTAGTGCAAAAGAATGGAGGCTGTTAGATTTATTATTATTTTTTTTTACCATCTCCCTCTAACCCAACTCTAGTGCTTTTCAAATAGTTGAGAAAGACAATTGCTGGTCTTTAAATTGAAGTGTATGGAAGAATGTCTCGGGAAAAACAGCATTCAAGAGGTGAAAGATTACCATATACTTAAGTGTTTGAGCCCATCCATCTTTTAGGGCAGAAGTCTTTAATCAGGACCAGTGATTACAGGGATAATGTCAAGATAAAAATCATATGCATTCTAGCATTTAAAAAAATTCTCTGCCTTAAGTCACTAATGGTAGCTTAGATTATTAGCACAGAGATCGTTCTGAAAGCCTAATGGGCCCAGGCTGGTTCCTCTCTTGGCAGGCCTTGGGCCCTGGGTTCACCTTTGTAATTTCACCTTTGGCTTGGAGTCTGTGTCTCCACAGGGACGTGGGCTTGCTGACTTCATCCTTAGAAGTGAGTGTTACCAAGAGACCATCTACCTGTTTCAAGGTGGCCAATGGGTTAACTGGAGTCAGAAGTTGCAGCAAAGTGGGCCGAGTGTGCAGCTCTCATTTGAGCTTCCCTTTTGAAACTCTCTGGTGGGACCTTGTTCTTCTATGTGTGTATCTTTGTGTTTTCAGGTCCTTGGTCCATGGCTATTTATAAAATGCTGTCCCATCCTGGCGTTCATGTGTTTTGTGAACATTTGTTAAGAGCTTGATGTCGAGAGGCTCTGTACTAAGTACTGAGAGCACAAGACACAGTCCATACCTAATGAAGCTTATGGTGCACTCATTCACTCATCATTCATTCCTACATGCAGCACGTGTTTACAGAGGGTCTGTCACAAAGGCTGTTGATCCAGGTGCTGGGGCTGTAATAGACAAAAATTTCTCCTCTCATATTGTTTGCATTTTGGAAAGAGATGTTGAGAACTATACTTTGTCAGGGATTGATGAGAACAGCAGAGAACAATAAAACTGGGAATGTGGGCATTTTTAATCAAATGATTGTATTTCTTACCCCCTTTGGGTGAAATTAGTAAACCCAGTCTAAAGATGCAAACAACAACGTTTAGGATGCACGTAACGGCCATGCACCACCTGACCACGTCGTAAGGTTGGCCCAGGGCTGCGCCATCCTGGCTCTCGGCTCTGTGCTGGTGCTCACTTTTCACAGCGCTCTGCTGCTTTGTCTTTGGGGTTCCACCAAGGGAGACGTTCCCTTTATGCATGTGTGTGTGCTCAGTCATGTCCAGCTCTTCACAGCCCTGGACGGAGCCTGCCAGTCTCCTCTGTCCATGGAATTTTCCAGGTAAGAATACTGGAGTGAGTTTCCATTTCCTCCTCCAAGGGCTCTCCTGCACTAGGGATCAAACCCTTGTCTTCTGCACTGCAGGCGGCGTCTCTATCACAGAGCTCCCTGGGAAGCTCCTCCCTTTATGTCATCTCATGTTAGAAACCACCTTGTATCTTCAGCATTCCCCTAGACCTTGACTCTCTTTCAAAGGATTTTGTTTTTATTTATTTATTTTGCAGAAAGGATGATTTAAAAGTGTCATTTATGCTTTTAATTGTAATACCCACTCTTCTCTCTCAGGAGGGAAACCAGCAGCAGAATAAAGCTCCAAAGAACCATCACTAAAGAGCTGGGAAAACCTGTAACCCTCCAGTAAACCTCAGGGTCTAAGACTGTCACTTGCTGTCCATGGGATTTGGTTCCCTCTCTCCCTTCTTTCCTTTTTCATAATTTCCCATATCTGTGAAGTCCTCACTAACAGCACCCCAGCCATTTGCGAGGATTATGGTGAAGATCACCTAAGAGAATGGCTGCAGGAGTCCTTCCTGAACTCACCCTTTGGACAAAAACCCCAAAGAATAAAATTGGCCATTGGTGTAGCAGAGAGAGCACCCACTCTGGAATTTGGAGCCCTGGGTGGGACTCCAGCACACCAGCTGCTGAACTCGGCCCAGAGACTTACTCCTCCAAACCTGTTTGCTCATGTCACTATGCAGCCTGCGGTGATGGATGGCCACCTGGCTGAAAAGCAGAGCAGCAGTGCTTGCCGTGATAAGGCAGAAGACTGACAAAATGGTGATGTAACAGCCTGACTCTCGGCTCATTTTCTAAACCCTAGACATTCACGAGCACCTCCATACCATTTGTCACATCAGCACTTCAAAGGTTCTCATTTACATGTTCACATTAGCCATGACTAAATAAATAAAGGCCACAAAATCACAGGCTTTATTTCATGAATGTCTTACAGTGTGATTAAATACATAATTGTTAAATATATAAACATGTAATTCCTGCAATTCTTGTAAGCAGTCCCAGTGCCATGTGGGCCTTTACCATAAAAAGTTCCTGATCTTTTCATGGACTTTAATCACCAGCACATTTTCGTAGTATATGCCATTTCCTCCTCCAAGGGCTCTCCTGCACTAGGGATCAAACCCTTGTTTTCGCACTGCAGGCGGTCTCTATCACAGAGCTCCTGGGAAGCTCCTCCCTTTATGTCATCTCATGTTAGAAACCACCTTGTATCTTCAGCATTCCCTAGACCTTGACTCTCTTTCAAAGGATTTTGTTTTTATTTATTTATTTTGCAGAAAGGATGATTTAAAAGTGTCATTTATGCTTTTAATTGTAATACCCACTCTTCTCTCTCAGGGGGGAAACCAGCAGCAGAATAAAGCTCCAAAGAACCATCACTAAAGAGCTGGGAAAACCTGTAACCCTCCAGTAAACCTCAGGGTCTAAGACTGTCACTTGCTGTCCATGGGATTTGGTTCCCTCTCTCCCTTCTTTCCTTTTTCATAATTTCCCATATCTGTGAAGTCCTCACTAACAGCACCCCAGCCATTTGCGAGGATTATGGTGAAGATCACCTAAGAGAATGGCTGCAGGAGTCCTTCCTGAACTCACCCTTTGGACAAAAACCCCAAAGAATAAAATTGGCCATTGGTGTAGCAGAGAGAGCACCCACTCTGGAATTTGGAGCCCTGGGTGGGACTCCAGCACACCAGCTGCTGAACTCGGCCCAGAGACTTACTCCTCCAAACCTGTTTGCTCATGTCACTATGCAGCCTGCGGTGATGGATGGCCACCTGGCTGAAAAGCAGAGCAGCAGTGCTTGCCGTGATAAGGCAGAAGACTGACAAAATGGTGATGTAACAGCCTGACTCTCGGCTCATTTTCTAAACCCTAGACATTCACGAGCACCTCCATACCATTTGTCACATCAGCACTTCAAAGGTTCTCATTTACATGTTCACATTAGCCATGACTAAATAAATAAAGGCCACAAAATCACAGGCTTTATTTCATGAATGTCTTACAGTGTGATTAAATACATAATTGTTAAATATATAAACATGTAATTCCTGCAATTCTTGTAAGCAGTCCCAGTGCCATGTGGGCCTTTACCATACGCACACATCGGAGGTCCCCTTCCTGATCTTTTCATGGACTTTAATCACCAGCACATTTTCATGGAGCTTCAAAGTCTGATTTTGTCCTTTCACAAATGTCATCTCATTTGATCCTTATGATATTCACAGCTGAGAACAAGGCTAAAATTACTGTCTCCACTTTATGGCAGAAAGGGCTTAGTGAGAAGAAATAAATTGCCCAGAGTCACTCAGCTTATTAGATGGGAGCCAGGAAGAGAACCCAGGACTTCAGACTCCCAGCCTAAAGTGTCTCCCTCCTTTGTCTGGGGTAACCTTACTCCTCTCAGGGCCCTAGGCCACCCACTCACTGTTGGCTCCTCCCCTCCAGACCTGGCTGAGGCCTCGGATGGCTGTCTGGACTCTCAGAGCTCAGCTGTAAATATTGGAGAGCGCTTCTCTTATCTGAGAGTCACTTCTCACTCACCCAGCTGCCAGCAGCCTAAGTATCCATCAAC